>CM056051.1:127930690-129325630 GCA_029574335.1 Rana kukunoris
ACCCCAAAGTCACACTGAAATACAGGTTTAAAAATTGTGCGAGTTTGATTTCAAACCTGCATTTAGTGTGAACGAGGGCTTAATGTACCCAATTTTTCTACTACGTATAAACCTATTTGTTCAAAAATAAATGGTACATGCAAAAAGTTCTAGTGGTCTATAACTGAATGTTTTTGAAAAATAAACATATTATCCTATGATAAAAAGACACTAGGACTAAAGTGGTTAACTTTTAGTATTACATTTAATTTATACCTTTGCTGTATAAATGATGTGGCTAAGAATAGTTTTTAACAGATGGCTCTACATATAAAGTAAAACAGATTGTTATGAAGATGGAAAGAAGCTGTCTAATTAGTATGTATAAACTCTTGCAAAAATAAGCCCAAGCTAGTAGAAATAGTCACCTCAGTTGACCCAAAGATCAGCTCAGAATATTTACGTTTTTTTTGTTTACATTTTTTTTTATGAAGAGCACTGACAAGCCATTTGTTTTTAACAAATTGCCATCCTATGCAACACTGTATGTATAAATGTTTGATATGAGCAGACTAGTAAAACCCATAATCTGATGACCCTTAATTTTTTTTAAATAACAAATATGTTATACTTCCCTGTTCTGTGCGGGTCCCTTGTCGGCGCTCCTGGCCCCTCCATCTTGCCGAGTGCCCCCATAGCAAGCAGCTTGCTATGAGGGCACCAAAACAAGCCACTACTCTGTGTGTCCATTCAGACATGGAACTGCTGCTCAGCCCTGTCTCCTCTCTCTGTCCTCATTGGCTCACTGACTTTGATTGACAGCAGTGGGAGTGAATGGCACCTGCTTCTGTGTCCCAGCCAATCATGAAGGAGAGTCCCGAACAGCTGAGGCTCTCATGCAACATTGCTGGATTAAGATGGGGCTCAGGTGAGTATTAGGGGGCTGTGGGGCTGCTACATACAGAAGGCTTTACTTCTAATGTGTAGAATGCATTAAAGGATAAGTTCACATGTTCCACTCATTTTTAGGGCGCAACATAAAACTTAAAACATGTTGCTAATGCAGCAATTGCTGCCCACTGCCCCCCTCCCTGTGGCAGAAGTACAGGAAGAAGTTTTCTGTACTAGCTGTCACTTTTTAAAATCAGCCTGGCCATGCGGGGCTCTGCCCACATGGCTGCATCATTCATTCACAAAGCTCTTTGTGTGAATGAACTACATTCCCCAACATCCTTTGTGGTTGTCGGCTTGTAGTTCTTAATGAACTACCACAGCGCTGTGGTAGTTCATTGATTTCTTCTTGTTGGTGTATCTGTCTGCCCATACGGGATGTACAGGTACACAGATATACCAACAGAGCTGAAGGAGACCTGCACGACACTAGTGATCTGCTGCCTCGTGGTGCAGTGCTTTACAGGCTCCAAAATAAGTAGATAATAAATGCAAATTATTTTGCCTGCAAATAAATGTGCATTTATAAAAAAAAAATCTAAAAGGTGACTTTATCCTTTAAAATTTAAAAAACCTTTTGTCTTTAGAAAAAACTTTAATGGAGGTGTTTTGCTTGTGACAGACCCAACCGAGACAGGGGCTTTTGGAGGGGACAGCACAGTAGCCTCTCACCTACTGACTATGGGCCCTGGCATCTGAGGGGGTTCTAAGGTGTGTGCCTGGGGGACCCTTGGAGTGGTCTTGTCTCCCCGAAACACATAGACCCTGGGAGCATAGGACCTGGATACAGGTCCTGGATACAGATTTGGGGTCTTTGTGCCCAAATCAGCAATGACTGTTTCACCTTTCCCCTTAGACTGTGAGACTCAGAGCAAATGTTAATATAATCATCTCAAAACGACCTGATGCTGGGGTCTCCTGCTATAGTCTGCTTAAGACAGGGGTCTCAAACTGGTGGTCCTCCATCTGTTGCGAAACTACAAGTCCCATTAAGCATTGCAAGGCTGACAGTTACAAGCATGACTCCCACAGGCAGAGGCATGATGGGACTTGTAGTTTTGCAACAGCTGGAGGGCCATCAGTTTGAGACCCCTAATTTAAGGTGTTATGTGCTAAGTGTCGTTGCCCCATTCTGCGCCTCCTAGGTGTGAATTCCCATGGTAATTTAGTTAACTAAGTCACCTACTGTTTCTGTCTGTTGGTTAATCCTCCTGGAAGTTTCTACATGATGGGTTTAGTCTTGTATATACTTTACCTCGTTATTGAACCAATGTGGGATGTTTATGTGTTTATTAGAAATGTTCATTTTCGTACCCGCAGGATAATGTGTACATACGAAAAAATTAAAGCACCAAAATACGAAAACTACGAGATTACGAATGAGACGCATAACGAACAACCGCAAATACGAACGAATGATCCGACGAAAAAAAACGACAAAACGAAAACGGCAAAAGAACAAAAATGACATCTATAACAAAAGATTTACATTCTGTATTTTGTTTGAATCCTTTTTCTGTTTTTTTCAGTCCTATGTTCATTGTTCATATGACATCTATAACAAAAGATTTGCATGCTGTATTTTGTTTCAATCCTTTTTCTGTTTGTTTTCAGTCCTATGTTCATTGTTCATATGACATCTATAACAAAAGATTTGCATGCTGTATTTTGTTTCAATACTTTTTCTGTTTGTTTTCAGTCCTATGTTCATTGTTCATATGACATCTATAACAAAAGATTTGCATGCTGTATTTTGTTTCAATCCTTTTTCTGTTTGTTTTCAGTCCTATGTTCATTGTTCATATGACATCTATAACAAAAGATTTGCATGCTGTATTTTGAATCCAAAATACGAACAGAAAAAAGGAATTTAAAATACAGAATGCAAATCTTTTGTTATAGATGTCATATGAACATACGACTGAAAATAGCAAAAGAAAAGGGTTTCAAGATACTGCAAATCATTGACGAAAATTCACGAAAATTATTGTCTAACAAGTAACGAACCTGAATTAAACAGAATAACGAACCATCCCGCATGTACGAAAATAAAACAGTAACGAAAATACGAAACGTTCCGAATACGAAAGAATCGCGTCATACGAAAAACGAACGGGAACAAACAGGAAAACGGGCGTCTTACGAAAAACAAACGAAAACGAAAAAACGGAACGATACGAAACAGAACGAATTTTTTTTCTGTGCACATGTCTAGTGTTTATGTTTATTATGATAATGTGTGTGTACAGGGTTGTGGACTTGTTGCTGGATTATCTTTGCCCTCCCTAACTAATCAAGGCTTGTTTTTAGTTAGCATAATGTTTATGTTGGCTGTCCCTTGGATGTGCTAATTGTCTAGGATAATGTCATCATGCTCTTTCCTCATCTTGCATGGTAAATATTCTGGGGGAATTTACAATGACGTAAGTTACAGTTTGCACCTAAGCTAGTGCTGTCTAGTTCTTGGGTGCTCAGCCATAATACCTGGTTCCTGGTTCCAAAGTGTAGGAAGCTGTATCTTAAAAAAAAAAGAGAAAAGAAGGAAAGGCACACCAACCTAGTGCATTACCAATGGTAAAATGTTTTATCAAAAGTATAAAAAGCAATATTTGTACTCACAAACGAACATATAAAAAGGCTTGTCAATTATTCGAAAGCAAATCCTGTAGGTGCTACAAACACACTAGGCGTGACAAAGTCCAACCTGTAGGGTTCAAGCTAATCAATAACCAGTGCAGCTGCCAACCACTGGAAGGATGGATAGGAAGACACAATAACAAAAAAGCAGCGCTCAATGGAAAAAGGCATACAACTTTATGGAATGCAATTGTGTTTTTATAAGAATTTGCTACAAATATTATAATCATTGTGTGCACTATATTTTAGTATATGTAATACAAATGTCATTTTATAAGACTATAAAGTTTTATGCCTTTTTCCATTGAGCGCTGCTTTTTTGTTATTTCGTCAATTAGTCGGACTGCATTCCTTGACACCTGCAGACAGGACCTGATAGATCAGATGGTACCCCAAATGGCTGATGAGTTTCAAGGCCGTACCCTTTTCCTCAGAGCCTAGATGGTCAATCTTGACTGTCTAGGCTCTGAGGAAAAGGGTATTTTTTTTTTATAGTTTTAGGAATACCCACAGTTCTAAGGAGGGAGGCAAGACTATAGACTTTGCCTTAATCTAAAGAGTGGATCACACCACCTGTGGTTAGCGAAACACCCAAGCGCAGGAGATTATTATTATTATTATTATTGTTTTGGAAGCTGTATCTTGATAGAGGCACCCAGGGTGGGTGCCAAGTGGTCTGTCACACTGTTCTTTTACTTTGTCTCATTCCACTCCTATAGGGTCTTACAGAAAACCAAGGAAAAGTTTGTGAACCTTTTGTTTGTTTGATTTCTGCATACATTTCTTCTAAAATGTGGCCTGGGCTTCATCTAATTCATACTACACTGTTGGAAGTATGAGACATGCTCCTACTGTCTCCTCCCCACAGCCACTTTTTCTGCCTGCAGCCACCACCACTAACCCATGCTCTCTTCCTGACTGGAGCATTGGTGGTTGCAGGGCATTGTGCTCTGCACTGTCAGAAAAGTCCTTTCGATCTCACCGGCTGGCAGCACGAAGGCAGCCTCTCTGCTGGGCAGCAGATTGGCTATGTCTGATTTATTTGAAAGTCACAAGACCAGGGGTTGTGATAATGTTAGCTTCCTTACTCTTGTGCCTTGCCTTGTCTCTGGATTGCCTCTCCTACTGACTCTTTACCTGAATAATGGATTAGGCAACAAATGACTACCTATCCTGATGCCTTGCATGAAAAATGAATTATGCTACTGACTGCTGCCTACCCTGAACCTTGCCTAAATATGGAATTTGCTATTGATTACTGCCTGCATTGACCCTTGCTTGGATATGGAATACACTACTGATTTACATCTGCCCTAAAACTTACTTGGATAATGGACATTGTTATTGCTTACTGCCTGTCCTGGCTCTGCAAGCTTGGTATCTAGCCAGTCCTGGTCATTCTTGCATGCTACATCTTATTCAAACCACTCTTCATCCTGGGGCTACCTGACACGTTGCATGAACTCTCTCCCTGGGGTTACTTGAGAGTATCCCAGTTCTGTGAATATAGTAATATGCCTTAAGTCTGGGTGCATTCATGTACCATTGGACACACTAAAAATATATATGTACAAATGTGCATATAACACCGCGCTAACCTAACTAAACATAAAAAAGCTGCCAACACAACAGAACTGGATAAATTCTGCAACAAGGAACAAATATAGACAAAAAAGTGTAGCACTAAAATTATGTGAGAAATAAACAATATAATACTGCAAAGCATCATATGTGGCATGAGATAAATTAATAAATATATTACGTGAAGCAACACATAAAACTAATCACCAAGTGTCCAAAATGATCATATCTGGATGGGTATGAAAAAAAAAGGAAAAGAAAATCTAAAAAAATTCTTTTGTTGATTCAAAGTGTCCAAAAACGTGACAGCAGATGAAGTGAATTTTGATAGCAGGTCCACCACCAGAGAGAAAATAGGAGGCTTACCAGAAAGCGTGGGCTCAAAGCAGGCTGGTAGTTGCAGAGCAGAGGAGACACTGCATTCCTAGTCAGACAAGCCTGGGTTGGTAATAGACCGTCAGATGCACCGTCAGGCAGAGAATGGTCAGGATACAGGCAAAGTTCAGCAACAGGATAAGCAGTTGCATCTGAGCATTCCTGATTTTCTGTAAAGAACCTATGAGTTTTTTGGTCCCGGTATTGCTACATCCTGCTTGGTTTTCCATCATATGAGAAGCTGATTTATACCCACAACTCATCCCTGGTTTCCAATGGAAGGTTGATGTCCGGATACCATCATTTCAAGCCTGTTTGACTCATTAGGTATATACTTAAAGGAAAAAAGGGGGGGACATCCGGAGGTGTTGCAACAAAGGGAATTTGGGACTTTAAATGAAACAGTGGGGTATATGGGGACAAAAAATGAGAAAACAAGCCATAAGCAAAATGTTTGTGTATTGAAAGAATAGAACATATGGTAAACAAACAATTAGCTTGTACAAAAGTACAGAACATACATTTGATACCTAATACAATAGTTGGTATAAAAATACAAAGCGACAGTCAATGGCAACATATATAACCACATAGAGGCTGAGCATAGCCACGCAGTAAATAACATATAAAATATAAATAGATCATAGAAGTACTGATTAATCAGAACGGGTCCCATAAACGCGTATAGCTACATCTTTGTAAGCCCGACGCGGCGTTTCGTGTATATGAAAACACTCCTCAGGGGCTGATGTAGTGGGATATCTGGAATACAGATTTGATTAATGATCAAAGTATTAAAATTAAATCCACCAGAAAAGATAGTGAATCAATTCTGGTTACTTACATAGTATGCCAAAGTTCTACAGTAATTAAGACCAAACATATTCCCGTCCCGGGACAGAGGTGGCAGACCAGCAAGCAAACAACAGAGCACACAAAGCATCCTTCCCAGACAGCAGGCGACCATAGGTAATGAATTAAAATGTATCCTCATAGTGCAGGTGGATGTCTGTAATGAGTAAATAAATAGGTCCATCAAACCGTGACCCATATAGTAAGGGAGTAAAGGCATAAAAAATACTTGAAGGTTAACAAGGGATACCTGGAATGCGAGTTGGATGGTCACAGCTAGTAACGGCTGTAGGGACTGCATGGAAATGGCCACTGGCTGAATAGGTGGGAAGGTGCTTTATAGTTGAGTCCACGCTTTCTGGTAAGCCTCCTATTTTCTCTCTGGTGGTGGACCTGCTATCAAAATTCACTTCATCTGCTGTCACATTTTTGGACACTTTGAATCAACAAAATAATTTTTTTAGATTTTCTTTTCCTTTTTTTTCATACCCATCCAGATATGATCATTTTGGACACTTGGTGATTAGTTTTATGTGTTGCTTCACGTAATATATTTATTAATTTATCTCATGCCACATATGATGCTTTGCAGTATTATATTGTTTATTTCTCACATAATTTTAGCGCTACACTTTTTTGTCTACATTGGACACACTAGACTTAACCGCTATAGGGGAAACTGTGCTATCTCATTATTTTTGCAGAACAGCATTTGAACTAGTAAACCTTTACAAACACACAACAATGACATTGTGATATTATTGAATACATGGTTTTAAGTAGGGTTGTCCCGATACCACTTTTTTAGGAACGAGTACAAGTACCGATATTTTTTTTTTTAAGTGGTCGCCGATACCGAATACCGATACTTTTTTTAAATGTGTCCCCAAATGCAGCCATGTCCCCCACATATTGCAGCCATGTCTCCCCCACATATGTAGCCATGTCCCCCACATATTGCAGACATGTCCCCCACATATTGCAGACATGTCCCCCACATATTGCAGACATGTCCCCCACATATTGCAGACATGTCTCCCCCCACATATTACAGCCATGTCCCCCCCACATATTGCAGACATGTCCCCCCCACATATTGCAGCCATGCCCCCCCACATATTGCAGCCATGTCCCCCCCACATATGTAGCCATGCCCCCCCCCACATATGTAGCCATGTCCCCCCCCCACATATGTAGCCTTGTCCTGTCCCCACATATGTAGCCATGTCCTGTCCCCACATATGTAGCCATGTCCTGTCCCCACATATGTAGCCATGTCCTGTCCCCACATATGTAGCCATGTCCTGTCCCCCATACCTGATGTGCCGCAAAGCCGCCGCTGCTGCTGTTAATCCCGGTGCATGACAACGGCGAGCATTACAAGCTTTCGCTTGTATACTTGTAAAGCCAGCTCTGCCATGTATAGACACTCCCCCACTCCCACGAGAGGGGGAGTGTCTATACATGGCGGCGCCGGCTTTACAAGTATACAAGCGAAAGCTTGTAATGCTCGCCGCTGTCATGCACCGGGATTAACGGCGGTATGCGGCGGCGGTAGCGGCGGTAGCGGTAACGGGGGTATTTTCGGGAGTACAAGTACTCCCGCAAATACTCGGTATCGGTCCGGATACCGAGTATCGGTATCGGTATCAGGACAACCCTAGTTTTAAGTATACAAACCTCTATAATAAAGGGAGTACTCAGATTCAAGTATTACAATTAATAGGGCAAGAATAAAGGTGAGAAGGAGGAAAGATCTGTTCATTGTAGCCATGGCTTAGTCAAGAAAAAGAAAATCACCAAACAGGAACAGAGATGTATAACATTATAAAAAGGCCACAAATGCACTGGGTGTTCATCATGAATCCATATTAAGACAAATTGTCTACAAATTAATTTAATACAGAAGTCTGCCTACAAAGGGCACAGATACTATTGACATTACGGATGAAACTATTGTTCTCTGGAAAAAAATTGCTGAAGATACCCAATTTGCAAAAGGTTATCTGGATGTACCACAAAACCTTTGGGGCAACTTTTTGAGAATGGATAAGACAATCGATAAAATCTTTGGAAGCAATGCTATGCTTGAAGGAAAAAAAATACCTTACACCAAAAACACAGCCTAAATGGGGGGGTGGCATCATGGTTTGGGGCTGCTTTGTTGCTTTCAGGGCATGGTCAATTTGCTGTTACAGAGGAAATATAGGGGCAAATGAATATATGGGGATGCATGCATGGAACAGAGAAAGACTATACCTACGTTTCATAATGTCACTCATCTTATTCCAGAACTGATCTAGTGGCTTCCTCTCTACTTTAGAAAGTGTCCTCATCTGCCATTGGGACGATAACATGGTCTGACCATGCTGCCATGAACATTTGCTTATCCCTATCTTCTTCTCCTAAATCTCACACTACATGGAGAATGACTACCTCCTCCCTTAACCATCGAAGCTATGGACTGGAATTGAACAATATTTCCTATTCAATGCAGGTTCTGTCTCTAATCTCTTCAGACTCTAGAATGCCCACAAATCAGTTATTCATGATCTCTTTTTGGAACTCAATGCCCAGGTGAAAAATGTTGCTAACTAAACTGCATTCTCACACTTGAGTGCGGCAACAAAATGTCACCCACACTACAGGTATCTGACGAACTAAGACAACTTTGCTCAGATCTCAGCTCCTGATTACGTAAATGTTTTTACTTCTATATCACCCAACTTAAACTCAACTGGTGCTCACAGGGGAACAAATCTGGCAAGTTACTTGGGAGTCAATACAAACACACACTTACTCAAATGAAGATCCCTTACATGACATATTCTAAAGGTAACATACTGACAAACCCTCTTGACAAAGCCAATTGTTTCAGTGAATTCTATGACACCCTATTTAACCTAAAATCCACTGAAACAAACAAACAGGAATTATATACTAGAAACTGATGACACACATCGCTAATCTGTACACCTTATCCTACACTACTGCACTTGTTTTACGATTTCTCTTTGACCTAATAAATGTTATGTGTAACATTTCACAGGCATCATGCTACGCAGTGATGTACAGCTGTTTGTTGTTTGTACCTCAAAAAATCCTTCAATACAATTTGAATAAAAAAATAAAGAATTGCTAAGACAGAGGCCAGATCTCATTCCAGCTAAGATGCCGTGGTATGAGCTAAAGAGAGCTGTTTATGCAAGAATCACTGCAATATCAATAATCTGAAATAGTTTTATAATGAGAAATGATCTAAAACAACTCATAACCACTGTGAAAGTATGACTACCAGCTACAGGAAATGTTTAGTGGAAAAAATGACTGCTGAAGGGGATTATGGCAGTTCCTAAACATAAAGGTAGATATGTCTTAACCAACTGACCTCCAGAAGATTTATCCCCCTCGTGACCAGGTAATTTTTTGCTTTTTGGCACTGCGTTACTTTAACTGACAATTGTGCGGTCATGCAATGCTGTACACAAATTACATTTATATTATATTTCCCCCCCCCAAAAAGTTGCTTTCTTTTTGTGTCATTTGATCACCACTTGTTTTATTTATTTTTTGCACTATAAAAAGACAAAAAAAAACAACAATATTTTTTACTTTCTGATATAAAACATATCCAATAAAAAAAATTCAAAATCTAATTTATTTATAAATTTATGCCAATGTGTATTTAGTCACACATTATTTTATTTTTTTCCCCCAATAAGCGCATACTGATAGCATTTTTACTAGGGGGTGTGCTGGTGTTTATTCCCTGCTTTGCAGATAAATAAAAACCAGCAAATCCCTGCTGATAGAACAGAGCATCGTATTGTTTACATTCACATAGCTCTGTCTTGTTATCCTCTATGCTGATCAGCGGGTGCCCGCGGTCAATGCCAGTACCAGATGATCGGCTGTGTTCGCCTGCTACCCGGAAGTCCTGGATCAAGTGCTAGATACATGATCCAAAGCAAGAGAGCCTCTCTGTTGTGGATTTTTTTCCATGCAATCACAGTGTTCACTGTGTTCTCCCGGCTAGAAAACCTCCCCACTGGCAGAACATACTGTAATAGCGCTGTGGGAAGGATTCCCATGGTGGAAGAAAAGAAAAATACATAATCTATGGGCTACTTTAGAATCTCTCCTTGTGCAGCCTTAGAAAAGTCTGAGACATTGTATTAGCAAAACTGGCTAGGTCTCAGATTCTAGCTCAATCCTAACTACTGACAACTACTGAAGATTCCGAGCAAGGTTGCATTGCAGTAACAATGATGTTACTTTTATCTTCTGGAGCACATTTACCAGACAGTAAAACTACTGTTAAGCCTAGTACACATGGTCTGAATGTCGGGCGACATTGAGCGGTTGAACAAAAAACAACCAACATTCGTCACGTGTGTATGGCAGCCAATATGATATAAGCCGGTCGAAAGGATGTTTCACAGAGGAAACACTGTAAGTAACAATTTCAAGAAAATAGATTACAAGGCCATTAGGTAATGGGTGTGTATAGATTATTTTTGTAGTATAAAGATATTGTTTAGTATCACTTAAAGCATAACCCCACTTTTGTTGAGAAAAAAACATTCCCCTCTGGGTGATTTATGTACATTACAAGAATTTTAACAAACTTTGTTGCAGATTCCTACCTTTTGTCATTCTAAAGAAATCCCTGTGTGTTTGTCTGTGTCCATGAAAGTGAATCTAATGGGAGTGGTTTCATAATTTTCAATGGAATGAGGAAAGCTGACGTGTTGGTGACGTGGCGGTGACGTCGACGCCGCCACGTCACCGCACCAGGAAGTAAAACACTTCCGCGCATGCGTCGAAACCATTCAGCGCGTGTGCGAGAAGACATGTCTGCTGGTTAGCGTACTAACCAGCAGACATGTCGGGCGGACGGGTTCCCAGCCGACAGATTGGTAAGCATGCTTTCCAATCTGTCGGGTGGCCAAATCCGTCCGCTCGCCCGTACACACGATCGAATCTGTCTGCTGAAACGGTCTAGCAGACCGTTTCCAGCAGACAGATTTGATCGTGTGTACGAGGCCTTAGACGTGATTTCCTATTGGATGTATCTCACCAAAATGCCTGAAATCTGACTTGTATCTTTTCTGATACAAAATCAGAAAATCAGTGAGCCAATCACACAAGCAGGAAACTATGTTTCTGGGGGGGGGGGGAGTTGTGTACACCATCTGTGTACAGAACACCTCCAGGTAGCAATGCATTTTCAACGCTGCAGATTATAAAGGAAAGGTAATTTTTAATAACATTCAATTACAATATGACTTGCAGTGGTGGCTGGTGTTTTTTTTTTGGGCCGGTCGGTCAGCAGCAGCGGGTTGCGGGCTCCTATGGGTGGGTTGCAGGCTCCTACAGCCAATGGGTTGCGGGCTCCTATGGGCAGGGTGTCATCTCTGCATCACGGAAGCTTCTGCCATGCGGCTCCTCCCTCCTCCTCCTAGGCGTCCAATGAGATTACCTGTCCTTTCAGCCAATCAGGTAACCAGTGTCAAAACCCACTTCCTGATTGGCTGGGAGGAGGATCAGTGTTACGACAGGGAATATTGATTCGCTATTGCAACACCCCTGGGTGGGCTCAGAGCACACTCTCTGCGACCCCAGCCCACCCTATATTGAAGCCTATTAGACCATCTGGCTTTAATCTGTGCTTCAAAAAATAGCCCCTCCGCATTGGTGTCCTGAAAGGGGCCGGACACATGGATAGGGGAGGTGGCAATAGACGGGGCGGTGCCCGAGCGCCCTTAATAGTTGGGCCGCCCCTGATTGGGTCACAATTGTAAACGCTATATTATTTTTTCTTTATTTGCAATTTTTTCCCCACGAAAGTGGAGTTCCCTTTTAAACATATTTAGGTAGGGATAGATCAAACATTAGGTATATCGTTTAATACATTCAACACTACTAGTGCCACCTGCATTGAACCACAAAGGGAGAATTTGTGGTACTTTACTGTAGGACCTGAAGCCCTAATTCTGGGCATTATATGCAAGTAATATTTGTAAACTAAATAAATAGATTGAACTCAATATTAAAGGAAAATTAATATGATACACATAACTAGATAAACCAGATACAGTAGTTACTCTTGTCTTACTATTATCAAGTTTGCAACAACAGTGGTGTAAAATTGTAATTAATTAAGAGAGATTAGCACTTCTACCACTTCCTGTAACAGCTGTATTTCTGCCTTTTTAATGCTTTCTGGTCTGGTTTTATCACATATATTTGCAGTGTTTATAAAACATGTCAGAATAATGTAAGCGTACTTTATAATAGTTGTTAAGCTGCCAGCTTCAAGTTGTGACTAAGTGATCCTTAATCAATATAATGCTAAATATGAATTATAAAGTGTGTCCTAGGGATAGTTAAAAATCTCATAAAATCATCCATGACATTTATATACACATTTAGGAATATTGATGCAATGTTTGAGTTATTTTGCTGCTAAAGCATTGACTACAGCAAGGGTTTTTTTTAAAATGTTACATGTATAGTAGAGTGTTTAATAAAATCTGACAATGTAATAACATGAAGAGTACATTTTGTTGTTTCTACTCTTGGGAAGACAGAGGCATACCAAATAGATGCCTTCTTAAAGTCTATGTAAAATCTAACAAAGAACGTCTCTGATTTGCTCCCTTTGGGGCCGTTACATATACTGTTGTAAGAATTTTGTTCTATCGATTGGATAAATGCAAAATTAAAAAATAATTGATGATCCTTTCAGAAATCAAGTTCTGTCTTGTGTCCTGTGCACTCTGCAGTGTTATCTCAAGCACATCCAGGTTACCTTGTTGGACAACAAAACACCTCCTTCTGTGTTATGATTATAAGAGAGGGAGGTGTTCTGCATATTACCTGCCCTGCAATGAAAACATTGTTCCTCTATATAGATACAGTGCACTTGGTAAGGGTTCCCCCCCCCCCCCGGTACAGGATGTGTGTTACTGGCTAGGATTACTAGGTGAAAATAAAGGGGAAAAAAAGACTGAAATAAGAAAACCAATGCAGCAATCACCTCTGAGGACCGATACGCAATATAATACATTTTGTTCTTGAGATAACATACACTTTAATGCCGCGTACACATGGTCGGACATTTCCAACAACAAATGTTCGATGGGAGCTTGTTGTCCGAAATTCCGACCGTGTGTAGGCTCCATCAGAAATTTGCTGTCAGAATTTCCGACAACAAAAATTTTAGAGCCGGTTCTCAAATTTTCCCACAACAAAATCCCTTCTTGTAAATTCTGATTGTGTGTGGACAATTCCGATGCACAAAATTCTAAGCATGCTCTGAATTAAGCACGAGACGGAAGAGATCGTTCTGGTAAAACTAGCGTTCTTATGGAGATAGCACATTTGTCACGCTGTAACGGACTGAAAAGCACAAAAATACCCAAAAAATAACATACACATTTTTTTTTAAATGCATTTTTGCGTGCACATGATTGGATGATGGAAATCACAAAAGCATTACTTCATTTACTAAGCTCTAAGGGAAATTACCTTGCAAAGTGCAACTTTATTGACAAAGGTTACAGTCAATTTGCCTTTAGTAAATCAACTCCTTGGAGTCCTTAGCAGGGATAAGCTTGGGTTTGGTCAAGAGGTTAGCCATATTGCTGTACCAATAAACTGCAGGCCAGAGATTTCTCACCCCAGCAGCTATATGTATACAAAGGGACAGGGATACTCAGGGCTGATCCGCCTTTTAGGCTCAGTTTGCAAGCCGCTTAGGGCCCCGCAAAGCTGTGGATGGCCCCCCAAATTACTAGAGGCCCCGCTTGGTGAGAAGTCATTTTCGGCCCCTCAACCCGCTTCTGAACTCGCTGGCTGCATAGGAGAAGAGGTAAGAAGTCGGGACCCCCTGTTTCTCACTTTAATGTAGATTTAATGTGACATTGTCATTTTTGGCAGCTCCCCCACTTCTCAACTTTAATGTGACATGATATTTTGCTTAGGGCCCCAGGGAGGTCAGGATCAGCACTGGAGATACATGATCTAATAGGATCACATGTCCATATAAGGACAATGACATTGGTCAATGATGTCACAAGCATCCCTGCCCCACTGTTACATGCAGCTGCGGGACGGGTAGTCTCCTGACTGCAATAACTTCCCACAGGTTCAGGAGAACTAAGTTTGGACCAAGTTTAGATCCTAAACAAGCACATCCCTAGTCCTTAGTTCTGATTTCAGGGAAAGAAATGCAATATTCTTCTTTTATGGCTTACTGTCAGTCACTGTTTTCGGCTCTGCCCCTCCAGCACTCACTGGAGTGCAGAGCTGGGGAGGTGGCGGGCACAGCTAGCTTCACCTCTACTCCAACTGCTGAGAGGCAGAGCCAGCTGTCAATCGATCATGAGTTGAAGGAGAGAAGATTGCTCAATACCGACATGAACAAAATCAGTGGTGTTGCTTTTGCGCTATTGTATTTTGACAGCGGGAGGTTTCCCTGCCATCAGAATAGAATGATTATAAATGGATGGGGGTGTGGCACCACAAAATATGGTATATATACATATATAGACTGAACAAAATTATAAACGCAACACTTTTGTGTTTTCCCCTATTTAGCAGGAGGTTTAAAATCTTGTCAGTTTATTCAAATTTTTAAACTGATTTTTAGATTCCAGATGTGAGGTGGATGGATTATCTCGGCAAAGGAGAAGTGCTCACTAACACAGATTTAGACAGATTTGTGAACAATATTTGAGAGAAATAAGCCTTTTGTGTACATAGATCTATGAGTTTAGCTCTTGATAAATAGGGGCAAATGCAAAAGTGTTGCGTTTATAATGTTGCTCAGTGTATATCCAAATTTATTGGGGGAGGACTATAATACATCTCTCTCAACAGTGTAAAAATAAAGTGTAATAATATAACTAAGGAATTCCTGATGAGTGATGTGACCTTACTCACTGGAATCTGACAATCAGTTTAAAAAGTTAAATAAACTGACAAGATTTTAAACCTCCTGTGGATCAGTACAAGGCGATTAACAGAAGACCTCAAAGGGGAATGAGGCGGAATTCCTAAATGCTGTCAGAAGCCAAAAGGAGACATTTTATAAGGAGCTAGTTGACCAAACAAGGGTCTTACATTTTGGTGAGTGCGTTTTTGGAGGCACTTTCACATCTGCATGAAAACAGCACGTTTATGCTGCACTTATTAACCCCTTATGTCGGTCCGGTTACCTGGCCGAGCGATCCGGGATGAGGGGGCGGCGGTTCGTTTTTGTCCGACGCTCCGGATCACTCTCAGCCAATCCGCGCGCTCCCCTGCAGTGTCACTTCCTCCTCCTGTGTAAACACAAGAAGGAGGAAGTGATGTGATCTCTCCCTCTGCGTTTTTTTCAACCACCGCTGAGGAAAGATCACATCGTACAGTAAGTCTGCACAACACTACACTGACACACACTACACGCAGGCACATTTAACCCCCGCGATCAACCCCCCCCACCCCCTCCCTCCTGTCACAGTGTCACTGAATGCAGTGATTATATGTATGATCACTGCAGTTAGTGTCAGTGTGACAGGCAGTTAGTGTCAGGTCCAGGGTAGCCCCCCTACAATAAAGTTTTAACCCCTTGATCACTGCCCTAGTTAACCCTTTCACTCCCTATTGCCAGCGTCACTAAGCGATCATTTTTCTGATCGCTGTATTAGTGTCGCTGTCCCCGCTAGGTAGCTATTTTTTTTTTATTGTGATTTGTTTTTTACTAAAGACATGTGGCTAAATAAATTTTGGCCTAAATGTTTGACTAAAATTTAGTTTATTTGATTTTTCTTATAACAAAAAGTAAAAAATATTGTTTTTTTTCAAAAATGTCGCTCTATTTTTGTATATAGCGCAAAAAAATTTAAATCGCAGAGGCGATCAAATACCACCAAAAAAAAAATAAAAAAAAATAAGGTGCGGCGCTACAAATAGTGATAGACTCAATAACTGAATATCTATATTAATTTAAAAAAGTCAATCAACACAAGAAGAAAAAAAGTCCATAAAAAAACTTCTGTCCACCCAGTGAAAGGAAAAACATCAGTGATTGATAGAAGCTCCGTCACCAGAGATATGTAATTGAGCTTACCAGAAGGTGAGACCTAACTGAGTGTATACTCATCAGGTCATTCGGGCTTAAAGAAATCACAAATCAATGTAACATCCAATGGTCAGAAACTTGTATGTCCCGCAAAGCAGCTTGATGCAGTCTTCACATAGGACCCACAGATTTTCATACACCAGTATCAATTGTGCCAAAGAAAAATAGAATGCACATAGCGTGATACTGTATACAAATTATGATAATTTATTAAAAGAATATATTTACACTCACATGACAGTAGAGTAAATGAAGCGCTTAATATAAAACAGGCAGTAAAGTCAGCGTGTTCTCCCAACGCGTTTCGTTCCAGTGAACATCGTCTGGGGACACTGGAACGAAACGCGTTGGGAGAACACGCTGACTTTACTGCCTGTTCTAGCAGCGCGTTGTTTATGTACATTTGTGTGTATATAAGGTTTTATTTGATCAAATACCACCAAAAGAAAGCTCTATTTGTGGGAAGAAAAGGACGCAAATTTTGTTTGGGAGCCACGTCGCACGACCGCGCAATTGTCAGTTAAATCGATGCAGTGCCGAATCGCAAAAAGGGGCCTGGTCATTTACCTGCATTTTGGTCCGGGTCTTAAGTGGTTAAGGACCACATTTGTGCACAGAGACTATCATATGATATATGACATTGTGGACTCACTGTCACTAAATGTAATTATATTTATATGAAATTTGCTTTTTATCTATTTATGTTGTACGGAGGGAGGAGATTGTAGTTCACTTCATGTATATAGATTAATTGCAGCATGTTGTACATTCACATTGGCACCATTGGATTTCATATTGCATTGTACTACTTATACTAAACATATTCAGATATTAAAAACTATCTAAAGGGCAAGTAATATATATATATATATATATATATATATATATATATATATTACAAAAGGTAAGGCATGCTGTGGTAATGAAAGCACAAATAAATGTATAGTGGGGTTTTTCTAAAATCTGTTACCAGAATTTATGAATTTATAGGTGTCTGTGTCTGTCCTGCTTTAAGATCAATGTCAGTAGAAGCCTTTCTGTGTTTGTGTTCACCACTGTGAACTATGGCATTCGAATGAGGCTTGAGAATTGCATCAACAGTTTAAACCCTATTTATCAAGATTGCTGAATCAATTGTGCTTTGTTTATTTCACACAGATATACAGCTATTTTTTTCCTACTATTTCTAAAGGAAAGTTGAGATGTCAAAGTGAAGTTGAAAAGATCAAGAGGAAATGTACATCAGGAAAAAGCTGGCAAAACTGCAAAACTTCCAGTCTCTCTAGTGAAAATAATACATTTGGCCAGACTTAAGGTGGTGTGATTTATTGTATCTGGTTGACTAAAACCAAAAATTGCTGCCATCACTCACTGCCTCCAAAGTGAACATTAAAGTGGAAATGAAGTTAGCTGCATAAATAGACAAATCTCAGTCTCACACTGAGCCTTAGTTAAAAGCCAAATGCTTAGTTTCAAGCAAACAGCTTGTAAATTTGTTTCAAGAAATACAGATTTCAATAAGTAAATTTCAGGTACCTGTAAATAGTAAATAGTAAAACAGCCAGTATCCTGTTAAATCCAGTAACTTGTATGAAAATACCCACACATTTTTGATTAATTAGGATTTCTGTGTATATGAGAGACACATTGCACAGCTATATACTGATTCATTGCACAATCCAAAGTCTTTAGTAGCAATCTAACCTAGATCTGTTGCTGCCTGTGTAATTTCCTTTCATTGTCACTCCATGCCCTCCATCTGTTTTGCTCTTATCTATTCTCAGGTGACTTTGCTTGTTCTCATGCATACACCTACTCTAGCATCTCCACAATTCCTTCACTTGTGCTGCTTTTCTCTCATATGCCTCTTTGTCTCTTATTCAAACACTCTCCTTTATTTTTCTTTATAGGTTTTATAATTTGGCTTTCATATTTTTTATTTGCCTTTTTTTCTGCACCCCCTCATTCCTGCTTCATAAATCTAGTTACACCAGCACTGCATATGTTACTGTGAGATACTCTGCAAGATACAGTACTTTAGGGGAAGGTTTCTGCTTGTGCTTGTAGGGAGAGAAATATATAGGAGTCTGTCCTGCTTCTAAAATCTAATTACACCAGCACTGCATATGTTACTGTGAGATACTCTGCAAGATACTTTTCTTCCATTGTGCTATTCAAAAAACACCTATTTAGGGCAAAGAAAAAATATTTTGCAGTGTTTCCTCCAGTGTTTGCCGTGTTTCCTCCATTTCTGTACGTGTGAGATAAATACTTTAGCTAGTGTTCCTCTATTGTTCTATTAAAAAAACACCCATTTAGGGCAAATCATTTTTTGTTGGTGCGTTTCCTGCATATCTTTACATGTGAGATACACATTTTAGATACTGTTTTTCTATTGTGCTATTCAATTTTTTATTTATTTAGGGCAAATAATTTTTTTGGTGCGTTTTCTGCATATCTGTACGTGTGAGATACACCCTTTAGTTGCTGTTCTTCTATCGTGCTATTCAAAAAACACCCATTTAGGGCAAGATCCTACATTTGAGAAATATGAGGAGAACCTCAAATAAGGGACGTGTCCGCGGTCGTGGTGCTGCTGGTGGAGCTCCGGTTGCAGGGAGAGGACATGGCTACACGCACAAGTGAAACACCTTTTTCAGGTGTGAGTAGGCGACAGAGCCTGCAGCGGTATTTGGTGGGGCCTAATCCGGCTCTACGAATGTTGAGGCCAGGAGCAGAACAGGCGATAGTAGATTGGGTTGCTGACAGTGCCTCCAGTTCCTTCACATTGTCTCCCAACCAGTCTTGTGCTGGAAGATCAGAGTTGGCAGCTGCAGCCGATGTCCATCAGTCTTTCACCTCACCCCCTTGCAAATCAGCCAAGCAGTCTGAGCCCCAAATCATGCAGCAGTCTCTTCTGCTTTTTGATGACTTTGTTAGCATGTTTTCCCAGGGCCATCCACCTAGCCCTGCCCCAGAAGTGGAAGAGTACATGGGGGGACCATCACAGCATGTCTCGGATGATGAAGGTCCTCGACTCCACATGGAATCAACGGCATGCAGGTGACCTGTGTAGTTCCGAGGAAGAGGCGGTGGTCGCACAGAGCCACCGGCACAGCAGAAGAGGGAGCAGGGTGCAAAAGCGTCCGTCCCCTAGACAGTATGCCTGCTACTGCCCAACACAGCGAGGGACCGAGCACACCAAAGCCAGGTCCAAGGAGTTCCCTAGCGTGGCAGTTCTTCACACAATGTGCTGATGACAAGACACAAGTAGTTTACACGTTGTGCAATCAGAGCCTGAAGCAAGACATAAACGTTCTCAACCTAACCACAACCTGCATGACCAGGCAAAGAACGAGCTGCAGTGGAGTAGACACCTCAAAAACCAAGAAAGGTCTCTGGCTCCTCCTGCTTCCTCTTCTGCTTCAGTCTCGGCCTCTTCATCCACCTCTGTAGTGACAGTGGCTCCTGCCACCCCGCAATCAAAGGATTGGCAAGCAACACTACCACCTGGGTCACCAAACATCTCCACAATGTCCCATGGAAGCGTTCAGCTCTCTATCTCCCAAACACTGGAGCAGAAGAGGAAATACCCCCCTACCCACCCGCGATCCCTGGCCCTGAATGCCAGCATTTCAAAATTCCTGGCCTGAAATGCTGTCATTCCGTCTGGTGGAAACGTGAGTTTTAAAAGCCTGATGGCATTGGCTGTCCAACAGTACGTCGTGCCCAGCCGCCACTACATTTCCAGGCGAGCCATCCTTTCCCAGCACAACCAAGTGGGGGACAAAATCAGGTGTGCACTGCGCAACGCCATCTGTGGCAAGGACCATCTAACTACGGATACGTGGACCAGTAAGCGCGGTCAGGGACGTTATATCTCCCTAACAGCACACTGGGTAAATGCAGTGGCGGCTGGGCCTGAAGCGGATAGCAGTTTGTTGCATGTCCTTCCACCACCGAGGATTGCAGGGCGCTTCAGTTTGCCTCCTGTTGCTAACTCCTCCTACTCCGCTTCCTCATCCTCTATCGCCTCCTCATCCGGTCAGCGTAACACATTCACCACCAACTTCAGCACAGCCATGGGTAAACAACAGCAGGCAGTTTTAAAACTTTCCTGTTTGGGGGAAAAACCCCACACCGTGCAGAAGTTGTGGAGGGACATGGAACAACATACCGATGAGTGGTTGGTGGCAGTGAGCCTCAAGCCGGGGCCTGGTGGTGTGTGATAATGGGCAAAATCTCGTTTGACGCACATCCCTTGCCTGGCGCATGTGCTTAATTTGGTGGTGCAGAGGTTCCTTAAAACTTACCCCGATATGCCACAGCTGCTGCAGAAAGTGCGGGCCGTCTGTGCGCACTTTCAGCGTTCTCACCCTGCTGCTGCTCGCCTGTCAGCGCTGCAGCGTAACTTCGGCCTTACAGCTCACTGCCTCATATGTGACGTGCCCACAAGGTGGAACTCCACCTTGCACATGCTGGCCAGTCTATGCGAGCAGCAGCAGGCGATAGTGGAGTTTCAGCTGCAACACGCACGTGTGAGTCGCTCTGCGGAACAGAACCACTTCACCACCAATAACCGTGCCTCCATGCGAGACCTGTGTGCCTTGTTGTGCTGTTTTGAGTACTCCACCAACATTGCCAGTGCCGTTCTCAGCGTTACTATCCCAGTTATATGCCTCCTTGAAAAAACGCTTCGGGCAATGATGGAAGAGGATGTGGCACAGGAGGAGGAGGAGGAATCAGGACCATTTCCAAGGCTTTCAGGGCAGTCATTCACAAGTGGATCTGAGGGTGGGTTCCTGCACCACCAAACGCCAGGTCCACAATTGTCCAGCAAGGGCACAGTTCTGGAGGATAACGAGGTGGAGGATGAGGAGGAGGAGATGGAGGAGGAGGAGGAACCATGTTCACAGCAGGGTGGCACCCAGACCAGCTCATGGACATCACTGGTGCATGGCTGGGGGGATACAGAGGACACAGACGATACACCTCCCACAGAGGACAGCTTTTTGTTGCCTCTGGGCAGCCTGGCACACATGAGCGATTAAATGCTGCAGTGTCTCTGCAACAACCGCTGTGTTGCCCACATTTTAACAGGTGCTGATTATTGGGTGGCCACGCTGCTGGATCCCCGTTACAAGGACAATGTATTGTCCTTAATTCCCTCACTGGAGCATGATCGCAAGATGCGCGAGTACAAGTGCACACTGGTAGACGCGCTGCTGGTGGAATTCCCACCTGACAGCGGGGGCACAGTGGAAGCACAAGGCGAAGGCAGAGGAGGAGGAAGAGGGTGCCAATGCAGCCGGGGGACCACCAGCACCTCAGAAGACAGGGTTAGCATGGCCGAAATGTGGAAAAGCTTTGTCAGCACGCCACAACAAACAGCACCACCAGCTGATATGGAATGTTTTAGCAGGAGGCAGCATTTCACCAACATGGTGGAGCAGTATGTGTGCACACGCCTACACGTACTGAATGACGGGTCTGTCCCCTTAAACTTTTGGGTCTCCAAATTGGGCACATGGCCTGAGCTTGCCCTTTACGCCTTGGAGGTGCTGGCCAGCCCTGCAGCCAGTGTATTATTTGAACGTGTATTTAGCACTGTAGGGGGCGTTATCACAGACAACGCAGCCGCCTGTCCAGAGCCAATGTGGACAAGCTCACATTCATTAAAATGAACCAGGCATGGATCCCACAGGACTTGTCCGTACCTTGTGCAGAATAGACACGTATACCGGCCTTACCCAGCCATTCTTGTATTTCTGATCTTTCTCACTCTTTTGGGGTGTACCCTAATTTAAAAAATAAATAAATTAAGAAAAACCTGTGTTGGCTACCTCGTCCTTCTCAACTGCCGCTTCCACCTACACCGCCACATCCACTGCTACCTCAACCTCCTACTCCATAAGGACCTCGTCCTCCTAGGTCAAAATTATATATTTTTTATGTATTTTATGTTATATTAAGTTTATCCACATTTGTTTTCAGAATACTTGCCATGCTC
Source organism: Rana kukunoris (assembly GCA_029574335.1). Lineage (NCBI taxonomy): Eukaryota > Metazoa > Chordata > Amphibia > Anura > Ranidae > Rana > Rana kukunoris. Next base: position 127,953,205 of record CM056051.1, read on the forward strand.
TTACCAACATTTTGCTGCCATTTGCAGCCCTCTAGCCCTTTCCATTACTTTTTTAGAGACATTTTAGTAGTCAAAAATTTGGGTCCCCATTGACTTCAATGGGGTTCGGGTTCGGGGTCAAGTTCGGGTCCCGAACCTGGACTTTTTTTCGAAGTTCGGCCGAACCCGTCGAACCGGAACATCCAGGTGTCCGCTCAACTCTAATTGTGACTGTATTTTTTACCTCTATCCAAACTCAATAGTGAAATAATAAGTGGCGCTAAATTACACTCATAAGTATATTGTAACAATATTTTTGGAAACATTTTTTAGTGCTTATGTGCAAATCCAAGAGTTAAAGGGGCTGTAAAGGTAAATGCATTAAGGTGAAAAAACATCTGATGATGAAGCCCCCCTCCCCCCCGAGCCCCTGTTTCAATTCACTCTACATTGGCATAACCTTTAGAATGAGCCCTGGCAGAAGTCACCTACTTGCATAGATAAGGTACTATGTTGGCTGTCTGCCTGTATCTGACCTTCTTCTATCGGAATCAAAAGCCTGAAGCAAGCATGCAGGTCATGAGCCCATGTTAGAGAAGTGTCAAAATTACTTATTTCTAAACTTTTTCTAATTTAATTACTCGACAATCGTTGCCTGGCTGTCATGCTGATGATCTGGCGTCAACTAGGATTTTCAGAAAAAAAACCTATGGAACGTAAAGCCATTATTCTTGTGTTTTATGTCTGCATTCTGACCCAGGAGCTAGGCAGATTGTGATAGTAAACTATCAAATCTATTCTTCTAAAGTAGAAGTTATATTTTTCAGTGATAGACAAATTTAAACACTATTTGTACTGCTCTTTTTTATTTTATTTTGCCAATACTTTTTGACATAGGTTTACATCTTTGAGATGATGGTTAAAGAGTGGACAGATAGCCAGCTAGCGTCCTTCAATATTTTTGACATATAAACTGTTTAGGTATATGGAAGAAATGAACAAGAAAACAAGTACATCCACCAGGACTATAAAAAAAGGGCTCATATGGCTTCCCTAACTAGACATCAGGGAACACAATAATAAGCTTCTATTGACGCTCTCAAAATAAATTAGGCTAATTATAAAATTTACAAACTTACTTAGGTAGCTTAATCTACAATGCGTGGAAAAGATAGATAAATAGGAGGATCGACAGAAAGATAGTCAGAAAGATAGATAGATAGATAGATAGATAGATAGATAGATAGATAGATAGATAGATAGATAGATAGATAGATAGATAGATAGACAGATAGACAGATAGACAGATAGACAGATAGACAGATAGATAGATAGATAGATAGATAGATAGATAGATAGATAGATAGATAGATAGATAGATAGATAGATAGATAGATAGATAGATAGATAGATAGATAGATAGATAGATAGATAGATAGATAGATAGATAGATAGATAGATAGAATGTATTAGCATTTTTGCACATATTATGCAAGCATGGTCCACGATCATCACAATCAGAATATCTGCCTTTAGAAATGCCATGGAGCCATCGTTGGAGTTCATGTACAGTATATAGACAAAAGTGACTGCAAAGTAGCAACAGAATTTCAGCAGGGTATGAAAATAATGTAAAAACGATTTAATAAACAAAATATTTTAACTGTTTCTGATACAAGTGCTTTAAAAAACAAAATGTCATTTAGTAGAGCTAATGGTATGACAGTCTACACAAGTATTAAACCCAGTTATTATGTAATACACAAGCCTCAGAAAAAACAAACGAAAAAACAATTTCCTTTATCTTTTTTAAGTCAAATCCTTCTTCATGTATGTCTCGCACGCTCCCTTACCAGACATTGCAGCTCATAGTGGGAACCTACAAAGGCAGGGCTGTCAATCCAGAGAGCAGTGGGGCAGGACTAGGTGTGGCCAGGTGCTGATTGACACGGTAAAGACTTGTTTAAGTCTGGACTTTTGGATTCGTTGAACACTGGGAATATTTAAGTTTATATGGACACTGCAATAATTTTTATTATATTCAAGTTTTTTACCTTTGATTCTTTGTTAATGGTATTACTTAGGGGTTTTTTTTTTTTGGTTTGTTCACACAGACTGCTATTTATTCACTTGATAATTCTCCGGTTTCTACCTAATTTAGGAATTAATCCCTTCTTGTTATCCTATTGAGGTCTCACAGACCTATTTACAGATGTCGGCCCGGATTCACAGCCATCGGCGCATCTTTATGCCACCGTAGCGTATCTTCTTTATGCTACGCCGGCGCAACGTTGAGAGGCAAGTATGAATTTAGAAAAGAAAATGCGCCCAACGTTGCGCAGGCATAGCGTATATTCCTCAGCGTAAGCCAACGTAAGTCAAGGTAGGTGGAAGTGGGCTGGAAGTGGGCGTGATGCATGGTAATGAAGCATGACCCCATGCAAATGATGGGCTGAGCGTCATCCAAGTACTTAAAACGAACGGTGCATGCGTCGTAACTTGGACGTATCCCCTTGCGCATTCGTACAACCACTTCGAAATAACTACCTAAGATACGTCGAATCACTGCCTACGATGTGAACGGAACCTACGCCCAGCCCTAATCACGTAGTACTACATAAACGGCGTAAAATACGATGGCTGTGTTCCCTGGTCCATACCTTTGCATGAGTTATGCCTCCTATATGATGAATAACTTTACGCCGGATGTAACCCTTACGCAAATCGCTTAAAACATGCTCCGGGCGCAAGTACGTTTGTGAATCGGCGTATCTCCCTCATTTGCATATTTGCATCACAAATCAATGGGAGTACCAAATGCGTCCAGCGTAACTATGCGCCCACTATAGGCAAGTTACGTCGGTCGGATGAAGTCAGTTTTTTGGCGTATCTTAGTTCTATGGGTACGGCGCATATTTAGGTCAAAAGAAAAGGCTACCGAACAGTTAATCTCCAAGGGAGGAGGAGATCACAGTTGGTAAAAGGAGCTACTATTGGCAATAATGGGTCATACACGCTAATATATAAAATAATATAAATTTATTACAGAATTAATTAGAACCTCCAATGCCTAATAAGGTGGCTGAGTAAGCCAATAACATATAGGTCTCCGGAGTGACAAGCAATAGTACATAAGTGAACAACCAGCTCACTGTGTACGTGTTGGTTACCAACACACAAGGACAAATACAAACATACAACAAAAATAAATGAAAACAAAAACAAAAACAAATGTCCAGACGTGTGTGTACGCACTAGTTGGAATTCCCAGCGGTAATGTCACCGCAATATAGTAATAAATCAAGTATATATGTATATGGGAATAATTCCACTTAGTGCGTCCCCGCGGGGTATGGAAATAGTGGAGATGGGGATAACCAAAGGGGGACTTTAAACAGCAACCAAATTGCTATATAGCCATGAACCTGAATAAAAAGTAATTGTGTATGAAACATAGACTGTATCTCAAAAAAACAACAACATCATAACACGATGGGTTGCTGATGTATCAAAAATAGTAGTTATAGTCCTATGGTTGATGCCACAAGGGTCAGAGATGGTTCAAAACTTTAAATAGTATAGGTCACTAGTATATCTTAATGTATGAATTTCTAGACCGGGCACCAATAGGGATATTTACAGTCTATTGCTTGATGAGATGTTAGAGCATATCTCTCCAGGGGATGCTGTCACATAGATCTGAAAATAGTCTCCAAATATATCAAATGTATTTCACATTACCGTATCCGCCGTGTCCGTGATAAGATGGCGTTTTTACTTTACTTCATGTGCGGTAATGGTACGATCAGCTGTGGATCGTAGCGGGAGAGAGGCTCTAGGTTCGTGGTTGCAAAAAGGGGTTTTAAGGAGATCACTGCAGTGCCGTATGTCGTCCTGATGGAAGTAGTTGGTGTGTAGGCAGCTATATATTTTAGAGTGTCTCCATGTCCCGTCTACCGCTACAGCCTGCTCCGGGGGATCAGACACACAAAACGTCCTGGACCTCTGACGTCAACGCGTTTCGCTGGACGTAATCGCGTAGCTTCGTCTGGACGATAGGGGGGTTGGCGTGCGCTGCTCCTATATGTGCCGTCAACGCGCGCCCCCTCCTGGATGAATGTTTTTATGTTTTCAAGTTACAGAGTTAGATAGATGGATTCCACCCCGTGTGTTGGAGGTGATGTCTTGGGTTAATGGCAGTCTTAAGTTAATTATTGTTCACGGAAAAAACGACAAACATATATCCGGAAACAGGGACTGATATATACAAAAAGAGTGAGGCCCCTCCACTATTTCCAGTAAATAGATACGCAATATAAATTAAAACAAAAAAAGAATAAATAATAAGGTATAACAAAAACATGAACATAAACAAGGCAAACAATTACTTAATTTTTGAAGGTTTATGTAAATGAAGGAGGAGGGGAGGGAAACAAAGGAAGGGTGGGGTGAAGGATTTATCAAACAGAGATACTATGTACAGGCATAGCAGAATTATGCCGGCAAAGTCTATGCAGAGTATGAGAGAGGTTGTTTTACCCCCCTATATGGGTATATGTATGTTTAATTAATGAAATAATATAGCTTATGACGGCCAGTGTTGTTCTAGCTACGTCATACTCGGTAAGATAATAGAAGGAAAAAAGAAAATATATTTTCTATCAAATAAAATAAATTGATGTGGAATAAGAAATAATCAGAAGTCTAATCTGGATGGAAGATAATGAGCCCAGCGTTTTTATAGGTCAGGAAAGAATAGGACTAGACTGGTGGGTTTCTCAGTGTAATGTATCATATAACCTATGTCATAAAGAATTTTAAGATGGTGAGAGTGACTGGCTTTCATAGGAAAGATTGTAGATTCATTTCAATATTCATTCCTATGGGGGCCAAAGATTTGAGAGAAAAAATCCACCATTTTTCTTTCTGTAGTAAAATTTTATCAAAGTCGCCTCTTCTGGCTGACAGTTTTAGTGCATAAATCCCCTTAACCTTTAAACCATCAGGTTTCCCTTCATGGTATTCAGCAAAATGTTTTGCTACCGGACTTTCATGCATTTTTTCGGGGTTTGCTTGACTCCTCATTTTTTCTTTTTTAATGTCACGTAGATGTTCTCCGATTCTTATTCGTAGTTGTCTCTTTGTCTTCCCGATGTAGATTTTGTGACAGGGACAGGTTAACATGTAAATAACCCTCTCCGTGGAGCAGTTAATTAGATCTTTGATTACATATACCTTCTGTCCTAGGGCATCTTTAAATGTGTCTGTTCGATCCACAAATGGGCATATTTGGCACTTAGAGCATGCAAACATTCCCATGCTGCGTGGGTAGTCTGATAGCCATGAAGTGTTTGGTTGTTTGATGAATTCAGATTGAATTAAGATGTCACCTAGGTTGTTTGTTCTTCGTGCCACCATCATGGGGGTTTCACCAACGATTTTGGCCAAGGATCTATTACTGGTCAGAACATTCCAATGCTTCATTAGTATCTTCCTTACATTGCCCCATTGGGGGCCATATGTAGTAATCATCCTCACTGGTCCTGATGGTTCATTTTTTGTGTATTCTTTTTTATCGGTTGAGAGTAGGCTAACTCTGCTCCTCTGTGCTGCTTTCAGCTTAGCCAGTTTAATCTGTCTGTGGGAATATCCCCTTTCCCGAAACCTTTGATACAGGTCTTTGCTTTCCGCATAATAGGTTGAGGTTTCAGAACAGTTACGTTTGATCCTCATAAATTGGCCGGTAGGGATCCCGTTCTTTTGCCAAAGTGGATGATGACTGTTTAAAGTCCCCCTTTGGTTATCCCCATCTCCACTATTTCCATACCCCGCGGGGACGCACTAAGTGGAATTATTCCCATATACATATATACTTGATTTATTACTATATTGCGGTGACATTACCGCTGGGAATTCCTACTAGTGCGTACACACACGTCTGGACATTTGTTTTTGTTTTTGTTTTCATTTATTTTTGTTGTATGTTTGTATTTGTCCTTGTGTGTTGGTAACCAACACGTACACAGTGAGCTGGTTGTTCACTTATGTACTATTGCTTGTCACTCTGGAGACCTATATGTTATTGGCTTACTCAGCCACCTTATTAGGCATTGGAGGTTCTAATTAATTCTGTAATAAATTTATATTATTTTATATATTAGTGTGTATGACCCATTATTGCCAATAGTAGCTCCTTTTACCAACTGTGATCTCCTCCTCCCTTGGAGATTAACTGTTCGGTAGCCTTTTCTTTTGACCCATTTATGCTAGCTACGGTAATTCACCCACACTTGGGTTGCGGTCTCTCTGCTATATATGAACCTCTTTGGTTGCTCTAAAATAATAGCAACCCAACGCCCCGTGCCATATTCCTTGTTTGTTTATATACGGCGCATATTTAGACTTACGCGGCGTATATCGAGATACGTCGCCCTAAGTTCTACGTGAATGCGGGCCATCATTTTTAATATTTCTTCCACTCAGTCGGTGTTTCATAATTAAATTTTAATTTATCTAGCATTTCATTATCACTAGTGTCACATTTTAGCTTACAACAGCGCAGCTCTTCCTTTGACCATTATTATTAGTGTTGTATACAGAGCTTTTTTTCTCAGAAAATAGGTGCAGGAACCACGACCCCGATCAGATTTCACAAACAGTAGAAGGGTGTTAAAGGGGCATTACATACCAGGATTGCATTACACACAGAGTGCAGAGCTGTCACAGAAACCAGACTTCTATGTTTACAAGTGATTGTGGTGAGCGGGCACCAAAGGTTTTGAGCCAAAGGTGGTGGAACTGAGTTCCCCCAAGTTCCCCCTGAAAAAAAGCCTTGGTTGTATAACATTTTAGTTGCCGCTTTACTATTTATTGAATTAGCGTAGTATACCCCTCTTTTTCATATATATATATATATATATATATATATATCAACATTATCAGACCCCTATAATTCTACTCACTATATACAATGGCCCGGATTCACAAAGCACTTACGCCGACGTATCTCGAGATACGCCGCGTAAGTGTAAATATGCACTGTCGTATCTGTGCGCCGTGCCCATAGAACTAAGATACGCCTAAAAACTGGCTTCAGTCCACCGACGTAACTTGCCTACGCCGGTGTATTGTGGGCGCATAGTTACGCTGGATGTATCTGGTGCTCCCATTGATTTCCTATTTAAATATGGAAATGAGAGAGATATGTCGATTCACAAACGTACTTGCGCCCGGCGCATAATATACGTGGTTTGTGTAAGTTGCACGTCCGACGTAAAGTTATTCCCCATATTGGAGGCACAACTCATGCAAAGGTATGGACCAGGGAACACAGCCATCGTATTTTACGTTGTTTACGTAGTACATGAATAGGGCTGGGCGTAGGTTACGTTCACGTCGTAGGCAGTGATTCGACATATCTTAGGCAGTTGTTTTGACGTGATTGTGAGCATGTGCACTGGGATGAGTCCAAGGTACGACGCATGCGCAGTTCATTTTAAGTACTTGTGTGACGCTCGGCCAATCATTTGCATGGGGTCATGCTTTATTTTAATGTATCACGCCCACTTCCACCTACTTTGACTTAGGCCGGCTTACGCCTACGAATTTACGTTACGCCGGCGCAACGTTGGGAGCATTTGCTTTGTGAATTCCATGCTTCCCTCTCCGCGCTGCGCCGGGGTAGAGTAAAAGACATACACTACGGCGGCATATATATGTGCCGATGTATGTGAATCCGGGCTTATGTTTTTACTCTGTTCTTCTTTGTTATAAATAAAGTTTTGTATGGTACCAAAAGAGTGATAATTTACTGCATCGACTTGTGTTGCCGTTGAAGTCCCACCCATGAGGGTTTTTCCTATTTTCCTAAACTCAGTGGCTGTATTGAACCAAATAAATAAGTATACAGTTAGAAAAGTGTCCGCATTTCACTGCTTTTTGTTGCTACAAATATTGCAAGGCCCGACTCTTAGTTTAATATCAGCCTCCCACCATTAGACCTTTGGAAGGGGGAGGGGGACAGGATACTGTTATGTGATTTTTAATGCGATTCAGCATGCAACAAACAAGCCCCAAACATACTCGACTGTTATACGCTTATTTTTCCCAGAGGTTTGCCTTAAATATTCCTATGGGCTCAGTTAAACACCGCACACCTCCATATTATTTCAGTCTCATTACGGTTCTCTTACATTTCTAACCTCGCCATGCACAGTACTCGTATTCTCCAGCAGCTATAGATTACGATTTGTGGCCCTGACATGTGTAATGCTTCAAGTTGCCTCAGGCAAACATTTATGTTTGATTAGCTTTGCTTTAAACCATGCCATCCATAGAGACTGCAATTCCAAAGGATTTTTGTGTCAATCCAGCTGCTTCAAGCAGACAGCTGCAGTGAATATATAATATGTTGTTTTTCCATGCTGCTAGGCTAGGAAACTAATCAGTCATAGAACAATCTTCCATCCAATGTATTTCCATGTTTAATAATTCTCTCTAAAAGAAGGAAAAGGGATTACGGAGCTCAGCTGTAGCTTATTTCGTGTTTGTTTTTATTCAGTGTAACACATTTTATTAAGTGACAGGATTTTCACTTGTCTTTGAAATATTTACTTATTTTCCATCTCACTGTCGAGTGATAAAAACTATCCTCCAAATCGTAATGCGATCTGGTATCTGGAGGTTGTGCAAGATACCGGAATATATTTCGAAGTCATTAATAAGCATAATGAATTTTAAAATTCAGTGCATTATCCCTAACGGCATGCACGGCCTGCTAGCACTGCATTAGCAGCTTCCGCGGAACATGGAGTACATGTCAATGAAGGGGGAATATTAACTAAGGATGCAATTAAGATAATCTGCTGAATGCCATGAATACTTAGAATGTCTGAGAAGAGCTATCTGCTTTAAACGGATTTACTTTTTCTAAGGAGAGTGAAAAAAAAAAAAAAAAAAAACATGACATTGCTGTTTAAAGGACCAGTAAGCTTAAAGAATCGGTTATCTGTATGGAAAACGCTACTAATAGCATTTGCAAATATGCATGTGAAAGTGTCCCATGTTTGTTAGCATTGTGTATTTTACATTTTACATGGTGGCACTGCAGCCTATTTCTCTGCATTATCAGCCACTTTAGTTTAGAGCAGACCAATTGGTTTAGTTTGATTATTGTACTCAACTGTTTAAAGGAATTTATCTCTCCCTAGAGGGAACGCCAGCTTCTAAAACCTTTTTGTGAATGTTATCAATACTGCTTGCTCTACTTACACTAAATATTCATTCATGTATGAATTGCAAGAGCCATTCATTTGCAGCAATAGTGCCTAAATCCGATGAACCATGGAACCTGTATAACTTCACTAAGTCAGTAATTAAAGAGACCCATACCATGAAACATGCAGAGGCTTCTACTGTCAATCTGAGTAGGAAAATACTAGTAGCAGAACTATAGTTACTTACTTTTAACTTTATTTACTGTATGTAAAGCAGTAATAAACCCAAACAGTTATTATATTATTTATGGTACTTTTATAGTGCCGTCAATTTACATATACATTGTACATTTACATCAGTCTCTACCCTCAATGAGCTTACAATCTAAGGTCCCTAACACACATTCATATACTTGGGCCAATGTAGACAGAAGCCAACTAACCTACCAATATGTCTTTGAAGTGTGGGAGGAAACCGGAGTACCTGGAGGAAACCCATGCAGGCACAGGGAGAACATGCAAACTCCAGGCAGGTAGTGTTGTGGTTGGGATATGAACCAGCAACCCTTTTTACTGCTAGACAAGAGTGCTATTCAGTACACCACTGTGCTGCCCATATGATTGTCAGCTCTAACCAGCAGGGCCCTCTGATTCCTCCTGTATTGAATTGTATTGTAACTGTACTGTCTGCCCTAAGGTTGTAAAGCGCTGCACAAACTGTTGGCACTATATAAATCCTGTATAGTATTAATAATAATAATATTGCAATTTACCAATTCTTAGGCCTCGTACACACGAGTAAATCTGTCTGCTGGAAACGGTCTGCTAGACCGTTTCAGCAGACAGATTCGATCGTGTGTACGGGCAAACAGACGGATTTGGCCAGCCAACAGATTTCAAAGCATGCTTTGAAATCTGTCGGCTGGGAACCCGTCCACCCGACATGTCTGCTGGTTAGTATGCTAACCAGCAGACATGTCTTCTCGCACACGCGAATGATTTTGACGCATGCGCGGAAGTGTTTTACTTCCTGGTGCGGTGACGTGGCGGCGTCAACGTCACCGACACGTCACCGACACGTCAGCGCGCTGTCTGCTGGCGGGGATTTTGGTTTGCTTGTGTGTACACGCGAGCAAACCAAAATGCCAGCAGACAGATCTGTTCAAATCGGTCGGTCCGACCGATTTGAACAGATATATTTACTCGTCTGTACAAGGCCTTAGATGTGATGGCTGCATTAATTTTTTTTATTAGGCTTTCTTTCCTTTGTCTTCACCTGGTGATCTGGCCAGTAGATCTGTTGTTTTTCAACAGGACAAGTGTCCTGCAGATGAAACAGTTAGAGGGTTGAGACAAATCATGTACTACTGACAGTCAGGGCCAGGACAAGGGATGGCTGCCCTGGGTACTGTGGCATCATGCAAGGTGGGGGGACACCACAAGGAGATGGGGGAGGCGATTTGTGTTGGGTGGGGGAATTTAGGGAGCAACAGGGAGGGGCGAAAATGTATGAGTGGGGTGCAGGGGTGCTAGGAAAGGTGAATTGGGGGGTTTGTGTTGGGTGGGGGAAGGAGGATGAGTATTTCTGCTAGAAGTGGTGATATTTAGAGAAAATTTGTGCTAGGAGGGACATTTTTTTATAGGGGGTAGGGTATTTGTGCTATTAGGGATGATTGGAGGGTATTTTTGCTAGGAGGGGAAATTTGGGGGGGGGGGTTGTGCTATGAGGGGGGATAGGAAGATTTGTGCTGGGAGGGTGATTTGGAGGGGGAAGAGGGGAAATTTGAGCGGTAGGGGATTTGGGCTAGAAGGAGCGATTTTTTCGGTTGGGGCGGGGTGAGAATTTGTACTGGGGGTATTTGAGGCGAGAGAGGATTTGAGCTAGGGGGGCAAAGATTTGTGCTGGTAGGGGAAATTTCAGCTGGGGGCATTTTTGCTAGCATGTAATGCTCATACATCTTGGTGGGGGGGGGGGGGCAGTTTGACATGCTTGCCCTGGGCTCTAGATTGCTTCACTAAGGGGTGCTTACTATAATCAGATTTTATTTATGTATGTACAACCTTTATCCCTTTTGGGATAAAAAAAAAAAAAAATCTGGAGTTTGGCTTCAATTTGTTATGTGTATCTAATTCCGTTAGTACATCTAATGCCATGTACACACGGAAGATGGGAGCTTTTCTTCGGATATTCCGACCGTGTGTATCTGACATTTTCTATCAGAAATTCAGACAGACTTAAGACCTGTACACATGATCGGATATCTGATTGACTCTAATCCGATGGATTTTTTCATCGGATATCCGATGAAGCTGAGTTTCATCAGTCTTGCCTACACACCATCATGTACAAAGCGGTGACGTACAACACTACGACAAGCCCAAAAAAATGAAGTTCAATGCTTCCAAGCATGCGTCGACTTGATTCTGAGTTCCATACAGATGATCGGATTTTTCTATAGGTTTTTTTATCCATAGGAAAAATTTAAAACATGTTCTATTTTTTTTACACCGATGGAAATAAAACCGATGGGGCCCACACAAGATCGGTTTGTCCGATGAAAACAGTCCATCGGTTGGTTTTCAGCGGACAAACCGATTGTGTGTACAGGGCTTTAGATAGAGAACATGTAGAGAAAAAATTCCTATTGGAAAATCCGTTTGTCTGTATGGAATTCAGACAGGAAAAAAAACATCCCATGCTACTGGAACCTGGCTTGCTCACCTCCTGGTGGGACAATCCTGAGGACTGCGACCTGGTGCTAACACACAGCAAAATCCATTTTCACCTTTAGGAGCTCTGATAAACATTGGTTAGTACTTAGACTCCGCACTTTAGGTGAGCCTGCGTCATACGCCAGGGTGAGCTGCCTATGTTCCTATCCTGCTGGTTCTGTGTGAACTTCCTACTGTTATAGCAACTGGTCTTTGAGCCTTATCATTTGATTGTGACAGTATGAGTGGCCAGATATAAGAAATCCTAATTTGACACACTTTACAGGACACTTTAATGGAAAAATTGTAATTTGACACCCTTTACAGGGCTTTCTCTATCATATTCAAAGTGCACTTATTTTATACAACTGAATGACACTCAGAGATGTGTTCAGTAAGGGGAGGCAAGTGAGGCTGAACCTCACTAAACTTAAAAAAACAATGGTTCTGGAAACAACATACAGAGCGGCCAGTTTAAATACAAGCTGGCACACTCTGTTTGAGAGGTTGAGATCTGTTAAGGTTGAGCACACCTCTCACTACAGTGTCATAGAAGGGGGCATGTGTCTAAAAGACAAATGCTCCTTTCCAGCCCAGTCCTTTTAACTACAAGGAAAAAGCATGGAAAAAACATGGGTTTATGTGCATAAGATTTACCCATAATCCCATGTTTTTCTTACACAGTTAAGAAGGAGAATGAAAATATGCTGCTGTTGAAAAGGTACTGTCATAATCAAGCTAAATCATATATTATTATGCTATATGTTATAAGATAATATTTTATTATTTATCTATTTACTGTGAAATTACTGGTTTGAAGTTATAACTACAAACTTCAGTAATTTTTACGTTAAGCCACCTGCTTGAGTACAGTTGAAAATATAGTAAATTGCATTAAAACAATATATAATAATTATTCGTATATTAATTATGGTAATTAACCCCTTGCACCCAGGTAAATTCTGACACTTCTCTCCTACATGTAATAATCATAATTTTTTTGCTAGAGAATTACTCAGAACCCCCAAACATTATATATATATATTGATTCATCATACACCCTAGGGAATAAAATGGTGGTTGTTGCAATTTTATATGTTACACAGTATTTGCACAGAAATTTTTAAAACCCTTTTTTTTGGAAGAAATCAAAAAAATACATTAAAGATAACCCGATTTTTTTTTTATAATGTAAAAGTTGATGTTACGCCAAGTAAATAGATACCTAACATGTCTCGCTTTAAAATTATTATTTTTTTTTTTAAATTGTTTATTTATACATAACAGAGAACCGGTCCACATGAACAGCAACTGTAGTAGTACATAACATCATATAAAGAGCTAGCACCTAACTGGCGCGTACATAGGCATGAATACAACATTCCATCAACAAGTACCGTTTAAGGCAGGCGGGTAGGCAACACATAATAGTACTTTAATCTACATCAAACTGAATTTTCCTGCATTGTAGCCTCCCGTGAGTTCCGGAGTAGGGGCCCCGGCTCGATAAGGTGCATCAGTAAGGCAGCAGTCCACATGGCCAGTCCACTGCGTTTTCCCTTTTTCTAAGAGCATGTAAGTAAGAGTAGAGATAAAGAGAAGAGTGAAGGAAGAGCAGGGGTGGAGGGGGGGGAAGTAGGAGGGGGGGGGGGAGTCACGAGCACGTCTGGCCCGCATGTTCCAGCGGATCGCGATAAAAGATCAAAATGGAGTGTCCTTGTAGAGGGCAGCTGGGAGTGCCAATCGTCTGATATAGCTAAGGGGCGCCCCTAAGGGCTTGGCCTTCTGCAGAATATTTAAAGACATTCCATAGGGACCATGTTTGGGAGTATTGCTCATTTCTGTCTTGCTTCGTCAGGACTAAGTCTTCCATGGTGTTTACGTCATCCACCTTTTTTAGCCACATGGCTAACGTCGGTGGGCTCGTGGATTTTCAGCACATTGGGATACACGCCTTTGCCGCGACCACTAAGTGCCGGACCACCGATTTCTTGTATACGCGTTCAGGGGTGTCATTTACATGCAGCAGAAAGAACGCCGGGTAATCCGGGATCTCCCGATCCGAGAATTCTTGCGTCACTTTTCGCACTCCCTCCCAGTACGGTCTCAGACATGGGCAGGACCAAAAAATATGAAGAAGAGTGCCCCTTTCCGCCTGGCATCTCCAGCAGATGTCCGACACTGTCGGGAATAAGCAATGGAGTAGGTCAGGGGTCCTATACCACCTCGTCAATACTTTAAAGCTAGTCTCCTGTATTTTAGTGCAAATCGACGATTTGTGTGTAAATCTCAGCATCTTGTTTATCTGGTTTGTTGAAAAGTGACGTCCCAGATCCCTCTACCATTTACCCAAGCTCGGTATCTGGTAGTCTGCCGGCGGTGTGATCAACATTGTGTGAAGTAATGAGAGGGCATGCGGTAGCGGGCCCACACCCTCGCACATCTCCTCCAGGGTTGTCTGGGGGTGGCCCGGGCCAGGCGGTGGTGTCAGTGTCTGTAGGAAGTGTCTCAGTTGACTGGCTCTTAAGAAGTCCAGCCGGTATTGACCCGTCATGTCCATTAACTCGTCAAGAGATCTCCATCTGCCCGCCTCCCCAAAGTGTGAGGCTTGAAACAAGCCCGAGTTTCGCAAGGCACGGAATTTGGGGTCCAGAAGGCCCGGGGGAAACGACGGATTGCCCAGAATCGGGCGCAGTGGTGAGGGGTCCGACGACAGACGGAACCGTGGAAGCAACCTGGTGCAAACCGCAACAGTATTTCCAATCAGGGGGTTATCAAGCACGCCACTTAACCGCATGGTCGGGTTCCAGGGAGCGTTTCGTAGCAGTACTGTGCTTTGCGCCTGTTCTATTTGAGGCCAGAGTTTAATCTGGTCATGTCGGCACCAGTCTATCAATCTGTTTAATTGGGCCACGTAGTAATACATACGGATGTCTGGGGCGGCGAGGCCTCCGCTGGATTTAGGCAGGGAGAGGAGCGCTCTGCCGATCCTAGGATGTTTGCCCGCCCAAAGAAACGTCCCCAGCGCAGATTGGACTTGTTTAAAATAATCCGCCGGTATTAGTACGGGGAGGGCTTGCAAGAGATATATGAATTTAGGGAGGATGGACATCTTGAGTATATTACATCTCCCAAACCACGAGTGTAAGCCCGTGGACCATTGGGACAGCAATTTTTGGACCGTCTGTAGTAGGGGGGGGAAATTAAGCTTAAACACGTCGGAGATCCGTGGCGAGACGCGCGTCCCCAGATACGTGAGTGAGGCCAAGTGTGGTTGAGGGACGCCCACCCCCATGGCCTCGGACTTTGTTAAATTAATTTTTAGATTGGAAAGCTTACCATAGTAGTCAAATTCCTTCATCAAGGCTGGGAGGGAGGTCAGCGGGTTCGTCAGGGAAAACATCATGTCATCGGCATAAGCCGAGACTTTATATTGGTAGTCGCCCACCACCAGTCCTGTAACGTCCGGGTTCAATCTAACACGTCGTAAGAAGGGTTTGAGGGTCAGGGCAAAAAGTAGGGGCGAAAGCGGGCAGCCCTGCCTTGTCCCGTTAGTAATCGGGAATGGGTCGGACGTTGTGCCATTCGCCCTAACTCTGGCTGTCGGGGTCGTGTAGGCTGCAGTCACCCAATTTAGCATTTTCCGTCCGAGTCCTATGTGTTTAAGTGTCGTAAACATGAACCGCCAGTCCACGCGATCAAACGCTTTCTCTGCGTCTGTTCCCACGAAGACCAAAGGCGTCTTAGCAACACTGGCAACGTGGATCAAGTTCAACACTTTAGACGTGTTGTCTCTGGCTTCCCTGGAGGGAATGAAGCCCACTTGATCCAGGTGTACCAGGTCCGGGAGAAATCTCTGTAGTCTGGCGGCGATCACCTTCGTGAACAGCTTAAGGTCTGAGTTAAGTAGTGATATTTGTCGGTAGCTGCCGCACTGACCCGGGTCTTTACCATCCTTGTGGATCACTGCAATCTGCGCCTGCAGCGTTGAGGTATGGAAGGTGCCTCCAGAGCTCAGGTCGTTGAAGAGGCCCAGTAGGTGATCTCCCAAGGATGGGAACAGGATTCTATAGTAGGGGGTAGTAAGTCCGTCAGGTCCCGGGGCCTTCCCTGGCTTGAAAGATTTCAAGGCTGTCTGTATTTCGGGCAGAGTAATTGGTTCGTCTAGGAGTTTCACTGCATCAACCGGGAGTGCGGGCATTTGGGAGCTAACCAGGTAGTCTGTATGTCGGTCCGCCTCTTCAGACGTGGACAATTTAGGGAGGTTGTAAAGGTCCTGGTAGATTTTGTCTCCGTGTATTGAGAATGGTACACTGTGGGGAAGTACCTGTTCTTCAGTACAGGCAGGTTGTTATCCTTGAAATGTGTCTCCTGAAGCAGCACTACGTCCGCCCTCAGGTTCCGCATATCATGGAGGAGCATTCTCCTCTTCTCCGGGATGTTTAGTCCCTTAACATTCAGGGAGATCACTTTGAGCGTATCCATGCTCGTGACTCAGGGGTGGGAAGGGTAGAAGAGGGGGGAGGGACAGAGGTAGAGGGTGGTAGGGGGGGGGTCAGGAGATAGGGAATGTCCTGGAAGAGTGTAGTGTGAGCTAAGACGGGGAGTGGGTAGATATATACAGATAAGTAGAGAGGAAAGAGAGAGAAAAATTAGGGTGCCTGCACAAGAGTGTGCGGCACTTAGAAGGAGAAACTAAATTAGCCTAAACAGCTAGAGCACTCTCCAGTCCAAGACCGGGGATTGAGCGCAGGCCTAAGTGGGAAGTGAACGGACAGGACCAGCAAAGCGAGCTCCCGGGTCCTTTCCCTCCCCAGCCAAACAAGGTAACATAAATAAGTAAATAAGGCATGACTAACCTCTTAAGTATGCTCACGGCAATCTCATTCTCAGGGTAGGATAGGCACAGCAATCGGCTTGAGACGCCACGAGCATATGAGAAAGTCCTTAATAGCAAGAGCAACCATAACAGTAACAGAAATAATAGCAACAACAGCAATAGCAGCAATAATGACAACAATCCCCCTTCAATCTCATGGGGCACACAGCACACATAGAGGGTGTGAGTGGCCTCCACGTCAAAGTGTAATGTAATCGTGACCAGGAGGCCCCCACCCCAATGGTTCCAGAACCTGTCTCACCCGATGACTCCCCTCCACTGTATACCGTCCACCGAGGCTCAGTGGACCAGAAGATCCAGCATGAAAATATGTGTCGCCGCCACAGCCCCCCACCCAACAAAATCACATAGCACCACCGTCTCCCATAAGGCTATTGAGCAAGTGTCTCGTGGGGGCAGCTCCAACCATCCTCTCGCATATCACGAGCCCCTGTCCTGAAGACCCCGGAAGAGGGATCCCTCACGTTGAGCCGAGCTGCAGCAGCCCCTGTGGAGCGGAAAGATGATAAATAGCCAACCCTCACCCCCCTCCCTCCAACATGGGGCACGGGCCGATGTCCAGGGAGCACTGCTGCGTCTCGTTCCCAATTCCCCCGCACAAAACAGCTGAGTGGCAGTAGCATATCATCCCCTGGAGTAAAACAAAAAAAAAACATGGTATAACTTGGTGACAACAGGGGGTAGATCAGTGCCCGGGATCCGTCATTGCAATCAGCCGGACCGTGCCCATCCCATCCCACGGCTCTAGGCCCAAACATGGTGTCCCCAGCGAGCTGCGTGAAGAGCTCTCCCCCAGGTGTACCGTAGCCCATCTCTGGGGGGTCCAGCGTAGCGGGACGGACTAAGGGGTTGCCAGCCCCCTCCCTCCACCCCCACCATGGGATACTAATGGGCAAGACTGGGCATAAACTCGGCCCTGAACATGTGACAGTTTGCATAAATCCCCTTATGAAGCTCAACAAACACGCGGAAGGGGGGGGGTAAAGGAAGACGGCCAGGGCACAGCACCTCCGTGGCATCCAAAACGGGCTTTAGCTTGACTGATCCCAGGTGGGGCAGCGGTGGCCATGGTATCGGACAGCGTCTAGTAGAGGGAAGCAAGCAGGGGTAGTCAATGGAGTGTGGCCCAGGGCCTACTTACAGGTCAGACTCGGGGTTCTTATCCAGAAGGGGCTCTCCTCCGCCTCCTCCCCTGCCGCTGCTGGCGTGGTTGGGCCGGGGCCCTGAGGTCAAAGGGGCCCGATCTCCCGTTCGATCTCGGCAAGAGCTGGAGCCAATCTGGCACCGGTATCTGGTCTGCCCCTAGGAATCCGAAGAGACCAGGTAGGTCCGCCGGCGTCTGCAGGGTGTAGGCTTGTCCGTCTTTTCGAAAGGTGACCGATAGAGGGTATCCCCACCTGTACGTGAAGCCGCCTTCCTTTGCTAGATCTAGGACAGGCCTCAGCATTGCCCTGTGGCGCAGGGTTGCTCTAGATAGGTCAGGCAGCACTTTGATCTGGGATCCCTCCATCTCCACGCCAGACGGAGGATGCGATATTTTTGGGCATAGCGCAGCAGGCGGCATATCACGTCGCGCGGTCTGTCCTGCTCCTGCGCCCTGGGTCCTAGTGCTCTGTGCGCCCGGTCCACCTCCACCTCCTCCTCGGGAACCCCCAGAATGTCGCGGAACAGTCCCTGTAGCTGGCCGTCTAGAGCCGCAGAGTCCACCGTCTCCGGTACACCGCGAATCCGCAAATTATTGCGGCGGCTCCTATCTTCTGCATCCTCCAGGTGGAGCTCTAGGGATACCGCCGTCTGCCGATGTTGGTCCCTCGAACGCTCCAGGCCCGCCACCCTACTCTCCAGGTCCACCAGCGATGCCTCTCCGGTCGTCACCCTCTCCGTGAGTGTGGACACCTCGGCCCTCACCTCCTGGAAGTCCCTGCGGTGCGTCTCCTCCAACCGCAGAATGAGGGCCTCGATGTCTGAGCGCGTGGGGAGGGCCTTCAGCAGGGCACGTATGTCTTGTTCCGCCGTCGATCCTCCCGTGGGGGAGGCCGGGGACGCCATGGAGAGGTCCGGGATCCCCAACGTTGGCAGCGGGTCTGAAGGTGAGTCCGAGCGGTCGGGGATAACAGCCCATTTGCAGCTTCCCGGTTCTTCAGGTGAGTCTTGGCACGCTGCTCCACGTGGTGCCGTGGCCTTAGCCCCGGACGACTTCTTTGGTTGCCGGTGAAAATAGTCGTGGAGATCGCCTGTTGCTGCACCGGAACGGGTCACACGGGTGCCTGGCTTGTTGGTATGTTTCTTGACTGATTGCATGCCTATATCAGGGCTAGTTTGGCCGGCATAAAGAGGGTCCAGGCCGGGAGCTCAGAACTAAAGCAGCCTCACTCAGCCATGTCCAGGCCACGCCCGTTCGCTCGCTTTAAAATTTTGCACAATCATAGAATGGTGCCAAACTTCAGTGCTGAAAAAATCTCCGTAGGCTGTGCTTTAATTTTTTTTACAGATTACATGTTTAGACCCCTTTCACACTAAAGCGTTTTTACAGCGTTTTAGCGTTAAAAATAGCGCTCTTAAAACGCTCATAAAACGCTCTCCATGCATCTCAATGGACCTTTTCACACTGAGTTCTAAAAGCAGCATCTTTGGAGCAGCTTTTGAGTGCTGAAAAAAACGCTCCAAAAACGCCCCTCTCCATTGAAATGAATTGAAAGCGCTGTAAAAATGCCTTACCCTTTCACACTGAGGCGTTGAACTGGTGGGGCGTTGAGAAAAGTCCTGCAAGCAGCATCTTTGGAGCAGCTTTTGAGCGCTGAAAAAAACGCCCCAAAAACACCCCTCTCTATTGAAATGAATTGAAAAGCGCTGTAAAAATGCCTTACCCTTTCACACCGAGGCACTGCAAAAACACCCTAAAACTTTAGGGTCTTATCGGTGCTTTACCAACACATTGGGGTTGCAGATTTGGCTTTGCTCGAATAACGCTGTAATAACGCTGTAATAACGCTCGAAAAACGCTGTAATAACGTTCGAAAAATGCCCCAGCGTTAAAAGGGCCTTAGAGTTACAGAGGAGGTCCAGTGCTAGAATTATTGCTCTCGCT
Organism: Rana kukunoris; assembly: GCA_029574335.1. Taxonomy (NCBI): domain Eukaryota; kingdom Metazoa; phylum Chordata; class Amphibia; order Anura; family Ranidae; genus Rana; species Rana kukunoris. Next base: position 127,973,099 of record CM056051.1, read on the forward strand.
CAAACGATAGTGGCGTATGGAATCTGTGTGTATCTGGCTCTGATACTAACCAGTGCCTCACCAGCCACTGATCTCACCGCACGTCCCTGATGACACTGAAAAGTAGAGAACATCCGCTGCAAATCTCACCATGGGTTCCACTGACTTGTTCCTCTGTATGTGACCTCTCTGCAAATCTAGCCCTAGGATGTATTATAGCCTTTGCACAAATTTGAGCATGGGCCTTTGATTCTGGCTTCTGAGGCACTAAAGTGCAATCAAACATATCTTTTAATTGCTGAACTAGTATGTGCACTCCCTTGAACTTCCATTGCAATTAACACTAATGATCAAGCAATTACCACTTCCAGTGACTCAAACTGGTTAGCTCTGCGGTTAAGCAAAACACTTGTATGTGTACTTCAATTAGAAACAGTCTACTGTCAAAAAAGCATACACATTTTAAGTAAGGCTGAAACAGTCCTTGAAGTCTGCTATTCTCCATCTCCAGCTGGCGTCTGGTAACCATAATCTATATCCTTAAGATCTGTATAATCTGTATATGCTCCCTGTCTTCTTCCATATGGTAGAAAAGATAATGTGGGTTTTGGAAGAACATAGGTTTCATAAGTAATTGTAAAGTAACTGTTAGCTAATAGCTATGTATACAGCAAATACATATTGGAAAAGTTCTAATGGGAAATTCAGCAACATTAGAGCTGAATAATATATCACGTGTCTTTATAGTCAAAACGGATTCACCCAGTATGTGTTTACTACTATCAAAGGGATGTTTTTTAGCTTAGTATTTAGGATCATGGAGTCTTTAACTACTTCCCGACCGCCCACCGTCATATTACTGTGGGACGGTGGCGCGGTCTCGCGGGAGCACGTAGCTCTACGTCCTATACTTTTCGGCCACTAGGGGACGCGCCCCCCGCACGCCCCCGAGTACCTTTCGTTCCTGTCAGCGGGGGAAACGCTGATTTTCTGTTCATACAATGTATGAACAGAAGATCAGTGATTTCCCCTAGTGAGTCCACAGTTAGAACACAAATAGGAACACACTTAACCCCTTCCCTGCCCCCTAGTGTTAACCCCTTCACTGCCAATGGCATTTTTATAGTAATCCAATGCATTTTTATAGCATTGATCGCTATAAAAATGCCAATGGTCCCAAAAATGTGTCAAAAGTGTCCGATGTGTCCGCCACAATATCGCAGTACCGAAAAAAAACGCTGATCCCCGCCATTACTAGCAAAAAAAAAATATTATAAAAAATGCCATAAAACTACCCCCTATTTTGTAAACGCTATAAATTTTGCGCTAGCCAATCAATAAACGCTAATTGCGATTTTTTTTTACGAAAAATATGTAGAAGAATACGTATCGGCCTAAACTGAGGGAAAAAAATGTTTTTTTATATCTTTTTTGGGGATATTTATTATAGCAAAATGTAAAAAATATTGCATTTTTTTCAAAATAGTCGCTCTATTTTTGTTTATAGCGCAAAAAATAAAAAGCGCAGAGATGATCAAATACCACCAAAAGAAAGCTCTATTTGTGGGAAAAAAAGGACGCCAATTTTGTTTGGGACCCACGTCGCACGACCGCGCAATTGTCAGTTAAAGCGACGCAGTGCAGAATCACAAAAAATGCTCTGGTCTTTGGACAGCAATATGGTCCGGGGCTAAAGTGGTTAAGGGATATGTTGGATATAACGGGTTGGATATATTTTGTAGAGGAAAAAGGGGACGTACCCCAAAAGCTTGTCCTGGAAAATAATATGTTAGTGTACCTAAAAAAAGTATCATGGACAGTGCTCAATTATTTCTATTGCAAGTGCACTAAATACAGCTACAATCACCTTAAGCAATTCTTTTGAAACATTTTGATTTTAAAACCTGAGATTCCAAATGACAAGGTTTAAAAGCAAAGGTATGAAATATTTGGTTTGCGACCAACATTGGTGCTTCATAAATGTATTCAGATTTTTAGGTATTCTTTCTTTAGTGATAAAGTTGGTCTCCAGAGAGATTCAAATTAGTTTGTTGTTCAATGTTACACATAACTAGAATAATGGGAAGCCTAAGAAGGAGAAGCAGCGCCAATAGCAAGTCCCTTTTAAGTGATTTTAATTTCACCAATTGTTATACCAGAAGAGTTTTTCCTCGTTGTCATGGCACATTATCATGGCAAAAAAAAAAAAGCATAATGAAAATCTCTCCAAAATGTGCACTTTTATCCATATTTTGTCTTCTTAAAAAATCCTTCTTGTACGAATGAATACCTTCAAACCCCGACAAGGATCCATGAAGCTCTTAACTTCATGTGCACTCTGCTGCACTAAAATCCTAAGCAATGTTATCAGCCCTGCCCAGGTTACCTCTGTGAACTACAGACCATATCTCCTATAACAAGGAGAGGGCAATCAGGAGCAAGTAGCCTAGGGTGGCAATGCTCTTCTTCCATAGAATCAATACAGTGAGAGAGAGTTGCCACTCTAGGACAGTAGATGTGTTACTGGCAGAATCTTAGTATTACACATCTCATTGTTTTAACCTATGATAAAGGTTTATATAACTAACCTTAATAAATCTAGAATTTGCAGCTAAAAGAATAAAGACTGTTCACTTTGCAGAGTGCAATTTCACACAGTAGATCTTCATTTTCCATACTGAACAATGTAAATCTCAGCTTTTTCCCCAATAGTCCAGTAATGTAACAGAAAAAAAAATCTGTTTATTTTTTCATTTCCCTTGAATATTTTTGGCCAATCAAAGTAAACCTAGATGAAAGTGCACCCGTGCCCAGAATATAAACCATTACATATTCTTACTAAGCAGTAATAAAGCTTTGAAACAAGCCATCCCTGACCTCTCTAGCTGCTTATACTCAAAAGTAAATACATTCTCATAAAATTGCAACCGGAGACTCTAAAGTCAGATTTCAGTCAGTTTCTAACAGTTTGAAAGAATCTGGTGTTTGTGTACATCAAACAAACATCTAAAGCTGGTAGACTGCTACGTTTCTGCTGTCATAGAATAAAGTGGGAAGGAACTGTAATTGTACTTCCTGTGTTGGCAAAACTTTTTTCTGTTTTTGGATTGAATAAAACCCCTTTGAGATTTTTTTTCTTTCTTTTGTTGCTTGTGTCTTGCTAGGGAGATTTTTATTTACTTTCTGTCTTGGAGATACAAAAGGAAGTGAGCATAAATCTCTCCAAAGTCAGTGGTATTTCCATCTCAGATAGTTGTCAAAAGTAATCTGGCCTGAATTCACAGCAATATAACCAAGTTACCAGCTATGGACTACACTTTTGTGTTTTGTGGTGATGTTTGTATTAGCAATAACATATTTATTAATGAAGACTTCTTTTAAAATGATTTATTTTTGAAATGTTGCTAAACACATACATCATAATACTGATAAAAATTTGTAACAAACCAGAAACAATGATACATGCAGAGAAAAGTTCAAGGGTGGGGGCTTAGATAAATCCTACAGTGAATCATAGTTCAATGATAGTGAATCATTGTTTGATTACAATATTTTAAATAAACAGGGAAGTGAAACCTTAAATTCCTTAGCCAAAATGTACACTCTTCATCTGTATCGTGTTAAGATGACTAAATAGGAGCAAGTAGATCTTTCATGAGCTGTCATGGAAGATTAGAAAACTGCCCTATTTCTCAAATAAATGGCTAGGTTATAATTCCATCTTTTAAAATTCATTTCTATTACTGAGCACATTGTGACCAAAAAAATTCCATGCTTTCAAAATAGGTTTTAACAGATGCCACTGATTTCCAGCATACGCAAGCGCTTGTTGTTGTATATTGTCATTGATGTTAAAGGGGACAATACACGGTATTAAGAACTGGAATATGTAAACTTTTAAACAGGGTCACTTGGGTCGTTTCTGTTGCCATTGTGATTTAAAAAGAGTTAACACAGTTGGTTGATAATAAATGGCGGCTTCACCCAAACACTAACCATGAATGAAATGAACGTTTTTGTGTTATCCTTCATAGTCTTGAAAATTGGCCAAAAAAATCATAAATTCTGCCAGGGTATGTAAACTTAGAAGCACAACTGTGTATATATATATATATATATATATATATATATACACACCCTAGTATATACGCTGCATTTAGTGTAGATTAGATATTCAGTGTAGATTCTGTATTCAGGCCGGGTAGTATATATAATATAGTGTATTGAAGTTATTAAGGGAAACCCTGAGACAAAATAAAATAAAAAAAATGGCATAGGGGTCCACCCAAAATCCATACCAGACCCTTATCTGAGCACGCAACCTGGCAGGCTGCAGGAAAAGGGGGGAATGAGAAAATGCCCCCCTCCTGAACCGTACCAGGCCACATGCTTTCAACATGGGGACAAGGGCCTCTTCCCCACAACCCTTGCCTGGTGGTTGTGGGGGTCTGTGGGTAGGGGGCTTATTGAAATCTGAAAGCCTCCTTTAATAAGGGGTCCTCCAGATCTCGGCCCCCCCATGTGAATGGGAATCGGGTACATTGTACCAATACCCATTCACCAAAAAAGTGTCAAAGTAAAAATAACAGCAGACAGTTTCGGACAAGTCCTTTATTAAAAAAAAAAAGTGTCCCGTGATGTCCATTCATCTTTAATCACAGCATCTGACGTTCTAAAGAAAAAAAAAACAGAAAAACTCTGCCTTGATGGGAGGCGTCCCTGTGACTGCAGCCTTTTCAAGATGACAGCTGTTATATAGCTGAGGGCAGGGCCAACTGGGGATGTAGATGGGTGACCCCGCCCCCTCTGACATCATGTGAAGTCACATGGCATCAGAAGGTTATGGGGTTTACAGGGTTACGTCACCGGGTGGCCACGCCCTCAGCTATATAAGAGCTGCCAAAGCAAAAACACGGCAGTTGCGTGGACACCTACCATGGAGGTGGAGACTTTCTGTTTTTTTTTCTCTGGATCGTCGGATACTGTAATTGAAGATGAATTGGGAATAGAGAATGATGTGGTCCAAGGCACAATGAGTAACTTTATGTGAGGCCAATCACTTTATAGAGTAAGCATGTGGGATATAAAACACAGTATTGCTTATATGGGTTCAATAAAAAAGGGGGGAGTTTGTTGGGTACTTTGAATGAGAGCTGTATACCAAAAATAAGTCTTAGCAAAAAACATTTTATTATGCCTTGTGAGATTATGTACAGTATACGTAATGATAAAAAAATACATACACAAAATTGAATAAATGCAGGGCATGCTAGAAACCACATATTCATATCGACGCCATGGTACATGGCAAATCATGGAGTAAAGACAAGTCCTGCACAACATGGGCCACTGGAAGGGCTGCATGGTGTTAGAAAATCTGGAGTAAAAAAAATATAAAATACATAAAATCATCTGTATGACCATAATGCATCTATGTAAGCCAGACACGTTTCATTGGGGTGCACCAACTCTTCAGGGGTGAATACAATTGTGATCTATAAAGAAACATAACCATGTGGTATAATATTGTAACTGAATGATAGGAATAAGTAATGGGTGTAAGGGACAGGATGGACATCCCTATAAATACTCATGTCAACTGCATAGATGTGAACAGAGGATCAGAGCTGTTAGAGATGTCTGGCATGGGAGCTAAGGTAGAGACACATGGACAAGCAGGGAGCACTGTGGATTCCTCATGGCCAATGTGCAAATGTAGGCGACAGTCAGCCAACATTTCTGTGGATTGAGATCAGTAGTATATATTGAATGTACAATATTATTGAGGAGAAGTGTGAAAAGCCCATATACCAGGTCAGATGAAGGAAAGAACTAAGCATAGATGAAATAGATACTCAAAAAAAACACCAAGTATAAAAGTGGAAGAAAGAAACGAAAAATACATCCTGGGTGAGATAGAAAGGAACCAAAGAGAAAGATGGACAAAGTGCTGAAAGTATAGGTGAAACCTATGGTGATTTACCTTATTGGTTCACATGGAAATTGGGAACCAAAATCACAAGTGAGTGCTTCAGAGACACAGACACCAAGTGAGGGGAATTTCAATACTTCCAGCAGATACAGTGTGTCCTGCCCAGCGTCACATGGGCGTGGCAAGAAAGGGGAGTCATCCGTGCCAGAGCAGAGAAAATCTGCCCATACAGGCTCAGATACTCCCCCAAATTTCAGCGTAGATGGAAAGAAAAACCTGATGTGGTGTAACATCACAAAAGGTGGTAACGTGGCGCTGATGTGGTAGGGAGCACCCGCCCAAACCACCACCTCCATCCACCACAAATAGGGAGGAATGAAACAGCCCAAAAATCCATGCACACACTAGACAAACCCTACCATGCACACACTAGACAAACCCTACCATGTGAAACAGGGTACTAGGAACAAGATATGGTGAATTGAAATAATAAAAAAAAAGTACACACACACACACATATATATATATATATATATATATATATATATATATATATATATATATATATATATATATATAAAACAGCTTTGATCCTCTGTTCACATCTATGTAGCTGATGTGAGTAGTTATAGGGATGTCTATCCTGTCCCTTACACCCATTACTTATTCCTATTATTCAGTTACAATATTATACCACATGGTTATGTTTCTTTATAGATCACCATTACATTCGCCCCTGAAGAGTCGTACATCCCTATCTTACATAGATACATGGAGCCAGATTCACAGAGCCCTTACTCCTGTCTAACTGGTGTTAGACTGGAGTAATTTCAAATTACGCGTGTTTTTTAGCTAGTCGGAAACCTCAAACCTCAATAGACGGCTGCGGGCTTCAATTCGACTGGATTACATGTTCGTACGCCTTCGGATCTACGCTGCAATAAAATTGCGGCCAATGGGTGGACTTCCCGTCGTTTTCCGCGTCGGGGTATGCTAATGAGCTTTTGCCGGCGATCCCAGAAATTACGATCTTCAATCGCAATCTCTTACGGCATCTTTAGTCATCTTTTTTTTGCGTTTCACTATACCAGCTTTTTGCTGGTCTAATATTAGACAGCCCATGTTAAGTATGGCCGTCGTTCCCGCGTCTAATTTCTACGTTTTCTGACGTCTTTTATTATTTTTAACGTAAGTCGTCCGGGAATAGGAATGTTCGTAAACGACGGTACTCAAACAACGAATGACGTAACGACGTGATTTCGCGGAATGCACGGCGGGAAATTTCTGAACGGAGCATGCGCAGTTCGATCGCCGCGGGGACGCGCTTAATTTAAATGCTTCACGCCCCCTAATCGCGTATTTCGATTACGCGGCAAGAAATAGACTACGCCGCCGTAGCGTACGGGCAAAAATCTACCAGAATTCGATGTAGAGCCTGGTAAAATACGGCAGCGTAGAGTATTTCGATTACGCAGCGCAAAATTAAGTGTATCTGAATCTGGCCCATGATGTCCATGATGTCCATACAGATGATTTTATGTCTTCTATATTGTTTTACTCCAGATTTTCCAACACCACCCATTCATATTGTGCAGGACATTTATTCAATTTTGTGTATGCATTTTTTGTCATTCAGTATGTTGTACATGATCTCACAAGGTATAATAAAAATGTTCTTTGCTAAGACTGCTTTTTGGTATACATCTCTCATTTAAAGTCCCCAACAAACTCCCCCTTTTTTGTTGTAACACCTATAAGCAATACTGTTGCTCCCACATGCTTACTCTATAAAGTGATTGGCCTCATTTAAAGTCCAGTTGACCAAACTTTCTTTTTTAAATTAAATGGACATCGGGGGACACTTTTTTTTAAATAAGGGACTTGTGCAAAACTGTCTCCTGTAATTTTAACTTTTTTTTAAACTTTTTTGGTGAAAGGGTAGGGGTAAAATGTACCTGATACCCATTCACGTGGGGAGGGGGGTCTGGGCACTCAATAGGAATGACAGCAATAACATTTAGGACTCCCTTAAGAGGTATCTCTTACTATAGAAAATAAGCTCTTGTGAAGCAGTTATCTGAGTAAGCAGACTTTAGCCCTAGTTCTTCAGCTGGCTAGCATTGGGTCCCAGTCTTTATGGTGGTGCACTTAAGTACAGTCTGTGTAAAGTCTGCATGCAGTAATAATGCTGCTAGGTAGATGGTCATTCCCTATATGCTCAGCCTCTGCTAGCAGCAACAGGTGATGGCAGCAGTGTCCTCACACCAGTCCCAGCTGGTCAGCTCATTTCTGGATCTGCCTGGAGTGACTTCGTTACTCAGCAAGCTGCAGGCTTGTAGCAGGTTTATGTGCATACAGGAACAGTTAGGTGAACACCTTAGTCTCCTCACAGCAAATAAGAAATCCCTCGATATTCAACCTGTGAAATACAGCTCTCTCTTTTTACTTCGGCTCACATTGTGAACTGTGAACTTCATCTCCCACGATTCAATGCTGCCAACCATCATGTGTCTTGAGCTCCTTTGGCTTATTAGCTCCCCCTGGTGGATGGAGGCAAGGTAGTGTTAACCCATTCAACTAAAGTCTATTGGGAGCACAGAGAGCATTGCCAACAAAGTGTCCTAAATCACTTTTTGTCTCTAGCCGAACAACTGACTACAATATTATATCACACTCTCTTTTTGGATTACATTGGCTAATTCTTATACTATTTAGGCTTGCAATAAAATACTTCACAGAAAACCAAAAGTGGTTACTCCTAATTGCAATCAGTTTTTTTGAAAATCCAGTGGTGTTTAGGTATGCCACTCAACAAGGCAATTCAAATATTACTTTCATACATGGGTAATCACTTGTGTTTTCATCAACAGATTAATGGCATGCTCCAGCACTTCACTAAACATTTCCCTCATGTCCCAGCAGGACAAACCAGAAGATTTAGATATTTTACTGCAATCTATTGAAAGACCTGAATGTGGACTGGGCGCTGTTCACTTGATTCACTGCAGCACACTCAATTTTGGACTTAAATGTATTCTGGTTTCCAGAAGCAGTGGGAGACTTTTCAGAAAATGTATTTACTTTTATTCATGTACAAGAATAGCAGTTATCATGCAAATAACTAATCCATTCTGGGCAGTCATGAAGCTTTAAATTGTCCTATTTGTCATGCAAAACAAAGGATGTCTTGAATTATGAAATCTACAAGTGCGTGTTATTAATCATCATGTATTAGTCATTGTTATTTTGAACAGAAGCCCCTACAAGGTTGGAATCTGTTTGCTCAAGTGAATTCATACGGAATTTCTGTGGAAATTACTTTCAAGCAAGACACACTGCAACTGTTGCCTGTAAATGGCAAGTCCGGGGATTTATGTTGCTTGATAAACTCTACCTATTTATCTAAAATAAAGAAAAATTAATGGTGCAATAGAAAATACATTTATTGTATGTATAAAAATAAACAAATCTTATTACTAAAAGTTGAATGTACAGGTCTAGTTAGAGGCTTAATTTATAAAAATTTTAAGAAAAAAGATTCACACTCGGTTGTTGCTCTTTAAAAAAATCTTTATTTTTATTGACAAGCAACAGTAAACAAACACAAATGAAAACAGTTGACGTGTTTCAGCCTATAAGGCCTTAGTCATAACCACATTACAGACATAAAACGTTTGAAATAAATAGTAGCCTAATAGATAATACACTCCACCCATTTGTTGTCTTAATTGACAACAGGCAATCAACACAAAAGGGAGTATCAACTGTGATACATGCTGGGTGATCCATGTGTATGCCACACATTTTTCACACACCTTGTGTTGAAGATATGCACATATATGTACACACAAACATATGTACACACACATGCATATATCCATACACATATACATAAGAGAAAACACCATAAAATACAAAACCGTTAGATAAAAACAGATATGAAAAAAATGACAATCCAGGTATGTGAGAAATGTATATTACATTAGGTCCTCTTCCCTAAAGAATATTTAGGATCAGGTTATGCATAAAAAGTCAATGACAGGAACCATGTAATAGGCTATTATTGAATTTAAAGTGTTTTGGGTAATATTATATTCTAGTATTTTGTTCCCTTGGGATAGGCTCTTGGTTAAGATTGATAAACAGGATCATCCCTAAACTGAGGGCCTAAATAGATTATTCTGATGCACTGTAGTGCATTGCCGTCTTGATGGGCTTTTAAAATACATAATTTAATAACTACTTAACCACTTAAGACCGGACCTTTAGTCAGCTAAAGGACCCGGCCAGGTTTTGCCATTCGGCACTGCGTCGCTGTAACAGACAATTGCACGGTCGTGCGATGTGGCTCCCAAACAAAATTGGTGTCCTTTTTTTCCCACAAAATTTATAGCGTTTACAAAATAGGGGATAGTTTTTTTTTACTACTAATGGCAGTGATTTTTTTTCGTGACTGCGATATTATGGCGGACACTTCAGACAATTTTGACCCATTTTTGTAAATAAATTCTGCGCAAACCAACCGATAAACGCTTATTGCGATTTTTTTACCAAAAGTATGTAGAAGAATACGTATTGGCCTAAACTGAGGAAAAAATATATTTTTTATATATATTTTTGGGGGATATTTATTATTTTGTTTTTTTGCACACAAACTAAAAACCACAGAGGTGATTAAATACGTGGTTAACTGACAATTGCATGGTCATGTGACATGGTACCCAAATAAAATCTGTGTCCCTTTTCCCCACAAATATAGCTTTTTTTGTGGTATTTAATCATCTCTGCAGTTTTTATTTTTTGCACTATAAATAAAAAAAATACTGACAATTTTTTATTTTCTGCTATAAAACATATCTAATAAAAAAATGTAAAAAAATCCCAAAAAGTGTATATTGATTGGTTTGCGCAAAGGTTATAGCATCTACAATCTATGGGATATTTTTATTGATTTTTTATTGATTTTTTACTAGTAATGGCGGCATTCAGCAAATTATAGCAGCACTGCGATATTGTATCGAAAAATTGGACACTAACTGACATTGTTTATACTTTTTTGGGAACTAGTGACACTAATACAGTGATCAGTGCTAAAAATATGCTGGGCTTAACATCAGGATCTATCTTAACTGTGTGCCTAGCCAGTGTTTTGTGGATCTTGTCAATGATAACAAGAAAAACAGTAAAATAGATCCCCTGCCGCTATCAAAAATATACCTACCCCCATCAACAATAGATCCCCCAAGCAACAATGGACCACTTCCAACAATATACCCCTCTGCAACCCTGGCAGCAACAACAAATCTCCCCACAGCCAGAACCATTAGACCCTTCAGCAGCCAACAACAATAGACCCCTCCCTCAACAGTTGATCTCTCCTAGTAACAACTGGCCCCCCAGTAACGTAAGACCCACCCCCCAGCAACAATAAACCCCCCACCAGCAACAATATGCCTTTCCAGAAACAGTAGACCCTACTGCAAAAAAAAAAACACCTCCAGTGACAATGGATCCCACTGCAGCAAGTATCAATAAACCTTGCAGAACACCCCAGCACCCCTTGCAATTAAATACATTCAGTGTGGAGGTGCCGGACCTGCATTCCGCCTAACAATATAAAAATATAAATCATCATTACCAGTCCTATTACGTATCAGTATGGCTTCAAAAGATGTTAATAGCTTGGTTTACTTTACATATGGATAGCTAGCAATGAAAGAGATGAAAGAAAATCATAAGAACTTGATATTATTTATATCAAAATGGCAAATCAAAAATAGACAAGTGAGCTACAACTCGTGAGAATTTGCTGTTGCTTTTGAGTAATTAAAAAAAGGATTTGAGATACAGTTGTTGACAGTTACTGACAATGTTACTAGCATGTCACCTAACTTGTCAAGTCAATTTCCTCCCTTTGATTTCAGGTTTATTAATGCAGAGAAATGTGTTATAATTTGTTTTAATTATTCAGAGAACCAGTCCAGTATATCCATCTTTTGGTTCTCTTACCTCCAAGGAATATAGATACCTCCAGCTAAGAACCCCTGCTCTAAAAGTGTTAACCCCTGTACACACGATCGGATATCTGATGGAATCTAATCCAATGGATTTTTTCATCGGATATCCGATGAAGCTGACTTTCATCAGTCTTGCCCACACACCATCGGTCAAAAATCCGACCGTGTCCAAACGCGGTGATGTAAAACACTATAACGTGCTGATAAAAATGAAGTTTAATTCCTCCTGAGCGTTGATTTGATTCTGAGAATGCATGGATTTTTGACCGATTATCTTCCACACAGACAATCATTTTTTTCTATAGGAAAAATTGAAAACATGTTCTATTTTTTTTAACTGTTGAAATACAAACCGATGGGGCCCACACACGATCGGTTTGACCAATGAAAACAGTCCATCGGTTTGTTTTTATCGGACAAACCAATCGTGTGTACAGGGCTTTAGTCTTTTGCAAATGCAATGAAAACAATTAAACATTTTATCAACTTTATTATATTTGCAACTTTGACATAGAGCTCTATTTATCAATGCATATACCCAAGATTCAAACAACTTTCACACAAGATTCGCACATTTTTCTAATTGACTTCTATGAGAAAATGTGTGAATCCTGGGTGAACATTGTTTAAATCCTAGATGAAAACATTAATAAATAGAAGCTGATCTACCCTGGTTCTCCTCCTTCTTGGAATACCGATCACAAACAGTGAAATTGGACTCTTTTATGTCGGAAAAGTGTACGGTATCATGCGGTGTCCCGCAGGGATCTCCCTTGTCACCGGTACTGTTCAATATCTATCTCTGTCCCCTCTTTGAAATCATCAGGGACCAGAAGTTACTTTACCACTCTTACGCAGATGACACTCAACTGTATCTCCGCATCAGTAACGAAAAGGATCATTCTCTTGGACTAGAGAGATCCCTCACTCTAATAGATAACTGGATGACTTCCAGCTATCTTAAACTCAATGGTTCGAAAACAGAACTTCTCCTGTTTCACGTAAACCGGAAAAGTCACCCCACGTCTACCTGGACCCCCCGCCCATTCTGCGTAAAACTATCACCCCTAGCACCAAAGTCAAAAGTCTCTGAGTCATTTTCGACTCCTACATGACAATGAATGCACAAATAGGGTCAGTAGTCAGCGGATCTCACCATCTGCTACGCCTACTATGCCAACTCACCCCCTTTATCCCTAAAAAGGACATTGCAGTCGTGGTGGGACTCTCTAGGACTCCCTAAATACCAAATCACTTGTCTGCAAGTCGTTCAAAATACGGCTGCTCGATTAGTGACTGGCAAAAAAACATGGGAGTCAATCTCCCTTTCGCTGAGATCCCTTCACTGGCTACCAGTAAAAGACAGAATCACTTTTAAGGCACCCTGCCTAACACATAAGTGTATTCAAGGAAACGCCCCCTAATATATATGCAAAAAAATAAAAGCCCATAACCCTAATCGCAATCTGCGATCGACAAATCAAAACCTACTGCAAATACCCAAGGCAAGATACAAATCCAAAGGAGACCGGAAATTTGCTGTCCAAGGACCTCGACTGTGGAATGCACTACCCACTACCATCCGACTGGAGTCGGACCACTTGGCCTTCAGGAGAATGATTAAAACTCATCTCTTCTGAGGTCAAGGGCTTTTCCTTACCATAGGAATGGAAACAGTGACCAGAGGCGATTCAGTTCGCATGTTGCGCTTTACAAGTTTTTCACTCACTCACTCATTCCATAAAATAGGCCTCTTGCACACGGGCATAATAATTTGCTGAGTATTAAAGGGGTTGTAAAGGTACAAGTTTTTTTACCTTAATGCATCCTATGCATTAAGGTAAAAAAACATCTCACAGCACCGCCCCCCCCCCCCGAGCCCCTGTTGTACTTACCTGACCGTTCGAATCTCCCGGGCGCGTCCACGTCATCCTCTTCGGTTCCCAGCCTGGCCGTTGATTGGCTAGGCTGGGCGGATTGTTAGCAGCGCAGCCATTGGCTAGCGCTGCTGTCAATCAGAGCGGATGACGCGGCGTGCCGGGGGGCGGAGCCGAGTGATACAGTCGGCGGCTATGGCCGCCGCTGTATCACGGGAGCGCGCTCGCAAAAGCTTTCCACCGTGCGAGCGCCCTCGCATGAAGATGGAAAGCTTTTGCAAGGAGGAGCCCAGACAGCCGCCGAAGGACCCCAGAAAACAGCTTTCCGGGCCACTCTGTGCAAAACGAACTGCACAGTGGAGGTAAGTATAACATGTTTGTTATTTTTTTTTTTTTTAAAGCCCTGACTTTAGTGTCCCTTTAAATTGTGTTTATACTCAGGATCTTGCTAGCAGAAAAATCCTGAAAAAAAAACACATATTTAGTTCCATTTTGACCTTGCGTATATGTGTGTACAGTTGCATATGTTTAACCACTTCAGCCCCGGAAAATTTTACCCTCTTTCTGACCAGAGCACTTTTTACAATTTGGCACTGAGCCGCTTTAACTGACAATTGCGCAGTCTTGCAACGCTGTACCCAAACTAATTTGCATCGTTTTTTCCACAAATAGAGCTTTATTTTGGTGGTATTTGATCACATCTGCGGTTTTTATTTTTTGTGTTATAAACAAAAAAAGTGACAATTTGAAAAAAAAAATTTTTTTTACTTTTTGCTATAATAAATATCCCCAAATTTAAAAAACAAAAACAATTTTTTTTACCAGTTTCATCAATTTTTTTCATCAGTTTAGGCCAATATGTATTAATGTATACTAATAATAAAAAAAAAGTAATAAACAGCGCTATTAAATAATCAAAAAAATTGCAAAAGTATAAACGAATATTAGCAATGAATTCAATAAAATGTGTTAAACAATAAAATAAATTGATGACCAATTAATGCATGCAATAAAACTTAATGAACTTTATGTTATGTTATGTAGCACTACCCTCGAAGGAGCTGCTGGATATTTTCGGGCGGCATGTTACCTCTATTTCCTCACCGTCCAGGGTATTAGATGAGAGCTGAAAAAGTTCAATGTCCACACCTTGCACGACTTTTTCTAAGATTTATTTGCTAAACTTGATAGGAAGATAAAAGAAGTGAATGAAGAGGTGGATGGATAACAGGAAAATAGGTTCAGGTGCGTAGTTTCAATCCGGAAACACTCCTGCTTCCAGTGACACAGCTTTCGTCGCCACACCAGCCAGAGTGGGTTTTGCGCACCCGGATAGGCCTCTCTCACTCGCCTAGCAGCCAGGGTGACATACGGAAAAAATGGTACAGTCTCTGCCACAGACCTTCCCACAGATGGAGATACTTTTCGGTCCAGAATCCTCACAGTACAGGATTCAGCACCTAGATCTCTCCAGAATAACTTCTTGTAGAACTTGAAACTGACAGGCAATCACCATCCAGCCTTTCAGTAAACGGTGCGTTCTTCGATGAAGTTTAAGGCCTCTCTTGAGACACCAGCCTCGTGCTCGGTTCTCTCCAAGATAGGTCCTTCATCAAGCAGCTTCCTCCCTCAGGACAGACAGCACAGGATCACCTTCAAATGCGTAGACCCAATTTGCCTACTGGACCTACTACTCAGAAGATCACAACCCCGGACCAATGTGGTCCCGGAGCTAGAATTACAGGAACATGCACCCCCAGCCAGGAGGGCCGCACACTCCCCAGCATGCACAGCGGGATGATCAACCCCACTGAGGGAGAATACTCAAATCACCCTGACCTAGCTGCTGCCACCCTTGGCCTGGAGTAACAATTACACCCCAGGCGAACACTAGTGGTCACTCACAGCACAGCCCTGGCTGGAACAGAAGCCAAATTCACACAAATCACACATGTCTGAGTAAACTAACTCTCAGGCCGCGTACACACGATCAGACATGTCCGCTGAAACTGGTCTGTGGACCAGTTTCAGCGGACATGTTCGATCGTGTTTACGCGGCCTCAGAATTCCCTCTAAATTTGCAACAGCGCTGGCTCAAAAAAATGTTTTACTACACAATCATTTTTTAGCACATAAGCACTTTACAGCATTGATTTCATTGCATGCATGAATTAGTCGTCAATTTATTTTCCTTGCTTTATTTTATTTTTTTGAGTTCATTGATGTATTAATTGTTAATAAAATAATTATTTAATATTTTATAGCGCTGCAAGTTTTGTATATTTCTTAGTGTTCAATTCTAGTTACAATTGATAATAATGATCTGCCTGTACAGAACAGACAGGGTTAATATTTTGTCAAACACAGCTGCCCAGTTCCCTCATAAACAAAGTGATTTACCTAGGATTTTTCCTTGCTAGAGCATCTAAAAACGTAAGCTGCAAATTTTTAATATATTTTTTATGTTATGCTATATGGACGGGGGCACGTAACAAATATAAAGTTGTTATGCCAATTTGGCTGCAAACGTGGAAATATACTGTTCCTACTTTTGTTATTGATTTAAAAAAAATATACACAGGTTCTCCTAGGCATTTCATATGTTCCTCAACTCATACTCAATAATAACTGTTCAGATGACATTATGTAAGAACCTCACAGAATATTAGGCAGTGTTTTAGGAGTGAATAACAGATTGTGATATTTGGCACACATATTGGCTACATTCACATTAGCTATTTAGTGATTTAGAGCCTGGACTATTGGCTATGACATCAAAAGTACATTATGTGTCAGACTGTGACAGCACCTGTTTTATATACTGGAGTATAGCACACTTCGATTGACAGCACAGAGAAATCTGCTACAATACAACAATGACAAATTACACAAAGACCCACACTAAACAAATGCTAATAAAAATATTCTAAAGGACAGGGCATGTGTGTTAAACTGGAAATGTTACAAATATAAATCAAATTCTGCTGATTCAGTCACAGCTTCTTGGGAATGGGACCTCTGCTGTCAGAAAACAACAGCTTCTATTTTTCTTGGAAATACTGCTGGTTATCAGTTGCAGCTGAACTGAAGCGTAACAGTGATGGAACAAAAAATTATGTAATGTCATGGCTCCAAAGAGGACTGCTCTGAACAACTGAGATATTGATTTACGTATCATTATTATTATTATTATACAGGATTTATATAGCGCCGACCGTTTGCACAGAGCTTTACAACATTGATACAGACAGTACAATTACAAAACAGTTCAATACAGGGGTAATCAGAGTTACTAGTTAGAGCTTACAATCTAAGACGGAGGGTCAAGTGATACAACAGGGTAATAGCTGTGGGGGATAAGCTGATAAAGTAAATAGAAGTGCAGTTGTTAGGTGGAGGAAAGATAGGCTTCTCTGAACAGAAAAGTTTTCAGTTATCACCTAAAAGTGGAGTCTGTCTGACAGATTGGTTTTGGGAACTACAGAGGATGGGAGAGGTTCGAGAGAAGCACTGGAGGTGAATATGGGAGGAATTGATGAGGGAGTTAGATTGCAGGAGGTCTTTAGAGGAACAAAGAGGATGATTAGGTTGGTATTTTGAGACTAGGCTAGTGATGTAGTTGGGTCAGAATTGTGTATGGCTTTGTAACTTATTGTATTTTAAATTTAATTTGTTAGGCGAGTGGAAGCCAATGGGGGGATTGACAGAGAGGAATAGCAGACAATCAGCGTTTTTTAAGGTGGATGAGTCTGGCAGCAGCATTCATGATGGACTGAAAGGTAAAAAGTCTATGTAAAGGTAAGCTGATGAGGATGGAGTTGCAGTAGTTGAGGTGAGAGATAACCAGGGAGTGAATCAGGTTTCATTGGTTAGAAAGGGAGGAGCGTCAGCGTCGCCGGGTAAACAACCTGTGTCTGTACTGTGGGGAACCCAGACATTACGTCAGAAACTGCCCACTTAAGCTCAGTAAGTGTCTACCCATTGACCAGGCAAGACCCTTGACCAAGACTGTATCTCATCTTGCCCTCTCTGTTTCGTTTCAGCTCCCAGGAAAGACTCTGCAAATACCCGCCATTATTGCCCCCGGAGCTTGCGGCTGTTTCATGGATTCATCTTTTGCTGCACAACATCGGATAACTCTCCTCCCTAAAACCCAAAGACTCTCTATTCATCTCGCTGATGGGCCTGCTATTTAATCTGGACCTGTGGTCCAAGAGACTGCCCCTATACCCACTACCATCTCCGGTTCTCACCAAGAACTTTTACGTTTGGACATTATCTCTTCCCCCTGTTTCCGGTTATCCTCGGTATGCCTTGGCTGCAAGCACACAATCATGCCATCAACTGGGCTACAGAGGAAGTCACCTTCTCTTCACCCTATTGCCAGCAGTTCTGTGGTTCCTACTACTCCCACAAGCCTTCTACCTTACTGTACCTGAATGCAGAGGCCGAACTACGTCAGTCTATTCCAGAAGCTTACCATGACTACCTTGACGTATTTAGTAAACAAAAGGCAGAGACTTTGCCACCCCATCGAGCCTACGACTGCCCCATCAAACTACTTCCCGGAGCTGAAATTTTATTTTGCAGGATCTTCCCTTTGACAGAGGTGGACAAGGGGCGTTAAAAGAATATGTGGATGAGAACTTAAAAAGGGGGTTCATTCGCCCATCCACATCGCCAGCAGGCGCGGGCATCTTCTTCAGAGAGAAAAAAGACCCTCCGACCCTGCATGGACTACCGCAAATTAAATAAGAGTACAGTGAAAAACTGTTATCCTATCCCCTTACCAGAGCTATTTCAAAAAATGGGGGCCGCTATTGTTTTCACTAAACTTGATCTCCGTTGGGCCTACAATCTGGTTCGTATCAAGGAAAGGGATGAGTGGAAAATGGCCTTCCATACCCGATTTGGGCATTTTGAGTACTTGGTAATGCCCTTTGGACTATGTAATGCCCCTGCAAACTTTCAATATTTCATTAACAATGTTCTCCGGGACTTTCTGGATTTATTTGTCATCGTCTACCTAGAGAATATTCTAATTTTCTCCTCTTCCCTAGAATTCCACCGTGGGCATGTCAAGAGTGTGATGGCCCGGCTGTGACAACATGGCTTGTATGCGAAGGCCGAAAAGTGTGCATTCGAACAGGAAAGCATACCATTCCTGGGGTTAATCATTTCCAGTGAGGGCATCAAGATGGATCCTCAGAAGATTTATGCAAATTCTGGACTGGCCAGTTCCAGCGAACAAGAAGGGCATCCAACATTTCGTTGGATTTGCCAACTTCTATCGTAAATTCATTAGGGGGTCTTCAGCCATTATTACACCAATCAACCAACTAACCAGACAGGGAACCCGCTTCCACTGGTCCCCTGAGGCCCAAAAGGCCTTCGAGACCCTCAAAAAAACGTTTCACCTCTGCCTCCGTTCTGAAACATCTGGATTCCACTCTTCCATTTGTACTTGAGGTTTATGCATCCGAGATTGCTGTAGGGGCGATAGTGTATCAAAGACAAGCTACCAGAGCCCTACTTCACCCAGTAGCCTTCTTCTCCCGCAAATTGTCAGCAGCAGAGAAGAACTATGACGTAGGAGACCAGGAGCTGTTGGCAATTAAATCTGCACTGGAAGAATGGCGTTACCTGCTAGAAGGAGTTGCCCATCCGATTCTAATATTCACAGACCACAAAAACCTAGAATATTTGAGGCCTGCTAGAAGGAGTTGCCCATCCGATTCTAATATTCACAGACCACAAAAACCTAGAATATTTGAGGTCTGCAAAAAGGTTGAAGCCACAACAGGCCAGATGGGCACTTTTTTCTCCAGGTTTTCTTTCCTCATTACATACCGCCTGGGCCCCAAAAATGTTAAACCTGGCGCTCTGTCTCGGATGTTCCACAAATCCAAAGAAATCTCTTCTCCAGATACCATTCTTGCTCCTGGAAATGTTCTCCTGCTCCAGGAAAACCTGCTTTCCAGAATCAAACAAGCTTCTGCGGGGGAAAATGCCTCTTTCTGAACCAAAATTACAGGCTAGAGATGGCTTGCTTTGGCACGGGGACACGATCTATATACCCGAAGGCCTACGAGTACCTTTTTTAGAACTGTGTCATGACCATGCACTGGCCGGGCACAACCAAAACCCACGGATTGGTACAGCGTACCTTTTGGTGGCCCCAGTTATGTGAGGACTGTAAAAGATTTGTGGAGTCCTGTACAAATTGCATCAGGAATAAGACTCACAGAACCAGGACCTGGGGGCTACTAAAAGCTTTGCCCGTTCCAGACAGACCATGGAGGATGTTATCCATAGTCCCGGCAGAGGATCATACGAATATATTTGTGGTAGTTGATCGTCTGTCAAAGATGGCACACTTTGTTCCGATGAAAGGCACTTCCTCAGCCCCTGAAACAGCACAGGTATTCATTAAATAAATTATCAGACTCCACGGGGTACCAGCTAACATCATCTCAGATCGGGGGTACAGTTTACCTCCCGATTCTGGAGGTCCCTCTGTAAGGCCCTGGATATTGAACTGTTGTTTTCCTCTGCTTATCACCCCCAGACCAATGGGCAAAATGAGAGGACTAACCAAACTCGCGAGCAGTATCTGCGCTGCTTTTCTTCTTTTGCTCAAAATGACTGGATTTTCCTGCTTCCATGGGCCGAATTCGCCTACAATTATTCTATTCACTCCGCCACCAAACAGACCCCATTCTTCGCCAACTTTGGCTTTCACCCTTCGTTTTTGCCCAACTCCCTTCCCGAATGTACGGTACCAGCAGTTCAAGAAAAGATAAACTTCTCTTACAATAACCAACTTTTACAGGAAACCATGACTAGGACTCAGGAGCACAACAAGATCACGTTTGATAAGAAGAGACGAGGTGAACTAACACTGGTACCCGGCAACCTGGTGTGGCTTTCCACAGTGAACTTAAAGATGGCATGTCCCTCAAGGAAGCTGGGCCCCAAGTTCTTGGGACCATTCCCAGTTAGAAGGAAGATCAACGAATTGGCCTACGAACTGGAACTTCCAGACTCACTAAAGATCCACCCTGTATTCCACGTGTCACTATTAAAGTCTTCCTTTTCCAATCCCTTTCCAAATTGAAGCCCTGGTATTCCTGACCCTGTCATTGTAGACAGGGAAGAGGAATTTGAAGTAGAAGCTATCCTGGATTACAGAAGGAGAAGGAACCAGTTTCTGATTAGATGGAAAGGTTATGGACCCGAAGAAAATTCTTGGGAGCCCGAGGGGAACATCCACGCTAAGAGTCTGGTACAGTCCTTTAAAAGGTCTCATCCCGAAAAGTTTGCCCGGATGGGCATCCGGAGGCTGCCCCTTGGGAGGGGGGGTCAGTGTCATGAAGATCCTGACAAAAACAGGCACCTCGGACTTTGCAGTTCCCGATCACGGCTGCAACCATGCATGCATGTGCGTGCATGTGTGCACACCCCTGTTGGAGCCAGGCTGGTTATTTAAGCCGGCCTCTCACACACCATCCCAGCTGTCTGCTCTATAGCGTTTGTGTATCTGAAACCTGATCTGTGACTTAACCTGTGAAAGACCCCGGCTTACCAGTGACTATTCCAGCCATCCACCTGCACCTGACTCTTGGCCTGTTCTGACTACCCTTCTGTCTGCACCTCTGTACCTTGCCGACCACCTACAGTGGTGTATTTAGGTTTTGTGCTGCCCTAAGCCTGACTAAACTCATGCACCCCCTAATTTATATATGATCCACCTCTTCCTGTCAAGACACTTTTGACACATTTTTGGGACCATTGGCATTTTGTTTAGCGATCAATGCTATAAAAATGCATTGGATTACTATAAAAATGCCATTGGCAGTGAAGGGGTTAACACTAGGGGGCAGGGAAGGGGTTAAGTATGTTCCTGGGTGTGTTTTAACTGTATGGGGGGGTGGACTCACTAGGGGAAATCACTGATCTTCCGTTCATACATTGTATGAACGGAAGATCAGCGTTTTCCCCGCTGACAGGACCGGGAGCTGTGTGTTTACACACATAGCTCCCTGTCCTTGCTCTGTAACGAGCGATCGCGTGTGCCCGGCGACGATCGTGCCCGCCAGGCACGCGCACAGGACTCAGGGGCGAGCGAGGGGCACGCACGCCAGCCGTAGGCGGCACGTACGCGCCACCCTAGTGGCCGCAGAAGAGCCAATGTATAGCTACAGGCTCCCGCCCAGGAGAGACGACCTGCCACCATAAAATGACGGCAGCTGGTCAGCAAGCAGTTAAGGACAAATTTCTGCTAAATTTATGGAGGAACAAGAGGATATAACCATGCCAGTGGTGCAGCAGAAAACATGTATCACAGCGATGAAGTTATGTGGTCCAGGTATTGAGCAAAGGATTGGGGGCAGGAACAAATAAATCCATCTGTTTCTTTTTCTCATCAGCAATCAACAGAAATAAGATTAAGATTCCTAATATGTACAACTGACACAAGCAAAAGATTGCAGGAGAGTCCTAGTACCTACCTGCAAGGTGACCATGTCATTGTCCCCTTTGTCTGCACCATCCCTATCATACAGACAGCAGTGTGGTCGCTTTATGGGGGGCGCCAGACCTATTTGTCCTGCGGCCCAGTCCATCTCATAAGACAGGCGCTACACTGAAAGTGTAGCGCAACCGGCGGGGACTCTTTTCATGCTGCCCCCCTGCAAAGTGCTGCCCTAGGCCTGGTCCTTGTTGGCCTAGGCCAAGATATAGTGTTGTAGGTGTATTAATAAAAAAATCTCAGAGCTATATATCCTGTGAAACTGCATGTACATATGAATGTTGGCAGAATCAAATGATACTTCTCTATTTCCTCTCCAGGTAGAATGTTCTTTATTCATAGAAATAGGAGAAATCCTGCTTAATGGCCACTGGATGAAGCTAGTGAATACGTTTTTATTTCCTATGATCATCCGCTTCTTCTAATGGCCATATAGTGGCGTTTTCCTAATTCACACAATGCCTATAAATGAAGGACATACACCCTGGTAAGAAATTGACAAAAACTTTCAATTTTTAAATATAATCATAAGGAAATTATACGTGTCAAAAATAAATATATATATATATATATATATATATATATATATATATATATATATAACCAAATAAATAAAAATGTATGATATTAACCTCTCCTCCGAAGTGAAAAATATCTTTCAAAAAGTGAAGCTACCTTCTTAAAAATGTGCATAGACACTTTCCAAATAATATATTAAATGTCTTTAAGTGGCGCTACACAAAGCCAGTGTGGTACATATATATATATTCTAAAGTGAAATCCAAATAAACATCCATAAATCCAATGTGGACCGTAAATGAGGCTCTTAGCACATGTGAAATCAAATTTTTCTATAATCAGATATTCTACAAATATGTGAATTTGCCACTCACCAGAAGGATTTGACTCCTAAACTATAAGGAGGTCAAATAGCATATTTGCATACAATAGTTTTAGACTCAAGCTGTCCGATACTTCCAGTTTGCTGGACCGTACACTGACTCCGGGTGAGATTGAAATACAGGCTGCTTGTGCTAGAACCGCTCGGTACTTTTTTTAAATGTGAGTGGATTACCGTGTCTACTGTTAATTGAAACTAAGAATAATAAATACTGCACTGTGAGGCATTATTTCTTCTAAATGGTCTGAGGCTAGGTTGTTGACGTGAGAGGAGAAGTGGGGTGATATTTTCCTTTTTCCCCTATTAGAGTGATCCAGAGGAGGATCGATTGTAACCTGGAAGATTGCACTTGCATTCCAGATTGAGGGTCCAGCATAAGGTGTTCCTGTCACGATTAAACATGATTTGTAACACACTATTTTTTGGGTTGCATGTGGGCACTTATTATTATTATTATTATTATTATACACGATTTATATAGCGGCGACAGTTTATGCAGCACTTTACGATGTAGAGGGGGGACATATTTACATGTGAGTGTAATATCACAAGTGCACATTAGTATTGTGTTTAGCATACTACACTATGGGGTTGATTTACTAAAACTGCATGGTTCAAAATCTGGTGCAGAAATCAGCTTTTGCCCAGGTTCACACTGGGTACGATTTAGTTCGATTTGAGATGCGATTTCACATGTGAAATCGCATCTCAAATCGGCGGCATTTGCCGGCAATGACACCGCCCTAATCGGTGCGACGCCGTAACTGCGGCGCTGCACCGATTTCAAAAAGTAGTTCCTGTACTACTTTTTGCGATTTCAGGACGCGATTTACATTGACATCTGTGCAGAAACCTGCACAGATGTCTCCTAAATCGCGGCCGAAATCGGGACTGCCAGAGGGAGTGAAATCGCGCGATTTCACTCCCGCAGCCCAGTGTGAACCAGGGCTCCAGGTTTTATTGTCAAAGCTTAATTGAACAAGCTGAAGTTAGAAGCTGATTGGCTGCCATGCACAGCTGAACCAGATTCTGAGTGCAACAGTAAGGGCCCTTTTTACACGGGGCGTATCAGTAATGATCTCCCCCGTGAACCTTAGTTTGCTCAGCAGGGATCGCTCCGTTGATCCCCGCTGAGCCGGCGGATGACAGGGCGGTCCCTGCACACTTTGGAGGGACCGCCCTGTCTTTTCTCTGCTCTCCCCTATGGGGGATCAGATAAATACAGACCGTCTGTCCTCCGTCTGCAGAATCGGAGGAATGCGGAGGCGGGCGAGATCGGGTGTCAGCGGATCTTCATCCGTTGACATCCACGATCTCATAGGGACCAATGTATGTCCCTTTTTCATCCGTACACGGATGGATGAAAAAGCGGACATACGGTTCGCAGGTGTGAAAGGTGCCTAAATCTCCTCATCAGTTTTTTCTTTTTTTTTTTTACTGCTGTCTGACCAGAGAGAGAGAGTTGACGGTTTCATTACATATGGATGATGTTGTCCAACTGAGTATATTGTATGCAAATATGCTATTTGACCACCTTATAGTTTAAGGGTCAACTCCATCTAGTGAGTGGCAAATTCACATTTTTTAAAGATATCTGATTTATGATTCACATTGGATTCATGGACATTCATTTGGATTCCACTTTAGAATATTTATATGCATCACAGTGCCTTGTGTAGCGCCACTTAAATACGTTTTATATAATTTTGCCGGACTTTGCAGAGAATAAAAGTACATTAACAGGATCAATTGCTTTACATTTTTTTTAAATACAACCCTTAAACTATTCAGTGCATGCTAATACACAAATAAATTGGAAAAACTTCATTTTGCAACATACCAGTTTAACACGTGCTATTTTGAAGCATAAAACACACAATCCCTTCCAACGCTCAGAACTCCAAAACAGGCAAAGTGTACAGCAGACCATAGATGGCAAGAATGACATCTGTCGTGAATTCTCAGCTGATGCAGCCCTCCTCAGTTTAGAGAATCCAATAAAATCTACTAAAAGAACACACAAGAGGGCACAAAGTGCATTACCAGAAGTGTATTAGTAAACAGAAATGTGGATAAAATAGATACTCACAAAGATATAAAAGCATAAAACCTAGCTAGCTAAGTTTTGAAGACGGGGGTGCGCCACCCAAAAGCATCAGCTTGCCAGCATATTGGTATCACTTGTCAGGCTACACGGTTCCTGGAATGTATTACGGGATGTTTTACACTTTTTTAATCTTCAACCTTTGTATCCAATTTGTGCACACGTTTGTTTTCTAATAAATCTCTGGTAATGCACTAGGTGCTTGTGCCCTCCTGTGTGTTCTTTTTACATGCTATCTTAGTATATTGTACACAATACAAAAAGGTTGTCACCAGGCCAGGGCTCTGATTCACCACCAGCAATGATCATGCTGGCCAAAGGCATCTCTCACCTTCTTCCTGCAACAGGAACTTGATGGGGTACAACACTTGAATTACCTTTAACACTCAATACTGTACGAATGTTCAGACGATCAGCTTTTTTTCATTACATTTCATAGTGTCAGAACTAAGGATTCTTTTCCACACATATACAGACCTCCTTCTTCCTGCACTTATCAAAAGTGTAACAGAGCAGTCTAATTTCAAAAACATTCATGCTTTTATTAGTAGTTACACATTTCTCAGTTGCAGGTCCCCTTGAATGGGTAGTCCTGAGGGGGAGGCTATCCAGAGCCTACCCTGGGGGTACATTTCCCTTGAGCTGTTTCCTACCTGGTGGTGGCTTGTAGGCTATCCCTTCAAACTGCTGGTTAAACGAAGAAAACAAAAACAAAGAATTATTTATGGCTTGACTTATGCAGGCCATTTATGGATCGAATTCCGAATAAATTTTAATTTGAAACTCTGAAATGTCATGCTTTTTGTGATCGCATGGTGCCACCATTGATTTTAAAATTCAGCCAACCAAAGCTTCATTTTTTTTTTTTGTGGTCGGGAAACTTCTTTTCTTTCCAGGAAATCTTCTTTTCTTTCTGGGAATTTTCTTTTTTTTTGCTCATGCGCATTTCTTTTTTTTTTATATTTCTCACACGATTCTGCACACAAATTTACTGCTGCCCACTAATGGTGCAAAATTTGAACAGAAATTCTTAGAAAGGATTTTTGAAAGGTAATTCTTTTGAAAATCGACAAATGTATGGCCGGCCTAATGCCCTGTACACACGATAGGATTTTCCATCAAAAAAAGTTGGATGTGAGCTCTTGTTCGGATATTCCGACCGTGTGTATGCTCCATCCAAGATTTTCTGACAGAATTTTTGCCAACAGGTTCTCTATTTTTTAGACAGAAAAAGTTCTTGTCGGAAATTCCGCTTGTCTGTATGCAATTCTGATGTCCAAAAAAACATGCATGCTCAAAATCAAGAAGAAGAGCCGAACTGCCTATTAAACTTAATTGATCTTGGCTCGTCGTACGTCTTGTTCGTCACCACGTTCTTGACAGTCGCATTTTCAGACAAGATTTGTGTGACCGTGTGCAACACAAGTTTGAGCCAACATTTCGTCAGAAAAAATCCATGGTTTTCTTGTATGAATTTCCGATCGTGTGTACGGGGGATTAGAGTTGTCAGCTTGCAATTGAGAGATTTGTTACTTGCAGGGTATCCAGGAAAAAAACTCTGCAATGGATTAACAAAAAATAAAAAATTGTTTTAGAAAACTATATACAATGAGGCTTAACATACAAAAAACATATTTACGGTTTACATCCACTGTTCTGTTTCAAATTAATATTGTCCTTACCTTCAGTTTCACAAGTTGAGGATTCTCAGCCCCATTCATCAGTCTTTTTCTGACTGTACACATCATAAACCCCCTTTCAGATCTTCCAACAAGCATGTAGTGCCTTTCTTATCACATGCACGTTGAATAGATTAGGTCAGCGCTCTCTAAAGCAGCCCATAGATAAGGCATTCTAAGGGCAGACTAAATGAGCCTTCCAAATTAGGTGCAACTGCAACATTATCTGTTTGATTTAGCAATTTACTGAATTTTATTCCAAAAATATTTCATTTTAATAGCTTTTTTTTTACATGTCCTCAACCTATCTGTTTTACTTATATGTGTTTTAAGACGTTTGTATAATGATACTTCTTATGCTCCTTTAGGTTGGCATTAACACCAAAACTATGTCCATTGTGATCACATGTAGGCTGACCATAGATGGCTCAAATTTTCTACCAGGCTCTCAGGGCCTGCCAAGCTGGGTGGTGCTTGCAGGGCAACCGCTGGTTCAAATATTGGAAAATCGGATAAAATTTGAGCCATGGGTGACCCTGCAAACACCACCTGGTTCATACAAAGAGTATAGGGAGGGGAAAAAAACATAAAGGCACTCACATTTTGCCAACATCCGAAATATTTGAGTCAAAAGGAAAGAAACTACACTGGGTAGCAACAGGGCGGACTTTTCAGGCAATCACAGGGACAAGAGGAGTTATAAAAGTATAAATTTAATTACAAAAAGTTCCTAACATACAAAAAACAAACCACAAATCATACAGAAAAAAAAACAAAGTGTTAAAAGGTCATTCACAGGTGATATTATCTTTTCGTCTCACCTACGCGTTTCGCCTAACGGCTTCTTCAGGATGAGTTTGAGATGATTAACACTAGGGTATTGCTAGTTTCGTGCATCAGGTAGACTGCAAGTCATCCAAATATACACGAGACACAGTGGTCGACGATGTGTGAAGGAATGAATAACTTCAAAACAGAAGGGGGGTCCAGATGGGGAAAAGAATAACATTTCCTATGGTTGACCATCCGATAGTAGTGTGTCACAGAAAATGAAAAAAAACTCTGCATTATATCAAGAGTTAGGATATCCTGGGACCAAGACAACAGAGAATGTAAGACAAAAACCAGGGAGGAATATAATCCAGAACCGTGGTAATCCTAATACAATGTCCAATATAGGACAAGCCAAAGAATTGAAAGCCTTTGTAGGGAAGCAAACTCGTGTGTCCCGGGGGGGGGGGGGAGCCTGTGCTGCACACCACCACCTGGTTCAGTTAACAAAACATCTACTGATCAGAGTGGAAAATTGGAGCCATCTACAGTATGGCCAGACTATTTACAATCCCAATGGACATGATTAAAGTGGTTCTAAAGGCAGAAGGTTTTTTCTATTAAAGAAAAGATCCAGGCTCCTTCAGAATTTTAAGTCAGCAGCTATAATTACTGTAGCTGCTGACTTTTAATATTAGGGCACTTACCTGTCCTGTAATCCAGAGGTGTCTTTACTCCAGATGATTTTTCACTTGGCTCTTATGCCGCGTACACACGATCACTTTTTGTGATGAAAAAACATCATTTAAAATGATCGTGTGTGGGCAAAACGTTGTTTTATGTCTTCTAAAAAACGACCAAAAAAAAATTCGAACATGCTTGAGTTTTTTGTGTCATAAAAAATGATCGTGTGTGGGCAAAACGACGTTTAAAACAACGTTTTTAAACCCGCGCATTCTCAGAAGCAAGTTATGAGACAGGAGCTTCAATGGAGTGCCGTCGAACGTGGTGTACGTTAACGCGCTTTGCTAGAGCTTTTTGGAAAAACTATGGTGTGTACGCAACGTCGTTTTTTAAAATGAAGTTTGAAAAACGTTGTTTTGTTTCGTGAGATAAAATTATGTTTTTTTTCATCACAAAAAGTGATCGTGTGTACGCGGCATTAGGTGCTGCCGCCGTGAAAAAACAAGCAGTGAAGCCTTGCATCTCCACACAGCCAGCTCTCCACTGCGCAAAGCGTGCTGTACTTTGTGAATGGGCCGGCAGTGGGGGAAGGAAGAGGGGGGGGGCTAAAACTGACAAAACCAGGTACCCACCCCCCCCCCTAAAAGGTGCAAAATGTGGCAGCAGAGGGGGGAGGAAGCAAATAAACGGAGCTTCCTCTTTTGGGTGAAGCTCCAATATAATGCATGATATGCATTAATATAAAAAAAAGAACTTCTGCGAGCATCAGCCCCCTCAGCCTCCAAATACTTACTTGAGTCTAATCTCGATCCAGCAATGTTGCATGAGAGCCTCGGCTGTCCGGGGACTCTCCCTCCTCATTGGCTGAGACAGCAGTGGCTGCCATTGACACCTGCTGCTGTTAATCAAACTCATCAAGCCAATGAGGAAAGAGAGGGGGCTGCATGCTGTGGGGGGACTCGGCAGGAGGGAGGGGGCAGAAATGCCAGGGAAGGACCTGAGAAGAGGAGGGTCTGGGCTGCTCTGTGCAAAACCAGAGCAGGTAAGAGCCGGTTCACGCTGAGCCGCCTGACGAGTTGCGTCCCATTTAATACAATGGAACCATTCTAATAGGAGCGACGCAAGTCGTTCCGACTTAGAAAAAGGTTCCTGCACGACTTCGGGGGCGGCTCAGGGCGACCTGTATTGACTTCTATACAGAAGTCATTTTGCAAATCGGCTCTAAAGTCGTCCTCAGGATGACTTGCAGAGTCGTCCCCGAAGTTGTGCCGCCTAAGTGTGAACCGACTCTTAGTATGACATGTTTGTTATTTTGTAAAAAAAACAAGACTTTAATATCACTTTCATATTTTTGTAAATACCAACCTAAAGGAGCATAAGAAGCATCATTATACTGTTATTGGCCAAATAGTGACTGTCCTATCAGGTGCAGTTACTGTTCAGCAGTGCACCTCTACTGTGTTTAGGTAGCTGCTGGTTTCACAGCTAGTGAATATAATTGCCAGCAGTGGAAACTCCTCTATCCACCAACTTAACCTGGATTGGGAAGTCAATTAATTTTCTCTTCTTTAGCCTGCAGGAGGAATACAAGAAAACTGAGCACTGTGTGACTTGCTTTAGGCAGTCTTTACTTGACTGTTCTGTTTAAATCCCAGCTTTACAAAGGTCAATAACTAGGTCTGTCCTGTTAGTCATTATAACTACCTCCTGATAGTATACCGCCAATTTATTTATTTTATTTGGGTTATATTTTTCACTAAATAATATACTTATGTTGACGGTTTTAATTATCTTTTAGCTGAGGAGTAGACAAGCCTTTTGACACAATCCTTTTCATCTCCTTGAAAATACATTAAAGTGCTGTGAACACTTACTGAGTCTCAGCAGGAGACAAAATGCTTTTTACAAATATTATACATCAACCTGCTTCATGGGCTGTGGGGAATTGTGAACATTTCTATGAGTTTTCATTAAACATAATGTTATAATCATGATCCTGCTTTGTCTGGTGGTGATTACAGAGACATCTGATTACAATTAAAATGTAAGTACTGAAAAGAATAACATAAATTGACACTGTCTGAGAGTCTAAATACGTATTACAGAACACACACACACAATGGCTTCTGATCATCTTCACAGGAATGATCAGAGTCAGAAGATCTCGTATTCAGCTGATAGACTTGTATGCATTTTCAGTGAAATCTTTAGCAGCAGTGATTATCGGCACCGCATTATCTTTTTTCTGTATTATATACAGTAAACATAAAAAATATTCAAACCTGTGCCTAATAAACAGGAAAAATGTATACTGGGTGATTTTATTACATACAATATGATCATACTTGAAAATATAAATTGATCACCAATAGAAATTTAAACCTGGCATTGATAAATGTTTACTTAAAGCTTAGCGTGTTACTAAACCCAGGACCCTGAATCCACTAGATCTGGTTATTTTATAGTACATAGAACATGGAAATGCAACAATTTTAGTGAATATGAACTTCTAAATGCCCTTTCTCATCAGCAGTATATAGCAGTCTTGTGACCTCAATCAGTGTTCAGTTAAAGCTTTTAGGAAGAGTTTTCATTCTACTCGACTGTCATATGAGGCTGCAGGACCCCTGACCCTCTGTTTGGACAGTGCTGATTGGCTCTGTGCCGATCACATGCACTCGTCCAAAAAAAAAAAAACTCTCTAGCAGTACACACCAAAATGAGCATGTGTAGAGTTCCCCCAAGGTTTTGTACTGTCCGGAGATGGATTGGGGACAGTGGAAGAAGGTGAGGATCAGAGAAGACATGATCAAACAGACTTTTTTATCATAAGAATTTTTATTAAACATTTGTTCAAATTACAATCCACTTTGGCACACAGTATAAAATGTTTGTCAATACAAGCATTGCATTGTGAGGCATGACTTAACTTAGCTTATTCCTAATGCCAATTTTTCCATAATACTAGTGTTATTTCAGCAATGTGATCTAAGAGGCCCAGGGCTTCCATTGTTTGTAAAAGCAGGCCGTGATTCATCAGGTGTTATCTACCTGCTTAATGACTTCACTAATGTTTGGAGTCATGTCAGATTTCCATTTCCTGATCACTATTAAGCCACATACACATGATCGGTTCAAACCGATGAAAACGGACTGAGGTTCGTTTTCATTGGTCCAAACCGATCATGTGTAGGCCCCATCGGTCCGTTATCCTTCCGTCCAAAAACAGATGGCTTGCTTTAAAATTCAACCTATATACATTACATGTGTTTATATGTTTTTTACTTGAAAGTGTTAATTTTGAGGGAGGCCCTACCCCCTTCAGCTGGTTTGATTTAGTGTTTAATTACTTAATTAATCTTTTACTGCCATAGGCGGATCTTTTCTCATGTGATTATGTGTTTGAGTATATATGTCATTTTAGTGTGAACCTTTTTTAGCCATGACTAAGCACTGATTGTAAGTGCGAAACGCGTCGGCCATACTGTATTTTGTTGGTTGCAGTGACTGTGTGTACAGTTGAAAAATAAAAGACAACTTATTTTAAGTGATTTCGGAGTGCGGCTGTCCAGTTTTCGTCCTTCAATTTGCTTTAAAATTCAACCGATGGACAGCTAACCGATAGGTCAAAACCGATCATTAGTACGCACGAGCATCGGTTAAAAATCCACGCATTCTCAGAATCAAGTCGACGCATGCTTGGCAGCATTCAACTTCGTTTTTTTCATCACGTCGTTGTGTTTTACGTCACCGCATTCTGACACGTTCGGTTCATGAACTGATGGTGTGTAGGCACATCAATCCATCAGTCAGCTTCATCGGTGAACCGATGAAAACGGTCCGTCGGACCGTTCTCATCGGATGGACCGATCGTGTGTACAAGGCTTTAGTCTAGCCGCCAGGAGAATGTGCATTGCCATTGGTCTAAGTGCTGACAAAAAGGTGATCAACGCGTACACTCAAAATAGCCTGCTCGACTTACCTTTCGTGTTAATTGCCGTCATTTTGGACAGTAGGCAGAACACTTCTTTCCAGAAGCTTAGGAGGTGGGGGCATTCCCAGAGCATGTGCATCAGAGTGCCCACTTTGCCACAGCCACTGTGCTTGCTCCAAAATAATAAGTGTAATATGGGTAGTACCATTCCACCCACTTTTTTGTGCTTCATTAATACAGGTTGGGAACATCTTGGTTTCTTGTCCGCCCATATAAACTTGCTAAGTTGTATTTTCATTGTTTTAAAGAATGAAGCTGGAATTGATATTGGAAGTGCTCTAAAATAGTTTAACATTTTTGTTAAGGTAGGCATTTTATAGGCTGCTATAGCCTAGCCCATGAGGGTAAAAGGGGTTCAGTCTATTTAGTTCACCTTATATAAATGTGATGAGGGGGATAAAATTAGTTTTATGTACATTTGAGCTTGGAGTAGTCAGAAGTACCCCCAGGTATTGTATGGGCTTGTTGGACCAAGGGTAAGGAAAATGTTACGTTAGGATTTGCTTAATATTATCCTTTATGTCTATCACTAGTATATTCGATTAAGAAGCATTTATTTTGTAGAATGATAACTTGTTGAATTGACCTAGAATGTCATATACTGCGGGAAGGACTTACTTAGGTTTGATAGAGAGAGAATCACATCATCCATGAAGAGTGATATAGAATGAGAATGGTGTGAAGAGGCAATATCACAAATTTATGGGTGGGATCAGATTTTTTAGCCAGAGGCTCCATTAGCAGGGCAAATATCAGTGGTGATAATGGGAAACCATGCTTCGTTCCATTGGTTATATGAAAACTATCCTAAAACATGCCCTCTGTGAATACCATTACAGATGGGTTAGTATATAAAGCTGCTATAGCTGAATTAATTGATCACGATATGCCAAATTTATCTAAGGCCGCGTACACACGATCAAATCTATCTGCTGAAAACGGTCTGACAGACCATCTCAGCAGACAGATTTGATCGTGTGTACGGGCGAGTTGACGGATTTGGCCAGCAGACAGATTTTAAAGCCCGCACATGCGTCAAATGGATTTGACGCATGTGCGGAAGCGTTTAACTTCCTGGTGCGATGTCTGCCGGCGGGGATTTTGGTTTGATCGTGTGTACAACGATCAAACCAAAACAGCCAGCAGACAAATCTCATCAAAATCGGTCTGTCCGACCGATTTGAGCAGATTCATTTGCTCGTGTGTACGGGGCCTAAGACGTGCTTTAGCAAGCCCCAGGGTATCCTTTCAAATGCCTTCTCAGCATCCAAAGATAGGAGTAGAGACAACATTGTGGATGACTCTGCAATATGCAGAAGATTGAGAATTCTATGTGTGGCATTCAGTACCTGCCAACATGGAATTAAGACAACTTCATCTTGTCTTACCAAGGTAGACAAGAATTGGGCCAGTCTGTTTGTGAGGATTTTGGCATATACTTTTGAACTTTTGTGGGGAGTCTGGTGTTTTACCTGGTTTTGGAAGCTTTACAATTGTGGCGGTCAACATTTCTGTTGAAAATTAAGTTTTGGAAATAGTAGCTTCATATATGTTCAATAAATGAGGGCTCAATAGATTTTGATATGTCTGGTAGTATTCGGATGAAAATCTATCTGGTCCTGGGGATTTGTATTTTGGTAGAGATAAAACTGTTTTCTGAATTTCGAATTCTGAGATCGGTTTGTTGAGGGATTGCAGTTGTTCCTCATTTAATTTTGGTAAGGATATAGAATTTAAGAATTGTTGAATCATATCAAGAGTAGGTTGTGGTGTTGCTACATCATCTTTTAAGTTATACAGGCTACTGTGGTAGTCACGGAACGCATTAGAAATTTCCTTGGGGTTTAATAGTTAGGCTTCTGTGACAGGATAATAAATAAAGGAAATTTTTTGTGTTATAGATTTCTCTTTAACCACTTAACCCCCGGACCTAATTGGTGCCCAATGACCGGAGCACTTTTTGCGATTTGGCACTGCATCGTTTTAACTGACAATTGCGCAGTCGTGCGACGTGGTTTCAAAAACAAAATTGCCGTCCTTTTTTTTCCACAAATAGAGCTTTATTTTGGTGGTATTTGATCAGCTCTGCGGTTTTTATTTTTTGCGCTATAAACAAAAATAGAGCAACTATTTTGAAAAAAATGTAATATTTTTTACTTTTTGCTATAATAAATATCCCCCAAAAATATATAAAAAAAAAATATTTTTTTCTACATATTTTTCGTAAAAAAGTATCGGTACTTGTACTCGGTCCTAAAAAAGTGGTATCGGGACAACCCTAGTTCTAACTGTATGGGGGGTGGACTCACTAGGGGAAATCACTGATCTTCTGTTCATACATTGTATTGTATGAACGGAAGATCAGCATTTCTCTCCCTGACAGGACTGGGAGCTGTGTGTTTACACACACAGCTCCCGGTCCTCGCTCTGTACCAAGCACGCCCACCGGGCATGTGCACGGGACTTGGGGGGCCCTAGTGGCCGCTTAGAGAGCCGACGTAGAGCTACGGGCTCTCGCGCAAGGGAACCAACCTGCCGCCGCAGAACTGCCGCGGCTGGTCAGCAACCAGTTAAAGGGGTTGTAAAGGTTTGTTTTTTATTTTCTAAATAGTATCCTTTAAGCTAGTGTATTGTTGGTTTACTTAACTTTTCCTTCAATTTCCCTTCTAAAAAATGTTTTCTTTGTTTTTTTTGTCTGAATTTCTTACTTCCTGTTCCTCCTCAGTGGCTGACTAAACACCGCTAAGATGATGGTGTGAAGTTTACTGAGGAGAAACAGGAAGTGAGAAATTCAGACAAAGAAAATAAACGTTTAGAAGGGAAATCGAAGGAAAAGGTAAGTGAACCAACAATGCACTAGCTTAAAGGAACCTATTTAGAAAATAAAAAACAAACCTATACAACCCCTTTAACTTGGTTAGCTAACAGTTTCCCAGCCTTGTTGCCATGGCAGTAAAGCTGAGCTTTCCATTTACGTAAGTTATTATTGTGATGACTTATAAGAAGTAAGTCAGAAAGCTGCTGGTTCCGCTTCTTCTTGAGAACATTACTTAACTTCATAAGAACACCTCTTATGTACACTTTGTGGCTGTTCCACACAGTGTAGGGGTCCGACACAGATGGGGCAATAATGTGAAAAAATTCTTGAAGTGTTTCAGCAATTTTAGATTTTTAGTCTGGATGGTCAAACAGAAAGACATAATTTTTCCATCTGTTTGCCCTAGTTTCTGCATGGGTCCCCTCCATCGTGATTGAAACGGGAGCATGGTCAGACCATGTAATATTGTGTATAGTGGATAAACTGATGTTCTGTAGCAAAAATGTATCGACCAAGAAGAGATCAATTTTTGAGTATGTATGATGTACACTCTAGAAATAAGAGTAGTCTCTCCCCTTCGAGTGTTGGCATCGCCACACATCATAAAGGTTCAAGACGAAATAAAGTGCAAAATGTAGCCCTACCGTGGTGGTTGCATTAAACATCTGACACATGTAGCATTGAAGTCACCACAAAGAATGGTGTTCCCCTGTCGCACTTTCTGTACTAGTTTCCATACTTTTTACAAACATGCCATTTGTTTTGCATTATTTAGGTATACATTTACGACAGTATATACTACGTTATTAACTTCACATACTAATATGATATATCTACCCATTCCATCAATTTCAGGTGTGGATAGCTTTGAAGGCCATCGTGTCTTTAATGATAATAGCAACACCACATTTTTTCTTAGAGGCATTAGGGCAAATTATTGTAGAAAAGCATGTGTGCTGGAGTTTTGGTGTTTTTTTGTGAGGGGAACTTAGTCTCTTGGAGACATAGTAGGTCACATTGTAAGAGTTATGCTTCCTTCCAGAGCATACTTCTCTAGGCGGGCTGTTCAGTCCTCGAACATTAAATAAGAAAATCTTCAAACTCGTGTTGTCAATTGTTCGGTATAGTTAACAAAGTCTCCTGTTGGGTGGATTTATAAGTTTGTAGGAAAGGTGTAGTGGATAGGAAATCCACTGCTGTAGAAGTTAGCAATAGCCAGAAAATCTGTAGAAAGGTAGAAGTTAATGGTGACTGATATACGTCTAAAGTATGTGGTATTGGTAGTGAGTTAGTGTAATGGGCCGCGTACACACGATCAAATCTGTCTGCTGGAAACAGTCTGCCAGACCGTTTCAGCAGACAGATTCGATCGTGTGTACGAGCAAACAGACGCATTTGGCCAGCCGACAGATTTGAAAGCATGCTTTCAAATCTGTCGGCTGGGAACCCGTCCGCCCGACATGTCTGCTGGTTAGTATGCTAACCAGCAGACATATTTTCTAGCACACGCGTCGAATGGTTTCGACGCATGCGCGGAAGTGTTTTACTTCCTGGTGCGGTGACGTGGCGGCGTCAACGTCACCACCACGTCAGCGCACTGTCTGCTGGCGGGGATTTTGGTTTGATTGTGTGTACACGATCAAACCAATACGTCCCCAGCAGACAGATCTGTTCAAATCGGTCTGTTTGACCGATTTGAACAGATACATTTACTCGTCTGTACGGGGCCATAAAGTTTAGTAATAGAAATTCACCTTACATAGAAAAAAAAATTGATACACCAGAGAAAAAATAAAACTCTGAACTAACAGTAAAAAAATATGATTCTAACAAAATATATGGGGATTTTATCCCACAATAGCAAACAAGGGGGAAAATAGAGCTAGCGTGCATTCCATAAGCTTACCGGAGCTGTTTTGGAGTAGTTGGATATTTTATATCCTGAGCCTCCTGACATGCATAGTAACTCCTCCTCAGGTAGGAGAATGTGAACGTGGTGATGTAGTAGCTGTCTGGATTCAAGATGTTCCATTCCCTCAGTAGGTGTATGTCTTCTTCCACAGAGCTGATTTTGAACAAATTTCTATCCTTTGTAATCTGTAGTTTCGCTGGATAGGCCCACCTATATGTTATCTAGTGGTTGCTCATTGGCTTGGTGATAGAGGCCATGTTTCTTTGTATTTTCATTGTGTATGTGGATAGGTCTGGAAAGAATGATATGCCTTGAATGCAGGGTAGGGCTGTATCAAGGTTCCTTGTTCGCATTAGGATTTTATCTTTAGTTTGAAAAAAAAAGTGTATTCAGGCAATCGTGTGCATTGGCAAGTATTTTGGCAGGTGTATCCGATTGGGCAGTCTATGAATCCTGACGATTGACATTTCAGCCATAGGAATGTCAGGTAATACTTCCTGTAGTATGTTCTGGAAATGTGAATGTAGGTCAATCGTTTTAACTGTTTCTGGTATTTTAATATAGTTTCTTCTTGATCCTCAAGATCGGCCTGGTTGATCGATTGTAGTTCATCTTCCCTGTTGTTGTGGGCATCAATAACTTAATTTATCGTGTCAGCAAACTCACCCATTTTATTTTCAATATGGGTTACTCTGCCATTAACTTCTTTGATTTCAGACTTGAAATGGCTCGCGAGGGACATTATATCAGCATGAATTGTGCTGCGTAGCGAGACAAGCATGTCTTTGAAAATTGTGTCCATTACAGGCTGGTTTTTAGTTGGGAACTCTAATTATGGAGTCCTGCAGTTCCCTAGTGTCATTGAGTGATGAATCAAATTCTTCTCTCACTCCTTCAGTGTCAGTTTGCCGCAGATTCTGCTGCTTAGCTTTTACTGGGCTGGATGAGGAGGATTGAGACCAGTTGCTGTGTCCCTGAGTAGATCTGGGTTTATAAGCAGGAGAGTTGTGTGAGATATTCTTTTGCCCTGTCTGCCTGCTATGTGTTTTGTCTTTGTGCAAAAAAAAAAGCAATGGAGACATAGATGGATGGGCGAGTTTGCATTGAATATTAAAAAATTTATTAAAAAGGGTTTTTGGTTTGTGATGCTCAGATGTAGTGTAGTTCTGCTTTAATAGATTGTCTTAACTCTGATAGAGTGCATCTTGCAAACAAATGGTTGGTAACCCCGTTATACAATATTTAATAAAACATAAGGGAATATTATACTTATGCACAGCAGATAAGCTGCTGACAAGTTACAGGTTCATCGTGGGAATAAAATCCTTAGGAAATGCTCCCTGCATGTTTTATGTCTGGCCTATAACTAGTTTTCTTTTCTACTCTAGAGTCTTCTGAGCTGTTATATGTTGACTGAAGGCAAGTAAGAGCATTGGATTTGTCAATATTAATGCACATAGCAAAAACTGATGTTTTAAATGCATGGGGAGTGGAGAGAGCATTTATCAAGCCTTGGCTCCGAGAGTACAGCATATGATATAAAGACTGGAAAAATATGGCTTTTACTGAACAATAATCACATGCTGCCTATGTTTGCGTCGATGTGGAGATTATACTCTACAAATTCTGCTTCATGCTGTTCAGGACACGGAGTACAGGAGAAATCAGAAAAACACATTTTTCAGAAATGTATCTCTGGCTTTTCTTTGTCCTTGGTGAATAAGGACAGGTCAGCCTTCTCCTATCTCTTTTATTTTCAAACAACTGGAGACAATGTAATATACATTTAAATTGCTTTTGTGCCTCACCAGTTGGTTTGGCTCCGTTAACAACACAAGAGAAAGACTCTGTTCCTCCAAAATGTCTTTTGGATAAATGAATGGGACACTGTGTACCTACTGGAGATAACAAATAAATGGACATACCAGTGGAAGTATCTCTCACACTGCCAATGGTCTTTTCTGGCCTGACTTTTGCTAGAGGAAAGAAAGAATTTGTAAAAAAATAAAAAACTTGGATTTAACCTTCTGTTCTTGTCTTACAATTGCATTATTTAAAGTGAAGAAATAATAGGTTGTTTATTTATTCTTTACAAATTCTGGATGTGGAGCCATTTTTTTATTTATTTTTTATTATTATTATTAGATTCACTGCATTATTAAGGAAATGGTATCTTTAACCAAAATGTATTTAAAGTAATATCATATTTGCATATTACTTTTGCATTTAAGGAATGGCTTACTAGTGTGTTCTGTATGATCATTTTAATAGAGTCAAGGAAAAAAATATTAAAATGTTAGCACATTTCAGTGTTGCGAAGGATAACAAATACACATTATTGGAACATGGACATTAGGTGTGGGAGAATACAGGATCTTGTAATTGATCAATATGTTTCAAGGTACCACCAAACATATGGCCTCTGTATTAAAGTGGTTGTAAACTCTCAAAATACGCTTAAGGCTCCATTCACATCTGAGCGACAAAACGCCGGTCGCCCGACGCTCTTGTCGCTCAAGATGTGAAATAACATTGCGGTCTTTGGAGATGGTTCACATCTCCACGCCTGTCGCCTGAAAAAAAGTCCCGGACCCTTTTT
This sequence comes from Rana kukunoris, assembly GCA_029574335.1. Classification (NCBI taxonomy): domain Eukaryota; kingdom Metazoa; phylum Chordata; class Amphibia; order Anura; family Ranidae; genus Rana; species Rana kukunoris. Next base: position 128,012,896 of record CM056051.1, read on the forward strand.
TTCAGGCGACATTGGCGTTCGCTCATAGACCGCAATGTTAAAGAAAGAAAAAAAAAAAAGTTTAATCTACAGGCGGCAAGATAAGCCGCGTACGCGGCGTATAGTGTCGCCTAGGTGTGAATGCAGCCTTAGTAGATCTTAATCTACACTGATCAAGCTACTGATCAGTGCCTGTGTAATTACACTTACATTTACAGTCTAACTAAAATATGAGAAAAATATTCCTTATGGATTGGGAAAGGTTATCTACACTGATCTCAGAGCTCAATAGCACCACAATAAGAAGCAAAACTTTCAGTGTAGCAGCTGTTATAAACATTAAAAATGAAATAAACATATAAAATATACTTCACTCAACGATTCAAGAATTGAAAGAAAATCTTGAATTGTTGAGTGAAGTATATTTTATATGTACATTTACAGTCTCCTCACAATCCGTCCTGCTATGTTAAATGACGTCATCGGCGCATGCGCAGTCCCGTCTGTTCTTTTATGGCACGCTATGTGTGCCGTTTCTGTATCCTCAGTATGCCAGGTCATTTCTTTCCCGTGTAAAAAGCACAGCACGGAAGTATTGCGATAGTGTGCCCTTCTCTTCAGCTTCCTGGTTCTCCCCTTGTGACTGAATGAGACATCACACAGGGGGAGTGAACCAGGGCATCACAGAGATATATATAAAAGCAAGTAGCTGCAGCTGTTCTAATTCTAAGAGCCATACAATCCAAATAAACTTTTACTAAGTAAAGCAATGTTTTTTCTAGAAAAATAACGGTCTAAATTGTAGACGCGATCACAATCGTGATGGCACATGCGTGAGATTTAGGCAGGGGGACAAAGGAAGGGCAGAAATGACGTCCACACAAGACCCATAGATTAACAGTAAAGATGAAGCTGCCGATTCCCAGAAGACGAGATCTTTTATGAAAGTAAAAAAAGGTACTGGCAAAGCGGATTTTATTCACGTTTAAAGGTGCAAGACATGTACACATATAATAAAATGCTAATCTTTAAAAAAAAAACAGAGTTTACTTCCTCTTTAAGAGTTAAAATGCATTTATTAATGAATGTAAGAAAGAAAAAAAAAACGGGAACGTAAGGAAAGAAGAAAAATGGTCAAGAAGGAATAGAGAAGGCAAAAAAAGACAGGTAGCAAGGAAAGAAGAGAAGGTAAAAAAAGAGGGCAGGAAACAAGATAGAGACAGGAAGGAAGAGAAGACAAGGATAGAAGACAGCAAATGAGGAAGGGAAGCATCAGGAAAAGATGAAATGAAGATAAGAAAACAAGACAGGAAGGATGGCCGGAGAGAAGGTAAGGGGAGATAACAGGAAAGAAGAAAGAAAATAGAAAGAAGGGAAGGAAAAGAGGCCAAGAAAGGAGGAGGAAGAGAAGGGAAATGAGGGGAGAGAAGTTGATAAAAGAGATTTGAAAAGGATGAAAAACAATTAAAGGGAAAAGAAAGTAAAAAAACTGAAAAAAAGGATACAAGGGAAAGGAGGAAAGGGAGAGGAGTTAATCAAAAAAAGATGGGAAAGAAGAACAGTAAAGACAAGGAAGGAAGAATGGAGAGAAGGGGACAAAACGAGATGGAGACAAGTTATGGAAGGTAAGCAAAGAAGACAGGGAGAAGAACAGGAAGGAAAAGGGTGGGGAAGAAGGTGGGGAAATAATACAGAAAATGTGTGTGGGAGGGGGGGGGGGGGGTAAGCAAAGAAGGTAGAAGAAGAATGGTGGGGGAAAAAAGAAGTGAAAACCAAAACGAAAAAAGGAAAATTTACTTTTCTTTTGCAAATGTTTTGCAGTCTTGTTCCTGCTGAGTCCTTCTTGTATTTGTGAAAACAGATGGTGATGGATGAAAAGCACAGGGTCTGATTCATTTCTATTTTCACTCAATTTCTACTGTACATCTGGGTTGTCAGTTGTATGCCCATTATAAATCACAGCAATGTTCAATTTTCAGCCTGAGCCTATAGATTTGGCAATGAAATTGTCATTACTTTTTCCCCAGGGAAACAATAATATATTTTTTGGATGAACTGTTTTTCACAAGTTATTTATTCTCTATGTATTTTACCAAGTAAAAATATAAAATATAAATTGTGTTTACATTTTGATAAGTGATTGTTTTAAAAAAAAAAACTAGTGTTCATTAAGGCCCCATTTCACACTTATCCACTGCAGATTCCCCACAGAGCGGGTGCAGTGCAGCGTACCTGCAGTTTTTGTGTGGGTTACCTGCGCTTTGACATAGACTTCCATTAGATCAAGTTGTTTTGGTGTACTTTCAGAAAATGCACCAAAACCGTCTGATCTAATGGAAGTCTATGGCAGGTCAGGGTGGGGAAGGCGGGCAAACATCATCTCTGGGAGGAAAACTTTGTATACCTATTAAGCAATTGGTGGCCTTATGTGAGCAGAGGGGAAGAGGAGCCCGGAGACTGTGCCATGTATAGGAGGCCAGCAGACAGGCTGGAGCACATGTGAGCCAACCATCCTCCGCCCCAGGTGGAGCCATATGACCAGTAGTAGTGACGTCACCACAATGTTTGGGAACACGACTGGTGACTGGCAGACAAGCTCATCAGGGTAGGAAAAGCCATAAGAATACCTGACCGTGTTTGATGATGTGATGTGAACAAATGCTTATGGTACATACATGTTTTGTACCATATTGGCCGGTGTATAAGGTGACCGGGCGTATAAAAATGACCCCCTAATTTTACAGTTTTTTAAGATTTTCTGCCTGTACTCACTGTATAAGACGACCCCCTTACAGAGGCTTCCGACGTTTCATATTTCTTCCTTCTAGAGCCATATTCTTCATTCTTGATGGAGCTGGAGCCATATTCTTCTTCCTGGAGATGGAGCCAATCACGGTGAGCGATGTATTCTATTAATGAATACAAAGCCTGCTTGGATTGGCAGAGGCTGTAAAAATCATCAGTTCATGCCTCTCTGACTCTGAAAGCCAATCCGAGCTGGCTACTGTATTACCGCACATTCAGCAGGCATCCGAGCAGCTGATCCGGCGTATAAGGCCGCGTACACACGATCTGTCAAAACCGATGAAAACGGACTGAAGGTCCGTTTCATCGGTCCAAACCGATCGTGTGTGGGCCCCATCGGTCAGTTATCCTTCGGTCAAAAAAAAGAGAACTTGCTTTAAAATTTTACCGATGGACGTCTAACCGATAGGTCAAAACCGATCGTTTGTATGCAAAAGCATCAGTTAAAAAGCCACGCATTCTCAGAATCAAGTCGACGCATGCTTGGAAGCATTGAACTTCATTTTTTTCAGCACATCGTTGTGTTTTACATCATTACATTCTAACATGATCGTTTTTTCAACCGATGGTGTGTAGGCACCTCAGACCATCAGTCAGTTTCATCGGTTAACCGATGAAAACGGTCGGACCGTTCTTATCGGATGGACTGATCGTGTGTACGACCCCTTAGACGACCCCTGCTTTTTGGCCAGTTTTTTAAGTATAAAAGGTTGTCAAATACAGCCAGCAAATTCAGTAAGTGCATTTCTTTATGTGGTTTTTTTTTAAGCAAAATAAGTTGTTAAAATTGGATTACGCTATGATGTTCTTTTCTTTTTTATTCCACAACTGAGAGATTTGGTTATCTGACATCGCCTGAACCTGGGAAAGGGAACACCCGTGGAGAGAGTATAACAATCTGTGATTGATGTGTACTGTTCAAGCTTGTTCTGGTAAGAGTTTTACAAGAGGGGGTCGTTGCACCCCACCTCTTTTCTCTCTGCACGTGTGGCGGTGTTGGTGTCAGCAATCTGGACAGTTGTGATTGGAAAGGATTAGATAATTTTTTTAACTGCTTTTGAAAATACCTTGAACAGCAACCTCTGAAAAAGAGATTATGGACTAAAATGAATATGTATATACTGGGCTAGCTAACTGTTAGAGGAACTGTGCTTCCTAAGTCTATGTGACTTTTTTGTTTAGAATCTTTTCATTTGCCTTGAGCTAGTTGTTTGTTTGCAGCTGTAGCATTTATTGGCTGAAGTTTGTCCTAATTTCACTACTCCATGAGCCCTTGTCTATTAGGAATAGGCCATTTCTTCCTTAGTTGTGTTTACAGATAATCCATATACATCTACTACTTAAAGTGGAACTTCATTCTCTCATTCAACGTTGACTATTTTTAATTCTTATGCTGCTAGAATTAGTAAATAGATAGTAAATTACATCATACTTCCTTGTTTTAAACTTTTTTTTACTTTTTTTTTTCAGTCACTTCCTGGTTTCCATGCCTAGGTAAATGATGTCATACATCTCAGGAGTCTTCATGAGGGGAAGAGGAGTCTTCTCAGCTAAGACAAGCCTGTCCTAAGCTAAGGCTAGCTAAGGACAGATAGATTCCAGGAAGTAAATGCTACATAAATCATCTGCCCTCACTCGTGATGGCCATGGGCAGAAATGCTAGGAGGGTGTTTTTCAAAGTGTTTTTTTTTTTCAGAAAAATAAAGCATTGAATGATGGATAGATAGGTGAGTGTACTTTGAATATTAAAAAGGAATTAAATAGTGTTTTTGGTTTGTGATGCTCAGATGCTGTGTAGTTCTATTTGAATTGCCCTGTAAAATATTTTTCATTAAAGTATTTCTTAGGGCTCATTTACACTTGCTCGGATTCAACACACATTAATGGCTAGTACACACTTGCTTACAAACAAAAGCATGTGTAAACAGGACCGTAAGCTAACCATTTTATTTAGTGACAGGTACTTTGACTAGCGTTCAGAGAGATTTACCAAAGCATGTCTGAAGCCATGTTTGAAGCAAGTGAAAACTAGCCCTTAAAGTGGATTTTTTTTATATCACAATGTAGAGAACAAGATTTCCTATCATCTGTGCCCAGTCTTGCCACACATTGTTAATCCAGTTCTGAGCAATCCTCTTTTTATTGTTCAGGGAAATAAAACAGACTTCCAGATAAAAACCAAAGTCCTTACTTGAGTGACAGGTTATTTACATATCTCGTGCACATACACAGCTTCTGTAAAAGGTGCTCAATTCACACCCCCCTCTCCTCTTCCCTCCAGCTCTATGTATATTTTGATGACTGTTGCATTTTCTCATGGCACTGAACTGTGACTCACCCCATATTTTAAAAACATTTAATCAAAACACAGGGGAGGGGATGTGAATTGTGCACTTTTTTTCAGAAGCAAGGATTTTATCTGGAAGTCTGTTGTATTTCACTGAACAATACAAGAGGATTGTTCAGCGCTGGATTAACTCTGTGTGGCAAGACTGGGCACAGATGATAGGAAATCTTATACTGTACATTGTGACATCAAACTTTAAGCCTCGTACACACGCTCCGTTTAATCGGCAAGAACCAGTAAGAAAACTGCTGGTAGAGCTTTCTCGCCGAGTAAACTGTGCGTGTGTACGAGGCTTTCAGGTTTCTCGACAAGAAAAATAGAGAACCTGTTTTCTATTTTCCAATTGTGATTCTCGGCAGTGTTTTCCTGCCGAGAAACCCGAGAGTGTGTATACTTACCTGTCGCTGTGGAAACCCATGCGTGCTCGAAATTACTTTGATGCATGGGCGGTAGTTTCCTAGGCATAGGTAGGGTGTAGCAAGATGGCAGCGACGGAATCGAATGTGACGAGCGCATGCTCATCGTATGTGATGACGTCACCGCGTTCTTGCCTTCCAAAAGAACCGCGGTTCTTTTGAAAGGAGAGTCTGTACACTCGGGCGGCAAGACATTCTTGCCAAGAATCTCGTCAGGAAAAACAAAGTTTTTTCCTGACGAGAATCTGGCCCCTGTGTACAGGGCTTCACTGTGTTTTTCTGCCACCTTCTTCTTTGAGCTGCCATCCTGCTTATTTCCCCTTCACTTCTATTTATTTGGAACAAGCAATAAATGCTTTTTGCATTCATGTGTACACATCCGATAGTTCATAGTCCATCTCAAGCGAGCAAGAGAGGGTGGTTATGTTCCTACAAACAATGGGATCATGGATAATGAAAGTAGCCAATCTCTAACAGAAAGTCAGATCACAGGAACAAAATAAAAAGGTGATGACTGAGGGTGGCTGAGACTAATGCACTGTAAAAAAAAGAGTGTATATTGAATAGAACATTTTTTTTTTTTTAACCAGAGTTTAGTGTCCCTTTAAGCCACCGTCACTCTGATTACCTCCTGCTCTCAGACCATGACTTCAGCTGTCAAACTGACAGAAGGGGGCATGTATTGCAACATGGGGGGATAGGTCATATGTTTGTAATTCTTTTTGAGGATGCCTAAACAGCAAGGTTCTCAAGTGGTCAATGTGTCTAATTCTCTTTTATGAAATTATCTGTAAAAAAACAGTCATATGCGTTTACTTTTAATCCTCACTCATGGTTGAAATAAAGCTGATTTACTAAAGGAGCTGTGATTCTTCATTTAACACATTGTAGCTGTGCTCATGCCAGTCATGTACAGATGAAATAGAAAGGCATTTTCACATAATTGGATAATTGATGTGAAGCTTCACTTGATTTATTGAGGGAAAATTCTCAACTCCTTTATAAATCGCCCTAAGAAATTTGATGCACATATAGTCAAATGATTGTAATAACTTCCCCTGCTCTCTAGTCCTCTCTATAGTTGATGAATGCACATCATTTCACTTTGTCTATAGTGTCTATAGTTGCTGCGAAGCACCAAGCAGACAATAAACATTTTCCACTAGATAACATTATTTACACTGATATTATCAAAATATCAACTTGATAAATAACTTTGCTCTGTCTTGAGCTGGCCATACATGGATGATCGAAATTCTGCCAGTTCATCAGGTTCTTTCCTCTTTGCCTTTTTAGAACAGATGAATAGTAGAATATAGGGCAATATATAGAGAATTACTTTGGGCAGCCCAGTGGCTTAGTGATTAGCATTTCTGCCTTGTAGCACTAAGTTCAAATTTATTCCCAACTTGAATCCCACAACATTATCTAAATGGAGTTTGCATTAGACATGTGTGATTTTTTTAATTTCAGATGAAATTCTCATTATTTTGAGATTTAGATACATCACAACATTGAGGGTTCGTACACATGGGCCAGAATCTCGTCAGGAGAAAAAAGTTTGTTTTTCCTGACGAGATTCTTGGCAAGAATCTCTTGCTGCTCGGGTGTACAGACTCTCCTTTCAAAAGAACCGCGATTCTCTTGAAAGGCAAGAATGTGGTGATGTCATCACGTACGACGAGCATGCACTCATCACATTCAATGCCGTCGCCGCCATCTTGCTTCACCCTACCTATGCAGTGGAAGCTACCGCGCATGCGTTGAAGTCATTTTGAGCATGCGCGGGTTTCCATGGCGACAGGTAAGTATACACACTCTCGGGTTTCTTGTCGGGAAACAGGCCGACAAGAATCTCGCAGAGAAAATAGAGAGCAGGATCTCTATTTTTCTCATCGAGATTCTGGCCAGATTTCCTGACGAGAAACCTGAAAGCCTCGTACACATGACTAAGCACTGATTGTTTATGCGAAACACGTCAGCTTTTTTACCCCACTGCTTGCTGTGCTGTGTTTTGTAGTGCTTTTTATCCTTTTTACACCAATAAAGGCTACAATTTTAGGTTTATTTTGGTGTGCCGCTGTCCATGAATTCCTTTCATTGATTTTAAGCCTCGTACACACACTCGGATTGCTCTGCCAGCAGTGTACGAGGTTTGAGAGCTGGTTCACACAGGGGCAACCACAGCGTGACTTTGCAAGGCAACTTCAGCGCGATTTTAGCGTGACTTGGAGCAATTTACAACACAGATTAAAGTTTCCTTCAGGACAGGCGACTTTGGCTGTGGCCAATCACAGAATAATCAGCTCTGTGGGAGGGAGGGGTTTGCCTGAGTAAAGTATTTTCTCTTCCGGTAAACTTGCTTTAGTTAAGACACTGATCCGACTTTGGAGGCAGCTTCCATTGAAATCTATGGGTGCAAGTTGCCTAGAAATCACCTTGAAGTAGTACAGGAACCTTTTCTGAAGTCAGAGCGACTTCAGTAGTGTACATTAAGACGCCTCTCATTCACTGCAATTGAATTTCTAATGTCGCGACACAAGTCGGATCCCACGTGGTGGTAGTGTGGGCCGGCACTTACACATTTCAACTAATCTGAAATAAATTATAACACAACAACAAATTCATTTGTAATCATTTGTTTAATTCAGATGACGTGATGCGATAGTTTGGATCATTTATTAATGTTTGAAGCATCAGAAATAACAATATAATGAATGATCCAAATTGATTCGGATCCATTTCTTCTTTTTTTTGCATTAACATTTTTCATTATTATAAATAAATGCACTATATATGAAATACAGTAAGGTAAAAAATTAAATAAGATGATGATTCCTACTTATTGTGTTTGGGTTGGTTGGAGGTGGATCCATCAGAATCTCTGAATCATAACATAACAAATAAATCCGAAATTTGTCCGTCCGTTACTTTCGGATGCACACAATCTAGTCGATATCGTCCAATCAGCTCATTACATTTCTCTTTGTGGGTGCATAAGTAAACTCGGGAAATAACAAATTAACACTTAAAATGAGTATGGCCAATCTTTTGAATAACTTGCATAAATACGAATCATTTCGAAACAGCGAATATACACTGTACAAATGAATCCGAATACATGAAATGAATTTCAAAAACAAATTAGTCTAACATAACGAATATGACGGGAAAAAATTGATTACTTAACAAATAAACACAAAATGAAGCAAAACAACTTTTTTCTGTTGTGCACATCTCTAGTTTGCATGTTTTTTGTGTGCTTACGTGGGCTTCCTACCAATACTCTGGTTTTCTCCCACACGCCAAAGACAGATTTAGTTAATTGGCTTAATTGGCCCCAATATGTGTATTTATGAGTTAAGCAGCCAATACATTAGTAATTTTTTCGTTCAAAAATGACCTGATTCATCCAGTGTGTGGATGGGGGAATTGTATTATGACTGCTATATAAATACATGTAAAAATAATGGTATAAAAAATGCCAACCACTACAACAGTGGTGTGACTTGGATTGACTGCCAAGTAGCGTCATTCACTTAGCAATGTAAATAAGGTGAACTTGTGTTAATTTTTTTTCTAGCAAAAAAAAGTTTTTTGAATTTCCCTTGCCCATAATTGTGCATTTAAAGTCTGCAGAGTGTACCAACAATTCACTTTGCAAATTAAACACATACTTAGCAGAGTAAACATTCATTTTGCTAAATGAACAGCATTTACTATTTTAGTAAATCAACCCAAATGTGTTGATATCTGTTTGCTGCCTTCATTCGCTTCAGGATTGCTCTCACCAAGCAAAGAAAATCCCTGCAGTTTGTTTGATGAAGAGTTAACATCATCTCAGATCTTGAATGCTAATGTCTTCTTCAATAACACTGTTTAGTGGGTTATAATAGCTCTATGAAATGTGCACTATGATACAGCTCAGTCTGTGTTATAACATTATATTTGGACTGTTTCTGTATTATTTGTATCACAAGAAGCAGATATACACAGTCTCACACTCTGAATGAATCATATTACAGAATTTTCCTATGGCAAAATAAATAGTCTTCACATTCACCACTGTCACACTGATTGTCACCTAAATAGATTTCTCATCTTTATTTTTCTGGATCCCGAGAGGAAATATGGATAAAACTTTGCTCCAAGGTCTTCCTTTCAATAAAGATTGCTGGCTTACAAACTACAGTATATGTTATCCCTCACAAGACTCTAACAATTTCATCGTAAGTATATACATTCCTACATGACCTATGCTTGTAATATTTCAACAATTCGACTGACACATAGCCAGATATTTGTCCCATTTGGGCCAGGCTTGTATTTGGCCACATACATATATATTGAACAACGAAAGCCAGGAAACTATAAAACTACCCATGAAATTATATATGGTTCCTTTTGATCACATCAACCTTTCTAGGCACTCATCCTAATAATAATGCTACAGAGCGATAAAGTTATTCAATTTCACAACTACGTCCAATATAAATTAGTATTCGGTAAATGAAAAATAATTTTTACAACCTGCTCTTGGTTTAAAGCTGAAGTTTATTGTGCTAAGTAAATGGGGTTGTGGTTGAAACCGCAACTATGCACAACATGCACGGTTGCGGTGCAGTTGTCCAGTAACTAGGGAGTTAAAACAGGCAGTGAGAGGCAAAACAACCTCCCCACCAACTGTCTATTGCTCTCTGAAAAGTGATTCAAACGCGCATGCAATTCTAAACAAGGCCCTAGTCTTCTATGGGGCTTCGACATGCGACAAAGTGCTATGGAAGCGACGCAAGGTATACATTTTGAAGCACAGTACAACAAACAAGCGCAGACTAAGCTGCGTGTAGAGGATTGTAAGCTAGCCATTTTGTTTAGTGAGTGCCGCTTTGCTTGGCATTCAGAGTGCTGATAAATAGTGCAGCAATCGCACTGTGCAAACCTTGTGGCCCAAAAAGGAGCAGGAGCTTCTGTTGGACTACAAGCTTTGCATTTTGAGGATTGGCATGATGATTGTGGCAAAACTTCACCACGTTTTAGGTACCATTGAAAATGAATGGCACCCAAACGATTTGAGATTGTAGGCAGAATTGCCTGAGATCCCAAAATGTCAAATGTGAATGGAGTCTTAAGGCTCTTTCACATCGAACACAGTAGGATGCAGTGTGTTGCAGTTGGATGCATTTTGACCACACTGCACAGACATGCCAAAAAGTAGAGCATGCCAAAAAGTAGAGCATGCTGCATTTGGCTGCACTGCAAATACAAGGGAACATGCTACAAACGTACTACATACGCACTACAAACACACAGCGCCCCTTCAAGCTAAGAAAGCCAAGCCCAAAAGTTAAAGAAAAATGCATTGCAAACGCAGTGCTAAACGCAGCGCAAAAAGCATGCAAAACATAATTAAGTGCATGTCAAGTGCATGTCAAGTGCGTGTCAAGCGCGCTTCAAACGCACCTAAAATGCATATAAGTGGCTTGTGAAAGACATTCATTGTCCAGTGTGTAGAGGTGTTAGGCCAGTCGGCTCTTTGACCTTTCTATTGTGTGATAACACTGTTTTGAGCCTTTTGATTATCAGGAGTATTGGATTAGCATGTAATTATCTAAAAAAGTGTGATCTCTCAGATGTAGTAATGACCTCCTCTCTATGCGGAGACAAGCCGGCTAGATAACATATTCTGTTAACTTCACTGATGTCATTGTCTACAGGAATGTCATTCTCTCTGAGGTTGTGAAGTCATGCTGAATGCATCGGTGCCGAGATGTCTCTGTATGGAAACCCCAGTGTGTGAAAAAGGGGGTGGAGATTTCATTGTTCCTTGATTGATGAAAGCTGTAACCTGTATATAACCAGCAGAGTGTTTCAATAAAGTTGAGTTCTGGTTGAGCACACATACAGCTCGTTTGGTGTGTGTTCTTCAAATGGATCGCGATCGGCACATAGCTGTAGGTCGGATCCCGGAACCTTGGATGACTGGACCATCAGATGTTGCAATCTGCAATCTGATCCGATAGAAGCAGAGGAGTGTCGGGAGAGCAGGACCTGGGCGAGAAAGGGTCTCGTCACACATGTAGTCAAAAATGCTCAGTTAAAAAGCTGGTGTGAATGGGCCCTTAAGCACTTCAGCCCCGGAAGGATTTGCCCCCTTAATGACCAGGCCATTTTTTGTGAAACGACATTGCGTCGCTTTGCTTGACAAATGTGCAGTCATGCAATGTTGTACCTAAACAAAATGTATGTCCTTTTTTCCCCCATAAATATAGATTTCTTATTGTGGTATTTGATCACCTCTGCAGCTCTATTTTTGCTATAATACATATCCCCAAAAAAGTAGTGGTGGTGTAGTAATGGCAGTGATCTGCAATTTTTAGCAGAACTGCGACATTGCGGCTGAAAGATCTGCCACTTTTGCCACTTTTTTGGGACCAGTGACATTTATACAGCGATCAGTGCTATACATAGCCACTAAATAAATGTCACTGGCAGGGAAGGAGTTAACACTAGGGGGGCGATCAAGGGGATAAATGTTCCCTAGGGAGGTGTTTCTAACTGTGGGGGGATGGGACTGACTGGGAGTAGGGAGAAATTGCTGTTCCTGATCACTAGGAACAACAGATCTCTCTCTACTTCCCTAACAGAATGGGGATCTGTCTGTTTACATTGACAAATCCCTGTTCTGTCTCTCTGAGGAGCGATCACGGGTCTTCGGCAGACATTGCAGCCACTGGCCATGTGCATCGGCTCTGGCATTATGGCATCGGCTACCTCTTAAAGTGGCTGACATATACCTACAGCGGTTTGCGCAGCCGTGCCAACCTGCCGTCGTATAACGACAGCGGCTGGTGGTCAAGAGGTTAAAGTGGAACTAAACTGATCGATTTAATTGTTTCCCAAATTCCAAGTCAAAGCTTGCCATTATGATAATGATGATAATAATAATAACTGTCACATTTCCTTGTGCTCTCAACTGAACCATTAAGCCATGAACTGTCTGGTGTCATAACTGATCAGTTGTCAAACAGGCATACCAAAATGTCATCAATAACATACTGTATTTAGAAGACTAAAGCCCCTTTTACACATGTGGACATTGACAGATGAAAAACTGACATCAATGCATCTCTATAGAGAAACGGATGAAAATAGATGATCATCCATATATATCCGCATCAGTCAACATTATTTTTTTGTAACGGATCAGAGCCCTATTTTTTTCCATAAAAAAAAATGGATCGAACAAAAAACAGATGTAATCTGACTTTTACTATTAGGAAACTTACCTGTCCAAGGATCCTAGATGAAAGCACCCCAGCTCATTTTTCCATCTTGGGTGCTGCCATTGCCGGTTCCCTACTGCGCAAAGCACACTGTGCTTTGTGATAGACCTGGAGGCAAGGGAAGGAGAAGGGGGAGCCAAACTTCGACGTTGCAAAATCATCCGGAAGAGGGAGCAGGTACCTGTCAAAAACAAATGTGGCAACAGAGGGGAGAGGCTGCAGTTAAGCAGAGCTTCCACTTTTGGGTGGAGCTCTGTTTTAATTTGTTAAAAAGGAAGTCCAGCCTTGGTGAAAAAAAATCAGCAGCTACAAATACTCTAACTGCTGACTTTTGTTATTAGGGCACTTGCCTGTCCAGGGAACTTGCGATGTGGGAACCCCAGCCAATCTTCGGATCGACTCCCAGATGCTGCCGCTTCCATTCCTGGTAAGAGAACCCGGCAGTGAAGCCTTTCACTTTCACAGCTGATTCCCTACTGCGCATGTGTGAAGTGCGCTTCTCTTTGTAATTGGCACGGCGATGGGGGAAGGAGGAGGGGGGCCGAACTTCTGGGAGATCGGGCCACAGCCCCATCTCCACAAGTGGGGAAGGGGACCTGTCAAAAACAGGTTCTCGTCCCCCCTCCTCCCCTCTGAAAGTTGCCAAATGTGGCACTGGAGAGGGAGAGGAAACAGATACGTTCCACTTTTGGGTGGAACTCTGCTTTAAGGACTGGCAGATGTAAAAAACGGGTAACAAACTCATGAAAAACTGTAAACTTCATCTAATATTTCTTTAAAAAAAACATGACTGAACTGATCAAACGAGCGTTTGTGTGAAAGGGGCCTAAAAGGGAACACATGCTAGAAGTTCATTGATAGGGTTTACATACAGTATACATCTATACATAAGCCTATGTCTGATGGAAACTTTAGAGTAGAATTTGCCAGCTAATCTTATTACTATCTGTTATCTTGTATACAACCTTTCTCCAATTTCAAGAGCCACCTCCACGTATAATAGCTCTCTTCTGTTTGATTCCATCATTATTTTCTCACAGAGAAGAGCAGCACACTCCTTAAAGGTTAAATAGAACCCTAAACACAAATGTAAAACACCATTTTGCTTTGTATCTCATTCTATAATCAACGTATTTACAAGCCTATCAGTCACTAGGAGACTTGTTACGCTATTTGCTAAGAAGTAAATTACAATTTTTCAGCAAGGAGCGGAACAGCAGGCTTCGGGGATAAATTAATGATTCATGCATGGTTTGACAGAACAATATGTACTCTAATCACATCAAACCGACATACAAGAGGCCCTTCACTGTGTTTGTCCAGTTAATAGTTTAACTTAATCTGATTCTCCTTGAGGTTGCTGACCTTTTACATTGTACGTAATTTTTAAGAGAGGAATAAAGAGTTAGTACACTGTTGAGTCAACACTGACTTTCTTGGTTGCTAGGCAACCATACTGCTTAGATCCCCTGCTATATAATTCTGCAAATACGCTTGTCACTCTGAGCACATTGAGCTTGATACAGTAGCATATAAGGATGTGTAACAGCTTTATATTAGCGCACCGTTTCTCAACCTTTTTTTAGTCACGATACCCTATACGACACCAAATATGCAAAATCTACCGGCACTCCTAGTGAATTATACCTTGTTTTTAAGGACAAATTGGACCTTTATTTAGTTTTACTAATCAATATATATCTCCTGTTTTTTTTTTCCATTGGAAGCTGGCCCAAAAAAATCATAAAATACAAACAAAAAACCTTTAGTTATGTAGTTTACGCTGTTATCGTACTAAACAATAGCTTTTTTTTCCTACGTAACACACTGTCCTAGGTAACACACTGACACTAACAATAATTATACACTACACAATATACTACACAATATATACTAAAACACACACACACAAATGTAGATGGGTGACAAAGGCTGCAGGCTGCATTAGGGTCTAAAGGTTTATTTATTTTAGGGAATCGACCTATATCATTTTTTAATCCGGTGCCGATATGATACTGATATTTCGGCCACCTCTCCTGACGATAGCAGATATTATTGGCCGAAATTTTGCACATTGAAACGTTTCAGAAATAACACCAATTTAATTCATGTATAAACTGAACATGTTAATATTTATTAAAAATTAAACATTAAGGGCTTGTTCGTCATACTTGCTTGAAAACTGATGAGAGAGAAAAACACACACAGATTTCAAAACTGGCATCTCCGTCTGCAGTGCGCCATGGTGTGATGAACGAGGTCTAAAACTAAACAATAGAGAAACATAAAGTGGTTAAAAAACAATAACTTCTTAAATGGCTTCCCAAAAGATAGAAAAAGTTTAACTGACTGTGTGAAATCACATCTCAAATCAAACTAATTCGTACCCAGTGTGAACCTGGGCTTATTGTCAAAACCTAATTGAACAAGCTGAAGTTAGAAGCTGAGTGATTTGCTACCATGCACAGCTGCACCAGATTCTTCAGTTTTATTAAATCTGCCCCACTGCATTGACACTACTACATGTTATTCAATAATCCCAGTTAAAGGGGTTGTAAAGGATTTTTTTTTTTTCATAATAAGCATCCTTTACCTGCAGACATTACTCTTTTCACTTCCTCATTGTTCGTTTTTGCTCAGAAGTTGCTCTATTTCTTCTCTGTTCTGTTTTTTTTAACAGAATTATTACACTATTCTGTCTGTCTACCTTGCAGACATTCATTTTAGGCAAAACTATTCTTTCCTTTAGAGCTCCTTTACAATTTGAACAACATTATTGTGCAGAACGCATAACATTTCAGCATGATTATCTGTTAAACGGGTTCTGTATTTTTCCATCATCCAGGCTGATTATTGATGCAAATTCAGAAGAATCCTCCACATGAGACCCCAATAACACGCTGAACATGGCATCAATTTGACCATGATGAAGATTCTCTTCTGCTCGTTGTCTTTTTTGACGTTTGTCTGTTTTTGCAGCACCCTGCTCTTCCACATTAGTAACATGCTCTTCACTTGACCTTTCGGCAGGAACCTCCAGCAGCTCTTGTTAATCTTCTGTCAGCCAATGTTTTGCCTTGGCTAATACATCATCAGAAGAGAAAGCATGATGCTTGTATCGAGGACCCAAAAGACACGCCAGCACAACATTTTTATTCTCTTCATGCTTCTCAAAGCATTTGATGAGGTTGTCCCTCATGACCAGCCGTAATGTTTTAATGCCACGTGTGTTGGGTCCTTCATTCTCTTGAACAAGCATTTTCAGCACTCTCACACATGGGATGACAGATGACACAGATGCCTGCCTGGCACCCTGCTGTGGGTGGGCCTGCTTGCTGGCACCCTGCTGTGGGTGGGCTTACTGGCTGGCAGTGGCACCTTGCTGTGGGTGGATTCCTGGCTGGCAGCCTGCTTTGGGTGGCTGGCAAGCACCCTGCTGTGGGTGACTTTTTGGCACCCTGCTGCGGGTGAGTGGCTTCTGGCTGGCCTCTTGATGTGGGTAGGTGGCTGCTGGCCTGGTTGGCACCTTGTTGTGGGTGGCTGCTGGCTGGCACCTTCCTGTGGGTGGCTGCTGGCTGGCACCTTGCTGTGGGTGGCTCTGGGCTGGCCTGGCTGGCACCTTGCTGTATGTGGGTGGCTGCTGGCTGGACCTGGCACCGTGCTGTGGGTGGGTGGCTGCTGGCATGCCTGGCACCTTGCTGTAGGTGGGTGGCTGCTGGCTGGCCTCAGTGGCCTGGAACCTTACTGTGGGTGCGTGGCTTTCTGCTGGCTGGCCGATTGGCATGTCCGTCTGTTCGAGGCGTAATGGTGTTGTGTGCGTGTCCTGTGCGCCCCTGCACACTGGGTCTGCAGTCTTGAAAGTCCACCATAAAGATGCCGTGGATCGCAGAGACCAATATCGGTAATATCAGTCTAGTGTGAGACCAATACCGATATTTGTGAAAATGCTGATATCAGCCTGCAATAATCGGCCGATGCCTAATTATCATTTTTTATTATTTTAAATATAGTCAACTTAAGGAGGATGGTGCAC
Organism: Rana kukunoris; assembly: GCA_029574335.1. Lineage (NCBI taxonomy): Eukaryota > Metazoa > Chordata > Amphibia > Anura > Ranidae > Rana > Rana kukunoris. Next base: position 128,029,759 of record CM056051.1, read on the forward strand.
TCTATACAAAAGTGGTTGTGTGTAGCCCCAGTGAAGTCGCTTGCTTGCCTCTTTGATATACACCGGACATAATGTATCGGTAAAGGCCAGCACACATGATCAGAAAATCGTACAGAAAATACCTATTTCAAAGTGATCATATGATAATCTGATTGTTAGAACACAGATTTCATCTGAAATTAACCACTTGTCCACCGCCCACCGCCCACCGTCCAATCTCCTGACTGCACGTCATATGACGTCCAGTCATTTAAATAGGGAATGCACGCGATCGCGTGCGCGCATCCCTGTACTGTCGGTAGCGGCGTGTCACGGAGACACCGCTCGTTACCGACAGGGGTGAACAGCGGCGTGGATGCGCTGTTAACCACGTGTTTGGCCGTGATGAAGTCACGGCTGATCACGCATGGAACCACCCCCATAGTGCACGGCGCGTGTTTGCGATCGCGCCGCGCGTGCCTGTCGGTGGCAGCGTGTTCCCGGGAACACTGCATGTCACCGACAATGGTACACAGCCATTGGTCAGGGCTGTGTACCACGTGATCAGCTGTGATCCATTCACAGCCTGATCACTAAGTGTAAACAAAGAGCTGTAACTAACTGTTACCAGCACTTCCCCCCTCACACATAGTTTCCAGTGTGAGGAGAGAAGAGCTAGAAGCAGTGAGTTACAGTTCTGTGTTACTGTAGTGTCTGCACAAACACCACATCTGTCCCTTTGCCCCCCCCCCAATTGTCACCAGTCACCCAACAGTCACCCATAAAGTGCACCTGTCACATAAAGAGACTGCCATCAGCGGTGCAACCGTCACCCACCAGTGACCGTGCCCTGTCACCGTCACCCATCTGTGACCTGCCCTGTCACCCACCAGTGACCTGCCTTGTCACCCGTTTATGAAGAAAAATTACTAATTTGCTAAATTTTATGACAGAAACAAAGAAAAGGGCAATTTTTTCACAAAATTTACCGTCTTTTTTTATTTATAGCGCAAAAAATAAAAAACCCACAAGTGATTAAATACCACCAAAAGAAAGCTCTATTTCTTGTAAAAAAAAGGACATAATTTTCATTTGGGTACAGTGTTGCATGAGTAATTGTCATTCAAAGTGTGAGAACACCAAAAGCTGAAAATTGGTCTGGGTAAGAAGGGGGTTTAAGTGCACTGTATTGAAGTGGTTAAACAAAGTTTTCATCCAAAAATACAAATACAAATACAACACATTATATCACTTCCCAATATTTATTCTGCTGTACGAGAATTTTTGAACTTTAGTAACCTCTTCATTTTCAATATGGAAACTAGCATGCTGAAAAAAAAAAAACAGACGATCATTCATCAGATAATCTCATCCTGTGTACCAGGCTTAAGATAGCACAAATCAGAAGCACAGCTTATTATACACAAACTACACAGAGTGGGGGAGATTTACTAAAACTGGAGCACTTACGATCCAGTGAAGCTGTGCACAATAGCCAATCAGCTTCTAACTTCAGCTTGTTCAAAGGAGCTTGGACAATAAAACCTGGAAGCTAATTGGTTTCTATGCAGAGCTGACCCAGACTTTGCACTCTGCAGTTTTTAGAAAATCAACCTCAATCAACCTCAATGTGTTGCATGTGGTTTATAGCATGAATTTACAGTAAAATTCACCTAGGATTTCATGTAACAAAAACATAAACAACCATTTACATGTGTGGTAGAGCCCACAGTATGCCCCACCACCTAGATAGGGTCTGCCATGCTGGAGCAGAGAACACCCTAGATGGTGTAAGTGCCCAGCCACCACTGTTGTCAAGCCTTAGTAAAGGTAAAGGAAGAATGACACAATACATAGACATCAAAATAGACTGAAGCATTTTAATGCACTCTGCAAGTGCAGCTGCTTCAGAGCTTAGTAAATGAGCAGTCAATCTGCTGACTTCCATCATCCAATCATGTGCAAGCAAAAATTATTATATTGGGTTCCTTTTGCAAAGTGAAGCTTTACCCCATTTACTGAGCTCTGAAATTACTACACTTTGCAAGGTGTACGGTCTACTTGCCTTAATCAATCCCTTAGTATCTGACTTCACAATTATTTGGAAGCACTTTGAAAACCAACTTTATTTAAAGGCTGCTAAATCAAAAAAGTGATCCATTTATTTTGGATTTGACCTAACTTTTAGTCGGGACAGTGGTATGCAGAAAAAATAGAGAGGATGAATCTGCCAATGAGGGACAGAGACCCACAAAACTATCTGACACTGGCTCTTACCCTTCCATACTAAGTTCAAATGGAAAAATTACTTCAGATACACTTAAAGGGTCACTAAAGGAAAAACAATTGGGCTGAAATGACTGTTTACAGGGTATAGAGCCATAAAAGTTAACTGATTCCTTTTAAAAATGATTAAAAATAGATAAAAATCAATCATATAATCGACCTACAGTTCTAGTTTCGTTTTTGCTGTTATTTCCTGTCTCTCTGATGTACAGAGAGCCAATAGAGGGCAGTGATGGTTTGTCTAAAACCCCTCAGCACCACCCCAGTTTCAGTTTACACACAGTAATCACACCTCCTTGATTAGTGACCACAGTGAGAAATCTCTTAGCACTGTGGTTAAACAGACAACCAGGGAGTGTGGAGATCAGAGCAGAATTACAGCAACATCAAAGCAAAAAAAAAAAAAACGAACAATGAGGACATGAAAACCGCACTGCAGTAAGGTAAAGGAAGCTATTTAGCTTAAAAAATAAATCCTTTAGTGACCCTTTAAAGGGAGCGCATCATTAGTTATTTAGATCTGAATATAGATAGAATTGTTAGAACCTCTGTACGTTTTTTTTTTTTTTTATAGCCACTTCGTTGTTCAGGGATTTTCCCTTATATTTGCACTGGTGATCCTGGAATAGAGAAGGATGGTAAAACACATTTTTTACAGGAAGTCTAATGAGGCACCATGTCCTATAATCACTACCTAAGGCAACTGTCTTCCCATGTCGCACATTTTCCCACTGCCTTCCTGTATTGTCTCCAGGACCAGAGGTGAGGTGACATTTTTTCAATGGGAAAAACAATGGGGAGGTCTAGCCATCCCTTATGCCAGGAGTGTCCAAACTTTTTTCAAAGAGGGCCAGATTTGATGGAGTGAACATGCTTGAGGGCTGACCATTTTGCCTGACATTCTTTAAACCATTAAAATTTGGTCTAAGTGTGTTCACTCGAGTTCTAATACACTGCCCAACAAGAATTCTCTTGCCTTTGTCACTTTTCAGTGCCCATCTGCAGCACCCACGCCATTGCCATGAATGCAGGACCCACTCCATTGCCATGAATGCAGCACCCACTCCATTGCCATTAATGCAGCACCCACTCCATTGCCATGAATGCAGCACCCATTCCATTGACATGAATGCAGCACCCAATCCATCGCCATTAGTGCAGCACCCACATTGCCATTAATGCAGCACCCACATTGCCATTAATGCAGCACCCACATTGACATGAATTCAGACTCACCCTTGCTGTCAGTGCAGCCTGATTCATGTCCATCTGCAGCCTTAAGGAGACAGGAAGGGGGGCAGATGGCGCCAACAGACAACTCAGCCAACTCCTGTTTTCTCGGCTCCCTTGAATGTCCTGCCTGTTATGGACAGAACAGTCGTCCAATGGCAGTCATCCAATGGCAGCGCAGGAGACGGGACTTCCTTTTACACAGGACACTGTGTAAACAGGAAATACTCTTGTATCCTGTACAGCACTTGTCCTGTCCCCTCCAAGGCAGCCAGCATTTTTTGTGGCCCCCCGCACTCTGAAATTCGTTGGGGGCCACAAAAGATATATATGTCAAAATTACCAGGCGGTGCAAAACTGGAACGCGGGCCGTGGACATGCCTGCCTTATGCCATCCAAAACTAAAATGAAAGCTTTGACTATAGATACATTTTAGGACACTGTCTGCTTGAAATGCCTTTACCTCTCGTTGAATTAACTTTTCCCTTGTATTGGCTCAAAATGTTCTTTAACCACTTAAGGACCGCCGCATGTACATTTACGTCGGCAGAATGGCACCGACAGGCACATCAACGTATATATACGTTGGTGCCTTGGGGGGGATCGGGGGTCCGATCGGACCCCCCCTCCGTACATGCGGCAGTCCGCGCGGCTGCAGGAGCGATCCGACAAGAGGGGGCGGCTATTCGTTTTTGTCCGCCCCCTCCGGATCGCTCCCAGCCAATGCGCGCGCTCCCCCTGCAGTGCACTTCCTCCTCCTGTGTAAACACAGGAAGGAGGAAGCGATGTGATCTCTCCCTCGGCGGTTTTTTCAACCACCGCTGAGGAGAGATCACAACACAAGTAAGTCTGCACCAACACTACACTACACTTCACATAAACACATTTAACCCCCGCGATCGTCCCCCCCCCCCCCCGTCACAGTGTCACTGAATGCAGTAATCATACATGTATGACTACTGTATTTAGTGTCAGTGTGACAGGCAGTGTAAAAGTCAGTTAGTGTTAGGTCCAGGGTAGCCCTGTACCCCCCCCTAATAAAGTTTTAACCCCTTGATCACTGCCCTAGTTAACCCTTTCACTCCCTGTTGCCAGCGTCACTAAGCGATCATTTTTCTGATCGCTGTATTAGTGTCGCTGTTTCCGCTAGGTAGCTAATTTTTTTTTATTGCGATTTTTTTTTACTAAAGACATGTGGCTAAATAAATTTTGGCCTAAATGTTTGACTAAAATTTAGTTTATTGATTTTTCTTATAACAAAAATTAAAAAATATTGATTTTTTTCAAAAATGTCGACCGCGCAATTGTCTGTTAAAGCGACGCAGTGCCGAATCGCAAAAACCCCTTTGGTCATTTCGCAGCATATTGGTCCGGGTCTTAAGTGGTTAAATGTACAATTTAAGAAAATGTATTATAATTGTTAATACTTACATTAAATCGTTTTTTTGTTTTAAATAAACAGTTGATACAGAGTGCACCCATGACACAGACGTCAGAGTCAGGGCATTTTGGATTTACTAAAGAGAAAGCACAGCAAAAGGGGGGAAAGAAGGGGGATGAAACTGCTCTGACTCCTTCAGTTCTGTGTGCAAATTTCAGTTTAAGTCAACGAGTTCTGTAAACAACAGGCTTTCTTTTAGCAAAACTGTTAAAGATGGCCTGGAAACAAGTGAAAGAGTGCTATGTGTAAACTTAAAACTGAGAATACAATATATTATTATGGAACTTGAATATTTACCTGACCAATATATATATATATATATATATACACAGTGGATATAAAAATTCTACACACCCCTGTTAAAATGTCAGGTTTCTCTGATTTAAAAAAAGAGACAAGGATAAATCATTTCAAAACTTCTTCCACCTTTAATGTGACCTATAAACTGTACAACTCAGTTAAACAACAAGCTGATTTTTTTTAGGTCAAATTATTAAATATAAAAAAATAAAATATTATGGTTGCATAAATGTGCACACCCTTAAACTGATACTTTGATACTTTTGCTTTTAATACAGCACTCAGTCTTTTTGGGTATGAGTCTATCAGCATGGCACATCTTGATTTGGCAATATTTGCCCACTTTTCTTTGCAAAAACACTTCAAATCTGTCAGATTGTGAGGGCATCTCCTGTGCACAGTCCTGTTCAGATCACCCTGCAGATTTTCAATCTGATTCAGGTCTGGGCTCTGGCTGGGCCATTCTAAACTTTAATCTTCTTCTGGTGAAGCCATTTATTTGTTGATTTGGATGTATGCTTTGGGTCGTTATGCTGAAAGATGATGTTCCTCTTCATGTTCAGCTTTCTAGCAGAAGCCTAAAGGTTTTGTGCCAATATTGCACCACACAGCCAGTACTTGCCAGATATTCCTGAAGCTCATTTAATGTTGCTGTAGACCTCTTGGCAGCTTCCCTGACCAGTTTTCTTCTCGTCTTTTTGGAGGGACGTCCAGTTATTGGTAATGTCACTGTTGTGCCATATTTTCTCCACTCGATGATGACTGTCTTCTCTGTGTTCCGTGGTATATCTAATGCTTTAGAAATTCTTTTGTACCCTTCTCCTGACTGATAACGTTTAACAATGAGATCCCTCTGATGCTTTGGAAGCTCTCTATGGACCATGGCTTTTGCTGTAGAATGCGACTAGGAAAATGCCAGGAAAGACCTACTAGAACAGTTGAACTTTATTTGGGGTTAATAAGAGGCACTTTAAATGATGGCAGGTGTGTACTGACTCCAATTTACTGTGAGTTTGAATGTGGTTGCTTAATTCAGAACACAGCTACATCCCCAGTTATAATAGGGTGTGCACATGTATGCAACCCCATTATTTAAGTTTTTTATTTTTACTTCCCAATCCTAAACTATTTCAGTTTGTTTTTCAATTGAGTTGTACAAGTTATAGGTCACATTAAAGGTGGAAAAAGATCTGGAACTATTTATCTTTGTCTCATTGTTTAACGGCACAGAAACCTGAAATTGTAACAGGGGAGTGGAGACTTTTTATATCCACTGTATACAGTATGTCACAAAAGTGAATATACCCCTCACATTTTTGTAAATATTTTATTATATATTTTCATGTGATAACACTTTTCTACAATGTAAAGTAGTGAGTGTACATCTTGTATAACAGTGTAAATTTGCTGTCCCCTCAAAATAACTCACCACACAGCCATTAATGTCTAAACCGCTGGCAAAAGAAGTGAGTACACCCCCTAAGTGAAAATGTCCAAATTGGACCCAAAGTGTCAATATTTTGTGTGGCCACCAATATTTTCGAGCACTGCCTTAAACCTCTTGGTCATGGAGTTCACCAGAGCTTCACAGGTTGCCACTGGAGTCCTCTTCCAACTTCTCCATGACTACATCACTGAGATGGTGGATGTTAGAGATCTTGCGCTCCTCCATCTTCCATTTGTGGTTACCCCACAGGTGCTCAATAGAGTTTAGGTCTGGAGACATGCTTGGCCAGTCCATCACCTTTACCCTCAGCTCATTTCGCAAGGCAGTGGTTGTCTTGGAGGTGTGTTTGGGGTCATTATAATGTCCTGTGGCCCAGTCTTCAAAGGGAGGGGATCATGCTTTGCTTCTGTATGTTACAGTACATGTTGGCATTCATTGTTCCGTCAATGAACTGTAGCTCCCCAGTGCTGGCAACACTAATGCAGCCCCATATCATGACACTTCCACTACCATGCTTGACTGTAGGTAAGACACACTTGTCTTTGTACTTCTCACCTGGTTGCAGTAATCAATGTCCTTAGTCTGCTTGTCTTCAGCAAACTGTTTGCAGGCTTTCTTGTACATCATCTTCAGAAGAGACTTCTGTCTTAGATGACAGCCATGCAGACCAATTTGATGCAATGTGTGGCGTATGGTCTGAGGACTGAAAGGCTGACCCCCCCACCCCTTCAACCTCTGCAGCAATACTGGCAGCACTCATATGTTTATTTCCCAAAGATTCCCTCTGGATATGACGCTGAGCATGTGCACTCAACATTTCTTGGTCGACCATGGTGATGTCTATTCTGAGTGGAACCTGTCCTGTTAAACCGCTGTTTGCTCTTGCTCACTGTGCTGCAGCTCAGTTTCAGGGTGGCCACACAAAATATTGACACTTTGGGCCCAATTTGGACATTTTCACGTAGGGGTGTACTCACTTTTGTTGCCAGCGGTTTAAACATTAATGGCTGTGTGAGTTATTTTGAGGGTACAGAAAATTGACACATTTATACAAGCTGTCCACTTACTACTTTACATTATAGCAAAGTGTAATTTCTGTCACATTAAATGAAAAGATATAATAAAATATTTACAAAAATGTGAGGGGTGCACTCACGTTTGTGACATACTGTACATTATATATATATATATATATATATATATATATATATATATATATATATATATCTTTTTTTTTATTTTTTTATACAAAACTATTTTTTTATTGGTGACATACAACCCAAAACAACATTAGCCAACCACATACTCAGCATAATAAACGGAAACAGTCTGGATCAGTGCCTGTAGTGACCACATAATGAGCTCCACAGAATACACAGCAAAGTTCCATAACCATAACAGTATTAAGCCCTGTACACACGGTCGGACTTTTGCCCAACCAACATCAAAATCCGACACTTTTCGCATTTGTCCGACCGTGTGTACGTTCCATCGGACCAACTTTTTTGGCTTTCATCGGACAAAAAGTTGGGTCTGCGAACGGACCAACTTTCAGGCAACAAAAGTCCGATGGTGCAAAGTCCGATCGTGTGTACAGCAAACCATCGGACTTTTGGACAAATTACAAATGCGCATGCTCAGAACCAATGTTAAAATCAACCAACAATAGCAGAAGTTAACCAAAGGGTGGCGGTAAAGAGCAGAAAAGAGCAGAAAAACCACGTGACAATGGGAAAGTTTTAGAAAAGTTTGCAGAAAAGTCTGACTGTGTGTATGCTATGGGTGTGACCGGACAAATCAATTAGGACAAAAATCCAAGGGAAATTTTGTTGGATGTCCTACCGTGTGTATGGGCCTTTATACTCATAATAGCATCAAGTTAAAATTATTGGGAAAAAAAATCAAAAAATGATCGAAGCATTAATAATGAAAATTGATGAAAAGGTGATGTGTGAAATACTAAACCAATTACCTATACAAATGATATTATGAACATAAATAAAAGTTGAAATTCATTAATGTGAAATGCAAGTGAAACCGGAAAAGACTTAACCAGATAAGAACTCTTAAAATGAATTTCCGTAAGGTATATGAATCTATAGGTGGATAAAAGTCCCAAATAAGATGAAAACATATAGATTGTTGCCGTGAAAATATTCTTATGCGCCAAAAGTGGTGATGGGCAGATGAGTTGAAATCATAAAACTTCACATCCAATGGGCTACTGATAAAAAATGGCTGCTTACCAGATAGATGGTAGTATTGGGCTCTGGACTAGGCTGACCTGCCCTTAGGCAATCTGTCCTTGGTACTCCCTACAAATGGATCGATCTTAGCCTCCAGAGTCAGACACCAGAAAGCTGGATTCCAAAGACTGCGGACAACTCAGTAATCCTTCAAAAGCGTTGAGATAAATTGTCAGTTTTTGTAACTCACATTTTCCACACAACACCAGCAGAGATTTACATCTACAAGTCGACAGCCAATGAAAGGAAGAAGAAAAAATCCTCATGGTGCAGTATTTCCTCCTAAAAATGTGTTTATTTGCACAAACTTTGTTACATACTGCCATTCATAAAAGACAATTTTCAAACACAGCCGCGGTTCACACCAGCTGGCTGGAACGTGATGACGTCAGAGACTTGTTGCTCCATCCTACGCATTTCACCATACAAGGATTCATCTGGGAACGGATGCTCATTATTAACTAGCATTGAGACCAAGAAGCCTATCCATGACTAGATTTGCTGGGGCAAGACTGGGTACAGCTAGCCATGGGCTCAAAATGTTCTCATACTTGCCTGGACACCCCTTATGCAGGTAAATCTTTTAGATTCTTATTTTATTACCTACAGCAGTAATCCATCCTTTAACTGTGGGAGGGCTGTCCGACTTCCAATGTAACATTATTAGTTTGCGAACAAGAAATAAGGCCCGAACAATAGCCTCACTAGTATGATTCCCCCATTCAAATTCATCTAATAAATTTAGCAAGCAGGATTTGGGGTCCAAAGAGAGTGACATCTTGTGTGTAAACTTTGAGAGGTATAGTACACTCTCAAAATGATATATAACTGCATCAGTCTCTGAGATACATTTAAGGAACAAGTGGTTACACATTGTCCACATTGAGCTGTCCAATATCACTCTCCCACTTAGCATTTAGTCCAGATCTTTCAGAAATATCTGAAGTAGCATAGCATAACATTGTAAAATGAAACCCTTAGGCCGCGTACACACGATCGGTTAAACCGATGAGAACGTTCTGAGGGACTGTTTTCATCGGTCCAAACCGATCGTGTGTGGGCGTCATCGGTTATTTATCCATCGGTTAAAAAGAAGCAAACTTGTTATTAATTTAATTTAAAAAATCCATGCATGCTCAGAATCAAGTCGACGCATGATTGGAAGCATTAAACTTCATTTTTTGAATCAGACCGCTCTTATCCAATGGACCGACCGTGTGTACAGGGCTTTAAAGGTTATGGCCTCTTTAACCAAAATAAATAAGGGTGTTGGAGATACGGACCAGTTAGAAGTTCTACTCTGAGCCACTATGGCAAGCCGTTATTGCAAGTAATATAACCACATAGAAATTGGCAGACCATACAACTCCCGCAAAGCCTCAAAGGAGAGCAGAACTCCATTATGAAAAATTTGCCTGAGACACACAATGCAAAACCTCTTCCATATTGCACCATGTTGAATTTTGGCTAATTCAAGGTAATTGTCATTAGAACAAACAGGGCTAAACTCTGTAATGCCCTCCACCCCCTGAAGGTACTTGGCTTTGTTCCATACTTTCTGGATTAAATTATATTTGGGAAGGTTTTATGTGGTTTACCAAAAGCCTGAGCTTCCAGAGCCATCGGAATGAAACCACCCTTTATCATGTATAGCATTACTGCTTTGGAAGAGCTAAACCCTGTATCCCCTTAATCTACACTCCCATAAAATGTACCTATCAGGTGCTGCAGTTGTGAAGCCAGGTAGTATAACCAGGGACTCTCATCTTTGGGGCATTACAGATGTTTTAGATTTATTCTAGGGGGACAAGTTTTCCAGATTAGAGTACGAAATATGGTATTTACGATCTTAAGTCTTTAAAGGAACCATCACTGGGGAGTTATGAAGGACATACAGCAGTTGGGACATTTAGTCCAGACCTTAATACAGAAAATGTATAAAACCACAATATGGTATTTTCAAATATGAAAGAAGAGAAACTAAATTATGATTGGCTGCAGATGTAATACAACACACTGAGCTGACTAGGGAAATTTGCTTGGAAAAAATATTTACAAGATGTTTTTTTTTGTTTTTGGGTGTGGGGAGGTATTTAAGGTTGTTTAGTTGAATTGATTTAGTGTCATTAGTTTTTTTTTTGTTTGTGTGTGTGTACTTCTGCATTAACTTTTTACTTTTTATTCTGTATGTAAAAAAATAAAATAAAGAGGCTAAATGCAGGGTCTTTTCTGTCACAATAACAGGTCCAGGATGGATGAAAGCAGTTTTTCATAAGCGGCAGCACAGCAGAGCAGTTAGCTTTGCAGAGCCCTTTGTATGATTGAATCCTCTTATCCAGCCTTTTAATGAGGAATGAGTCATTACTCTGATAATTCAATCCAGTTCTGTAAAGAATGCCTTCCTTTAGCATAGACACGAGATAATGAAGATGTGAAAAAGAGACTAGAGATATAAATAAATAATATTTTAAAACATTTTTTAGTCCTTAACAAAGAAATAAAAAATGTACAAAACTACAATACCTTCCCTTCCCTGATTGTGGGACATTATTTTATATGATTGCAATTGTATTCACTGGTTTGTTCACCAATATATATTTATTGAGACATTATATATTGAGTTATGGTATATTTTGGTTGTTTGATACACTTTTATTGGTTCATATATATTTAAAGAGGAAGTGCAACAGGTTTTATGTACATACACTCTTCTGTTGTTTTGCATTCGGACAATCACTGAATGCTGCTTCTGTATAACTTTTTAAGATTTTATTATCAGCTAGCACAGATTTATTTTGTTTTCTTACAGGCAAAAGAAGATGCAGTGTGCTGCAGGAGACCAGACATCTAACATGCGTGGAAGTGTGCCAGATGCTAAAGATACCTTAGGCAGCAATATCTCCTTAACACTGTATGTTTCCTATGGGAAACTTATGCCTGATTCACACCTATGCAGTTTTAGTGATTTTTGCATTTTGCAGATTTGCGCTACAGTCCATTTAACATGGTTTCCTATGGAACACGTTCTGTAGTACAAATCTGCAATAAGCACTAAAAATGCATAGGTGTGAATCCAGCCTAAAAGAGAATATGTGGAGAAAGTTGGGCCTGTGAGGGTTTTCGTTCATCTAAGTCAGGGATCTCCAAACTGCGGCCCGAGGGCCAGATGTGGCCCTTTGCCAGCTTTTATTCGGCCCTTGGGGCAGCATTGCTCCCAAAGATATGAGGCACTATTTTTCCCAATGACACCCACAATTGGGCACTATTTCCTCCACTAATAGCAATGATGGAGCACTATCCCTCCTCCTACTGCCCACCAACTCTGGGGCCATGTTTATTCTCCCTGATGCTCGGCCCTGGGGCATTTTCTACCCCCATTGATGAGAATCCGGCTGCCCTGAAGTCTGAAAGACAGTAAACTGGCCCTTTACTTAAAAAGTATGGAGACCCCTGATCTAAGTCATAGGATATCTAGTATTAACCACTTGCCGACCGCACTATAGCAAAAATACTGCTACAGCGCGGTCGAGCTACTGTGACACGTCGTCCTTCACTTCCGCCATTGCGCGTCCCCTGGGACGCGCTCGCGGAAGTGTCCGTGCTCGCCGGGTCTAGAAGACCCGGCGCATCACGGATCACGGTAAATTGCCGCTGATAGCGGCCGTTTACCACGTGATCGCGCCGTCGAATGACGGCGCGATCACTTGTAAACAAACCGGCGTCATTTGATGAGAGGAGAGGGGGGAGGAGCGGGGTGTCAGCAGCAGCGCTGTGGCTGGATCTGTGGCAAATGCAGTCACAGATCCAGCCATCCCTCAATCCATCCCAGCTCTGCAATCCCCCAGTACCCAGCAATACCCCAGTACCCAACAATACCCCAGTACCCAGCAATACCCCAGTACCCAGCAATACCCCAGTACCCAGCAATACTCCAATACTCAACAATACCCCAATACTCAACAATACCCCAATACTCGGCAATACCCCAGTACTCTGCAATTCCCCCAATAATCGGCAATACCCCAATACTCAACAATACCCAAATACTCAACAATCCCCAAATACTCAACAATACCCCAATACTCGGCAATACCCCAATACTCGGCAATACCCCAGTACTCGGCAATACCCCAGTACTCGGCAATACCCCAATACTCAGCAATATCCCAATACTCGGCAATACTCTGCAATACCCCAATACTCTGCAATACCCCAAAACTCTGCAATACCCCAATACTCTGCAATACCCCAATACTCTGCAATACCCCGCGCGATACTCTGCAATACCCCGCGCGATACTCTGCAATACCCCAATACTCTGCAATACCCTGCGCGATACTCTGCAATACCCCAATACTCTGCAATACCCCGCGCGATACTCTGCAATACCCCAATACTCTGCAATACCCCACGCGATACTCTGCAATACCCCAATACCCTGCATGATACTTTGTAATACCCCAATACTCTGCAATACCGCCTATGGGGATTTTTAAGTAGCAAAGTTTGGCGCCATTCCACGAGTGTGCGCAATTTTGAAGTGTGACATGTTGGGTATCTATTTACTCGGCGTAACTTGGGCTAACTTTACTGTTTTGTTTTGTTTTAAGCACAAAACTGTTTTTTTTTTAAAACACGCGTTCAATAAATGTCTGCGAAAATACCGTGCGAGATAAAAAGTTGTAACGGCCGCCATTGTATTCTCTAGGGTCTTTGCTAAAAAAGCATATATAATGTTTTGGGGTTCTATGTAATTTTCTAGCAAATAAATGATGATTTTTACATGTAGGAGAGAAATGTCAGAATTGGTCTGGGTGTTCCAGAACGCCTGATGGCGCTCCCTGCATGTTGGGCCTCTGTATGTGCCCACGCTGTGTAAAAGTCTCACACATGGGGTATCGCCATACTCGGGAGGAATAGCAGAATGTGTTTGGGGTGTAATTTGTGGTATGCATATGCTGTGTGTGGGAAATAACCTGCTAATATAACAGAAACAAGTTTTTTTTTTTTACAGAATTTTCAGTCGTTTTTCTTTTATAGCGCAACAAATAAAAAACCCAGAGGTGATCAAATACCACCAAAAGAAAGCTCTATTTGTGTGAAAAAAAGGACAAAAATTTCAAATGGGTACAATGTTGTATGACTGAGTAATTGTCATTCAAATTGTGAGAGCACCGAAATCTGAAAATTGGTCTGGTTATGAAGGGGGTTTAAGTGCCCAGTGGTCAAGTGGTTAATAAATCCTGTGTTAATTATTCCTGAAAAGATTTTACCAAGTGTTTTACTTCAGTTCATCTAGTAAGAGTTCTTCAGTATTTAAAACTCAGTGTAGTCCAATCAATGTAATCTAATCCCCACAATGTCACATACATGAGTTAGACGTGTTTGACAGAGAAAATAATTAAAAAATAATTAAAAGAAGAAACAATATTATTTGATCCTCTTCCTGTTTGCCTCTTCTTTAGTGCCGAGTGGTTATCGATGATGCAGAGAGTGGTGCTCTCTACATTATGACACTTAAAATTGACGCTTTGCATTCACATTATGCTCTCAGTTTTTCGGTTTGAATTAAAATTACATAATTCAAACCAAAAAACTAAAGATGTCTAGTGGCAGAATTTAATTACTGCAAGGGACAGTGACAGAGTGGAGATAAATATTATAGCCAGAGCAGCTTTTAAATGGCTGGACACCATTTAAAAGCTGAGCAAAGTCTGGCTTTAACATTTATATCAAGCTATTCTCTACCTATTTATGTATCAATTGATCATCTATTGATCACATCCCAGAGACTATCCCAATGAGCTTGATCTGCTAAATCTGATAAAAGAGCAAGCATCACTAAAGCCAGGTGCACATGGGCCAAATGTTGGGAGAAATATACCATTTTCCCCCCAAAAAAGGCTGAGATTCGGCCTGTGTGTATGTCGATCTGTTTAACAGAAGCTAGCCTCTTTTGGCTGGCTTCTGTTGGACGAGCACACTGGAAAACCAGCAGCCGACTGACTCCTGATCAGATCAGAGTGTTCTGGTGGGAGGGCTGCCCCCCTCTCAGAACACAACAGCTCAACTTTGCATTGTTAGTACAGCGGCTCCAACTGGAGCTGACAGTTTTTTTAATTTTTTTCATTCAACCTGCTCATAGTGTGTACCAGGCTATAGTCAAGTGAATACTGCTCACCTTTATGCCAACTTGCTTTCAATACACCAGACTCTTAGTTCTTTAACATGATAAAAATGAATCCAGCTATTGTGTTGTTCTAAGCAGAGAGTATGTTATAGAGATAGAAATGTGATATATATATATATATATATATATATATATATATATATATATATATATATATATATATATATATATATATATATATATATATATATAAAAATATAAATAAACCTGGTTATTAATAGCATTTATATTATCCTATTAATGCCTTATACATAGCATCTTTAGGGTAGCATTTCAGGATCTCATTAAAAATAATAATAATCACAAATTGTGCAAAAAACTGAAAGAACGAATGCTTGCTTAAATAATAGGGCTTTATTAACATGGTGGTTTACAATTTTTTTCAAGTAGAAAGGGTGGACATTTTAATACAAATTAAAATAAACTCTGTAAATAGATTTTTACTTATATACATGAGAAAACCTATATACATAATGCAATATTACAGAAAACAACAGCATGCCCTTGCCCAAAGAGAAAAAGATGAAATAGAAAGTTATATTAAACATGTTTTACAAACTCTTGGAATGGTATATAGCTTAGATAGCAGGCTGTTTCTTTACAACACAAAAGTTACATTAACTACATCTATTACAAACCCCTGCGAATGACATCTTTGTATGGTTCTTACTTATGTCATCACTTCAGTATTCCTTGGGAGTACTTATGACATGTAAAAATAACATACCTAATCCCCCAGCTCACAAGAATATTTGAAGTTACCTCGGAACTCCTAAGCCTTTTACAAAAGCACTCTTGTGCTTTTTTTTTAATTCACAAACCTGTCAGTAATTTATAATATCCTTTCAATTTAAAGTGTGAATACATCATCCCATATATATATTTTCTGCCTTACAAAATCCTTCAAGTCACTATTTCATAATTTAACACCTGGGTACCTATTCTAAATATTCTTTGTTCAGCTAATTGCTGCAGTGCAGCAGTAACTATGATCACATGGTGTTAAATAAAAATGAGAGCAGATTTTAGAGCTGGTGCCCTTTTACAGAATGCAGCCCTTTCAAAATGAAATGGAAAAAAACAGCTCATGAAGTGAAGTGTCCGGTTTGTGTAGTAAGAAAATTTATGCTCAGTTCCTGAAGCCAAATTTCCAGATGTCAGTGCAGTATGGAGTAAATAATGCCACCTTTGTTAATCTAGAAAGAGTTTTAATAATATACAATTTTTGAACTGACAAATCATTATACGGCTCTCCAGGTGTCAATTTTTTTTTTTAAGTTGAGATATTCTTGTGCTCATAAACATAGGACATCTGTCTCCTGATGTGAATCTAACTACAAATGCATGCCTTTGGACAAACGGTGACACATCTATCCAATGTTGGTGACAATGGAACAGCAAAAATATACTGTTGATATTGTTTCACATATGGCCTAATGTTGAGGGGGTATCATATATTTTGTAAATTTGTTGAGTGCAATGTAATTTTGCACACACTAAATTCTATCTGCGTGTGTTAGTAATGGCAATACTTTTGAAATCAATTTGAAAAAACTATTTTTTTATCAATGTTATTTGTAAACTGATGTTTGTGATGTGCATTTAGCATAAAATAAACAGTTTTGCAATATTGAGATATGAAAACATTCCATAGAGGATATATATATATATATATATATATATATATATATATATATATATATATATATATATATATATATATATATATATATATATATATATGAAATTGTCAAACTTATGCTTCAGCTGACCATTTACTTTTCTTGTAAAATACAGATTACATTTTGGGGATGTAGATTCTTATACCGTTATTTTCTTTTCCAATCAATTGTTTTTAAAGGTTATAAAACGTACAGCTAGAAAAATTGTACAATACATTATAGAAAAGTATTGGTACATAATAACATTAGTGACATACATCAGTGGTCGCAAAGTAAATGGTATAACCAGTGGTGGCTGGTGCTGGAGAATTTTAGGGGGGCGTGGGTGGGCCCCTCCAGGTCCCCACTCACCCCACGGGTGGAGCCGTCCAGCAGTCACGGCTCCCCTGGTGCCCAGCGCAGCAGCTTCTGTGTTGACCCGGTCTTCGGCCTCCTGTCCTGATTGGCCAGGGTGGGAAGCCGGAAGACGATGCCGATTTGCTGGTATCACAGGGTGGGAGGGCACATTAAACAGACCAATTGGGGCCTTGGGTTGTGGTCACATGCTTGTGAGTGTGTGACAGACCTGCTAGAGACCTGTTGGTCTCACACAGTGCACAGTGCACTGCTGAACAGATGGTGCATGCTGGGGAGGGGGCAGCACCCCTTGTAGACCAGCCACCACTGCATATAACGCTATTTTGGGCTTTGACTGTAATTCTTATAAGCAGAAAATACATCCAAGCGGAGGTATATGACCGAGGGATGCTCTCATCTCAATCGTGAATAAATCATGGTAGCTGGTCCTGGTGTTTGCATACACAACCCTCAACTGTTGGTATATTTTATATGTATGTTGATATTGTAAAAAAAAAAAGACAAGTGTCTTTTTTTCCTTTTAGCAAAGCTATTTGGGATTATATAACATGTAAACACTGTCAAAAAAGATATATGGGTAAAAACAGACAAATGACTTCAGCAAGACATCAGAAGTTTTATACTTGACGCTCATAATGACTGTTGGATCAACTGTGGGTATAAAATTGGGTATATGGGATTGTACGATATTTTTTATTTCATTTTTTATTTATTTATGGCTGAACTGGATGGACTTGTGTCTTTTTTCAACCTGACTAACTATGTAACTATGTAACTGTTAAGAATTATTACATTATTTGAAACCTATAATATGAATGTCATTTGAGGAAATTTACAAATGCTAATAGTTCTTTCAAACTGCAACTTACTTTTATAATTTAATGTAAGAAGAAGATTATAAGTAAGACAAAAAATGTTTTTGCTGAGCTCCCCTGATTAATTTACAGTGGGGATGATTTAGTAAACATTTTTCACTAAACCTGTGTTTACATTACACACCCATTTGCAGAAGGTTTGTGACAATCTGGAATTTGATTGGATGACTGACGTAAAAACAGCTTCACTGAGCCAAGTAAAATGGGTACTACTTTAGTAAATGAAACCCAAAGTCTGCTTGCAACTCTAGGGGACCAAAGAGTTACAGCTAGATATGTTAAAGCGGGGTTCCAACCACAATTAGCATTTTTTAAATGTATGTCCTTTCATCATGCTTTTTTATAAGATAAATCCGGTCACTTACTATTTTACAATCCGCCGCCAGCTCCGCATAGTTATTCAAAAAAGATTGGCCCGGATTCACAAAGCACTTGCGCCGGCGTAAATCAAGTTACGATGACGTAAGTGCAAATGTGTACCGGTGTATCTGCGCCTGAGTCACAAACCAATATACGCCTAAAAACTGGCCACCCTACGCTGACGTATCTTACTTACCCCGGTGTAACGTGGGTGCATTTTTCTTCTGGATGCATGTTGCTGCTCCCATTGATTAGCCATTCAAATATGCCAATTAGGTAAATACGCCGATTCACGAACGTACGTGTGCCCGGCGCAGGCTCTACGCAACAAGTGTAAGTTTTCCGTCCGGAGTAAAGTTATTCCCCATAAAGGAGGTGTAAGTCAGCACCAGACATGCAAAGGTCTGCACCAGGGAACTCAAGCCTACGTATTTTACGTAGGGCGTGGGTCTGGCTGGGCGTCGGTTACGTTAACGACGTTCGCAGTGATCCGGCGTATCTTAGGCAGTTGTTCCGACGTGTTTGTGAGCATGCGAACGGGGATACATCCACGTCTCGATGCATGCGCAGTTCGTTTTAAATGCTTGTCTGGCGCCCGGCCCATCATTTGTGAAGCCCACAAGCACTTACTTCCTGGAAGTCTTGGATGGGGAGTTATAATGGGGTAGTGCACTGCATGCTGGGAAATGATGACACACATTTCCCAGGAGCATAAGCGTGCTGAGGAGATGATGTCAGAATACTAGGTGATTCCGAAGGCAGATTTCATGGGACCGCATAGCAACAGGCAGTTCCAGGTGAGTAAAAAAATAATTTTTATTTTGTTTTCTTTTTTAGGTTTAATGAGCACAATAAAAAAAAAAAAAATTGGGATAGAAACTCCACTTTAAGCACACAATTTAAGGTTAAATATATATATATATATATATATATATATATATATATATATATATATATATATATTTAATGTACCTATTGATTTCCTTTAACAAAATACAAAAAAATCCAATTTAACTGGGATTCAGGTTTACCTTAAATGCATCTGCACTTGCAGGACAATAACTATTCATAATGGGGCCTCATAGACAGCTCATCAAGAACCACCCCGCTACCCCATCTCCTTCATAAAAAAAATCCCTATTGATTCAGAATTCTAATTACTAATTTTATAGAGGCTCCTCAAAAATATACATTTATTTTATCCAACTAAGCGCCCAGAGGCGATTTGGTTCGCATGTGCCGCGCTATATAATTTTTCATTCATTCATTCAACTTGTATTAGCTGAATAGTTTTTTTTACCTACATAAATCAATATATTACTATACAGGCCTGGACCCATTGTGTTTCTGGGACCCAAAGCGGTTGCATGGTCTGCTTAGGCTATACTTACACCCTCTTAACAGTTAAACCATATTTATGTTGCTTTTACATTTTGTATTTTTTTTTTTTTGTGATTTCTCTTATATACCTCTTTAAGTCCATTTCCGTTTTCCCCAATTAAACAGCTTTATAATTATTTAACAGCTGGGTTTACCCCCATACACATGTATCAACCATGTTGTACACATTTTGTTATTTAAAAGGGCTTATTAGATTTATAAATGCACTCCTTTTCTATCTAAGATCTAAGCTTCACTTTATGTCAGACAGCCATGGTCAAGCCACCACAGTTAAAGGGTTGTAAAGGTTTTTTTTTTTTTCTAAATAGGTTCCTTTAAGCTAGTACATTGTTGGTTCACTAACCTTTTCCTTTGATTTCCCTTCTAAATGTTTTTTTTTATTTGTCTGAATTTCTCACTTCCTGTTTGTCCTCAGTAAGCTTGCCCCATCATCCATGGGGGTTAGTCAGCCAGAACAGCTTACTAAGGAGGAAGTGAGAAATTTAGACAACGAAAACAAAGAAAAAAAATCATTTAGAAGGGAAATTGAAGGAAAAGGTAAGTGAACCAACAATGCACTAGCTTAACCACTTAAGGACCTTAGGTGTTTTTCAGATTTGGTGTTTGCAAGACTAAAACATTTTTTTCTGCTAGAAAATTACTTAAAACCCCCAAACATTATATATTTCTTTTTTCTAACACCCTAGAGCAGGAGTCTCCAAACTACGGCCCTCCAGGTGTTCAGGAACTACAATTCCCATCATGCCTAGTCATGTCTACAAATGTCAGAGTTTTACAATGCCTCATGGGAAGTGCAGTTCCACAGCAGCTGGAGGGCCGTAGTTTGGAGATCCCTGCCCTAGAGAATAAAATGGCGGTCATTGCAATACTTTTTGTCACACCGTATTTGCGCAGCGGTCTTACAAGCGTACTTTTTTTGGAAAAAATTACTTTTTTGAATTAAAAAATAAGACAACAATAAATTTGGCCCAATTTTTTTATATATTGTGAAAGATAATGTTACGCCGAGGAAAATGATACCCAACATGTCACACTTAAAAATTGCGCCCGCTCGTGGCATGGCGTCAAACTTTTACCCTTAAAAATCTCGATAGGCGATGTTTAAAAAAATCTATAGGTTGCATCTTTTGAGTTACAGAGGAGGTCTAAGGCTAGAATTATTGCTCTCGCTCTAACAATCGTGGCGATACCTCACTTGTGTGGTTTGAACACCGTTTTCATATGCGGGCTCTACTCGCATATGTGTTCGCTTCTGTGCGCGAGCTCCTCGGGACGGGGCGCTTTAAAAAAAAAGTTTTTGTTTTCTTATTTTTTTTTTGTATTACTTTTTACACTGAAATTTTTTTTTTATAACTTTTATTACTATTACAAGGAATGTAAACATCCCTTGTAATAGAAAAAAGCATGACAGGTCCTCTTAAATATGAGATCTGGGGTCAAAAAGAACTCAGATCTCATATTTAGACTTAAATTGAAGAAAAAAAAAAATTAAACTGTCATTTTTTCAAATGACAAAAAAAAAATGTTTCTTTAGGACGCTGGGCGGGACTGACGTTTTGACGTCACTTCCGCCCAGCAGAGTTATGGGGACGGGTGAGTGACATTTTTCCCTTACTCACATCCCCACACAGCAGCCGAGAGGACCCGATCGCCTCCGCCGCTACCGACGGCGACGGTAAGCGGCGGAGGGCGCGGGAGAGCGGCGGGAGGGGGGGCCCTCTCCCGCCACCGATAATGGCGATCTCCGCGGAGACTGCTGTTATCGTGTACAGGACCCTGCGCACTAAAGATGGATACCTCGGTTGTGGCAGCAGCTGCTGCCGTTACCGAGATATCCATCTTTAAAGTTAGGACGTATATATACAGTGCAGGGTCCTTACGTGGTTAAAGGAACCTATTTAGAAAATAAATAACCTTTACAACCCCTTTAAGCAACATAATAAGAAAATAAAGAATGACAGGCAATATTTCTGTAAAATGTATGTTAAACACTGGAACTATTTCCTTTCTATGTTAACAAAATATAATAATCAATAAGGCATTTAACAAAACTGTCACCACTTGAAAATAACAAGCCTGCAATGTGTTATAGTGCATGATTGTATTGACAGTACCAAAACACAGATTAGGCATCTTTTTGAGAACAAGACAACTTAAAATGTTGTGTTTTCATTATTGTAATAGAAGAAGAAACAGGAATCATTGGTCAGCCTAATAGGACCCCTGGTGGCATTCAATATGCCCTTAATACAACTATATTTCAAAATTAGACAATACATAATTTAGTAAGCTATTTCTTATATCTCTCTTCTACCCATAAACTGTATAATCTAACAACATAAGCAAAGCATTTTTGGATATGTATTCACATGACCATCACCCTCCTCCCTTACTGATTTTCTTCATTTTTTTGTTATAAAAGGAAAAAGAAAGACCAGATGGTGTGTATGTGCACAGAGAACCATAATTCATAACTGTATCCCCTGCATATTATACACAGAAGTAGGCACCAAAACATATTGCAGAGAAGCACCAGGAAATTAAAATTTGATTAAGAAGAAATGGTGGAGGTGATTCCCTCGCAGCTTAAAGGTGACCACACCAGTAAGTGACCACATTCAGGCAGATGTCTAGAACTACAAAGTCGAACACATCAAGCCATTATTGATGGCTTCGCTATAACCACTCTTGGACATCTTAGTGGTTGAAGCCACTACATATTTTATCTAACCTGGACAAGCCAGGCCACACAATATTCATGTGTGGTTAGACTAACTCCTAAATGTATTTTTTTAACAAACCTTCAGGCTTTACACTTGGTGAATAAAGTTTAGTTCGAATAGCTGAAGCCTTTTTTTTTTTTATATCAAACAAATGGATCTGTGGCTACTGATAAACTTGTGCCTTTTAATTAAAACAATTAGCACATTTTCGAGAAAAAAAAAACCCTTAAAGTGGATGTAAACCCAAAAAATGTTTTTTTTTTTTGATGTAACAATATAGAGTATAAGATTTCCTATCATCTGTGCCCAGTCTTGCCACACAGAGTTAATCTAGCGCTGAGTAATCCTCTTGTAATGTTCAGTGCAAATTAACAGAATTCCAGATAAAAACCTGCCAAATTATAAAGTCTGTTTCTCTGTTTTTGCTTTCAGTGACAGGTTATTTACAAATCTAGCTTGGACATGTTTATAATAACATGAGGTGATCCAAAGTTCATTGTATATTACCAGGATGTGTTATGTGGGGGAGGGGTGGATTTCTCACTTTTTATACCTCATGTTATGATAAACATAACATAAGATAAACATGTCCAAGCTATATTTGTAAATAACCTGTCACTCAAAGCAAGAAGAGAGAAAACAGACTTTTTATTTAGACAGGTTTTTATCCGGAATTCTGTTCATTTTACTGAACATTAAAAGAGGATTACTCAGCGCTGGATTAACTCTGTGTGGCAAGACTGGGCACAGATGATAGGAAATCTTATACTCTACATTGTGACATCAAAAAAAAAATTTTTTTTTGGGTTTACATCGACTTTAAGAAACAAAAGCAGATTATTCCCATCTGGAGTACACACATGCATAAAAAAACTATTTGGTCTCTATGGTCTGCACAGTCGATAATACACAGCACAATACAACCTTTTTCCAGTATTACTGTATATAGAAATGTCAAATTGCTCAAATTTTCTATTCTTTCTTGCTGAATAGCATTTCAAAAACATGATTTAAAATTAAATAAAACAAATGCATTGTGAGTTTAAGCTTCCACATTTGTAGACCAGAGTACTGACACAAATCCCCAGAGCTCTGAAGACAATAGACATGGCACTATAGAAAAATATAAAACTAAATTGACACTTGGCATGGGTCTGTGTTATCAGGCAGAAAACAAAATGACATCAAGGCTGGAAATAATGGCTGTGTCTTAAGCAGTTTATTTTCTAAAAGGGCTCCTATTTGTCACAATGAACTGTTGCAATGGGAGCAGTAGCAATAACAACTGTTTGTACTGTGGTCCCATTATTATGCGTAATGTTAGCACATCCTTCAATCACTCGGGTAACTATGTGCACACTGTCTAGGTTTACAGCTTAGTGGCATTTTAACTGCAAGCGAAGCCTCCTACAATTTATTACTCCGCAGTGAAATATGGACCTCTCCAGCAGAGAGATGCTTTATTTTTTCTACTGATTGGTATTAAAATGACAAGGACAATAAAAAGGGGCTGCTATATTGAAGCTTTCATGTTAAGCCACAGATCACAGTAAAAATGACCACACACTTTCAATATGAAAGATTACAAAGTTTGCTAAAAGGTTAGAAGTGCCAAAATATTTGCCTTTTTATCCAAAGTCAGGCAAAAGTCAAGAATCAAAAAAATTGGTTCATTAGAAACGTATATGGGATACAAAGTTTTTTTTTTTTTCCCCTCTAGCAAAGACTGATCATAGCTATTTGGAAAGATGGCAGCAATATTTATAAATGTGTCTCTGTGAAAAGTAGGAACCTTTTATAATCATTTTGATTTGCCTTTGTATAAACACATGCTTTCACCTGAACATTTACTGTAATGAATTGGGTACAGCAAAACAGAACACAGGATTTATTTAGCATATTGTGCATAGAATGCCATTTTTACTCTTTCTATTTGATGGCACAGCTTAATGGCTGGGCCCAGTTTCAACTCCATGCATTCTTGGACGGTGGGAAGAGTCAGCAATAACAGAGCTTGCCCATCGATGTCCTGTAAGTGAAAAGAAAACAAATGTTTAGGGATTTCTGCTAAATGTGGTCCTTATATTAACCCCTTCCTTATCTGGCCATTATAAAATGATGCCAGCAGGAACCCTCCCTCCGGGTGGACGTCATATGATGTCCTTTCTTTCCGGAAATCTAGGGCGCGCACGTAAACACACAGATCCACCTCCTGTCAGAGGTGAGGAGACCGATGTGTGTTCCCAGTACAGAGGAACACACATCGGTCCCCTTCCCTTTGTGAGTCCCCTTCACTTACAGTAAGAATCACTCCCAGGGAACATATTAACCCCTTCAGTGCCCCCTAGTGTTTACCTCGTCCTTGCCAGTCACATTTACACAGTAACCAGTGCAGTTTTATAACACTAATCCATGTTTAAATGGTCCCAAAAACAGGTCAAAAGTGTCCGATATGTCTGCCGCAATGTCACAGTCACAATGAAAATCGCATATCGCCGCTATTACTAGTAAAAAAAAAAAAATGCCATATAGCTATCCCCTATTTTGTAGACGCTATAACTTTTGCGCAAACCAATCAATATACGCTTATTGCGATTTTTTTACCAAAAATATGTAGAAGAATATGTATCAGTCTAAACTGAGAAAAAAATGTTTTCTTTTATTTTGCAATATTTATTAAATCAAAAAGTAAACATTTTTTGGGTTTTTATAAAGATTGTCGCTCTTCTTTTGTTTATAGCGCAAAAATAAAAACCGCAGAGATGATCAAATACCACCAAACGAAAGCTCTATTTGTGGGGGGGGGTGGGAACATAAAGATTTAATTTGGGTACAGGGTTGCATGACCGCGCAATTGTCATTCAAAGTGCAACAGCGCTGAAAACGAAAAATTGGTCTGGGCAGGAAGGGGGTGAAAATGTCCTGTATCGAAGTGATTAAAAGTAGCATTTTGAGACTTATGTGTTTTACATAGAAGCTATACTTTTTACTAGAGCTATGCACAATAATGGTTATTACTAATAATGTAATCAATAGTCTGCTGCCAGTTACATAAAAAATTATTGGAAGCACTAATATTTTTATTTCTCTTTCTATATTTCTGCTTTTTTTTTAACTCAAATTCCATGTAATTTTGGTTAAGGGGAACTAAAAGAAATACCTTGTGTCGTTCCTATATAAGTAAACACATCAATACTTGTAATTGTGCCTGAGCAATTGTCTTCTCGGATTCAAGTATAAAAAAATTACCTAACATTATCCAGGAAAAAAGTGATATATTAGTTTAGAATTCAATTACTAAATAATAGGTCTTTCCTATCAGATCTTCCTTCTTGGTGAATTGGGAAGTAATCTCACTTCCTACTACTATAAGTAAGTGTTTCTCACCAATTTTTTGCAGTTAAAAGATTCTGAATGACTTCACGGGATACAATGCTACTGGCATAGAAATGTAATACCATTTTATACAGAGAAGTGATTCATGTACCTGTTCTTGAAAGATTTTTGCTAATGCAGCACAATCTGTAGACTTTATAAACTTGACCACATCAGTTACTGTCCACTCCAAAGGATTACTTTCTAGTATTAAACAATCCTCCTCCGCCTCCTCCTCCTCCTCCTGCTTCTTCTCCTGTGTGGACAAACAGCAACATATCATGCAAATGACTGTTTTGGAAATAGAAACATTTTTCTGTTTTTTTCAATTTAATAAAACTTGTTGCCTTTAAACCCAGAAACAAGCAAAGCATCTGCTTTTTTGTGGCATGCTATACTTAAAGGGGTTGTAAAGGTAACAAATGTTTTCCCTAATAGCTTCCTTTACCTTAGTCCTGTCCTCTTTCACTTACCTCATCCTTCGATTTTGCTTTTAAATGTCCTTATTTCTTCTGATAAATCCTCACTTCCTGTTCTTCTGTCTGTAACTACACGCAGTAATGCAAGGCTTTTTCCCTGGTGTGGAGAAAGCATCTTGAGGGGGCGAGCAAGAGTGTCAGGACACCCACTAACACACAGCTTCTTTCTCTACCTGCAAAGTAGAGAGTGTCCTGACTTGCCTGCTCGCCCCCTCCCCCCTCAAGAGGCTTTCTTCACACCAGGGAGAAAGCCTGGCATTACTGTGTGGAGTTACAGACAGAAAAAAAGGAAGTGAGGATTTCTCAGAAGAAATAAGGACATTTAAAAGCAAAATCGAAGGATGAGGTAAGTGAAGGAGAACTGCACTAAGGTAAAGAAAGCTATTTAGGGGAACACATTTTTACCTTTACAACCCCTTTAAAAAAAATTGCAACTAAAACCTTGTTTGGACTACAAATGGTTCAATATGATTTGGCTATACATGTTTATGTCCAAATGTAAGAGGTTAGATATCAAGAAACCAATCTGTATTTGTGCATTGCTTGAGGAATATTAGGATCAGATTTACAATCTTTACAATATTTGGCTATACATATTTTTAGACAAATCTACAGTCTTGATATCTAGCAATTGAGCTATATTTCTGCAATGTACAAGTGAAAGCTAGGAATGTTTTTACAATTTTTAAAAGATGCGGTTACACATAGTTGTTGACAATTTAAGATTAAATATAAAGCAATTCAGCTGTATTTCAGCACTGTGCAGGGAAAACTATAAGCAATCTTACAATCTTAGCACAAATATGAACAAATATTGTGATGCAGTTTTTCATAATGCCTGTTCAATATCTAAATTAATTTGGAACTTGCAATGGGGAGCTTTGCCACATGCACATGACTTTGAAAAATAATTCTTGTGTTTTCTCCTTCAAATTGCTATGCTAATAAAGCCATACAGACATTCCTACCAAATTGTACCATATAATAAAATAAAAAAATCTTACATTCTTCACATTTGTAGCCTTGTCTTCTTCAGTGTAAGAGAGGGAACGTGTTTTTCTAACTCTTCTGGCTCTTTCTACCAATGGTGGCCTTTCAGACCCTATGCTTTTCCTAAGAGTTACAGCTCTTCTTGGACGTACAGAGGGAACTTCAACAGAAGAAGTATCTGTATGATCGTCACGTAATTCAGAACTCGTTTCTTCACTCCCTGTGTCTTCTTCCACTCCATCATCTTCAATGCTCTCCTGTTAACATATTATATAGTTCATTATGATTTAGAAAGAAAAAAACAATAGAGGACAGTAATCAATGTAAAATATAAGGGACTTTATAATATTTTAATACTTATTTCAATTAGGAGAGGCCTATCTTGTAAAACAAGTCAGATGCATATAGAACAGCTGCCCGTATGAACATGATAAATATAAACTTCCTAATACATCCTTTCTCAACCTGTTTAACATTGAGGAATCATTAAAAGATTATTCTGGCCTCGGGGAAACCCTGTTAAAAATGACATCTACAGCTCACTGTACATTAGTGTGATGGTAAAGAAGACAAATGTGATTTACACTTGTGGTCAGTGGGAATAATCTCTTACAGATAGCCAAAAACATCAATGGTTTCAGTGGCAACTTATCTGAGTGAAAAGGAGGGGAGGACTTGGATATAGAAATACCAAGAGAGTAACTCTAAAGGGAAACACACAACAGTGTAATAGTCCAATAGTTTAGACTAGGGATGAGCCCATAATTCACTGCGGCATTGCACGCTGATGATTGGCCAAGCATGCACTATGACCCGCATGCTTGAACAATCACAGCGCCGTCAGTACAGAGAGCCGTAATTGGCCAAAACCATGGTGGCTTTGGCCAATTATGGCTCAGGGGGTTAAGTACACGCCCCACACTATAAAAGACCGCCTGCAGGTCAGCATTGTGTAGTGTGTTCTGGCGCTGGTTAGAGATCAGTCAGAGAGAGAGTGTAATTTTTTCTAGGTAGATAGAGCAGGCAGGAAGGTTAGTCAGTTAATGTTACAGTGTGTAGAGGATATATATACATCTCAGGTGTTGTACATATATTTACTGACAGGTAGTTGATTGTTCTATCTGCAGTATTCTCACATGGTGTATTGCCTGTGTCCTCTGCAGTGTGCACCATAAAGCTTCACAGGCATACTATGGACACCCAGCAGGTACAATATTTAAAGGAATCATGATGCCTAAATAAAAAATAAAAAAATACTTTAACTACTTGCCGACCGTGCACCATCGTTTTATGGCGGCAGGTTGGCTCTCCTGTGCGAGAGCCCATAGCTCTACGTCGGCTCTTTAAGTGGCCACTAGGGCACTCGCGATTACTCGGTACAGAGCGAGGACCGGGAGCTGTGTGTGTAAACACACAGCTCCCGGGCCTGTCAGGGGAGAAATGCTGATCTTCTGTTCATACAATGTATGAACAGAAGATCAGTGATTTCCCCTAGTGAGTCCACCCCCCATACAGTTAAAACACACCCAGGGACATACTTAACCCCTTCCCCGCCCCCTAGTGTTAACCCCTTCACTGCCAGTGGCATTTTTATAGTAATCCAATGCATTTTTATAGCACTGATCACTATAAAAATGCCAATGATCCCAAAAATGTGTCTAAAGTGTCCGAAGTGTCCGCCATAATGTCGCAGTACTGAAAAAAATCGCTGATCGCCGCCATTACAAGTAAAAAAAATGCCATAAAACTACCCCCTATTTTGTAAACGCTATAACTTTTGCGCAAACCAATGCTTATTGGGATTTTTTTTTCCGAAAAATATATTTTTGTTTATAGAGCAAAAAAGAAAAACCGCAGAGGTGATCAAATACCACCAAAAGAAAACTCTATTTGTGGAGAAAAAAGGACGCCAATTTTGTTTGGGAGCCACGTCGCACGACCGCGCAATTGTCAGTTAAAGCGACGCAGTGCCGAATCACAAAAAGTGCTCTGGTCATTGGGCAGCAATATGGTCCGGGGGTTAAATGGTTAACCACTTGACTACTGGGCACTTAAACCCACTTAATAACCAGACCAATTTTCAGCTTTCGGTGCTCTCACATTTTGAATGACAATAACTCAGTCATACAACACTATAACCAAATAAAAAAAATTTGTCCTTTTTTTCCCACAAATAGAGCTTTCTTTTGGTGGTATTTTATCACCTCTGCGGTTTTTATTTTTTTCACTATAAATGAAAAAAGAACGAAAATTTTGTAAAAAAATGAATTTTTCTTCATTTCTATTATAACATTTTGCAAAAAAGTAATTTTTCTTCATAAACTTGGCCTAAAATGTATACTGCTACATATCTTTGGTAACAAAACAAAAAAAATAAAAAAAATTAGATATTATTTAGTCTGGGTGAAAGTTATAGGGTCTAAAAGCTATGGTACCAATTACTGAAAATTGATCAATTTGATCACATCTGATGTACTGACATCCTCTCTCATTTCTTGAGACCCTAACATGCCAGAAAAGTACAAATACCCCCCAAATGACCACTTTTTGGAAAGAAGACATTCCAAGGTATTTAGAAAGAGGCATTGTGAGTTTTTTGAAGTTGTAATTTTTCCCACAATTCTTTGCAAAATCAAGATTTTTTTCATTTTTATTTTCTTTCTACAAAATTTTCATATTAGCGGGTTATTTCTCACACACAGCATATGCATACCACAAATTACACCCCAAAACACATTCTGCTATTCCTCCCGAGTATGGCGATACCCCATGTGTGGGACTTTTTGACACAGCGTGGCCACATGGAATGGCGCCAAACTTTGCGACTTAAAAATCCCCATAGGTGACACTTTAAATATTTTTACTGGTTACATCATTTTAGTTGGAGAAGAGGTCTAGGGCCAAAATGATTGCTCTCGCTCTAACGTTCGCAGCGATACCTCACATGTGTGGTTTGAACACCGTTTTCATATGTGGGCGGGACTTGCGTATGCGTTCGCTTCTGCATGCAAGCTCACGGGGACAGGGGCGCTGTATGCCCAGAGTATTGCGGAGTATGCCCAGAGTATTGCGGAGTATGCCCAGAGTATTGCGGAGTATGCCCAGAGTATGCCCAGAGTATTGCGGAGTATGCCCAGAGTATTGCAGAGTATGCCCAGAGTATTGCAGAGTATGCCCAGAGTATTGCGGAGTATGCCCAGAGTATTGCGGAGTATGCCCAGAGTATTGCGGAGTATGCCCAGAGTATGCCCAGAGTATTGCAGAGTATGCCCAGAGTATTGCGGAGTATGCCCAGAGTATTGCGGAGTATGCCCAGAGTATTGCGGAGTATGCCCAGAGTATTGCGGAGTATGCCCAGAGTATTGCGGAGTGCGGAGTATGCCCAGAGTATTGCGGAGTGCGGAGTATGCCCAGAGTATTGCGGAGTGCGGAGTATGCCCAGAGTATTGCGGAGTGCGGAGTATGCCCAGAGTATTGCGGAGTGCGGAGTATGCCCAGAGTATGCCCAGAGTATGCCCCCCAGAGTATGCCCAGTATTGCCCCCCAGAGTATGCCCCCCAGAGTATGCCCAGTATTGCCCCCCAGAGTATGCCCAGAGTATGCCCAGTATTGCCCCCCAGAGTATGCCCAGAGTATGCCCAGTATTGCCCCCCAGAGTATGCCCAGAGTATTGCAGAGTGTTGCCCCCCCCAGAGTGTTGCCCCCCCAGAGTGTTGCCCCCCCAGAGTATTGCCCAGCATTGCAGAGTATGTGCAGCAGGGATGGCTGAGCAGGGAGGGATGGATGGATGGATCTGTGACTACATTTGTCACAGATCCAGCCCGCAGCACTGGCGCTGCCATCCGCTCCCTCCCCTCTCCTCTCACACTGTACCGATCGGTACAGAGAGAGGAGGGAGGAACCGGCGTCATCAAATGATGCCGGTCTGTTTACATCTGATCGCGCCGTCAATGGACGGCGCGATCACGTGGTAAACCGCCGCTATCAGCGGCGATTTACCGTGATCCGTGACCCGCCGGGTCCTCTGGACCCGGCGGTCACGGACATTCCCGTGTGCGCGCCCCAGGGGGCGCGCGGGAGCGCGACTCTGGAATCACGTTATATAACGTGATCCCAGAGTTAAGCAACCACCTTGCCGCCGTCATTTTTCGGCAGGTGGTTGCTAAGTGGTTAAATATCATACCTGCTGGGTGTATATAGTATGCCTGTGAAAACGTCTTTGAGAACCCGGGTCTTGCCCCAGGGAACAAAAATCACTGCTCCAGAAAAAACTACCTTTTTTAAAACTTTTTTCTATTGATACATGTTCCCTGGGGCAAGGATATTTTACATCTAAAAGAAGAACTATCTACTTTTTAAAGATTACTTATTGGATGGACAAATCATTTAGGATAAAGAAACAATATTATGCAATCTTCCAAAATAATTGAAAAATACTTTAGCCACTTGTCCTCTGCCCACCGTCAAATGAGGACTTCATTATCCTGACATCACATCATATGACGTGATGTCCCTTTAAAGCCACGAGCGGGCGCGCTGCGGGGATCCCGTGCGAGTGCCCGGCGGCAACGATCGCCGCCGGGCACACGCGATTGCTCAGTAACTGAGCAGGGACGTGGAGCTCTGTATGTAAACACAGAGCTCCACGTCCTGTCAGGGAGAGAGGAGATCGATTGTGTCCCTTGTACATAGGGACACAATCGGTCACCTCCCCCAGTCACCCCCCCTCCCCCCACAGTTAGAACACTCATAGGACACACATTTAACCCCTTCCCCGCTCCCTAGTGGTTAACCCCTTCACTGCCAGTCACATTTATACAGTAATCAATGCATATTTATAGCATTGTTCACTGTATAAATGTAAATGGTCCCAAAAATGTCAGAAAAGTGTCCGAAATGTCCGCCATAACGTCGCAGTCCCAATAAAAAAATCGCAGATCGCTGCCATTAATAGTAAAAAAATATGTAGAAGAATACGTATCGGTCTAAACTGAGGAAAAAAATATATTTTTTTATATATTTTTTGGGTTATTTATTATAACAAAAAGTAAAAAATATTGCATTTTTTTAAAAATTGACGCTCTATTTTTGTTTATAGCGCAAAAAATAAAAACCGCAGAGGTGATCAAATACCACCAAAAGAAAGCTCTATTTGTGGGAAAAAAAGGACGCCAATTTTGTTTGGGAGCCACATCGCACGACCGCGCAATTGTCAGTTAAAGCGACGCAGTGCCGGAAGCTTAAATTTTGTCTGGGCAGGAAGGGGGTGTAGGTGCACAGTAGGCAAGTGGTTAAAGAGCATACTAGAAAAGTAGTAGATGCTTTAAATTTACGTTTGAATAAAAGAAACTCAGAAATGCACAGCTTCATGCAGAATTCATACCTCAGCTGACCCAACAGGACTGACATCAACCACTGAGGTCCGTCTCTTTTTCTGAACAAAAATAGATTTTCTTTTCTTTCTTCTCCTAACTGGTTTGGTTTGGTCATCTAAATTGGGTTGTCCAACTGGTAGTTTAGATATTTTTTTCCGTTTTCCATAATAATAAGCTAGGTAACAATATAAAGGGTTCATAGTGAGATAGACATAAAATAAATAATATGCAATTGATTAATACAGCAATAAATGCAAAAACTGCATCATACTTTGTCTTGCTATCAGCCTTTTGTAATCCCCTGTATAGCAAGGAACATGCTAAAAGGATAAGGGAGCAGAGTAAGAGTAACCTCATTATTTTGCTTGTGCTTCTGTATTGTCCATTCAACAATGAATGGAAGTGTACCTCATCAAACCATACTGTTACTGCAGTGGAAGTGCCCTTGACTGTTGTGTTTGGTAGGTGGGTCTAGATTACAAAAAAAACTTAGCATGCCTCCTGGAATTTCACTTTCAACACATTGTAAAAAGCAGGGGTACTGATGCTATCTGACCATTGTGCTACCTTTAAAGAAGAACAGGTGCTAAAACAAACACATAACACAGCTCATGATCCAAATATCAAGAGCAATATTATCATACATTCCCCCAGGGGGTTTTAATGCAGCAAGGTATACGAAAAAGAGTATGAGATTACATAAAAGTCTTTATTGAAAAGAAAAGTAAATACAAGTAAACATTAAAAAATATAAATTCTGGTTGTAAGAGTACATACAAATTCCATGGTACAGCAAGGCAACCATAATTGTACAGCATTACATTTAAAAATTGAACTGTATAGAAACTCTGACATATTTTTTAATATTTACTTGTATTTACTTTTCTTTTCAATAAAGACTTTTATGTAATCTCAGATTCTTATTCGTATACCTTGCTTGCGATAAACCCCCCTGGGGGAATGTTTCAGTATTCAAATTTACTTTGGGGTGCGCAGCTTGAACTTTCATATGTGTATGTTTCCTCTTCTATATTATCATACATATGCCAATAAAATAAATGCCATTGCAGTGCACAGGCTTGTAAAGATTCGTCCCTTGGAATTGAATAAACACCCACTGGCTACCACACTCTTACATGTAAAAATATAGCTGGAAAATTTTAAAAATCAATTTACAATTTTTTAATGAGCAACTTCATATTTCAAAGCATATCCAGGCACTACAAAATGTAGGTGCAAGTTACAAGGGGAGATAGCACTTTTTGTTAAATAATTTTTTACTGAAATCAA
This sequence comes from Rana kukunoris, assembly GCA_029574335.1. Classification (NCBI taxonomy): domain Eukaryota; kingdom Metazoa; phylum Chordata; class Amphibia; order Anura; family Ranidae; genus Rana; species Rana kukunoris. Next base: position 128,063,785 of record CM056051.1, read on the forward strand.
TTTATTTGGTTTGTACAATTGAGACAGTCAGATAGTTAATTTGTAAAGGCTTTATGTGTTTTCCACAATAAATAGCAAAAATGGACAATAAATCACTATGGGAATTTGACTTGGTTTTTACTCTTCTGCAAATTTCAAACAGTTCAAAGCTTATTGAAGCTAAACTATGACTTATAAAGAGAAGTAAATGAACATGTCACTTAACAGACCAACCAAATATAGTTACATATTTTCTTGTTAATCCTTGTTTTACATGCCTGCATAAAAATTCCATTCAGAATGTATATGCACTCTGCACTCTTTTTACTGGCACAAACCACCCTTCTGAATTTATTGTAATATGTGTTTGGCCCTCTAGCTTCATACACAGCTCATTGTTACGTCTGGGTGTTTTTGATGGCAGATGTAAGGTTGAGCATTAGGAATTCAGCCTATATTTTGCTAATGCTTTGTTTTCCTTATTTCTACCTACATAGGCATATCTGTGGTGCATAAAAGAATCAAAGTACTACATGTTAGCAGCAAACAAAATAAAGCAGGCAAGTATGTACATATAATAAGGTAAAGTGAGTTTCATGAAACAAATTTAGATGTGAATGAAAAATGTAAGGCTAGTTGTACCAATACAGTGGTGATCATTGTACAAGTGTAAATGGACTTGCATAAGGGCTAATTTCCAATGACTGTAACAATAAAAACAGTGGAAATAACAAAGCATGTAGTAACCAATGAAATTATGAGGTAATGGGGCAAGGGATGTGATTGAGGAAGGGGGGTTTTAAAGGACCCCATGGGATAAACTTGAGGGGGTGTAAGCAGCCGACCACCTCAGTAAGGGAAGGGAGGAGGAAAAGGGAAACATCAGGTACAAGTGAAGAAAAAAAAGGTAAATGTGTGGGATGGAATAAGAAGAATGGATGGATGGCAGTGGAGGGAGTGCGAGTAGAACTAAAAAACACTTAAAGTGACTCCCAATAGCCCTTTGCAGAGTTTATACATTGTTGGAATTGTCCAGAGAGTGATGGAATTGGATCCAGTAATATCAATTTTTTGTGAATTTCTCTGGTTTATCACTAAGGGTGGAAGACTAAAGTTTTTAGATTGACATAATATCATTCATGCTGGTGAACCACTGACCCAAAGTAAAGGGATTAGCTGGCTTCAATTTACTAGAAATACAAGCTTGTACTGCATTTAGTGACCCAAAGTTATGCCGCGTACACACGGTCGTTTTTTGCGATGAAAAAAAACGACGTTTTCTGTGAAGTGAAAAACGACGTTTTTGAAACGTCACTTTTCAAAGACAATTTTGCATACACACCATCGTTTTTTCACAAAAAGCAAGGTTACGTTCACCACTCTTTTCCATTGAAGCTCGCTTCATAACTAGCTTCTGGGCATGCGCGGGTTGAAAAACGTCGTTTTGAACGACGTTTTTGCTACACACGGTGACTTTTTGTGAAACAAAAAACGACGTTTTGAAAAATGACACAAAAAATTCAAACATGTTGGAATTTTTTTTTGCTCGTTTTTTTGAAGACAAAAAACGATGTTTTGCCCACACACGATCAATTTAAATGACGTTTTAAAAAACGTCGTTTTTTTTTCATCGCAAAAAACGACCGTGTGTACGCGGCATAAGAGTTCCTGCATCAAATGCCTTTATAGAGAAGAAATGAGAAGTTCACCTGTTGCACACTTCTGGAAACTACTTCTTAGGAGTGGACCATGACCATGATTCACTGCAGAAAAGAAGAGTGAGCAGGTCCACTGGTGGCAGATGAAGAGATAAGACTCTGAACATGAGGTAAAATTCCAGGCATCTTAGTGCAGTAAGACCAAAGCAGGCTGTGTGGACTAGTTCTATACTAACAGATGTCAGTGGTTCTAGATCGAAATAGTAGTAAGCATAGTGTAGATATAGTGGATGGAGATGGACACCACAAAGGTCTTCAGCTGCCATTGTGCTGTGCTGGAATGTGCTACCTCCAGGCATACATGCCTTTAATTTACATATTTCTATTGTGTTTCAAGATGAGAGTACTAATAGATTGGAATTATGGACTTCACTTTACAGAAAGCCTTAACAAGGTAGTGTGGCTTCCACATATATTTGCAAAATTCTAAAATCTCTTGTTTTAGAGACAATTGAGGTGTAGTGGAGAGGTCCATCATCTCTGCATGGTAAGGAAATGCATATTGCCTTTGACTGAGTGACTGAGCACTTGACTGAGTGCTAATTAAGTGATATGGGAATTCCCAGTCATTTTCTTCCTAGCTGTGGTTGAATTAGAATGAGGGAAAGAATGGGTGGCTTGCCAATAGATCACTTAGAGGGGATAGAGTGGGTAACATGGTGCTGCCAGGGATAGTCTCCGATGAGAAGGCAGGATCTCTGCTGCAGGTTTCAATTTTGTGTGTTCTCTGGATGCCACTGGCCCCAGAATTGAGAATTTCTGTGGAATCAGTATTAGTCCATAGCTGGTTCTAATTGGGACAAGGACATTTGTCTTCCTCCTGATTGCCATCTGAGAGTAAATGCTGTTGTATAAATCCTAGTGATTAGGCAAAACAGGTTGTGTTGCCTGGGAGCTCAGCAAGACTACTTCTTCACTACTATGCTGTAGCCATGTCCTCATAATATTTTTTTTAACCCAATTGTAATATTACAACATGGTTTACAGGCTTGTTTTAACATAGTAGCACCAGAAGTATAGTCATGTTTAATTTTAGTTTTAAACATTACCAACTTTTCATAATATTAAATGAAGCATGGAGCAAAGAATGATATCTATAGCAACCCAACCAGTTCATCCCTGCATTAAACATCATCTTTTATGGGTCTGACTCCAGTAAACTGAGATGTAATTGGCTGTGATATGTTACAACTCTTTAGTTAGAATTAACTGTTTAGCTTCCTGGACTGTTTATTGAAAAAGGCCATAACGTTTCTTAAATGCCTATAAACCACAACACTAATCCTATCCAACTGTATGGCGGGAACTACAGATGGCTAACGAAAGCTGGTATGTCCCCAGAATGACAACAACATTACTCAGCAAGTATTTCATAGAATATAAGATTTAGCTAGTTATCCAAAGTCAATAAAAAATAAATAGTTTCCCGTTGTTGTAATTGTTTGTTGTGTTAATGCACCTGTTACACAGCTGGGAATGATAAATTGATTCTGAACACTAATCCAGAAATAAACAGTCCTCTTTACATTAGAATTTACTGTACTGTGTGATTCCATATACATTCCGTTGTACTCACTGTATTTGGTTTTGGTGTGTACGGAGCAGTTTTCAGGGCACACATCAGTGACCAGCAATGAACTAAACAAATTGGGACAACATTCCAGTTTTGCACAGACTTTCCGGCAGAAATCTGACACTTGGTCTGATGTGCGGACGATCCTCACAGTTGCCCTGTAGGTTTTCCCTTTATATCTGCAGGTGAAAACAGACATAAAATGCTGAGTATAGATTCTCTACAGTCACACCTGCATGCAGTTCTCTCGAGACTCATTTTCATGTGGCTGGGATTTCACATAATTGCCAGTTCTATTTCAGATCCCTAGGCTGGTTTACAGAGATTACATATGGCAGCACAATTGATAAGAAAAAGAACTGGTTCTGTAACTCAAGGGCCATATTTCTTGATTACAATGTATTACTTACAAATCAGCAATCACCTCTTGATGATAAACAGCATTGGTGCTGCACCTGCAAACTTTTCCAGCTAGGCAGCCTAGGCAGCCAAGTGATACTTACATCTAGTTTTTTTCTTTATATTTTCTTTATATAAAAAGAACAAACATGTTATACATAGCTGCTCTGTGTAGTGGTTTTGCACAGAGCAGCCCAAATCCTCCTCTTCTCTGGTCCCTCTTTGCATCTCCCTTCTGCCCAGTGTCCCCACAGCAAGCAGCTATGTGGCCTCCCAAGCCGAGCCTCTGCTCTGTGTGTCCATTCAGACATGGAGCTGCGACCTTACCCCGCTCTCTCTTGCTCCTCATTGGCTCAATGACTTTGATTGGCAGCAGTGGGAGCCAATGCCACCCACTGCTGGGTCTTAGCCAATCAGGAGGGTGCCTTTGTGGCTCTCGTGCATCAAACGGAAGCTCAGGTAAGTATTAGAAGGGCCAAGGGGGGCTGCTGCACACAGAAGGGTTTTTTTTTATCTTTATTTTTTTAGATTTTTGATGCTGAAAGCAGTACATTGTTTCACATGGAAATTTGGCGTTTTATATCGTAGGCCTGCAATTCTTAGGAATAACTCAATTAAATCAGTCCAAACAAGAGTCTAGTAGACATCCCAGGTATGATAAAGTTTGAAACTCAAACTCATAAATTATAATATAATAAATAACTATAAATAATTATAATAAATAAAAATATGATAATAATAAAATGTATCAACAATGTAATAAAATTAAAAACACTGAAATTTGCTCAGTTGCAGAATTTTCACTGTCATTACTTTCAGTGTTTGATGACGAATTTCCCCACAAATCGCTATCGCTCAATTCTGCAAGTGATTGTAATTTACTATCGCTGTTTTCTAACTGATCTCAAACCGCTTTTGACGTAAAGGGACACTTTTTGGTTGCTATGGACAATCTCAAGTTTCCAGGCAGAAAAAATAAATATATAATATAAAACTACATGCAGGGCACTGGACAAAGCATTAGGGACAAAAGGGATGTGAAATTAATTGACACACAAATGTAATCTGTACGATTACAGTGTACTGTATGCATTATATGTTTTTAACTTTTTGAATGTGGCGCCGGGCTCCATCCCCATGCGTTGCGACACTCGCAGGGAACAGAGCTGGCACTGTGATGAATCGAGTGGAGGACACAGCTTGCACACACAGCAAGGAGACATCGCAGGATCCTGGAGACAAGGTAAGTAACTTTGCCAGGATCCTGCAATGCAGTCCCGAGTGTGGTTCAGGGTTGCTGCTTTTGGTATGAAAATTCACCCCGAGCCACACTCTGAAATACCAGCAGAGGGGATAATGTAAAAAATGCATTAGGATAAAAAAAATCTGCCTTTACAACCACTTTAAGTAGCAATGGCGCTGTGCAAAGTGCAGTATCCCATAGTAACCAAATCATTACTATTGGACAGGCTAAAGAAAACTTAATCTAATTGATTGTACTTTGCACATAATGGGGTTGATTTACTAAAGACCAATGGCTGTTCCATCTGCAAGGAAAATTGTACCTTGCAGGGGAAATTGCCCGAGAGGTTCAGATCCAGAGCCTCACATGCCAGTCCAAATAAGTGCCCTATTCAATTAAAAATAAAATAAGTCCCCAAAAAGATGATAACACTTTAAGGTTATTACGGAGGTATCTGCAGTGTGCAGTGATTTGTACTCCATGGGAATAAACATGAGGGGGGCACAAATGTATCATACAGATGCCGGGTATGAAAAATCCACATCTGCAGAGAAGGATGGATTTGAGCGCATGCAATCTGACAAGGACATCCAGGCATGAAGTACATCACTGCTAGAAAAGTCTTCAGGCATCCAGGTTTTTGGAGTCCTTAGCACCAGAAAGTAGCAATAGACACGGACAGCCTCCAAGATGACATGTTTCAAGGCACAGCCTCTTCCTCCAAAAAGAAAAATCCTTCTCTGCAGTTGTGGGTTTTTTCATACCCGTCAACTGTATTTTCTCCTTTTCGTATCTTTCGACCCTTACCTATTACTGCTGCTTATCTTACAATATATATATATATATATAAATATATATATATATATCTTTGTAGTACTGTCCAACATCCTCCTGTGTCCACCCCCAGGGGGAACGCCCCATTTTGAGTGTCCTATTATAGCCGCAGAGTGCCCATTGGGCCTACCTTGGTGAGTCATGTTTTTCGTACTTTTACTACACTCCTTTTAAAAAAACTGTACTATCTGTAGCTGAGCTACAATGTAGTATACTCTGAACATATAATTATAAGATTATATATCCTTCCAGATTTTAGAACTTGACGCCTCCTGAGGAAGTGACTTGTTCACGAAACATGTCGAGGATTTGTCAATAGCCACATCATCTTTGTTCTCTCCACCTGAGGAGCTTGTAATGATTTTAATGTCTTGGTGCTGAATCACCAATGAGACCAATATTTGTGTATTATGTATTCTTCATCTTTGTAATTTTTGTAATAATTTATTTTAATTTTACAAAATAAGCGTTTCTTGCTTGAGTGCCGCAATAGTCCAACCACCACTGGCAATCGGGGCTTTATTTTGGAGTGACCCTGACTTATCTACTTCCCCCTTAACCTCCCTGGCGGTATTCCCGAGCGTGACTCGGGGTTAACATTCAGTGCCAGAAGCGGTAACCCCGAGTCACGCTCGGGGTGCATTTTTTTTCCCCCAAAAATTCCTGGCGATCCGGCGGGGGTTTCCCGCTGGATCGCCGGTCAGACTAGTCCCGCTGGATCGCCGGTCAGATGAGTCAGGGGAAATGCAGAGTGAGCGCAGCGGTGGTGTGGTGACATCCCGGCGATCCAGCGGGGTTTCCCGCTGTGATCGCCGGTGAGAGCCCCGGCAGAATGTATTGCAGAGTGAGCGCAGCGGTGTTCTTATCTAATCCCGGTGAGAGCCCCGCTGATGTCTTCTCTGATGTCTCCTCTCTCTTCCGTCTCTGTGAACCGCAGCGCCTCACAGTGGCGGAAGTGGGCGGGAGATTCAAAAAAGTTACAATGTTACAATGTAAAAAAGTAAAACACACACATAAAGTTACATGATACAGTGTAATCTGACAGGATTTCACTGTATCACCTCAGATTATTCTACACTGCCCTGGCTGCCCTTTTTGCTGTTTTATCTAACCAAAAAAAATAAAATGGCATCAAAGCGTCACTTTAGCACCTCCAAAGCGGCTTTGGATCAGATAAGTGACAGCGACAGCGACACAGAGTTCCTCGCAGAATTGAGCGACAGCGATAGCGATTCGTGGCAAGATTCGTCATACGACTCCGACTCTGACCAGAGAAGTAGCGACAGCGACGAATCTCCACTTGAGCTCAGTGAGGTGCGCACTTGGTGCCCTATTGATTGCGGTATGGATGCAGTACCACCGCCAAGATTCCCGTTTACAGGATCGCCTGGGATGAAGGTAGAAGTTGATCACAATGATCCTTTGGCGTACCTAAAATTATTTCTGACAGATGACGTCATTGAAAAGATTGTCACGGAGACAAACCGCTACAAAGAGCAGCAATCCACTACTCTGCACAGCAAGTTTTCCAGATCCAGAAAATGGGAACCTGTGAGTAAGGAGGACATATGGAAATTTCTGGGGCTAATACTTCTCCAAGGGGTGGTGGGTAAACCCCTGCAGAGATGGTACTGGACTAAAAATAAATTGCTGGCAACCCCATTTTTTGGCACCATCATGTCCGAGTACCGATTTTCCCTCATAATGAAGAATCTACACTTCACCAACAATGAGGACTTTGACGAAGCCACACATCCAGCGCCCAAACTGAAGAAAATCTGGGAAGTATTCCAAATGATTATAACAAATTTCCAGCAGGCCTATGTCCCAGACCGTGACATCAGCATTGATGAAAGTCTGATGGCTTACAAAGGACGCCTCAGCTGGATTCAATACATCGCATCCAAGAGAGCGCGGTTTGGAATAAAATCCTATATGCTCTGCGAGTCTACAACTGGCTATATATGGAATTCCATCATATACACCGGCAAAGGAACACAATTCAACCCCAGGTACAGCGACTATGGGATAGCAACGTCATCAGTCCTTTCATTGCTTGAACCATTGCTCAATCAGGGGTATTGTGTAACAACCGACAACTTTTACACGTCGCCTGAGCTGTACGAGTTTCTACTAAAAAACAAGACTGACGCATATGGAACCGCTAGAGCCAACCGACGTGACCTGCCATGTATGTTTTCCAAGAAAAAACTGAAAACAGGAGAAATGGTGGCCTGGCAGAAAGGAAAGATGATGGCAATGCGTTGGCGTGACAAAAAAGACGTGTGCCTAATGAGTACAGTACATACCACCTCCACTGCCATGGTCCACACAAGAGGTGGGAAAGATGTCAAAAAGCCACAACTTGTGATCGATTACAACAACACCATGGGAGGAGTCGATAGAGCCGATCAGGCGATGACCTTCTATCCAGCTATGCGGAAGCAACAAAAAAAATACTATAAAAAAATATTCAGGCATCTCCTGGAACAATGTATGTGGAATGCCTATATACTGCACAAGGGAAGGAGTGACAAGCCTCTTGTTCACTCCGACTTCATCTGGAAGGTGGTGGAGCAAATTTTTTTGAACTACCAAACGCCATCAGTGGCCGTGAACAGATCTGGACGTCGCGCTGTTGACATTGTAAACCCAGAGAGGCTGACTGGTCGTCACTTTACGGATTACATCCCGCCAAGCGCAAAAAAGGCAGCACCTACAAGAATGTGTGTAGTTTGCTGCTCAAAGCGAGATGGGAATGGAAAAAAAGTCCGAAAGGAAACAAGGTTCTATTGCTCTGATTGTGACGTTGGTCTATGTGCAGTCCCATGTTTCAAAATTTACCACACCCAGGATGTTTACTGAATTTTCTTCTGTTTGACAAATTGCATTATTTATTACTGAATTTTCTTCTGTTTGACAAATTGCATTATTTATTACATTACTGAATAAAATGATATTATTTATTAGATTATAACTCATGATTTTATTTTTTCGAACGTTATTACATCTGAGAGGTCTACTAGAGTCTTCTTTGGTCAGGTTTAAGTAAGTATTTACTAAGAATTGCAGGCCTACAATAAATAACACCAAATTTCCATACAAAAAAATGGTACCGCTTTTGGAACAAAATTCCAGACAGAATCATACCGCTAGGGAGGTTAATACCTGTCAGCTGTATGATACATGCGTGCCCTCCCTGTTCATTCCCATGGAGTACAAATCATGCTGGTTCTATAACATAACATTCTCTGCTCTTTCTATACATATCTCCAATAGTATATAGCTCTAAAATGAATATTATGTAATAGTCAATTGTAAACTCATTGTATGCATAGCTTCATATTTGTCTTTTCAAACATAACCAACAGAAACAGAATTATAAAAAAGTTACTAGATATAGCATAGTTTCCTTTACATTACAACATTTTCATAATAAGCTAAATGTTGCCACACCTTTTACTCGTTGCTATTTCCTGTTTTTCTTAAGAAAATTTAGTGAGCTGCAGTTTTAGCTGAAAATGGTCACTTCAAGGCTTAGCACATGATCTCTTTAGGGTTGCTAGGAGATTAGAATTTACTCAATAAACCCTACCCAGATTATAAGCTCCTTACACTATGCAATGTGACTCAGTAAAATGATTTAGAATCTATTTAATATAGATATAGAGTATAGTAAAGGGCTTCAATGAGGTGGAAATGAAACTAAATCACACATTTTGCATCACTAAAAAAAAAGTTTGCTCATCCTAGTATTAACTAATTGAATCATGGAACTAAAGTTGTACACGTTGGTATTTAAAGATTTAACATAAAAACCCAACACCATCGTTTTATCAATCACTACCTTTGTACTTAGTATGAACCCAGCTAGGTTATTTTGATTAGGCATATTTATAAAGTGTCTTGTGATTTTTTTGCCCCTACTCCAACACCTCCAGTGTGTTGTTATAAGTTGAAGTTATATTTCACCTTATGACAAGACGAAAATATTTTAGAAAACACACAAGCTAAGCTCACAGCACACTGTGGTTACACATGTTGTAAATTATTTTTATAATCATTTATAATACTGTACATTACAAACAGGCTTTAAATGCTGATTACCAATTAAAAGAAACATAAATATTCATTATATTTTGTGTATAGTAGCTTTAAAAATTAGGCATTAAATAGGAAAATATAAAAAAAGAAAAAAAGAACTACTGATATGTGTAGTAGTTTTATTTTCAAAGACCCTTCATAAGCCAACAGCCTATGGATTAAGACATTGTGTAAATATGTGTTGGTGAACACTGTGCACATAGCTTGGGATATAGCTGCATAGAAAAAGGATTATAGTAGCTTCATTAATACTCAAGTGCCATAGGAAGAAAGCAGGGTTTGACCTATATCTTCCTTTCCCTCCACTAAAGAAAATGTTCAGCCTTCTGCCCCCGTATCATACATAAACCCTTCCCACATTGTGATAACAATCTGGTTATCCCATTCTTACATGCTTTCTTATATCAATCTTCTGAATACTGCATACTGTACATAACATCGGAAAAAAAACTACAACAATGTTCACAGTCTGTCTGCTGTTGATTTACTAAATAGACTGTGCAGTTTGCAAGTGCAGTTGCGCTCATTTCCCCAGCTTGGAGCTTTACTTCATAAAGAATACCCAATCAGGTGCAAAGGAAAATAAAAAGAAAATCATTTTTGTTTGCACATGATCGGATGATGGAAATCAGCAGTGCTTCACCACATTCAACAAGCTCTGGGAAAATGAGTGCTACTGCACTTGCAAAGTGCACAGTCTATTTGATAAATCCCCCCCCCCCCCCCAATGTGTGAGAGCAGCAGATTGACTGTGAACTTTGTTTTAGTTTTTTTTCGATGTTATGTATCTATTATTAAAAAGATTGATATTAGAAAGCATGTAGGAATGGGATAACCAGATTTTTATCACAATGTGGGAAGGGTTTATGTATGATAAGGGGGCAGAAGGCTGAACATTTTGTTTAGTGGAAGGCAAGGAAGATACAGGTCAAGCCTTACTTTGTTCCTATGGCACCTGAGTATTATTGAAGCTACTATAATCCTTTATCTATGCAGCTATATCCCAAGCTATGTGCACAGTGTTCACCAACACATATTTACACATTTTTCATTCTATTTTACCACATGAAAATATGCCTATGTTATTTGAATCCTTTAATTACGCATTGAGCGCACATTATTAACCACTTAACGCCCACCGCATGTATATGTACGTCCACAAAATGGCACGTACAGGCAAATGGGCGTACTAGTACGTCCTTGCCTTCTAGCAGGTCGGGATTCCGATCGGGACCCCCTCCGCTACATGCGGCGGTCGGTAAGTGTCTGGGAGCAATCCGGGATGAGGGGGCGGCTGTTCGTTTTTGTCCGCCCCCTCGCGATCGCTCCCAGCGAATCGGCTTCCCCCGCTCTGCACTTCCTCTGCCTGTGTAATGTAAACACTGGCAAAGGAAGTGATGTCACCTCTCCTCTCGGCGGTATTTTCAATCCGGCGAGAGGAGAGAATACATCACATAGTAAGTCGCACAACAGCACACTGACACCATACACATAGGCACATTTAACCCCTTCCGATCACCCCCCCAGCCCCCTGTCACAGTGTCACTAATAGCAGTGATCATATATTTACTGATCACTGCATTTACTGTCAGTGTGACAGTTAGGGTCCAGGGTAGCCCCCCCTAATAAAGGTTTAACCCCTTGATCACCGCCCTAGTTAACCCTTTCACCCCCTATTGCCAGTGTCACTAAGCGATCGGTTTTCTAATCGCTGTATTAGTGTCACTGTTGCCGCTAGGTAGCTATTTTTTTTTATATTATAATTTTTTTCCTAAAGACATGTGGCTGAATACATTTTGGCCTAAATGTTTGACTAAAATTTAGTTTATTCGATTTTTTTTATAACATATAGAAAGTAGAAAATATAAAAAAAAATCTAAATTTTCGGTCTTTTTCCGTTTATATCGCAAAAAAAAAACATGCTAACACAGAATAAGCATCATCAAAGTTTTCCAATAAGCAGGCAGATGGCAAAGAATGTTATCCAACTGGACCAGGCAGTAGCAGAGTGATGTTGCAAAGGTTGGAAATCACAAGAGCATCTGAACAGAACTACACATCCTTTAGGAGCTACTTCACAATCTGTATGAATAAAGTCCGATAATGTCATATAATACTGCAACCATATAATTGTTCAGTCTGGCCGTACAGTAGAACTTTGTAGAAAGTCACAAGGTGAGAGACTTTGTTAAACATTGGTTGAAGTGGATGGACTGTTGACTTTTTTTAACCGAACTATTAAACTACATAATTTTATGAAAGACCTGCAAAAGTACCAGGATCAAAATAATAAAATTGTCTCTGAGCCAGCATCTCAGTCCAGGAAGATGCTGGACATGGTTGATGCAAAATTAAAGGGCATGTCTGGACAGCCACACTCCAAAAATATTGCTTTTTATTGCAAAAATAGGATCACAGGATTCATGCCACAGCAAACAGGATACAAGCTGATGTGTTTCACACTATAACTTAGTGCTTGATCATACACTATTACTAACCACTTAAGCCCCGGCGCACGCAGATATACGTCCTCTTTTTGAAGAGGGATATCTCAGTAATGGCAGCAGCTGCTGTCACAAACGAGATATCCACCTCTTCAGGTGGCGGGGCTGTAAACGATAATGGTGGTCTGCGTGGCGGATTCGCCGCGAGATCACGATTATCAGCAGCAGGAGAGGGCCTCCCGCCGCTCTCCTGCGCCCTCCGCAGCTTACCGAAGCCATCGGCGGTGGCGGAGGCGATTGTGTCCTGTGTCCTGCTTGCCATGGATACGAGTGAGGGCAAGATGACCCCCACCCGTTTCCATAGCAGGGCGGAAGCGACATCAAAACGTCACTTCCGCCCATGTCTCTTAAAGGCACATTTTATTGTTGTCATTTTTTCAAATGACAACATTTTTTATTTATTTTTGTATTGCATTTTAGTGTAAATATGAGATCTGAGGTCTTTTTGACCCCAGATCTCATATTTAAAGCCGCGTACACACGATCGGTTCAAACCGATGTAAACGGACTGAGGTTCGTTTTCATCGGTCCAAACCAATCGTGTGTAGGCCCCATCGGTCCGTTATCCTTCGGTCCAAAAACAGATGGCTTGCTTTAAAATTCAACCGATGGACGGCTAACCGATAGGTCAAAAACGTTTGTTAGTACGCACGAGCATCGGTTAAAAATCCATGCATTCTCAGAATCAAGATGACGCATGCTTGGAAGCATTCAACTTCGTTTTTTTATCACGTCGTTGTGTTTTACGTCACCGCGTTCTGACACGATCGGTTCATGAACCGATGGTGTGTAGGCCATCAGTCAGCTTCATTGGTGACCCGATGAAAATGGTCCGTCGGACCATTCTCATCGGATGGACCGATCGTGTGTACGTGGCTAAAGAGGACTTGTCATGTTTTTTTCTATTACAAGGGATGTTTACATTCCTTGTAATAGGAATAAAAGTGACACATTTTTTTTAAACAGTGTAAAAATAAATATAAGAAAACGAAAATAATTTTTTTAAAACGCTCCATCCCGACGAGCTTGCGCGCAGAAGCAAACGCATACGTGAGTAGTGCCCGCATATGAAAACGGTGTTCAAACCAAAAAAGTAAGGTATCGCCGCAATTATTAGAGCAAGAGCAATAATTCTAGCCCTAGACCTCCTCTGTAACTCAAAAGATGCAACCTGTAGAATTTTTTAAACGTCGCCTATGGAGATTTTTAAGGGTAAAAGTTTGACACCATTCCACAAGCGTGACATGTTGGGTATCAATTTACTCAGCATAACATTATCTTTCCCACAAAAAAAATTGGGCTAACTTTACTGTTGTCTTATTTTTTAATTCAAAAAGTTGTACGACTGCTGCGCAAATACGGTGTGACAAAAAGTATTGCAATGACCACCATTTTATTCTCTTGGGTGTTAGAAAAAAACAATATATAATGTTCGGGGGTTCTAAGTAATTTTCTAGCAAAAAAAAATGTTTTTAACGCGTAAACACCGAGTCTGAAAAAAAGGCTCGGGGCTTAAGTGGTTATGCACTAAGTTATAGTGTGAAACACATCAGCTTGCATTGCCAGCACCCGTGGCTTCAGATCCGGTGAAGAGGTTCATCATTTGCATCTTCTACCTTGATCGGTGACTCCCTTTCTCTATCTACCTTTGGGCTGGGCATGGTTGATGCCTAGGTTCACTTTAAAGCAGTTCACATACTGTACATACATATCTCAGTTTAGCTACTTCCTTATAATTAGACTTTAAATTGTTTAATTCTCTTAGCTTTTTGTGGTATATTATCTGCTAAAACAATGTTTAATCCATTCACAATAAACAGAATGTAAAACACTACATAATACTGTAAATCTGTCATCGTTCCTTCACATTAAAATGTTTCCTATAAAAGGTAAAATTAATTAACTGGGCCATTTTCAATAAGTGCATCATAAAACGTAGTTCTGGCAATGTTTCAAAAGGTCTCAACAAGAATAGTTAAGTCATGACAACTGTAAAACGATATTGCAAGCAAAGGATCACAGATGAGTAAATCACAGATAAGATACCTAAATCCTATTAAAGGATATGGCCTAGAAACACCTATTAAGAAATAGCATTATTAGCAGTAATCAGAAGTGTTTCATTAAGAATAGGTCATGGCAAATTAGTTTAATTAGCTTCCCTGACAAATCTTAATCTCACCCATATGGGTTTGAAAGGCATAGGTTATTTACAAAATCCTGCAGTGGCAAACATAAAACTTTAATGACTGTACATGGATGCAAATAATAATAAAATGCTTCAGAGGTTTGGCAAAGAAGAGAGTCTGGTCATCTTTGTAAAATAGTTCTTTTTAAACAGACATACTGATTACAATTAACTAGGACAGCTGGAGTTCCAGCCTGTACCTATCCCATTTGCATACCATTTAACCACTTGCTTACTGGGCACATAAACCCCCTTCGTGCCCAGGCGAAATTTCAGCTTGCGGCACTGCGTCGCTTTAACTGACAATTGCGCTGTTGTGCGACGTGGCACCCAAACAAAATTGGCGTCCTTTTTTCCCCCACAAATAGAGCTTTCTTTTGGTGGTATTTGATCGCCCGTGCGGTTTTTATTTTTTGCGTTATAAACAAAAAAAGAGCGACAATTTAAAAATATATATATATTTTTTACTTGTTGCTATAATAAATATCCCAATTTTTTAAAAAAAATATATATTTTTTTTTCTCAGTTAAGGCCGATACGTATTCTTCTACGTATTTTTGTAAAAAAAAAAAAAAATCACAATAAGTGACTGCTTTGCGCAAAAGTTATAGCACCTACAAAATAGGGGACAGAATTATGATTTTTTTTAAATATTTTCTTTTTACTAGAAATGGCGGCGATCTGCGATTTTTATTTTGACTGCGATATTGCGGCGGACACATCGGACACTTTTGACACAATTTTGGCGCCATTCACATTTATACAGCGACCAGTGCTATAAATATGCACCAATTACTGTATAAATGTGATTGGCATTGAAGGGGTTAACACTAGGGGGTGAGGAAGGGGTTAAATGTATTGCCTGGGTGTGTTCTAACTGTGTGGGGGGAGGGGGGTGACTGGGGGAGGTGATCGATGCTGTCTCCCTATGTACAAGGGAAACAGCATCTGTCACCTCTCCCTGACAGGACGTGGAGCTCTGTGTTTACACACAGAGCTCCACGTCCCTGCTCTGTCACTGACGATCGCATGTACCTGACGGACATCGCGGCCGCCGGGTACACGCATCGAATCCTCGGTGATGCGTCGGGACTGTTTTTCCCCGCCACGCGCCACCCTGTGGCGCGCGCGGGGAATTACAAGCAAATCACGTCCAAAGACGTGACCCCGGCGCCTCAGGTCCGCGCTGCTGACGTATTATGTCAATAGCGCGGACCGGAAGTGGTTAAAGAGTAAGGCTGGCCATACATGGGTCCAATGTTGAAAGAATTTTCTTTCGAATATCTGATCTAAGAATTTTCGTTCAAATTTGGCACCATTAGTGGACGGCAGCAACAGCAGATTTTCATACACCAATCGAATTTGAGTGATTGGCATGTTGTAATCTTTTTGAAAAACTATCAATTTTTGAATTAATGATGGGGAAAATCATGCGAGAACAGTAAAAAAAAAGGAAATGTGCATGAATGCAAGTAAAGAAAGTTCCCGGAAAGAAAAGAAGATTCCCACCACAAAAAAATATTTTCTGTAGGGGAAATTGAAGGCTTGGTCGAATTTCAAAATCAATGGAGGCACCATCGGATCATAAAACGCAGAAAATGTCTGATTTGTAAAAGAAAATTCTTTCAAAATTCAACCATGTATGGCCTGCCTTAGGCTGGCCATAGACAGTGCTAACTTCTTTCCTGGAAAGAAATTTTCACAATTCCCTCATCAGCACAGTTGGTGCTAACAAGGGAATCCCTCCAACTGAGCAATTGTGTGCTCCCGTTGGGGGGGGGTGGTTTAGGTGGCAGGTGGGAGGCCTGGCCAGCTCTAGATGATCTGCGTACATTGCAGGGATTTCAGATATTATTTCGAATACTTTTCGAATTTAGATAGTTTTCCAATTTCTAAACAGAATAAAATATATATATTTTTTTCTATTCAATTCCTTTATTTTCTACTCTATTTGAATATTTTTGGAAATTGGAAAACTATTCAAATTCGATACCTTTTCGAATATGAAAACTTTGCTAAAAAACCTTTCAAATCAATTCGAAAATGAATAGACGAAACAAATTCAAAAAACAAATTATACGAAAGAAAAAAATGTAAACTAAACAAATTTATGTAAATAACGAATCAAAATGAAACAAAACAAAACAAACATGTCTACTCAGTGCTGGAAGTGACTGTCATTTTTTTGTAGTGAAGGTGCAACCCCACTGCAAAGGAGAATTTTCGAGTTTTCCAGTGTTGGTCTTTAAAGTGGGAGTAAACACCCAATATGTGAATTTTACCTATAGGTAAGCCTATAATAGGGCTTATCTATAGGTATTGTAAATATCTTCTAAATGTGCTCTGTTTAGAAGATATTTACTGTACATGCAGCTGGTGGCCACCCGGGTCTTTCCGCCAGAGTCCTGTACCACAACGTCAGCTCCCGCGCACATGTACAGGAGTGACGTCATTGCGGCTCTGTCCACTTACACAGCAGGAGTCCACGAACCTGGAAGGAAGACTTCCAGGTTCTCCCCCGGAGCTTCCACTGAAGATGGAAGCTCTGTCAGCGATGACAGCACGACGCTGGAGGGCTTTGTGCTAAGGTAAATTTTACATTATATGCTTGTATGCGATACATTATTTGCGATTATAACTTTGCCTTGCAGGCTAAAAAAATAAAAATCCCCAGTGGTTTACTACCACTTTAAGTAAACCAGAGCAGAACATAGAATAATTATTGCCATTTATCTACATCAATAGATTTTTTTTTTCTCATGAATTTATTAAAACTGAAAGTAAAGGCAATCTTCCTTTTGTAATAAATCCCCATACAGGGTTTCTTGCGGGATTCGGTTAGCAGCTTAGCCTCTGGAATTGCAGCACTTGAGAGCACAGTACTAAGAAACATACTCAGCAGGTTATTGATCCAGAGAGATATCTGATTGTCATTTCCTGGAGTCAGGAAGTCAGTTGCGCACTTGAGAAACAAAACTGGCAGCAGCTGCTTGAAAATAATTTGGCAGAATGCCTCCACTTCATTTCAGTATATGCTGCCTGCCGCCTGTAACAGACTGAACAGGCACACAAATCTTTCCATGCTTTTAATATACGTCAAAATCTGTAAATCTATGCTACAAACTGGGATAACAAAAATCTGTTGTAATCAGTCCTAAATGAACTAAAACCGATAAAAATAGGATATTACATTTAGCTATAAAAGAGGCACACTGAACCCATTGCTGTGGGAATAAGTATAGTAAGAGGTATAAAGCAATCCGTAGCCAGACAGCTTTCCTTATTTGTTAAATATATTACTAGCATGGTAAAATAAATACAATGGGCCAGATTCAGAGAGCCATTACGCCTGTCTAACTGGTGTTAGACAGGAGTACTTTCAAATTACGCGTGCCGTATCACTAGTTTGAATCCTCAAACCATGATACGGCGGTGTTGGGCTTCGATCTGACAGGCTTACGTCTTTGTACGCCTTCGGATCTACGCTGCACTCTTTTTGCGGCCGCTGGGTGGAGTTTGCGTCGTTTTCAGCGTCGGGCTATGCAAATGAGCTTTTCCCGGAGATCCACGAAGTTACGAGCGTCGTTCGCAATCGCGTACGTCATTTTTTCGCTACGTAAAGTTAAACCAGCTATTAGCTGGTCTAACGTTGCGCGGCCCATGTTAAGTATGGCCGTCATTCCCGCGTCGACTTTCAATTAATTTTTTATTTTTTGCGTAAGTCGTCCGGGAATAGGAATGTCCGTAAACGATGCTACTCAAAAAAAATGACGTAACGACGTGATTTCACGCAATGCACGGTGGGAAATTTCTGAACTGAGCATGCGCAGTTCGATCGCCGCGGGAACGCGCCTAATTTAAATGCCTCACGACCCCTAATCACGTAGTTTGATTCCGCCGGGAGAAATACACTACGCCGCCGTACCTTACGGGCCAAAATCTCTCTGAATTCCTCGTAGAGCCAGGTAAAGTACGGCGGCGTAGAGTATCTCTGATACTCTGCGGGAATCTAATTCTATCTGAATCTGGCCCAATGTATTTAAATGTCAATAGACACTTTACAATTTACTTATCTTTATATATTCAGCTAGATATCTTAACTGCTGAGCTAAGCATTAAACCGTCTGACAGTTTTTCCACATATGGTAGAGTAATTTGTGCAGTTTAAATATTTATCTTATATATTTTGGTAATATGTATATATATATACATATATATATATATATATTCACTAAGTATCAATTAATGTATATATATATATATATATATATATATATATATATATGTATATATATATATATATATATATATATATATATATGGTACCCCTTACCTTACCTCTTACCTTATAGCTAAACAACTACCGTATAAGAGAAATTAATAAAAAATGCTTTGGTTAATTGATTCTTATGATAATTATAGCAAAAATAAATGCACAATAGTATCAATATTTGTACTTTATTTATTATCTTTGATATCATTAATAACTAATGTATATCAACTGTTGGCTTATTATTTAGAATGTTGCTATTAAAGGCTGGAATGTATTATATTACTATCTGAGAGCAAAAAAAAAAAAAAATCAAGAACATGAATTTGAATACCTAATTATAGTTAAGAATGTACTATGAATGTAGTACAGTAGAACCTCGGATTACGAGCATAATCCATTCCAGGAGTATGCTCGTAATCAAAAGTACTCGCATTTAAAAGCTTGTGTCCTCATTGAAGTCAATAGAAATGAAAATAATTTGTTCCGCATTGACTTCAATGGGGTGCAATTCCACATGCGGCCAGAGGCGGGGAGTGCCGGAGAGCCTCGGAAACGGCAGGAAAGGCCCGAAGTCACTTTGCCTGACCTTTGGCGAACCTCGGAAAGGCTTCCTACCCAAGATTTTTCTAGGTCAGCCGTGCTGTCCTCAGACTTTTCCATGTAGAACCTCGGATTACGAGCATAATCCATTCCAGGAGTATGCTCGTAATCAAAAGTACTCGCATTTAAAAGCTTGTGTCCTCATTGAAGTCAATGGAAATGAAAATAATTTGTTCCGCATTGACTTCAATGGGGTGCAATACCGCATGCGGCCAGAGGCAGGGAGTGCCGGAGAGCCTCGGAAACGGCAGGAAAGGCCCGAAGTCACTTTGCCTGACCTTTGGCGAACCTCGGAAAGGATTCCTACCCAAGATTTTTCTAGGTCAGCCGTGCTGTCCTTAGACTTTTCCATGCATTTCTGAACGGCGCCGATCGCAGCTCTGCTTGGCTCCGGCGCCCCCCACCTCAGGCCAAAAGCGGTACTGCACACCGCTTTGGCCTGAATTGTGCTCATTTCACGAGACAACACTCACAAACTGAGTCACAATTTTTTTTAAATACAGTGCTCGTATTGCGAATCGCTCGTTAACCGCGTTACTCGCAATCCGAGGTTCCACTGTATGTCTTCTGGATCCAGATAACAGAAGAAGGACTACAGTGATCTCTGTGCAAGGGAACTGTGCGTTGGTGCTGGACTACCATTCCACAGCACCTGGAAATTATGCTAATGACAAGGAAAGCAGATTTAAGCTGGCCATACATGGATCAAAATTCAACCAATTCAGCAGGGAGGGACCATCAAAATTTTGATCTATGTATGAGCACTCTGGTTGTACAGAGGTCGATCTACTGATTGACTTCTGTACAGACGCCAAGTTTGATTTACCCCACTTGATCATCATTGCAGGCTATAGCCTGAAATGCTGATCAGTGTATTCTGACGGGGTGGACTCCCAAATCCATATTTAGTGTGTGAATGGGGGGAATCAAGTCAGTTTTTATGTTTTTTTGGTTTGTTTGTTTAACCCACTAGTTGAACAAAAAAAATGTACTCATTTATGGACTGCCTTTGAGTATAGGATTGCTTCAGAATGTATTTAAAAACATGAAAGAGGGTGGAAGGGGAAGTTTGTTTTGCCTGGAGATGAGCTTTAAAGGAAACCTGTCCTGAGAGAAATATGCAGGAAGTCATTTCTGACTTTTCATTCAGCGGGTGCTAGTTGCCTGGCTCTCAAGTTGACACTCTTGTTTCAATACCTGAGGCCAATGACCCAAAATAAGTATATAGACAAGGACTTCTGCAGATTTAATTTTGACTTTCCTTTTACACGTACCCAACACGCAAACATTTCTCTCTATTACCCTTTAGGTTCACAAAAGATGGTTGCAGGAAAACAAAGCCATTATCTACTATCCAAGCAAAATCATGAATATTTAAAGTGAATTCCTACTGTTAAGACATTAAAGTACAGGCAATCCTATAAAATAAGATGGTTAACGCATTGACTGTCCCTGGTATGCAACACACCTGATCCCCCACTGTTTGCTATGGTGTCTCCTCAGCCACTACATTAATACTGTGTCATGAAGTGGCTTAGCAGAAACCAAAGCATGCAAGGGAGGACCGACACACTCTGAAGTGTCAAATACCTGTGATACAGCTGTAGCAATGCAAGAAAGATTGCAAGGATTGGACTGACATTAAGTCAAAAAGTTCTGATTTAATCATCCAATTTTATGGCGGGTCTGTACTTTTTATATTTAGCAACAGAGTCACTTCATAATAGAGCACAAAATTTGTGTTGCTCCATGACAGTGAAAAGTGGATTCAAGTGACTTTGAATGTGGCATGGTTGTTGGTGCCAGACGGGCTGGTCTGAGTATTTCAAAAGCTGCTGATCTACTGGGATTTTCACACACAACCATCGCTAGGGTTTACAGAGAATGGTCCTAAAAAGAGACACTATGGAGTAAGTGGCAGTTGTGTGGAGGAAAATGTCTTGTTGATGTCAGAGGTCAGAGGAGAATGGGCAGACTATTTGCGATGATACAAAGGCAACATTAACTCAAATAACCGCTCATTACAACCAAGGTATGCAAAATACCATCTCTGAATGCATAACACATCAAACCTTGAAGCAGATGGTCTACAGCAGCAGAAGACCACACCGGGTGCCACTCCTGTCAGCTAAGAACAGGAAACTGAAGCTACAGTTTGCACAAGCTCATCAAAATTGGACAATAGTAGATTGGAGAAACGTTGCCTGGTCTGATGAGTCTCGATTTCAGCTACAAAATTTAGATTGTAGGGTCAGAATTTAGCGTAAACAACATGAAAGCATGGATCCGTCCTGCCTTGTATCAGTGGTTAAGGCTGCTGCTGGTGGTTTAAAGGCATGGGGATATTTTTCTTGGCACACGATGGGCCCCTTAGTACCAACTGAAAATTGTTTAAATGCCAAGGCCTACTTGAGTATTGTTGCTGACTATGTCTATCCCTTTATGACTACAGTGTACCCATCTTCTGATGGCTCCTTCCAGCAGGAAAATGCACCATGTCACAAAGCTCAGATCATCTCAAACTGATTTATTGAGCATGACAATGAGTTCAATGTACTCCAATGGCCTCCACCATCACCAGATGTCAATCCAATAGAGCACATTTGGGATGTGGTGGAATGGGAAATTTGCATCATGGATGTGCAGCTGACAAATTTGCAGCAACTGCGTGATGCTATCATTTCAATATCCAAAATCTCTGAGGAATGTTTCTAACATCTTGTTGAATATATGCCACAAAGAATTAAGGCAGAAGGGGCCAACCTGGTAATAGCAAGGTGTACCTAATATAGTTACATAGTAGGTGAGGTTGAAAAAAGACACCAGCCCATCAAGTCCAACCTATGTGTGTGATTATATGTCAGTAGTACCTCCCTGTATGTTGTGGTTGTTCAGATGCTTATCTAACAGCTTATTGAAACCATCAATGCCCCCTGCTGAGACCACCGCCTGTCAAAGGGAATTCCACATCCTTGCCGCTCTTATGGTAAAGAACCCTCTACCTATTTTTCTTCCGTCCGGCGAATCGGATCAGATGAATACGGACACACAGTCCGTATTCATCCGATTCCCCATAGGGGATAGCGGAGGAGAGACAGGGCTGTCCCTGCACAGTGTGCGGGGACCGCCCTGTCCGCCAACAGCTCAGCGGAGATTGCCGCTGAGCCGACGGACACACACGGAGCGGCCAAAAAAAACGGTCCCCTCTGTGTGAATGGAGCCTAAAGCTCTTTTCCTTTAATCTTAATGAGTGGCCACGTGTCTTGTTGCGGAGTCACCAGTATGGTATGTGTAAATTTTACTGTATTTTTTTTTTTAATATGTTTTATTGGTATTTAAGATATATAAGTACACATAAAGCAATAACATAAAGCACAACATCATACAACAGGTATAAGCAAATAACAGGTGATGTATATAAGATCATAAATACAAGAGCACAATAAATCAGTGAATAAGTAGTAATCAAACAAGAAGTACTTAGGGGGATGGGCAAGAGTAGGGATAAATACATGTGGTTGCGATATAACAATATTACGAGCATTTAGAATATACAAAGACATACCCAAAAAAAGGGGGGAAAGAAGAAGAAGATGAAAGAATGGTAAAGAATGTCTTCTCAAATCCAAACTTGGTTAAGTATGCATCAACATCTTATAATCATTAGATTTTGTGAACTGAGTCCAACAAGCCCACTTCTCGCTATATTTTCTTGAAGTGTCTCTAGATTGTGAAATCAACTCTTCCATCTTAGCAATATGGTCAACTTTACGTAACCAGTCTAAGACTCTAGGAGGAGATGTTTGGGACCACTTGTTGGGGACACATAATTTGGCAGCATTAATTAGATGAACGATAATAGAATTTTTATAGACCGAGTTAGGTAAAGAAGATAGGTGTAGCAAGTACTGTCCGGCTGTAAAATCTGGGGTATAAGAAGTAATTGAAGAAATGAGCTTGTGAATATCAGTCCAGAATGGTGAGATGAGAAGACATTCCCACCATATGTGGAGAAGCGAACCGGGGTTAGTTTTACATCTCCAACACATTGGGGAATAGTTTGGATTGTATTTGTTAATGACCAAAGGAGTCTTATACCATCTCGAATATAACTTATAGCTATTCTCCTGAGTCAGGACATTCAACGAACCTTTGTGTAGGTGGAAAAAAATTGAATCCCACTGGTCATTTGGGATTGAGATTTTCAGATCCTTCTCCCATTTTATATTTGTGTCGTCCATTTGTGGGTCTACATCTGTATTCAAGATGTCATATATGATAGATATCAAATGATTTTGGGGGCCATTACTTAAGCAAATAGATTCGAATCGGGTTCTTTGCCTATGCCAGATATTTGTGGAACCAAACTTGTTCAGAAACAAAGCAATCCTGTCAAAGTCTTGGCGCGTGATGGCAGAATTCGCGAAAAGGGAGGAGAAGGTTTCGAAGGTCAATAGGGTACCCCTCTTAAAGAAAGATTCAGCTCTGCATTGTGGAAAGAGAGTTGGAAGATACAGTAGAGTGAGATCTTTGAAAAATTTTGGGATTATTGTGAATAGGGGTGAGGGGTCCATATATGGTGGATAAGTTGTAAGTTTTGCACAAGTGCCTAAAAATTTTGAGGGAAGTACCTGTAATGGGATGAGAGCTAGTTTTCGGTGGGAGTTTAGAAGTGTTAATCCATGGGAGACATTTCAGAGGAATAGGAGTGGAGGACAGATCAACCCAATCCTTATAGGGTCCATGGGTATGTGTAAATTTTAATTATATCCCCTCTCAAGCGTCTTTTCTCCACAGAGAATACATTCAGTGTTTGCAACCTTTTCTCATAACTTATATCCTCCAGACCCTTTATTAGCTTTGTTGCCTTTCTTTGTACTCCATTTCCAGTACATTCTTCCTGAGGTATGGTGCCCAGAACTGGACATCATACTCCAGGTGCGGCTGAACCAAAATCTTGTGGAACGGGAGAGAATTATTGTTTTATCTCTGGAGCTAATCCCCATATGAAATGGCCGGTGAGTGTATATAGATTATGGTCAAATCCTAGACTAGGTTGTCAAGTCAAGTGTATAAAGTGCATATTGTTTACTGCCTGCTAAGTATGAATCTCGTTCAAGTTGCTGCAGGTCTGCACAAGTTATTTAAAGCATATCCTGTGTCTGATTCATGTAAACAGTGTCTCCTGTGCAGCTGTAAAAAAAACTGCTCTATTATAATTATCTTACATAGAAAAGCCAAATACAGTGATTGTGGTAGAACATAGCTGCCCTTTTTGTCAAATGGAATCGCCATAACAAGGCGAGTATGACCTGCCATATTTATAAGCCTGTCCCATGGTATACATATTTTAGGAGAACTATTCACTCCTGATAACAGTTTACATGATTGGATGCAGCAATAAAAAAAAAAAATGTGCCTGTATTATCACTGGAACTTACTTGGCTTTAAGAGTTTCTTCCTGAAAATTCCATGATGTATCTTCCACCAATTGAAGTTCTCGTAAGACCCGTCCAGGTTTATATGCAGCATTAATTACCATACTGAGGACCTGCCACAAATATATACGACATTAGCAGCTGTACAATTGCTAAGTTTAAATAATGAAAAGGAAATTGTTCAAGTATCTTTTTATGTGAAAGAATAAAAACCCAAATCCTGCATTTCCTTAGGTCTTGAATAAAGATGAAGGTATTGCAAAAATATCTGTCCCTTCAATGCCAGCTAAAGAAATTGAGAGTCAGTTATGACTGGAAAATATTGTAACTAGGGATGAGCTTCGTATTTGAGTCGAACTCATGTTCGACTCGAACATCGTATGTTCGATCGTTTGTCGAAATACGAACAAAACGGGTCGTTCTGGCCAAATATGTGTGACGCGCCACGGCCCATAATTCACTGCGGCATTGCTGGCTTATGATTGGCCAAGCATGTACTATGACCCGCAGCTTGGCCAATCACAGCGCCGTCAGTACAGAGAGCCGTGATTGGCCAAAGCCAGGGTGGCTTTGGCCAATTATGGCTCAGGGGTTTAGTACACTCCCCACACTATAAAAGGCTGCCTGCAGTTCGGCCTTATGTAGTGTGTTGCAATGGTGGTTAGAGAGAACAGAGAGAGACAGAGAGAGTATCATTTTTTGCAGGTAGATAGAGCAGGCAGGCAGGCAGGCTAGTCAGTTAATGTTACAGTGTGTAGAGGATATATATACATCCCAGGTGTTGTACATATATTTATACACTGTATAGTTTAGCTAGATCAGTTCTTCCTAATTTACTGGCAGGCAGGTGATTGTGCTATTTAAATATGTTTTCACAGGTATAGACACCCAGCAGGTACAATATTTAAAGTAATTTTTCCTTTTTTTATTTATTTTTTATTTAAGCATCATTAAAATCACTGCTCCTTGATACATGTTCCCTGGGGCAAGACCCGGGTTCTCAAAGACGTTTTACGACAATAACTTGCATATTAGGCTTTAAAATTAGCACTTTTGAATTTGAACGTTCGAGTCCATTAGACGTCAATGGGGTTCTAAATGTTCAAATGAACGTTCGGTCCGTTCGAAGGTTCTGGTGCGAACCGAACGGGGGGGTGTTCGGCTCATCCATAATTGTAACCCTTTATCACTCTTCTAAAAATATGTTTATGTCTATGTCCCAGTTGTAGTTATGAGAGGTACTCTCCCCAATTTGGTTGAAAATGGTAGTAAAAAAGGCTCAAAGTCTTTAACTCTGACTTCTAAAGAGAACTAAAGAGTTTTGATAGGGAGTAGAGGCTAAGTAATGTCCTGTACACAAGATCGGTTCGTCTGATGAAAACGGACCGATGGATTTTTTTCATCAGATATCCAATGAAGCTGACTTTTATCAGCACACCATCGGTAAAAATGTGATCGTGTCCAACACGGTGACGAAAAAAACATTGACGTCTTGGATTTCAGTGGGGATATCTGAATGATGCCTGCAGCCGCAGGCATCATTCAGATATTCATCTCTTCAGGCGGCGAATCCCTGCACCATAAGATTGATCATAGCGGCAGATCCGCCGCTTGATTGTTCTTATAGACGGCGGGAGGGGACGCCCCCCTTCCCACCGACATCGGTGCTTCTCCGGGCTCTCCTTTGCCATTGGAGACCCGGAGAAACGATCCGTCGGCGCCCAATGGAAACCATAGAGTAGACTGGTGACCAGATGGTCACCAGTCATCTCTATGATCGTTGGAGGCCGGGCGCGATGTTATGACGTCACGCCCGGGTCCTGGAATGTAAACACAGCCGCAACCGCGGCTGAAAGCATTAGATCTGTGATTTTTTTTTCACGATCTAATGCTTTCCAGCCTGGAGGAGAGATGTTGGGTCTTATTAACCCTGCATCTCTCCATAAGGGATCGTATCGTCATTGCGTCGCGCCGGAATTCGATCGTGGGTCTTATTAACCCTGCATCTCTCCATAAGGGAGGGAGAACCCTCCCTTATTATTATTTTTTTTTACACAATTACACAATTTCTTTTGTTTTTAAAATTTTTTTATCACTTTTATTCCTATAACAAGGAATGTAAACATCCCTTGTAATAGGAATAAAAGTTTGTGTAAAAAAAAATAATAATAATAAAAAAAAAATTGTAAACGCCCCTACCCCCGGTAGCTCACGCTCAGAAGCGAACGCAAGCGTAAGTCCCGCCCACATATGTAAACGCCGTTCAAACCACACATGTGAGGTATCGCCGCGTGCGTTAGAGCGCCAGCAACAATTCTAGCACTAGACCTCTAAATTTGTAACTTGTAAAAAAAAAATAAGCAACGCCTATGGAGATTTTTAAGTACTGACGTTTGGCGCCATTCCATGAGTGTGCCCAGTTTTAAAGTGTGACATGTTAGGTATCTATCTACTCGGCGTAACTTCATCTTTCACATTATACAAAAAAATTGGGCTATCTTTACTGTTTTGTTGTTTTTTAATTCACAAAACCATTTTTTTCCCAAAAAAAGGCGTTTGAAAAATGATTGCGCAAATACTGTGCGAGATAAAAAGTTGCAATGGCCGGAATTTTATTCCCTAGGGTGTCTGCTAAAAAAACATATATAGTGTTTGGGGGTTCTGAGTAATTTTCTAACAAAAAAATTATGATTTATGCATGTAGGAGAGAAGTGCCAAAATAGCCCCGGTATTGAAGTGGTTAATAAGATTCCAATGGGAATGTACTAAAAGAGTAAAAAAGCATAATAATATGAAATACAGGCTTATATGAGATACATTGGCTATACGCCTTTCTCAGTTTTCATTAGTTCTACTTTCTATACACAATTGATGTGAAGGAACACTGTTTCCCATGTTTTATTCTCTCATCATATGTCATTATGTGTTTCTCCAGGCTGACTATAGCCAATATTTCTACACAGACCCCTACAAATGTCATTCATGCTCTACAGCAATTCACGAAAAGAAAGCCTGAAATATTGAACAGGAGGGCTGTACTCCCTATATGCACTTCAATGTTTTAATTCTGATAGGACTGTGTATTTATACAGCACCTATATAAATGTATAATAAGAATTATTCAACGGCAGTGTAATACCAGAGCTAAAGATCTATAAAAATGTGTCTGTAAAATGAACACAGAACCCCAATGTTGTTAGACTGCATTGTTTACCACTGACCCATTGTGTATTATCTAGTTATCATACTCCAAATATCTCATGGTGAAGAGGACAATATTAAAACTAAGGATCAGCAAGGTCAGTAAGATTTCATCAAAGCATAAACTCTCAATTTTGCTTATTGAGCTGCTTACATGGATCAAACTTTGTCTGGTTCAGCAGGGATCAGCTGATTTTCGACCCATGTATGGGCAGGATGGTTTGTACAGAAGTTGATCTACCGATTTAATTCTGTACAACCGCCCTGCTGGAAAATTTTCGCTCAGTCAACGCTGCCGGTTATAGCCGTAGTGCCGATCAGTGTAGTCTGGTGGCAGGGAAGTCGTTCACTGTCAGAACACAATAACTCAGTGGGAAAGATCAAATGTGCGGATGGGGATATCAAGGCTTTTTTTTTCTTTTTCATTCAACTGGCTGATTGAACGGCAAAAAAAAAGAATAAGTTATGAGCTGTCTTACAGAAAATGCATTGAACAAAGATCTATTTATTTCAGGTAGTTTTATTTTAAAGTGGAGGTTCACCTAAAAAAAAAATGTATCATTGCATTTAGGCTATTTAGTAGAATGAGAATCGGCGTTTGTTTTTTAAAAATGCTAGTAGGACATACCTTTTTCTATATAGATGATCAACGTGGCTTCCGGGTATGGTCGTCAGGACTGGGCTTCCTAATTGATTGACCGACGCATACAGCGCGTCACGAGTAGCCGAAAGAAGCCGAACGGAGCCTGCGCACCGACGTTCGGCTTCTTTCAGGTACTCGTGACGCGATGTATGCGTCGGTCGGGATGCATGTCAATCAATTAGGAACGCCCAACCCCGACGACCATACCCGGAAGCCGCGTTGATCGTCTATATAGAAAAAGGTATGTCCCGCTAGCATTTTTAAAAAACAAACGCCGATTCTCATTCTACTAAATAGCCTAAATGCAATGAAACATTTTTTTTTAGGTGAACCTCCACTTTAATAATGTTTTTGCGTACTTGTCTTTGTACTGTTACTTTTTTTTTATTTATGTATTTTTTTTTTTTAATTATTACATTTGTTTTGTGTGTGCTGTCATCTTTTTTTTTTTTAAAAAGTATGATAATGAGTGGTCATTTTTTTGGCACAAGAACAGGTCCAGGAGCTTTTTAACTGCTTGCCAACCATCGCACACCGATATACGTCCTCGGAATGGCACGGGAAGGCAGATGGATGTATATATACGTCCCCTTTAAGAAGCGGTATTGTGGACATGCACCCGCCGCAAGCTCCGTGAGACCGACCATGGGTTCCGCGGACTTGATGTCCGTGGAGATACCCGCGATCATCTCACAGAGAGGAAAAACGGGGAAATGCTGATGTAAACAAGCATTTCCTCATTCTTCCTAGTGACAGGACACTGATCACAGCTTCCTGTAATCAGAAGCGGTGATCAGTGTGGTGTCACACACAACCCACCCCTCCTACAGTTAGAATCACTCCCTAGGACACACTTAACCCCTTCAGCGCCACCTAGTGGTTAACCCCTTTACTGCCAGTGTCATTTTCACCGTAACCAGTGCATTTTTATAGCACTGATCGCTGTAAAAATAACAATGGTCCCAAAAATGTGTCAAAAGTGTCTAATGTGTCTGCCATTAGGTCACAGTCACAATAAAAATTGCAGATCGCCGCCATTACTAGTAAAAAAAATAATAATAATAAAAATGCCATAAAACTACCCCTATTTTGTAGATGCTATAACTTTTGCGCAAATCAATCAATATATGCTTATTACGATTTTTATTTTAATATGTAGAAGAATACATATCGGGGAAATTAAACATCTTTTTTGCTCATCACTAATTGTGAAATTAATAATAAATGAATTGTGCTCACCCCTATTTCAACTACACTCTTCTATATTTATGTCATTCAGCAAACAGTATCTTTTTTTTTTTTTTTTTAAGGGATTTTTTTCCATCTTAGAGATAAGTGGGAAAAAAAAGCATTTTTAAGTGTAATGTTTATTGTCAGACAAAGTGCAGTATGTGTTACCAGTGTATAAATAAGCTTGTTCATGTAGGAAATAATGCTGGGTTATCAGTTTCTTCTCTCTAGTCAGTAAGAAGCAGTATGTGAAGACAGCCTGATCTACCCTAAAGCCAGATCTACTTTAAAGGTCACTAATCTCTTTTCTGTCAAGTAAGCGTTCAAGTTGAACACACTAAGCATGTGGATTTTCAGTTGTAAGGTGAACAAATCAATTATATGGGGAAATATACAGTTCCATTTTTGCAGGTGAATAGTGCTTGGTAATTTAATAAACATAGAAAAATATCATAAATATTAACTCTTTGCTGTAGGGCATATATTGCAGGGGTCTGTGTAAAAATCCTTGCCTATAGTCAGCCCAGAGAAATATATAATGGCAAATGCTGAGAGCACAAAACATTGAGAACACCCGCTTTAGAATGACTAGAATGACTAGCGGAATTTATATTCTTTAAATTGTATAGGAAGTGGAGTATGAAAACTGAGAAAGGGGCATAGATGTATCCAATGTATCTAATATAAACTCATACTTCATGTTAACGCTCCATTTAACTTAGTACATGCCATCTGGAAGCTCCTGACTCACAAGAGAGATGTAAAAGAGTGATTAGAGAAAAAGGACCAAGTGGTCCATTGAGTATTCCCCATTTTTTTATTTATTTATACAGTAAAACTTTGGATTGTGAGTAACGCGGTTGAGGAGCATTTCGCAATACGAGCTGACTCGATTTGCAAGCGTTGTCTTGCAAGACGAGCAGGATTCAAGCCTCTGGGGTGTGCAGTACCACATGTGGTCAGAGGTGTGGGGGCGCCAGTGACGCTTGGAGACACTCAGAGATGATTGGAGACACTCAGAGAAGCTCAAAGACACTCGGAAACACTCCATTCCCAAGTGCCTACCAAGCGTCTAAGAGCATCTCTGAGTGTCGCCGAGCATGTCCGAGTGTCTCCGAGCATGTTTCTAAGTGTCTCTAGTGCCCCCCCCCCCACCTCTGGCCACATGCAGTACTGCATGCACTAGTAGTGACACGGGAATTAATTATCTGAGTTTCCATTGATTCCTATGGGGAAACTCACTTTGATATACGAGTGCTTTGGATTACAAGCATGGAATGGATTATGCTCGTACTACTGTATTTTAAAACAAATCTTTAAACTTTTTTTTTTGGAATAGATCTATGTTTGTCTTAGGCCTATATGAATCCACTTACTGTTGACTGATTCAGTTCCTCTGCTGGAAGTCTATTCCAAGAATCAGCTACTTTTTTGGTAAATGCTTTCTAAGATGGTTTTGAATTTTCATCCTGCTAGTTTGAGGTCACACCCCTGTGTTCTTGACAGCTATGATTAAGCACTAGATAATAGTGCGATACGCGTCAGCTATGTCGTGTGCTGTGACTTTTAGTGCATTTTTCCTCTTTTTAAATACCGTGTTTCCCCGAAAATAAGACGTACTCCGAAAATAAGCCGTAGCGGGATTTCGGCACAAGATCGAAATATAAGACACCCCTCCAAAAATAAGACGTAGCGATGTAGTGTCGAATCTCCGAAAATAAGACGTGGCGAATCTCCGATAATAAGACGTAGTGTCGTATGCGTAACGGCGCGGAGCGGGAAACAACACGTGATAGGCATACAGTACTGTACTGGAACTGAAGTGAGGAGAAGAACGCTGTGTAAAGCTGTAAAGCTTCTCCCAGCACTGACCAGCAAACCCCTCTCTCACCCCACACAAACACCAGGGGATAGGGGGAAAAGCTGCTACTGAGCCCAAAGAGATCACCCCAGCTCCACTTTGCTCCACATCAGCTTTGCTGGCCTATCTTTCTGTACAGCCAGACAAGATGAGTGCAAAGAGAAGAAGTTGGATATCCGAATGGTCCAAAAATGGCGTGCAGAATACGATAATCTCAGTCTACAGGTGGACAGAGGAAATGCTAAGAAGCGCAAGTGTGGTTCAGGTAGGCAACCTTTATTTTCTGTAATAAAAATAAGACACCCCCCGAAAATAAGCCATAGTGTGATTTCTTGAGGAAAAAAAAATATAAGACGGTGTCTTATTTTCGGGGAAACACGGTAAAGACAACCATAAAAGTTTTTTTGGAGTGCGGCTGTCCATATTTCCTCTTTTTACTTGTTCCCTGTGTTCTTGATCTAAATTAACTGAGTAGATACCATTTTCTTAGCAATGTGACTATTTACTCTTCAAAGTGAATGTTCACTTAGCTTAGGGAATCAACCATTTGTGCAAGGGAAAAATCTTTTTTTTTTTTTTTTTTTCATTTAATAAAAACCTTATATACTATGCAAAGACAGCATTCACATTTCAAAATGAACATCCACTTTATTACGTGAACAGCATCAACACCTTTAGTAAATCAACCCTCCAATATTGTTTCTGCCACGTACTGTATACCTTGTTTCAGACATGTCAAGTGGACTGTGTCTTTTCAGATATATCAAGGGCAAGTGTCAACTGGCTTTTGTGCATGGCAGAATGGATTCTCTTCTCAGAAAAGGTAATATAAAAAACAGCTTGAAGTAGATGGATGCATATCTAAAGAAGGTCAACTACACCTATGAATGAACTCTAAAGGTTTGAAACAGATCTCAAATGAGAGCATAAAGCTGGTTACATAGGTCGAAAATGATTGATTTGGCAAGAACCATTCGACTTTCAGCCCATGTCCAACAGTTCCACATCCAACAGAAGGTGGTTTCTGTTGAAAAAGCATGCTGGAAAACCAACAGCAGATCAGCGCTCCAGCCAATGGCTGCGACCGTTGATCACAGTATTCTGGAGGGGGAGTCCTCCTACCAGAACACAATGGGGTTGATTTACTAAAATTGTTCAGTGCAAAATCTGATGCAGCTGGGCATGGTAGCCAATCAGCTTTTAACTTCAGCTTGTTCAATCAACTTGACATTAACACCAGGTTCACGCTGGCTGCGGGAGTGAAGCTGAACTCGCACGATTTCACTCCCGCTGGCAGTCCCGATTTTGGCCGCGATTTCAGAGACATCTGTGCAAATCGCGGCTCAAAATCACAAAAAGTAGTATAGGAACTACTTTTTGAAATCGGTGCAGCGCCGCAGATGCGGCATCGCACCAATTAGGACGGTGCCATTGCCGACAATTGCTGGCAAATGCCGCCGATTTGA
The DNA here is from genome assembly GCA_029574335.1 of Rana kukunoris. NCBI lineage: Eukaryota > Metazoa > Chordata > Amphibia > Anura > Ranidae > Rana > Rana kukunoris. Next base: position 128,097,039 of record CM056051.1, read on the forward strand.
GATACGATTTGACATCTCAAATCGCATCTCAAATCGTACCCAGTGTGAACCAGGCCTTAAACCTGAAAGTTGATTGGATTCTATGCAGAAATGCACCAGATTTTGCACTCTCCAGTTTTAGTAAATCAATCCCAATAGCTCCGCCTGGGTGGCTTTGGCCAATTATGGCTCAGAGCTTTAGCACATGCCCCACACTATATAAGGCCGCCTGCTGGGCGGCCTCATGTAGTGTGTTCCGGCTTGTTAATGAAAGTAGTCAGAGAGACAGAGAGATTGTCTTTTTATATAGCTAGATAGAGCAGGCAGGCAGGCTAGTTAGTTTAGCTTTATTACAGTGTGTAGAGAATATATATACATCCCTAGGAGTTGTACATATATTTATACACTGTATAGCTTAGATAGATCAGTTATTCCTAATTTACTGGCAGGCAGGTGATTGTGCTATTTAAAGACGTTATCACAGGTATAGACACCCAGCAGGTACAATACTTAAAGGAATTTTTCTTTTTTTTAATTTAAGCATCAATAAAATCACTGCTCCTGGAGCAGCGATTTTAATGATGCTTAAAGCGGAGTTTCACCCTAAAAAACAACTATGTACCATGCCATCCTGCATATTAGCGTCAGCTACAGTATGCCTATATTTTATTTTTTTGCGCTGTACTTACAGATTAAACTATTTGTCTGTTTCAGGCTACCGCGGGGTAATAGGCGTTCCTATCAAGAGGGGAACATGATTGACGGCCGGCTATGGCGCGTCACGCATTCCGAAAATAGCCGGAGTAGACTCGGCTCTTCACGGCGCCTGCGCACAGACTAGGAGCTGACTGCGCAGGTGCCCGTGTAGGACTCGGCTCTTCACGGCGCCTGCGCAGTCAGCTCCTAGTCTGTGCGCAGGCGCCATGAAGAGCCGAGTCCTACTCCGGCTATTTTCGGAACGCGTGATGTGCCATAGCCGGCCGTCAATCATGTTCCCCTCTTGATAGGAACGCCTATTTCCTGCCCGGAGTCTGAAACGAAAAAAACAGATTAAACTGTAAGTACAGCACAGAAAAAAAAAATAAAGGCATACTGTAGCTCACGCTAGTATGCTGAATGTCAGTGGAGACAAAGATTTTTTATTTTTTTAGGGTGAACCCCCTCTTTAACTTAAAAAAAAAAATTCAAATTCCTTTAAATATTGTACCTGCTGGGTGTCTATAGTTTCCCTGTGAAAACGTCTTTGAGAACCTGGGTCTTGCCCGAGGGAACATGTATCAATGGAAAAAAACGTTTTAAAAACGGTCATTTTTTCAGAAGTCCTGCTCCTGAAAAAACAACCGTTTTTTAAACTTTTTTTTCCATTGATACATGTTCCCTGGGGCAAGACCCGGGTTCTCAAAGACGTTTTCCAACAATAACTTGAATATTGGTCTTTAAAATTATCGTTTTTAAATTTGGACTTTCGAATCCAATAGACTTCAATAGGATTCCAAATATTTGCGCGAACGGTCGGTCTGTTCGACGGTTCTGGTGTTCGGCTCATCCCTAATCCCCAGCTTGTTCAATTAAGCTTTGGTAATAAAACCTGGAAGCTCATTGGTTTCTATGTAGAAGTGAGTCGGATTTTGCGCTTTTCAGCGATAGTAAATAAACCCCATTGTGTACTTAAACGTGGGGTATGCCTGTAGATAGATGCATAGATCACATGGATCTTTACCAATAAGGAAATGTAGTTTGTTTAATTCATGGTTGAGGATTCTAAGCCACTTGCATCTAAATGCTGATTAGATCAGCAGTGTCATCAGATCAGTAACAAACATATGGTCATGTCATTTGACTCGGCTGTAGCACACGAATGATATATTTCTGCAGTCTTACATTTAGATATACATACAGCCAAGCCTTGGGCTTTATATCTCATAAATTTCCCTAGCAGTTCCCTTATAGCTGTTAACCCTTTGCAAGAACAGAAGACCGGATCAAACATCATTTAGTTTATTATTAGTATTACAAGTACATTTTGAAAATGTTAGAATGATCTATTTCTAATGATCCAAATTTTCTTAAAAGGGAAAATATCTTTAAAGTCTAACTTTATCCAAAACATTTCATCTTTTATATTATAAAATATTATATATTCCAGATAAGCAACGCAATGAAGGGTTAGAGCCTTTGTCAATTTTTTTATTGCCATTTGTGTTTCTAATATGGGGATTTCATCTAACTTCCTGTTGCAAATAAAGTGACTGGAAACCTCTTCAAAGGATCGCCAGACAAAAACCTAAATTCTTATGGAGTGATGAAGAGTTAGAATTTCTGAAAGTCCCGGAGACCTGCTTTTCAATGCCATGCAGCCTTAAGCCTCGTACACACGGTACGATTGTTGGAAGGGGATTGTCTGTTGACAGACTGTTGTCCTAAATTCTTACCGTTAGTACGCTCCTTTTGACAACTGTTGTCCAATTTTCGTCCAACAAATGTTGGATGACAGGCTAGTTAATTTTCAGCAGACATTGTCTGATTTTCATATGGTCAGTACACAAATCTGTCACACGCATTCTCGGAATCAATGCTCACCAAACACGAAATTAGCAGAAGGGGCCCAAATGGTGGTGCTAAAGAGCTTATGTTTGTCACTATGTTCGTGTTTGAGGCACGACAATTGTGTGCCGTTAGTGTGCAAGACAAGATCCTGGCACACGCCCTTTTGACAAAAATCAGACGCTCACTTTCCAACAATCATACCGTGTGTATGAGGCTTAACTCAGAGCCGGTGTACATGAAAACTGCAAATCCATCTGCAGATATAAACCTTGACTTATCCCCTGAAAGTTTTAAAGCTAACATATAGAATACTTTATCTAATGACTATGCCATATGTTTTTCAGGGGTTGTAAAGGTAAAAATGTTTCTCCCTAAATAGCTTCCTTTACCTTGGTGCAGTCCTCCTTCACTTACCTCATCCTTCGATTTTGCTTTTAAATGTCATATTTCTTCTGATGAATCCTCACTTCCTGTTTTTCTGTCTGTAACTACACACGTAATGCAATGCTTTCTCCCTGGTGTGGAGTGTCGTGTTTGCCCCCTCCCTTGAGGGGGGAGAAGGCGAGCAGGAGAGTCAGGACACTCTCTACGTTGCAGATAGCGAAAGGAGCTGTGTGTTAGTGGGCTTCCTGACTCTCCTGCCTGCCCCCTCCCCCACACTCCACACCAGGGAGAAAGCCTTGCATTACGGTGTGTAGTTACAGACAGAGGAACAGGAAGTGGGGATTTCTCAGAAGAAATAAGGACATTTAAAAGCAAAATCGAAGGATGAGGTTAGTGAAGGAGGACTGCACTAAGGTAAAGGAAGCTATTTAGGGGAAACATTTTTTACCTTTACAACCCCTTTAAAAAATCCCACTATTAGCAAACAATTTACCCTTTTACAATACATATTTATTAAATCCGCAATAAGTAAGTTATCAATTATATTTAGGAATAAAACAGTAGAGACATGGCTTGTGAGATTAATTCTTGAGGATGATTTACTTAAAGAGTTAAACATGTTTACACAATATATTGTGTGAATTTTGTTTTCAATTATCCAATCACGTACCGATGATATAAGTAAACAGGATTTTTTTTTTTTACATGATTAGATAATTGAAGTGAATACTCACACAATTTATTATGTGAACGTTGTTAGCTTCTTTAGTAAATCAGCCTCATTGTGTAATATTGGTTTTATTCTGTTCTGTAGATGGAATTCTTCATGCAAGTAAAACCCCAGCCAAAGCCTTATTTCACTTTGGAAATATCTGGGAAAATAGAGCGTTTGTCAGGTTTTTAATGCTGCGTCTCTGTTTGCTCACTGTCTACGAGGAAGGTAATGAGGGGACATCCTCCGCACAGGGACGGACGGCAACAACAATAATGGCTGCATCCCTGCTATGACTGTTTAGCATGGTCATGCATTAAAAATGCAACAGGAAGAGAGACTCTTCAAAGTGAAGGTAATTCCCATGTTAGACAGCTGTCACTGAAACAACCGTCTTCTTTGGAAAATGCAACCTTGCCTCTTGTTTTGATGACTGCTTTAAAACATTGGATTTCCTATCAGTTCCCATCCTAAGTGGATATATAAACAGGGTGAATCTACCCAGCAGGGGCACACACAGCAATAAAAGTCCAATCCTTCCCCTACTCTACTCTAAAGAGTTTTGGCTATATGTACACTTATGGACATAAGAATCAAACAGTTTAATATATAAAAATAATATCTTGGCTACATACCTCTTTAAGAACCAACACACATTTCCCAGGACCTACTGACTGAGGTAGTTCTGCTATCCGACCTTTATTTAAATATGGTCCTGAAAAGCAACGGTGATTGATATACAGTCGGGGACAACAGTATTTTCCATTACTGGTTCCTAGACAGAAAGAGCAACAAGATATTGTGACATTTTTTAACACATTTCTCTAGGTTTCATACACATTACACATGTGTGTTAATGTTTAACCACTTCAAGACTAGGCCTTTTTCTGACATTTGTTGTTTACAAGAAAAAAATCTGTATTTTTTGCTAAAAAAATGACTTAGAACCCCCAAACATTATAATTTTTTTTAGAAGAGATCCTAGAGAATAAAATGACGGTTGTTGCAATATTTTATGTCACACCGTATTTGCGCAGTGGTTTTTCAAACACAATTTTTTTTTTAAAACACACTTTAATACATAAAAAAAAAAAAAGCTAGCCCAATTTTTTTGTATAATGTGAAAGATGATGTGACGCTGAGTGAATAGATACCTAACATGTCATGCTTTAAAATTGCGCACGCTGGTGGAATGGTGACAAACTGTGGTACTTAAAAATTTCCATAGATGACGCTTTAAAAATGTTTACAGGTTACCTGTTTAATTATAGAGGAGTGCTAGAATTATTGCTCTTGCTCTAATAATCATGGCAATACCTCACATGTGTGGTCTGAACACCATTTACATATGCGGGTGCCATTTACGTATGCCTTTGCTTCTGTGCGCGAGCTCAGAGGAATGGGGCACTTTACTTTTTTTTTTATTATTTATCTTACTTTTTATTTTTACACTGTCCCCTTTTTTTTAACACTTTTATTCCTATTATGTAAACATCCCTTGTAATAGAAATAAGCATGACAGGTCCTCTTTATTGAAAGATCTGGGGTCAAAAAGGTCCCATATCTCTCATTTACCTTTAAAAGCAATAAATACAAAATAAAAAATAAATGTTGTCTTTAAGAATAAAGAAAATCCCTTTAAGCCTTAGGCCGCATACACACGATCGAACATGTCCGCTGAAACTGGTCCGCAGACCAGTTTCAGCGGACATGTTCGATCGTGTGTACCGCCTATCGGACCGTTTTCCAGCGGACCAAAGTTTTAAAAATTGCTTTAAAACCTGCTCAGAATCAAGTCGACGCATACTTGGAAGCATTGAACTTCGTTTTTTCATCACGTCGTTGTGTTCTACGTCACCGCGTTCTGATCTGATCCGATTTTGGTCTAATGGTGTGTACGCACATCAGACCATCAGACAAGTTCAGAGTTGTCTGATGAAAACGGTCCGTCGGACAACTTGCTGGGACTTATAGGGGTTGATTTACTAAGGGCAAATGGGCTGTTCTCCTTGTAAGAGGATTTTCACCAGAACATAGTGGATGTGGTAAAAAGTCACACTGCAAAGAATAGCCAATCATGTGCAAGGAACATTAAAAACAGTATTCTGGCTTGCAAAGTCAGCAGAGCTTCACCAATATTCAATTAGGTAAGGGAAAATTCCCTTAGTAAACAGCTTTTTTGCCTTTAGTAAATCAACCCTCTAGTATAAGTTGACTTTCCCATGCCCAGCTTTGGTTGGTTTACCTTTCCCTAAAGTAGCTTATGGCAGAAATAAATGTAACCATAACATTGTGTTTACATACAGTAACATACAAAAATACACATCAATCATTAACACACATATCTTTTTATAACGGCATCAGTAATCTAATCAAAGTTGTTGTACCTGTTGAATAATTATCAGTCTGAGGAAAAGGACAAGGGTCATGAGGTATTTTCTCTACAGGCACTGAGGATGGCAATCTATAAAATACAAATTCCAGATTAGTGAAGCAGACAATTTATTTTTGAGTTACAATTATGTTTTTCATGTAACATAAAAAAAAATATAAAATTCAAATAGTCTTTGCTACATTGCATATTGCAATAAACATTCAAGTTTTTTGCTCTACCAGCAAACCAAGTTTAAATATAGGGTGGACTTATCTTGCAATATCAGCTATTTTTTTCTTAAATTTCAGTTATGTGAACATGATTAATAAAAGTGGAGTCAGCATTTGAAGGGGCATTCGTTTTTTAAAAAGTCTGTGTATCTACAGCTTCCAACTTTTACTATAATTTAAGGACTGAAAAAGAAAGTTGATTGTACTGAGCCTAAAAGCTGAGTGCTACAGACTCAAAATTCTGCAGATAATAAATAAATGAATGCATTCCATTTTAAAATGACACAGTACAATTTAATTACAATAATTGTAATCACAGTACCATAAAAATGCATAAGGCTCATCTAAATCTAAACACACAAAATACCCATTTCGCTAAATTCTTCTATAATCACAGAACCATAACACTAAATTTTGACATTAATGACACATTTACTAAACAGCTTTTATAGTTTGTCAAATACCAACTTTGCCAAGTTGACTGAATGAAAAAAAAAAAAATGATTGCTAGAGGATCGCCTCTCTGGAGCTCATCCACTTTCAGTTCAATTTTTTGGTTTTACAACGTCAATAAAACTGGTGGTAAAATCATCAACACAACACTAATTCCACCCTGAAAAGTTATATTTGCTTTTTAATGTTGCATGTAATGGACAGAAATCTGCTTTATGGGCTCCTTTGCAGTAATGTCAAGACTAATGAAAAAGGCACTAGAGATGTAAATGGTAATGTACTATGCAATGTCTTTTATAAATTGTGTCTTGTTTCTGATATTAAGACAACTGGAACATTATGGTCTATAGGATAGGAAGGTATTTTTTTTAACTTCTAAGTATTTTTTATGGGGATCTAAACAGTTTCACGTCTGAATCTTCTGCTCCTGTCAGAAGCTTTACTAAAGGAGTAGAAAATGTTCACGTTTAGTCACAGTGAAAACCAACTCCATTGTCTAACTTTAAATAATCTGTAATGCAAGCATACAGTAGCTATGATTAAAGTGACTGTAAAGACTTTTTTTTTTTTAAATCACAAACAAACTTACCTGCTCTGTGCATTTTTTTTCACAGAGCAGCCTAGTTTCTCCTCTTCTTGGGTCTCTCTTTGCTGCTCCTGGCCCCTCCCACCTGTGAGTGCCCCCACAGAAAGCAGCTTGCTATGGGGGAATCCGAGGTGAGCTGCAGCTCCATTTGTCCATTCAGACAAGGAGCTGCCGTTTTGACCCTGCCCCCTCTCTCTCTTGATTGGCTAACTGACTTTGATTGACAGCAGCTGGAGCTAATGGCGCTGCTGCTGTGTTTCAGCCAGCCAAGAGACTCCTGGACATCGTTGGATAGAGATGGGGCTCAGGTAAGTATTAGTGGGTGCTAGGGCGCCTGCTACACACAGAAGGATTTTTATCTTCATGCATAGAATGCATGAAGATTAAAAACCTTCTGCCTTTACAACTTCTTTAAAAATAAACTCTTTTTTGTAGGTTTGATTTAGTTTTTGAATGAATTGATTTAGTTTTTTGAATGAATTTACATTATTAAGAAAGAACCTGCTAAACTATGTACACAAGTCCCCTGTAAGATTTAAGACCCATACACACGATGAGAAAATCATCCAAAAAATAACACTTTCAAAGCGATCTATGGTAAACTGATCGTTACTACACAGGTTTTGAGAGCTAATCACGACAGTACATCTGATATTATCCGATGGGACAAGCACAAAAAAAATTCTCCTACAATACCGGATTGTATGATTTTCGTTTATTCAGTACGAGTCCGCCAGCTCCCGCCGGCTCAGCTGCACATCTCTCCGCTGATCTCCAGTAAACCGGCGGATGACAAATCCCTCTCTGCTCACTGAGCAGGGAGGGGCTTGTGCAGCTCCGCTGTCTCCTATGGGGAGATCTGATAAAAACGGACAGCATGTCCGTTTCCATCAGATTTCACCCGATCCGATCCGCCATGGATGGATGGGGATGTAACGCCATCCGACCAATTTTGGAGGTTCAGATCGGGTCGGATGTCAGCGGACATGTCTCCGCTGACATCCGACCCCCCATAGGACTGCATGGAGCTGCCGTTCAGGTCCGCCATCAAAACCGACAGGCGGACCTGAATGGTCCGATCGTGTGAAAGGGGCCTAATTGAAAAAGCTGAAGTTAGAAGTTAAATGACTACCATGCACAGCTGCACCAGTTTACACATTATCCAGTTTAGTAAATCAACACGTAGGGGTGTTTAAAGGCAGGGAAAAAAAAGTCAAAAACCCTTAAAAGCAGTGTTTTAGATGTCCAGTGTGCATGAGGCCTTAAGCCTGGTTCACAATGATGCAACATTTTGCATAGGCATGGCTGCCCATTCATTTGATTGGGCTGCAGCACCTCTGGAATTGCAGGGAAAAGGTCCTTGCTCCATCTTTGGAATTGCAGCCCACAGCGGAACTGCAGCCTGGCTACCAGTGCAGGAGCCATTTCCAGTCCGTGTGTCATGCCATCCGAATTAATGGCACCCTCACACATCTCCATTTTTCTGTGCTGGTGGCTGCGGCGGTGGAAACAGGTGCACACTTGTAGTGGCAATCAACCACACAGATTTGCACCTAGCTTTAAGATTGTTGCAGCATATAAAATGATATCTCAAGAGATGGTAACTGAATATCAAATATTTAAGAAAAAAGTATCTTTTCTACGTAAGAAAGAAACAACTTACTGTTTTTCTGGCTGTACAACGGCAATCTTCCTCTTCTTTTTCACTTAAAAAGAATAATGAAATACTTATTTTAAAATAGCATTCCAATCCAAAGATCCATCAGTATAATTAAGATTTCTATTTCTAGGCTACTCTTAACTAAACTAAAATATACTGTATGAGAGCACAATTAGCTGACACTTTTAAACTCTGCTAAATAATGAATTATGCATCCAAATAAAAGTGGATGTTTTCTGTAAGATGATTTTTTGAAAATATATTCTTATAACATATTCATTTTCAAACACATATCAAGCAAATTATGACATGATTAAAGTAGGGACTGCTTCAATAGGGTTAGAAAATACGTATGATGCATTGACTTTGGCTGCTGCTACAAATATTAATCTGCATATGTATGGTTACAAATAAGGATGTTTGCAGCATAGAGATGTTTACAGCACTGATGCTCCAACATTTTCTAAAATCATATCAACAGTGTTCTCAGAAACTTCAACCACTCATGTTCCCATTGTCTGGGACTCCAAGAGAAAATGTTGCAACTACAATCCAAAAAAATGTTTAGAGTAATTAAAATTAAAATTAATAGAAATGTTACTGGGCCCTGGGTCTTGACCCACCAGAAGCACACTCCTTCATTACACATAGCAATATTTAGGTTATTTTAATTATGCCCAACCAGATTTTATTCACTTATACAATCTATCACTAACACATTTGATTGACTGCTAATCTTAAATTTGATGGATTGAATTACATTTATTGCAATGAAAAATGTGATGAAATAGAACCTGATCAAAAACAGAAACCTCATCAAACAATCTGATAGAAAGAGAATAGATTATCTGTCATGCTCGGCAACTCAACCAACTAGAGGTTGATTGAAAATAGCGGATAGATGAAAAAGATGAAAATAGTGGACATTTGATATAGGTGAAAAATCTAAATTGTGGTTGAACAATCCAATTTCAACGTACATAGGCAGCTTAAGAATTGTAAAGAGAGAGATCTTTATTGAGCCATCAAGGTCCAATGATCATTAGTAGCTGTCACTTAACTATGGAGGAAGTAGGCACCTTATAAACTTTATATATTATAAAAATAAAGTGAATAATGATATAAATTACCTATGCACTACCCATGTGAAAATAAAATAATAAATCAAAAATAAATTAGAACTGCTGCTAACACTTATAATGTGTTCCCACGCTGGTAAATGTAGAAATTAGTGACTAAGTGCAGTGCTGCTCTTATATGACATATACAACTGTGATAAATGAATGGTAAAACTATACTTAAAACACTATTATAGCGATTCTGTTTGTCCTTCACATGCTATATAAACAACATGTAATCCAAAATATGTATATTCTGCCAATCACCGTGTTGGACATTAATACCATACCCTCGGTGCTGTAAATCCAAAATTTGTGTCCCAAGGAAAGTATTCAACAGATATTCCACCAATGTGCACCTTATATTCTCACCTTAAAGAATGTACCGATATAATATATATCATATAGGTCATTATAGGTCACATTCGTAAACCGGACCAACCGGTGGAGCTTGCTGGTACAATTCTACAGTCTGGGGCATCAGTGGGACTTGTCTCACTCAGAAAGTGGATATAATTTATGGGTTCCTTTAAGTGGTCATAACCATCTCTTCATGCATATCGTGGTACTCCAAACATAAAGAAAATTGCAGATAGTGCACAAAAATCTAATCGAAAACTTTTATTCAATGAAATTGTACTCACTTAGAAGCAAAAATTAACCAGAATTCCATTTGTAAGTAATGCATCTCACAGTAATTGTTTTGTCACCAATTTCCATTTTTTATCCATACTGGAAGTGACGTCACTGGGCTCCACCCAGCACGTTGTGTCATTGATCACGTGACTCCCTCAGGGATGGTTTTATTTAGAGCTTATTGCATTATTGGCAATCTCTTTATATTTTATCTGGAGTACCACCCTATACATGAAGAGATGGTTATGAACACTTAAACAGTTCCATAAATCATATCTATGTTCCTGAAAAGTACTCCAAGTGAGACAAGCCCCACTGAAGCCCTGGACTGGAGGATTGTAACAGTTGGTCTGATTTGCACATGTGACCTATAACGACCTATATGATATATATTACATAGGTAATTTCTTTGAGGTGAGTGTAGAAGGTGCACAATGATGGAATATCTGTTGAATACTCTCTTCGGGATACTGTTTAGTACTTTGGAAGAATATTCACAAATGGAGTAAACTTTTTCAGCACTATTATACATGGACTCGCATGAGAGAGTGTATGGTGTTTTAGATTCACATTTTGGATTTATAGCACCGAGGTTATAGTATCAATGCCCAACACAGTGATTGGTAGAATATAATTAATTTCAATTTGCAGGGTTCACATATTGTATTTGTAGCACTAGATTGTGGTATCATATAAAGTATACAAATTTTGGATTGCATGTTGGGTGTATAGCGCTTGTGTATACAGAGTACTGAAGGACAAACCAAATTAAAATACTATAATAGTGTTTATAGTCTTTTATTTATTTATTTCAGGTACTTATATAGCGCCATCAATTTACGCAGCGCGTTACATATATATTGTACATTCACATCAATCCCTACCCTCAAGGAGCTTACAGCCTATGGTATCGTTTTTTTCACCCATTTTCACCCATTTATCACAGTTGTATATGTCAGATAGGAGCAGCCCTGTACTTTGTCACTTATTTCTATATTATAAACACAAAGTTACTATATTTTTAAGTTAAAATAGTCTTAAAATGATCCTGTTTATAATAGCCTTTTGTTCACATTACTGTAACAGCCGTACTAAATGTCCTTAAAGTGGATGTAAACTCACCCTTATCCATTCTAAACTACTGCCATAGTGGTGATCTATAAGGATATAGATGCCTCCTGCATGTATCCTTACCTGTCAAATGTCTCCCCTCTGTCTGTTCTAAGAACTGAAAAACTGCAGATTCTGTGGGTGGATCTGTTGTCTGGAGCTCAGTGGGTGGAGTCGTGATGTCAGTAGATTCCCCACCCTCCTCAACATGCATTTTCTCCTGTGTATTCCTTACACTAAATTCTGCTATGATCACTAACATCCAGTCAAAGTCCAGAAAAGTAACCACATGACTTCAGAAAAGGAGTGGGAGTGGGAATTAAGAAATAATGCCTGTCTCAGGCTAGTGCATGAGATATGTAAATAACCAGTCATTCACAGCAAGGGGGAGGAACGGACAAAAGTTTTCTCCTGTTTGTCGGTTTATCTCACATAAATATTATCGTGCCATAGAAGACAGCGATGTTGCACAAGCCCCTCCCCGCTCAGTGAGCAGAGAGGGGCTTGTCATCCGCCAGCTCGACGGAGATCAGTGGTCAAAATTTGGTTTTACATCCACTTTAAATTGTATAAAAATGTTTACTCTTTAATTATTTTATCATTGCTTAATTTAGTTGACTGTATACAATAGGTAAAAAAAAACTATTATGGAGCAAAGCAAATCTATTTCTAAATACCTATATTATATTATATATCAGGATTATATTCCTAATGTAAACTTTAAATACATTCAAATTCAGATTAAAATGTAGGCAGGGAGATATCAATCGAGGACACCACATCCCATAAAGTGTAATAAATGGAAAAGTGGGGAAAGGTGGGGTAACAAACCCCGGGACTTTAAACGGTGTCCAAATAAATGAATGAACAAATGTTAAGAAAATATACAAAATTTATTACAATTTAAACATACAAGGATTGACATAACAATGTTTAGAATAAAATAACCAATTGATGGTCCATAACGAACCGATGTGGCTCACACTAAGGGCCACTGAAGTCCCTATGCTTGACTGTTGCCCAACTTGTTTCGCCCAGGGCCGGGCTTCATCAGGGGCTTAGTACAGGGGGAGAAACTACAAAATAATAAAAAAAGAAAGTTTAAGTCCCGGGGTTTGTTACCCCACCTTTCCCCACTTTTCCATTTATTCAAATTCAGATCTGAACATGCTTTCCAGCTAGCTATAAATTATATGTCATTACTGCTTGCAATTTGTTTTTCCATCATTTTAATCAATAATAAGCTCTTTAGTATGACATTTGGGAACTTGCAGCAGCCATTAGTTAAAGATAAAATGAATGTGTAAGGTTTAATTGCTGATGGTAGGTGGGATATATGAAATAGCCTCTCTTGTTGCTTATTAGCAATTCATTTCATATCTAAAGGAGGCCCATATGTTATGTATGCTCTTAATAGGTCAACAATTACCTTAATTGTGTATGTGTGGAGGTCATGGGATGCTTGAGTGCATGCATAATGAAATGCCTAAACTCGCAGCATAGCTTGTGATCTCTAATTATGCCGTATGAATCATTCGCTGAAAACACTGAACAGTGTATCTGATTACATAACAGCTTCAGGAACTCCTGCCAATATGAAAATGTCCCTTTTGCTCAGATCAGATGGTCTTGCCAGGCTGTTTCTGTTGACAGTGAAAAATCTGGGTGCATTACTGCCACTTACAGGAGTAACTGGAAAAGCTTTAATTGGCTGCAGTGCCTTGTAATTTATATCCGAGCATGAGATCCAAATTTGAGATCTGTGTAATGCTCCATTTAACTTATGTTTAATGGCCTAGCAATAAAAGCCATGGAAAAGACATATTTCAAACATGCACAGTTTGTAAAAGCCCTGCGCGTTTTCACTAGGCATGAATGTGTTTTAATGCCTGGGAATCTCACACTAGGATTAGCTTATATACTGGTGTGTTGAACTCAGTTCCAGTTACAAGGTCTAACAGAAAACCCCATTGGTGCAAGCGAGGAATGTGGAACTCTCGTTACAGTTCTCACACAATGTGTTTCCTCCCTTTTAGGGGCCAGCAATTAGTCGCACAGGTTTTTAAAGATGAGAAATACGATGAAAGATGAACAGAACAGGTGTGAGATGCATGTCTGTCCAAGCACACCAAGGCACAAGATTTCAATTGCAGGCAAATAAATATAAGATACATATAGATATAAATATATAAATATAAATATAGATAAAAGACAAAAAACAAATAGTTAAATAACAAATGTCTAAATTATTCATTTGAATTGCAGGGGAAAATACTACACATTGCAGAAAGGATTTCAAGCTGGCCACATTGTACCTGAATGTTCTGCTCTGAAATTGAATTGAACATTGAGGGCAATGGATGGATAGTGACGGGGGCAGGGAGTGATTAACACCGAGCTTAACACTTGTCACAAAGATTTTTCGGCATCTAATTCCATCAGTTACCAACCACCATGTCATCAGTCTTTCCTTCATGATACATGGGAACAGTTCTCTGTGTGCGTGCATGAAATGAAATATCGGGGGGGGGAGTCACTGCTGTATTGATTTTGGGATGGAGGTCTGTTTACCTTCGGCTGTATTATTGCGGTTGCTTAGAGCTTTTTCCTGACATATCTGTATGGGAAACATGCTGCTGCTCCTTATACTATACTATGAAACATGTTCATTAGTGCAGAAAACTGAACAAGCAAGACCATTCTACAACTCACTAGAGCAATTAGTTTTAATCAGGAATTAATCTGTGCCTTTTATAATGTAATTATTCTTTGTTACACCCTGGTGATACTTTACGAAAGTTTACAATGCAAGAGGCAACTAAGCAACTGACTAACATATAAACGTCATGTGGTATCAAGAGGCACTCCCATCTGCTCTGATAGTAATAAGTTCATCTAGAACAGTTTTTCTCAAGCTTTTTACCTCAGAGTAGCCCCTAAAACATGAGTGCTTAACCTGTGGTCCTCCAGCTGTTGCAGAACTACAAGTCCCATCATGCCTTTTACTTTGGGAGTCATGCTTGTAACTGTCAGCCTTGCAATGCCTCATGGGACTTGTAGTTTTGCAAACAGCTGGAGGGCCACAGGTTGAGCATCCATGCAATAATTTTCAGGTCTCTTACTAACTGAGGAACCCCTACTAAAATCAGTTCATCATGGATCATTGGAAAAATGCTCATTTTTGGAAAGGTCAGTAGGAAGATTGCAAACCCCCACAGTGTTGGTCAGAATGAGATATGGAGATACAATAAATTTGGACTGTTTTAAGAGCATGTATGGAGTTGGGGATTGTCCTCTATCTATTCATCACTTTGGCAGCTGAGCAGCTGCACATCCTGCACCCGACAGCTCAGGAGGAGTTTTATTAATTTGGGGTAGTAAGCATACCTCCCAACCGTCCCGGATTTCGCGAATAGGGCAGAAGTCCCGCGATCCGCGGCACCCCCCCCTGCGCGACTACCGCGATTCGCGGCCCCACCCCACGATTCGCGTTAAATCCAGCTGTCCCACGAACCCCCCCGTTCAACAGCTTTGATCTGCTGCGCACCCCCCTGATCAACAACTACGAACCGCGGAACCCCCCGCTGCTCAACAACTTTGATCTGCGACCCCTCCCCCGCTCAACAACGTCGATCCATGCCCCCCCCCCCTGCTCAACAACTCCGAACCGCGGAACCCCCCCCCCCACACTCAACAACAGCGATCCGCGGAACCCCCCCGCTCAACAAGGTGTCCCTCATTCCCATCTCAAAAAGTTGGGAGGTTTGTGGTAGCACCATTCTTTGTTGTTTATCGGTCAGAGTGACACTCTTACAGACAGCTAAAAACATCATTGGTGTCATGCTGCTGGCTTTGCCAAGTGGATTTGCTCTGGCACTATGCTGGCACCATCAAATGGGAGGACAATGAATCACAGCTAGAGGTACGCTAGGGTTTCATTGAACCCTGTTTGAGAATAGCTGATTTAGGATATCAACTGATTTGGTAGGCAAAAGCAATTCTAGTTTGCTCAGCCCCATATACACTATATTGCCAAAAGTATTGGGATGTCTTCATTTAAACACACATGAACTTTAATGGCATCCCAGTCTTAGTGTGTAGGGTTCAGTATTGAGTTGGTCCACCCTTTGCAGCTATAACAGCTTTGACTCTTCTGGGAAGGCTGTTCACAAGGTTTAAAAGTGTGTCTAGAGCAGTGTTTTTCAACTCCAGTCCTCAAGGCACACCAACAGGTCAAGTTTTCAGGATTTCCCTCAGATGAAATGGCTGTGGTGATTACTAAGGCAGTGAAACTGATCAAATCACCTGTGCAAAATAATGGAAAGCCTGAAAACATGACCTGTTGGTGTGCCTTGAGGACTGGAGTTGAAAAACACTGGTCTAGAGGAATGTTTGACCATTCTTCCAGAAGAGCATTTCTGGGGTCAGGCACTGATCTTGGACTGGAAGGCGTGGCTTGCAGTCTCTGCTCTATTTTATTCCAAAAAATCAGGTTGAGGTCAGTCAAGTTCCTCCACCTCAAATGCGCTCATCCATGTCTTTATAGACCTTGCTTTGTGCACTGGTGCGTAGTTTTGTTGAAACAGGAAGCGGCCATCCCCAAACTGTTCCCACAAAGTTAGGAGCATACAATTGTCCAAAACATCTTGGTATGCTGATGTTCTAAGAGTTTTCTTCACTGGTACTAAGGGTCCAAGCCCAACCCCTTATATAAAAAAAAAAACCACAACATAATCCTCCCTCCACCAAATGATTTGAAGGGGTGGCCCAATACTTTTGGCAATATAGTGTGGATGACTGATTTTGGGGTGGAGTAACTTGACTGGCCTGCACAGAGTCTTGACCTCAACCTGATAGAACACATTTGGGATGAATTAGAATGGAGACTGCGAGCCCCGGCCTTCTCAATCACATCAGTGCCTAACTTCACAAATACGATTCTGGTAGAATGGTCAAACATTCCCATAGACACAATCCTAAACCTTGTGGACAGCTTTCCCAAAAGAGTTGAAGCTGTTAAGCTGCAAAGGGTGGGCCAACTCAATATTGAACCCTACGGAATAGGACTGGGATGCCAATAAAGTTCATGTGCTTGTAAAGGCGGTGTCCCAATACTTTTGGTAATATTGTGTATCTAAAATGTTTATTGTATATTCATAAAGGAACAGTATGTGCTGGTCACATATGCAGACTGAATGTTTTTCTTAGGCTGACCTTACATGATGCAAATGTATTTCCCCTATCAACACAGTCTTATCCCGGTGGTGAAGGGCAGGGAAAGCCATCCCTGCTGGGAGAAGACAGTGATTATTTCTAGCGGCTATAGAAGCTGAGACCTGAGTGAAGGAAATTGACATCGCTCTACACAATCTCTCAGGGAAACATGCACAGCTATGTCTGTCAATCACAGGCTTCCAATCCTCCTCTCCTTCCCATCCCTCTTGTCCCCCTAGATACCTGTCAGAAGTGACGCATGCAGACATAAATTATACTAGGTACTTTGGATTAAGGCAAGTATATACTATAGAAGGATATGCTTTGCTTGTTTTTCATGTCTGAGGTTTACAACCACTTTAACCACTACAGATCCGCGCTATTGACAAAAGACGTCAACAGCGCGGACCTGAGGTGCCGGGGTCACATCTTTGGACGTCATGTTGTTGTAATTCACTGGGTGGCGCGCAGCGGGGAAAAACAGTGCCGTCGCATCGCTGAGGATTCGATGCGTGTACCCGGCGGCCGCGGTGTCCGCCAGGTACATGCGATCGGCGGTGACAGAGCAGGGACGTGGAGCTCTGTGTGTAAACACAGAGCTCCATGTTCTGTCAGGGAGAGGAGACAGATGCTGTTTCCCTTGTACATAGGGACACAGCATCGGTCACCTTCCCCAGTCACCCCCCTCCCCCCACAAAGTTAGAACACACCCAGGATACACATTTAACCCCTTCATCACCCCCTAGTGTTAACCCCTTCAATGTCAGTCACATTTATACAGTAATTAGTGCATATTTATAGCACTGGTCGCTGTATAAATGTGAATGGTCCCAAAAATGGGTCAAAAGTGTCCGATGTGTCTGCCGTAATGTCGCAGTCCCAATAAAAATCACAGATCGCCACCATTACTAGTAAAAAAAAAATAGCCTGTAGGCGCTATAACTTTTGCGCAAAGCAGTCGCTTTTTTGCGTTTTTTTTTTTACAAAAATACGTAGACGAATACGTATCGGCCTTAACTGAGAAAAATGTTTTATTTTTATTTTTAAACAAATTGGGATATTTATTATAGCAACAAGTAAAATATATATATATTTTTTTTTAAATTGTCGCTCAGGCGATCAAATACCACCAAAATAAAGCTCTATTTGTGGGGAAAAAAGGACGCCAATTTTGTTTGGGAGCCACGTAGCACGACCGCGCAAATGTCAGTTAAAGCGACGCAGTGCCGGAAGCTGAAATTTCGCCTGGGCACGAAAGGGGGTTTATGTGCCCAGTAAGCAAGTGGTTAAATCTCTCAATGGAAAAGCTAATGCAACCTCTTGTAAACCTAGCCAAAGACAAGAAGATCCCTCACCAAGAATAACTGACAGTTGGATATGCTACCTTTCCTAAATTGCTGCATTGACAAGACTGAATGTGATCTTTTATCGTCCCATAAGTATAATGTACTGTGTGAAATCCTCTTTTCCTTGTCTCTATAAAAAGGGATTGATTGGTGCCAGCTGGCACAATGGGTTTTCAATTAGTTGAAAAATCTCTATTTGCAGTACCAAGTACTGCAGCCGGTTGGAAGCAATTGCTATTCCGCCCTGGGGAAACCCTGCAGAGTAATCCTTACCCATCAGTTACATTTAACATAAATATGGCTAAGAAAAAAGTTTTAAACCTTTGTACAATAAATACCCTCAAGAAATCTGGAACAGCAAAAAATAAATAAACGTTACATGTATTTCATGTAAGCTGGTTTGATGTTGAACTTTCAATGAAATACTTTAAATGTATATGCTAGAATCACAGTGACATACATATACGGTACTCCAGACCATTATGGTCATTTTTGGTATGGTGTATGAGACTTACCAGTTGCTCTGTGTGGTGTACTCAGGGGGTAGGAATTAGCTTCGCACCACCCTACAGGGAAAATATTCACTGATTCCACATCAATGATATATTCTTGAGGTGGTTGTTGTAGACCTGAGATAAACATTCAAGTAAATGTTAAATGGGTGTGTACAGTAAATAAAAAACATTTCTTGTAATTGGTGTGTTAATTACACTAATTATTCATTATATTCCTGGGATAGAAAAGCATAAACACTAAACAATCTTCAATGTATTGTTATTGGCTCTAAGAACATAGCCAGACTGCACAGAGGAATATCACACCATAGGGTTGATTTAGGCTGGCCATACACGGTTCGAATCTCCGGTGGTTGAGCAGGAACTGGCCGAGATTCGAACCGTAAATGGGCAGGCTGAATGTACCAAGTTGATCGATCGATTGCCATCGCAGGGAGAAGACAATTGCTGATTCCCCTGTCAACACTGTATGTGTTGATGGGGAAATGTTACTAATTTATTTTCTGCAACTCATGGTTGCAGCAAAGAAATTTGCACGGTGTATGGCTGGCCTTAGGAAAACTGGAGAATGCAAAATCTGGTGCAACTCTACATAGAAACCAATCAGCTACTATTTTTATTTTTTTGTCAAAGCTTAATTGAATAAGCTGAAGTTAGAGAAAGTAAGTCCTTAAAGTCACACATCTCAGCAAAACACTGTAAGGAAGTTAATGACAGCCTTAGCCCAGGCTCCAACCTTAGATGAGGCTGTCAGACACTTCTTTACAAGGTTTTGCTGTGATGTGCGACTTTTGGGGCCTCCTTTCCCTACTATATGTTTTGAGGTGGGACAACTTCTGTCCTTGTTGGAGGAGTTGGAGGAGCTGGTGGAGTTGGAGGAGCTGGTGGAGTTGGAGGAGCTGGTGGAGCTGGAGGTGCTGGTGAAGCTGGAGGAGCTGGAGAAGCTGGTGGGGCTGGAGGAGCTGGAGGAGCTGGTGGAGCTGGTGGAGCTGGAATAGCTGGAGGAGCTGGAGGAGCTGGTGGAGTTGGAGGAGCTGGTGGAGTTGGAGGAGCTGGTGGAGCTGGAGGTCCTGGTGGAGCTGGAGGAGCTGGAGAAGCTGGTGGAGCTGGAGGAGCTGGAGGAGCTGGTGGAGCTGGAATAGCTGGAGGAGCTGGAGGAGCTGGTGGAGCTGGTGGAGCCGGTGGAGTTGGAGGAGCTGAAGGAGCTGGTGGAGCTGGTGGAGACTTGAGTGGCACCTGCCATTTCTGTTGTGGGTTACAAGCTGATTGGCTACCATGCACAGCTGCACCAGATTCTGCACTCTCCAATTTTAGTAAATTAACCACCATATTCGTTGTCACTGGGATTATTATTAACTGTTTAATACTGGTTTGATGGTAAATGTCTTCTTACGTGGAAATGACAGCTAAACCTCCAGATAACTGCTAGTTTAAGATACTTTTTAGCAGTGATAATAAATGCTAGGGAGTGCCCACCCAAACATTTTAGAGACTTCTACCTATTGTCAGCAAGCGCCAGATTTAGGCGATCCTCTGCCCCAGTCCGAATATAGGGTTGCGCCTGGGTGGATGTAATGCTATGGGGTAGTTGTGCTTTATTTTTGAACAAAACAAATGAAGAATACCAGGTTATACCATGACTCCAGGCAAAAAAAAAAAAAATACACATACAAGAGCTGTTTTACAGGTACCTGCGAATAGCTTTGTATTTTTGCCCATTGAGATTTACACAGCCTTTTTTTTAGGCCGGCCATACATGGAACTGGATGAGATTCCAATCGTTAATGGGCAATCTGAATGTGCTAAGTTGATCAATCAACTGACGTACAACCAGCCTGCTGGATTCTCTTGCAATTATCGCTAGCGGTTGCTATAGCCGCTAGCAATAATCATTGTCACCTCCCGGCAGCTTCCCCCGCCCGCCTCTGCCCCCTACTGAGAGAAGATAATTACAGATTCCCCTGTCAACACTGTCTGTGTTGACAGGGGAATCGTGCAAATTTCTTTCCTGCAACCCATGGTTGCAGGAAATAAATTTGCACCGTGTATGACCAGCGTGAGTCTGTACAGACAGTGACTGCAGTAAAACAATACATCTTGGTCGCTGCCTTTTCTCAACTTGTGCCAATGAAGGTGATAATGAAGGGTCACACTGAAAAGAGATTCTATGGGCCAGATTCAGGTAGTCCAGAGCATCTTTGCTCTGGAGTAACGCTTCTCATTTGCGTTGCGCTGCAGAAATTTTAGGAGCAAGTGCTGTCATTCACGAAGCACTTGCTCCTAAAGTTGCGGCAGCGCATCGCAAATGAGCCGGCGGAATTCAAATTGGGCGGGTACGGGGCGTGTAGTATGCTAACTAAGCGCGATCCCGCCGCCAACGTACTGCGCATGCGTCGAGTGTCAAAACATCCCCGTGCGCATGCTCCAAAATCTGTGAATGAACGTCAATGACGTCACATTCCCATTCATGACCGTTTTACGCAAGCGACGTTTTTTTTTTTTTTTCCCGACGCGATGACGACGCCTATACCTAACATAGGATACTCCAACCCCATGTAGGTATATCTATGCGCCGCGTATCCCGTCCGGAAACGTCGTATCGTCATTGCGTCGCGCCGGAATTCGATCGTGAATTGCCGATTTCCGCTCATTAACATATTTTTTGAGCGTAAATCGGCGGGAACGCCCCCGGCGCCATTTTTAAGTTGAAGTAACGATGCGATGGCGAAACTCAGTTACGCTGCTCGCATCGGAGCTTCAACCCGGCGTTTCTTGTTTTCTGGTTACAGAAAACAGAAACGCCGGCTCAAAGTCACAGTTAGGCTGGCGGCCTAACTGTTCCTGAATCTGGCCCTATATATGTATGGAGCTCAGCTTTAACACTGAACATTTGCACATAAATATTCCGATTTATAAATGAAAATTTAGCGCATGCATTTACCAGTTCCATTTTTAATAATAGTTTCCTATTTTTAAATCTAAGAGCAAAGAAGATTTGTTTTACAGCAGACACAGCTTTTTGTTTATACACCAACAAATGTAAAATATAATAACCACAACTTCCTTTTCTGACGTAATGTGTTGGATATATGATCTTCATACCAAAAGACTGCATTCTTGTGTACATGAGTGTGTGTGCCTATAAAATACAATTCAAACAGCAAAAAAAAAAAAGACTTTCCGTACCTTCAAGATGGAGCCACAGTAATCTCCCTTTAACTTTGGTCACAGATGCAACCCAGATTTCTGAGGGATTATTTGGGTTAACAGCCTCCAGCTTCATGTTTTTTGTAAAACCACGAGAGTTGGATGTCTGAAACCAAGGCAATGACAAAGTAACTTCCAAATGCAAAGTAGAACATATATAAAAGGGAATATACATATCTTAAAGTGTAGCTTCATTGTAGGAGTGGCAAGAGGTACTTTGCTAAGAATATCTTCTCTTCTAAAAGCAATAATACAGTAATTATACAAATGTTTTTTATTGTCACTCTTTTATGCTCTATATGTTCAAGATCTGTGATATTTGGGGATGTATTTAACCACTTCAGCCTCAGAAGATTTTCCCCTTTAATGCCTGGGCCATTTTTTCATATACGGCACTGCGTTGCTTTAACTGACAATTGCACGGTCGTGCGACGTTGTACCCAAACAAAATTGATGTCTTTTTTTCCCACAAATAGAGATTTCTTTAGGAGGTATTTGATCACCTCTGCAATTTTTTTTTTTTGCTGTATAAACAAAAAATGAGCAACAATTTAAAAAAAAAAAACAATATTTTTTTTATTATAAGAAAAATATCCCCCAAAAAAACATCAGTTTATATGTATTCTTCCACATATTTTTGTCAAAAAAACGCAATAAGCGTATATTGGTTGGTTTGCGCAAATGTTATAGCGTCTACAAAATAGGGGAAAGATTTATGGCATTTTTATGCCTTTTTAAACATTTTAATAGTAATAGAGGTGAGTTGCGATTTTTAGCGGGACTGCAACACTGTGGAGGACAGATCGGACACTTCTGACACTTTTTTGGGACAGTTGACATTTATACAGCGATCAGTGCTATAAAAATTTACTGATTACTGTGTAGATGTCACTGGCAGGGAAGGGGTTAACACTAGGGAGCAATCAAGGGGTTAAATGTGTTCCCTCATAAGTGTTTCTAACTGATGGGGGATGGGACCGACCGACAGACATATCGCTGTTCGTAATTACTATGAACAGCAGATCTGTCTCTTCTCTCCTGTCAGTATGAGCATTTGTGTGTTTACATACACAAATCCCCATTCTGGCTCGCGTACCCACGATCATGGGTGACGCGCTCGCCGGACGTGTGCATCGGGTCCCCTGTTGTGCAGCAGGTATGGCTCTTAAAGGGGCCAACGTACGGGTACATCGTTTCGCTCGAACGTACCACTTTGCCAATGTAAATGTGCGTGAGCCAGTCGACAAGTGGTTAAATATCAGGTTTAATTATTTATTTAAGGGATATCTTGACCCAAGAACAAAATGTATTATATTGCAGCTTGCTGGTCCTAGATGTGGTGGCTGCTAGGGATGACCAAACTTACGTTGAGTCTGAATTTTACATGGCTGGAGTTCAGTTAACAGTCAAACTAAATGGGTGTTTGGCCAAGCCAAATATCCGGCTGCAGCGGGAAATGAACTATTTAGCACAAATTATAAATGTGGCGGCTTCCTGCACAGCCTAGTTGTTTGGCAGTCTGTGTGTTTTTCGGTAAGTCATGTGGTGTTGATTGATGTGCATCTACATTGCTGGATGATGTGATTGGAACTGGATTTACATCATGGGACATTTTTGGGATTATGTTTTAATAAAAGACTTGTCAAAGTGGGGGGGGGGGGTCATAGGAGGGGGCAGATATTTGGGGGGCCAACTTATTTTAAATGGGACTTTCAGTTGCTGACAAGCCCCTGATCTGCAGGCTGCATGCTCTGATGGGAACATTTACCAGCAAACTGAATAACTTTTTTTGTAAGTTTCAGTTTTGCTGTATGATGTATACATCTTATGAATGTGCAACTTTACAGGCAGGTTCCACGCATCCCCCAGGCATGTTTTAAAAAAAAAAAAAAAAAATACATTTTAATGCTTGCATTATAATCGATATTATGTTATTTGCCCAGTTCTGTATGCCTTTTGTTTGACCATGCCTTGCCTACAAGCCTAGAAAATAGCCATTGATTGTAAAGAGGGTTTGGATATGCCTAACCTATCTTTGGCTCATCACTAGTGGCTGCAGTGGTTTTCATTTTTTTAACGAGTACAGAAAATACTTTATGAGTTTGCCAGAAATAGAGTGCCATTGTCAATTCCTGTGAGCTGCACTAAAAGCACAAACAAATGTCTTCCTTGCGTAATCCTTCCACTTCCCAAGTGATGGGGTTGAAGAGAGGAAGATATGTTCAAAGTCCAGCCTGGGAGACAACCACCTCCATGTGATAAAGTGAAAGAATAAGCATAGCCAAACAGAGATAGGATATGTGTTGTTCACAGGCATACCAGGAAAAGAAGCCTGAACAATAACATTAACATAGCCACCTCATCTAAGGACCAATAAGCTGCAGTATATTACAAGTTTGCTTTTATATTTAGATGTTTAAATATCAGGATGACCAGGCCTGTAAGTCTAATATTTCTACTTATAAATACAATGAGAATAGGGGGAAAGGGGGATAAGGCTGCTTCAAGGCTCCCCTTTTCCACATGGGATTCATGGCAGGGGACAGTTTTAAGGTTCCCCTGAGTATTTAAGCGGGAATTGTTTGGATTGGTTGAGTTTGTTCAGTTACTAGGGGTAAAGTTGAGGCTGGGATAGGTCAATAGGTTTGTTAGGCGGAAAAGGTTAGGATTGGTACAGTCAGTTCAGTTACTGGGGAGAATTTGAGGTTTTCGGGGTTTAGGATAGGTCAGCTAGGGTCATCTGACATTCCAGAACATTCCAGCTTGGGAAAAATCCCTATTTAAGGAGCTGGTTCCATTGGATCGGGGACAGCCGTCCCAGGGGAGCACCAACAGCGGATCTCCCCACCCCCCCTTCCCTTGTTGCGGCTATAGCTATGCGGTAAGTCCATTTTGCAGGTTGGCAAAAGGGGATAGTTATTGAATAATTTAAGGCAATTCATGCAGCTTGAGTCTTAGTGGCTGAGCTGTAATTTCTATTTGGTACAGTTGATTGAGTAAGGTGAAATATGTGATGTTAATATTTTTAATGATTAATTTCAAATAAAACCAATAGTTATGCCGCGGCCATATTTTATCCAAATATATATATATATATATATATATATATATATATATATATATATATATATATATATAAAATAAAGATTGTAATAAGGATGGTTGCTTATCGTTTTAAAAAAAAAATTAAGTTATTTAATTTTTTTTTAAATGTGTCTGGTCTCAAGTTATTGGTATGTCCAAGCATCCTGCCTATAATCCCATATGTGAGTTGTTGTCCTTAAAGTGGTTGTAAACCATTTGGAAGAACTTACACCTACAGGTAAGCCTAGATTAAGGCTTACCTGTAGGTGCTTGCAATATCTCCGAGACCTACACGGTCCCGGAGATATTTGCAATTTCCCCGAGTGACACCTTCAACAGCACATGCGCCGTCTTGAAAGGGCACGCTAACATATACAGTATAGACAATCAGAATTACAGTATGTGATATCATGACTTATGTGCAAATTAAAAACCTGAATAGAAGTTGTAGAGCGTTTCTAAGCAAATCATACTTTCAGTAAATTGCTAAGGGTTAGTATCATGGTCAGACGTGTTTCACACTTGATTTTGATGCATTACTACTTTACAACTATTCTCACTGCTTAAAGTGGCCCTGTTACCACAGGGCTTGCAAACTAAACACAGCCTGTAAAAGAAGAGCATCTATAGTAAGTGTCTTCAAAGTCCTGAAATTTTCTGCTCCCCAGTCCCTGCAGGTATTTTTACACTTTTGGATGGGTTGAACACCTGCTTCCTCCACCACAAGGTGTGGTTCCTCCAACCAGCTAGTACATCCTGTAGTGAAATACAAGCTGCAGTAGTTAAGAAGCAGCAAAGGGCCAGAGTTTGAAGACATGCTGCTGGAGAGCTAAGGATAGATGTCCTTATTTTACAGCCATTGTTTATTTTACAGGCTTGCCTTTCAATTACACAGGGGTCAGCCTATAGAGTGCAAGCTACTGTAGGATCCCATTACATGCTGACTTATTTAATTAATGTACTTATCCCTAACCAAAATGTTATTTTGTTTGTCCAAGTGACACAACAGCACATAAGGGAATTTCCTCCAAACAGTTGACTCTAGATCGGAAGTCACTGGGGCAGATATCTTGGTTGGAAGAGTTCCACTCACCCCTAATTCCAGTGAAAATAATTACTAGGACCACTGTTCTCCAAAACTAAAAAAAAAAAAAGTTTGGGCTAGACCTACCGTATATTTTATGCAAAAATGCAGTACAAATACAGTTAAAAAATTAATATAAAATGCTGCTTTTGTCAAGGCTATTATACTCCCCGATACTTCAATATCATTTTACAAGATAAACTGATGTGTTCTATCTGACAGAAGCATAGCAGATAATCTACACAGGAAGCTCAGTTTATTATAATAAGAACGGTGTTCTCTTCATTTTACAGGCAACTGAAATTCCTGTGCGTGTATTACTGTGGAATTTACTGCACTGATAACTTCTAGCAGAAAACAGATTTACAATATAAATACTGAGCTTTGAATGCAGATTCTTTACTAAGGCATGAGGAAGCAAGACAAGGGGAAATTCCTATGTGAAAATGCTATGGGTGTTATGCAAAGCACCTGAGATAAATCATGTAGAGCAAACAAAAATGGGATTAAACAGAATGTAAACATACAATTACAGTATGCTTTCTTGGTGTTGAGTAAATCAACAAGCTTTTCTTACCAAACTATTTTGATAGGAATATGTTGTCTACGCCTATTCTAATTACAGACAGATGGATTCAAACTATGATCAAATAATTAAATGTGGATTTGCATTTGAATATATAATGCAGTGTTTCTCAACCTTTTTTCAGTCGAGGCACCCTTTAAAATTATGGACAGTCTCGAGGCACCCCATTCTAAAATGTAAAAAACTATTCTAATACATAATGCAGCAACATCTAAACGTAGACCACCCAACTTTAGAGGTGATTTATTCTTCCAAAGCAAATACACTTTAGCATACTGGTACTGACTAGTATTCAAATGTTTCTCTTCTCACTCAATTTCTCTCCTCAGCCAGCTAATGTCACCTCAATTTTGAAGGAGAGAGGCAGAGGGGGATCAAACAAGGATGCTGTGAAGGCAACAGACATCTTCTTTATTAACTGATGAGTCGATGACATCATTGGTTCTTAGGATGCCAGTGTCTAGAAAGTTGTAATGGTGTATATTGAAAACCTGTGGCTTTGTGTAACTAAAAGACAAGCTTGATCCACCTGCTGGCTTGCATGCAATTTTTGATCAATATTTGGGTATTTTGCCAAGGCACCCCTGAGGAAACCTCAAGGCACCCCAGGGTGCTTGGGCACCCAGGTTGGAAAATGCTGATACAGTGTATCAGGCCAGCGTTAACCACTTGCTTACTGGGCACATAAACCCCCTTCGTGCCCAGGTGAAATTTCAGCTTCCGGCACTGCGTCGCTTTAAATGACAATTGCGCGGTCGTGCGACGTGGCACCCAAACAAAATTGGCGTCCTTTTTTCCCCCACAAATAGAGCTTTCTTTTGGTGGTATTTGATCGCCCATGCGGTTTTTATTTTTTGCCTTATAAACAAAAAAAGAGCGACAATTAAAAAAAATATATATATTTTTTACTTGTTGCTATAATAAATATCCCAATTTATTTAAAAAATTTTTTTTTTTCTCAGTTAAGGCCGATACGTATTCTTCTACGTATTTTTGTAAAAAAAAAATCACAATAAGTGACTGCTTTGCGCAAAAGTTATAGCACCTACAAAATAGGGGACAGAATTATGATTTTTTTTAAATATTTTTTTTTTACTAGTAATGGCGGCGATCTGCAATTTTTATTGGGACTGCGAAACTGCGGCGGACACATCTGACACTTTTGACACATTTTTGGCGCCATTCACATTTATACAGCGACCAGTGCTATAAATATGCACTAATTACTGTATAAATGTGACTGGCATGGAAGGGGTTAACACTAGGGGGTGAGGAAGGGGTTAAATGTATTGCCTGGGTGTGTTCTAACCGTGTGGGGGGGAGGGGGGTGACTGGGGGAGGTGATCGATGCTGTCTCCCTATGTACAAGGGAAACAGCATCAGTCGCCTCTCACTGACAGGACGTGGAGCTCTGTGTTTACACACAGAGCTCCACGTCCCTGCTCTCTCACCGACGATCGCGTGTACCTGACGGACATCGCGGCAGCTGGGTACACGCATCGAATCCTCGGTGATGCGTCGGGACTGTTTTTCTCCGCCGCGCGCCACCCTGTGGGGCGCGCGGGGAATTACAAGTAAATCACGTCCAAAGACGTGACCCCGGCGCCTCAGGTCCGCGCTGTTGACGTGTTCTGTCAATGGCGCGGACCCGAAGTGGTTAAAGCTAAATTAAAATTAATCCACCAAGTTCCACATCAGAACACAGTGTGCGGTGGGATTTCCTAAAATTGGTGCACACAGAATCTGATGCAGCTGTGCATAGTAACCAATCAGCTGCTAACTTCAGTTTTTAATTTTTCAATTTTGACAATAAAACCTGGAAGCTGATTGGTTACTATGCAAAGCTGCACCAGATTCTGTGTGTGCCAGTTTTAGCAAATTTCCCCTAATGGGACTTATTCACCGCCAGCAGATAGTGGCATCAAATTTCAGCACTATCCACTAGTGATGAGCGGAATATGCCATATTCGATTTCGCGATATTTCGCGAATATTTCGAAGAATATTCGCGAATATTCGTTAATATCGAATATACGTGATATTTTATAAAAAAAAAAAAATTGCGAATTTTCGCCAATGCGAAATTTCACTAATGCGAAATTTCGCGTTTTTTTGTTTTTTTTTATAAAATATCACGAATATTCGATATTTACGAATATTCACTATATTTTATTAAAAAAAATATAGCGAAATTTCGCATATGCGAAAGCGAAAATGATTGCGAAATTTCGCTATTTTTTTTTGGATAAAATATCACGAATATTCGATATTTACGAATATTCGCTATATTTTATAAAAAAAAAAAAAAAAATGCGAAATTTCGGTATTGCGAAATTTATTGCGAAATTTGAAAAATACGAATATTCGAAATAGCGAATATTCGCCGCAATATTCGAGTTATTCGCGAATACTCGAATATGCAATATTCGTAGCGAATATTCGCAATGCGAATATTCGTGAGCAACACTACTATCCACAAGCCATCTATATTTTTGAGGCTCCCAGCTCTAGAATGAATGAATATCAAATGTATTTATTATACAATCTGAAGTGTGGGACTCTTTGGGATTCCCACATGCAAGTGCTAACGCTCTGATTTTTTAACCTTTGCAGCCAATCATAGGCAACACTAAAACTGTTTAAAACTCAAAAGGAGGCAAAATGTAACAACGAGCCCCCACTGGGCAGCTTTGCCAAACAGTCCCAAAGCATAAACAGGCCAATTTACCTTATGTGTTATGCTGAAGTGCACCGAAAAAAGATTTTTTTTCTTGCAAAGCATGTTTTACCATGCTATAGTGCATTGCAAGATGCTGCCATGCAAAGAGTTAGTAATTAGTGTAAAGTACAAAAAGTTTAAAGGGATTGTAAAGGTAATTAAAAAAAATAACAAACATATCATACTTACCTCCACTGTGCTAGTTTTGCACAGAGTGGCCCCGAACATGTTCTTCTGGGGTCCCTTGGTGGCTGTCTCGGCTCCTCCTTGCAAAAACTAACCACCTTTCTGCGAGCGAGTGAGCGCGCATGGTGGTTAGTTCTTGCAAGCGTGCTCTCATGATACAGCCGCTCACTGTTTTATTCGGCCCCATAGAATGCATTAAGGTGAAAAAAACATGTACCTTTACAACCCCTTTAAGCTTTTAAAAAAAAAAATAGCAAGATATGTTATGTGCTGTAAGAATGCATCATGAAATTATCCACAATGCATCACACCAGTGCGTGTTCTGTGCACCTTATTGTGCATCCACTGGTGTGAATGAACTCGGAAAGCCTAATTCAGGAAATGATGTCACACAGGGGTACCCTGAATAGTAGGTTCCCCCAAGTGCACACTGGCCGATTCCCTGTAGAGTGTACAAGCATCTCAGATGCCTAGATTTCATATATGCTGTTCTAGCCAACGTCTCTCATGACTACTCATCACTTGATAGCAAAGAAGAAGGAAAGGAGTGACATCTAACTGGTCAAGCTAGGAAGGGTGACTCCCTGAAAAGGTAAGTGGCCTGTTAGCAATCCTGTTGCTGGCGAGGATCACTTAAAAGAGGCTCTGTAAAATAAAGCCTACAGAACTTCACTTTAAATTTGGAACAGTTTTGTTTTAGATGTTAGCAATTACGTCATTCCTTAGAATGTCACTACACATATAATCCAAAACAACACCCAAGTAATTACATAGAATAAATCATATAACAATTGCCTTTTGAAAGGGTGGATATCAAATCATCGCTCTTTCATGTATTTTAACAAGATTATGTTTTAGAATGAATTTAAATGATTTACTATTACACACACACACACTAAAGACATTTCATTTGTTTGTTTTAAAAATAAAAAATGTAAGGATCATGCAAAAACAAGTTTATCGGAATATCATTCATGACATTTTTGTAACCTTTACCATACAAAAAAAAAATCCTATCTCCTTTTAACCAACAAGTTGCTGAAAATAAAAAATGTTACTTGGATGCACATAATTCCCCCATCAACACAGACAGTGCTGACAGGGGAAACCCTCCTGCCGAGCCAGGGGTGGCAGGCGTGGGAAGTCGTCCGCAACGGGAGAAGACAGTGATTATCTCTAATATCTATAACAGCCGCTAGCAATAACTGCAAGAGAATCCGGCAGGCTTGTTGTACCCAAGTTTATCGATCATTCAACCTGGTACATTCAGCCTGCCCACTATCAGCTAGAATCTTGGCCAGTTCCGGTTGAGATTCAAACTGTGTATGGCTGGCCTTGGGGGACACCCTTCTGAAGTCCTAAAGGGATCAGTCTCGCCTGTGTTTAAAATAAAATGTCATGAAACAAATAAGGGTGCTGCTATTGCTGACCTCTGTCTAAAAAATGCTAGTTGCCTCATTGTCATTGACCTGAAAAATACTGTATATGCATATCAATATACACAGAGAAAGTGTGAAGACATTATCGTCATACTTGTCTGTAGTCAGTGGCTCATACTTCTGAAATAAAAGGTCAGCACAACAGTCAAGCAACTTGGTAAGAGATTTCAGCAATGGTAGAATTTTTCTTTCATGACAGGTTTTCTTAACCATTAAGCCCCGGACCATTTTGTAGCTAAAGGACCAGGCCACTTTTTGCGTCGCTTTAACTGACATTTGCGCGGTCGTGCGACGTGGCACCCAAACAAAATTTATGTCTTTTTTTCCCCACAAATAGAGCTTTATTTTGGTGGTATTTGATCACCTCTGCAGTTTTTATTTTTTGCGCTATAAACAAAAATATCACCCAAAAATATATAAACATATTTTTTTTCCTCAGTTTGGGCGGATCCGTATTCTTCTACATATTTTTGGTAAAAAAAAAATCGCAATAAACGTCTATTGATCGGTTTGCGCAAAAGTTATAGCGTATACAAAATAGGGGATAGTTTTATAGCATTTTTATTAATATTTTTTTTTACTAGTAATAGCAGTGATCTGCGATTTTTTTTGTGACTGTGACATTATGGCGGACACATCGGACACCTTTGACCCATTTTTGGGACCATTGTCAATTTTACAGCCATCAGTGCTATATAAATGCACTGGTTACTGTGAAAATGACACTGGCAGTGAATGGGTTAACCACTAGGTGGAGCTGTAGGGGTTAAGTGTTCCCTAAGGCGTGATTCTAACTGTAGGGGCTGTGGCTTGATGTGACACATCACTGATTGTGTTCCCTATGACAGGGAACATGATCAGTGACAGTGTCAGCTAGGCAGAACGGGGAGATGTTGTGTTTACACTAACATCTCCCCGTTCTAAACGTATGCCCACGGAGATCGAGTCCACGGGACCCGCGGGTGTGCTCACGGAGATCATGGTAGATGCTTCCTAAAAGGGACGTATATTTACATCCTTCTGCCTGCCCGTGCCATGCTGCAAACGAATATGTGCGTGCGGCACGCGGCATGCGGTTAAAGAACATTAAACAATCTGGCAAATTTTATAAACAGAACAAGGTGCAAAGTGCAGTAATATATTTTAAACAAGCAAAAATACCTTTATTATTATAATAATAATTATTATTATTATTAAACAGCATCTATAAAGCCCCAACAGTTTGCACAGCACATTACAAAATGAAGGGACACAACCAAAGACAAAAGGAGTTAGGAATGTTTTGCTCTTGAGAGTATACAATCTAAAAAAGAGGGACAAGTGATACAAATTGTAGTAGGAAACTGTGGGGGATGAGTTGATGAAGAAGGTAAAAGTCCAGGTTGGCTACCATTCAGGCCGTGTACAAACGATGGAATTTATCTGCTGAAACTGGTCCGACGGACCGTTTCAGCAGACATCTCCGATCGTGTGTACGACCTAGCAGACATGTTTTCCCAGAGGACAAATTTCAAAGCATGCTTTGAAATTTGTCCGCCGGAGACATGTCCATCGGATATGTCCGCTGGTTAGTACACTAACCAGCGGACAGAAATCTCTGCGCATGCGTCGAATGGATTCGACGCATGCGTGGAAGTATTTTACTTCCTGGAGTGGTGACGTGGCGGCGTCAACGTCACCGCCACCTCACCGCATTCCCTGGCCGAGGGGATTTTCATCCGATGGTGTGTACACACCGTCGGACGAAAATCCGGAGGAGACATGTCCGCTGGAAACGGTCCGTCGGAAATGTTTCAGCGGACATGTCCCTCCGTGTGTACGAGGCCTAAGTCATGAGTCTTCCAGGATCGCCTAATGGTGGACAGAGTCAGAGATAACCATACAGCTTGGGGTATGGAACTTCAGAGGATGGAAGGGAATCTAGAGGAGTTTCCTTGAAGTAAGCATGGGGGGAGGGGGTGAGGTCTACGAAATAGCGAAGAACATGGTTTGGGCAATATTTGGAGATGAGTTTGGTGATGTCGCTTGGGCATTGTTGTGGATGGCTATGCATATTGTTGTTAGTATTTTGAATTATATTTGTTGAATGAGCAGAAGCAGTTGATATTGAGCTGTTGGTAAAGTGGATGAGTCTGGCAGCAACATTCATGAGAGACTAAAGATGGGATGCACATTTTGAATGCTCAAAAATGTCCTTGTTCGTTATCTGAATGAGTTCTAATCGTGAATGCAATTTTTAAATATCGTAGTGGTGTCATTCATTAGGAAGGGGCGTAATTTAGATATGTTCAGGAGGTAAAAGTGGCATAATCTGACTTGTTTACCACTGAAGGCACGAAACCTGCATTGGTTTTCTAAATAAGGCCATGAATACTAAGTGCAGTGACCCTTGGAAAATAATCTCCCTCTTCATATGTTGTTCTGAATGGTCCTATATATGACAGAAGTCAAATGGTTAGACCAAACAGTTGGCAACTTACATTTCTGAAAGATGTGTTAGGTGCTGCCTCTGCTCCACACTGCTTCTGGTAATCTGCCCAGTCAAAATCCTGCTCTGGATACCCTACAAACAAAAAAGATTAAAGGGTCTGTTCACATATCTGAAATGAAAACATCACTAATGCAATGACCAATATAACTTTTTTTTTTTCACTTTGTACATTTTTGAAGTGTTTCATTCTATTGATTTCAATAAAACAATGCAGTAAACATATAAGGAAAAAAAACAATATTTTCTTTTCACTAGGCTGCACATGCACAGTCCTTAATTGCCCTAAACTATTATACGTTCATTATCCAATATCCTTCCCTTCCTTAAAAAGAAAATATATTAATAAAAACATTTGATGTGTTTTGTGTGCTAAGTTGTCGCTGAGCATGTACTGACTTTTGGGTTTGCTTTTTGTATATATTTATATACTTTCAATGCTGTGAAATTATCATAAGCCTTTATTCTTTAAAGGTTGGAATACTTTGATGTGCTTCTGCCACACACCTTAGATTATTTCATTTTTTATGAGTTTAGTCTTCCTGCTGATGTAGTTCCCTCCTCCAAAAATAACCAATGTTATTTGAAAAATACACTTTTGGGCGAGGGCATCTGTACAATTTTGAAGCAAAGACCTTCCTGCAGACGAGCTAGGGGACAATGTCCTAGAGGACATCCAGAGACTAGTGGTCAATATATCCTGGAGGGAGTTACAATTCAAGCTCATCCATAGAGCCTTCTTCCCTTTCCTTTTGAGAAATACAATTCTGCAGGCTGCCATCTGCTCAACGCTAACCAGCCGTCACGTGTTCATCATTTCTGGTCAAGTCCCTCAGTCTCTGCTTTCAGGGACCAAGTAATTGCTTATGTATACAGAATAAACTCATACCTACTGCTGCAAGTAGTCATATTAACCACTTGCCGCCCACCACAGTGGTCCAGTGAGTAGCACTTTCGCCTAGCAGCAAAAGGGTCGCTGGTTCGAATCCACGACACCATCTGCCTGGAGTTTGCATGTTCTCCCTGTGTCTGCGTGGGTTTCCTCCGGGTACTCCGGTTTCCTCCCACACTCCAAAGACATGCTGGTAGGTAAATTGGATCGTCCAAAAATTGACCCAGTATATATGTATATATGTGTGTATGACTGTGTGTCCATAGCGTGTCAAGATCCTACGGGGTAAAAATGACTGCACCAGCCAAGCAGACACTGGCTGGAAAAAGCGCCCAGAGGCGATTCAGTTCGCATGCGTTGCGCTATACAAGTCATTCATTCATTCATTCATTCACCATATAGCAGAATGACAGCGGCAAAGTGATTGTGATATCCTGACCGGACGTCATATGACGTGATCAGGATATCACAGCTGGCACGTGTCTGTCTGACACACAGCAACTCAGATTGTGGTATGAAGCCTCTGAAAGAGGCTTCTTACCACGTGATCAGCTGTGACCAATCACAGGAAGTGACGGTAAACAACTTTCCTCGGTTCACGTTGACAAGGAGAGCTGACCAGAGGCTCTCACTGTCAGAGGGGGGGTCTGTGCTGATAATCAGCACATTGATTATCAGTACAGTCCCCATTAAAAGTTGTAAATCGCTGCCCAACACCTGTCAGCTGTCCCCCAATAAAAGCCTGTTAGTGCCCATGTCAGTGCACACAACAGTGACAATCAGTGCCCACAACAGTGGCAATCAGTGCCCACAACAGCGGCAATCAGTGCCCTATCAGTAATGCCTGTTAGTACCCCATCAAAGTGCCAATCAGTGCCACTCAGTAATGCCTGTCAGTAGCTCCTCATCAATGCTGCCTATCAGTGCCGCCTATCAGTGCCCATCAGTTTTTTTTCTTTAAATTAAAATTGTTTTTTATTTATAACGCAAAAACTAAAAACCGCAGAGGTGATCAAATACCACCAAAAGAAAGCTCTATTTGTGGTAAGAAACTTATAAATATTTAGTTTGCGTACAGTGTAGCATGACCGCGCAATTGTTATTCAAATTGCGAAAGCGCTGAAAGCTAAACATTGTCCTAGGCAGGAAGGGGGGAAAGTGCCTGGTATGGAAGTGGTTAACAATTCATAAGGGAGTCTGCATTGGATTCATATTTGTTTGCATGTAGCTCGGAGAAGCAAGAGTTTTCCACTGCAGCACCAACTATCAATCAGAGATATCAAATCTGAAAGGGGGGGCACATTTAAAAAGTGGACCCTGTTTTTTAGGCATAACATTAGCTATTCACAAATCTTTATTTACTTTTGTAATTTTTAAATCACAAAGAGAGAGAAGTACACAGATGCTAATCCTCCTTTATTTGTGGATCCCCAACTGTAATTGTTCCATTATTTTGTCTCTTAATGCAACGATAATTCTCATGAAATGATCACGATTATGCTGTGCTAGTTAGGAATCCATGGCAGCACAGTACATGCAATCACATTCTGAGACTACGAATCATTGTGAGTGCTCTTGAGAGCTTTTTCTACCCAAAGTATATAATTAATCAAAGTTGAGGTGGCTGCTCTAAATTTGTCACTTCCATTTATCTTTTCGGTTTCTTGAGTGGGATTCCATTTCTCTGAACTTGTGCTTACATCATTTTGTGATATTGAAAAAGTTGTGGCATCATGTTTTTTTTTTAACCTCAAAAACTGATTTTGGTTTTTGTTTTCAGATCCAAAAAGTCTGCACTACTGAATAAGATATGTGGAAAATACTGCATGCATATCATGTTTTAATTAATGTTATATGTAACCATACAAATAATTGTTATAAATATGTAGCGCCCTGCTCCCAATGATTGGGGCGCTATTATAAATTTAGGGGCATCTGAGCCAATATTGGGCTCAGACTTTACTAATTTCATTGAAATTAGCCTCTGTTCTGGCTATGTTTGTAATTGATAGAAGTTTTCCCCTGTTGCCTGTAGGCGGCGTTACCACCTCAGGCCCATGTTGAAACACAAGCTAACCATGGTGTGTTAAGTGACCCTTCTCGGCAGCCGGCCAGTAGGAGTGGTGCCCCGCCGTGCATGCTGGAAAGGGGTACTTAAGGGGCAGATGCCGTTTTTTGAGGTCCTTCGCCTCGTGGCCTTTCTGGCCACGAGGCTGCATCTCTGTCCAGTAGGCTCAGCTATGCTGGCTGGGGCCTATGATTCTAAAAGGGATCCCAAGCTGTTCATCCAAGTGGAGGGAGCTGCTTAACGAAGGAGACCGGGGGAGGACCTGCCCTGGAGGAGACCAGTCTAGTGTCTCGGGATAGGCCTGGTGACTTTGTTAACAGGGATCCACTACTCTAATTGTCTTACAGTCCGCCGGATCGGCTTAAAGGCTCTCTTAGGCCGCGTACACATGATCAAATCTATCTGCTGGAAACGGTCGGCCCGACCGTCCCAGCAGACAGATTAAATCGTGTGTACGGGCGAGCCGACGAATTTGGCCAGCCGACAGATTTTAAAGCATGCTTTAAAATCTGTCGGCTGGGAATCCGTCCGCCCAATATGTCTGCTGGTTAGTACGCTAACCAGCAGACATATCATGTCGCACATGCGTCGTATGGATTCGACGCATGCGCGGAAGTAATTTACTTCCTGGTGCGGTGACGTGGCGGCATTAACGTCACCGCCACGTCACCGCGCTGTCTGCTGGCAGGGATTTCGGTTTGATCGTGTGTACAGCAATCAAACCAAAATGGCCAGCAGACAGATATGTTCAAATCGGTCGGTCCGACCGATTTGAACAAATCTATTTGCTCGTGTGTACGGGGCCTTACTGTAAGGCTGAAAGTTTCCGCACTAAAATCCTGTGGCAGAGGATTCCTGGCTATCCATTTCTTGTTCTCAGACGGTCTGGGGCAGAGACTGTTCTCATACTGTTCGTGCATCATCCCGGCTGCTAGGCCATGTGAGAGGGGCCTATCCGGGTGAGCAATACCAACTGGAGTGAGTGCTGAATATTGGGACTCAGCTTTTTTTGTGCATTCTGTACCACATACCTGAACCTTCCCCTTCTATCTATACTCTCTACTTCCTTCACAAGTTTTATGCAGCAAAAATAAAACCTAACATTTGAAGGTTTTACATCTTGTGTGGACATTGCAATTCCTACAGACTTTCTTCCCCAGACAATGAACTGAGGCCGCGTACACACGAACAGGTCGTGTGTACACTTTTCGCCGAGAAAACTGTCGAGGAACTAGTCGAGCCTAAAAGAGAGCATGTCTTCTTTTTTCTCGACGGGAATGGGAAAATGTGGCTCGACGAGTTCCTCGACAGCCGAACAAGGAACTCGACGGGGAAACCGATGTGTTTCGCCCGTCGAGTTCCTCGGTCTTGTGTATGCGGCCTCAGAGGTGACGTGCAAAACCCTAAATCTAACCAGAAGCTCTTTCGGGGGTAGTGCTACAAATATAATTAAAGATGATAACTCAATATTGAATATTCATAATATTCAGGCATAAAGTTAATCAAATTACTCTTATAGATATATTTCTATATGTTATTGCTCAAAGTAAAGCATTTCTGACTATGTGTGGAGAACAGAACAGAATGGCACTACATACCTTTAGGAGGAGTGACATTTACTCCATTTATAAGGCACCATTGTACAGGCAAAAGTCCCAGTGAATCGGCATGGCAAAGCAATGACACGTTTTTTGCTTCTGGTCTCAAATCATCAATAGTCACTTGGAAATAAAGGTTGTTAAATACCTAAAATTCAGATTGTACAGCCAATTAATGAACATTCTATATATCAGCCATAATACTGTGCAGATGCAATGTAGTAACACTTAAAACAGACATGTTTATAAAACATCAGAAAACGTCCTAATACCTGCAACATTGTTTAAATGTTCTATCATATTAAAAAAAAAAAAAAAAAAAGAGTTTATTCTACGGGAAGTTCAACGCCCTGCAGATATTTTAAGCAATAAACATGCAAAAATTCACCAATGTTTCTCAGTACAATGCAAATATTTGGGTGTTTATTATTTATAAAGGACCTAAGGGAGATACAGATGACGTTCCAAGCAGCACAAATGATCTCTGTCTGAATGTCCTGTGCATTGTCTGGCTCTTCATGCATTTTGGCAGTGGTGTGGAGGGTTGGAGAGATCACATTTTCATTTGGGATTGATTTACAAAAGGCAAATAGACTGTGCAGGTTGGAAATGCAGGTACACTCATGTTACTTAGAGCTTAGTGAATGTGGTGAAGCTCTACTGATCCAATCATGTGCAAGTAATTATTATTATTTTTTTTAAATCTCCTTGCACCTGATTGGGTATTCTTCACAAAGTGAAGCTTCACTGCATTCACTAGGACAATGAGTGCAACTGCACTCCAAACTACACAGTCTATTTGCCTTTAGTAAATCAAGTTTATCTCAATCCTGGTCATCTGTCTCATGACTACATGTAGTTGTGAGCAGCAAATAGCGTAGCCCTTAATTTTGTAGAAATTCTGAAATATGCCAAAATAAAAGACAATAATCTGCACTACCTTAAAGGGGTTGTAAAGGTTTGTGTTTTATTTTCTAAATAGGTTCCTTTAACCACTTGATACCCGCAGGCCGTCAAATGACGTCCAAAACGGGCACCTGTTATCCCGGGTGGACGTCATATGACGGCCTGGGCTTTGCGGGGGGATATCTCAATGATGCCTGCACCCAGAGGCATCATTGAGATATCATTTTTTAGCGGTGGCGATCGCGTGCACCGTCAGACTGATCATAGCGGCGGTTCCACCGCTAGATCGTTCTTACAGGCGGCGGGAGGGGACATTCCCCCCTCCCGCCGCCATCTGGTGCTTCTCCGGTCTCTCCCATCCCATCAGGAGCCCGGAGAAATGATCGCCGTCCGCCGGATGTTTGCCATTTAGATGACTGGTGACCAGATGGTCACCAGTCATCTCTATGACCGTCGGAGGCCCGGGCGCAGTGTGATGATGTCACGCCCGGGTCCCGTAAGTAAACAAACCGCAATTGCGGCTAGTTTGAATGAGATCTGTGAATTTTTTTCACAATCTCATTCTTTCCAGCCTGGAGGAGAGATGTGGGGTCTTATTGACCCCGCATCTCTCCTTAAAGAGGACCTGTCACACACATTCCTATTACAAGGGATGTTTACATTCCTTGTAATAGGAATAAAAGCGTTTGAAAAAAAAAAAAGTGTAAAAAATAAATAAATAAGTAAAAAAAAAAAAAAT
This sequence comes from Rana kukunoris, assembly GCA_029574335.1. NCBI lineage: Eukaryota > Metazoa > Chordata > Amphibia > Anura > Ranidae > Rana > Rana kukunoris. Next base: position 128,136,898 of record CM056051.1, read on the forward strand.
AATAATAAAAAAATTAAAATGCCCCTGTCCCCGGTAGCTCGTGCTCAGAAGCGTACGCACACGTAAGTCCCGCCCATGTATGTAAACGTCGTTCAAACCACACATGTGAGGTGTCGCCGCGTGCATTAGAGCATGTGCAACAATTCTAGCACTAGACCTTCTCTGTAACTCTAAACTGGTAACCTGTAAAAAATTTAAAGTGTCGCCTATGGAGATTTTTAAGTAACGAAGTTTGGCGCCATTCCATGAGTGTACGCAATTTTAAAGCATGACATGTTAGGTATCTAGTTACTCGGCGTAACATCATCTTTCATATTTTACCAAAAAATTGGGCTAACGTTACTGTTTTGTTATTTTTTGATTTATGAAACCATTTTTTTTACAAAAAAAAGCCGTTTGAAAAATTATTGCGCAAATACGGTGCAAGATAAAAAGTTGCAATGACCGCCATTTTATTCCCTAGGGTGTCTGCTAAAAAAAAAATTATATAATGTTTGGGGGTTCTGAGTAATTTTCTAGCAAAAGAATGATGATTTGTACATGTAGGAGAAAAGTGCCAGAATAGGCCCGGGAAGTAGGTGGGGTTTAAAGCCCTGTATTGAAGTGGTTAAGCTAGTGCATTGTTGGTTCACTTAACTTTTCCTTCAATTTCCCTTCTAAATGTTTTTTTTTCTTTGTCTGAATTTCTCACTTCCTGTTCTCCTCAGTAAGCGTGACCCCATCATCCATGGGGGTTAGTCAGCCAGAGCAGCTTACTGAGGAGGAACAGGAAGTATGAAATTCAGACAAAGAAAACAAAGAAAAAAAACATTTAGAAGGGAAATCAAAGGAAAAGGTAAGTGAACCAACAATGTACTAGCTTAAAGGAGCCTATTTAGAAAATAAAAAACAAACCTTTACCACCCCTTTAAGACTTATTTTAGATACAACCACTCACTTGACATCATCAGAGAAAGCTGAAGTGGTTGTAAATCTTTCAGACCATCTCCTTTTCCGTTGTCAGCCATATTCAGCACTGTTCTGCATTAAAAAAAAAATTATGGGCTGAAATACAAACAAACATTTCAGCTTTTTCTGATGGTGTCCAGTGAGCTTACCTTCTAGATATAGTACTTCTCATTAGCTTCGGATACTTTCCAGTAGCAAAGCTATTCTGAAAGATCACCATGCAACACACAATACACTGTTGCTTAAAAATACAGTGAAGCCACTGGGCACTACAGCTTCTCAATACTAAAACACTGACATGTTCCTTTGTAAAGATAATTTGCACAGTGCAACCTAAAAAGTACAGAAATTAGATTAAATTTGCACTTTGCTATTATAGTTGAACCCCTTTATAGTAACTGCTTCATGTCAAATGATTGATGAAATAACATTCTAAATAATGAAGTGCTGGCATAACTTTCATTAGATATTTATGTGTGTAGGAATGATGCTGTATCAATAACACTACCATCGGAGGGTCTCATCCCTGAACTGAATCATAAATGCAAAAATACACTATATTGTCAAAAGTATTGGGACACCTGCCTTTACATGCACATGAACTTTAGTGTCACCCTAGTCTTAGCCTCTAGGCTTCAATATTGATTTATAACAGCTTCAACTCTTCTGGGAAGGCTGTCCACAAGGTTTAGGAGTGTGTCTATGGGAATGTTTGATCATTCTTCCAGAATTTGTGAGGTCAGGAGCTAAGGTGTTCTATCGGTTTGAGGTCAGGACTTTGTGCAAGCCAGTGATGTTCCTTCACCCCAAACCCACTCATCCATGTCTTTAAGGATCTGGCTTTGTACACTGGCCCAAATCGTTTGGTGGAGAGGGAGAATTATGGTGTGGGGTTGTTTTTCAGAGTTTGGCCCCTTAGTTCTAGTAAAGGGAATTCTTAAGGGTTCAGTATACCAAGACATTTTGGACAATTTCATGCTCCCAACTTTGTGGAAACAGTTTGGGGATGGCCCCTTCCTGTTCCAACATTACTGTGCACCAGTGCACAAAGCAAGGTCTATAAAGACATTATATCATGTCTGTTGACACGTTTCGTGGAAAAATCCACTTCCTCAGGACCTTAAATCTCTTGCATATGTACAACTGGATACTGGAGAGATGAGAATACATATGTCACATATAATCCACATAATATAATCTCTGAGGACTACCATGCCATACAGCCTTTACTTCCATTAGTGGAAGTCAAGTGGTAGTAGTGATGTCCATGGACAAATGATGTATGCTTTTATCTAGATTTTAATTGGATGAAATAAATTTGTATTTTTTTACATATATATATATTTTGGCGTCTGTATCTGTCCATTGGAGGGGTATTTAAAGTCCCATCATGTATATTTTTGCATTTATGACACAACATTCATTGGGCTTACAAGCTCACAGGACCCTAAAAATGCCGGGAGCAATAATATGCAAATACCATATTGTTTGGCAAATATCAGTGACTGGCCCACTGCTTCCTACCATGGGGTGTTTTCAAAAAATATGAATGGCTTTGACATTCAAGACCTTTTTTTTACATGAATACCTCACTTTTTTTTTAAATAAAGTGGTAAAACGTTTTACTTTTTATTTCAAACATGAATGTAAATCAGATGGTTCTTTTATGAATTAAAAAATAAGCAGATAGATTTTTGCAGCTTCAATGAAGAGTATGCCATTGTTACACACTGTTGTCAGTCACACTTACCTTGGTCACAGTTGCAGGACGAATATGACAAGGCTCAGTTGGGTCCACTGCCTCTACTTTCATCCCAGAAGTAAAGGAATGGCTCCGTAAGTCAGCATGATCCTTAATAAAAAATATAAATTCAACACATTCTAATTATCTTCATTAACAAGAAAAAGCTTTCATGATTATCACAAACAAATGGTTTACTAAAGGCAAATACACTGTTCACTTTGAAAGTGAAGTTGGAGTCTGCAAGTGAAATTCCTCCTTAGTGAACATGGTGAAGCTTTGCTTTGCAAAGCACAACCAATCACGTGCAAGGAAAATAATAAACAGCATTTATACATGCACATGATTGGATGATGGAACTCAGCAGAGTTTCACCTCTTTTAATAAGCTTTAGCCTAGGTTCACATTGGAGCGATTTGTCATGCGATTTGAGAGATCAAATCGCATGACAAGTCACAGCCTATTCCCGGCAATGGTAATGTTTCAATCAGTGCGACACCGATTTTGAGGCGCCGCACCGATTTGCAAAAGTAGTTCCTGCACTACTTTTGCCAATTTCAGGTGCGATTTCTATAGACATCTGTGTATGAAGCCACACAAATGTCTATCAAGTAGCACCTGAAATCGCGCTGACCTTGCTACTTTGAAATCGCCGCTACTTCAAGTAAAGTAGCACGATTTCAAAGTAGCACCAGGGCTAAGGGATAATGAACCAGGGCTAAGGGATAATTCCTTTGCAGAGTGCAACTGCATGTGCATAGTGAACAGTCTATTTCCCTTCGGTAAATCAATCCCATAATGTTATTCCAGTCTTAAATTTATAATTAACCACTTAAGACCCGGACCAATATGCTGCCAAATGACCCAAGGGGTTTTTGCGATTCGGCACTGCGTCGCTTTAACAGACAATTGCGCGGTCGTGCAACTTGGCTCCCAAACAAAATTTGCGTCCTTTTCTTCCCACAAATAGAGTTTTCTTTTGGTGGTATTTGATCGCCTCTGCGATTTTTATTTTTTGCGCTATATACAAAAATAGAGCGACAGTTTTGAAAAATAAAACAATATTTTTTACTTTTTGTTATAAGAAAAATCAATAAACTACATTTTAGTCAAACATTTAGGCCAAAATTTATTTAGCCACATGTCTTTAGTAAAAAAAAAATCACAATAAAAAAAAAATTAGCTACCTAGCGGGAACAGCGACACTAATACAGCGATCAGAAAAATGATCGCTTAGTGATACTGGCAATAGGGAGTGAAAGGGTTAACTAGGGCGGTGATCAAGGGGTTAAAACTTTATTAGGGGGGGTACGGGGGCTACCCTGGACCTAACACTAAGTGACTGTCACACTGACACTAAATACAGTAATCATACATGTATGATTACTGCATGCAGTGACACTGTGACAGGGGGGAGGGGGGGCGATCGGTGGGGTTAAATGTGACTATGTGTAGTGTTAGTGCAGTGTTAGTGTAGGACTTACTGTGTTGTGATCTCTCCTCAGCGGTGGTTGAAAAAAACGCTGAGGGAGAGATCACATCGCTTCCTCCTTCCTGTGTTTACACAGGAGGAGGAAGTGACAGGGCGGGCGGGCGCGCGCATTGGCTGGGAGCGATCTGGAGGGGGCGGACAAAAACGAATAGCCGCCCCCTCTTGTCGGATCGCTCCTGCAGCCGCGCGGACCGCCGCATGTACGGGGGGGGGGGTCCGATCGGACCCCCGAACCCCCCCCAAGGCACCAACGTATATATACGTTGATGTGCCTGTCGGTGCCATTCTGCCGACGTAAATGTACATGCGGCGGTCCTTAAGTGGTTAAAAGCCTCCACTATAAGTGGAGGATCAAGGAACCCATTAAAGTCCACAGGTTCTGCACTTCCCAAACCCTTAGTTTTGAGATTTTGGTGTTAACCCTTCATTCCATCCATTCTCTTTAATCCACAACATTTCTGCAGCCTAAACTATATTGGCCCACTTCATCTTTTGAGCAAAGAAACGGAGCAAAGCAAGGTAGAAATCGAAATGCAAGGTCTGACGTGTTCCTGTATGTCAAGGGCCCTGTGGGGACATCAAGGATAGAGAGATGTCACCAACACAGAAGCTCAATATTCCAACAATGCAACTGTGGTATCAGATATAGATAGCTTGGTAAGTAGAAAGAAAATCTGCATGTGTACTGTCACTTTGATTTGGTTAAAGTGTTTGTTACCCCAACACTTCATAATCCTGCTATGCCATGTACTTGAATGAGAAAGTATCCTGTTCTCTTTGTATTGGTTCCTTTGTACGAAATCCCTGGTGTTCCTGCCTGGTCCCCTGGCTTTCCTATTTCAAACTGGCCACATTAGGCATGGAAGTGCATCTTTCCTAGCATGGTCGGTTCTCCGGCTATGCTGGGAACTCAGCCTGCTCTATTCCAGTGATCAGACTTGTCCTGACACGCCCCCCCCCTCAAAGTCATTCACTGGGAAGCTCAGTGTGCTGCTTCCACTCCCCCAGCCCTTATGCAGCTGAGAACAGAGGGAATGTGATTATGTATAAAAAAAAAAAGGGAAAAAAAGTATTTAGAATGTTTTTTATATCTATACACACATGTTGTGCATTGTAAACTGAATGTGTTGTTTCACAAGGTTATTGTTTACAATCACTTTAATGTTGCCTTAAAAAGAGGCACTGCAGTGCCCAAAAATGTTGGCGTTGACTTGGTGACACGAGGCTTTCAGAATAAATTAGCTCTAAAGGTCTACACATTTGTGGTGTCATCTGTTGCATCATTTCAAGCAGTCACCAACTACACTGGTCAGATAGGCTGTATATATATGCTGTTTAATCTACATTTGTAAAATATTTTCCTCCACCATGATTCACCCACAGACAAAAAGTGAAAAAAATGTTTGCTTAAACTTAGTGCTTCTAGTTTAACACCTTTAAAAAAAAATGAAAACAAAAATAGTAATTCAGTTCCTACAACTAATATTTTTATCTGGACTCATTTCCAAATTAATTCCAATCAAAGAAAGGGAGATTTGTAGCAGGAAGCTGATCAAAGAGCAACTTACGGAGCAGAACATAGAGGTTAGATCATCTCTATTGTCCAGCTTAGAGCCTGTCCTCCAGAACAAGTCAGCTGTCAATCTATGTAATTGCATTCCTGAGCTAGATTCCTTTTTACTATGCAGAGAATTATGAGGTTAACGTGTTTACTGGTATTTACTTATAATCCACATCGCCTCTTATAAAAAATACTAATTTCAGAACCTGAGAAAACCATATATCCATTTAATGGCTCCTATATTTACTGTTAAACACAGACATCAGCAGAGCAGAAAAAGAGACATGAAGGTAAAATGTAAAACCACAGGTGCTCTGTTAGCTTAGTTAACTGCCATTTTAATGATAATGCAAAGCAGACTAACAGTAAATTCAAACTAGTTGTAACAAAACGTCACAAAATGTAAATAGCAGTATTTCTAGAGAGTAATAAGAGAAAATAAACACAATTTGTATGACCGATGATTTTTATTAACACCTTTTTATTCTGTAGGCAATAATTTTTGCATATTTTATACTTTATAGCAATTAAATGTGCATGGTTAACCACTTAAGACCCGGACCAATACGCTGGTAAATGACCCAAGGTGTTTTTGCGATTCGGCACTGCGTCGCTTTAACAGACAATTGCGCGGTCGTGCGACGTGGCTCCCAAACAAAATTTGCGTCCTTTTCTTCCCACAAATAGAGCTTTCTTTTGGTGGTATTTGATCACCTCTGTGATTTTTATTTTTTGCGCTATATACAAAAATAGAGCGACATTTTTGAAAAAAAAACACTATTTTTTACTTTTTGTTAAAAAAAAATCAAATAAACTAAATTTTAGTCAAACATTTAGGCCAAAATTTATTTAGCCACATGTCTTTAGTAAAAAAAAAAAATCGCAATAAAAAAAAATAGCTACCTAGCGGGAACAGCGACACTAATACAGCGATCAGAAAAATGATCGCTTAGTGACGCTGGCAATAGGGAGTGAAAGGGTTAACTAGGGCGGTGATCAGGGGGTTAAAACTTTATTAGGGGGGGTGGGGGGGCTATCCTGAACCTAACACTAACTGTTTTTTACAGTGCCTGTCACACTGACACTAAATGCAGTGATTAAATCACTGCATTCAGTAACACTGTGACAGGGGGGTGGGGGGGGGCGATCACAAGGGGTTAATATGCCTATGTGAGTGTGTGTCAGTGTTGTGTTGGTGCACACTTACTTGTGATGTCTTCTCTCATCAGCAGCGCTGGGAAACAGCGCTGCGATGAGAGAATACATCATTTCCTCCTTCCTGTGTAAACACAGGAGGAGGAAGTGACAGGCTGGGAGCGCGCTCCCATTGGCTGGGAGCGATCGCGGGGGGGGCGGAAAACACGGACATCCGCCCGCAGATCCCGGATCGCTCCCAGAGGTAGGGAGACCCCCGCACGCCGCGGAGGGGGTCCCGATGGGACCCCCGAACCGCACTCAGGCGGGGACGTAAATTTACGCCCTTGTGCCTGTACGAGCCATGTTGTGGCCGTATATGTGCGTGCGGGGGTCTTTAAGTGGTTAATTGATATTTAAACTGATCACGAATATGCACAGGTTATAGGTCTATTCCAACCCTGAATCTCATCAGCAGGGAACTTTCTTGGCAAATGTTAGGGTCCTTTCACACGGAGCGGATCTGTATTGATCCGCTTCGTATGCCCGTTTGCTCAGCGGGGATTCCTCCGTAAAATCCCCGCTGAGCTGTCGGCTGACAGGGCGGTCCCTGCACAGTGTGCGGGGACCGCCCTGTCTTTTCTCCGCTCTCCCCTATGGGAAATCGGATGAATACGGACCGTATGTCCGTATTCATCCGATCCGCCAGACGGAAGAAAAATAGGGTTTTCTTCCGTCCGAAAAACTGGATCTTGACGGAGGCGGATGTTTACGTCCGCTAACGTTCGCAATCCCATAAGGAAGCATTGTGAGTCCGTAAACGGACTTATGAAAAGCGGACCATTCGTTCGCTCATGTGAAAGGGCCCTTAGGGTCTCAAGAAATTAGATGGGCCGTCAGTACTTCAGGTATGATCAATTTTCAGATATTGGCACCATAGCTTGTGGACTTTATAACTTTCACAAAGACCAAATAATATACACCCATGTGTACTTATTTTTACCAAACATATGTAGCAGTATAAATTTTAGCCAAACAGAAATGAGAACAATTCATTTTTTTTACAGAATTTTTAGTCTTTTTTCTTTTTTTAGCACAAAAAATAAAAAACCCAATGATGATTAAATACCACCAAAAGAAAGCTCTATTTGTGTGAAAAAAAGGACACAAATTTCATTTGGTTACAGTGTTGGATGACTGAGTAATTGTCATTTAAATTGTGAGAGCACCGAAAGCTGAAAATTGGTCTGGTTAGGAAGGGGGTTTAAGTGCCCAGTGGTCAAGTGGTTAAACAGGCAACCCAATGACCAACTGAAGGAGCACTCATAGCAGGCTGACAGCCCTGCTGCTAAGTACAGGCAGAAGTTTAGGCTTGCTGTTACTGGTAGGAGTTTTAGACACATAGGGGTTGATTTACTAAAATTGGAAAGTGCAAATCTGGTGCAGCTCTCTGTATGGTAGCCAATCAGCTTCTAACTTCAGCTTGTTCAATTAAGCTTTTGCAATAAAACCTGAAAGCTAATTGGTTTCCCTGCAAGAACTACACCAGATTTTGAACTCTCCAGCTTTAGTAAATCAACCTCATAGTAATCACATCTTCTTGATCATGGACCACAATGAAAAGCTACCATGAGTTTTTTCATAAGGAGCCAGACAAGCAGGAAGTGTGGAGTTCAGCAAGGGATTACAGCAACTTCTAAGCAAAAACAGACACGGAGGACATGAAAGCAGGACTGCTATAAGGTAAAGCAAGCTATTTAGCATTAATTTTTTTTTTCCTTTACTGATCCTTTACGGAACTTTGCAACAGATTCACAAAAACAATTAATTTAACCACTAGCCGACCAGCCGCCGTCGTTCTACGGCGGCAGGTCGGCTCTCCTGGGCGAGAGCCCGTAGCTCTACGTCGGGACATTCGCGGGCACTAGGGGGCGCATGCGCGGCGCCGGCGTGGCCCGCGCTCGCGCCCCCCGCTCGCCCCCGAGTCCCGTGCGCGCGCCCGGCGGGCGCGATCGCCGCCGGGCACGCGCGCACGTTCGTTACAGAGCGGGGAATGGGAGGTATGTGTGTAAACACATTCCTCTCGTTCCTGTCAGCGGGGGAAACGCTGATCCTCCTAGATCAGTGATTTCCCCTAGTGAGTCCACCCCCCCCATACAAATAGAACACAAATAGGAACACACTTAACCCCTTCCCCGCCCCCTAGTGTTAACCCCTTCACTGCCAATGGCATTTTTATAGTAATCCAATGCATTTTTATAGCATTGATCGCTATAAAAATGCCAATGGTCCCAGAAATGTGTCAAAAATGTCCGATGTGTCCGCCATAATATCGCAGTACCGAAAAAAAAACGCTGATCGCCGCCATTACTAGTAAAAAAAAAATATTAATAAAAATGCCATAAAACTACCCCCTTTTTTGCAAACGCAATAAATTTTGCGCAAACCAATCAATAAACGCTAATTGCGATTTTTTTTTACGAAAAATATGTAGAATAATACGTATCGGCCTAAACTGAGGAAAAAAAATGTTTTTTTATATCTTTTTTGGGGATATTTATTATAGCAAAATGTAAAAAATATTGAATTTTTTTCAAAATAGTCGCTCAATTTTTGTTTATAGCGCAAAAAATAAAAACCGCAGAGATGATCAAATACCACCAAAAGAAAGCTCTATTTGTGGAAAAAAAAGGACGCCAATTTTGTTTGGGAGCCACGTCACACGACCGCGCAATTGTCAGTTAAAGCGACGCAGTGCCGAATCACAAAAAGTGCTCTGGTCTTTGGACAGCAATATGGTCCGGGGCTAAAGTGGTTAACTGGTTGCCGACCAGCCGCCGCAGTTCTACGGCGGCAGGTTGGCTCCCCTGCGCGTGAGCCGTAGCTCTACGTCGCCTCTAGAAGTGGCCACTAGGGGCCTGGTGGGCGCGATCACCGCCGGGCACCTGGGATTGCTCGCTACAGAGTGAGGACCGGGAGCTGTGTGTGTAAACACACAGCTCCCGGTCCTGTCAGGTAGAGAAACGCTGATCTTCTGTTCATACAATGTATGAACAGAAGATCAGTGATTTCTCTCAGACTGTCCACCCCCCCATACAGTTAGAACACACCCAGGAACATACTTAACCCCTTCCCCGCCCCCTAGGGTTAGCCCCTTCACTGCCAGTGACATTTTTATAGTAATCCAATGCATTTTTATAGCACTGATCGCTATAAAAATGCCAATGGTCCCAAAAATGTGTCAAAGTGTCCGGTGTGTCCGCCATAATGTCGCAGTACTGAGAAAAAATCACTGATCGCCGCCATTACTAGTAAAACATTTTTTTATAAAAATGCTATAAAACGACCCCCTATTTTGTAAACGCTATTACTTTTGCGCAAACCAATCAATAAACGCTTATTGCGATTTTTTTTACAAAAAATATGTAGAAGACTACGTATCGGCCTATACTGAGGAAAAAAAATGATTTTTTTAAAAAATATTTTTGGGGGATACTTGTTATAGCAAAAAGTAAAAAATATAATTTGTTTTCAAAATTGTCGCTATATTTTTGTTTATAGCGCAAAAAATAAAAACCGCAGAGGTGATCAAATACCACCAAAAGAAAGCTCTATTTGTGGGGAAAAAAAGATGCCAATTTTGTTTGGGAGCCACCTCGCACGACCGCGTAATTGTCAGTTAAAGAGACGCAGTGCCGAATCGCAAAAAAGTGCTCTGGTCTTTGGACAGCAATATAGTCCGGGGGTTAAGTGGTGTGGGTTTACATACACTCTAACCTAATACCTTCATTTACCCAGCTCTCATTGGAGTCTGGGTACCTTGTTTTCTGTAAAATAGTGGACAGGGTACAGGATAACCAGTTTAGGGTGAAGTGGAAGCTCTTAGACTCTTACCTTAAAAACTTCAACAGGTAATGGACAACTTGCAGCATTTATCAGGGAACTCTCTAGAGCACATTTCCATTCAGTTATAGTCTTCAGTGGACAAATGTCTAAAATATAAGATGTAGTCAATTAATGTATCATACCATGCACAAACGATAATTTTACATTTAAAGATAAAACTTACAATTTCTTTAAATTTTTTTATTGTTGGTGGCTAAAAAAAACAGCCCCTCCACATTGGAATCCATGCGTCGGTGTCCTGAAAGGGGTCGGATGCATTGGATAGGGGAGGTGGCGATGAACAGGGGGTGGTGCCCATGTGCCCTTAATGGCTGGGCCGCCCCTGGTCATTGTATAGTGTCGTTAGTTACCCTGTATACACAACCTAAAGCTTCTCATTTTATAGTCAGAAGATTCTGTTTGTATGCAAACATGAGGTTTATGGCATGCCACTGCACAGGTTAATGCATGACCTCTCTCTGTAGTCTAAGAACTGAGATTTCCTGTGAAGAAACTACATATCCCACATATGCTACTCTGCAGGTGAGAGTTACATAGTACAGTATTTATCGGCGTATACCGCGCACTTTTTTGCCCTTAAAATCAGGGCGCGATATACGCCGATACTCGCTTCCCGCGCTGTGTTTGAACTGAGCCGCCGACATATACCGAGCAGAGTACACTCGAGTACACTCAGGCCAGGCTCGGCTTCCCTCGCAGTTATGCGAGAGAAGCCGAGAGGAGCCGAGAGGAGCCGAGCGTGCCTGAGCGTGCCCGAGTGTACTGTGCTCGGTATATGTCGGCGGCCGCGGCGTTCAAACACATCGCGGGAAGCGGGGATCAGGGACAGCGCAGAAGAAGCGGGGAGGACACCACAAAGACCACAGACGGACGCCGAACCCGGACATATAACCGGACCAGACATGGTATAAATCTTTTGGCCTGTCTTATAAGGCACTACTGTTGCACAGTGCTGTCTCCATAATCCTTGAAGCTTTCTTACAGTAGAATTAAACAGTATGATGACCTCAACAGCATGTGGTGATGTTCTTTTATGTTACAATTGGCAGGCTGGGATGTGTCAGTGACCAAGTTATTTTACATAACAGCATAGGTGTGTACCCCAAAGCTCAAACACACATGCCTGTTATGTTTTTACAATTTTATTTAGAAGCCCCATTGGGGGGCTTTAGTGAAATATCAGGAATCTAAACTGACCCCTGATGTCTCACTTTTGAGACAGTGAAAGGGACTGAGGCCAGAACTTCCCCAGTCCCTTTCTCTGCAGCATTAGCTTCACTGGACAGTGAATAAATGGGAAGTGCTCTGTGCTCAGTGGCTTTCTATTCATTCACAAACCGAAGCATAGTGAACACAATTTACTATGCTTCAGTTATAAATGGACACATGAGTGATCTGTACTGATCACTCACTGTGTTCGTTCTGAAAAGTAAGGGCTGGTGAATGACATATTTACCAGCTTGTTTCCCCACTCTCCATCTTAAAACACCTACCGTAGTAGCCAGCAGAAGAGAAGAGGTGGAGGTCGGAAAACTGAAGGGGGGACACAGGGCCGGGCAGCAAGGGTAATCAGCATGCAGAGTGATTAAGGAGTACCCAGGCACACCTGGAACACCCTGTTCAAAGGCCTATGGTTAACAGCAGTACAGAAAAGTATGGTCAATACAATGATAATATTGACTCAGGTCTTTCTGAATCATAAGACTGGCTAGACAGAGTTTCAAATATTTATGCTGATAGGATGACATGCCTTTTTTTCTGTAGCCTGTTTCACAAGCTTTATCCACAGCTTTGGACAGTGGTCATAGCTAGTGTTGCTCACGAATATTCGCATTGCGAATATTCGCTACGAATATTGCATATTCGAGTATTCGCGAATAACACGAATATCGCGGCGAATATTCGCTATTTCGAATATTCGAATTTTTTCAATTTTTTTTTTAGAACAGATCACATCCTAGAGATCCCCATCGACGTCTAAAAGCATTGCTGGTATGATTAGAGACCTTGGGCCGAGTAGCTGCAGCGCTCATTTTATATTGCCGAAAAATCGCAATGCGATTATTCAGCAATAGCGATATCGCGCGATTATTTTATATTGTAATATATCACGAATATTCTGAGCCAATCAGAGTGCTCCTTCCGCATTTGCCGAATATTCGCAATTATTGTGTATTGTAATATATCACGAATATTCTGAGCCAATCAGAGTGCTCCTTCCGCATTTCTCGAATATTCGCAATTATTTTATATTGTAATATATCACGAATATTCTGAGCCAATCAGAGTGCTCCATTCCGCATTTCTCGAAATTTCGCATTCGCAATAGCGAAAATTCGCAATAATTTCATTTCCAAAAAATATGACGAATATTCGTATTTAGCGAATATATCTCGAATATTCGACTATATATTCGAGATATATCGCAAAATCGAATATGGCATATTCTGCTCAACACTAGTCATAGCTAAATAATTTCCTTTTTAAGTAAAAAGTTAAAATAGATCATAGGAAACTAAGGAACACTGTGCAATCGCAAAAAAATAAGGAGAGACATAACTAAGACTCTTTAATATTCAGACACATGAAGGGGATGATTTATATTGCACAGTTGATATTAATAAACATAAGCTTTAACCTCCACATTGTGTGCACACGCAGTACTGTAAAAACAGACACATGAAAGAAACATGAATTATGACTAAACTGAAGTAACTTAAATAACCCAGTCATTAAAAACCTGATAAGAGAGTAGGGAGTGTCTTTTTATTGAGATTCTAACGATGACACGTGCACAAGGCACACGAGGGAGCAGCTGCAACAAACTTCAATATAGTCTGAAGTGTAGTTAACACTGCTTATTCACACATAAAATTAACAATTTGCAGATAAAAATAATTCTTGGTCCAAATCCATGCCTCCTTTAGGGCTCATTCCGACATGTGTGGGGACTGACGTTTTTCTGCACTAGAAAACCGCCAATCTTTGCATGGGCACACAGAAAACAATTGTTTCGCACTGCAACGCAGGTGGCAGCTGCAGAGAATTGCTGCAGGGAAAAATATGACGTGTCTACTTTTACATTAAGTTTTAATAACTCAAACAAGCAGTAAAATCACCTTTTTTAATTTTCGCCAGGCTTACACATGCATGTAGCATTCCTTCACATGCAGCATCACTGTGTGTTTATTCAGACCCCACCCCTCTCTTTCCTCATAGGTTCACAGATTGACAGCAGTGGGAGCCAATGATGCCCACTGTGTGTCTCAGCCAATCAGGATGGAGAGTCCCAGACAGCCAAGTCTCTTGTGCAACATCGCTAGATCTAGATGGGGCTCAGGTAAGTATTAGGGGGACTGATAAGGGCTGCTGCACACAGGTCCAAAGTCAGAGCAGTTATGAAGTATGGTATATAGCAGGATTTGAAATATCATCCTTGTTTAACCAAAAATTAAAGTGGTTGTAAACCCTTTACAACCACGTTAACCTATAGGTAAGACTAGATTAAGGCCCCTTTCACATGAGCGGACCGTTTGTCTGCTTATTACAAGTCCGTTTACGGACTTGTAATGGGCCCCAATGGGATCGTGTCCGTTAGTGGATGATGCATCCGCTAACGTCCGCAACGATCCGCGTCCGTTAAGGTCTGGTTTTTCGGACGGAAGAAAACCCTATTTTTCTTCCGTCTGAAGGATCGGATCGGATGAAGACGGACAGACGGTCTGTTTTCATCCGATTCCCCATAGGGGATAGCTGAGGAGAGACAGGGCGGTCTCTACACAGTGTGCGGGGACTGCCCTGTCCGCCGACAGCTCAGCGGGACCCCCCGATGAGCCGACGGACACACACGGAGCGGACCGAAAAACGGACCGCTCCGTGGGAAAGAGGCCTAAGGCTTACCTGTAGGTGCTTGAAATATCTCCCAGACCTGCACGTCTAGGAGATATATGCAAATTGCTGTACAGCGATTTGTTCTGCGCATGCACCAGAGTTAGAAAGAGCACACTGTGCCTTTCTAACTCGGGTTATGCCGTGAGTGGAGGCGCCTGCGCGCATGTGCGGGAGTAATGTCACGCGACTCCAGCAACTCACAGAGCCGGAGTTTGAGGCCCCGAAAGGAAGAGGGTGAAGAATGGCCGCTCGCTACTCGCGAGGAAGACGGGGAAATCGCGGGCTTCTCCTGCAGGTAAGTGTCACATAATGGGCTACAATGCGATGCTTTACCTTTGCAGGGAAACAATGAGGAAGTAACCTACGGAAGTAGTCTCTGGGAAAAAAAATATATTTGTAATAACACAATGAAGTCACATTTCAACAGACTGCTGCTTTTAGCAGGTAAATAATAAAGGCAGATGTTTAATTGGTTGTCATGGGCTTCAACAATCTGTTGGACATGAACTGTTATTTGAAATTAAAAATGTTATATTAAATCTGTGTCAGTAGTCCAAGAACTGCACAGATCTCAAACTGCTGGCTGAATGAGATGAGATGGTTACGATTTGGGAGTGTCTGACAGTAAAATAGGCTACTAATGAAAATTGTGTTTAAGTAGCAGTTCACCTAGTTCTGTCCCAATGTATTTGTGAAGTGTTGCAAAAAACTGTGACAGTGACAAAAGGGTTTGTGCCGAATACCTCCACTGAGGAGTAAGACAATCTAAGCATTTTTTCATAACATACCCAAAGGTGGTTCCATCCTACACTGGTTTTCTTGGCACCAGCCAACAGGTCGAAGTCTACAGTCCAAGTAAAACAGCCATTGATCGCAGGCATCTGACTCCTCCAATCCGACATAGCGCAGTCGTAGTCTTCCACCCACATTTTCTATCACACTGACTATCCAGTACTGAAAGGGGTTCTGGGAGTCCTGGAGCTCTATCAGTGAATCGACTGTAATGAGGTCTACTGGGGTTTTTCCTCGAAGAGGCTGTTGGAGTTAAGAGAGATGGTGTAATTAATAGGTAAGATTACCTAGATAAAATATTTCAAAGCAAAATTGTATTTATTTGTGTTACACTGTAAGTTTAATGTGATTATTATAATTTACAAACAATAGCCCCTTATAGCACACTGTAATGACAGATTATTTTTAATGAGATATCAAGGGTCTATTAGACCCCTGATGTCTCACTTACCTTCCCTGAAAAGCACATTGAACACTGAACAAATTTAAACACACCCTATAGCAGCAGGAAGTGTTCTCAAAATCCTGGTCCATCTGCCACGGAAATAGAAAATACTGTCAAGCAGCTAATTCTCCAGCCACAGTAAAAGTAGTACAGTATACCTTTGCCACTGCACTGCCTGCCAAGGGTGGGGAGGGTTAAAGTTGTACACCCGTGCACTTACCAACGACGAGGGGTTGTTAAAAAACAATGCAGCAGACTAAAATAGCACTGCTACTGAGCACAAAGTATGAGGGGGGTTAAAGGATGTGTTCACTTTTTAGAAAAAATAATAAATGCACATATTTTTCAATAAAACAATGTGCATTTATTATATTTTCTTTGCAGAAGCCTGAAAAGAATTGCACCCGTGGTCAGGGGGTCAGGGGTGCAATGTCAGTCTTCTGCAGACAAGCCTTGCAGCTTTCAGCTCGTACCTCCACATGGGCTGTCAGTTTCAAAGTTGCAGGGCTTGTGAATGAACGACAAGGGTACTCATCAACGCTCTCGCAGTTCATTCAGAACTACAGACCATCTGCCACAGTGGCAGGTAGTTTATTCACTAACTGGAAACTGTGAATAAATGATGAAGCCGAATTGTGACAGCAGGAAAAAAATACACACCCACTCATATGTTGAACTACAAGGCAGCCCCCAGGTTGCGGCTCTCCAGCACACGCGTGCGGGCACAGTGCAACCAAATACCATGCTGGTAGGACTCGGGGTACACACAGGAGACAAGGAACCAAGAAAACCTTCTGCAGCTGGCTAGGAAGGGGTGCCAGGGGAGAGGATGCAGGGAGCAAGCGTAATGCACAAGGAGAGAGGGGGATGCTGCGCCAAGGTGCTCAGAGAGACTCAGCAAGTTGGAAAGGGCTTCAGGCAAACAACAACAAACAATGCTGAGAAAGACACACACAGCAACAGGAAATGGGGAATGCACAGACAGAAACCAAAGGGAATATAACTGCAAAACTGAATAACTGAAAAAACACACAATATGACGATACTCAGACAGCAGCGAACACCATAGGAACAGAGGGGTCCGGCTTCCACGTGAAGATACATTGCGGTACAATAGTGAAAAAATATCTAGGTTCAAGGCAGGAAGGAAGGAACCCAAGAAACTTGGACAGGAGAACAAACCCGGTGCCAGATCGATGTGCATGTAAGCTTGACACCAATCAGCTTCCAGGTTTTATTGTCAAAGCTTAATTGAAAAAGCTAAAGTTATTGGCTACCATACAGAGCTGCACCAGATTCTGAGTGCACCAGTTTTAGTAGATCTCCTCCATTGTGTCTATAAGCCCTTTGAATACAAATAACTACAAATGTAATAGTAGTTAACAACAGCTATTAAATGTTAATAGCCATATTTGATACAGCAAACAGACTTCATCTTATACTGATTTGAACTTTTTCTTAAGACTTCATCTTATACTGATTTGATAGCACTAAACTGAAATCCAATTACTATCGCACTATGCATAATAATATTGCTTTTTCTAATGCCTTGGGAAAATAATCAATGTTAAAATAAAAAATTTCTAGTGCAACTCAACAAAACAAAATCAATAATATATGCAATTCTTATATTCAGTCTAATAACAGATACCTGCTTTTGTTTAAAAAAATAAAAATGTACACAAATTTATGTGAAATGAAAATGCATTACGTATACGCTAACATTCATTTTATCCTCATAAAGGAGGAGATTTTAATAATGGTTTTTCTACTGGACTCGGATGACCCCTTTTAACACATTTCATGGACAAAACCTGAAAGCCATAGTTTTTTGTGGCATTTAAAAACTGTAAGATGGTTTCCCTGACAACTGCCTGTCCTGTAGTTAGTGAACACCTCTGTTCTTTCATTTTTCAAAAGTGTGTCATACTATGTGTTAAAAAGAGTCACTTAGACAGTAAATGTAATTTATGGTGTCAACTGTGTGAATGAAAGAAATGTTATCCCAAGGATTTCCTTAAATTCTAAAAACAAGAAATGTGATATTTCTCAGTGATCTTTTACCCCGTTCTGCAAGCAGTAGTAGAGTCTTGTACCTTATTAGCCATCAACCAAAGTTAAAGTTAGGATTTAGGGGGATAGCATTTATTGGCTAACTAAAAAGATTGTCTTGCAAGGTTTCAAAGCATGTATCTTCTTCAGGTATCATAAACTAATAGTAAGAAATCCTTTTGCAAGAAGTATTAAAAATATTTTATTTATTAAGCTGAACAATAATGGTTGTCACTTAACATAAATAAATTAGTCTTTATTCTATATTAATCATCCTGCACAGCAAGCCAGTAATTCTTGCGTATTATTCCAAGAAGCTTATAGATACAAGAGTTCTTTTCTGACCTTTTTCCCAGCAACAGCAGAATTGCGCATTATGTCACTTCTGTTTTTAAGATGGAGGTCTCCAGGTCTGGCAGTCCTCTACTTCCCTCTTTAGTTTCTATTTATAAAGTATGACTCTCCATAGTTACTACATATCAGCAGGAATAAAAAATGGTTCCCGTATCTTTTAACTACTTGTTTACTAGGGCGATGTTTTTAATTTTGTGTATTTTTTAATGTGTTAAAATCTTCCTTTATTGAAAAAAAAATACTTAAACATCCCCCAAAAATTATGTACTTTCTGAAAGCAGAGACCTTGGAGAATAAAATAGTGTCCACTGCAATTTTTTATGCTGCAAGATATTGGCGCAGCTACTTATCAAATGCATACGTTCATGAAAACTACTATAAAAAGTAATTTAAGTGAAAAAAATAACAAAATGTTATACCCAATTTTTGGTAGAATATAAAACATGGGGTTACTTCAACTAAATCTGTACCAAGGATTCCTTGACGAAGGAGCACACATGTTCCGAATGCGTGCACGCTACTAGCATCATCCAACCGCGACCAGGGACACTTGGACTGACGATTTCCCCCTGCGCCCTGTTTTGCTCTAACCTAGGACACTGGAAGCCAGCAGCGCTGCCAGACAAGAACTTACAACGCTAGAAGATCGCCTCTTGGAGCCCTGCTGTCCATTCTGCTGTCCTTTGGACATTATTAATGATGTGCCTGCTTTTATTCTACTCAAAGTGAGTGCATTTCTACTACAATTAAAAAACGCGTGATAACACTACTGCACTTAGCTTGGCGCTGCTTGTTTTCTTTCTTCCATACCAAGTATGTGAAGCTTTAAAATTATTTGTGCCTGTAAAATCGTATAAATCTGTTATCCAAGATTCTTTGTAGGCGACGCTTTAAAAGTCTATTAAGGTTATCAGTTTAGAGTTAACCATGAATTATGGCCTTATAATTACTGCTCTCATTCTGATGGTCACAACAATACTTCACATATGTGGTGCAATTTTATGTTTACATACTTGTGAGTACGCTATACTGCATGTCTGTATTAGGGTGTGTACAGGGGTGCATTCACATTTGTTTTAAATTACTACTTATTACTATTAAGGTTCCATGCAAACTGGGCGTTGAAATAATATTATAAAAATCAAAGTAGCTTTTCAGTGAGTCTTTCAAAGTTTTTAACGTTTTTGCAATAGCGTTTATTATCGTTTTTTTGCGTTTTTCCACGTTATTTTATTTTTTTTAAATACTTTTTTTTTTAATGAATCAAAAACATTAAAAAACGCTGGTAAACCACCTTTTTTATCTTTTATCGGCGTTTATCAGCGTTTACGAGTGTTTGGCGTTTTTTGTGGTCAGAAAAACGACTCCTGAACGCGATTTTAGGGCATTCAGAAAACAGCCCATAAACTCCACTGCTGATAAACATCCAAAAACGTCCATGTGTGCCTGGACACATAGAATAACATAGAGGGGAGTTTATGGGCTGTTAATAAAAAATGGCCAAATTCCCAAAAACTGACGTTTATGAGCTTCAGTGTGCATGGAGACTAACACTTTTTTTTCTTTATTTAACTTTCTTGCTATCATGCTTGATTAGGTGCTTTCCCGGCTGAAGTAGATTTCAGACAAAATTTGGGTGATTCAGAGTTGTGATGAATCTGAATTTGCAAATCACAATAGAGACAAATTTCAAAGAATTCTAAACAAAACAACAAATTCATTGGTATTCATATTTTTCATTTAGATGACATGATGCAATAGTTTGGGCCTTGCGTTAACGTTTGAAGCATCCGAAATAACAGAATGATGTATAATGAATGGTCTGAATTGAATCAGAAACATTATTTTTTGTTACTCTAGTGAGCATAGCGTGAGTATTCTAATAAGATTATTTTTGTATTGGGGTTGAACTTGAGAGACCATTCATTTCATTTGTATGTGTGCAGCCCAACAAGTCAGTAGGGAATAAGGAAATTTGTTTAACTTAATATCATAATCAGCAAATATGTATTAATATGGATTCATTTGTTTTATTTGAATGAGAGCGGTGCGGTAGTCTTTGACTTGGATAATCAATAAATAAAGTAAGGTATAAAAGTGAAATAAGATGATGATTCCTACTTATTGTGTTTGGGTTGGATGGAAGTGAATCCATCAGAATCTCTGAATCATAGCATAACAAATTAATAAGAAAATAATATCGTTCCATTTTTTACTTTTGGAGGCACGTGACTCCAGTTGATATTGTCCAATCAGCTCATTCCATTTCTCTTTGTGGGTTGGACTAGCAGGGATAGCTCAGTTCATAAGTAATCTTCCTAAATACCAAATTAACGCGATAAAACAAATATAGCCAATCTACCAGGATAACTACCAAAAATACGAATCATTCCGAAACAAAAAATATGCCAAATGAATCGGAATATATAAAACAAATTCTGAAAATAAATCATTCTAACATAACAAATATGACAAAACAAAATTATTTACCGAGTGAATGAATCTGAAACGACACAAAGCTAATTTTTCCATCATGCCCATCTCTACTGATAATATAGTTTTGGTGATATAAGTAAATAGCATAGAGCCTATTAAAAAGCTATTCACTTGGGTTTAAAATTGGAATAATTATTAAAAAATACACTTTAATTTAAATTAGGATACATACTCCCTCTAAAAGTTTTGCTGGCGCAGTCCTGGAACCAGTCAAATCATGAATAAGGTATTCAGCCCAATCAGTGCATTTCTCCTTTATACCTGGGGATAAAAAAAAAAATCTTGCTTAGTTCCGCCACGCCAATCATATTGACAGTATAACAT
Source organism: Rana kukunoris (assembly GCA_029574335.1). Taxonomy (NCBI): domain Eukaryota; kingdom Metazoa; phylum Chordata; class Amphibia; order Anura; family Ranidae; genus Rana; species Rana kukunoris. The sequence goes on from CM056051.1 coordinate 128,158,034, forward strand.
TATTGTATACTTGGATTAGTGATATAGGGTAATGAAGTTTGCACTGTCACCTTATAAATAATAACTGCACAGTATCTCTTTTTTTATACAATATTGGCTAAATGTATTGATGCTAGAAGTACATATTAGCATCAACATAGCATTGATGAACAATCCTCCAAAGATGATTATATATGTTTTTTGTGAGAATGCATCTGCCTTTTTAGTAAACAATTCACCTCCAAAAACACTGCAGCAACCAAAATAAATTTGGATCACAGTACGAAACATACGTTCCACAAACAGCTCTATTTTGTGGGCTCAAATCAATGTGCTTTAGCAAAAATAGGCATTAAAAAGCACAACTACTTCAGGCAGTGAAGCAGATTTACTAAAGGAATTGAGAAGCTTAAAGTGGATGTAAACCCCCCAAAAAAATGTTTGATGTCACAATGTAGAGTATAAGATTTATTATCATCTGTGCCCAGTCTTGCCACACAGAGTTAATCCAGCGCTGAGTAATCCTCTTTTAAAGTTCAGTGCAAATTAACAGAATTCCAGATAAAAACTTGCCAAATTATAAAGTCCGTTTCTCTGTTATTGCTTTCAGTAACAGGTTATTTACATATCTAGCTTGGACATGTTTATCATAACAAGAGGTGATCCAAAGTTCATTGTATATTACTAGGATGTGTTATGTCATGTTATGATAAACAAAACATAACATATGATAAACATGTCCTAGCTAGATATGTAAATAACCTCTCACTCAAAGCAAGAAGAGAGAAAACCGACTTTTTATTTAGGCAGGGTTTTATCTGGAAGGCTGTTCATTTTCACTGAACATAAAAGAGGATTTCTTAGATCTGGATTAACCCTGTGTGGCAAGACTGGGCACAGATGATAGGAAATATTATACTCTACATTGTGACATCAATAATAAAATTTTTTTTTGGGGGGGGTTTACATCCACTTTAACTTCAGTTATCCAATCATGAGAAAAGCAAATATCAATTTAACATGTAAATTATTGGGAATTTAAAGTGAACACAGGTATAATTATTTCACTGAGTGAAGATTATCAACTCTTTTATTACATCAGTGTGTCAGCTTTAGTATTAGGTTTTGTGTATTTGTGTATCGTCAGTCTAATCACTTTCTTCATTTAGGCCCATTTTACATTGAGGCGTTTTTTAAGCGGTACAGCGCTAAAAATAGCGCTGCTATACCGCCTGAAAAAAACCTGCCCTGTAGTCTTCAATGTAAGGCTCCATTCACATCTAGGCGACAAAACGCCTGTCGCGCGACGCTCGTGCCGCTGGAGGGGAAAAATCCCATTGATGTCTATAGAGATGGTTCACATCTCTGAAAAGTCCCAGACCCTTTTTTTCAAGCGACATTGGCGTTCGTCCATAGACATCAATGAGGAGATTTGTAAAAAAAAAAAAAATCGAAGCGCGGCAAGTAAAGCCGCGTATGCGGCGTTACTTGCCGCATAGATGTGAATGCAGTCTTAAAGCCCGAAGGCTTTCACACTGAAGCGGTGCGCTAGCAGGACCGCTCCAAAAGTCCTACTAGCCGCATCTTTGCAGCGGTATAGGAGCAGTGTGTTTACTGCTCCTATACCGCTCCTTCCCATTGAAATCAATGGGAAACCGCAGGAATACCGCTCACAATGCGCCTCTACAGAGGTGCATTGGGGGCGGTATTAACCCTTTTTTGGCCGATAGTGGGGGTTAAAACCGCACTGCTAGCAGCCGAATACCGTGGTAAATGCGATGGTATAGCAGCACTAAAAATCGCGCTGCTATACCGCCACCGTGGCTCGTGGCTCCACTGCCCAATTTGAAAGCAACCTAAGAAAGTGTATGCATCAACAAAGTCTAAGAAGGCATCTGGTATTTGGGGAAAAAAACACGAGAATTATATGACATAAAGAATGGTAATTTACCTCCAACTTTCACAATCACATCACTTTGAAGCATAATAGATATTATAAGGATGTAAGATGTATACTACTATGTCATATACAGAAGAATATAATTTTCAGAGTTATATAATGCCCCGTACACACAATTGGGCTTCTGCCCGACCAAACTTCGACGAAATTCCATCGGAGGAAAAGAGAACATGTTCTCTATGTAAACTCTGATAGAATTCCTCAGAATAGTCGATGGAAAAACTCTGATGGGCATATACACAGTCGGAATTTCCGATGGAAAAAGTCTGTGTGTACAAGGCATAACAGTTGGCATTATTTTCATATTAGAGGAATTGTAATGACCTATCATTATTTAAACTTGTTCATGAACACATTTTGACTATTTACAGCTGAAAATTAACTTTACCTTGCAAACCGACCATAGGTACATAAAAAGGGCACCTTTAAGAAACAACTCACATCTTCGAGTTATCTTCAGGGCACTCTCGGATTCTCAAAACCCAGGGCATTATATTATGTGGTTGTGGTCTATTAACATGGGTGAGGTATAACAGCTACTTCCCACTCCATGCCTTCATTTTGGTCTCTGAGTCCATCATCTGCATTTAGTGGTCAATGCAGAGAGGAGTAAGAAGTAAGGGCAATACTTGTAATAGTCAATACCTGCATAAATGAATGCTCCAGGATTTACTAATTCAAGCTTACAAACAGGCATCTTGATGTGTCCACCTTATGGATGTTTGTACAACTAGAAGGTAAGGTGAGTCCATAGTTTCACTAAAAGGGGTTGTAAAGGTTTGTTCTTTATTTTCTAAACAGGTTCCTTTAAGCTAGTGCATTGTTGGTTCACTTACCTTTGCCTTCGATTATTTCCCTTCTAAATGTTTTTTTTTGTCTGAATTTCTTATTTCCTGTTTCTCCTCAGTAAGCTTGCCCCCATCATCCGGTGTTCACAGCGTCTCCTCGCAGGGATGTAGTCCCAAGGGAGGGGGCGAGCATGCTTTCTATCCCCCAGCCAGAACGACTCGGATGATGGGGGCAAGCTTACTGAGGAGGAACAGAAAGTGAGAAATTCAGACGAAGAAAAAAAACATTTAGAAAGGAAATTGAAGGAAAAGGTAAGTGAACCAACAATGCACTAGCTTAAAGGAACCTATTTAGATAATAAAGAACGAACCTTTACAACTGCTTTAAAACAGATATACTTTTTAAAAAAAAAATTAGGGGAAAACAGCTGACATTTTGTAGTAGGATGAGTGAAAGGGTCTTGGGGAATTTATTGAACCCATTGTGAAATTTGAAACCTTAAAGCTGAACCTTACTGACGTCTATGCAGGTCAAATCTTAAAACTGTGTATATTTTTGAGGTTAATATGCCAGGGAGTGTAAAATGGGTATGGGTAGCTGGACCATAGAGAAAATTAAACAAAAATACCATACAGTGTGGAGAAGGTTCACATTTTTATGTAACTTCAACAATGACATGGAAAAAACACCACAGTCTATATGCCTTTAAAAAAATCAACCCCAATGTTTTTTTCTCCTAATCTGCACTGTCCAGCCCTGCAGTATAGTTACCGTATCTATTGCCTGCTATGGAGCAACCAATACATGGCAACCAATCAGTTTCTATCTTCAGCTTGTTCAGGTAAATTTTCAAAATAAACAGAAGCTGATTGGTTGCCGTGCACATCTTTTTCAGATTAATTTCTTTAGTTTTGAAAAAGTCCCCTCAATGTTCTCTCCGCCCACCTCCATTGATCTCCCAAAAATATGTTGGATGTTCTATATGACTTCTGCATTTACTCTATGAGCATCAAATATTAACATAAAGAAGGGCAATGTCTTTCTGAATTTTAGCTATCCCAAATCTGTGAAAATGTACCATCTAGCTAATCTCTGTCCTTAAAGTATGTGGAGAGGGATTCGAACCCCTGTCAGTTTTTATTGCTGTCTGTGCCCCTGTTATAGAGATTCACCAACTCTATTTGTCCTGTTTAACAATATCATTAAAAATGAAAATAAAATAAAAATCCCCAATTTTGGGTTGCCCCCTCAAAAATAATAGAGGGGACATCTTTCAATGGGGACACTAGTTCTGGTGACCTGGGGGTCTCCAAGGAAATCCCTTAATTTTCAGGGATTTTCTCACTTCTTGTTCGGCTATGGGACAGGATGTGAAGGGAAATCTCCACATTGGGACACAGATAGCGACAGATAACAAATTTGACAGGGGTTATAACCCTGCCCTACTATATCCAGAATGAAAGAAACGTTGCCTATAGTTATACTTTAAGTCCTGAAGACCTACTCCCCTATTGCCCAGCATCATAAACTAGGACTTCCTTTCACTTCCTGCCCCACAGCCACAACAGGAATTGAGAGGAAGTCCTTCCAAAATGGGGGAATCAATGGTTATCACCAGGATTACCGAAACTAGGTTCCTGTTGAAAGATTTCACCTCTATTCCTGTTCTGGTGCCACTGCTAACCCAAAATTTGGGATGTTCACTTTCTGTCTCCCTGGTAACAGTAAGCAGAATAAATAGAGCGGTTGAATTTCCCCAACGGGGGCACAGACAGCATAACAATCTGATAGGTATTCGAATCCCTCTCTATCCAAAAAAAAAACATTTTGTCCTCAGTTATACTTTAAAGATAAAAAAGGCTTTTTCTGCCATAGGGATGCTTGAATAATGATGCTCTTTCAAAGGGCCCAGGAGTGGTGTTAGAAACAAGGAGTTGTATTTATATAAAATGGCAAGTGTCAAAGTGGTTTTAACAAAAAGCTAACACTTTATGAGCTGATGGTATGCAGATGCCCAGCAGGTTTGTTGTGGCAAGCAATTATTTCCATGCAATATCCAGACTTGTTATTGAGTGTACCAGGTTCTCAACAGTTGATCATATTTCATGTAATTCCTTGTTAATCTGCCCGTTCAGAGGGGGCTCAAGAGTGAATACTGACATTTTAAAATAACCCTGAATACTGATGCTTGCAAAGCCAAGTCTACTGATTTTTAACATTTATTGATTATGAGTGTAAATGCTGAGGCATTAGGGCTTAGATATTAGAAGCAAGGAGGTAGGGTTAGGAGTCTACTTCTATGTGTTAGAAGAAACCTACACAGTGTTGGGGACAACGCTTTAAGAGCCCGGGGTTAGAATTAATGTGTTGGTGTTATAGATTAGGTGTTACGAGCTAGATGGTAAGAAGTGAGAGACAAGGTGCTAGGTGTTGAGGGTTGGGCCTTAAAAGTTAAAATGCTATTATTATTTTTTTTAGCATTCTCATGTTTTTTTTAGTAAATTGTAAGCTGATACTCATAATTTGCATTCTTTGGATGTGATGCTATATGAAAACATCAACAATCTGTCCTCAGCAGTGTAGTGGAAACACCAGAACAAAGGAGGCACTGGATTTCAGAGGGTCACCGAAATTATCATTGGCTCTGCTTCTGCAACACTCCACAAAACAGGGAATGTATCAATCAATATAACTACAATACAATGGCAGCGCTTAACAAATGTCCAAAAGTCCAAGGTAATATAATGATAAAAATTATTCATAGCAGAAAAGAACCAACGTGTTTCAAGAAGCAGCTGGTAGAGGGGCTAACTAATATAATTTGACACATACTACATCATGAATCACAAGACCTTATTCTGCTGAATCCTCTTCCACTTCAGGCAGGAACTAGTTGTACTCCTAACATTAGAAGATTCCACCGACTTACCTACATGAAGCAGAAAGTGCAACTACAATGGAACCGTCTTGTCTGTCCCTTCAACCTAGAAGCTCTTAGGCCGCGTACACACGATCGAACATGTCCGCTGAAACTGGTCCGCCGACCAGTTTCAGTGGACATATCCGATCGTTTGTACGACCTAGCGGACAGGTTTTTCCAGCGGACAAATTTCAAAGCATGCTTTGAAATTTGTCCGCTGGAAACCTGTCCGTCGGACATGTCCGCTGGTTAGTACGCCTAACCAGCGGACATAAATCTCTGCATGCGTCAAATGGATTTGACGCATGCGTGGAAGTATTTTACTTTCTGGAGTGGTGACGTGGCGCCGTCACCGCCACATCACCGCGTCCTCAGTCCGAGGGGATTTTCGTCCGATAGTGTGTACACACCATCGGACCAAAATCCGAGGAGACATGTCCGCTGGAAACGGTCCGTCGGACATGTTTCAGCGGACATGTCTCCCCGTGTGTACACGGCCTTACAGTACAGAACCAAGTAAACACTTGGAAAATCCTGCATGTCCAGGCAAGAGACAACATGTGCCCGGTAGCTAAAGACAATGCTGCCCCTCAAGAAACTGTTCTTCTGAGCCTGCCACTCTGCTTACAGGTACCCATATTGCAAAAGGCCCTGCTAGTGTCCTTTGTCCACACCGTGCTATGCAGTGATACATTAAAGCTCATTGCTTGAAGATACAGGCTAAGATAAGTATTACCTTTAATCAGAGTTTTTTTTCTCAGAAAATAGGTGCAGGAACTCAACCACAACCCTGTTCAGATTTCACAAACAGTAGAAGGGTCTTAAATGTGCATTAAACACCAGGATTGCATTACATACAGAGTGCAGAGTTCAGGGGGGTTACACACAAAGTGCAGAGCTGTCACTTGTAAACACAGAAACCAGACTTCTGTGTTTACAAGTGATTGTGCTGAGCAGGCACCAAAGGGTCTGAGCCAGAGGTGGTGGAACTGAGTTCCCCCAAGTTCCCCCTGAAAAAAAGCCCTGCCTTTAATAAAATAAATGCAAAAAAAATATTAATTGAATATGATGTTTTTAAATAAATGCAAATGAATGTCTTTGTACCATTATTTTAGTAACACAACTATAAGGTGGTTAAGGATGCGCCTGCTGGATTCCCTCTGAGATGCTACTTTAGCCTTGTTATTCCAATCCCGGGGGAAATGGTAATTGCCTTATAGTAACCATTCTAATGTATAGAGACTCCCGGTAGCATGTATATCAGTATTTCAATGGCCCTTGCTCTATATGTTCAGATATTGTTGCTATGGGTCTATTGTCAGACCATACACTGTACTTTTATCTTGTTTGCTATAGATTTGCTAGTTGTATGAGCATTGCTTTGTTTTTTTCTTTTGTAAGTGCAACAAATGTGCATTCCTCGTGTATATTGCCATATATTGCCTCAATAAAAAGTATATGGGGGAAAAAGAGGATGCCCCTGCTACCATATGACATCCTAAAATGACTGAAAATGAAAATCTATGTGCGCTGGTATAATATATGCACAAACATAACTTACAAATGTCATTTTTTTTTCAAGGCAGATTGCTTTAAAAAAAGGATCCTGCGAGGTCCCAAAAAGTCAGCCTGTCATGCCTGTTAGTTTATGTGAATAAAGGACAAGATTATAATTATATTAGAGTGTGCTGGTGAAGACCCTTATTTTTCTATATTCTGCGCTATTAAAAAAAGAAAGAAAAAAGAAAAAAAAGAAAGAGTTAAACAAAATTGGTTCTTAGGCCCAATGCAGATTAAAAAAAAGCACACCAGTTCCCTTGGCAGAAAAAAAAAAAAAACGCTCAAATAAAGCATTTTTGTACACATGTTTAGGCGTGTTTCCGAGTGTTCAGTGTTATTTCTGCCAAAAAGCTCCACCCAAAAACGCAAAACAGGCGTTTTTTTTTTCTGCCTCTAACCACTGAGCTTAAAATATGCCTCTAATCGTCCTAATATGCATGGACATAGGATAACATTGAGCTCCTTCCACAGGTAAAACACAAAACTCCTGTAAAAGCAGCGATTTTTAAGCCCAGGGTACATGGAGTCTTAGGCCTCGTACACACGAGGGGATATGTCCGCTGAAAACGGTCCGATGGACCGTTTCAGCAGACATCTCCGCTCGTGTGTATGGGCTAGCGGACAGATTTCTCCACCCGACAGATTTCAAAGCATGCTTTGAAATCTATCCGGTGGAATCTGTCCGCCCGACATGTCTGCTGGTTAGTACACTTACCAGCAGACATGTCGTCCCCCACCGCCGCCGCGCCGCCGCCGAATGGATTCGGCGCATGCGCGGAAGTGTTTAACTTCCTGGTGCGGTGACGTGGCGGTGACGTGGCGGCGTCAACGTCACCGCCGCGTCACCGCCACGTCACCGCGTCGTCCGGCGGCGGGGAATTTGATCCGATGGTGTGTATACGCCATCGGATCAAACTCCCGATCGGACATATCCGATAGAAATGGTCCGCGGACCGTTTTCATCGGATATGTCCGATCGTGTGTACGAGGCCTTACAGATCTAAAGTCTGCGCTTAAATATTCCAATATTCATCAAAGCAGATACTGTACACCCAATATAATAATATTTTCTCTCTACTTGTTTTGCCCGTATAAAAACAACTATGCGAAGGAGACATTTTAAAACAAGGTAATTTGCATGAGAACCTTTTTATACACATGTCAATGAATAATTAATATTTTTAAAACAAGGTATGTTCTTTAACTATAAGGATAATCAATGTACATATGATAATTTATTTGGTATTTGATTAAGCCTATTTAAATAACAACATCATAGCCAAATTGACAGAAAAGCTTCATTAGCTAACTAATGACATTTCATTAGTGCAAGCTTCAGAATCTTTGCCAGGAACATATTAAGTATGTATTTAGCTTAACTAGAAATACTTGGTTGTGTTTGCTGTAAATTAAAAACACATTTTATTTAAAAAGATGTGGCATAAATAAATGAATATCTATATATATATAGAGCCAGGGGCGGATCCAGGGGGGAGCAATGGGGCAATTGCCCCCCCCCCAAAAAAAATATATAATAATACTGACTACAATGCTTTCTCCCTCTGCCACCTCACCATATTTGCATTACGAGGCATCATCTAAATGCAGCTACAGGGACTTTATTTCTGCTTCCCCTGGCTCCCAGGTGGCCCAAAATATATTCCCTGGGCCCAGTGGAGTGGAGTGACTATGGGGGTTGGGATCGTGGTGACACCGGGGGCCACTTCTACACACTGGCAGAGTTGCAGAAGAGCGGTGCGAGTGTCACTTCACCTGTCAGGAGCTTTCTAGTGCTGGCTGGTGTGTTGTCATGATTCAGAAGCCAGGATTGAAGACAAGATGCTGCCGATAGGACCTGTAGCCAGAGTTCAGTGCACTGCAAGTGAGTGATCACTTAACTCATTAACACAACAATGCCTTAACTAACACTTTGTCTTAGATGTGTGAAGTGGTTAACGCTTTGGGGGAGGGAAGGGGGTTTAAATAATTTACAATGATAATTGTAATAGGGCACATGGAGGGGGTTAATGTAGTCATTCATGTATTAGTAACCAGTGGCAAATAACCCCTTTGTGCTGCATTAATGACAGTAGCACCATCAGTGTTATTTAACCCCTTTTATGCTGCAGCATAATTAGGTTTATAAACACTGCCACTAATGCAGCACAAAGAGGTTAATTAATTGCCACTGGTCAGTAATACAGCATTGAGTACATTACCCCTCCATGTGCCATATTACAATTACCAATCATCATCATTATCATCATGATAATCACACAGTACAGGTGCGTTGAGCCACAGCACCTGTATAATGTGATTATCATGATAATAATGATGATATAGAATGACAGAAAAATGTATCTTTAGGCCTCATTCACACAGGGCATGCTGCAGAAATGCTTCTAACATGCAGGTCTGTCTTTTACTGGCTTGGGGATGCATAAAGTGTTGCATGCATCCCAATGCCGGCATCTAATTTTTTTCTACTGTGACGCACAGCCGCTATATTCCAATATGTCATGCGTGCGGATCCCAGATTGCTTGTTCGATGCGTTAATGGACCCGCACCATCATGTCATATTGGGATATAGCGGCTGTATGTTTAAGTAGAAATAAATAGGATGCCGGCATTGGGATGCATGTAACACTTTAAAACAGTGTGACTCTTTTAAACAAGGCTAGTGCCCGCTGTGAGCTCTGTGACTGTGCCCGTGGGACCCGCGGACTCGATGTCCGCTGGTGTCCCACGATCGTGTCATGGAGCGGCAGAACGGGGAGGTGTTAACAAGACATTTCCCTGTTCTGCCTAGTGACAGAACACTGATCTACGGTCATCGGGAGCAGTGATCACTGTCATGTCACTTGTAGCCCAGCCCCCTCACAGTTAGGATCACTCCCTAGGACACACTTAACCCCTTCCTTGTCCCCTAGTGGTTAACCCCTTCCCTGCCAGTGTCATTTACACAGTAATCAATTTTTATAGCACTGATAGTTGTATAAATGACAATGGTCCCAAAATAGTGTCAAAAGTGTCTGATGTGTACGCCGCAATATCGCAGATAAAAATCGCAGATTGCCACCATTACTAGTAAAAAAAAAATTATAATAATAAAAATGCCATAAAACTATATCCCCTGTTTTGTAGACGCTATAACTTTTGCGCAAACCAATCAATAAATGCTTATTGTGATTTTTTTTTACCAAAAATATGTAGAAGAATACATATTGGCCTAAACTGAGGAAACAATTAGTTTTTTTATATATTTTTGGGGATATTTATTATAGCAAAAAGTAAAAAAAGGGTTTTATTCTCAAAATTGTTGCTTATTTGTTTATAGCGTAAAAACTAAAAACCGCAGAGATGATCAAATACCACCAAAAGAAAGCTCTATTTGTGGGGAAAACAGGACTTAAATTTTGTTTAGGTGCAACGTCGCATGACTGCGCAATTGTCAGTTAAAGGAACACAGGGCCGAATCACAAAAAATGGCCCGGTCATTGGGCAGCCAATTCTTCCGGGGCTTAAGTGGTTAAATACAGTTCTGGCAGTGCCCCTTCCGAGACTAGACTCTAGATCCGCCCCTGTATAGAGCCTATATTTATAATGCTTAGTGCTTCAGTTTAAAGCTTTATATTGTTTAGAGGTAATAGATTTGTATCTCTGTGTCTTGAGATTCTTTAAACATTGTACCATTCTTAACCATGTAATTTGCACTGTTTAACTCTTATATTAACATACAGTAAGCAAGATGCCATTTTGTAGTCTGTTGGTTGTTACAGTATAGAACTTTTTTTTTATAGCAATAAGTATATCATTAATATTAAAAGATGCTCGGGATGTTTCTAGAACTCAGCACATCCATGCTAATTGCATCCTAGGTGGCAGTTGTGGATCATTCAAGGCTGAAATTCTTCTAAAGCAAGTGAAAATCCTTATGACAATCATAATGTAGCAACATGTGTGCAAACTACTAAGTCCTGGTTCACACTGATGCTACTTTGAAATCTCACTACTTCACTTGAAGTAGCGCGATTTCAAAGTTGCAAGGTCAGTGCGATTTCAGCTGCTACTTGATAGACATCTGTGTGGCTTCATACACAGATGTCTATTGAAATCACACCTGAAATCAGCAAAAGTAGTGCAGGAACTACTTTTGCAAATCGTTGTGGCACTGCCAAATCGTTGTCGCACCGATTGGAACAGTGTCATTGTCTCCAATAGGTTGCGAAAAATCGCTCCAATGTGAACCTAGGCTTAATGTCAGTAGGATTGTGCACTCCACTGTCTCTGAAGCCATCATCTTTAAAGGTAAACACATGTTGGTAAATATGAGGTTGTACAATCAAATTGTAACATGTATGACCAGCTTAAATCAGAACGTTAGTTGAAAATTGCAGTTCTGCTTTTTTCATTCCCTTTCCCCTCAGTAGACAGTAGACAGTAAATTAAACTTTTAGTTTCTTCGTTTTGACTTCCCACTTAGAAGCCAATCAAAGTGGAAGTTTGGTGTCCCCTGGCCACAACCTTCTGGGACACTTCACAGCTCTCAGATGCCTGCGGAACCAATCACAGGGTGCAGAGCAGCTTGCAGATACAAAGTGGGAAGTCGGCTGTGAAGCTGCAAGGACAACATGGCAGCATCGGGGACGGAAGACCGGTGAAGAACTGGCCCCAGGTGTAGACAGCGTTGGATCCCTGCACAGGTGTGCACAGGTAAGTGTTCTTTTAGAAAAGTCAGCAGTGACAGAATTTGCTGCTGACTTTTAAGAAATTAGATAGGCCAACAGTACATCAGAATTAATCAATTTTCATATATATATATATATATATATATATAACACAATTTATATAGTTTGTAGTGGACTTTATAACTTTCCTATAATTAACTAATAAACACTGATTTGGGTTATTTTCACTAAAGAAATGTAGCAGTTGACATTTTGGCCTAAATTTATGAAGAAAGATTTATTGGCAACATTTTCTAACAGAGACAAAGAAAAACTTGTTTTTTGTTTCAAAATGTATGGTCTTTTTTTGTGTATTTAGCAAAAAAATTAAAAACACAGTGGTGATTAAATACCACCAAAAGAAAGCTCTATTAATCTGAAAAATATGATAATATGGGTACAGTGCTGTATGACTGCGCAATTCTCATTCAAATTGCGACAGCGCTGAAAGCTGAAAATTGGCATGGGTAGGAAGGGGGTGAAAGTGCCCAGCATTGAAGTGGTTAAGAAATAACAAAGGAAAAGAAAAAGGTGCAATTCTAATTTTTTTAACGTTCTTGATGGATCTACCTTAAAATTAAATGTGCTAAGATGGTTTACATTTTAGTTTATTCTGTAACAAAGCATAGCAATGACAGAGGAAATAAGACTAGCTGTAAGACTAGCTATCCTCCATGTTCTGTTCTATGTGTTATGAATAGTTTACAAAAATACTGTGTCTGACTTAAAAATCAATAATCTATTTGTGCCCTTCATTTTTAATAGTTCTCTCAAAAACAGAAATTGAGATAAGACATAATGACCAACCTGTTACCATCAGCAGCTAGTATATTGGTTTTCATCTGATAGTCATTTAAAAGGCTGGTGCTTTGGGAATAATAATTTTCTATAATAATGTATTCAGAGCTCCATCAGTAAGTAGCAAAGGTTAGGTGAAATGTGTTGTTGAATATTTCTTATGGATGTAGAAAAGAAAATATAATAGGAGCTATAATAAGAACTGTTTGTGTATTACAATTATTTTGGCTGTTTTGCTTGGCCAAAGTCCTAATTTTTGTATGCAGTCTGGTCTTTTTTTTTGTAAAACACTCACAGCACACAAATGCTGTCCACCGGAAGCAGTTACATTATTATCACCATGACAACCCCACCACAACTCCAGCTTCTTCTACCATCCGTGTAAAAAAAGAAAAAAAAGACTATAAATGTAATACTGTAAATATCATTTCGAATATGAAATGGAAAAACAAGTTAAAAGCAAAGCTCTGGTAAAAGTTTGTCTACTGATGCAACAGGTTTGGTATGTAACCAACCAACCAGTCTTCCAAAAACGTATCAGTATTAATGATTTTTTTTTTTGCTGAATCGTATTGTACCTGTCATTGCAGAGATAATTATGAACAAGATGTTTTATATACAGATCCATTTTTTTAAAGATGAAACACAAAGCATAATTTTGTTTAAATATTTTTTAGCCTTGTAATATGCATTGAATATTCACATTTGCCTATTTTCAGCCATCAGTTGATGCTCTAGGCTGTTTTTTGCATGTTTACAAGGCTATTTGTAACTGTTATATATAAAAAATAGCCCATTGTTTACAGAAATCAATAGCTCATGCTAAAATTACTCTTATATTAATAAGAGGAGTGACTCTTCGCCTACTTTTTGCTATTGATTGCTCCAAGGAGTCTCTCAATTTGAAAAAGTCTGAAATCAAACAGCTTAAGCTGTGGTTTCTATTTTAAAAATTATAGGTGCATAGGTATTAAATGATTATTTGCAAAAAAATACCTTGTAAAAAAAATAAAAAAAATAACCCCAAATCTTTTTTTCCTGGACAATGATATTTGCAATAAATGCACTAAAGGTGTAGCTATAAAAAATTATCTTTTGTATATACAAAGAACTTGATTGTATATAAAGGTGAATTCATATTAACGTTAATATTAACGTTTGTAAAAAAAAAAGAATAATACCACAGTTTTGTCTGGTTTATTTTAGCCTTATGAGATTCATAAACCTAGCCCAAACTTTTTATTAAACAATACCATATTTTTATCACAACAATTATCGGGTGTTATCATTCTGGGAAATGACAATACAGCAAGGAAGTAGATCTAACAATAGTCTAAGGAAACTTTAAAATGGGCAGTGTTTTCTAAGGATTACCAAATACAATAAATGGGTGGATCTGATCCAAATGATTGGCAAGATAAAAGAAAAATAATCCAGTTGCTCTTAGCCTGTAGACATAAATGCAATTTGCACAATAAAAACAACTTTGAAGAGGTGTGAATGGGTGGGTACTCTACACAGTATCAAGTTAATCCAGTCAAGTGATAAAGTGTTGGAATACTGGTTGGTTAAGCAAGGTAACAATATGCCCAGCAGAGTGAGAATCACCACCCAATACTTTATTTGAAAGGAGTCATTTGTTTTCTTTACGTGATACATACCATCATACCATCATGCTCAGCATTACGGTTAGGCAGGCCATAGACGGTGCAAATTTCTTTCCTGCAGACATGGGTTGCAAGAAAGAAATTTGCATGATTCCCCCATCAACATATTGGAATGCCTCCTGCCAAGACATTGTGTGGTTAGGCGGGGGGGGGGGGGCTCTCTTTTGGTCCAATAAATATGTTGTTGAAAAAGTTTTATTCTATCTGTTTAACAAGTGCAGAAAAATATTATCAACTGTACTCTAAAAAAACACAACGCTTCCTATCTATGTTATAGAAAACAAGAATGGGGAGAGTGTGTTTTGTAGTCTGGTCCTATGTTGACAACACTGTTCTTCTATAGACACAGAATGGTGGGTGAGCATTGCAACACTAAAACAGGAAGTATGTTACTGGCAGGATCACAAAGTGAAAAAAAGAGAAAACATACTGTACAGCCATCAACTCTGAGGGCTGATAAGCTGCAATGTATTACATTTTTGCTCTTGGAGTTACATACACTCTAAGCATCTTGCCCTAGCTTTTCTGGCTGGAAACTTCTGCAATACTCATTTGATGATGATGTAATGGACAATGTACATCAAGGAAATTTGCTTACAAATGCTGTTGTAGGAGAAGTATAGCCAAAGCTATTTTGGCCCTACTTCTCCTGGGGATCACAGGAGTGCAGTTAGTTCTGGACTCCTTGGACCCATTTTCAGCTGGTCCAGGCTCTGGATCACCCCTGACTTTAAAATCAGGATACACACAGATGTCTAGACCGGTAGCTGTCTCAGGTTCTTAGTGAGCCACTGGGAGACTGAGCCAGCTGCTCCCGACCCTGCACAGCCTGACGCTCCAGTGAGCACTGGAAGGCACAGCAGAGAATGGTGATTGAAGTTTACTGTCTCTCTGCTCAGTGAAGACTGAGAACTAATGCTCAGTTTTCAGTCTTAGGGCTCTTTCACACGTCCGTTCAGTTCGTCCGTTTTTTGGACGTCCGTTAACGGACCTCAATGCTTCCCTATGGGTTAGCGTCCGTTAGCGGATGAGCATCCGCTAACGTCCGTTAACATCCGTCTGCGGTAAGCTCCGTTTTTTTGGACGGAAGAAAACCCTATTTTTCTTCCGTCAAAAAAACGGAACGGACGAAAAACGGACTTTAGCGGATGATCCGTTTACCATTCGATCCGCTAACGTCAGTTTTTCATCAAAATATGTAAAAAAAAAAAAGTTCTAAAAAAAAAAAAAAAACGGATGAAAAAACGGATGAAAAAAACTGATGAAAAACGGACGGAAAACGGAACGGAAACTGATGTAAACGGACGGAAAACGGACGAAAAACGGATGAAAAAACGGATCAACTGAAGGGGGAAAAAACTGATCTAAAAAACTGAACGGACGTGTGAAAGAGCCCTTAGAAGTTACAGGGAACAGATGCTGCATCCAGCTAGGTAGTTATAAATGGTATTTTTTTTTTTTCAACCCATACTACTTGTGTCCGACAGTGGCAATTTGTGTACAATGTTCAGGCATTAAGAATAATTTTGACAGATTTATAGATTTTTACTATGTTAGGAAAGTATATGTGCCAACATTGATTCCTGAAAAAAAAAGAAAGTTATTTGGATCACACTCTGTCATGCAAAAGGGTGCTGACCATTTAATTTATCTAGCAAGGAATCAATCATTGATGGCATCATACTCATATGAACAACTACAAACTATCAATCCCAGAAATGCACAAGCTTAGTTAGTAGTGGGACTGTTTGAAGAAACTGAAATCTTTTTAAAATACCTCATATGGATAAGCACAACTATAGTTACCACTCCTAATTCTAAGACAGCCGACTCCCTTCCAAGAGCCTTTTATAATTATATAAAACATTATAATGTCTATGTAGTAGGCTGGCAATGTGTAAAGTCAAAATGTTTGTTTTATTTTTGGATAAAGGAGGTTACATTCTTATTGCTGTCAGTGCCCCAGCTAAGTAGAGTCACCCTCCCTATATATCATGTCCTTGGGATAGTAAGTGATAGGAAACTCAAAATTGTACACCAGAACAAGAGGTGAGGGGTAATTTTCCAATAGGAATACCTGTTCCTGTAACAACTGTCCAAAATGGGAATTCCCTTACTTTGGAGAGATTTCATGTCACTTTCTGTTGCGCCTTACAGACAGAAAGTAAAAGAAAATGTCCCAAACAGCACAATAAACTGGTAGACTAAAACGAAAGCTAAAACTAAAACTGATTAACCCTTCCTTATATTATCTAAAACATGGGATATGCATTTAAAATTCTAAATATTTTGTGTATTTTATTTTGTTAAAAAAAATTGTATTTGCATATCCACAGACTTTGTACACATATTTCACATATAACCTGGTCCGGGCCAACTGAGGCTAGATAAAGAAATGACTGTTTGGGGGTTTTCAGCACAAAGAGTATGGGCATATTTTAGTATTCAGCAGTTTTACAAATGAATTCCTGTTCACATAGCTAAGGGTAACCCCATGCTTGTAACTGAATTATTTTTTAGTGTTACTATGGCCACAGGATCATTTTAAATAGTGTTAATGTTAAACACGACTATTGTTTTATTAAAAGTTATATCTAATGACCTTTCTGAGACTAACACACATCAACATTTTTAAATGTTGGCTAAGGAGCTCCCCCCAAGAATGTACTCACCAGATGCTGTGCCATTGGAAAGGTTGAAGTGCTGTTGGCGCTGGAACACAATGGCACCTAATGTTGCTAAAAAGAGAAAATTCCACATTTGAAAGCCAAGTCTTCAAATTGTGTAAGTAATGGTAGAAGACACTAACACCTTTTTGCAAGCAATGCCACAATCTATTACAGTCTTGGGAAGTGTTTAGATATATTTTCACTCAAATCTAAAAATGCACTTTGTGTATTCAGTATATAGATAAAGGTAATGGATGATACTGTAGTTATCTCACATAAAAGGAGAAATACATACAATTTCTACTTATCTAGACAAGATATATATAATTCAGGATTCACAAAAACGAACAATCCAGAAGCGGTAATGTTTATCTATGCCTACACTAGTTTTAGTAAAAATGCTTTTTATAATTAAGTACCTAAATACTTTTTTGCAACATTGATATTTTTTTTTCCAATATGCACTACGTACTGTGTTTGGGCAGGTGTGAAACATTTTGTGAGTATAATTATAGGCAAAACTTTTTTCTTTTTTTTTTTTTGGATAGAGTAAGGGAAGGTTATAACCCCTGTCAGATATATTTTTTCACTATCTGTGGCCTTTTGCAGAGATTTCCTTTTACTTCATATCCCATAGCCAAACAGAAAGTGAGAGGACATCAGTAAATTAAGAGAATTCCTCTTAATTTATGTCCCCTCTATTACTTTTCTGAGGACAACCCAAAATTCAGGATTTTCTTTTACTTTCACTTTCAATGACAATAGTAAACAGGACAAATAGAGAGGGTGAATCTCCCTAAGGGGGTACAGACAACAATAAAATATGATGGGTGTTTTAATCCCTCTCAACTCTGCCTTTTGTTATACTTAAACAAAACCATTACCTTAGTCCCCACAACATCTATGCTAAATATATGCCCTCTAGACATACCCACCGTGCAATTCAAGCAATGTTTTGCCTTTAGTTATACTTTAAGAATTCTTTTAGAAAAAGGAGTGTTACTAGTGTTACTAGTTTAAAGAAAATAGTTTAGCGAAATCCAAATCAAATCCATATTTGGTGAGACTATCCTTTGCCTTCAAAACAGCATTGATTCTTCTAGGTACACTTGCATGCAATTTTTGAAGGAACTCGGCGGGTAGGTTGCTTCAAACATCTTGGAGAATTAACCACGGATCTTTTATAGATGTAGGCTGCCTCAAATCCTTCTGACTCTTCATGTAACCCCAGCCAGACTCAATGGTCTTGAAATCAGGGCTCTGTATGGGCCAAACCATAATTTCCAAGGCTCCTTACACCAAAGACAGTTCTTAATGATAGTGTCTGTATGTTTGGGATCATTGTCTCGCTGCAGAATAAATTATGGGCTAATCACATGCCTCCCTGATGGTATGGCATGATGGATAAGTATCTGCCTGTATTTCTCAGAATTGAAGACACCATTGATCCAAATCTCCAACTCCATTTGCAGAAATGCAGACCCAAACTTGCAAGGTACCTCCACTGTTGCCTGCAGACATGGATTATTGCACCACTCCCCAGCCCTTTGGTCAACAAACTGCCTCCTGCTACAGCCAAATTTTGACTCATCAGTCCAACACCTGCTGCCACTTTTCTGCACCCCAGTTCCTATGTTTTTGGTTATAGTTGAGCCACTTAACCTTGTTTTCATGTTGGAGGTATGGCTTTTTGGCTGCAATTCTTCCATGAAGACCACTTCTGGCTAGACTTATCCAGACAGTAAATGGGTGTACCTGGGTCGCACTGGTTTCTCCCAGTTCTGTGCTGATGGCACTGCTGGATATCTTCTGATCCCAGGGAAGGGAAGTAAGCTGGATGTGTCTTTCATCTGCTTCATTAAGTTTACTTGGCTGACCACTGCGTCTATGGTCCTCAGTGTTGCCTGTTTCTTTGTGCTCCTTCAAAAGAGCTTAAACAGCACATCCTAAAACCCCAGTTTGCTTTGAAATCTTTGGCAGGGAGAGATCTTGCCAATACAGTATAACTACCTTGTGTCTTGTTGCTCTGTTCAGCCTTACTGTGGTGTATGACCTGTGACATGAATCTGTCTTCCACAACCTCACCTTAGTGGCAGAGTTTGGCTGGTCTTCACCCACTTATAAGCCTCCTATACAGCTGTTTCTGTTTTAACCTACATATGACATTAATTATCATTAGCACCTGCTTGGTATAATTAGTTAATCATACACCTGACTCTGATCTTACAAAATCCCTGAATTTGTGCAAGTGTACAAAATGAGCAAGTGTAAGAATTAATGATGGTTTGAAGCCAAAGGGTAGTCACACTAAATAATTATTTGATTTGATTTTTCTCATGTTGGTTCACCTTGAAATTTGCAAATTGATAACAATAAACACTCAAAATATATATTTTTTGAAAGCGTACTTACTTTACAGCATTTCTTTACACTCTGTCCAAAACATTTGCACAGTACTGTATATGTATATATAGGTATATATTGCATTTAGCTCTTAAAGTGAACCAGTCACATATATAATGTTAAAATATGTGTGCAAGCTGTAGGAGTAAAAGGAGACACCAGAAGGCATGCATCTCTGTTAGCTAGATATTCCTCCTCACTGTTCCTAAGTTGATCCCTGAACGTGACCTAAAAGTTATGCAATTTAAAAAAATTAGAGGTGCCTGAAAGGTTCTGTAGCACCATCTTAAAACTTCCTATCATATTCAAATACCAGGTTGTTATGACGGGCAAAACTCCTGTCCTTTCTAACAGTGTTTGAAGCTTAATAGTTCCTTCTTGACTCTTGCACATTCCTGGTAGCTAGTGAGACTGTCCATCATAGTATTGAGTCAATATGTGCATACATTGAAAACATTGTTGTTGTTTTTTGCATTATTTGAATGACAGACTCTTTAAACCACCAGGTTTGCAAAAAGGTGGAGCCTACACAAGCCCCCACTGCATGTTTTGAAGTGTAGTATGACAGCAGTTCTAACTTACACTTACTTTCTGATCTGGATGCTTGCACTTGGATGGGTAACTAACATTTTTAAGTGGAGGGTGGCAATGACAGCCCATATATTTCTTACTGCACTGGTGTTTTTTATATAGCAACCTCAGGCGCCAAATAAGAAAAGGAATCTACTAATACTATCCAGGAAGGTGTCAGCTGACCTTCCGACTAATAGCAGTAGTAGCCAGAAGCGGTTCTTAGCCAAGAGAAGTGGGTATTTGAATTATGAGGGTACTGAAGGACTAATGGAGGTAAACTAGTAGGTACCTGGACTGAAAGCACCCAGGAAACAGGCTGAATGTGAATGTTGGGCAGGAGAGGATAATAAGAAGGTAAAAATCTCTAACATTATGGTTCTGCCTCCTGACCCTCCAAGGAGCAGAGAACTACATGGGCAGGGTTTGACTATCCCATCCCTTTACAAAATCAGAAACAAAAAAAGATCCTTCAATACCAGGTTATAATTACCCACAAATTACTATTCACAGCAACATTTTTAAACAGATAGGTGTCCGTGAACATTAAAAGCACTAGCCAAATTAATATCAAAAACCATGGCTGACAATCTGTAGTCCCAGTGGGCAATTTTTCAATTTTGATTGCAGAATACTTTTAAATAATTAAGTAACCAAACATAATAAAACTTCATAATATACAAATGTTCCTTATGAGGAAGATGTATCTATTATTTCTGTCTAAATTGCCCTATGAAATGCACATACTTATAGTAAAAAAAAAAAAAAAAAAACATTAAAGCATTGATATATCCAATATGTTATTATAAAGTACATATTTCTATTATCATATCCCTGCATTCATGTGATGATGCAGATTCAATTTTGTTCCGCAATGGAATGTTGCATAACTCATACAGACCTAAACATTACAAAGATTGTTCACATGGCAATACTGGACACCTTGGTCAATACCTCATTTGGTATTGTAGTAACTCCAGTCAAAACCATTTAGTTCTAGATAGAATGGGGTTGTAACCTCTATCAGGCTTCTTTTTTTTTTTTTGCTATCTTTGGCTACATTAGGAAGGTTATTTCTCACTTTCTGACAATAGGATGCAGGTAGAAATTTCTCTAACAATGACAACACAGCAGTAAAATCACTTTTTTTTTGGTACAGTGGGGGAAGGCTAAAACCTCTGCCGGCATATTTATCACAGTTTATGTTCCTCTTATTGGTTCTCCCCCCACTTCCTCTCATAGATAAAACGTTTTCACTTCTACAGGAAGTAAGGGAAAACTTTCTTAATGAGGGACATACAGCAAAAAAATAAATAATCTTTCAATCCTTTAAAAAAACGAAGAAAATATGGAGTCAAGCTCCACGTTATTCTTGATAGAACATTGCCAACAATTCCAGTCAAAATACATAAAAAGCTTTTTTTTACAAGTTTCTACTACAAGCTAAAAAACAAAGGCTTGTATTTAAAGTGATGGGCTTGAAGTACCTGAGTAGGTGGGTAGAGAGGGTAAGTATGATTGGTGACTTGATGCACATGGGTTGTCTTAAGAGCAAGCATGTCAGGAATCATATGGGGGGGGAGGTACCAACAGAGACAACTATGCACTTATCAAACCAATATTCACATATTTAATTTATAAGATAGAAGCATTAAAAAGTGATGGCAGAAGAAGACCTAGTAGTCCATCGAATCCGCCCATTTTTTTTTCTTTTTGTTAACTTTTTTCTCTGAGTATAGATTTATGTTTGTCTGTTGACTGTCTCACTACTTATGCTGGTAGTTTAAAGCATCAACTACCCATTCATTAAAATAATACTTTCTAAGATTCGTTTTGAACTTTCCTCCAGTTAGTTTGATGTCTCCGTGTTTTTGATTTTGGTTTCATATTGAAAAAAATGCTCTCCTGAATCTTATTTACCTCCTTGATGTATTTAAATGTGTCAATCATGTCCCCCTCTTTCCCTTCTATCCTCCAGACTTATTATATTAAGTTTCTGAAGTCTCTCTCAATATGTTTTATTCACCAAACCATTCACCAGTTGTGTTACTCGTCTCTCTGCACTTGTTTATTTTATCAATATCTTTCTGTATGTGAGGTCTCTAGAATTGCACACCGTATTCTAAATGAGGACTAACTAAAGATCTATATAGGGGAATCAGTACCTCCTTCCTCCTGCTGGTGATCCTCTCTATTGATGCATCCTAGAATTCTATTCACTTTTCCCACTGCCTGGCCACACTGGTTGCTCACTTTGCCATCATCTAAAATAAGTACCCCCTAAACTTTTTCCTCTGTAGTGCTGGCCAGCCCTGTACCCCCAAGGCCATACTTTATTTCTCCCTGCATGCTTTTACATTTAGAAACATCAAACTGCAGTTTCCACTGCTTTGATCAATCTTCCAATAATGCCAAATCATGTCCCATGTTACAGACCCCTCCAGGGATATCAACCCTATTACACACCTTTGTGTCATCAGCAAAAAAGACATACCTTGCCCAACAAACCTTTAGTTATATCACTTGCATAGAGAAGAACCTAGTACAGAGCATTGTGGTACACCACTAGTAACTGGTCTCTGTTCTGAGTGAACCCCATTTACAACCACACTCTGCTATCTATCCTTTAGCCAACTGCAATATAGTCAAACAATGTAATCAGATTAGTCTGACAAGATATGCCCCCAGTAAAGCCATGTTCAGCAAATTATGAATTTTTAAGTGACCAATGATTCTTCATTTCAAGAGTGATTCCGTTAACTTGACTACCCTGTAATTGCCAGCTTCTACCTTCTGCACTTATTGTGGATAGGTACAATATTAACTTTATTCACATCAATCATCAAATCATAAGCAAACCATGTATTTTTTTACATCTCTTGCACATAATTTGATTTTCAAAGTGCACAAAGCAAAGAACCCCATCATGACTGCAAAAGCTTCAAGCTTATTGAAGTATTGTCACCCTATGTACAATATACACCCACATAATAACAGTGCTACGTGGTTCCCAAGAACAGGCAAACTACAAATCTTTTAATGTGATGCAGCATGTCATCTGAGCTACTGTAATTTCCATTCACAGTAAATTTTATTTAGATAAAACGCTTCCTGGGATTCCATTAGACATAAATTTGAATTGACAATAAAAAGAGAATAAAATCAATGACATGTTGCCAACAAGATAAGCAGGATAGTCTCAAAGAACTCTTCTTTCACTGGCTCCCTTGATCACATCAGACAATGTAGGTCACTTTTTTTTACAAGGCTTTTCCTGCAGGCTGCACAGTCATGGAGGTGCCACTGGTAAATTATGTGAATAAAGAACAGCTGTTTAATAACATGCTATCACAAGCACCTGCCCCACAGCCTCAAGATATGTAACATATAATACTGAGGTTTACACTACCTGTTAGGAAAAGCAGGCCTATGGGAATGTGAAAACTAACAGTTTAGCTTGCTTGTGACATTTCCCAGAATTAATATACATTTATTAAAAGTGAACAATGAATAGAATGAACGCTGTATGTTGCAAAATGTACATTCTTTTAACCTTTACATAGCCTGTAGTGCTATATCACATAAGTTAGGACAACGCTTGTATTTTATTAACTCATCTAATGTCCTCTTTCCTTTGTTGTTTTTTTAGAAAATAAGTCAGTGATTGTTATGAAGGTAAGGTTATGTAATAATGTAAGTACCTTGTGTCTACACAAGTGTGCAGAGTATATATATATGTAAACTCAGACAATGAATTTCTCTTATTTGCAACCTTTCGTTCTACCATTATACCATTTAACTTGCGTCGCTTTAACTGACAATTGCATGGTCATGTGATGTGGTTTTCCAAACAAAATGTATGTCCTTTTTCCCCCCACAAATAGAGCTTTCTTTTGGTGGTATTTGATCACATCTGCGGTTTTTATTTTTTGCGCTATAAACAAAAATAGAGCGACAATTTAGAAAAAAAATTATATCTTTTACTTTTTACTATAATAAATATCCCCTCAGTTTAGGTCGATACGTATTCTTCTACATATTTTTGGTAAACAAAATTGCAATAAGCATTTATTGATTGGTTTGCGCAAAAGTTATAGCGTCTACAAAATAGGGGATAGTTTTATGCCATTTTTATTAATATTTTTTTTTTACTAGTAGTGGTGGCGAGCAGGGGACCTGAAAAAAGGATGATTAGGACTGCTCTGCGCAAAACTATTGCAGAGAGCAGGTAAGTATAACATGTTTATTATTTTACACAAAAAAATGAAATATTACTTTAATCTGCACAATTGGTATTTACTGAGTACTTGCCTGTCACTTGCCTGTCACTTCACAACTGAGAATTCACTTGCACACAATGGGTGGGCTATGCCAATACAGACAATTTAAATGTGATGTTTCAGTGTGGCTTCTTTATAAATATTGCAATCCTTGTTAAACTCTATAGAATTGATAACGGCACCAGAGCTGCCTGTGTTTTAGACCACAGTGGCCAAGTGGTTAGCACTTCCGCCTGGCAGCACTGGGGTCGTGGCTTTGAATCCAAACCACAGCACTACCAGCCTCGAGTTTGCATGTTCTCCCTGTGCCAGCATGGGTTTTCTTTGGATACTCCGGTTTCCTCTCACACTCCAAAGACATGCTGGTAGGTTAATAGGCCCCTGTCTAAATTGGCCCCAGAATGTGTACGTATGAATGTGAGTTAGGGACCTTAGATTGTACACTTCTTGAGGGCATGACTCACATAAATGTGTAATATATATAAATAAAGTGCTGTGTAAATCATATAAAATTAAATATAAGTACCTGTAATAAAAAAATAATCCACCCTTTACCAGATGGAATCTCAACCTCCATTTTTCTGGTATTTGTGCATAATTTAATATAAACTAATGAACCTTCTAGGGTTCTGATGAACAAATCTTTTAATAGCCACAGAGGTTAGTTTCAGCTTTTGAATTCTGATTAGTTAACCGGTGTGTGATCCTAAAATATAACAAACTGCTATAATCTTTCTGGGAGTCTTAAGTAATTCTCTGGGGGAAAAAAGCTATTTTCATGCTAAAACTAAGTATATTATCGTTTTGGCAACTAAACAATTTGTCTATTTTCGATATTCCCAGGAAAACACCATTTTCTAACACCAAAAACATTACACATAAATAAATATGTGTATATAATTGCAGTTAAAGGTTCAAATTAACCACTTAAGCCCCGGACCATTTTGCTGGCCAAAGACCAGAGCACTTTTTGTGATTCGACACTGCGTGGCTTTAACTGACAATTGCGCAATTGTGCGACGTGACTCCCAAACAAAATTGATGTACTTTTTTCTCTAAAATAGAGCTTTCTTTTGGTGGTATTTGATCACCTATGCGGTTTTTATTTTTTGCGCTATAAACAAAAATAGAACGACAATTTTGAAAAAAAGCAAATATCCCCAAAAAATATATATAAAAAAAACATATTTTTTCCTCAGTTTAGGAGAAATAGGGGATAGTTTTATGGCATTTTTAGTGATAATTTTTTTTTTACTAGTAATGGTGGCGATTAGCGTTTTTTATCGTGACTGCAAAAATTATGGTGGACACATCGAACACTTTTGACGCCATTTTTGGAACCATTGTCATTGATACAGTGATCAGTGCTATAAAAATGCACTGATTACTGTAAAAATTACACTGGCAGTGAAGTAGGTGGCACTGAAGGGGTGTAGGGGGATGGGCTACGTGTGACACGACAATGATCACCGCTCCCGATTACATGGAGTTGTGATCAGTGTCCTGTCACTAGGAAGAATGGGAAAATGCTTGTTTACATCAGCATTTCCCTGTTCTTTCCATATGACGATAGCGGGTATCCCCGCGGACATCAAGTCCGCGGGACCCACGGTTAGACTCACGGAGCTCCTGGCACGTACCCACAATGCCGCATCTTAAAGGGAATGTACAGGTACGTCCATCTGCCCAGCCATGCCATTGTGCTGACGTATATCGTTGTGCGCTGGTCCTTAAGTGGTTAAAGTACTGTAGTGCAATCTTCCAGCATCTACCAAAACTGAAATCTATTTTGGGTGGACAGATTTTTCCATAATGGAATCAGTTTTTTGTGCACATTGTAGGAATATTCTGACAATGCTGATACTTAACCTTGCACAAAAAGAGTGTTTACTGTGTAGTTACAGGGCTAAATCAATCAATTCATTTCTACTCCGGCATGCCTTCACAATTGCTAGTTTTTGGTATGGAAATTTACTTTTTGAAAAACTCAATATTACTATCTTTGACAAATAGAAAAAGAAAATATGGACAGCTGCACTCCAAAAACCTTAATGGTTGTCTTTATTTAAAAAAGGAAAAATGCACTACAAGTCACAGCACACAACACGGGAGTAAAACAGCTGATGCGTTTCACACTATAAATTAGTGCTTAATCAAAGCTATGATTAAGCACTAATTTATAGTGCGAAACGCGTCAGTTGTTTTACTCCCGTGTTGTGTGCTGTGACTTGTAGTGCATTTTTCCTTTTTTTAAATAAAGACAACCATCAAGGTTTTTTGGAGTGCGGCTGTCCATATTTTCTTTTCTTTTTTTTTTCCGCATTGCCAGCACCCTTGATCTCCTGAGACCATACTGACCATCCTAACGCAATCCACCTGGAGCGGTAACTTTCTTTCTTTCATTACTATCTGTAAAGGAGAAGTACAGCCAAAGCTTATTTGGCTGTACTTCTACTGTGGATCACAGGAGCGCAGTTAGTTCTGAAGCCCGCTGTTGGCTGATGTCACAGAGCCAGTCCAGGCTCAGGAAAAATCGTGACCATGTGGTCGAGGTCTGCCCACACACCTGGATCGGAACCCGCCTCAGCCTCTCAGCAAGCCGCTGAGAGCCTGAGCAGGCTGCTCCCACACCCTCCGCAGCCCAATGCTCCAGTAAGCATGTGGGGGGCAGAGCAGAGAGCGGGTGACTGACAGTCACCTTCTCTCTGCTCAGGGAACTCTGGCAATCGAGCGATTGCCAGGGTTTGATCGATCGGTTCTCAGTCGATGGGGGACATATGGAGCATTGGATCAATGCTGCATCCACCAAGGTAAGTATGATCCCCCCCTCCCAAAAAAAATCCCATACTTCTCTTTTACAGTTTTTCTTATAAAAAAAATGTTGGTCTCCAAAACAAAAAACTCCAAAAACGATATAGATTAGGAAAATCATAAAAAGCTCCTCTCCATAAAAAAAAAAAATATATAATAAAAAAGCAGTTTCACTAGCAAACATGTCACCAGCTATGTACAATTATTTTATATTCATATAGCCTTTAAAAGGAATCACCTTGACAAAACGTCTGCCTTTTAAGACTCTAACAGCTATTTGCAGTTTGTACATTAAAAATATAATTTTAACTATTTTGAGATATTTTTCGCACGTGAAAAAAAAAAGACAACTTGCTTTTTAATAATATCACATTATATACAGACTCACCAGCCACAGGTGCAATATAACAAGACTTCGAAACATGATTCATGACTAAGATTTACACAAGGTCATATCAAATGCTGAGCCATAACATTAATTTTACACCACCACTTCAGATCTCTGAATGTTTTCAAATCTTATGTTTTCATTCACTAAACCACCGCACTCCTTGACTGGCTTTACACCAAGAAACAATGTCAAGCCTTTTGAAGTCAAAATTAATTGCACCTGAAGTGAAGAACATCAAGGTCACTTGTGCTGAGATCACATTCTAATACTGTATGAAGACTTGGTGAAAACCACAAATCTAATAATGGTCTTTCAGAATTCAGAAACATGTTGTTGTTAAGGTATATATCACATTGCCCAAGGGTTGTAACTTGATTCTTTTATAACCCAGACAATCATCTATTCTACCAAGAGAAATACAGCTTAGTACGTAGCGACAGTCGAAAATTGACCTTCCTATAATCACTTCATCTGACATTGACCACAACCTTATTTTCATATCAACATAAAATCTTTTCTACTCACTGCCAGTTGCACAGTTTCTTCTATGTGCTTCTGTATGAAAAGGAGCATTTAAGGGAATAAACTGTGTCTTTCATTTTTTAGCAGGAGTTTGTGTAAAGTAGTTGAAAATGATAAAGAGTAAATACAAATATGACTCAATTATTGACAAAATAATTATTATTAAAAAAAAGACAAACATTTGAATTTCACATAATAATAGTGGTAGAATCATATCCACTTAAATTTAATGTGGTTGATATCAGTTTAGTAAGTAATGCCACATAAAAAAGTTATTGTCAAAATAAAGGAATTAAAATAATACCAAAGACAAATTGTTAGCAAAGTGGGTTTGATTGTATTGTAAGGCAAGTGGGGGTCATTTTCAACCATAACCGCTAGCTGAGTACTCTACTGCCTACTTTAAATTCAATATTTCAAATCAATGTATTTAATTTATGCTTTTTAGTTCCTGACAGACAGTGGAATTACAAAGAGCTGCTGAATTTCTAAGAACATGTTTACAGACATTATGAGATCTAAAGAATTGATAAAATCTACACACAGATCCTTTTCCTGCTTAAAAAAAATATTCTGAGAAGCCTAATTATTGGGAAAGTATTGTTGACAATTTCTAGGAAATGTCTCCACCCTAGATTGCAGCAGTTAGCAATTTCTAAGCAGTTGCTTTTCAAACACTCTAACACTGTTGTTATTGATGCCGATCTTAATATATGTTATATATGCTAAATAGACTGTTTAGTTAAAAAGAAAATAACAATATTAACATGTCTTTTAGCACGTAAAAAATCTGGCGCATAGACAATGTCAGAAAGGGATAAACACAAATACTGAGAGAACAATATAGTAAAAAACACTAATACAATCATTATATATGCACCATACCAAGGGAAAATGTGACAGACTTGTTAAGTTCTAGATAAAAACAGGGGTAGCTTTAGGACTGGGCAAGTTTAGGGGAAACAGCTTTATGGAATTTATTGAGGGGAGCTGTAACAGTTCATGCATGCCATGCAATAAAGTCCATGAAATAGTACATACAATAGTTAATAAAAAGGCAAAGTATAAAAAAGGTTTAAAGCGGATCTCCACCCTAAAGTGAAGATCCGCTGATCGGAACCCTCCCCCCCCTCCGGTGTCACATTTGACACCTTTCAGGGGGGAGGGGGGTGCAGATACCTGTCTAAATGCCGGGCCTGTTCTTATCTCACTGATTACACCAGGCCGAGTTTTGAGCATGCGCAGAGAGGTGCTGACCATAGTCTGCGTCATGCGCGCATGCGCAATCTGGCCGTCCCTTCATTTGCATGGGGTCACGGCTAATTTCAATGGAACACGCCCACGTCCTTCCCAATTTGAATTTCACCGCCTTACACCTCGAAATTTACGTTGCGCCGGCTCAAATTTGTGCGCAAATACTACGAGGATACGGTACTTGGGCCTCTACATTGAGCCGGTCTAACATAAAGGAGATGCGCTATGCCGGTCTAAATATGCGCCAATGTACGTGAATCTGGCCCCTTCTCTTTTTAGGTGAAAATTAGACGCTCTCTATCACGTTATGCATAACACTGTATGAAGTAAAAACTGTCAGTGTCACCTACAGAAACCAACCCAAATCTTCCACTCATAAATATTCAAGGAAGAATTTTGATTGGCTCCTACCTTTGATACTTTAAATACAAAAATATGCCTGGGGATCACTAGTGTATTTGGATACTGACGTTTTCTGAACTACTATCAAATTCACAATAAAATAGTGCATGTAGAGTAGGTCCGTCTTTTTTTGTAAACATAAATGATCATATTTTTGTAATCATAATTACCACATTTTCAAATGTAAATACAGATTTCATTAGTAAAATACACGATTGCCTTTAGTATTATAAGTAGACACAGCAGCTGTTTACAGCACTGGAAGGACAAACTGTTAAAAATGTTCACATTCCAAAAAATATATTTTGTGTCGTACAAAAACCAAATCACCCTCATTTGAAATTATGCAGCTAGCATGGCAGATCATTGCCTTTAGCCAACAATCAACAGCTTCAGCTGCTTTCCCTTTCTTCAATCTATCTTTAGCGAAGTCAACCCTCTGAGGCTCAACGCTGCACATGAAATCACTTTTCAAGAACACGACAGGGTGGCTTCCACGTTCTCTATGAACTGCTCTTCCCTCAGGCAGCAAAGCAATAACTATCTTCTAGCACAGTAATCAGTGGGAGGTTTTGGCTCTTGCCTGGCATTCCTGCACCCGGTTCGCTAAGACTTCAGACCGGAAAGACAAATTCTGTATATTAAATCTTCTCGATGTTAAATAAGAAAATGCAAAATGAAGTAAAGATTATTTCTTATTAAATAAGCAGAGCTACAAAAGGTCATTGCATTTGTTCGAGACTGGAAGACTCTTGCTGCCAAAACAAGTATCTCTACTATCTTTATTAAGTTATCCACAGTCGTTACTAATGGCTTAAAGAAACATAATCATAATAAATATAGAAAAGGAGGCTATTACTATCTATCTATCTATCTATCTATCTATCTATCTATCTATCTATCTATCTATATATCTATCTATCTATCTATCTATCTATCTGTCTGTCTGTCTATGTATCACTGTATTTATGTATCTTCTATAAGCAGCAATTGTCCATTTTATTTGACTCACAGATCCAATAACCTCACACAACAGGGGTTAAAGTGTTACTAAACCCACAACAGTAAAAAACAGTCTGTATATGCAGTAAAGTATGGTTGTTATACTTGCTGTGGAACCTAAGGGTGAATCCTCTGCATTGTGTAAAAAGACAGTTTGATCCCGTCTTCTCTGATCCTCCCCTTTTTCCACTGCTCCCAATTTATCTGCTGAAAGTACAAAGCCTTGGGGGCACTTTGCACATGCTCAGTTTGGTGTGTATTGCTGGAGAATGCGTTTTTACCTTGGGAGGGTGCATGTGATAGGCACAGGGGCAATCAGCACTATCCAAACAGAGGATCAGGGGTCCTGTATCCTCAGAGGACAGTCCAAGCATAATGAAAACCCCTCCTACAAGTTTTAACCAGCCACTGATAGAAGTGATATACTAATGATGAGAAAAGGTATTTAGAAGTTTTATTTACTAAAATAATTGCATCCATGTTTTGTGTACCGTGGGAGACCAGATATAGTGAACGCAGGGTCCTGGGTTTAGTAACACTTTAACAACTGAGGGAGGCATGACATTTTTGGCAAATGTGTACAGATGAATTTCTGTCCTGGTAGTCCATAGTCCATCATTGTCCATAGTATGAACATCTTTTAATTGATAATTATTAGCTTTGACAGCAAGGTAAGAAGGAGTGTGAGCTAGTCCTCTTAGGCCGTGTACACACGATCGGTCCAACCCAATGAGAATGGTCCGACGGACCGTTTTCATAGGTTCACCGCTGAAGTGGCCTGATGGTCTGATGTGCGTACACACCATCAGTCCAAAATCCGATCGGGTCAAAATGCGGTGACGTAGAACACAACGAAGTGCTGAAAAAACGAAGTTCAATGCTTCCAAGCATGCGTCGACTTGATTCTGAGCATGCGCAGGTTTTTGGTCCGATGCTTTTGCGTACTAACCATCGGTTTGGTCCGATGGTCAGGTGTCCATCGGTCCGATTTTAAAGCAAGTTTTAAAACTTTGGTCCGACGGACGACGGTCCGTACACATGCTCGGTTTGGACCGATGAAACTGGCCTTAAGGCCAGTTTCATCGGACCAAACCGAGCGTGTGTACGCGACCAACGCGGGCCAATTCACGCGGGCCAATTCACACCATATAGATTGGGCTGCACCGGCAAGCTTGTCCAACGCATAGCCAAGGCAACTTGTCTTGAGTCCTACGAGTTCAGATAATCACTGTGTTGCAGTGGTGTGTACTAAAAAAAGTAGGACATGCTGCATTTTTATGCAGACAGTATGCTACAATGCACTACACTGTATCATAACACATTCACAACAGTGTACAAATGAATTAAATGTAGTCTTGTGAATTTTTTATAATGTTAATAAAAATGTAAACAATGTGATGTAATTGCACACCAGTGGCAGTGGTAAAATGCAACCACAACATTCCCTAAAAAGTAACCAGAGAGAAGAAATAAAATATTTATGTAAAATTTTACATTATGCATCGTTCTCTGTTTGTTTTGGTAAAAAGATAAATTATTTATTTTAGTAATAAAATAAAAACCGACCTATTTTATTTTGAAAGAGAGGCAGATCAATGGAAATGTATTAATATGGCAAAGCAATGCAAAACAAAAGCATGGAGGTAGATTTACTATAAAATTGTAGATTATTTATAAATGTATCCCTGCTCAGATGTAGCACAGTGCCCTTTTAAAATATGCTTCAATCCATTCCCTAATGGCTTGTGTATTTTTAGGTGGAAAACTGGCAAAAGCAACATGATAAACGGTTTACAAAACTGTTGTGAAAACTATCTAGGACTGCAAGCGACGGGACTCAAAATACACATAAAATCTCTATTGCAAATCCTGCTGGTAGGAAGCTTGATGAATTAGGTTGATTTGGGTTGATTTACTAAACTAGTAGAGATTGTTCACTTAGATTAATACATAAGGCAATGGATGGCCTGTTTAACTCAATTATTCAATCATGTTTAAAGGGATTGTAAAGGCAGAAGGTTTTTTTTATCTCAATGCATTCTATGCATTAAGATAAAAAGCTTTCTATGTGCAGAAGCCCCCCTCTCAACCCCCCTAATACTTACCTGTGCCCCCTCTTGAGCTAGCGATATTGTAGGAATATCTCAGCTGCCCTAGACTCCCCTCCTCATTGGCTGAGACAGCAGCATGGCACCATTGGCTCCAGCTGCTGTAAATCAAAATCAGTTAGCCAATGAGAAGGCATAGGGGGCAGAGGGCAGGCCACGGCTCTGTGTCTAAATGAACACAGGGAGCTGGGATTTGGCTCTGGTGCGCACATTGCATCTGCTTGCTGTAGGGGCACTCAACAGGAGGGAGGGGCCAGGAGCTCAGAAGAGGGACCCGAGGAGGAGGATCTGGTCTACTCTGTTCAAACCCATTTCACACAGCAGGTAAGTATGACATTTTTATTATCTTTACCTAAAAAAAATGGAGTTTATAATCATTTTGTCCCTGCACATAACTTACTCTCAATATATGCTAAGCTATTAACTTTACACAGTTATTCTGCTAAATGAACAGTCTCTATTACTTAAGTACGTTGTAAAAATTAGCTCCAATAAGTTCCTATGATTGGAAAAAAATTATAATAATGATAATGTGACTTTCCAGTTAGCTCTCATGCTTACAATTAGATCATTTATTAAGCATAATATTATATGGACATTATATTGTGTTTGCAATTTGTACCTTAACACTGTATTGTTATGTCTATCACTGAAATAAAGATGTACATTTCTGATACTTAGGCAGCTTTATCATTGTCTTATAAATAAAAAACAACTATAGATTTTTATAAATAAACTACTGGTGTGTACCAGGGGGATTGCATCAGTAAGATTGATGAGCATTATAACAACTCCATGTGCTGCTCTTTCCAACACCAAGTATAATATACAGTATGCTCATGGTCCTGAACAGAGATGATTTTTGCATAGCAAAATCCACTAAGCACAAAAGGTGCAAACAATAGGAACAGTCTAAAAGCACCACCTAAAACAGCCATAATGCATTGCAGAAGCTTGTTGCGACCTTAAGTAAGCTTTAATTTATAGATACCCTATATTATGAAAACAAATATCTTATTGCTATAAAATTTGCTTCAATATTCCTGCATACCAAAGTATTTTGGAAGAGTAAATAATAAGACAACCAGCAATTTAAATACATGACTAACGAGACCTGCTTGTGACTTTAGCTCTACATCTCAGGCTGCAAAAACATACATTTCTTAGCTTTCACAGGTCATAACAGTACTATACAACAGGGGAATTTATCCCCTCTAAACCACAGCAAGGTATTAGTCATCTGAACCATTCTTATAATATAGTTATAGTTATGACTAAGGGTGCAGTCCAATCCGGTAACATTCTGCATTTTGGAAGTGTCACCAGCTAGCAAAATCACCCCAATATTGGCCATAGACAGAACAGTGTGCTATCAGTCTATCTATATAAAAGGGTCGGGTTCCATTTTAAGAGATTACAATTTTTGAAAAAAATTATGTTTAAAATTACTGGTAACAAGCAATATTTGACTGTGTATTGAGCACAGACAAAACACAGTACAGAAAATGAATATCAGTGGTTGGTCTTACCATCTGGAGGCATCAAGACTTTGTTATTTTGTGTACACCAACCAACAGGGTGTAGGTCTGCAGTCATGACATCACACCAGAAGTCTGCCCTGCGATCTTCTCCATAGCCACAATACCTCAGCAGAAGTAACTGTCCACATGTTGTAATGATAGTTGCAACCCAGTAAGTATCTGGATTATTCTTATTGGCCACTTCCAGTTTCATTCCTGGTTGGAAGCTGCTCTGAAGACTAATTTCCACCTATTAAACATAAAGAAGGAACAACAAATTGGAAACAATTTTCAATTGAATTCATTAATTAGCTGGCAGAAAATGGTATAACCATATTAATATTAAACCTGAAACCCAGGTAAATATAATAAAACAAATCATACAGTTTTGTATCCAATACAAAAATCATAATTTTTTTTTTTTAAATACCTGATTATTTATCTTTTTTACAATGTTCTGTAAGGTAGCAATGGGAGACTGGGAAAGAAGGGGACAGCACTGGGAGTCAATCAGAACTCTATTGCTTTGCACAGTGTCTGAATAGCTCACAGAATAGGAAACGACAAAAAGGGGGCAAAAATACCAGGATAGGGGAAAATGTTTTATTGGTATACATGACATTTATTGGGTAAGCTTGGTGAAGGCTTGTAACATCCCAACCTGGGGTTTCAAAATGTACCAGGTAAAGCAGGCTAATTTCTGCCTAATCTTCTGATGACAGGAGCCGAGGCCACTCCGATCTGGAAGGAGTGCCTGGAAAACAGGTTAGGGTTGAGGCCTAGATTAGCCAGGAGGATGCGAACATGTCTGATGAACTGGCTAGCTGTTAGTGGGCTGGAAGGAAAAGGCAACAATGGACTAGAGCTAGACTGGCTTAGCAGGTGTGATAACAACTGATCCAGAACCACTACTGGACACCATTCATTGTGGGTCTGGAAGAATTTGATGTCGACCCCGGTACCAGACTAAGTTTTGGACACATATATAGGACAAATGGTCCTGAAGGCGGGCCAGATGGCACCTGCGTAGCACCTGGCAACCGGGGCCACTGTAAGTGAATTCACTGGCCCGTAGGAAGTCATAGAAGGCCAGGTGGATGACCAGGCTGGGCCGCAACCCAAAAGGGAACCATGACAGGATAACTGACACGTCCCAGAGTGTGGAACTTGATTTGGGCAAGCGTTTGCTACTGGCTACAGGCTGATGTCTCTGGATGCCATGCAGCAAGGCTTTGACCGCATGGGTCGGGAACAACAAGAGTGTCCCAGAGGCTTGTAGGGAGAGGAAATGCTGTATGCCAGCTAGGTACAGTCTGATAGTGTTGTATGACAGGCTCAGATGAGTGTGGCAATAAGACACAAAGACCAAGACGTGCTTGATGTGACCTGTGCCTGTCCCGGGGCATGTGGCTAGGAATTTGCCATTCCAGGCAGTGCGGTAGGCCTTCAGCGTGTTGGGCACATTGACCTGTTTATGATCATTGTAGCGCTGTGAAGGTGGTCTCCTAGCCCAATGTTAGCTGCAACCAAGGTGGGATAGGAAATGGGGACGGGTCGGCTCCGGGTCTCTGTTAGAAATTCAAAGGAAAATTGAGATGGGACAGTGCATCTGCTGCAAGATTGCACTTGCCAGGTATGTAAGTACAGTGCACATTGAAAGTGTAGTGAAGGGATATCTGCATCAGCCTGCGTAGGAAGGACATGATGGCCAGGAATTACGACCTGACTTTGTTGACAATCCCAGCCGTGGCTAAGTTGTCAGTGGAGAAAACCAGAGTCTGTCCCGCCCAGGTGTTTCTCCAGACCTGAGCTGCCACAAAGATAGTGTAAAGCTTAAACAATGGGGATGTCTGGCTGAACCCGGGGACCAGGAGAATTTCCTGCGGCCATGGACCTGCAAACCAATGGGTACCAAGAATGGCAGTGAAGCCTGTGGAGGCTTCTGCATCAGTTACTATATGAGGTGAGGAGGCTGAAGCTGCTGGGATGAACATGGATACGCCATTCCAGTTCTCAAGGAAGTTTTCCCATATTGCTAGATCTGCAGCAGCTGACTGGTCTAGCCAAATGGTCTGATCGGTGTCCTGTGTATGGGAAAGGAAGACCAGGAGGTGAGAAATGAAGGAATGCCCCTGAAGGACAATCCTCATAGCAAAGTTCAGCATGCCTAACAGGGACTGCAGCTGTCTCTTGGTGCAACTTTGTGAGGTGGTGGTGAAGGTGTGAATGACCTCCCTAAACCTGGATGGCTCGTAAGGGGGTAGGTTTTGTAGAAGCACGTCCAACCTAAGGCAGGATGAAACAACCTGTACTCAAATGACTTAAGGAGGAAACGACAGACAAGAAAACGTGAGTGGCTGAATTGTGTGCCACTGGAGACAATGAGTGGTCGGATTGTGTGCCACTGGAGACGTGCTTGCAACAATTGCAAGACAGTAGCTTCATCAGGGAGGTGAAAAAAAGGACAAATCGTGCCGACTCAGGTAAGAGTTATGAAGCTGGAGTATCGTATGTGTTTGTGAGTATGTGCGACCGTATGAATGGTCTGAGTAAGGAATGGTCTGAGGTTGCTTGTGGCAAGAGTCTCATGAGAGAGGCTGAGCTGCTGAAAAGTTGTGATGTGTGTGACAACTGGAATCGAAACACTATGTGAAACACATACCAACCACCCAGCCCCCGAGGCTAATCGAAGGCAGACAAAATCCCACAGTAGGTCTTACTCAGAATGTCCCAGAAGCTGTCTCTCATCCAGATTCCACAAATAGTTTCTCAGTGAGGGAGATAAAGGATCCTTCTCCAGACCAGGACTCAGGACAATGTCCTCCAGCAAAAATCTATTTGAAATATTCTCCAGGCCCTCAGCCCAGCACCTCCTGATCTATACAGTGCAATTCTTTCACACACTCTAACTGTCTACTAGAGGCAGCATTCGCAGAAGAAGTGAAACCTTCCCTGAAGAGGAAAGAACATTCTGAAAAGGCTTCCCAAACATTTATCAACTTCCCAGACACCTTCTGGACACATCCTTCCAGGAATATTGTACCTCCTGGGTGTCTATAGTTTGCCTGTGAAAATGTCTTTGAGAACCAGGGTCTTGCCCGAGGGAACATGTATCAATGGAAAAAAAGTTTTAAAAACTTTCGTTTTTTTCAGGAGTCTTGAAAAAATTACCGTTTTTAAAACTTTTTTTCCATTGATACATGTTCCCTCGGGCAAGACCCGGGTTCTTAAAGACATTTTCACAGGCAAACTATAGACACCCAGCACTGCAGGTACAATATTTAAAGGATTTTATTTATTTTATTTATGCTCCTGGAGCAGTGATTTTAATGATGCTTAAATAAAAAATAAAAAAAAAATTAAATTCCTTTCAATATTGTACCTGCTGGGTGTCTATAGTTTGCCTGTGAAAACGTCTTTGAGAACCCGGGTCTTGCCCGAGGGAACATGTATCAATGGAAAAAAGTTTTAAAAACGGTCACTTTTTCAGGAGTCCTGCTTCTGAAAAAACAACCGTTTTTTAAACTTTTTTCCATTGATACATGTTCCCTGGGGCAAGACCCAGGTTCTCAAAGAAGTTTTCCAACAATAACTTGAATATTGGTCTTTAAAATGAGCGTTTTTTGAATTCGAACGTTCGAGACCCATAGACTTCAAAGGGGTTCTACGGTCGGTCTGTTCGACGGTTTTGGTGCGAACCGAATGTGGGTATGTTCGGCTCATCCCTACACCTAACTAGGAAACCCCGACCAGACAAAAGCAATAGATTACTGCTCCATTGACTGCAGCAAAGCCAAAAACGAAATTTAGCCCAAGAGCCTAACTAGAGGAGGGCCCTACCTCAACTATATTTATATATATATAGTATAACTTAGCCTCATAGATCCATAGCAATAGCAAATTACCCAATATTTAATTTAAAGAAATTAAGAAAGCAGAAAGAATATCATTTTTCATTTGAAATAAGGTGCTGACATTTAAAATGCTAAATAGAGTTGTTAGTTTGAAAGCACAATGAGCTAAAGTCTGAAACATTAGAAAATGTAATTGTATCAAGTAACATAAAAGACTAACCAATAATTATTTGAATTTGCAAGTAAACTAACTTGCTTTGATCTTTGATTTGCTTTGTGATAGCAATTTCAAGGTAAGCTGACTTTTTTTTTCTATGGTAGCATATAGTTTAGTGTTTAAACACCAAAAAAAATGAACAGAGTACATACATGTCTGAAAGAAGTGTGTGGTGCAGAACTTGATGCTGTTTCCTCTAGATACTCATCCCAGTTAAAATCTGTATCTTCAACACTAGAGCCATCATCTGCAAAAGAATAACACAAAAGAACCATTAATATGTATATCCTACATTATAAATTTGTATAATCAGAGTGCTGCAGGGTCAAGCAACGGGTTTACTTTGTTAATATATCCACTGGAAGCAAATACTTATTGTTCCCTGACTCCGAGTGACGAGACATACCAAGTACTTATGGGTATAGGGGAGTATGTGACTCATCCATCTTCCTCCCATGTGAAAGTACTGGTGCTTGATGAGTGGCCATTGTCAAATGGGGGTGGAGGAGAGTCTTCAGCCCTATGTAAGCTCTAAGATCCGGGGTTCACAGTGGCTGTAAGGAGTAGCATGAACGGAAAGCATGTGTAATTGATAAAAAAAAAAAATGAACAAATTCTTTAGCCTTGTTAAGCCCATATGAAAGGAACAGGTTCTTTAAAGTACTTTTTCGTCAGTTTCTTTGAAGCTTAAAGTGTTACTAAACCCACAACAGTAAAATGAAGTGTGTATATGCAGTAAAGAATGCTTGCTATACTCTCTGTGGAACCTAAGGAGTTAATCCTCTGTATTGTGTAAAAAGACTGTTTGATCCTGTATGCACAGATCCTCCTTTTCTTCCACTGACTGCGGATAAAACAGAGTTACTGGAGTCAGGCTGCACATGACCAGTTTCGTGTGTATTGCTAAAGAGTTTTTTTTTTTTGGGAGAGTGCATGTGATCATCACAGGATCAATCAGCACTGTCCAGACAGAAGGTCAGGGGTCCTCCTACTACAAGTTTTAACCAGGCACTGATAGAGAAAAGGTATTTAGCAGTTTATAATTACTAAAATGATTGCATTTCCATGTTCTGTGTACTAGGGGAGACCAGATATAATAAATGAATGGTCCTGGATTCAGTAAAATTGTAAATGCCCATACCATATTTAGTAGTGTCAATAGGTTAGTTAAATTTACTCTAACTCTATGACCTAACATTGGAGTCTGAGAACAAGGAATGCACATAGCTGAACATAAACAGTTCTTTGATACAATGTTAAATAAGAATGTTATGGCAGGTGCCATTTTGCATGAGGACTAAAAAAAGTTGTACTGTGACCAAAAGGAGGTGGACAAAAAAATAATAATAATCATTGAAGTGGCTTATACAAAAGAGGTGCATCACACACATTAACATATGTGGATAACAGCACATGGAAGATAGTTTCATTCATAAAGATGAGTGATCAGGGCCGCCATCAGGAATTTTGGGGCCCCTTACACAGCTTCAGGCATGGGCCCCCTGGAGCAGAGAACTGGGGGGGGTGCTGCCCCATGAAATTGAGAAGCGGGGGGGGGGGGGGCTGCTGCCGCGAATTGAGAAGCGGGGGGGCCCTTTACAAAAAGAAAAAATAAAGAAAAATATATATAAAAAAGGGGGGTAGCCATCCGGGGCCCTGGGGACCTCTGTGCCCTTTAATAAAAAGAAAAAAAGAGAGAATATATATATATATATATATATATATATATATATATATTTTTTTTAAAAAGGGTAAACATTTATATAAAAAAAAAAAACAAGGGGGTTGCCTTCCAGGGCCCTGCGGACCTCTGGGCCCTTTAATAAAAAATAAAAATATAAAAAAAATATATAAACAAAAATAAAAAATACAATTATAAAAAAAGGGGGTTTGACACATGGGGCCCTGGGGACCTCTGAGCCCTTTAATAAAAAGACATCTATATATTAAAAAAAAAAAATAATAATATAAAAAAGTAAAAAAATATATAAAAAAAGGGGCTGGGGACCTCTGGGCCCTTTAATAATAATAATATTATATATATATATATATATATATATATATATATATATATATATATATATATATATATATATATATATATATATATAAATATAAAAATAAAAGAAATAAAAAAATATATTATTTTTTTTATTTTTTTTTATAAAAAAGGGGGGGGGGGTTGTCATCTGGGGCCCTGGGGATCTCCAGGTCCCTGTGGACCTCCGGACCTCTAAAAAAATAAAAGAAAAAAATTGGCCCTTTAATAAAAAATAAAAGAAAAATATATTAAAAACATATATTTTTTTTATAAAGAAATATATTTTTTTATAAAAAAAAAAAAGAGGGGGTTGCCATCTGGGGCCCTGGTGGCCTAAGGGTCCCTTGACCCCTAAAAAAAATGGCCCTTTAATAAAAAAATAAATAAAAATATATTAAAAAATATATATATTTTTTATAGAAAATAAATAAAAAAAGGGGGGTTTCCATCCGGTGCCCTGGGGGCCTCCGGGCCCCTGTGGACCTCCGGACCTCTAAAAAAAATAAAAGAAAAAAAATTGGCCCTTTAATAAAAAATAAAAGAAAAATATATTAAAAAAAATATTTGTTTATAAAAAAATCTATATTTTTATTAAAAAAAAGGGCTTGCCATCTGGGGCCCTGGTGGCCTCTGGGGACCTCCGGACCTCTAAAAAAAATAAAAGAAAAAAAATGGGCCCTTTAATAAAAAATGTAATAAAAATATGTTAAAAAAATATATTTTTTTATAAAAAATATATATTTTTTTATAAAAAATATATTTTTTTTTATAAAAAAAATATATTTTTTTATAAAAAAAAAGGGCTTGCCATCTGGGGCCCTTGGTGGCCTCCGGGCCCCTGGGGACCTTTTTTTTTTTTTAGGGTGGTTCCCCCTGGGCCCCTAGGGACCCCCGGGCCCCTTACAGGTGTAATGCCTGTACCCGCCTGATGGCGGCCCTGTGAGTGATTATTACCAATACAAGACTCTATTCATGAACCTTACTATCACTGGCACCCAATGCTCATGTCCTGCATGTCTGATCTTGCCCCAAGGGTGATAAGGCCACTGGCGTCCATAATCTTTGTTGCGGGGAGCTGCTGCTCTGTATAGACACAGGGAGGGCAGCCTTAACCACTTTGCAACCGCCCTATACCAAAAGTACGGCTACAGGGCGGTTGCTTGATTCTAAGTGGCGGTTAATTAACGGCCTCTTAGAATCGCGCTCCCGCGCGCCCCCTGAGGCGCGCCCACGGGAACATCCGTGACCGCCGGCTCCGGAGGACCCGGCGCATCACGGATCACGGTAAATCGCCGCTGATAGCGGCGGTTTACCACGTGATCGCTCCGTCCAATGACGGAGCGATCACTTGTAAACAAAGCGGCGTCATGTGCTGACGTCGGTTCCTCCCTCCTCTCTCTGTACCGATCGGTACAGTGTGAGAGGAGAGGGGAGGGAGCGGATGGCAGCGGCAGTGCTGCGGGCTGGATCTGTGACAAATGTAGTCACAGATCCATCCATCCATCCCTCCCTGCTCAGCAATCCCTGCTGCAATACTCTGCAATACTGGGCAATACTCAGGTGGGCATACTCTGGCAATACTCTGGGCATACTCTGGCAATACTCTGGCATACTCTGGGCATACTCTGGGCATACTCTGGGCATACTCTGCAATACTCTGGGCATACTCTGGGCATACTCTGCGCATACTCTGGGCATACTCTGGGCATACTCTGGGCATACTCTGCAATACTCTGGGCATACTCTGCAATACTCTGGGCATACTCTGGGCATACTCTGCAATACTCTGCAATACTCTGCAATACTCTGGGCATACTCGGCCATACTCTGGGCATACTCGGCCATACTCTGGCCATACTCTGGCCATACTCTGGCCATACTCTGGCCATACTTCGCAATACTCTGGGCATACTCCGTAATACTCTGGGCATACTCCACAATACTCTGGGCATACTCTGCAATACTCTGGGCATACTCTGCAATACTCTGGGCATACTCCGCAATACTCTGGGCATACTCCGCAATACTCTGGGCATACTCCGCAATACTCTGGGCAATACTCTGGCAATACTCTGGGCATACTCCGCAATACTCTGGGCATACTCCGCAATACTCTGGGCATACTTCGCAATACTCTGGGCATACTCCGCAATACTCTGGGCATACTTCGCAATACTCTGGGCATACTTCGCAATACTCTGGACATACTCCGCAATACTCTGGGCATACAGCGCCCCTGTCCCCGTGAGCTCGCATGCAGAAGCGAACGCATACGCAAGTCCCGTCCACATATGAAAACAGTGTTCAAACCACACATGTGAGGTATCTTTATATAATGTTTTGGGGTTTTATGTAATTTTCTAGCAAATAAATGATGATTTTTACATGTAGGAGAGAAATGTCAGAATTGGCCTGGGTGCTCCCTGCATGTTGGGCCTCTGTATGTGGCCGCACTGTTTAAAA
Organism: Rana kukunoris; assembly: GCA_029574335.1. Taxonomy (NCBI): domain Eukaryota; kingdom Metazoa; phylum Chordata; class Amphibia; order Anura; family Ranidae; genus Rana; species Rana kukunoris. The sequence continues at coordinate 128,200,942 of CM056051.1, forward strand.
GTCTCACACATGGGGTATCGCCATACTCGGGAGGAATAGCAGAATGTGTTTTGGGGTGTAATTTGTGGTATGCATATGCTGTGTGTGAAAAATAACCTAATAATATGAAAATTTGATGAAAAAAAGAAAATCTTGATTTTGCAAAGAATTGTGGGAAAAAATGACAACTTTAAAAAACTCACAATGCCTCTTTCTAAATACCTTGGAATGTCTTCTTTCCACAAAGGGGTCATTTGGGGGGTATTTGTACTTTTCTGGCATGTTAGTGTCTCAAGAAATGAGAGAGGATGTCAGTACATCAGGTGTGATGAAATTGATCAATTTTCAGTAATTGGTACCATAGCTTGTAGACCCCATAACTTTCACCCAGACTAAATAATATCCAACATTTTTTTTTTTTTTTTACCAAAGATATGTAGCAGTATACATTTTAGGCCAAATTTATGAAGAAAAATTACTTTTTTGCAAAATTTTATAATAGAAATGAAGAAAAATTATTATTTTTTGCAAAATTTTGTTCTTTTTTCATTTATAGCAAAAAAAATAAAAACCGCAGAGGTGATCAAATACCACCAAAAGAAAGCTCTATTTGTGGGAAAAAAAGGACACAAATTTCATGTGGTTACAGTGTTGTATGACCGAGTTATTGTCATTCAAACTGTGAGAGCACCGAAAGCTGAAAATTGGTCTGGTTATTAAGGGTGTTTTAGTGCCCAGTGGTCAAGTGGTTAAGCAAGGTGTGCTATTCCTCCTCAGCCCTGCTGCCCCTATGCTTTACAGCAGTAGTAGACAGGGGGAACTAAAGAGAGTAGAGGGACAGCAGAGTGATCGACTGGCCACTGTGTTTCAGTGTGTGTGAATGAGTATGTTTTCAGAATGTCCCATAGGGGATTCTGCTGTACTAACAAAAAGGGGGTGTTGTGCATTTTGTACATCACACATTTTTGACCTGTACACCCTATATGTTACATACTCCTGGTGCCTTGTCAATGGCATTGTTCAAATATGGCCATATGGACATGATAGGTCAATAAAGTTACCAACACTCCAACCTCTTTGCTAGGTGCAGCTGTAGAGTGGGAAATTCAATGGTCGCAGCAGATTTGACTGGCAGCCTGCTATCATGTGCAGGTTCAGGTAAAACTCATTTCAGCCCAAATCTTAGCTCATCCTTAGTATTAACACCCCTCGAAATTTTCCACATTTTGTCATGTTACAACCAAAAATGTAAATGTATTTTATTGGGATTTTATGTGATAGACATAAAAAGTGGAAGGAAAATTATAAATGGTTTTCAATTTTTTTTTACAAATAAATAAGTCAAAAATGTGGCATGAATTTGCATTCAGTCCCCAATACTTTGTAGAACCACATGTTGCTGCAATTACAGCTGCAAGTCTTTTGGGGATGTCTCTACCAGCTTTACACATCCAGAGTGACATTTTTGCCCATTCTTCTTTGCAAAATAGCTCAAGCTCTGTGAGATTGGATGAAGAGCATCTGTGAACAACAATTTTCAAATCTTGCCACAGATTTAGGTCTGGACTTTAACTGGGCCATTTTAACACATTAATATGCTTTGTAGCTCTGGCTGTATGATTAGGGTTGTTTACCTGCTGGAAGGTGAACCTCTGTCCCAGTCTCAAGTCTTTTGCAGACTCTAAGGCCACGTACACACGATCAAATTTATCTGCTGAAACTGGTCTGACAGACCGTTTCAGCAGATATCTCCCATCGTGTGTATGATCTAGCGGACAGGTTTGTCCAGCGGACAAATTTCAAAGCATGCTTTGAAATTTGTCCACTACAAACCTGTCTGTCCGACATGTCCGCTGGTTAGTATGCCTAACCAGCGGACAGAAATCCCCTGCATGCGCCAAATGGATTCGACGCATGCGTGGAAGTATTTTACTTCCTGGATTGGTGACGTGGCGGCGTCAACGTCACTGCCACGTCACCGCGTCCTCAGTCTGAGGGGATTTTCGTCCAATGGTGTGTACACGCCATCGGACCAAAATCCGATGAGACATGTCCGCTGGAAACGGTCCGTCGGACATGTTTGAGTGGACATGTCTCATCGTCTGTACGCGGCCTAACAGGTTTCTTCTAAGATTGCCCTGTATTTGGCTCTATCCATCTTCCCATCAGCTCTGACCAGCTTCCCTGTCCCTGCTGAAGAAAATCATCCCAACAACATGATGCTGCCACCACCATGTTTCACAATGGGGATGGTGTGTTCAGGGTGATGTGCAGTGTTAGTTTTCCGCCACACATAGCATTTTGCTTTTAGATAAAAATGTAAAATGCTGGTCTCATCTGACCAGAGCACCTTCTTCCGCATGTTGGCTTTCTTTCAACAATGGCTTTCTTCCTACACTTCCATAAAAAACCTCTAAGGGCTTCATAGAACAGCTGTATTTATATTGAGATTAAATTACACACAGGTGGACTCTATTTACTAATTATATTACTTCTGAGGGCAGTTGGGTCCCATAGATTTTAGTTAGGGGTATCAGAGTAAAGGGGGCTGAATACAAATGCACACCACACTTTTCACATATTATTTTTGTATTATTTAAAAAAAAACATTTAACATTTTCCTTCCACTTCACAATTATGTGCCATTTTTTTGTTGTTCTATCACATAAAATCCCAATAAAATTTACATTTTTGTCTGTATCAAAGTGATATGAATACTTTTTCAAGGAACTGTATATATGCTTTTACATATTTTATGTGTTGTATATATGTGTGCTTGCAGATTATTCTTCTGTCTGTATTTCTGGCACTGCACTAGATAAGATAAGGTAGATAAGATTGCAGCCTATATATTGAGAGGTAAATTGAACCGATTTTATTTTTATTTTTTACAGTACAATATATCATTTACTGGGGGCAAACTGGTAGACACAGATGGTAAAGCTGATTTACTAAAGGTGTGGAGAATCTTCGCACACTAAATTGTGTAAATACTTACTTCAATTACCCAATCAAGTGAAAAGTCATTTCCTGTTTACCATTTTCATCAGCGTATAACTGAATAGTAAAAGTGAACAATTTATTGTGTGAAGAGTGACAACTACCAACTAACTCTGTAACTCTGTAACATCAATCTAGACTTGGAAGTAATAATAATAATAATAATAATAATAATTATTATTATTATTATAACAATGATATGCCATATCGTTGGTCCTGAAATTAATTCCATTAACAGTTGGCTAGTACTAACAAGAATGAAATCATCAAAAAAATTATTGAATTCAGAACTGCAAACGTGTTTTATTTAAAATGCAATCATTCTGTCCATTTTTCCATGTGATAATCACATAATAGAATTTGTGGCTGTATGTTACTGGAGTCAAGAAGAAGCAACTGAGAGATAATTGTTTTTACAAAGACTAATTCAAGTTCTTGTATAACTCCATTATGTTTCAATTATGCACCATAAATGAGATTTCAACAACACTTCTATTACTTTATCTATGTTTAATGATGAAGTGATAACCGCAGAAAATTTCTACTCATAACTCATGCATGCTCTGTCATTAATAGTACAATTATGCAAATATTTGCATAACAATGTTAATGGTCTTAAGGCAGCGGTTTCTACTCTAAAAAATCAATATCAATTTGTAGTTTATGTTATTCCACTCTAATTATAATCTCTTGGCAGTTTGCTATTTGTAGACACTGACAGACACTGAAAAAAAATATTTACACAAACCATATTTGGGAACAATGAGAAAGAGTGAGTATTAAATATTGGAATCTAAACATGTCTATAAACGTCACAGAGCAGCCAGACACTAGAATGTGATCTGACCGCTAATAAAAAATGTCTCCAAATGTGCCAATTAACAGGCATGCTGATAAACATGTAAAGGAAACTAACAGCGTAAAACTAGATAGATAGATATAGATATGCATGTGTGTGTGTGTATGTATATATACAGTACAGAACAAAAGTTTGGACACACCTTCTCATTCCAAGAATTTTCTTTATTTTCATGACTATGAAAATTGTAGAGTCACACTAAAGGCATCAAAACTATGAATTAACACATGTGGAATTATATATTCTAGGCTCTTCAAAGTAGCCACCTTTTGCAGCAGACACATCTCTAGAACAACTGTTAAGAGGAGACTGTGTGAATCAGGCCTTCATGGTAGAATATCTGCTAGGAAACCACTGCTAAAGAAAGGCAACAATCAGTCATAAAAATAAAGAAAACTCTTGGAATGAGAAGGTGTGTCCAAACTTTTGGTCTGTAATGTGTATGTATATATATATATATATATATATATATATTATATATTATAGATAGATAGATATGTATATATATTTATCTATATAAATATATATATATATATACAGTTAGGTCCATATATAACAGGGATATGCAATTAACGGACCTCCAGCTGTTGCAGAACTACAATTACCATGAGGCATAACAAGACTCTGACAGCCACAAGCATAACACTCAGAGGCAGAGGCATGATGGGACTTGTAGTTTTGCAACAGCTGGAGGTCCACTAATTGCTTATTATTTTAGTAAAACTGTTAAATACCTTTTCTCATCAGCTGTATATAACAGTCTTGTGACTTCTAACAGTGTCCAGCCAAGCATTGGTTAAAGCTTGTAGGAGGAGTTTTCTGACTGTCCTATGAGACTGCAAGAACCCTGACCCTCTGTCTGGACAGTGATGAATGGTCCTGTGCTGATCACATGAATCCCCCAAGAAAAAAAAAAGCATCTCTAGCAATACACACCAAACTGAGCGTGTGCAGCCTGACTCCATAGACTCTGTGTTATCAGGAAATTATTAAGGGACAGTGGAAGGAGAGGAGGATCAGAGCAGACAGGATCAAACAGCCTTTGTGTAGGATTAACCCCTTAGGTTCCACAGTGAGTATTAGTGTTGCTCACGAATATTCGCATTGCGAATATTCGCTACGAATATTGCATATTCGAGTATTCGCGAATACTCGAATATTCGTATTTTTTCAAATTTATTTTTAAAACAGATCACATCCTAGTGATCTCCATCGACATCTAAAAGCATTGCTTGTATGATTAGAGACCCTGGGCCGAGTAGCTGAGGCGATCCTTTTATGTTGCCGAATATTCGCATTGCGAATTTTCGGCAAAAGAATCGCAAAAATAAAAGAATCGCATCAGCACCCTTCTTTTGCATCAGAGCCAATCAGAATAACTCGAATATTCGGCAAAAGGAATATTGCGCGATTATCTTCTCCGCCCTTCTTTTGCATCAGAGCCAATCAGAATAACTCGAATATTTGGCAAAAGGAATATTGCACGATATTCCTTTTGCCGAATATTCGAGTTATTCTGATTGGCTCTGATGCAAAAGAAGGGCGGAGAAGATAATCGCGCAATATTCCTTTTGCCGAATATTCAAGTTATTCTGATTGGCTCTGATGCACCCTTCTTTTGCATCAGAGCCAATCAGAATAACTCGAATATTCGGCAAAAGGAATATTGCGCGATTATCTTCTCCGCCCTTTTGCATCAGAGCCAACCAGAATAACTCGAATATTCGGCAAAAGGAATATTGCGCGATATTCCTTTTGCCGAATATTCAAGTTATTCTGATTGGCTCTGATGCAAAAGAAGGGCGGAGAAGATAATCGCGCAATAGGAATATTGCGCGATTATCTTCTCCGCCCTTCTTTTGCCCCCTTATTCTCCTTTCTTTTAAGTAGAGTAAGTGTAGAGTTAGTGTTTAGTGCATATTAGTTTAGTAATACAGGAAATGATCTCCGTTTATGAGAATTTCGCAATCATTTTCGCATTAGCGAAATTTCGCATTAGCGAAATTTCGCAAAATTTTTTTGGGATAAAATATCACGAATATTCGATATTAGCGAATATTCGCGAATATTCTTCTATATATTCGCGCAATATCGCGAAATCGAATATGGCGTATTCCGCTCAACACTAGTGAGTATAACAAGCATGCTTTACTACATACACATACTGATTTTACTGTTGTGGGTTTAGTAACACTTTAACTGTGTTCTGTGCCTGGACACTGCAGAGAATTTTTGAACACCAGGTTGCTCCCATAATTTAATGTTTATCCCACTGCAACATTAATCTGAACATCGACAACCATATATAACTGTTGACACGCTTTAAATTATGAAATGAACTATGTCAGGAGAAGCAAATTATAACAAGATTCCAGTACTACTGTCCAAGTCAGAAGACTGCAAAAGACATAAAACTACAAAGCTTGGCACAGAATGAAAAATGTGCTGTTATTTAATTGTGTCAATTAATTCAGCACTCTATCTAAAAATATTTCCTCAAGTTGATGAAAGTTTGCAAGGCATGTCTGTAAGCCCAGCATGGATCTGCTGTGTAAGCAGTTTGAATCTATCTTAAGTTGGAAGCTGCCGACTTTCATTATCTTTAGCAGGCCATTCAGCTGATCCCCTAGGAATACATTTCAGAATGTACAATACAGAATAATCTGCACTCCCATGCTTCACTAGGTAATAGTTTAACCTGACAAATTAGATTGTAATCATTAAGTATGATGGCATTTATATTCCTATTGCTTCTTCTAATTATACTCAAACTGGACTTTTTTCAGGAAGGAATATGTTTAAGCTTTAAAATTGAAAGAATCGATCATCTATAATTCTAATCACAAAGTCAGGAACGACCAGTTATACACATGCTAATCTAGAGAATAAAAGAACATTTTAAAATATCATAAAAATAGCTCAAGACTGTATTGCAATTCAGTTACTGTAAAGTCAACCGGTAATGAGAGGAACATGGAAGCTGCCATAGCTGACCTCTCCTGAAAATTCAAGTTTCCTGGCTGTGATGTTCACTTTCTATTTTACTACTTTAAATCACTGTCTTGGAACAAGTGTAAAGATCAAGGTTCTACTCTGACTTTTGTTCTGGATTGCTGACCTAAAAGTGTCAGGAAATTATGATTTTTTAAGAACAATGTTATGCAAACTGTCACTCTTGGAATAAATGTTTGAGTTCATAATAGAAACAATAAAATAAACTAATGCTAATAATCTCATGCAAGCTTAAAGGGGTTGTAAAGGTAAAAATGTTTTTTCCTAAATAGCTTCCTATACCTTAGTGCAGTCATCATTCACTTACCTCATCCTTTGATTTTGCTTTTAAATGTCTTTATTTCTTCTGAGAAATACTCACTTTATGTTCTGTCTGTAACTCCACACAGTAATGCAAGGCTTTCTCCCTGGTGTGGAGTGTCGTGCTTGCCCCCTCCCTTGGACTACAGGAGGGGGCAAGCAGATGACAAAGAGTTACCTTAAACTCAATGGAGCAAAAACAGAACTTCTTCTGTTTCACGCCAAGCGCAGGAATCAACTTTCAACAGCGTGGACCCCCCCGCCTATTTTGGGCAGAATCATCACCCCTAGCGCCAAAGTCAAAAGCCTAGGGGTCATTTTTGACTCCTTTATGACAATGGACGCTCAAATAGGGTCAGTAGTCAGCGGATCTCACCATCTACTGCGCCTACTACGCAGACTCACTCCGTTCATCCCTAAAGAAGATTTAGCGGTCGTGGTGGGAGCAATTGTAAACTCCAGGCTGGATTATGCAAATGCCCTTTACCTCGGCCTCCCCAAGTACCAAATCGCTCGTCTGCAAGTCGTTCAGAATACGGCCGCCAGACTTGTGACTGGGAAAAAACCGTGGGAATCCATCTCACCTTCTCTGAGAGCCCTTCATTGGCTGCCAGTTAAAGACAGAATTGCTTTTAAAGCTCTCTGTCTTACGCATAGATGTGTCTATGGGAATGCCCCCCTTTATTTATGCGAAATAATAAAAGCGCATAATCCCAATCGCGTTTTGCGATCCACGAATCAGAACCTGCTCCAGGTTCCGAAAGCCAACTTCAAGTCCAAAGGAGAAAGAAGATTCGCGATCCAAGGTCCCAGACTATGGAACGCTTTACCAACTACCATTCGGTTGGAGGAGAACCACCTAGCATTTAGGAAAAAGGTCAAGACTTTTCTCTTTTGATATCAAAGGAGACAGGAACAACAAGCGCCCAGAGGCGATTCAGTTCGCATGTGCCGCGCTATACAAGTTTTCATTCATTCATTCATTCATACAAACTACCTAAATGCTAACTGTAATATAACTAGTTGACACTAACAGCAATATTGGGTAGTACATAGAATTTGGCAAGACCAACCTTGAGCACAAGCTCAAGGTTGGTCTTGAGCATATAAGCATGGTCTATGAGCATATAAAATGTAATGCTGATTTGCAAGCACTATTTTGACATATCGTACAAGCACCATAATGGCTTCAGAATTGGATGCTGCGTGTTTCACTGTCATTAAATGGTGGAACAGTTGGAGCATTTGCACTCATAAGATATAAGATAAAATCTTCATAAAGTACTAGGAAATCTGAGAGTTAAGCCTAGTACCCACCACTAACGACTGACTTCTGTTGGACCGGCTGCCCTACACATGGGCCGAATGTCGGCCGTTTGTTAATGAACCAGCCGATATCGCCTGACATTCGAACCGTGTACTAGGCTTTACTCTCCCCAGCAGGTACAAAGACAGCAATAAAAACCTGACTGATATTGTAACTTTTCTCAATCTATCCAAAACTAGAAGACAAAGTTGTTTAGCTGTGCTTTTGCATCATTGTAATTTGAAAAACAATCACTAGTGGTGGCCCTAGAGAATCAGATTTGAGTAGGGCCAGATCACTGCATGACAATCTAATCAGGAGCCTAAAGCCTAGCACACACGGGCCGAATGATGGGTAACATCGGCCGGTTCAATAAAAACCGGACAACATTTGGCCCTTGTGTACGGCAGCCGGTCCGACACAAGCCAGCTGTTTGTGGTGTAAACTGTGCTTTGCATGCTGGAAAACCAGCAGCTGACCGCCTCCTGATCAGCGCTCTCACCCAATGGCAATGAAATTGCATTTTTAGTACAGCGGCTCCGACCAGAGCTGACAGTTTTTTTTGTGCAACCCAACCTACATTTTGTTGGGGGATTTTACTTATTGTTTATATATATATATATATATATATATATATATATATATATATATTTATTTATTAGCATGCATTTATTTAACACATGGTCAGCCTTAAAGTTGGCTTCTCTTTGCTCCCTTAGAGAGGAAGTCCAGTGCATGCTCACTTTTATTGGAACTTATACAAGACAAAGGCTCTCCTTGTCTTCTTTTGACAAGGTTGGAGGAAGTGGTGAAAGTCACATGCTTCCCCATACTTAAAAGTACTCTCTGTTTCATACTCCTCTTGCAAACGATTGCAGCAGCAGTGGCATGAATGGAGAGCGAGTATAAGCAGCAACAAGAGGGGCAGTTAAAGAGGTTGTAAAGGTTCTTTTTTATTTTCTAATTGGTTCCTTTAAGCTAGTGCATTGTTGGCTCACTTAACTTTTCCTTCGATTTCCCTTGTAATTTTTTTTTTTCTTTGTCTGAATTTCTCACTTCCTGTTTCTCCTCAGTAAGCTTGCCCCCATCATTCGAGCCATTTTGGCTGGGGGTTAGTCAGCCAGAACAGCTTACTGAGGAGGAACAGGAAGCGACAATTCAGACAAAGAAAACAAAGAAAATAAACATTTAGAAGGGAGATCGAAGGAAAAGGTAAGTGAACCAACAATGCACTAGCTTAAAGGAACCTATTTAGAAAATAAAAAACAAACCTTTACAACCCCTTTAAGGAAATGCTATCACCATAGCTAACAGTGTGATTTCAAAGGTCAATGTATTGCAACTATGATTTTTTTTAAATATTTGAGAGAGATATCCTCATTTTGCTGTTTCTCCTTCATTGTTCAATCACAGACTTTAAGGCAAGAAGGTGACCAAGCATATAAAGTCAGGACATCAACCTCACCCTGCTGCCTGGCAGGCTTGTTTATGTCTCAGGACTCCATAGACAGAAAAATAAATACTTTGGTATGTAAAACAAACCACTATATACGTATTTTAGCATTGTATTTAGCTGTTTTCCTGGCATTAAGCTTTAATTGCAGGCAACTATGTCAGCTATATAAACAGGGAATATGAATTCCCTTACTTATTAACACATTACAGCCCTATAATCATGCAAAGTATTAACATACGTCAATTATTTTTAAATCTATTTTCCTTACGCTAATTAGATAAAGGAATCAGGTCAACTGAAAGATAAGAAAAAGAAAGAAAATCTAGCAAGTAGACACCCCAACCCAAATAGATGGAAATTCCCCTTTTGATTCCAATCCGCTTCGCTTAGGTTTTTGCTTTTTTTAAACGCATTTGTATTTGTTTTTTTAAAAAGAAATAGTATTAAACATTGATGTATAGCAATAAAAACTCTTGACTTATGTCTTATCTGTCTTATTCCAACATGTTTTGTGAGCCCTTTTATGAACGATGAAAACAGTTATCCTGGATACAATATGGTATACAGTGCAACATTTCTACACTGGAATGTTAGCCTCAGAAGTCAATGGAAACAGATGCATCCAAATTCAAGGGACCTGCTGTCAAGGTACAAAGAAACCTTGCTCCGTTCAGAAATTTCCCGCCGTGCATTGCGCAAAATCACGTCGTTACGTCATTCGTTGTTTGAGTAGCGTCGTTTACGGACATTCCTATTCCCGAACGAGTTACGTAAAAAATAAAAAATAAATTAAATTCGACGCGGGAACGACGGCCATACTTAACATGGGCTACGCACCGTTAGACCAGCAAATAGCGTAAGCGATTGCGAAGACCACTCGTATCTTCGTGGATCGCCGTAAAAAGTCATTTGCATATCCCGACGCTGAAAACGATGCGGACTCCTCCCAGCGGCCGCAAAAATATTGCAGCGTAGATCCGAAGGCTTACGAAGACGTAAGCCTCTCGGATCGAAGCCCGAAGCCACCGTATCATGGTTTGAGGATTCAAACTAGTGATACGGCGCGCAAAATTTGAAATTACTCCTGTCTAACACCAGTTAGACAGGCGTAATTGCTCTCTTAATCTGGGCCCTTCTTTTTTTAGGGTTCCCCTTTCAAAGTGCTTTGTAAGTATTGTAAACATTTTTTTTATAATTTCTTAACCACTTGCTAACCGCCCTACAGCAGTCTTACTGCTACAGGGTAGCAGCTGTGCACAAGATCACGCATATATATGTGATTCTGAACTTTCACCTGCAGGTGGCGCGCTGCACTGGCGGCGCACCACTTCTGCTGTGAATATTCACAGCAGAAGCCGATTTGTGGGTGCCTGGTGCTCAATGTCTGCCGACACCCACCAATTGTTTGGGCAGAGAATCAGAACGGAGCTCTGGTCTATGTAAACAAGACAGCGTTCAGTTCTGACAGGGCGTTAGGGATGTAGCGTAGCAGAATACATATTGGCCTATATTTATAAGAAAATTAGTTTTTTTTTTTTTCCCTTTTTTATTGGATATGTTTTATAACAAAAAGTAAAAAAAAATGTTTTGTTTTTTTTTTCACTTTTTTATTGGATATGTTTTATAACAAAAAGTAAAAAAAAATTTTTTATTTTTTTTCAAAATTGTCAGTCTTTGTTTGTTTATAGGGCAAAAAATAAAAACTGAAGAGGTAATCAAATACCTCCAAAGGTCAAGTGGTTATTAAATAGGTGAAGTACTGAATATACAACATTCAGTATAATGTGTTTGTAACAGTATGGCCCGTGGGACCCAGAGGCTCTTGAAGGATGTGGGGTACTCCTGTGTCAGCTTCACCAATGACTCTTGCGTTTAGGGTCATCCTATGTCCACTAGGGGCATAGGATAACTGAGAAATGATATCTCGGATTACATGAGATGGGACAGTAATGATAATTCATGTATTGTAGGATATCTTGAAATATTACAAGTTGTTCATTCTGAACCCAACAGGTCAATAGGACAGTATTCATTCATGTGGGGACACATACTGTTGAGGTGTTAATTGAGTCTGGCTCCTAAGATATTTCATTGTGTGAAAGTCTATTGATGATAGATGTGTTGGAGGTTAGCAGTCTGAAAGGTCAGATGTCTGACTTTTCAGCTGTAGTGGATTAGCATGTCAATTACGTCTACAAAGGAATGTGTATTGTGTAGCAGGCAAGAATAGCTTATCCCGGAGTCGGAATGTCTGGCTAAGCTGTGGATTAAGGGGGACTCATTAGGAACCATTGTGTGATGTTGAGGGTGGAGTGTGTCATTGTCCTTTTGATTACTGCAGCATGCTTTTGGTTGCTAACTTTATAAAAGCCTGAGTTTTACCATTAAAACATCTGTCTGTTTGAAACCAGAGAACAGAGCTGTGTCTCGTTATTCTGGGGGAAATCCAATGGGTCCTGTCAGGGCCGTCTAAATAGCATCATGGGCCCCTGGGCAAAGTAATGCTCTGGGGCCCCTAAAATGATTACAGTGCAGGTAAACAGACATAGGTAGGAGGCAGACTGCCTCCCCTATGTATCTATCACTCATAGTGCCATCATGGGGCCCCCAATTTCGGTGCAGTGTGAGCTCAAGGGCCAGCTGCTTTGGGGAACGTGCACGGGCCCCCCATGCAGCTGGGGCCCCTGGGAAGTGCCCAGGTGTGCCCTCTCATTAAGACAGCCCTGGGTCCTGTCTGCTGGATTGTGGAGTGTTGGAAGCTGTCTTGGGTTGGTGGAACGGAATATCGTAAACGGCGTTAACCCCTGACCGTTACAGTGTTCATATTGAGTCCCATTAGAAAAAGCAAGACAATAAACAGCAATAAAAGCTGATTCGGTTTTCAATGGGAAATAGGTCATGTTACCATATTAAATGGGGTTTGCTCTTGATCATATAAGAAAAAAAAAAATACTTCCTGGTTGCACTGTTCTGCTAAAACCCTTTTCTAATATTTAGGAATATCTCAGTCTAGAAAAGCAAACAGTTTATTACCCTGAAACATTTAATCTTTGCATACTATAGGTGCGGTACTGATTTCAGCTCTTGTAGGTACAGACGGTTCTCTCGGGATCTTGACATATTGCCAATCTAAGCTAATTTATTAGGAGTGTTGAGAATGTTTACATAATGAATTTTCATTTTAATTATCTAATTATGTTAAAATCAAATACCTTTTTAATCTGCACATGATTAGATAACTGAAGTGAATAGGCACACAATTTATTGTGTGAAATTCTCGGCTCCATTAGTAAACCAGCAATAAGGTCTCAGGAGCCATTCCACTTACATAATGTGACAAAGCAAACAAAACATTAGATTTGCTTTTATTTGAAGGGTACTTGAAAATTATAATTTGTTTTTTACATTTTTCAGGAGTTAAAAATTGGTAATACATGTCCATTTCCTTGTTATATTAGAGGATAAACCTCCAACCGTACCAGCAATGCCACTTTGTAACAGAAGCAGCACAAATAGAATACAAGGTTTAAAGCAGAACTCCGGTCAAAAATTAAAACAACAAAAGTGAATAGCTAATAAGATAACATAACAAAACCTTTTATTTTTTCTAAAATATTTATCTTTAATCCAGAGATTTTCCCTGCAGTATTTTTTTTTCTATAACAAGATGTCTTCAGTCTGATGCCAGCATCATTCAACCCATTTCCTCTAGGCCCAGGTCACCGTAGACCAGTGTTTCTCAACTCCAGTCCTCAAGCCCCCCCAACAGGTCATGTTTTTAGGATTTCCCTCAGATGAAAAGGCTGTGGGAATTACTAAGGAAGTGAAACTGATCAAATCACCTGTGCAAAATAATGGAAATCCTGAAAACCTGACCTGTTGGGGGGCCTTGAGGACTGGAGTTGAGAAACACTGCCGTAGACCTTCTCCTAGTCTGTGGCTGGACAATGAAAGAGGAAGCAGCATAGTAATGAACTCATGTAAGGCCTCGTACACACGACCGTTGTCCTCGGCAAAATCCATCAAGAAAAATGCTGGCAGAGCATTTTTGCTGAGAAAAACTGCCGTGTGTATGTTTTTCGTCTAGAACACTGTCGTGGATCTCGACAACAAAAAAAGAGAACATGCTCTCTTTTTTCTCGTCAGGAGTCTCAATTTCCTCGTCGTTTTTCTCGTCGGGCTGGTTTACGACGAGAAACACGTTCGTGTGTATGCTTAGAAACCTGCGTATGCTCAGAATAAAGTATGAGACGGGAGCGCACCTTCGGTAAAAGTAGCGTTCGTAATGGAGATAGCACATTCGTCACGCTGTAACAGACTGAAAAGCGCGAATCATCTCTCACCAAACTGTTTTACTAACATGCAGTAACACGAGATTAGCAAAAGCAGCACTAAGGGGGGCGCCAGTGGTATCGTTCCTCTCCTCCGCCACCGCCATGATACCCAAGTCACTTCCAGGTATCCCTGTTCTGGTGTCCTGCCAAAAATGTTTTGCAGATTTTGACCCCCCTGTACTGCGCAGGTGCGGCGCAGGAGCGACACTTGCGCAGTACAAACCTCAACCGAGCCTACCATCCTCCGAAAATAGCCGAACATGTACAGCTGACATTCAGCTCTACGCGGCGCATGTGCCAATTTGCTGCACGCTCCAGATGCTAATGCCGCACGCTCCCGATGCTAATGCCTCAAGCTCACGACTCTGCAAGGAGCAGGAGTGATTTAAACAATAAAGTACACGTCTTAGCAGGGCATGTTGATGGGCGGGTTTTGCAATGGCGATGTTGATGGGCGTATTTGCATGTTTAACTCACAAAAGAGACGCTATTTTTGTGTTCATTAGTTAAATAGGTCGCATAAACCCACCCATCAACATTGTAAAATCCGCCCATCAACAATACAAAACCCGCCCATCTGAGTTAAATGTGCAAATCCACCCATCAACATTGCCATTGCAAAACCCGCCCTTCTGAGAAATCATCACTTCCTGTTCTTCAGTCTGTAACTCCTCACAGTAATCCAAGGCTTTCTCCCTGGTGTGGAGTGTTGTGTTTGCCCCCACCCTTGAGGGGGCGAGAAGGAGAGTCAGGACGCTCTCTACGTTGCAGATAGAGAAAGGAGCTGTGTGTTAGTGGGCGTCCTGACTCTCCTGCTCGCCCCCTCCTCCCTCAAGGGAGGGGGCAAGCACCACACTCCACACCAGGGAGAAAGGCTTGCATTACTGTGTGGAGTTATAGACAGAAGAACAGGAAGTGAGGATTTCTCAGAAGAAATAAGGACATTTAAAAGCAAAATCGAAGGATGAGGTAAGTGAAGGAGGACTGCACTAAGGTAAAGGAAGCTATTTAGGGGAATTTTTTTTACCTTTACAACCCCTTTAAGCGATAATAATTTACAGGAAGGTGAATCTCCCTAAAGGGGGGCAAACACACCAATAAAAATCTGAGAGGTATTCGAATTTCGAATTTCGCAATGGCCGATTTTCGTGCGGCCATCGAATTTAAGTGATTGGACATGTTGGAATTTTTTTTTAAAACAAATGATTTTCCAATCAATGATGAGAGAATTGCGTGAGAAATATAAATAAAAAAGAAATGTGCATTAGCACAAGAAAAGAAAACTCCCTGAAAGAAAAGAAAACTCCCTGAAAGAAAAGAAGACTCCCTGAAAGAAAAGAAAATTCCCGGAAAGAAAAGAAAATTCCCAGAAAGAAAAGAAGATTCCCGGCCATGAAAATTCTTTCTGTTGCAACATGAAGTGAAATTGAAGGCTTGGTTGGTCGAATTTCTAAGTCAATGGTGGCAACTTCAGATCACAATTCTCAGTACATTTCTGATTTTTGAAAGAAAATTTGTTCGGAATTCGACCATGTATGGCCTGCATAATCCTGTCTCCACCATCATCCCTTTGCAACTGTGAAGATAAACAAGTCATTCAATAGACAAAGTAAGTCACCTGGTTATAGTGAATTGGCCCACTGGTGACACTTTGTCGCTACAAGTTTGGAGCTGCAGTACTTTCTTACCGCTGATATGCCGTTGTTGTTGTTCTACATTATTTATTGTGGAATCAGGTGGAACTACAATGCGGTTTCTCAGGATCATAGCAATACACCTTTTTAATGATACCACATTTATATCATCAGCTGCTCTCCAAAAGTCCCAAACGGCATGTTTTTTTTCTGACTCACTTATAGACAGCACATTTTTTAACTGTGACTAATACATGTAGAAAAGAATGCTTGCAATATCTGTTAGAACTACTTTTTATTAAGAAGAATTCTGGAGTTATTACTCATAAAAATTGTGCAGTAAAAGTTTTTTTTTTTATAACTAGTTCTTTATATTTTCATAGTATCAGAGGACTTTAAAGTGTGAAGCCCCGTACACACGGCCGAGGTTCTCGGCAGAAACCAGCGAGAACCTCGCTGGGAGCCGCATTCTGCCGAGAACCTCGGCCGTGTGTACGCTCTCGGCGAGCCCCGTCAGGATGAATGGCTGGTTGCCTTTCTGGACGGGCGGGTCGCCGATTCTGATGGCCGGCAGAGAACCTCGACGTTCTCTGCCGTGTGTACGGGGCCTCACAGTAAAACCAGTCTGTATATGCAGTAAAGCATGCTTGTTATACTCACTGTGGAATCTAAGGTGTTAATCCTCTGCATTGTGTAAAAAGGCTGTCTTCTCTCATTCTACCTTTCTTCCACTGTCCCTAATTCATCTCCTGATAAAACAGAACCTTGGAAGCACTCTGCACATGCTCAGTTTTGTGTGATTTTCTAGAGAGTTGTTTTTTTTTCCTTGGGAGGGTACATGTGATCAGCACAGGACCAATCAGCACTGCCCAGACAGAGCATCAGGGGCCCTGCAGCTTTATAGGATTGTCAGGGGAGAATAAAACTCCTACAAGCTTTAACCAGACACAGTCATAAGGCCGCGTACACACCATCGGTCAAAACCGATGAAAACAGACTGAAGGTCCGTTTCATCGGTCCAAACCGATCTTGTGGGGGCCCCATCAATCAGTTATCCTTCGGTCAAATAAATAGAACTTGCTTTAAAATTTAACCGATGGACGCCTAACCGATAGGTCAAAACCGATCGTTATTATGCAAAAGCATCGGTTAAAAAGCCGAGCATGCTCAGAATCAAGTCGACGCATGCTTGGAAGCATTGAACTTAGTTTTTTCAGCACGTCTTTATGTTTTATGTTACCGCGTTCTGACACAATCGTTTTTTTAACCGATGGTGTGTAGGCTCATCAGACCATCAGTCAGCTTCATCGGTTAACCGATAAAAAGAGTCCTTTGTATAGTTCTCAACGGATGGACTGATCTATGTACGCGGCCTAAGACTGCCAAAGGTGTGCGCAGCCTATTGCATTAGGATGTGTACCCCGAAGCTCAAACACACCTGTGTGTTTGTAATAAATAAATATATATATATATATATACACACACTCTTATAAATACATATAAAAAAAACAGGGCAGTGGAGGGTGTCAGCAGTTTTATATGTTTATTGTTTTATTTTTGTATTATTTTTGACAATTTTACTTTTATATTATTTTTTACAGTTATTTTTTATTTTTTACAATTCGTTTTTTTTTTTTGGGGGGGGGGGGGTCCCAATGGGGGAATTTTTGAGAAATATCAGCAGGGGGAATCTGTGCGCCAGGCACACCCGGCTTATCCCCTGTGCATGCTTATAAAGACTGCTATATACTTATATACTGCTGATAAGAAAAGGTATTTAGCAGTTTATTTTCATTAAAATATCTGCATTTCCGTGTTCTGTAATGCCACGTACACACGATCGGTTTATCCAATGAAAACGGACCGATGGATTTTTTCATCAGATATCTGATGAAGCTGACTTTCATCAGTCTTGCCTACACACCATCAGTTAAAAATCAGATCGTGTCAGAACGCGGTGACGTAAAACACAACGACGTGCTGGGAAAAATGAAGTTCAATGCTTCCGAGCATGCGTCGACTTGATTCTGAGCATGCGTGGATTTTTGACCGATGGAATTACCCACAGACGATCTTTTTTTTAACCATCAGATCATTTTAAAACAGGTTCTATTTTTTTTCACAGATGGGAAAAAAAACGATGGGGCCCACACACAATCGGTTTGTCCGATGAAAACGGTCCATCAGATCGTTTTCATTAGACAAAGTGATTGTGTGTACAGGTCATAAGAGACCAGATATAGTCAATGCAGGGTCCTGGGTTTAGTAACCCTTTAACTAGGACTGGAAACTTTTGTGAAAAAAATTGCAGTGGTCACTTCTTGCAAGCAACAACAATGTAGTAGCAACCATTTATTTCTGAAATTCTTCTTTTACCAGTAGAGATGTCTTTGCTATGTTTGAATTTGCCTGATAATGAATAGTCCTCAGTATAGCCTAATAGACACATACATGGAAAAAACTGCAGTGAAAAACATTTGTATAAAAAACACAAATATTATTGCATTGTTGATTTGGAGGAATTATTTAGTGTAGCCCCATAAATTTGTTCCATAAGACACAACATGGTGGATAATTGTCACTAACGGCAGCAAATTACAGGTAAATCAAAGTATTTGCAACGAGACAGGTCAGCAGTCATTTACAAGCTGAAAATGATTGCAGTGGTTTCCTGGGCTAAGGTTTTTTAAGCAAATAGGAAATTATCCAATACATTAAAAAAGTGACAGCTAGCTCGGCCAATCAATTAGTGGTAGCTATTGCTGCTGTCAGTGACTGTAAACAAAATATAAAAAATGATCAAATTGACAGCAAAAAGTGACAACTGGATGAACTGCAAATGATCATGTAAGAAGAACACAGTAAATACCAAGTAGGAATCAAAATCCTAGATATGAAAAAAAAAAATGATAGTGATGCGCACGAGTGATTTTGCTTCCTCTGTGAATACACAGACAATATTGACACTGTTTTACTGTGTTTAGATCAGCTACGGTAACATGTCATTCCTCTTACTACACAGCACTTGTGTTCTTTTTGCTCAGATACAACTAACCCCTATGACTTTTATGCTGCAACATTTGCTAATCACAGCACACTCTTTCCAAACAAGTACACCATTATTCCTAACCTAAACGTGACATTTACTTTAGTGTGCAATATATTCAGTGAAATCACAGACTTCTACAAATAGTATGACTAAATGCACAAAGACCGTAAAAATATATTTTATATTTATATTTTCAATTTATTTTTTTACTCTGTTTATCATACAAGTTTTTTTTACTGTTCGCCTACTAGATCAAACTGAACCTTATGGCTATTTTAAATATTTTTAAATAAAAAATTCTGCCTATAAAAGCAGTCACCACAAGATATCTTCTACTTACCGTTGAAAAGTTCAAGAGTGATTTACTAATATTTTGGCTGTCCTGTGTAGATAGCCAGGTGTGATAAAGCCCCAAAAAGTACCCACAGATATTGGATTTACACTCATTCCCATATACATAATGAAAATATCCTAGGTCTATGGAGACTCTTAGGCCTCGTAAACACGATCAAATCTGTCTGCTGGAAACGGTCTGCTAGACCGTCCCAGCAAACAGATTCGACCGTGTGTACGGACTAACGGACAGATTTGGCCACCCGACAGATTTCAAAGCATGCTTTGAAATCTGTCGGCTGGGAACCCGTCCACCCGACATGTCTGCTGGTTAGTATGCTAACCAGCAGACATGTCTTCTCGCACACGCGCCGAATGGTTTCGACGCATGCGCGGAAGTGTTTTACTTCCTGGTGCGGTGACATGGCAGCGTCAACGTCACCGCCACGTCACCGACACGTCAAAGCGCTGTCTTCTGGCGGGGATTTTGGTTTGCTCGTGTGTACACGCGAGAAAACCAAAATCCCAGCAGACAGATTTGTTCAAATCTGTCGGACAGACAGATTTGAACAAATCTGTCTGCTCGTGTGTACGAGGCCTTAAAGGGTCACTAAAGGAAAAAAATGTTTTTGCTGAAATGACTGTTTACAGGGTATAGAGACATAATAGCTAACTGATTCTTTTTAAAAATGATTAAAAATAGATACAAATCAATCATATAATGTGCCTGCAGTTTCGTTTCACTTTTAAACTGGTTTCATGTTTCTGTGATGTAAAGAGACACACAGAACAAAAACAAACAAATACAGGGCAGTGTTTTGTTTTTAAAATGAATCTGATTGGTTCTGAGGAGTTTTAAACACACAGTAATGACAGCTTGGACCACAGTGAAAAGCTGCCATGAGATTTTTCATAAGGAGCCAGGCAAGCAGGAAGTGTGGAGATAAGAGCATAATTACAGCAACTTCAAAGCAAAAATGAACAATGAGGACATGAAACCAGGACCGCAGTAAGGTAAACGAAGCTAATTAGCTAAAAAAAAATCCTTTGGTGATCCTTTAAGCCTCTGCAGATACTCCCTGGCCAACTCATATCAGGAACCAGATTAATTGGTTGGGTTAGACCAGTGGTCATCAACCCTGTCCTGAGGGCCCACTAACAGGCCAGGTTTTAAGTATTAACTTGGAGAGGTGCCAGGGCCGATCCTAGGGTCACAGGCGCCTGGGTGCAGAAATATTTCTGGTGCCCCCACATAGGCGTGGTCATTTTACAAACTCCTCCCATTTACAAATGTTTCTATGGCAATGACTCAGCCACAGAAATGCTCCCCCACAAAGTCTTCATTACCCTGGGATCCTTACATGATCTCTTAACAATAAACAAAATACAGGAAAAGAAGCAGAGTACTTTATTGGGACCTGGAGGGGGGCCACTCTAATGGACACTGTTATAGAGTCTCTTAGAAAGAGCCCCCAGACCTACTACAGACATAATACAGGAGATGGTCAGAGACTGCAAACATAATACAGGAGACAGTCAGAGACTCCAGACATTGTACAGGAGACGGTCAGAGACTGCAGACATGGTACAGGAGATGGTCAGAGCCTGCAGAAATGGTACAGGAGATGGTCAGAGACACATCAGTTCTGGACGGACACAAACAAGGAGAGACACAAACTCTGCCACTTTGGCGCCCCCACCTCTGCAGGCGCCTGGGTGCAAAGCACCCTGTGCACCCTGCCTAGGATCGGCCCTGGGAGGTTCAGACTAGAATACTACAATTACTGAGCAGCAAATGATATCACCTGTGATGTATTTCAGTTATCTTACAAACCTGGCCTGTTAGTGGGCTCTGAGGACAAGGTTGATGACCATTGGGTGAGACTTCCTTGTTCTATTCCTAGTAAAGGACATAATTAAAGTGTCATGTTGTGACTCTTAACATAAGGTTTAAAAAAATGTATCACACTGTTCCCTAACCTCCGCACACTGCTAGTAAAAACTCACAGATGGCCACTTCCTATAATAAAGCATTTGGCATGTGGACAGTGCAAATGTGCCCTAAATAGTTGTAAAGCCAAATTCTGAACAGCTACACATAATTGTCATATAAATAAGCTATGTTTTCCATAATAAATTGTTAAATATATATTTTTTTAATACACACAGCTAATATAAGTACCTGAACCCCTGAGGAGGTCCTATTGTGACAAAACGCATAAGGTGAAGCTTCCGGATGTTGATATCATCACAAACACACCGGAGGTTATGCATGTGGCAGATAAATCTGAAATTGTGGAAGCGTTTTTCCATTTGTTTTTAATAAAACACCCTTGGATTATTGGGTATTCTTTGTTTTTTTTTTTGGTCATCTTTAGTTTGACGCAATACTGGAAATGGAAGTAGTGGCTTGTATCCCTTCATAAATTCTGTATGGGGGACTGTACCATACTCATGTGTATACTAACCTCTGTACTTCGGGTCCATTCATCTGGTACGCCTTTGGTGTAAAAGTGGTGGTGTTTGATCTGACACTCAAAGGAGTCTTGCTAAGTAAATCTACAGCAAGCAGATTTGGTTTTGTGAAGCTATATATATGGGACTTTCTTTAAAGGCGTACTGGTGGAAGATATATTGGTTATAGTCACATTACTGCTGCTGCTGCAAATATATTTATAATAAAATAATTACCTGTATCTGCTTTTATGTTTGCCTCCTGTTATCCTTCACATAGTGTAACTAAAGACTAGAAGATAGGGAGTCAAAACGTAGCACTAAAAAGGCTCTACTGGATTGCACTGTGCTACCCATTTAACACAGGGACCATGCCAAAATGAGGAGAAGGTGGAAAAATATTAAAGAAGACTTCATCACAGTGGTCCTTCTCATTCCTTGCCAATCTTATGCTGTGCTTCATCTTTGACCAAGCTGTGTTGTTTGACTTTAATGGTAAGGCTAGTGCCATAAAATGCTAGTACGTAAGGGCACCTTGACCACAAGAATGTCTGAACAGAATAGCAAATATTTTGGCAGGTGAGACACTGTATATATATATATATATATATATATATATATATATATATACAGTATATATATATATATAGTACCGTATATACTCGGTACTATATATATACTCGGTATACGTTTTTTAGCACATTATACTCGGCTAATACTTGAGTCGCCTTTTTGTGCCTGATCTCCCGGATTTGGGGACCCGGGCCGTAGCCCCACTCCTCCTCTACAAGTGTGCAAAGTTTGTTGTCTGGAAAAACTAAAGCTGGGGAGCACCGATTTTTCAAAGCCGGGCACCCCTTCCATAGACTCCCATGTTAAAGGTCAGTCTAGTCATGGACACAGTGAGGGGTATGATCACAGTGAGGGGTATGGGCACAGTGAGGCAAAGTGAGGCATGCAGATGGACACTCTAGGCTTATACTCAAGTCAATAAGTCTTCCCAGTTTTTTGTGGTAAAATTAGGTGCCTCGGCTTATATTCCGGTCAGCTTATACTCGAGTATATGCGGTATGTAGTCTAACTAAGCAAAAATATTTGCCTAACATATAGCTTTAATGTACTATGTAGTGCAGTAAATGCTTTGTTTGTCAGAAGCTTACCTGATCCAATCAGTTCTCGGCTGCCATAAACTGGGCTGTTGGATTTTTCCATTGAGAGATTTGTCTTATCTGCGTTTACTTGAATGCCTGAAGTCCTATTCTCCATCATTGCAGATTTTCATTATTTTCCTAGTTCATTCTAGTGCAAGTTATTTCTAAAAGAACATAAAAAAGAAAGGTCAAAATAATTTAGCAAATGAACTTAATTCATAACACATAGCAAGCACAATTTCGAAATATAGATATTGTTAAGAGTAGGTTGCCATTTTCAGTATATCATTAGGCTTCTTGCTAATATCATCCATGGCTGTAATAAAATGTCATTACATTTTGTTTTACTAAATTAAGATCCTCAAATATTCCAGTGGAATCTCTGAATACACTGAGACTCAGTCATTTACACAGTCATTTACAAGAGAAAAAAAATGTCCTTTATTAAAATCACTATTTTAACATGAGAGTGTAACCTGTCCCAAATGAAAGGAGTAGAGCTCAACATTCTTGGGCTGGCCTTAGGTGTCAGAAGAGTTGGTTTGACATTCCTTAAGACCTAAAAAAACACATAGTTTGCACTAAAATCACGTAGAATGGCTGGCATATCTGATAAGTCTGTACATTTTTTTAATGAATCCTGGGACTCGGTGCTGGCCCTAAGCTATGTGTTATGTCTTCTATGAGATTTCAGGCCACACCCCTCCCAAACGCTTTCCCACAGATACAATGCAATTAAGTAAACACTCAGAATACCACATTTTTGACAAAAGAAATGGCCGCGGCACTTTATTGGCTTTTCACATTAAATATCCTTTAATACTCTTTTATTGTCAACCAAATGACATCATGTATTCAGATAAACATAAGTTCTTCTTAGTTTTCAGAACTCGAGCAGCAGTACCACATATTTTACATAGAACATAAACAGTCCCCGCCAGAATGCCAGTGTGACCCAACCACATAATAGTGATCGCTACTGGGACGTGAGGGAGGGAACTTTCCTCTTCTTGTCTTGACGGCCGGGAAAGAGGGAGAACCCTATTCACACAGTCCTTAACCACTTCCCTACGGCCGTACGACTATATACGGCCGCAGGGTGGTTCTAATTCTCCGGGGCGCCGTGTTTTCACGGCAGCCCCTTTCTTCGTTCCCAGCGCGCGCTCCAGAGCGCGCATCGGGGAATTTCTGTACTGGCCGTGTCCCTTGGACACAGCCAATCACAGATCGCCGTGAGCGGCCAATCAGAGTGGCCGTTTGCGATGCGATCTGTGCAGCGAATGAGATCATTTCTCATTGCCGGCTCTCACAATGACAGCGTCCTGTCATAGAGAGAGGAGACTGATCTGTGTCTCTTGTACATAGGGACACAGATCGGTCACCCCCCAGTCACCCCCCCTCCCCCCACAGTTAGAACACAATGCAGGATACACACTTAACCCCGTCCTCACCCCCTAGTGTTAACCCCTTCCCTGCCAGTCACATTTATACAGTAATTAGTGCATATTTATAGCACTGATTGCAGTATAAATGTGAATGGTGCCAAAAGTGTCCGATATGTCCGCCATGATGTCGCAGTCGCAATAAAAATCGCAGATCGCCGCCATTACTAGTAAAAAAAATAAATAATAAAAAATAATAATTCTGTCCCTTATTTTGTAGGCGCTATAACTTTTGCGCAAACCAGTCGCTTATTGCAATTTTTTTTTTTTTTACCAAAAATATGTAGAAGAATACGTATCGGCCTAGACTGATTATTTTTTTTTTTTAAATTGGGCTATTTTTTATAGCAACAAGTAAAAAATATTGTATTTTTTTTCAAAATTGTCGTCCTTTTTTGTTTATAGCGCAAAAAATAAAAACCGCAGAGGTGACCAAATACCACCAAAAGAAAGCTCTATTTGTGGGGAAAAAAGGACGCCAATTTTGTTTGGGAGCCACGTCGCACGACCGCGCAATTGTCAGTTAAAGCGACGCAGTGCCAAAAGCTGAAATTTCACCTGGTCAGGAAGGGGGTATACATGCCCAGTAAGGAAGTGGTTAAATAGCCTTTCTCATCTTTCCATAAAATTCCCTGGATTCTCATTGGACCCCCCAGCCTAACTATCTCTAAATCCTTAAATAGGAGAGCATGCATAATATCTGTAAAACTAAATGCTGAATTTCTTAAAATAAATGAATAAAATAATGGGATGGAGTGGCCACAATCTCAGGAAAGTAGACCCATATTGTGCCCCCTTTATACATTCCTATGTTTCTCCTAAGCTGCCTATACATTTTTAAACCTTTTAATGTATAGTTGTCATTAGAGTAGGGTGGGGGCTGCTACCAATCACCTCCTTCTAAAAATGCTATCTACCTAACTGTCCCTGGCATCAATTCAGAGGGGACCTAAAGTGAAAAAAATACCAACACTCTCAGATACAAATATGAAATGTTTAGCAGTCTTGCAGAAAACATTGCTCCATGATCAGAGAGTATCCAGCTTAAAGCCAGGATTCAAGAATCCGATAACATGACCTCAAACTGGCAGAAGGAACATTCAAAACTGACTTCACAAAATTGTACGGGATGTACTTTGTTGAGTAAAAGTTAGCAGGAACAGAATGGATATAGATAAAAGAACATGTTTAAATGCCAAAATCATAGTGTCCACAGTATAACAATATGTTCATGCAATTGTATCCATTTCAAAATATTGTAAGGGATGGGAAAGAAGGGGAAAATTAAGGATTTGACAGGAGCAGGGGCGGCCCGTCCATTAAGGGTGCACGGGTACCGCCTTTCCTATCAATGCATCCGGACCCTTGCAGGACGCCGGATGCATGGATTCCAATGGGGAGGGTGTTTTTTTAGAAGCTCCTGATTAGAGCCAGAGGCTCTAATAGACTTCAAAATAGGGTTGGCTCGGGGCGCAGAGCAGTGCTAACTGAGTCCACCCAGGTGTGTTACAATAGTGAATAAATATTGAGACCCGTCACCCCATTGGCTGAAAGGACAGGCGATCCTATTGGGTGCCCAGGAGGAGGGGATGAGATGCATGGCGGAAGCCGCCGTGGTGGCCCAAAGAATTTCCTTATTTGCAGGGATTTTTTTTTCACTTCCTGTTTGGCTATGGGACAGGAAGTGAACAGAAATTTCAGTAATGGGACACAGATGCCGAAAAAAAATTCTGAAAGGGGTTATAACCCTCCCGTGCTTTATCTTCAATGAAAAAATATTTTGCCTATAATTCTACCTTAAGTGCATTAGAATGAAGTTAAAATATTCCGTCAAGAATTTACTTAAAAAGATGATGCATGGAATTGAGTTCCAGCAATATTTTTGTCTTTGTTTGTTTTTTTACTAAAGGCAAAGAGCTCATTCATTTTGCAAGGGCATATTCACCAGAGGTTAGGTGACCCTCTGCTGTCTCCCATTATACAGACTTTTGCAAGGAAAACTTTTTTTTTTTTTTCCTTGCATGTGATTGGTTACAGTTAATGCAACTTCCCTTCTAAAGTGAGCAGCCTCTTTGCCTTTAATAAATCAAACCAACTGAATAAATCTACAAAAGGTGAATTTAAAACATGCTTTAGAAAAACAGAGCATTGGGCTCAGATGGTGAAAACAACCACAGATTCCAAAGACAAATCAGGAGAGCTATACAATTTTGTGGCTACTTAGACTGGGCTACTGTTAAAACACCTGTAAGATCAAGCAGAAGCAAAGGAACATCAAGATTTAGAACATGTGAACTAATTCCTTATGTTGCTGCAGTGTAAAAAATGATCGACACATCCACATTCATCTACATACTAATGCGCGAGGGCTGGTGAGCAGCGACTTTTTCTTTTCATTGATTAACATCTTTAACAGAAAAGTCCAGTTGACAGTGACTACTAGTAGTCATACATGACCTGGATAAATAAGAACATTTGTAGACATGTCTTTCCACAGCTACTGAAAAGACTCATCCACACAGACCAATCCTTTTACCAAACAGTTCCACCCTAATATACACTCACCAGCCACTTTATTAGGTACACCTTGCTAGTGGTTGGGCCTAGTAGAGTATTTAGGTTTTGTGCTGCCCTAGGCCTGACCAAACTCGTGCACCCCCTAATTTAAATATGACCTACCCCTTCACGTCAACGCCACACCCCATTCTGTTTAACCCCCCCCTTAAATTTTCGAGTGGGGACAATAGTTCTGAGGGCCTGGGGCAGGGGGAGGGGCAATGATTCTCTTAATTTATATAGATTTCCTCTCACTTCCTGTTTGGCTATGGGCCAGGAAGTGAAGGGAAATCTCTGCAATGGGACAGGGGTGGTAAAAAATAAACTGACAGGGGTATAACCCTCCCTTACTCTATCCAGGATGATGGGACAGTCAAAATAAGAAGCAGAGCCCCCCCCCCCCCCACAGTTGTGAAATTCCGGCCGCCGGCATACCAGAAGCAGTGCGGCCACTTTATGGGGGCACTAGACTAATTTGCCTTTCAGCCCAGTCCGCCCCATAGGACTAGCGCAAGCCGGCGGTGACTCTTTCCATGCTGCCCCCCCGCAAAGTGCTTGTTGGCCTAGGCCAGGATACAGCGTTAGTTGGGCCCCCTTTTGCTTACAGAACTTAACCTTAATTCTTCATGGCATAGATTCAAGGTTTTGGAAACATTCCTCATTGATAGCATCTCACAGTTGCTGCAGATTTGACGGCTGCACATCCATGATGAAAATCTCCTGTTTCACCACATTCCAAAGGACTGGTGACTGTGGAGGCCATTGAAGTACAGTGACCTCATTGTCATGTTCAAGAAATCAGTTTGAAATGACCTGAGCTTGTGACATGGTGCATTATCCTGCTGGAAGTAGCCATCAGAAGATGTGTACACTGTAGTCATACATACCTTGATTGTAACAAGTGGTTATTTGAGCTACTGTTGCCTATCTATTATCTCGAACCAGTCTGCCCATTCTCCTCTGACCTCTGACATCAACAAGGCATTTTGTCCATACAGCTGCTACTCACTGGATATTTTCTCTTTTTTAGACCATTGTCTGTAAACCCTAGAGATGATTGAGTGTAACTCCCAGTAGATCAGCAGTTTTTGAAATACTCAGACCACGTTCAAAGTCACCTAACACGGAGTTCCACCATGAAATTTTTTTTCAGAATCGGACTTAACCTATAAAAAAACATTTGGAGGGAAAAATTTATTTTACTTACCAGAATCGCCCTGTTGCTAGGTGGTGGCTCCTAATCTGCCAATTCCTGGTCTACAGAGCTCTTTGTCACTTCCTCCCTCGTCTGTGCTCCTGGGAAATGAGTCTGTGGGCATTACTGTGATCAAAAAAAGCGTTATTTCCTGACAGGAAATTACACGATTTAGGGCGGATCACAGTGCCAAGATGTGTTTTTCAATTTTGCCATAACAACGGGCAGGACCTTATCAGTCGCCGCCCATTGTTATGGCAACTTTAGAAACAATTAGCGCTACCGCAGCCGGTGAATCGTGCATGCACCTCACTTGCGGTTATCCAGAAACAGGTATTGATTGGGCTTCACATGCCCATAATCATGATGGCAATGGCCACAACAGGAGAGACAAACTAGTAAGTAAAAAATGTTTTTTTTAGCAACATCCATATTTAAAATGATATGATTGTTTTTTATTTAAAAATAAATTATCCTAGAAAATAATAATAATAATAATGTGTCCGGAGCTCATTCCCTTTCTTCCCTGCTCTAATGCTCAGTCAAACTTCAGCAAGTCATCTTCGCCACATCTAGATGCCTAAATGCAGTGAGTTTCTGCTTTGTGATTGGCTGATTAGCATTTTGTGTTACCAGGCAACTGAACAGGTGTACCTAATAAATGTTTGCTGACCTAAACCCAAATGAATCTCTCCGGTCTATGAACAGCATGATCCACATATCACTGCTACATCGAAATAAACAAGCCCGTAATAGTCTTATAAACCTAAACCTTGCAAAGCACAATTTATCAGAACGTCACAACATGAAAATGAATAACACGTCTAGGTTTTATAAAACTTTATTTTACAAGGACAGACATTGTGGGTGCAACATCACATCGGTCGGTTAGCAGACATAAACGGAATGGTGTTCTAAGGAATATTTACAGTTCCCTCAGGGCTATAATAATGTACAGATTGTACATCAAATGTTCAAATGAAATGTATGTAGTCTATTCACACAAGAGTGCTATTTGTAATGTGTGCATTTCTCCTCTCAGCCTGACATCAAGGACAGATAGAGTGTGGCTGCTGGGAGTGCTTGTGTATTAACTCAGCAGCACTCTATCCATCACCTTAAATTGAACTCTGGGGTACAAATATAAATAGGGTTTACAAGAAGGTATGCAGTTAAGTGGCATAATATAAGGAGTTGTGAAAAGCTCTCATTATTCCGACAAGGATACATCGTTACGTTATTGAGCGCTGCATTGATGTAATGCTCCAAGTGTTCAGATTAAAAAGCCATTACACCTAAAATGCAGACTGACTCAGGGTAAAATATGTGCTTGATATTGTGCGGAACCTAGTTATCTGTCACTGTAAACCATTGTCCTCCATTATGAGTCATTTTACCCTCAATGCTTCCCTGCAGGGTCATTGAATAGCTTTACTAGCAACAAAGCTCATGCATCAGGACCTGCAAAGGACCGATTATCAGGCTAGCTGTAATTACAGATGTATTTATCCTAAAAATACGTTCTTGATTATTTTTTTGATTATTTTTAAAGGAACAAACTCTAAAGCTGACTATAGATGGATTGAAATCAGGCCAATTCAATCCGCCTATGGCCGCTCTTGTTATAGATAAAGTTGACCTAACAATTGGCTTCACTTGAACGACAATGTTGGAAAATTCTCATTTGATCAGAGCATGTAGCCAATCAGCTGCAGGGCCAGGACAAGGGGTGGGAAGGAGGGAGAACTGCCCTGGGCGCAATGGTTTACTGCAGGGATGGGGGCACCTTGACCCTAACCCTAAGGCCGCGTACACACGATTGAATTTATCTGCTGAAACCGGTCCGACGGACCGTTTCAGCAGACAAATCCGATCGTGTGTACGGGTGAGCAGACAGGTTTTTCCAGCAGACAAGTTTTAAAGCATGCTTTAAAACTTGTCTGCTGGAAACCCATCCGTCTGACATGTCCTCTGGCTAGTACACCTAACCAGCGGACAAAAATCTCCCGCATGCGTCGAATCCATTAGTATTTTACTTCCTGAAGTGGTGACGTGGCGGCATCAACGTCACCGCCACGTCACCGCGATGTCTGTCCGCGGGGATTTTGGTTTGATCGTGTGTACACTGATCAAACCAAAATAGCTCAGCAGACATATCCGATAAAAACGGTCTGTCCAACCGTTTTCATCAGATTTGTTTAGTCGTGTGTACGCGGCCTAAGAGAAGGGAGGTGCAGTTTAGCATCTTTGCCCTGGGCGCTGGATGACCTTGTCCCGGCACTGCTGATCAGTCTATTCTGACAGAGTCCCACATTCTGAATATAATAGGGCAGCAGGGAAGATTCTTTCATTCACCTTGTATGAAAGGATTGAATACGTTGAAAACTGGATCAAAACATGGCGGACTTTATCAGCACAACATGAGGCAATAATTGATAAAAATATAAAGTCTTTGTTACAAATACCGTATTTGCCGGTGTATAAGGCGACTGGGTGTATAAGACGACCCCCTAATTTTACAGTTTTTTAAAGATTTTTTGCCTGTACTCACCGTATAAGACGACCCCCCTTCCGAGGCTTCCGACACTTCATATTTCTTCCTTCTGGAGCCGTGTTCTTCTTCCTTCTTGCTGGAGAGGACCCAATCTCTGCAAGCGATGTATTCTATTAATGAATACAAAGCCTGCTTGGATTGGCAGAGGCTGTAACATCATCAGCCCATGCCTCTCTGACTCTCAAAGCCAATACAAGCAGGCTCTGTATTCATTTGAATACATCGCTCACCGGGATTGGCTAAGCGGTATATACTGTATGTAGCCAAAGCTACATACAGTATTACCGCACATCCAGCAGGCATCCGGCTTTTTGGCCAGTTTTTTTAAGTGTAAAAGGTAGTCTTATACGCCAGCAAATACAGTAATTAAAATTACATATGTCAGGCAAAAACTAAATTGTGAAACGCGTTGACAAGAAGACATGAAGAATCTATGGATTCTACATATTAATTTCCTCACACACTTAGGGGGTTATTTACTAAAGGCAAGTCCACTTTGCACTACAAGTGAATTGCAAGTGAGTGAGTAACTTGTATAGCGCTACAAATGTGAACGGAATCGCCTCAAGGCGCTTGGCATCCATTTTCCTTCTATTTAGATGAACTGATCGTGTGTACAGGGCATTACACATAGGTGGGTAGGGGCAGTAAAAACAGGCAGCTGAGCCAGCCACCCGAATCCTAAAATAAAGCTGTACAGGGCTGTAGATATGCCTCAGCGGTGGTGCTTGGCTTTGTGGCAGCAGTCATTTTAAGTTGGACTGGAGAGTTTGACAGGCAGCACCGCCTGTCAAACTAGCCCACTGAGTTCAATGGGCCGCTCCGTACCTGCAAGCACAGTAAACTGTCATTCGGCAATAGAAAAAGTAGTTAAAAAAAAAGGAGGTCAGCAATGACAGCTCCTTAATTAGAGCAAACCTGTTTACTTTAATGTTGAAATAGTGGAAGTTTTAGAACTGTCACTTGCAATAATCAGACAAAACAGAAATGACAAAAACTGGGACTTTCTGGGTGACAGAATACATGGCTTTGCTTACTAAGATTGTCCAGCATGGCGGAAAAAAAAGTATGTTTCTAGAGCATTACACTATGAAAGCAGTGATCTATGAAGTCCTGGAAATGATCCTGTGGCTGTACATACATTGAAAAGCAAAAAATGATAAGATCTGACAGAAATCCACGTTGTGAAATATTGTTTTCCTCTAAAAGAATACATCATGACCAGTACAAATGCTTGCTGAAGAATGGGAGCATTAAGTCTCTGTACAATGTAAAATCTGCTCTGTCCATGATAAATGACATTTCATTGGAACTCGCATCCTATTTACTATTTACTAAGGCTGTGATCTTTCTTTCTGGGCCTCGATTTCTGATGGTGATGTAGACATCTCAGCTTGGTTTAGTAAAACTCAACACATCGTGCACATTTCAGGGCAATGTGCATTCCTGTGCATTTTTAGTGCCTTTAGTTGCATTCCAGTACATTTGAATGCATTTTGTTCCATTCCAGATGCATTTATTACAGAAAAATGCAACAGGTTTTGCTTTTGTTGACTGCACTGGTGTAAACTAAGGCCAACCAAGGCCGCTGGAATACATGCTTGATGTCGATTAAAAAAAGCACTGGACTGCATCTGGTGTGAAGCAGCCCTTACACTGGATTTATGAAAAAAATAAAAAAACTATACTGTATATACTCGAGTATAAGCCGACCCGAATATAAGCCGAGGCACCTAATTTTACCACAAACAAATGGGAAAACTTAATGACTCAAGTATAAGCCTTGGGTGTCCATCTGCATTCCTCACTGTGCCTTACTTTGCCTCACTGCGTCCATGTGCATGCCTCACTGTGCATTCTTCACTGTGTCCATGCCTCACTGTGTCCATGCCTTACTGTGCCCATGCCTCACTATGCCCTTGTCTCACTGTGTCCAAGACTAGACTGACATTTAACATGGGAGTCTATGGAAGGGGTGTCTGGGTTTGAAAAATCGGTGATCCCTAGCCGTAGGTTCTCCAGACAACAAACTTTGCGCACTTATAGAGAAAAAATGTTGCTACATGTGTGCCAACCTTCGGGTCCAGAGAACAGGGATGGACTGGCCATTGAGACTACAGGGAGTTTCCCGGTGGGCCGATGGCTCAGTGGGCCGGCTTCAGTGACAGTGGACTGCCGCCCCCTCTGCTCCTCTCTCTCTCCCTCCCCGCAGCGCTCACCTGGGGGGAAGAAAATAAGCAAGGGGAGGACCAGAGGAGCAGGGGGGACGACAGAGGAGCATGGGGGAAGGGGACAGACAGCTGACTCAACAGCTATGGCCTGGGAGTATCTCACTTCTGCCTAATCTTGTCCCATAAGGGGGCACCGAACTGATTCTTTGCCCCGGGTGAAATAATGTCTAGTTTACCCACTGGTACTGCCTATAAGAGTACTAGTACCAGCCCTTCTACTCTAATAAAGTAGAACGGCTAGTGGCTAGTGAAGGGGGAGAGGCGGTGCGGGTAGCCGGGGGGGGGGTGTGCGGGAGATGTCCGGCTGCGATGGGAGAGACATGTCAATGTGGGCCAGTCTGGATTAAGTCCAGGGCCAAATTTCTGTCCCAGTCCAGCCCTGCCAGAGAACCTACAACCTTCCGGTACTGGGTCCCCAATGTCACCGGAGAAATGAACGTTTAACATGGGAGTCTATGGAACGGGGGCCCGGCTTTGAAAAATCAGTGCTTCCCGGCCATAGGTCCTCCGGACAACAAACTTTGCACACTTGTATAGGAAGAGTGGGGTCTCCAAAGTCCGGGAGATCAGGCACAAAACGGTGACTCGAGTATAAGCCAAGGGGGGCAGTTTCAGCACAAAAAAACAATTCGGAAAAACTTGGCTTATACTCGAGTATATCCGGTATTTCTGTTGTAGTTGACATGCTTTTTTTTATATCAAGTTATTTATGAATTGATAAACTATTGTAAGCTACACAACAGAGAATGCCTTATCAAAAAGCTATGATCATCCATTTAAATCAGAACTGTAGAGAACAAATCCTACTCTCCCTTAGCTCAGTGTTTATATCCAGCCCCTAGGGTGAAATGTAATAGTGGGCAAATTGTGAGAAGGGACGGGGCTTTGCAGCGCTGTGACGTCAGCCCATTCATGACATGCCCTCCTAAATTTCAGGTCATCAGATGTGGCAATAATATGAATGATGGGTTGTGTGATACTTGATTCATATTGGTTTGTGCTTGCAAGTGCCTTATGTACTGAATGTGCTCATCTAAAGTTCCATACAAATGTAAGAAAAACAAAAATATGAGCAGCCTTCATGTTCAGTGACTTTTGGCTCTCCTTCATTTATTACAACACTGCCCTTTATTTTTGCACTAAAGCCTCATTTACACTACACGTGTGACTGGATCGACTCGGGTACAATCCACCTGCCCATCAGTGGCAGCTGATAATGCAGGGCGCAGGGGTGCTGTTGCCCTAATCCATGCGGCCAGCCCCTAATCTACATGCAGGGCACCGGGCGCATGGTTTCCAGTGTTTCTTGTTTTTTTAAGCACATGATTAAAGCCTGAGGCTCTAATTGGCTCTAATTAGCTTAAAAAAGTGTGGGAGCCTACCCAGTTGAGTGACATTAGCGAATTTATACTTGCTAACATCTTCCTGTTTCTCCCCCTGGCAAATCAAGAAGCCGGTCCTGAAACCCAATTGGCAGGGAGTCCTACGACCCGATTGGCCACAAGTCCTAAGTCCTGATTGGCCAAGAGGAGAAGTGATTGCCAGGACTAGGGATGAGACACAGGGGGGGGGGGGGGGGGCGCCGAAGCTACAACCTGGATCGGGGGCTGTTGGGGGGCCTGGCAGACGACGGGCCAACAATGCGGCAATCGAGTGACCGGGGGTGAATAAGCGATTGATCGAGTAAGCGTGGGGGGGATGGTTGTCTGGCTGGTTGGGGAAAGGGTGGCTGTGGAGGCCGGGGGCCGCCCCCTAAGAAAGTTAAGCACCAGCCACCACTAGTGCCCATACATGGATCGAAGTTCGGTCGGTTCAGCAGGGAACTTCGATTCATGTATGGCTGGCTAAAGAATTTTTATTCAAAATTCGACCCATCTAGTGGCAGCTTTGCTCCATGAGCCTCTGAACTTCTCTTTTTTTCTTTAATTTTCGCTTTTTTGGAATAAGCAGTGTATGTAATTTGCAGTCATGTGCACTGCTCTATGCCCATTACAAATCCATAGTCCATAGTTCCTACTCCCTCTCGGGATTGAGCAAGAGAGGGTGGCTGTGGTCCTACATACAGTGAGAGCACGGAGAATAAACGTAGCCAACCTTATAGGAAGTCAATTTACAGCAGCAAAAAAAAGGAATTTGGAGATTTGGGGGAGGTTGAGAACACTAGAAGGTACTTTTTTAGTTAAAGTGGTTGTAAAGGATACATGTTATTTTTTTTTTTTTTAAATAACAAACATCTCTATACGTACCTGCTCTTGCACAGAGCTGCCCTGAACCTTCTCTTTTCTGGTCCACACCAGCACCTCTCTGTCTAGTGACCCCACAGGAAGATGCTTCCTATGGAGGCACTTGTGTGTACTAATTCCCGAATCCAGCTGCTAAGTCTATTGACATTGGCCCCGCCCCTCACTCCCTTGTCACTAGCTTTGATTGACAGCACTGAGAGGCAATGGAACCCATTTCTTAATATGGACTTATAGATGGACTTTATTTAATACCTATCAGACTATTGAATCTATTCACAATTGCACATTTCTGCCCGTAATTGGGGAGTTTATTCACATTTATATTTCACATATATATTGCGCTGTTAATTTCTATTTGTATTTATTTACTTATTTTGACCACATCTACCCTAGTCACACTACATTAGGGCGTATTTGTGGATTAGCGCCCTCTTCCACCATTTTAATACCAATATCACAGTTCATCACCATACCTTGAGGACCAACTTATCAACATTCAATTTATATTTAATATATATTTTGTATTCACTTTTTTACAACTGTGAACCAATAATTGGGGCGGAAAACACCTCACCTATCACTAATGGCTCCTGGTGCTCCAGTAAAGCCAGACAGACCTGGAAGTGAGGGGAGAGAAAAGATGCAGACGTGCACAGAACTGGATCGAATGAGGGATCAGGTAAGGATAAGGGGCAAAATCAATGCCTAAACATATTTTACCTTAATGCAAGGAATGCATTAAGAAAAATTAAAATGTTTAGGCTTTAGAACCACTTTAAGAATTAATGTATACTTGACTATCTTTTTTTTATTTTTATTTTTCTAACAGGACTGGCCATTCTTCAGTTGTCATCATTAGCAGCTAGTCAAGCTACAGTGTGAATTTATACAGAGTAGATTGGAAAATACATTTTTGAAATTGGGTGTCATTAGATAACACTGCAGTTTCCTTTTCAACTGAATTGTCTTCAATAATTCTTATGCCAACAGAATGTTCATGTGTTATTTGAAAGATTATTAGTAATTTATGAAAAAGTTAGGGAAAGTTGCGCTCACATGGACATTTTAACCACTTTGTTTGTTCAGTGCAGCATGACTAAAAGCTTATCATCTGACTGTTAGCGGGATCGTTTTTTTTATGAGACAGAATGCCTAAACTGAAAGTAAAAAATTACATGTGAACTGAAGCTAAACATTAACTATATACAGCCTGTTGCAGGACGTAATTACACAGCGTGAGCTGCAATGCCTCGTCATTCCAGCCTCATATAAAACTAGCACCTCTCCTCACTTGTTATGTAAGACTTATAAGGCAGAACATAGGGCACATTGTAAAATATATTTATTGCTTTTCTATCTTTAGAGAGTGTGGAAATATAATTTTGTTTTAGATGACAACTGACTTAACGGCCCCTGAGAAAGTGTTTGTTAAAAGAGGTACAAGTAACGCTCAAAATATCAGAAATAATTAAGAACTAAACATGAAGGTTTCTCTAGTGGCAAAATATACTTTTCTTCTCAAATAAACTTGCTACTATTAATGTTCTGATTGACATGTTTAGAGGTTGTGGTCCTCATGCTCTATTTAAATACTAACATGAGCAACATGGAGACCACTGGCTTTGCTCCCAACTGTCCCTGATATCGAGGGACTTTCTCCTCATTCTTTTCTCATTTTGGTCTGATCTATAAAGTTGTATAAAAAAATGCTGTTCTTATCTTTCAAAAGGGGTTTCCCAGTGCTAAACCTTTCATCCAATTTCTAAATTGCTGCATTTGTAAATTTCAAAAGCCAGTATAAATGAATAGCAGTGTTAAAAAGGAAAAAAACAATGTTTTTATACAATTCTCCTTTAAGGGGGCATGGCAGAGGGTGTATGCATACATACTTTTGCTAATAGGTGTTCATCATTTCCATCACAAAAAGTTGGGAGGTTTTTGCTGGCAGAGCAGAACCTGCCTTGCACACTGGGCCATCAAGCTGCAGCTATATATATATATATATATATATATATATATATATATATATATATATGTATATATATATATATATATATATATATTAGGGCTGTGCAAATTAACTTTTAATTAATTGATTAATCTTCAATTTTTTTGATCGATCAGAATCTTTTTGATCTAGTAAAATTATTTTGTTGGGACTCACCTCTCCGCCGGCTTCTGGGCCTTCAGGGGGTTCCGTCGGAGATCCAGTAACGTCACGGACACCGTCGGGGCTTGCCGTGTCCATCTGAAGGGCTCCTTTGCTGTGCCTTCATATCTGCATGCCGGCGGGACCTTACTATCTGCCACACGCAAGGGCTGTTACTCTTCGCTATATTAATCTGGGATTCTACAGCCATCCACTGGGAGTTGTGATAGCTCCCTGTATGGGACATCTACATGCCGACGGACTGATGTAAACCTCTCCTCATCTGGATTCAGCAGTGGTATCGTTGTACACATTTTTATACCAGTACCAAAAACAGTCATAAAAACATGTAGCTAAGTATAGCTACATGTTTTTATGACTGTTTTTGGTACCGTTTGGTATTACTCGCACCATTTTTACAGTTTATGTAGCTACATCGATTTTATCTCCAGTGCAATATTTATTTTGTTACCTACTTGAAGACTATAAAAGTTTTAATGCTATTCCCATCGAGCGCTGCCTTTGTGTGTTTTTTGTATCTATCCTGCTATCCATTTTTCCAGTGGTTGGTAGCTGTATTGGGAATCAGCCTGCAAGGAGATCAGCTAAAAGTAGTTGGATCTGTATGTGCTTTATAATTAATCGAAATTAGTCGATTAATCGATTAAAAATAAAAAACGATTAATCAAACACAAAAATTTTGATCAGTAACAGCCCTAATATATATAGGTATTTTGGAGAAAGCGAAAGGATACATCTATAAACAAGTACATGATAATACAGAATCATATAGGAAATATTACATTAGGGGTACCACACTTTAATTCTCTGCTGGATAGACTGGAGTAATTTCACCTGCTAAATTAGCCATAGGAATCAATGTTGCATTCATTTTTCAGAAGTAGGATAAGCTTCTGTACAAATCAGTTTAATGGACTAGCTCTGTCCTTATTTAAATGGGCTCCATGGTGCCCACTAGGGATGAGCTTCGTGTTTGAGTCGAACGTATGTTCGATTGTTTGTCGAAATACGAACAAAACGGGTCGTTCGCGCCAAATTCGAGTGACGCGACACGGCCCATAATTCATTGCGCGCTGATGATTGGCCAAGCATGCACTATGACCCACATGCTTGGCCAATCACAGTGCCGTCAGTACAGAGAGCCGTAACTGGCCAAAGCCAGGGTGGCTTTGGCCAATTATGGCCCAGGGCAGCCTTGTGTAGTGTGTTGTAGCGTTGGTTAGATATCAGTCACAGATAGGTAGAGCAGGCAGGCTAGACAGTTAAATTTACAGTGTGTAGAGGATATATATGCATCCCAGGTGTTGTACATATATTTCTAAACTGTATAGTTTAGCTAGATCAGTTCTACCTAATTTACTGGCAGGTAGTTGATTGTGCTAGCTGCAGTATTCTCACATGGTGTATTGCCTGTGTCCTCTGCAGTGTGCACCATAATGCTACACAGGTATACTATAGACACCCAGCAGGTACAATATTTAAAGGAATTTTTCATTTTTTTCATGATGCTTAAATAGAAAAAAAAAAGAAAAATTCCTTTAAATATTGTACCTGCTGGGTGTGAAAACAGCATGCCTGTGAAAACGTCTTTGAGAACCCAGGTCTTGCCCCAGGGAACATGTATCAATGGAATTATTTTTTTTTTTTTAAATGGTCGTTTTTTCTGGAGCAGTGATGTTAATGGTGCTGCATCATTAAAATCACTGCTCCAGAAAAAACGACGGTTTTTAAAACTTTTTTCCATTGATAAATGTTACCTGGGGCAAGACCCGGGTTCTCAAAGACGTTTTCCGACAATAACTTGCATATGGGGCTTTAAAATGAGCCCTTTTAAATTCGAACGTCCGAGTCCCATTAACATCAATGGGGTTCTAAATGTTCGTGCGAACGTTCGGTCCATTCGAAGGTTCTGGTGCGAAACGAATGCGGGGGTGTTCGGCTCATCCCTAGTGCCCACATGTGATATGTGTTAATCTCAGTTCATATTCTTAGGACAGCAATGGAAGGTACAAAGTGAAGACTGGCCAACGTACTGCACAAATATATTTATTTCAGCCAATATGCATTACTGGATATTAAAAGCCTCAAGCCAGACACAGAAAACCAGGAAGCACATTCCCTCATGATGTCACTACATGCTCACTCACCTCACTGGTAAATAGACAATGCATGAAAACATGTGTTAAACACACTTAAAAAGTGCAAGCAAAAACACATGACAATGGGAAGGAACATAGAGATGTGCTACATTAAGGCCCCACTCACACCTAAATAGATTGATTTTCATGCAAAAATGATCCAATTTGCCTGAAAACCAGCTTGTGTACCTCTCTGAGTGACAGGCGTTTTGCTACTGATGACAAAACTCCCAGATCTCAATGAGAGCCATTGAAATGAATTGGATTTTGCTTGTTAAAGTGATATTAAAGGGACAGAGCAGCCCCAATTCTCCTCTTCTTGGTTCCCCCAACTGTGCTCCTGGCCCCTCCCTCCCGCCGAGTGCCTCCACAGCAAGCAGCTTGGTATGGGGGAAACTAAGTAGGTTCGCTCCTGAGCCACTGCCCTGTGTGTCCACTCACAGATAGAATAAGTGTAACACAATCAGCGCAACCTTTTCTAATCAAATAATAAATCAATACGTGACTCCAACTGAACCAAATCACAATAACGCAGCAAAAACAATACAAATAAATAAAGTGCCTAAACTGATTACTAACATTTATAGGTAAAGTTGATCCAGGAAATATCCGATTGCCACTCAGGGGATCAGGAAGGAATTGTTTCCCCTGCTGAAGCTAATTGGATTATGCTTTGCTGGTTGTTTTTTTTGCCATCTTCTGGATCAACTGTGGCTGTGTATATGGGATTGTATGATTTTTTTTTTTTTAAGGATATTTTTTTTCTCTTTTAGTGTTTAAACTAAATGGACTTTTAACAACTTTGTAACTATGTAACTATATGTGAAGAAATAATTCCGGATGGCTGCACTTCGAAAAACATTTTTATTGAAGCTTCATATGACAAGTGGTTGACAGATGGAGCAGGGGACAAAGAGGTAGAAGCGTTTCGCGCAAATATCAGCGATTAGTCATTACCATGTTACTATGTAACTATATGCGTGTTATTAATCAGTACAAGTGTAAACGAGGCCTAAAGGATGCTTTGCTCCATTCAGCAGGGGATCTCTAAGGCAGAATTCCTGCTAAACCTGAGCTGAATTCAATGGATGCCTTGTGTCATCCGTGAGTGAGTGAGTGAGTGAGTGAGTGAGTGAGTGAGTGAGTGAGTGAGTAACTTGCATAGCGCTACAAATGCGAACAAGGCACTTTTTGCAGCCAGTGTCGACCTGTGTCTTCAGAAGAGGTGGGTCTTAAGTTTTTTCCTGAAGGCCAGATGGTTTTCTTCCATGCGGATGTCCGTGGGTAGAGCGTTCCATAGCCGTGGTCCTTGGACTGCGAATCTTCGCTCTCCTTTTGATTTGTGTCAGGGATGTGGAGGAGGTTTTGTTTAGTTGACCGAAGGGCGTGACTAGGAGTGTAGTGTTTTTTTTTTTTCTGCATAGGTATTGCGGAGCGTTTCCATATGTGAATTTGTGAGTGAGGCAGAGGGTCTTGAATCTAACCCATGCCCGTTCAGCTTGTGTTCACATTTTCATAGAAAACTATGACTGACTTGCATTGGATCTATGGGCAGCCAGATGTAAACTCATGTCTGTTTACATTATGCTTTATTGGATCTGTCACATTTTTTTTACAAACATGACAGACTCCATGTTCAGAAGTAGGTGGATGCAAACGGACACAAGTCTAATTACTTCTGCCTGCCCATAGATCTCCAAGGAACTGACAGGTAGACCTAATTGGAATGCCTATGTGAAAGGAGCCTAATATTATCTGTTTCAGGCTAATTAGCTATCATTAGTGCAGTCAGTGTATGGAAACCCAGGTTTTTGTTGTCTCCAAATAAGATATTAAGTATCATTAGGATATTATATTATTAATATTAGTAATATTAACATTTTTAGTTGTATAATGATCCTCACAGCGTTAAATCAGCATGCCATACTTTATATTCTCATGTATGGTATAGAAAGCTGGTTACATTTAGCTGTAGCAAAGCTCAACTAATTTAGCCACTAAACCCCTCTTATTAATTGATATAAAACTGCAATTAGTGCACATTAGTCCTGTGAGGGACAGCACATTTAATTCGTTTTTAATCAAAACAGCATATGTTACCTGTTAAAATGTATGCCTCACGCTCGTTCAGCAGAACAATTAATGCAATGTAACAAACGTGTGTACTGCGAGCTGGCTCTAGCAGGGTTGCCAATATCAATAAAGACCGTGTTGACTTAACAGCCTGAGAATAGGTCCTGTGAGGAGCCTGGAGAAATCTTGGCAACTGGAATTTCTATTTTACGTTATGAAATAGTCACACTGACTTTATACTTCACTTAAGTTACAAGGTTCACAAGTACCCTTCACATCACCGTCACATCATTCCCTGTTTCTTTTTTGCCAGCTCGGCGCTGGCAGTTAGGTGGACTTGTCTAGATTAAGATGACATTAAATTGCTCAATCATTCCGCACTTAGAGGACGATTATCAGGAACTAGACAATATTGCTATATAAAATAAACATCTTTAACTACATTGATGTCTTTGGCACAGTTTTTAAACTGTTGGTCTCTGCCTCATTTTGTACTTGAATTATGCAGCATATGTTTCCACAAGACTACTCAGATGAAAGCATATATTAATGATTTGCAATGTATGGATGGATTTTTTTAAGCCAGGATTTAAGTTCCAATCTGTTTATGTATACATGTATGCATATGATCAGTACAGGGCCAATCAGCACTGTCCAGACAGAGAATCAGGGGTCTTGCGGTCTCAAAGAGCAATCATAAAACTCCTCTTAAAAGCTTTAACCAGTGCTTAGCTGGACACTGCTAAAAGTCACAAGACTGCTCTAAATGAAGATGAGAAAGGGTATTTAGAAGTTTATATGTTGCGTACTGTGGGAGACCAGATAGAGTGAATGCAGGGTCCTGGGTTTAGGAACACTTTACCATAATTTGCTAGGCTTGGGAAAAAAATCCCTTTAAAAGTTATAAATAAATAAATAAGAACGGCCTATTTGCCTTTAGTATATCAACCCCACAGAGACCAAGCAAAAAAACTGACAGATGTTCTACCCCTTCATAACTCTACTAAGAAATATTTTTTACTCTCTTTGTCATCATTGAAGATACTCCTCTAACCTCCTGTCATAAGTACCAACTGTCATTTGAATGGAAAATGAGAGGAAATATAGCAAAATAAATCTACAAAGAGCTCCAGACCCTCAGGGGCAGACGGATCATTGAGTCACTCGGGCACTGCCCGAGGGCCCCATGTCACTAGGGGGCCCCATCAGGGTTGCCAGGCTCAGTAAAACCAGGGACAGTATGTAAAAATCTGTGTTTTTTTACATCTGTGCCTGATATGTCTGAAACCAACATGCTTCTGATGTGAAAATCCCGGGATTTTAGCTGTCCTGCCTCTGCACTGCCTCCTGGCGTGGTGGCCATCTGTAAGCCCAGGGGCCCTATAGTCTTCTATTGTCCGGGGGCCCCATGAGTTGTCAGTCCGCCCCTGACTGTATCCAAAACTTAAAAGAAAATTGTGTCTGAAGCTCCCCTTTAAAGTGTTACCAAACCCAGGACCCTTCATTCATTATATCTGGTCTCCCACAGTACATAGAACATGGAATTGCAATTTGTTTTGTAAATATAAACTGCAAAATACCCTTTCTCATCAGCAGTTTATAGCAGTCTTGTGACGTCTATCAGTGTCTAGTTAAAGCTTGTAGGATGAGATTTCATTCTCCTCTGACTGTCCTATGAGGCTGCAGGACCCCTGACCCTCTGTCTGGACAGTGCTGATTGGCTCTATTTTGATCACATGCACCCTCCTAAGACGAAAAAATAAACTCTCTACGAGTACGCCAAACTGAGCATGTGTAGCAT
Organism: Rana kukunoris; assembly: GCA_029574335.1. Lineage (NCBI taxonomy): Eukaryota > Metazoa > Chordata > Amphibia > Anura > Ranidae > Rana > Rana kukunoris. The sequence continues at coordinate 128,244,212 of CM056051.1, forward strand.
GTGTTATCAGGAAATGAGATGGGGACAGTGGAAGGATGGGAGGATCTGTGCATACAAGGTCAAACATTTTTTTTTTACACAATGCAGAGGATTACCCACTTAGGTTCTACAGTGAGTATAACAAGCATGCTTTACTGCATATACAGACTGATTTTACTGTTGTGGGTTTAGTAACACTTTTAATGGAAATAATTTGAGAACAGAACTTGTTCCTAATTGGATCAGTGTTTAAATAGAATTGTTTCACTGAGATAATACTTGATATGTAGAACTACTATTTTATTATATTATTATACAGGATTTACACTGTATAGTGCCAACAGGTTGCACAGCACTTTACAAAATACCTAGATAAAGGGAAAACCGCCGCTCCAGACGACACTCTTCAGTGGTGAGTAAAGTTCAAAAACCCAAATGGGTGCAGGCAATGCGTGGTGCAATATAAGGAAAGAAAAATGGACAGCCGCACTCCAATGGATGAAAAGACTTAAAAATAGTGCCTGTTTATTCCAGTCAAAAAACTAAAACATCAAAAACAGCAAACAGTGGGGTAACAAAAGCTGACGCGTTTCACATCGACAACCAATGCTTAGTCATAGCTTAGGCATAACTAGCTATGACTAAGCATCGGTTGTTGATGTGAAACGCGTCAGCTTTTGTTACCCCACTGTTTGCTGTTTTTGCTGTTTTAGTTTTTTGACTGGAATAAACAGGCACTATTTTTAAGTCTTTTCATCCATTGGAGTGCGGCTGTCCATTTTTCTTTCCTTATATTACAAAATACCTACTGGAATTACAACTGAAGCCAAAAAGATCAAAAACTACTCTACTGACAGTTATGAAATATAATTGAGACACTCTGTGCCCAGAGCTATAAGCTTCCTCCCAAATCAAGTGTCCAGATAGGTAGACATGAGGGAAGGAGCTTATTGCAGTTGATGAAACTGACAAATATGACAATAGCACAGGTTGTTGGCAAGATACAGCTATGGGGAATACTCAGATAATCGTTACACTATTAATGAGTGTACACTATAGTGTCTTGGGTCTTATGAGCTAAAATAAGAATCCTTTAACATTGGTCTACCACCATTGGTGCCATTAGAGTCATAGACCCTTCATTTCTAGTCTTGTTGAGGTTTTTCAACACCAAATACAGTACCAAATGTCAGCCAAATGGCCAATACACAGCTCAACAACACTGATTTCCTAAAAGTAGAGAGTTCATAATTTTGGCCAGCTGTGCATTGTTCTAACTTTAGCTTGTTCAATTAAGCTTTGACAAAAAAATCTAGAAGCTGACTGCGACAGATTTTGCACTCTCCAATTTCAGTTAATTACGTCTTCTGTGTCTAACTTTATGCTGGCCATAAATGCATCAATTATGCAATTGCCAACTTTTACATAGGGTGGAAAATAGGTGCATTTGTGGCTCTGTTCACAGCAGAGGTGCTTGAAGACCTGGCATTCCTGCCAGTATTTTGCAAGGTAACAGGTGTGCGAGGATGTGCATTGGCTCATAGCTATGCACGCTCCCGACCCAGTTTGGCACCAAACAGCCTTTAACCTCCCTAGCGGTAATCCCGAGTGTGGCTCTGGGAGGATTTTCAGTTCCAAAAGCGGAAACCCGAAGCCACACTCGGGATCTTATCGCAGGATCCATGTACAGGTTATTTACTTTGTCCCCTGGATCCTCCGATGTCTCCCCGCTGTGTCTGCGAGCCGCCGTGTCTCCACTCGATTCATAGTGCCGGGCTCCGTTCCCTGCGAACTTTGCGATGCACGGGGACGGAGCTCGGCACCAAATTCAAAAAGTAAAAAACACATAATACTGTATTTATTGGCGTATAACACTTACTTTTTTACCGGTATATACAGTACACTGTAATATTACAGATTACAGTACTGTATCAAATAATTACACATCCACTTTGTCCCTAGTGGTCTGTCCAGTGTCCTGCAAGCACTTGTATATAATAAATACTGCTCTTTCTGCCTGGAAACTGGAGATTGTCCATGGCAACCAAAAAGTGTCCATTTACATCGAAAACAGCGATAATAAATTAGAATCTCTTGCAGAATTGAACGATAGTGAATTGTGGGGAAATTCGTCATGAAACACTGAAAGTAATGAAAGCGACAATTCTGCAACTGAGCACATTTCTGTGTTTTTGATTTGATTACATTATTGAATAATTTTTGTTATTATTATATTATTATTTGTTATAATTATTTATTATATTATAATTTATGTTTTCAAGTTTCTCATACCCGGGATGTCTACTAGACTCTTGTTTGGACAGATTTAAGTGAGTTATTTCTAAGAATAAGGCCTCGTACACACGAGCAGCCAGATTTGTTCAAATCTGTCTGTCCGACAGATTTGAACAAATTTGTCTGCTGGGATTTTGGTTTGCTCGCGTGTACACACGAGCAAACCAAAATCCCCGCCAGCAGACGGCGCGCTGACGTGTCGGTGACGTGTCGGTGACGTTGACGCCGCCACGTCACCGCACCAGGAAGTAAAACACTTCCACGCATGCGCCGAATCCATTCGGCGGCGGTGCGGTGGCGGTGCGGGACGACATGTCTGCTGGTAAGTGTACTAACCAGCAGACATGTCGGGCGGACAGATTCCCACCCGATAGATTTCAAAGCATGCTTTGAAATCTGTCAGGTGGCCAAATCCATCGGCTCGGCCGTACACACGATCGAATCTGTCTGCTGAAACGGTCCCGCAGACCGTTTCCAGCGGACAGATTTGATCGTGTGTACGAGGCCTTACAGGCCTACAATATAAAATGCCAAATTGACATGCAAAACATTGTACCGCCTTTAGCATAAAAAATCTGACATAATCATACCCCCATGGAGGTTAAAAGGAGGCCAGTCACTCTCTGCAATTGCTGGTTGATCTTCGGCTCTCCAGTGTGTTTGTTCCTATGAACCCCTTTGCCTCTGTGAATACCTGTTACCGACACGGCTTGCCTCTGGACCTGTCTCCTGCCTGCCTCTTGACCTGACCCCAGCTTGTCTTACGGATCATCACTCTCTGCTCTCCTGTGTATGACCCTGGCTATCCACCTGACCATGTTTGCTCTTTTCCACACTTGGTACCTGTCCTTGGCTTCAGACTGACTATTTTCCTGTTCTCTGTTCTTCTTAAAAACCTGCTGGTGCAGACACCACTACAGTGCATTAGCTGTATACCTGGGCGTTCCTCTGACTACATCTCAGTCAAGAACATCTCTGCAAGCACTGCAGCAGGTGACCCATGCTTTTTTTGCACCTAACTCCTCCTGTTGCACCTTTAGGGGAGTCTGAAACTTAGCCACAAGGGAAGCCCTCTCTCTCCATTGGCCTCCAGCACCAGGTTCATGATACCAGAACAAAAAAAGAGCATAAAAGATGGATTTCAAACTACTGACAGTGTCTAGCTAAAAAGACCAATTCTTCCATGTGGACAGGGTACCTCCAAAACTGTGCTACTTTATCAAAAGATTAGCAAACAAGTGGGGAAGGGAAAAGTGGTTGTAAGAGGGACCAAACTATGGTATTTAATTGCTGAATAATTGCTGAATAAATCTTTAATAGTACAAAAATCTACCAAAAACCCATATTTAAACATGGGCAGTGTAAACCACTCTTTAGGTTTGTGTTAGACTTTTGTACTATTAAAGAGTTATTGAGCAATTAAATACCATGGTTTAATCCTCATTACATTTACTTGTCCCTTCCCCGCTTGTTTCCTAATCATTTGTTACATGATACCAGAATTTGGCTGATATTTAGGGGTTGACTTACTAAAGGCAAACAGGCAAGGGAATTTCTCCTTAGTTTATTGAATTTGGATATATTTTGTGAAGTGAATTTTCACCAATCACACAAAAGGCAAAAAAAAACTAAAAAAAAACAACAACAAAAAAAAAAAATTGCCTGATGGAATTTGGAGTTTTACTTACTTCATTAGACTAAGTAAAAATTCCCTTGAAGAGTGAGAAGTAAAAAACTTATCTCATAATTGCCTATTTGCCTTCAGCATTAATATTTACTTTTGTTAAAGAAACAAATCATTATAACTAGAAATAAAGGGCCACCAGACATGGTCAATAGGGCAGCCCAGAGTTAAAAGACAATTTGAAACATAAATGCGTTCTTAATTTGTATAGGATACCATTTAGTTGCTCTAAAAGTTCACATCCATTTGTAAAAGTATCCAAAAGCTTAACTGGTGAGTAGTGACATATAGGGATGACTAAATCAGGTAAATTGCAGATTTTATCATTTTTAATTAGATCTTTTACTTATATATAGATCTGTTGAATACACAGAGAATGGAGCAATTTAGAAATGCCAGCAATTATGCATCATGAACTTTAGCATTCTCTGCCAACTTTTGCACTCTGCAGATTAAAACAATTTTAGAATCGAGGAATCGATCAACCAAGTTTTTAAATATATGATGTTCATTACTAATGTGTTGTGACCAGTCTGTACAATATGTAATTAAATAAAACCCCGCCACTTAGTCAGCTAATTAGAATGAAAAGAAACAAGCAAAGAACACTATTCAGCATACCTGGGTGTGTGTTGGATATCAGCGGTGCCCAGAGCTGCATAAGAGAGTGAACTGTCAACAGCTTGTCAAAAAGTATAGTATTTTTTTCTCTCTTGTAGGCTACTTTCAGTTTTGTTTTAATAGTTAACCACTTAAGACCCGGACCAATATGCAGGTAAAGAACCTGGCCCCTTTTTGCGATTCGGCACTGCGTCGATTTAACTGACAATTGCGCGGTCGTGCTACGTGGCTCCCAAACAAAATTGCGTCCTTTTTTTCCCACAAATAGAGATTTCTTTTGGTGATATTTGGTCACCTCTGCGGTTTTTATTTTTTGCGCTATAAACAAAAATAGAGTGACAATTTTAAGTGCAATATTTTTTACTTTTTGCTATAATAAAAATCCCCCAAAAAGTTTAGGCCGATATATATTCTTCTACATATTTTTGGTAAAAAAAAATCGCAATGAGCGTTTATTGATTGGTTTGCACAAAATGTATAGCATTTACAAAACAGGGGATAGTTTTATGGCGTTTTTATTAATGTTTTTTTTTTACTACTAATGGCGGCGATCAGCGATTTTTTTTATGACTGCGACACATCGAACACTTTTGACACATTTTTGGGACATTGTCGTTTTCACAGCGAAAAGTGCTATACAAATGCACTGATTACTGTGAAAACACGGGCAGTGAAGGGGTTAACCAGGAGGGGGCACTGTAGGAGTTAAGTGTGTACTAAGGGAGTGTTCTTACTGTGGGGGGTGTGGCTGTGCGTGTAACGTCACTGATCATCGTTCCCTAACACAGGGAACAGACCATCACTGACAGCCACACTAGGAACAACGGGGAAGGTTTGTTTACACTCACCTCTCCCTGTTCTTTCTCTCTGTGACCCAATCATGGGACACCGGCGGTGATCGGGTCCGCGGGTTCCGCGGGCGCGGTCACGGAGGACAGGACTGGGTAATGAGCGTGCCGACGCCGGCACGATCGCGACCCACAGCTGGGCATCTTAAAGGGGACGTACCTGTACGTCAATGTGCCCAACCGTGCCATTCTGCCGACGTAAATAGTGGTGCGGCAGTCCTTAACCAGTTAACTGGCAGGATTGCCTTAAAGGGATTGTAGAGCTTTGTTTTTTTATTTTGTAAATAGGTTCCTTTAAGCTAGTGCATTGTTGGTTCACTTACCTTTTCTTTCGATTTCCCTTCTAAATGTTTATTTTCTTTGTCTGAATTTCTCACTTCCTGTTTCTCCTCAGTAAACTTCACACCATCATCCGAGTGGCGTTTAGTCAGCCAGAACAGCTTACTGAGGAGGAACAGGAAGTGGGAAATTCAGACAAAGAAAAAAAAACATTTAGAAGGAAAATCGAAGGAAAAGGTAAGTGAACCAACAATGCAATAGCTTAAAGGAACTGATTTAGAAAATAAAAAACAAACCTTTACAACTCCTTTAATTTTTTAAGCATATAAGGCAACCTATATGTAGCGTTGTTCAAAAAGATCACAAATACCCCATTAAAAAAAAACAGTTTGTAATTTAGGTACAAAGAGAGGTGTATTCAGCAAACTAATGCCCTGGGCTTCTGCTATTTGAGTCTAAAGCTGTTTTTTTTTTTATGTGACATTATTAGTACCATCATTACTGAAACTCTTCAAATGCAGTTACCATATTTCCCTTTAAACGTCAACCGAACTAAATAGGAATGTGTATTAAAGCAGGGTTATAAAGAATCATTCTAAATAATTCTGTGCAGACGTAGCCTTAGACACAAACATTACTTTTATATGAACTTCCCTCTTAGAACAAACATCTAACAGAATTTGACATGTGATGTCTAATTACAATTTCAAAGTGGATGAACTTTAAAAAGAAGTAAAAAAAAAGAGAGACTAGGATAGCAATCTACATAAAACTAATCACACCTTTTAAATATTATTACTATGCTGACATTTTTCTTAGAAGAAAAAATTAATCAAAGGGATAAACAGAATGTGTTCTCCCTTTGTTATGTTTTATTTATTAGAAGATGGTAAAATGAAATTCATTGATGTTTCGACACTGGCTTAGCAACATGGGTCATGGAATTAACAAAGGCTAGTGTGCCTGTGGTCTATGGATAGGGCAGTGTTTATTAACAAGAAAGGGCTGTTGTGCCCCCTGGTTTGTTAGGCATATGGTAATCATATCATGGGGTCCTGTTTTAAAAACCATATCAAGGTTCAAAAAAGATTAAAGTGGCCAGGGCCGATCCTAGGGTCACTGGCTCCTGGGTGCAGAAGTATTTCTGGTGCCCCCACATGGTCATTTTACTAACCCACATGGTCATTTTACTAACTCCCCTTTACAAATGTTTCTATGGCAATGACTCAACCACAGAGATGCTCCCCCACAAAGTCTTCATTACCCTGGGATCCTTACATGATCTCTTATCAATAAACAAAATACAGGAAGAGAAGCAGAGTACTTTATTGGGACCTGGAGGGGGTCTCTCTGATGGACACAGAGAGGGCTTCTGTTAGAGAGTCTGTTAGAAAGATCCCCAGACATACTACAGACATAATTACATAGTTACATAGTTACATAGTTAGTCAGGTTGAAAAAAGTCCATCCAGTTCAACCATGAAAAAAAAATAAACAAACAAAATAAAACACAGTACATCCCATACACCAAACTCCATACCCACAGTTGATCCAGACATGATACAGGAGATAGTCAGAGACTGCAGACATGATACAGGCGATGGTCAGAGACTGCAGACATGATACAGGAGAGGGTCAGAGACTGCAGACATGATACAGGAGATGGTTAAAAGTACCTTAAAACTCTCCCCTGAGCACTGCCAGAAGGAGGGGAGAACTCTGGCACTATGGCGCCCCCACCTCTGCAGGCACCTGGGTGCAAAGCACCCTACGCACCCTGCCTAGGATCGGCCCAACACAAGGGTTGTTACACTTCCCTCTATCACTTCCCTCTATCAACCTGGGATTCTACAGCCATCCACTGGGAGTTGTGATAGTTCCCTTCACGGGACATCTACATGCCACCGGACTGATGTTAACACCTCCTCATCTGGATTCAGCAGTGGTATCGTTTTACACATTTTTATACCAGTATCAAACTTGGCTACATGTTTTTATGACTGCTTTTGCTACCGTTTGGTATTACTCGCACCATTTTTACAGTTTATGTAGCTACATTGATTTTATCTCCAGTGAAATATTTATTTTGTTACCTACTTAAAGACTATAAAAGTTTTAATGCTATTCACATTGAGCCCTGCCTTTGTGTTTTTGTATCCTGCTATCCATTTTTCCAGTGGTTGGCAGCTGCACTGGGAATCAGCCTGCAAGGAGATCAGCTAAAAGTAGTTGGATCTGGGTGTGCGTTATAGTTAATCGAAATTAGTATTTAAAAAAAAACGATTAATCGAACACGAACATTTTAATCAGTAACAGCCCTAAAATAAACATTTGCACAATTGTTTCCCCATGCATTATTTTGCCCCTCATTTTTTCAGTGTTATTTAATTTTAAATTGACCCCAATGCAGAGATTAGCTTCAGATATTGTTTTTCATTTTATGTTGTGATATGTGTCCTTTTGTTAACATATTTATGGAACATTTATAACTGATACAAAAGCCATTGTGTAGTAATTGTTATTCAAATCATTTATATTAATCTGCAACGAACGTTTCAAAACTACCAACAACGTCAAACACGTTCTCCTTCTAACCATGTAAACACTGGGGTCATTGTCTTTCTTTCTCAAGTGATTGCCTTGCTTCTATTCCCGGAAGCTTTTCATTTTTACCAGCACTGGTGATGATCACGTGATTGTAACAGCCAATAAGCAGTGAATAAAAGGAGAACTGTGTTGTGTTACAGGTCCCCTCCTACTTTTTGATAGAAAATAAGGAAGAAAATGGATAAAAAATAAAATAAAATTAGCAATGGTTGTGTGCACAAATTAGAAGGCCAAAATGGCCTGAGTTTATGGGAGGAGCCCGGAGGCTATTTAAACAGAGCACTCACCCACACTCACTGTCGGTTCCAGTGCACGATACCCTCCCACCCTTCCCTTTTCAAGGCAGTTCTCAAACACATCCTTCCACACAACTACCCATTATCTATCCTGTATGCCCCCTTTTTCTGGGCATTCCGACCAGACCATCAAGGCACACTCCAGGTCTATTTATGTTGTAAGTCTTGTCGCGTGTTTATGTGATTCACTTCCCTCTCAATCATAGGGCCACGACCATAAACCTTATTTAATAAATCACTTAAAATACTGCTGTGGAGCTTTGGGGTGAATGGGTGGCTATTTTTTTTTATAATAAATAGGCATGTCTATTATTATTGCTCATGGTTTCAATACGCTAATATGATTCATTAAAGGAAAGAATGCAAATCAATACGTACAATACACCCATTCAATAGGTAATGGAGATTTTAAACAATTTAGTGCATTATACTTTACTGGCAGCAGAGAATAAACTGGGATTTTGGAAATGATCTGCCTATTTCACAACTGTCTGTGATTTCCAGGTACTGTCCAAGGTCTTGCAGAACTCATCCTGGAAATGTCCCTTCTGTTTCAGTACAAATTCATCACATTTTTTTTTTTTCTACTACAATGAAATAATATTTATTATGTAGTAAGTGGGAAATGGTCTTTTTTTTGTATTAGCTAGTTTTTATGAACAAGCAGCATTTAAACACTTTAGAAAAACATTGCGCTTGTACAAACAAGTCATAATTAGCTACGATATATAGCGATTAGTACTCCTCTGGGAGGACGGAATACGTTTAGTTATTTCAGGAAAAAAATAAACTGACCCTAGAATTTTTATTTATTTTTTTACAATCCCGGCAAATCTGCTGACCTGTTTTTATTATCAAACCTTTCCTCTACTAGATAATTGGCTTTATTTGTTCTCAGTGTTTTTAATAAAGGATAATTAAGAAGCATGACATGTGATGGAGTTTTGTAGTGAATAGTTATGAGGCAAGAATGAACACAGCTAATTGCTTTTTGTTCTACAGAACAGTTTTGTTCTTGTCATTCGTACACATGCATATGTTCGAACACGAGCTTAGCATCTGAAGTGCGTTTTCCCATTGCCATATGGAGTCTGGTGCATATTGCACAACACAAATGAAAGATCTAAGATTGGTCTATCCAATAGCAAGGGGTTCTTATTAATGTCCCTGGACGTACCAAAATATTACGTCTGTTTTAATATTAGATCTGTTTTAGACCGCTATACGCATATATGCGTCCACACTTTAAAGGTTCACTAAAGGAAAACATTTTTTTAGCTAATCAGCTTCCTTTACCTTACTGCAGTACTGGTTTCATGTCCTTATTGTTCGTTTTTGCTTTGAAGTTGCTGTAATCCTGCTCTGTTCTCCACACTTCCTGCTTGTCTGTTTCCTTATAACCCCAGTGTTGGGAGCTTTCTCACGATGGTTTAAGCTGCCATTACTGTGTGTCTAAAACTTCCCAGAACCAATCAGACTCATTTTAAAAACAAAACACTGCCCTGGATTTGTTTGTTTTTGTTCTGTGTGTCTATTTCTACTTTGCAGAAACATGAAGCCAGTTCAAAAGTGAAACTAACTTTTTGAAAAGGAATCAGTTAAAGTGGAAGTAAACCCTTCTATCATTTTCAGCCAAGGAAGCTGCCATCTTGGCCTATGTTTAATCTTCATCTGCCGTGGTGCTGCACATGTGATCAGTTATGACACCAGCCATTGGATGTTTTGACAGTTTGGTTAAGAGCACAACCAATGTGACAGTTGGCAATCCCGGCATGCCGGAAATTTAACTGCTTTTTGAAACTGTTAAATCGATGGGTTTACTTCCGCTTTAACTTTTATGTCTCTATACCCTGTAAACAGCCATTTCAGCAAAAAAAATGTTTTCCTTTAGTGACCCTTTAAAGATGGATATCTCGGTAACGGCAGCAGCTGCTGCCACAACCGAGATATCCATCTTTAGTGTGAGCGGTCCTGTAAGAGATAACGGCGGTCTCCACCGCGGATTTGCCGCGAGATCGCCGTTATCAGCAGCAGGAGAGGGCTCTCCCACGCCCTCCGCCGCTTACCGGAGCCGTCGGCAGCGGCGGAGGCGATCGGGTCCGTTCGTCTGCTGTGTGGGGATGCGAGTGAAGAAAAAATGTCCCTCACCCGTCCCCATAGCTCTGCTGGGCGGAAGTGACGTCAAAACGTCAGTCCTGCCCAGCGTCTTAAAGAAACATTTTTTTTTTTTTTGTCATTTAAAAAAATGACAGTTTCAATTTTGATATTTTTTTTTTTTTGCATTTTAGCCTAAATATGAGATATGAGGTCTTTTTGACCCCAGATCTCATATTTAAGAGGACATGTCATGCTTTTTCTATTACAAGGGATGTTTACATTCCTTGTAATAGGAATAAAAGTGATCATTTTATTTTTTTTATTTTTTCCAGTGTAAAAAATAATAAAAAAAATAAGATTTTTTTTTTTTAAAGCGCCCCATCCCGACGAGCTCTCTCACAGAAGTGAACGCATACGTGAGTAGCGCCTGCATATGAAAACGGTGTTCAAACCACACAAGTGAGGTATCGCCGTGATCGTTAGAGCAAGAGCAATAATTATAGCCCTAGACCTCCTCTGCAACTCAAAAAATGCAACCTATAGAATTTTTTAAACGTCGCCTATCGAGATTTTTAAGGGTGTAAAGTTTGACGCCATGCCACGAGCGGACGCAATTTGTAAGCGTGACATGTTGGGTATCATTTTACTCGGCGTAACATTATCTTTCACAATATATAACAAAATTGGGCCAAATTTATAGATGTCTTATTTTTTAATTCAAAAAAGTGATTTTTTTCCAAAAAAGTGCGCTTGTAGGACCGCTGCGCAAATATGGTGTGACAAAAAGTATTGCAATGATCGCCATTTTATTCTCTAGGTTGTTAGAAAAAAATATATAATGTTTGTGGGTTTTAAGTAATTTTCTAGCAAAAAAAAACTGTTTTAGTCTTGTAAACACCAAATCTGAAAAACACCCACGGTACTGAAGTGGTTAATAAATCCCCTGCACTTACATCTACAGCCTGCACAGTAGAGAAGTACATGGGAATACTCAATGCAGGTTTCCATAGACCAGGGGTCTCCAAACTGCAGCCCGAGGGCCCTTTGCTAGCCTTTATATGGCCCTTGGGACACTATTTCTTCCACTGATTATGAGGCGCTATTCCTCCCACTGACACCAACAAGGGGGCACTATTTCTTCCACTGAAACCAATGATGGGATACAATTCCTCCTAATACAGGCACTACAGACATACCCCACTTTCAAGTACACAATGGGGTTTATTTACTAAAGCTGGAAAGTGCAAAATCAGGCTCACTTCTGCATAGAAACCAATACGTTTCTAACCCCAGCTTGTTCAGTTAAGCCTGGTAAAAAAACCTGGAAGCTCATTGGTTTCTGTGCAGAAGGGAGCCTGATTTTGTGCTTTCCAGGTTTAGTCAATAAACCCCATTGTGTACTTTAAAGTGGGGTGTGCCTGTACTCCTTCTGCTACTGACCACTAGCCTTGAGGCCATATTTATTCTCACTGGTGCTTGGAACGAGACTTTTTCTGCCCCTGCTGGCCACGATCCTAATGTCTCAAGCACAATAAACTGACCCTTTGTTTGAAAAGTTTGGAGACCCCTGCCATAGACTGTACTACAGTTGAGTTGAGCAGGAGGTAAGATAAGAGCGTATGCTCTTATGCTGCAACTATTGAGCCGAACTGACACAAGAATATGTCAGGAAACTTTGTCCTGGAGGACTTTATTACATCTTCAAAAGATAGAGTTAAAAAAAATGGACAAAGTATTGTACATATTTTCTTTATATGTGTACTTAAAAAGATTGCCGCTCAACCCTATCCGGGCTTATACATGTGGTTAACATGTATAAGTTGGCCTCAGCCTTGCAGCACTCCACAGACCATGCCTCTAGTATTAGCACTTCTTTATGTGTGTGTTTAACCACTTAAGACCCGGACCAAAATGCAGGTAAAGGACCTTGCCCCTTTTTGCGATTCGGCACTGCTTCGTTTTAACTGACAATTGCGCGGTCGTGCGACGTGGCTCCCAAACAAAATTGGCGTCCTTTTTTTCCCACAAATAGAGCTTTCTTTTGGTGTTATTTGATCACCTCTGCGGTTTTTATTTTTTGCGCTATTAACAAAAATAGAGCGACAATTTTAAAAAAAATGCAATATTTTTTACTTTTTGCTATAATAAATATCCCCCAAAAATATATAAAAAAACATTTTTTTTCCTCAGTTTAGGCCGATACGTATTCTTCTACGTATTTTTGGTAAAAAAAATCGCAATAAGCGTTTATCGGCCGGTTTTCGCAAAATTTATAGCGTTTACAAAATAAGGGATAGTTTTATTGCATTTTTATTAATTATTATTTTTTACTACTAATAGCGGCGATCAGCGATTTTTTTCGTGACTGCGACAATATGGCGGACACTTCGGACAATTTTGACACATTTTTGGGACAATTGTCATTTTCACAGCAAAAAATGCATTTAAATTGCATTGTTTACTGTGGAAATGACAGCTGCAGTTTGGGAGTTAACCACAGGTAGCGCTGTAGGGGATGTGAGACCTAGTGTGTTTGTTTACAACTGTAGGGGGTGTGGCTGTAGGTGTGACGTCATCGATCGCGTCCCCCTATTACAGGGATGACGCGATCGATGCTGCGGCCACAGAGAAGCACGGGGAAGCCGTGTGTACACACGGCTCTCCCCGTTCTTCCGATCCAGGGACGGATCGCCGCACTCCAGCGGCGATCGGGTCCGCGAATCCCGCGGTCCCGGTCCCGGAGCGCGCCCGCTACCCACGGCTGGGTACTAAAATCAACGTATATATACGTTGATGTGTGCAGCCGTGCCATTCTGCCGACGTAAATGTGCAGTAGGCGGTCCTTAAGTGGTTAATATGTACAAGGCGTATTGCTTTTTAGTCGAGTAAACATAATGGAGTTGAATTACTAAAAGCAAATACACTGTGCACTTTGCAAAGTGCAGTTGCACACTACAAGAGCAGTTGCTCTGGAGCTTAGTAAATGAGCAGGAGCTCTACTGACTTCCATCATCCAATCACATGCATGCAAAAATGCTGTTTTTTTTTTTTTCTTGCATGTGATTGGGTACTCTTTGCAAAGTGAAGCTTTAACCCCATTTACTAAACTCTGGTTCAAAGTGCATAGTCTATTTGACTTTAGTAAATCAGCCCCAAAGTATTCAATATTAGATTTTATGTTCACCATGTGTTGTAAGTTCTGTATGGGGCATTAGAAAGATACAGTCTAAAGCTAGCCATGCACGCAAATTTATTTAGTTAAAGCGGAGGTCCATCCATTTTTTTTTTTTAAAAGCCAGCAGCTACAAATACTGCAGCTGCCGACTTTTAAAAAATGGACACTTACCTGTCCCGCGGTTTGCTCAGGTCTAGCCTATTGTTATATAGGCAGAAAGAGGAAGGGCGGCCATGCCATGTGGTGACAGGTTCAGATAGGCCTTGGAGACAGAACAGCAGCCCATGAGTGTGTGAGTACTTGCTTGGGGGAACTGGGTGCAGACAAGTCATGATTACTTGCTGCATATTTTCTGCCTATCCGAGGGGCCTCTACATCTGTAAGTTCACCCCCAGAACTTGAATTTCGGCTTATTCAACATGAATTTCCTACGATTTAAAGGGGTTGTAAAGGTACAATATTTTTTTTCCTAAATAGCTTCCTTTACCTTAGTTCAGTCCTCCTTCACTTACCTGATCCTTCCATTTTGCTTTTAAATGTCCTTACTTCTTCTGTAACTCCACACAGTAATGCAAGGCACCAGGGCTTTCTCCTTGGTGTGGAGTGTCGTGCTCGCCCTCTCCCTCGGACACTAACACACAGCTCCTTTCTCTATCTGCAAGGTAGAGAGTGTCCTGACTCTCCTGTTGTCCAAGGGAGGGGGCGAGCACAACACTCCACACCAGGGAGAAAGCCTTGCATTACTGTGTGTAGTTACAGACAGAAGAACAGGAAGTGAGGATTTCTCAGAAGAAATAAGGACATTTAAAAGCAAAATGGAAGGATGAGGTAAGTGAAGGAGGACTGCACTAAGGTAAAGGAAGCTATTTAGGGTAAAAAAAACGGTACCTTTAAACCCCTTTAACCACTTGCTTACTGGGCACATACACCCCCCTCCTGCCCAGGTGAAATTTCAGCTTCCGCCACTGCGTCGCTTTAACTGACAATTGCGCGGTCGTGCGACGTGGCTCCCAAACAAAATTTACGTCCTTTTTCCCCCACAAGTAGAGCTTTCTTTTGGTGGTATTTGATCGCCTGTGCGTTTTTTTTTTTTTTGCGCTATAAACAAAAAAGAGCGACAATTTTGAAGAAAAATACAATATTTTTTACTTGTTGCTATAATAAATATCCCAATTAAAAAAAAAAAAAACACATTTTTTTTTCTCAGTTTAGGGCGATACGTATTCTTCTACATATTTTTGGTAAAAAAAAAAATCGCAATAAGCGTCTGGTTTGCGCAAAAGTTATAGCGCTTACAAAATAGGGGAGAGAATTATAATTTTTCTTATTTATTTTTTTACTAGAAATTGGTACTGCGACGTTATGGCGGACACATCAGACACTTTTGACACATTTTTGGCGCCATTTACATTTATACTGCGATAAGTGCTATAAATATGCACGAATTACAGTATAAATGTGACTGGCATTGAAGGGGTTAACACTAGGGGGTGAGGAAGGGGTTAAATGTGTATCCTAGGTGTGTTCTAACTGTGGGGGGAGGGGGGGTGACTGGGGGTGACCGATCTGTGTCCCTATGTAGGAAGGAACACAGATCGGGCTCCTCCTCTCCAGAGACAGGACGCTGTCTCTGTGTAAAACGGCAATGAGAGATGATCTATGAGATCATCTCTCATTCGCCCACAGATCGCATCGCAAACGGCCACTCTGATTGGCCGTTCGCCGCGTTCTGTGATTGGCCGTGTCCAAGGGACACGGACAACACAGGGCTTCCCCGCAGCGCGCTCTACAGCGCGCGCTGGGAACGCCCAAAGGAGATGCCGTCAAATGACGGCATGTTGGATATTCAGACCCGCGCTGTTGCCGTCATTCGACGGTAGCGCGGGCCTGAAGTGGTTAAGCTAAAGGAGGCTTAAGCATGAGAATCTACTGCTGGAATGTTTTTGCAGAATGTCCTGAGAACACAGTGCTATAATTTTGTTAAATATTTCTTTAATATTTTTTTTTATATATATATATAAATGCAAATGGTTCATAAATGTGTAGATACTTTAAAAAAAGTTTTCTCTTTTTTGTCTCTTTTTTCTTTTTTCTCCTCGGAGAAGGTAAAGCAAAGAGGAACAGAACAAGGGTAGGACCAATTGCCCCAACTCCACGGGGAGATAGGATACCTGGAGGGACGAGGGCTAAGTTACCCATAGGAGTGTAGGAATGGAACGGGATATTAATTGAGCAGACTCTGGGCTGATGAGGGAGGGAAAGAAGAGTTATGATGAGATAAGGAATATACAAACTGTTTTTATTTTTTTTTATTTTTTTTCCTGGAAACCACATTGTGAATTGGAATATTTGTTGATTTCCTTGCTGTATGATGTGTTGATTTTAAACCAGAGGGAGTGCCTCCCAGGCTTGTGTTACTTTTTCTGCTTAAAAATCAAATAAAAGAAGATTGAAAGAATAAAGAAAAGGTCAAAATGTAAACATCTAATATAGGTGACCCTGAAAGGCTATGGCCCATGACATGCTTTTAAAAAAAAAACACTCCAAGTTAGACCTTAACTTAAAGTATTTGGGTTGTAAGGAAATACCAGTCAAGTCCCATGCTATGTCTTTATGTAAATGCACATGCTGAGTTTTAGTAAAAGCAATGTATTCGTTTGCCATTTTAGAGAGTATTGAACAACTTAAACCATTATATCTATTGTATGTTTTGAATTGAACATGTACATATAGCATTTTGTTTTTGATATTTTCTTTTACCTTTTCCAAAATGTGGCAATGGGTCGGTCATAAATTTTCTTTATATTAACCCTCCTAGCGGTATGCGGTGTTTTTTTTAATGCTAGGATCGGTATCCCCGAGTCACGCTCGGGGTAGCTATGCAGAGCCTGCAGCGCGCTGGCTTACCTTGTCCGTGGATCCAGCGATGCATCCCCGCTGTGTGAGCGAGCGAGTGCTCGCTCGATTCACACAGTGTCCCTGTGTGCCGTCGATCTACGTTCCCTGCGACGTTACGACGCACGGGAGCGGGGAACGGCGCCAAATTAAAAAAAGTAAACAAACACATTACATACAGTGTACTGTAATCTTATAGATTACAGTACTGTATGTAAAAAATACTCCCCCCCCTCCCCCCTTGTCCCTAGTGGTCTGCCCTGTGTCCTACATGTTCTAAAAGTGTTCTTTCTGCCTGCAAACTGTAGATTGTCCATAGCAACCAAAAGTGTCCCTTTATGTCAAAAATGGTTTTAGATCAGCTAGAAAACAGCGATAATAAATTATAATCACTTGCAGAATTGAGCAATAGCGATTTGTGGGGAAATTCGTCATAAAAAAATAATAATAATGACAGCGACAATTCTGCAACTGAGCAAATTTCAGTGATTTTGAGTTGATTACATTATTGAATAATTTTTGTTATAATTATATTATTATTTGTTATAATTATTTATTATTATTTATTATATTATAATTTATAATTTTTTTTTTTTTTAAATGTCATACCCGGGATGCCTATTAGACTCTTGTTTGGTCAAATTTAAGTGAGTTATTCCTAAGAATTACAGGCCTACAATACAACCAAATTTCCTTGCAAATAATGGTACCGCTTTCAGCACCTAAAATCAGAAAGAACCATACTGCCAGGGAGGTTAAACATTTGTAAACAGTTATAAGCACTAGGGATATATGTAAAAAATGGCTGTAAATCTACAGAATTGTGCATATCCCTTCACATATTTACTTACAAACCTGTCTTCGCACTTGTCTGTGAGAACCAGCCAAGACAAGCTTATGTAAGAATCGGAATAATCCGTCTATAATTATGATGACTGTGCCGTTTTATGAATCGCCTACATTTTCCCATGATTTAGCTTTTGAACAAGATATTGCAGCAGAAGGTGAGGAGTAACCTGAAGCCTGACAGTTGCTGCTCATCATCTGCCAACTTCACACACAACAACTTAGAGGACGGGAGATTGGTTTACTAAACAAGTATTGGCAAAGTGGTGAATGCTTATAGCAGGGCTCAAAATTTCAAGCCCTGAGCTACTAGCCGGGCCTCAAGAGTTACTCGCCACCAATTGCCCCACCTAACAGCCCATTCAAACATTGTAAGCTCAAGTAAGGATATAAGACACCTACATAGAGCACAAGGAAAATAAAACGGCACAAACTGGAAGGCTGTCGCTCTCATGTCAGGGCAATTTTTAGTGAGCGCTGCACTGCCTACCTGGGACACCTGGAGTGGTAATTTTCGCAATCCTCCACCTCACTCATTACTTCCTGCCCCCTGTTCTCCAGCTACATTGATCGGGGGGAGGGGGGCAGGCTCAGAGAGATCATACTGCTAGGTCCCATGGCTTAAAGAGAATTGTAAGGAGAGTACCTGTGTACTGGTCTGCCTGTGCGTGGCTCACCAGACTACTTTTCCCAAGCATGCATCTTTCCTCTTCGGCCACCTATCGCATCGGGGCTCTAAGTGTAGGTACAGATTGGAGGGACATTGGTCATGCAGCCCTGTCATCACTCGCCACCAGCTGAAATCCACTCGCCAAATGCTAGCAGGCAAGTGGAAATTTTGAGGGCTGCTTATAGTGCAAAGTGTATATTCAAGTTGTAAAGTGAATGTTGGCAAAAAAAATCATATATATGTTTTTCTAGCACAGGTTGTATTCAAAATGAACAAGCAGGGTTCTCATTTTCATAAAAAGTTACATAAAATAATATATATATATATATATGGTCTTGGTTATTTTGAAGGGGGATACCCCAGAAAAAAAAAAAAAAAAAGCTTTAAGTGCTTAATAACATATAGAGAGTAGAATAAGGGTGAACAAGCCCTTATGCTAGTATTACTTTCTGCAGTATGCCCTTCTTCCTGTGCTCTTACACAGTTCTCAATATCTCATGCGGGAGCTGGATGGAAATCGGAGGTGGTTGCGGGCTCCTGGAAGCTGCCCCTGGCCCCCTCACTCACACTAGCACATTATTCCCACTGCCGGTAGAGGTCGGACGCCATCTGTGTCCAGCAAACTTTGCGCCCACCTTTTTTTTTAAGCCAATTAGAGCCTCAGGCTCTAATCAAGTGATGGGGCACAATTCCTCCCAATGATTCCAACAATTGGGCCCAATGACACCAACGATGGGGCACAATTCCTCCCGCTGACACCAATGATGGGGCACAATTCCTCCCACTGACTCCAACAGTTGGGCCCAATGACATCAACGATGGATCACAATTCCTCCTAAAGACACCAATGACAGGGCATGAATCCTCCCAATTACACCAATGATAGGGCACAATTCTTCCCACCGATACCAAAGATGGAGCATTTGTTTTCCAGAAAACGTCTGGACCTTTTCTGCTCCAAATGGCCACAGTGCAGCCCCCCAAATTCGGAAGAACACTAAATTGGCCCTTTGTTTGGAAAATTTTTAAGAACACTGCTCCATATAATTAGTTGCTCTAAAAATAATATACAGTATGTTAAAGCTGAACTTTTCCATGCCATTTTTCATATAAACATAGGGCCAGATTCTCAGACGAGTTACGTTGGCGTATCTATTTTCTGTATTCAGAAAACAAGATACGCCGGAATTTAGCTTAGTTGCATATTTACGCTGACCGCTAGGTGGCGCTTCCGTCGATTTACGCGTCAAATATGCAAATGAGCTAGATACGCCGATTCACAAACGTACTTGCTCCCGGTCGTTGTATTTTACGTCGCTTGCGTAAGTGTAAAGTTACCCCTGCTATATGAGGCGTAACTTTGCGTAGGTGCGGCGTACGCAATGTTAAGTATGGACGTCGGGACAGCGTCAAATTTTCCATCGTTTATGTCGTTTGCGTAAATCGTTTGCGAATAGGGCTGTGCATAAGTTCCGTTCATGTCGTAGGACGTTTTCGACGTATCTTAGGCATACTATCCGACGCATGCGCACTGGGATTACGTTCACGGACAGCGCAAATACGTGGGGTCACGAGTAGTTTACATAAAACACACCCACCACCGACACATTTGAATTAGGCGCGCTTACGCTGGGACATTTACGATACACCGCCCTAACTTAGGAGGCAAGTGTTTTGAGAATACTGCACTTGCGTCCAAAGTTGCGGAGGCGTATCGTAAATACGATACGCTACGCCCCGCTGCCAGCCCAGCTGCCGCTACGCCGATCTACGAGAATTTGGCCCATAGTTTTTAAATGGATTAATAAATTACAGAATAATTTTTTCAATGTTTTGATATTTTAGAAAAGAGTAAACTTTTTTTTTTGTGCTTTACTTGTATCAATCAAGCTGTAGAAGCCACTAAGGCTTGAAGCCTAGTCCAGAAGATCCGCTGATAGATGCAGATTTCCGTAACAGGCACCTAACATAAATAATGAAATCATAGGCTCCTTATGTTTCACTTTGTAGTATGATGACTTCTTACTAGTCACTGAAATAACATCCAGCAAAGATTCATTATGGGTGGGTGTTGTGTTTGCATTAATTGCAGGTTACACTGATTAACCTTCTATCCATTTACCATTTCAAGCATGCTATCATACCATGAATGAGCGCTGCTCTTATCTGTCCAGCTTTGTCAGTTCGCTGGAAAAACTGCTTGTGATGAAAGGCAAACATTGTGCTGGAAATCACCAGGGAGCAGAAATCAGAGAGGAATATCTTGTGACTGATGACACTTCCCTTCCGAGATACACAGAAGTCAGCAAGGTGCCCTTTTCACCTACACAGAAAATCGCATAATGAGATGTATTCATGTTTATATTGCTTTCCCATCCAAAGAAATTAATCTCACTTATGCAAATTAAAGCGATAATAAACCCAAAATGTAATACCAATCATTAAATGTGATGGCTCAATTTGTTTTATTTATTTTTTTAACCTGGCCAGTAACACCTCCTGTATTAGAGTGCCCTGAGTGACAGAGACACCTTTAAAAAGCAGCACTGTCAGTTTTGGGGATGGGAGTGTCAGATGTACTAGCATATTTAGATCAGGGCTCTCCAAATCCGGGCGCCAGGTCGCAATTGCGACCAGAAATTGTGACCTGGTGACCGCCGGTAATTGAGGCTGCGGCTTTGCAGCCTCAGTTATCCCAATTTTTTTATATTGTGAAAGATAATGTTATGCCGAGTAAATTGATACCCAACATGTCACGCTTCAAAATCTCCATAGGCGACGTTTAAAAAATTCTACAGGTTGCATGTTTTGAGTTACAGAGGAGATCTAGAGCTAGAATTATTGCTCTCACTCTAATGATCATGGCGATACCTCACATGTGTGGTTTGAATACCGTTTACATATGCGGGCGCTACTCACTCATGTGTTCGCTTCTGTGCACAAGCTCGTCGGGACGGGGCGCGTTTTCTGGCTCCTAACTTTTTTAGCTGGCTCCTAGATTCCAAGCAAATTTGTCAAACCCTGATTTAGATACACTAACAAATTAAAGCCAAACTCCAGCTAATGCTTTTGTTAAAGCGACAGTTTTCTTTTGACATAAGGTTTTTACAGAAACAAAAAAAATCTGACCATTGAAAGCACGCCAATGTTTTCTTCTCAACCCTCAAACCTCTACATCGGATGGACAGCTTATTCTGTTGAAAAACAACAGATTTACTGGCAGGATCACTGGGTGAAAATAAAAAAAAAAGCCTAAAAAAGAAAACGAATGAAGCTGCCACACCTAAGTATTGGAAAGATGCTTTTGGGTTTAATATCACTTTAGACACATTTACTCTTAAAGTGGTTCCAAAGGCAGAATGTATTCTATGCATTAACCACTTCAGCCCGGTCCATTTTGGTGTTTAAAGACTGGGCCACTTTTTGCGATTCGGTACTGCGTCGCTTTAACTGACAATTGCGCGGTTGTGCGACGTGGCTCACAAACAAAAATAGAGCTTTCTTTTGATGGTATTTGATCACCTCTGCGATTTAAAATTTTTGTGCTATAAACAAAAAAAGAGCAATCATTTTGAAAAAATTCAATGTTTTTTACTTTTTGCTATAATAAATATCCCCAAAAAATATATAAAAAAAATCGCAATAAGCGTTTATTGATTGGTTTGCGCAAAAGTTATAGCATCTACAAAATAGGAGACTGTTTTATGGCATTTTTATTAATATTTTTTTTTTACTAGTTATGGCGGAAATCAGCGATTTTTATCATGACTGCAACATTGTGGCAGAAACATCAGACACTTTTGACATCATTTTGGGACCATTGTCATTTTTACAGCGATCAGTGCTATAAAAATGCACTGATTACTGTAAAAATTGAACTCGCAGTGAAGGGGTTAACCACTAGGTGGCGCTGCAGGGGTTAAGTCAGTACTAGGGAGTGATTCTTACTGTTAGGGGGCGTGGCTACACGTGACACATCACTGATGACCGTTCCCGATCACGGGGAACAGTCAACAGTGACAGTCTCACTAGTCAGAATAGGGGAATGCCTTGTTTGCAAAGGCATTCCCCTGTTCTGCTCTGGCCGACCGCAATCGTGGGACTCTCGGGAACATCGAGTTCCTGAGACCCGCGACCACACTCGCAAGGCACACACGCAGTGGGTGGCAGATTTAAAGGGACGTACCTGTACGCTAATCTGCCTGCCTGTGCTATTCTTTCAATGTAAATAGGCATATGGTGGTTGGCAAGTGGTTAAGGTAAGAACCTTCTGTAAGGAGTTATCACACCAACCCACACCCAGCAGCTATTGGCCCCTGCTGCTGTCAATCACAGCCAGTGAGGAAGGAGCAGGGAGTGGGACCAAGCCACGCCTCTGTGTTATGGACATACACAGCTGGCTCGGGGGCGAGAACACACTAGTGACTCCATAGCAAGTGTCTATGGGGGCACTTGACAAGAGGAAGGTGCCAGAAATGCTGTCGGAGCCCCCAGAAGAAGACAATCAGGACTGCTCTGTGTAAAATTACTGAGGGATCTTAAGCCTAGTACGCACAATGAAATTATCGGACGAATGATGTCCATTTTTGGGATACTAATCTCCATCTCAAAAATAAATAGGTTACTAAAGTACAAAAATTCTCGTAGGACATAATACAAATTCAGTAGAGATGTACCGTGTTGTAGTATATTTGTATTGGATTTTCGGACGAAAACTGTGCTGATTAAACCCACATTTTTACGATCTAGTATTGCATGAGACAATTTTTAGTGTACTAACAATCAGATTATCGTACAATCTCTTTGAATGTGGTATTTTTTGTTTGATATTTTGGTTTGCCCTAACGTGGGAGTATTCACAGTAACATCACACATTCTGGCAGACCAAGAAACTCCAGTTTACTTCACTGCTTCCTGAGAGTATAATACAGGTGAAATAAACCAATTCACAGACAAAACAATGGGGACTTTAACTATATCTCTGGGGGTAGTTCACAGACACCATATTATAAAATATGATATTTGATTTAAAACATTTTTTTTATAAAAGCTAGACCAAAGTCAGTATAAAAACATCAATTAAAAAATGGGGTTCATCTCATCAACAGGACCTTAGAGAAAGGAGAACCTACGTCTACACATTTTGTATGTAGCCATCCGCTTTGTCAGGACTTTCTAGTCTCACACATCAAAGCAAATAGTTTTTCCACAGTGGACCTCTATATACAATATTACAGTGTTGCCTCCTTTCTGGTTTTGCTGACCCTTCTGTGGTATGGTCCTCCCATAGGCCAGATGGGCCTGTTTCTGGTCATCCCAGAGATATAGTTAAGATATACTGTATTTATTGGCATATAAAACTCACTTTTTTACCCTGAAAAAAGAGGGTACGCAGGTGGCAGTGGAAAGTTTTTTTCCTGAAACTTCCCTCTCAAAGTTAGGCTGCGTGTTATTCACCTGTGCGTGTTATACGCTGATAAATACGGTAGTTACATTCCTGTTGTTTTGTCCACAAAGTCATGGCTTTTTTCAGGGGAACCACTGGGGAATGCAGGTCTGGCAACTCCAGTACCATATATAATGGCAAGGGGTGTTGGGAAGTCTATTAATGCTTTCCCCCTCCCCGAAATTGTGGCACCGAATCAGATGAGCAAAAGTTCCACTTTTGTGTGGAACTCCGCTTTAAGGGCATCTTCCAAGCATTGATTTGAAAGTATTGATGTTTTTTTCTATGTTACCATTGAAGTTGCCGTAAAAAGATGGACTCTCTTGTTGCTGTATGGAATTTTTCATTCTGTTTTTGCCTTGTAATTTATCTCCTATGGCAGTTGTTTGATGCTTGTTTGATAATCCCTTGCATATAAACCTTAAAAATGGGCAGAAGTTATTTGCAAAATGTGCTCCTCCATGGAGGAGGAGCGAATACATTTTTAGACTTCGCGATAGGTTCGATCAATCTTCACAAGTCAAACCCAGATGCATTCACTTATTCGTATTAATCAATACTAGACATTTAAAATAAAATCAATTTTAACGTCTTCACACATTTTGTATATACGGTATTCACACAAGGTATGTAAAATTGAAATTTTGACATTCAAAATGCTAATTTTGTCAGGCTTCGACTTTAGATATTTCTCACTGCTTATTGTAAAACGCACTTCCCTCTATTTATCAAGAAGGGATGGGACACAGAATATAGAATGTAAAAAGCTTTAAAAAGGTTTTAATTGAAATGGCACTTATGAAGAGACGTGTGGCACTTATGAAGCTTTTAGCTAAGTTTCTAATGTATTTTATGATGGTTTGTCTCCATTTTTATATTAAAACAAGTAGAATAGTTTTTAATAATACAAAATAAACTTTCCTTACATCTGTAGAATCGAAATATATGCTAGAAGATTATCAGTCACTTATCTGGTAAAATTAACATGTTATTCATTACTGTGATAAAACTCACTAGAACATGCTTTGATATTAAATGAGAAAATATGTATTCATCATATCAATATGTAAATATAATAGGGCTGTGGAAATTAACTATTAATTCATCGATTAATCTTTACATTTTTTGATCGAACAATTTTTTTTTGATCTAACAAAATTCTTTTGGTTGGTTCTCAGCTCTCCGCCGGCTTCCAGGCCTTCAGGGAGTTTCGTCAGAGATCCAGTGACGTCACGGACACCGGCGGGGATTGCCGTGTCCATCTGAAAGGCTCCTTTGCTGTGCCTTCATATCTGCATGCGGGCGGGACCTTACTATCTGCCACATGCAAGGGCTGTTACACTTCCCTCTATCACTTCCCTCAATCAACCTGGGATTTTACAGCCATCCACTGGGAGTTGTGATGGTTCCCTTCACAGGACATCTATATGCCGACGGACTGATGTTAACCTCTCCTCATCTGGATTCAGCAGTGGTATCGTTGTACACATTTTTATACCAGTATCATACTTAGCTACATGTTTTTATGACTGCTTTTGCTAGCGTTTGGTATTATTCGCACCATTTTTACAGTTTATGTAGCTACATCGATTTTATCTCCAGTGCAATATTTATTTTGTTACCTACTTGAAGAATATAAAAGTTTTAATGCTTTTCCCCTTTGAGCGCTGCCTTTGTGTGTTTTTTGTATCCTGCTATCCATTTTTCCAGTGGTTGGTAGCTGCACTGGGAATCAGCCTGCAAGGAGATCAGCTAAAAGTAGTTGGATCTGTATGTGCGTTATAATTAATCAAAATTAGTCGATTAATCGATTAAAAAAGAAATCGATTAATCGAACACAAAAATTTTGATCAGTAACAGCCCTAATATATAATTAAAAGGTTAAAAAGGCTAAATGCAGGCAAAGCTCCCAGGAAGAAAAGTATGAAAATATTGTTGACTTTATTTTAGTTTTTTTAGAAAATCAATGAGCACCACAGACTTTCTCTGCAATGAAGAACTTGTATTACATTAAATGTAAATATTAATGGACCAAACACATTTGAGAAGAGATATATATTTAGATGTGCAGTTATTACACATACTGTGGCTAATTATCTGTATTTCCTGTTTTCATCTACTATGGGCGTGGGAGGCGAAATAACAGCCCAAAACTAAACAATGTCCTCCTAAAATACACAGCAGTGAATCATTCTTCCCTGTACAATAACAGGCCTGGATCTCTGGCCAACAACTGGCACATCATAGGAACTTGTTTTCTGTAATTTAACTCTCACACACTGCTCTTCCTGGGGAATAAAAAAATACTTACGTTAATAAGAGGTAGATAATTGAGGGAATGGGGGTTTAATGAGGCAGCGGGATATTTAGACTATAATTTATAATCAAACAGATGTACATCTTGTAATAAGATCTACTACATGGAGACGCAACTAATAGACAACAATAAATTGTGTGTTTAATGCAGTGAATTCATAGTTTTCTGCATCAGTCACAAGTTTATTTTCATTCAGTTGTACCCCTTAAAATGAGCATAATGAAAGCCTCAGGGAAGAAGAATGAGGACAAATGTGACCAGTAAAGTCTATATAGTCATTTGCCGGTATGTCACTGAACTTCAAGTGGTTGTACCGGAATGATGTCTGTAGCTGCAGTACTATTTTTAAGAGCCCACGGTCGGCTCTCTTGTAAAAGCAATCATAGCAGCTGGATTACTTTTACAAGTAGTGGGAGGGGATTCCCCTCCCACCGCCTTCCGTGGCTTAAGGCCGCATACACGCGATCAGTCCATCCGATGAGAGCGGTCCGAAGGACTGTTTTCAACGGTTAACCGATGAAGCTGACTGATGGTCTGATGTGCCTACACACCATCGGTTAAAAAAACAATCGTGATAGAACGCGGTGACGTTTACGTGTTTTAACACGACGTGCTAAAAAAAAATGAAGTTCAATGCTTCCAAGCATACGTCGACTTGATTCTGAGCATGCGCGGCCTTTTAACCACTTAAGACCCGGACCAAAATGCAGGTAAAGGACCTTGCCCCTTTTTGCGATTCGGCACTGCGTCGTTTTAACTGACAATTGCGCGGTCGTGCGATGTGGCTCCCAAACAAAATTGGCGTCCTTTTTTTCCCACAAATAGAGCTTTCTTTTGGTGGTATTTGATCACCTCTGCGGTTTTTATTTTTTGCGCTATAAACAAAAATAGAGCGACAATTTTAAAAAAAATTCAATATTTTTTACTTTTTGCTATAATAAATATCCCCCAAAAATATATAAAAAAAACATTTTTTTTCCTCAGTTTAGGCCGATACGTATTCTTCTACGTATTTTTGGTAAAAAAAATCGCAATAAGCGTTTATCGGTTGGTTTTCGCAAAATTTATAGCGTTTACAAAATAAGGAATAGTTTTATTGCATTTTTATTAATTGTTTTTTTTTTACTACTAATAGCCGGCGATCAGCGATTTTTTTCGTGACTGCGACATTATGGCGGACACTTCGGACAATTTTGACACATTTTTGGGACAATTGTCATTTTCACAGCAAAAAATGCATTTAAATTGCATTGTTTACTGTGGAAATGACAGTTGCAGTTTGGGAGTTAACCACAGGTGGCGCTGTAGGGGATGTGTGACCTAATGTGTGTGTTTACAACTGTAGGGGGGTGTGGCTGTAGGTGTGACATCATCGATCGCGTCCCCCTATTACAGGGATGACGCGATTGATGCTACGGCCACAGAGAAGCACGGGGAAGCCGTGTGTACACACGGCTCTCCCCGTTCTTCCGCTCCAGGGACGGATCGCCGCACTCCAGCGGTGATCGGGTCCGCGAATCCCGGTCCTGGAGCTTCGGACCGGGACGCGGGCGCGCGCCCGCGACCCACGGCTGGGTACTAAAATCAACGTATATATACGTTGATGTGCCCAGCCGTGCCATTCTGCCGACGTAAATGTGCAGTAGGCGGTCCTTAAGTGGTTAACCAATGCTGTTGCATACTAACGATCGGTTTTGACTCATTGGTCAGGAGTCCATCGGTCAAATTTTAAAGCAAGTTCTCTTTTTTTTGACCGAAGGATAACTGACTGATGGGGCCCATACACGATCGGTTTGGACCGATGAAATGGTCCTTCACTCCGTTTTCATCGGTTTTGACCGTTCGTGTGTACGCGGCCTTAAAGTGGAGGTTCACCCTAATTTATCCCTTACTGTTAATATAACAGCGTTGCATTCACAATAACAAATCCGTTGTTTTATTTATTTTTTTGCTAAAGGCTTACCCGTTTTTTTCTTTGCATTCCGCCCTGTCAATCAGAGTCCACCGCGGGGAATGGGTGTGCCTATAATTTTTCCCCCGACGGCGCTATGTCTCCTGGGACTCAGTCCCGAAGTCCCCAGGAGACGCTCTCTGCTCAAATCCCGCGAGATTTCGCCGCGAGATTTCGCCGCGAGATTTCGCCGCGAGATTTCGCCGCAAGATTAGGAGCTATCGCTTCACAACAGGGCGGGTCATTATGACGCCGGCCGTTGCGATGGCAACTCAAGTGTTGACGGCGCGGCTCGCCGTCAACACCTGCCATGCGTGGGATAGAGCGGTGAATGCTGGGACAGCATTCACCGCATTCCCGGATGTAGACACAGGTGGGCTTCAGGAGTGCCCACACTAAAGATGCAAACGTCCATC
This sequence comes from Rana kukunoris, assembly GCA_029574335.1. Taxonomy (NCBI): domain Eukaryota; kingdom Metazoa; phylum Chordata; class Amphibia; order Anura; family Ranidae; genus Rana; species Rana kukunoris. Next base: position 128,272,634 of record CM056051.1, read on the forward strand.
GCTGGGTTATCTAAAATATAATTTTGATTCAAGTCGGGACAAATTTGGCTGCAAGAACGGGACAGGTGAATGTAACATTAGATGTACAAACGGCGCCTGAATGTTAGAAAAAAAAAAAGTTTATCCCGCAGAACCGCCGCTTTAAAGGAATCTCCCGTCCAACCGGGTGTCCTGATCAACCAGCTGACGCTTCCGTTGGCTGATCAGAGAGCCGAACAAAGCCCAAATCAGCTCTGACTAGCTCTTGGCTAAAGTAACCCAGAAGCGATGACCTGACATCATTTCTGGTTTACCTGGATCTCAATGGCACCAAAAAAAAACAAAAGCATTTAAACTCCCAGATTTTGGTGTGATTAAATGCTTTTAAAGTGCAGTTCCACCCAAAAGTGGTATTTCCGCTTATCTGCTTCCTCCCCCCCATCTGGTGCCACATTTGGCACCTTTCAGGCGGGAGGGGGAATGGGTACCTGTTTTTGACAGGTACACTTCCCCACTTCTGAGAGACAGCGATGCGGCCCCGTCCCTCAGAAGTTCACCCCTCCTCTTTCCCCTGGCCCCAGGCCAATTAGATAGCACAGCACACTTCACACATGCACAGTAGGGTACCGGCTGTGAAGCCTCAAGGCTTCACTGTTGAGTTGCCTTATGACGGATGGCAGCGGCAGCACCCAACAGTCAATCCAAAAATCATCTAGTGCGGAAGTGAGCCTGGTTGAGTGCCCCATAGCAAGAGGCTATTGGGGGCACTCGGCAAGCGGGAGGATCAAGGACAACCAGCAGGGTACCCAAAAAATATAGCATCGTGGCTGCTCTGTGTAAAACTATTTCACAGAGCAGGTAAGTATATCATGTTTTGTTTTTTTATATTTTATTTAGAATCACTTTAGGATACCAAGGGTAGTGAAATGTGAATGCCTGATCCAACCATGTGCCAGTACCACCACTGTCAGGTAGGTGCATAAACAATAATGTTTGGTTTGGACAAAGAATAAAGTGACTTAGGTAGGTGAAAGTTGATGGTGCAGGTAGACCGTGCTGGCACTGCTCACCTTACTGTGTTTCCTCAAAAATAAGCCCGGGTCTTATATTATTATTTTGGCAACAAAAGTAGGCCTTATTTTCAGGGTAGGGCTTGTCATGTGCTGTCTTCTCTTCCCATCTCCCTCCCTGCCTGTCAGGAATACCCAGTGGCCAGTGTAACTGAGTAAAAGTGGTTGTAAAACTCCAGAATGCCCTGCACTTCAGCACAACACAATGAAAACTGTGCATGTCTCTGCAATCCACCCGTGTCAAACACCCTCTCACTGTGCCACTCCCGTGAGCCGCCAGTGTACTCTTCCTTTCTCCGAGCACTGCAGAGGGATGGGGGCCTGATATCCCCCACTGACAACTGGCAGAAGAGAAGAGGAGAGCAGCAGGAGGTCAGTGTACCTGGCACAAAAAAGATCACAGAAACACACAACATAGTCCACACCATACAATACTGCAATACAGTGCACTCCAGGATACCACAATCACCCTAAACTAGGGATTATTTTCGGTGTAGGGTTTATGTTGTAGCCCTCCTAAAAAATCACAGTAGGTCTTATTTTCGGGGTAGGTCTTATTTTTAGGGAAACATGGAAGTAGCAAACAATAGCAGCTGGCATATGTCTCTAACCAGCTGTACCCCTAGGTAGCAGCCAGTCTGTGTTGTTTGGGACTCCCATAGACTTGACTGTGTCATATCATGTTTATACATACTTTTATTGTATTGAATTGTATTACACTTCTATTCTTGCATTCTGTTTATTGCTGTTATTATCGTTATATTATAAATGTATTATTATTAAGGCATTATGCTTATGCTCACCACCATGCTAGACACAGAAATACATCTATGTCTGCCTGAAAAAGGTAAAAAAAGGTAAGTGATATAACTACAATGGCTAACATTTTTAATGGCAAAGGAAAATTCAAGGATTCAGAAAATTGAAAAACTATGAATTTCCTTCCACTACATTAATTAGGCTTTTTTTTTTTTACATTTTGAAGACCTTGCTACCACATTGCCTGTCATCAACACTAAGGCTTTCAGCCAAAAGAAATGTCACATGACAACAAATATGCTTCCTATTGGCTTTAAACCAACAATCACTTTTTAAATTGTACAGTATATTCATCCCAGTTGGCGAACATTACGACTGAAATATATTCCAGCAGTGACTGATCTGCCAAAAGTGTGAGCAGTGGGAGTACTATGCATGCTCTCAGGGCAGAATGCCCTTTTCATTGATGAGAAAGAATCATTTCTACACAATACATCTTCTCTAGTGTCTTTATCGCCAACAGTTATCAAAGCATCTTCATTAGAAAAATCCCTTTGGTACGGCAACATAATAAGCAAAAGGACTTTGTGCACTTCATTCTACAGTACAGTGCATTAGTGTAGAGGACTTGTTAAATGATTATATTAAATAAGCAATTCATAAATAAGACGGATAACAGAGCTAGGCTCAGCTAAGAAAAGTAATGCGATTGTTTCAAATGAAAAGACAGCTAAAAATAAATTACAGGTTGTTTTATTTGAAGGAGGCTATTAATAATGTTAATAAACACTACTTCAGGAGCATAATTCATAATACTAATAGATAAAGTCTGTTTAAAAAAATGAAATATACAATATTTAAAATTCAGTGTGTAACGAATAAAGTGTATAAAGTGAACATTCACAGCGTCTCCCCGCAGGGATGTAATCCCAAGGGAGGGGGCGAGCACGCTGACTAACCCCCCACCCAGAACGGTTCGGATGATGGGGGCAAGCTTACTGAGGAGGAACAGGAAGTGAGAAATTCAGACAAAGAAAAAAAACAATTAGAAGGGAAATCGAAGGCAAAGGTAAGTGAACCAACAATGCACTAGCTTAACCACTTAACGCCCGCCGCACGCCAATTTACGTCCACAGAAGGGCACGGACAGGCAGATGGACGTAAATTTACGTCCCTGCCTACTAGCGGTTCGGGGGACCGATCGGGACCCCCTCTGCTGCGTGCGGCGGGCGGCTTACCTGCGGGAGCGATCCCACTCGAGGGGGCGGCGGTTCGTTTCTGTCCGCCCCCTCGTGATCGCTCCCAGCCAATCGTGCGCCGCCTTCGTGTCACTTCCTCTGCCTGTAAAATGTAAACATAGGCAGAGGAAGTGATGCAGCACTCATCTCGGCTGTATTTTTAAACCCGCCGAGATGAGTGTTTGAGTGTTCAAACAGTAAGTTGCACCTAACATTACACTGACACCAGTACACGCAGGCACATTTAACCCCTTGCGATCACCCACCCCACCCCCTGTCACACTGTCACTGAATGCAGTGATCATATATGTACTGATCACTGCATTTAGTGTCAGTGTGACAGGCAGTTAGTGTTAGGTTCAGGGTAGCCCCGTACCCCCCCCCCTAATAAAGTTTTAACCCCTTTATCACCGCCCTAGTTAACCCTTTCACTCCCTATTGCCAGTATCACTAAGCGATAATTTTTCTGATCGCTGCATTGGTGTCACTGTTGCTGCTAGGTAGCTAATTTTTTTTATATTGCGATTTTTTTTTATAACAAAAAGTAAAAAATATTGTTTTTTTTTTCAAAAATGTCGCTCTATTTTTGTTTATAGCGCAAAAAATTAAAATCGCAGAGGCAATCAAATACCATCAAAAGAAAGCTCTATTTGTGGGAAGAAAAGGACGCACATTTTGTTTGGGAGCCACGTCGCACGACCGCGCAATTGTCAGTTAAAACGACGCAGTGCCGAATCGCAAAAAGGGGCAAGGTCCTTTACCTGCATTTTGGTCCGGGTCTTAAGTGGTTAAAAGGCCGCGCATGCTCAGAATCAAGTCGACGTATGCTTGGAAGCATTGAACTTCATTTTTTTCAGCACGTCGTGTTAAAACACGTAAACGTCACCGCGTTCTATCACGATTGTTTTTTTAACCGATGGTGTGTAGGCACATCAGACCATCAGTCGCACAACCGCGCAATTGTCTGTTAAAGCGACGCAGTGCCGAATTGTAAAAACACCTCTGGGCATTTAGCAGCATATTGGTCTGGGGCTTAAGTGGTTAAAGGGGTTGTAAAGGAAAACATTATTTTTTTCATAATAAGCATCCTTTACCTGCAGACATTCCTCTTTTCACTTCCTCATTGTTCGTTTTTGCTCAGAAGTTTCTCTATTTCTTCTCTGTTCTGTTCACTTCCTGCTTGTCCGATTTTACTGACCACCGTGAAAGGAGGCTTTACTGCGGTGGTCAGTAACATGCTCGCCCCCTCCTGGGAACTACATCTGTTCGGCAGGACGCTCTCTACTTGTTAGAGACTTCAAGGAGGTGTGAATTACTGGGCATGCCGCAATGCATACTGGGAAATGTAGTTCTTACATGAACAAGCGCCGCAAACCAGGAAGTGAATGAGAGAACAGAAACTAGAACGCCGGAGGTGATATAGATGAAGGAATTTAATAGGTATTTACTCGTTTTTTAACAGAATCATTACACTATTCTGTCTGTCTACCTTGCAGACATTCATTTTAGCCAAAAAACATTTTTCCTTTACAACTCCTTTAAAGGAACCTAATAGAAAATAAAAAACAAACCTTTACAACCCCCTGTCTGCTGAAAACGGATCACAGGAGTGCAGAACGAACTGCACTCCTGTGATCTACAGGAGATGTACAGCCAAACAAGTTTTGGCTGTACTTCTCATTTAATCCTTATGCTGCTAGCATTAGTAAATAGATAGGAAAGTCAATTATATTTACTTGTTTTAAACTTTTCTTTTACATGTATTTAGTTAATTCCTGGTTTCCAAGCCTAGGCCAATTATGTACTACAGTGTGAAAGTCCGAGGGCTTTCACACTGGAGCAGTGTGCTGGCAAGACGTCAGAAAATGTCCTGCCAGCAGCTTCTTTGGAGAGGGGGAACTCACTGCTCCTAATGCGCTCCTGCCAATTGAAATCAATGGGCAGCGCCGCCGTACCGCGAGCAAAACGCAGCTGTAGTGGTACTTTGCCGCTGGTTTTAACCCTTTTTCGGCACCACAAATCCGAAGGTAAAGCGCCAATATAAATAGCTGTGTTTTACCGCCGACACTCCGGCGGCTCGGTGTGAAAGGGCTCTTAGGGCAGGTGAAAGTAAATGCTAATCTGCCATTACTCAAGATGGCCAGGGCCAAAAGTGCCAGGAAGTGTTTTTCCCAGCAAAATAAAACATAGAGAAATGGATGGGTGGGTTTGCGTTGAATATTAAAAATGAATTAAATAGCATTTTTGTGGTTGTACTTTAAGATAAAGATCTATTTATTAAGGTTATATACATTTGCAACACTTCCAACACTCTCTATAGAATAATCGTCTGTACCTGAATATATGCAAAGCCCTTTGTACCAAACAAATTCCCTCATCCTTGCTACGCAGGCTGCTTGGTGAGAATTCCTTATCATTTCAAAGGGTTATCTGTGCTTCTTTTCTAGAAACCTCCATAAATGTATTAGTAAGGACTAGGGCTGTGCAAATTAACTTTTAATTAATCGATTAATCTTTAATTTTTTTGATCGATCAAAATCTTTTTGATCGATTAAAATTATTTTTCTTGGTACTCACCTCTCCGCCGGCTTCTGGGCCTTCAGGGAGTTCCGTCGGAGATCCGGTAACGTCACGGACACTGGCGGGGCTTGCCGTGTCCATCTGAAGGGCTCCTTTGCTGTGCCTTCATATCTGCATGCTGGCAGGACCTAACTATCTGCCACACGCAAGGGCTGTTACACTTCCCTCTATCACCCTGGGATTCTACAGCCATCCACTGGGAGTTGTGATAGTTCCCTTCATGGAACATCTACATGCCGACGGACTGATGGTAACCCCCCCTCCTCTGTATTCAGCAGTGGTATCGTTGTACACATTTTTATACCAGTATCATACTTAGCTACATGTTTCTATGACTGCTTTTGGTACCGTTTGGTATTACTCGCACCATTTTTACAGTTTATGTAGCAACATCGATTTTTATCTCCAGTGCAATATTTATTTGGTTACCTACTTGAAGACTATAAAAGTTTTAATGCTCTTCCCATCGAGCGCTGCCTTTGTGTGTTTTTTGTATTCTGCTATCCATTTTTCCAGTGGTTGGGAGCTGCACTGGGAATCAGCCTGCAAGGAGATCAGCTAAAAGTAGTTGGATCTGTATGTGCGTTATAATTAATCGAAATTAGTCGATTAATCGATTAAAAAAATAAACGATTAATCGAACACAAAAATTTTGATCAGTAACAGCCCTAGTAAGGACATTACGTAGAACTGTTCAGAGAATTTCAGATACATTTAAATAAGTCACAGGTTTGTGCTGCCTACAGAACCACCAACCCCCCTGACCCCAAACATTAAACTTAAATATAAAGATAAGCCTAACTACTCATCTTGCTACTACTCACACTAAGACCAGGACTTTATCCTTATTTGTATTTTTCTTATTTTTTACAGAAGGATAAAGTAGCTAAAAGACAAGTTCAACCCTTAAGGGACTTGCATCATTCTGGGTAGGAAAGGCTCTAAGGCCGTGAATAAGGAGACAAAGCAACAGCAGGATTCCTCAAGGCAAGCTCCTTGACTGGTCCACATGGATTGCTTCTCTTATCTCTAGACATCCTGATGCCCCAACTAGGGAGCTCAGCATTATCCTAAGGGAATATTACTGAATTTTCTTATAAATGGTAAGGCTATACTGTAGACAAACATATTTAGCAACAAGTTAATGAAGAATACCTTACAAAACAATGTAAAACTCAAGAATTTCCTATATATAGACATAGGGCCAGATTCACAGAGCCCTTACTCCTGTCTAACTGGTGTTAGACTGGAGTAATTTCAAATTACGCGCGTTTTTTAGCTAGTCGAAAACCTCAAACCATGAATAGACGGCTGCGGGCTTCAATTCGACTGGATTACGTGTTCGTACGCCTTCAGATCTACGCTGCAATAAAATTGCGGCCACTGGGTGGACTTCCCGTCGTTTTCCGCGTTGGGGTATGCAAATGAGCTTTTGCCGGCGATCCCCGAAATTACGATCTTCATTCGCAATCTCTTACGGCATCTTTAGTCATCTTTTTTTTGCGTAACACTATACCAGCTTTTTGCTGCTCTAATATTAGACAGCCCATGTTAAGTATGGCCGTCGTTCCTGCGTCGAATTTTTACGTTTTCCGACGTCTTTTATTATTTTTAACGTAAGTCGTCCGGGAATAGGAATGTTCGTAAACGACGCTACTCAAACAACGAATGACGTAACGACGTGATTTCGCGCAATGCACGGCGGGAAATTTCTGAACGGAGCAAGCGCAGTTCGATCGCCGCGGGGATGTGCTTAATTTAAATGCTTCATGCCCCCTAATCGCGTATTTCGATTACGCGGCGATAAATAGACTACGCCGCCGTAGCGTACGGGCAAAAATCTACCAGAATTCGGTGTAGAGCCTGGTGAAATACGGCAGCGTAGAGTATTTCGATTACGCAGCGCAATATTAAGTGTATCTGAATCTGGCCCATAGTATTTATTCCTGTGTTTCTGGGTACCAGCATAGCTCCAAGAAACGCATAAAAAAAGCCTGAGGAATGGAGGGTTTGTTACCCTAAATAAGAAGGCTGTGTTTAAAAAAGTGTGGGATTTAAAAAACCTCCATACTCTCCAAAGTGGATGCAGCATCAGTCTGAGTGATCAAAGACCTTTGATCTCACAGTTCTTAGTTTTCACTGAGCAGATAGTGGTTACTGTAAGTCACTGATTCTCTGCTTTGCCCCTCCAGTGATCACTGGAGCACACCGGAGTGGGCGGGAGTGGCTGGCTCAGGCTCTCAGCCGTGCACTAAGAAGCTGAGCCAGCTTCCACGTAGGTATCTGGGTGGATCTTGACATTAAAGTCAGGATCCCTTCAGAGTCTGGACCGGCTGAATGACATCAGCCTTGAGAGGACATTAGCCCGCTGTTGGTTTAACCTTGTGCCAACCAGCCGTTGTCATTATACAGCTGCAGGTTGGCTAATTCCTGCAAATTACTGTAGCTGTACTTCGACTCGGGAACTTGCTTTTGTGGGCGCACGTGCTCCCATTGGCCAGTGGGAGAGCCAATCAGCGAGTCCGGCTGACTCAATGTCTGCCGGTCACTCATGATCATTCCCCGCATTGACAGAACGGGGATCTGTCTGTGCAAACAAGGCAGCTTTCTGTTCTGACAGGGGAGATCACACAGCTTCTGTCTTTCTGCTAAGTAGGAAGGTAGATCTGTGTGTTTCCCCAGTCACACAGTCCCCCATACAGTTAGAAAAAATGCCTGCAGGGAACTCATTTAACCCCTTGATTGTCCCTGATATTAACCCCTTCCCTGCCAGTGTCTTTAGTACAATAACAGTGCATATTTTTAGCACTGATTACTGTAATAATGTCAGTGGTTCCCAAAAAGTGTCAAAATTGCAGTCCTGCTAAAAATCACTGATCACCGCCATTACTAGTAAAAAATTAAAATAATAATATAAATGCCATAAATGGCATAAATCTATCTCCTACTTTTGCACAAACCAATCAATACAGGCATACCCCACTGTATACACGTATTGTGAATTTTTTTTACCAACACTATGTATCAGAATACATATCGGCCTAAACTGATCTATAAATTATTATTTTTTTACATTTTTTGGAGAAATGTTTTATAGCAGAATGTAAAAAAAAAATATTTTTTTCAAAATTGTCACTTTTTTTTTATAGTGCAAAAAATAAAAAACTATTTAAATACTCCCAAAAGAAAGCTCTATTTGTGGGGGGAAAAAAAGGACAATCCTTCCGGGCTCAAGTGGTTAATACAGGTCACAGGGGTTCATAGCTAGATGCACTCCAGTGACCCTTTAACAGCTAATTACTGCAAGTAAACTGACATAAATCTATTGCCACTGCCATGCTTTTCGATACACGTGTATTTGTAATCATTAAAGAAAATGTGGCAGCTACTGGATACATTTTTTATCTTAGAGATGGTCCTACCCAAGAGTTTTGTATTTAACTATTTTGCAAAGTCATAATAGCATACAGTGGGGGTTATTTACGAAAGGCAACTCCACTTTGCACTACAAGTGCAAACTACAAGTGCAAAGTGTACCTGGAAATTGCACTAAAAGTACACTTGGAAGTGCAGTCCCTGTAAATCTGAGGGGTAGATCCGAAATGAGGGGAAGCTCTGCCGATTTTATTATCCAATCATGTGCAAGCTAAAATGCTGTTTTTTCGTTTCCTTGCATGTCCCCCTCGGATCTACAGTGACTGAATTTCCAAGTGCACTTTCAGTGCAATGTCAAGTGCACTTTGCACTTGTAGTGCAAAGTGCATTTGCCTTTAGTATAAAATAAATAGTTAAAATAAACAAAATAACTTTTTTCAATTCAATTTAAAATTGGGGAGCTTTTTCAATCAGCATCAGATACAGTGCAAATATTAGTGTGATTTTAAACTGAGATGTGCTATGAGATCATAGTGTAATTTGAAGTTTTTGGTACCCATCTAGACAGGTAACCTTATCAAATACCCTTAAAACAAAGCTCATATTATTTTATATGTCCACCACTTGTGTCCCCTTCTTCTGACTGTTCCATTTAGATCAATAGCACAACTATGATTCTCTCCCCTAGGGTTCTAGGTGTAATCCTGAAGTCTGACCTTCTCTTCCAGGCTACCTTCACCTTTGTAATATTAACCAATGATACCATCAAGATACTTATTCACTCCCTCGTTATCTCTTAGGCCGTGTACACACGACCGAGGTTCTCGCTGGAAACCAGCGAGAACCTCGCTGGAAGCTGCATTCCAGTGAGGACCTCGGCCGTGTGTACGGGAAGCCCGTCGAGCAGAAATAGAGAGCACGCTCTCTATTTGCTCGACGGCCCGCCTGGAAGAATGGCTGGTTGCCATTCCCGACGGGCGGGTCGCCGATTTCGACGGCCGGCAGGGAACCTCGACGGGCGGAACGATGTGTTCTGCCCGTCGAGGTTCTCTGCCGTGTGTACACGGCCTCACCTTGACTATTGCATTGGCCCACCATTACACAAGCTAATTCCAATTCAGTCTATCATGAATTCTGCTGCCAAACTTATCCACCCTACCAATTATTCAACGTCCGCTACCTCTCTTTGCCAAACCTCCACTGACTTCTGTTTGCTCAGTGAATAACATTTAAAAAACTAACAACAACATACAAAGCCACCCACAGCTCAGCCCCCAGCTACATCACCAACCTCCTCCCAAAATATCACCCAAACACTTCACTCAACCCAAGACCTCCTGCTCTGTAGCTCCCTTGTCACCTCCTCCAATGCTCATTTCCAGAAGTTCTTCAGACCCTTTCCCATCCTCTGGAACTCACTACCCCAATGCTCAACTGCATTTTTTTTTACTACCCCCTCAACGGCAAGTGTAAACCTATTATTTCAGATTTTAGGTGCTGAAAGCGGTACCATTATTTTGCAAGGAAATTTGGCGTTTTATATTGTAGGCCTGCACTTCTCACTTAAATCTGTCAAAACAAGAGTCTACTAGACATCCCAGGTATGATAAAGTTTGAAAAACAAAATCATAAATTATAATATAATAAATAATTATAAATAATTATAACAAATAATAATATAATTATAATAAAAATGTAATTGGGCGATTCAGAAATGGGAAACGAAATTATCCATAGACTTGACAGAAAAAGAATGGGAAGCTGTTTTTGCGTGTTTCCATAAAGGTACGGTTAATGTGCTAGCTCAGGAAAACACTTTCAAACTCTTCTCACGATGGTATCGGACGCCGACGAGGCTCCATGCTATCTCCCCCACCGTATCCCCCTTATGTTGGAGATGTGGTTCTGAACAAGGGTCTCTTATACATATTTGGTGGTCCTGCCCCAAGCTGCAAACATTCTGGAGAGACGTCCGTCGCATCACGACAGAGGTCTCTACGCTCGAACTGAACTTTACACCAGGACAGTTTCTACTACATCACTCCCACCTACCCCCGAGAACTTACTTCCGCTCCCTAGCAATGCATATGGTGACTGCGGCAAAGCTTTGCATCCCTGCGAAATGGAAAGTCCAGGAACCGCCATCACTGGCTGATTGGTTCAAGCGCATAAATCACATTGCGGAAATGGAAAACCTGATACACCAGGCCCGAGACACACCAACAAAATTTACTGAGCGATGGGCGTGTTGGGTAGATTTCACCACCACGGACAACTACAGGCAGGTCATGTCTTGACGGGCTTCTGGGAGCTGCGGCGCGACGCTCACCATGTAGACACTAGACGGGAACATTCATTGAACCTCATTTTATAACCCCTACATCTGTGTTCACCGTCCTCTTTCCACCTGTGCACCCTACGTCTAATCTTATTCTCCAATGGTTATCACACCTCCCACGACCCACTGCCCCAAGCCCCCGATACTCGACTAACCCATACTCCAACAGTCGCTGAGGACACAACCCTTTAATCCCCGTTCCGGGTATCTACCCGACGCATGCCTCCTTACACACATTACTTATTACCGGGGGCGCTCGAGGTAACCCCTCAGTTCTATCTGTTCTACCACCCTGGCCCACCCCCACCCTGACTTATCACTCCACCCATCGGGGTGGACATACCACTTCTGTTCACTCTTGTCCACGTAGACATCACCCCGACCACCAACCCATATGACTCCCATCCCCGAGTGACGACGAGGATCATCCTGGTCCAAGGGTTCTTTCCCAAGATGGCGCAATTTTTGAAAAAGCTATAATGTGTCACCTGTTCATGTTCAGTTATGTTTATGCGCTGATATGTATACGCGCATTTTTGTGAAGCGGCTGCGACCGCGTTTATTGATCTACGACTGATTTACTGTTATGCTTTATCACTTGTTATGTATTCATTATCATCAATAAACTTTGGTAAAAAAAAAAAAATGACAATAAAAATTATTCAATAATGTAATCAACTCAAAAACACTGAAATTTGCTCAGTTGCAGAATTGTCGCTGTCATTACTTTTATTTTTTTTATGAAGAATGTCCCCACAAACCACTATCACTCAATTCTGCAAGTGATTATAATTTATTATCGCTGTTTTCTAGCTGGTCTAAAACCACTTTTGACATAAAGGGACACTTTTGGTTGCTATGGACAATCTACAGTTTCCAGGCAGAGAGAACAGTTTTTATCATACAAAGTACATGCAGGACACAGGACAGTAGGGGCAAACTAGGGACAAATAGGGTGTGTATTTTTTTTACATACAGTACTGTAATCTGTAAGATTACAGTATACTGTATGTATTGTGTTTATTTCCTTTTTTGAATTTGGCGCCCTCCTCCGTCCCCGTGTGTCGTAACATCGCAGGGAATGGAGCTCGGCGGCACACAGGGACACTGTGAATCGAGCGAGGAGACACCGCTTGATCACACAGCACGGCGGCATCGCAGGATCCAGGGACAAGGTAAGTAAACCATGACTGTAGCTGCTGCGAGGCGATCCCGAGTCTGGCTCGGGGTTCCGCTTTTGGTCCAGAAATTCCACCCTGAGCCAGTTTCGGGAATACCGCCAGGGGGGTTAATGTACTCCCGAATTAACCACTTAAGACCCGGACCATAATGCAGGTAAAAGACCAGGCCCCTTTTTGCGATTCGGCACTGCGTTGCTTTAACTGACAAATAGAGCGTTCTTTTGGTGGTATTTGATCGCCTCAGCGATTTTTATTTTTTGCGTTATATACAAAAATAGAGCGACATTTTTGAAAAAAAATCAATATTTTTTTACTTTTTGTTATAAGAAAAATCGAATAAACTAAATTTTAGTCAAACATTTAGGCCAAAATGTATTTAGCCACATGTCTTTAGTAAAAAAAAAATGCCAATAAAAAAAAAATAGCTACCTAGCGGGAACAGCGACACTAATACAGCGATCAGAAAAATTATCGCTTAGTGACGCTGGCAATAGGGAGTGAAAGGGTTAACTAGGGCGGTGATCAAGGGGTTAAAACTTTTTTAGGTGGGGGTACGGGGGCTACCCTGAACCTAACACTAACTGACTGTCACACTGACACTAAATACAGTAATCATACATATATGATCACTGCATTCAGTGACACTATGACAGGGGGGTGGGGGGGTGATCGCAAGGGGTTAATGTGCCTGTGTGTACTGGTGTCAGTGTAGTGTTGTGCAGACTCACTGTGTGATGTGATCTCTCCTCAGCAGCGGTTGAAAATACCGCCGAGGGCAGAGATCACATCACTTCCCTCTTCTTGTGTTTACACAGGAGGAGAAAGTCACACGGCGGGGAGCGCGCGGATTGGCTGGGAGCTATCCGGAGGGGGCGGACAAAAACAAACCGCCGCCCCTCATCCCGAATCGCTCGCACAGCAAACCGGACCGCCGCATGTACCGGGGGGGGTCCCGATCGGACCCCGACCCACGTCAAGGCAGGCACGTATATATACGTTGATGTGCCTGTGCAATTCTGCCGACGTAAATGTACATGTGGCGGTCCTTAAGGGGTTAAGATAAAAAATGTCCCAGTTATTGTATCGCCCCCTCACCCCCCTAAATACTTACCAGAGTTCTCACTTGATCCAGTGCTGTGTCAGTCTGTAGTGGCTCTCTCCCTGCATTCACTGGACAGAAAGGCAGAAGCAACTGCTGTCAATCAAATCATGTGAGCAGAGAGGGGCGGGGCCAAGACATGCTGTGTGTGTGTCTATGGATGCACAGAGCCTGGCTCAGGAGTGTGCCCACTTGTCTGCCCCCGCAACAAGTGGCTTGCTATGGTGGCAGACACTGAAGAGCCTTCCTATGTGGACCAGTTCTATAAAAAAAAAGGAATATTCTCTGTATTATAGATGTGAAATTTATCTGGGACAACACATTAATGTAATTACTACTATGTTTTTTGTATAATAAATGTGTAATTTTATGTGATATATTTCTGTTTTATTGGTTTTGTTCACTACATGAATGTCCTTACAGTCCCTTTGCTACAACACACAGGGGTTTATTTACTAAAGCTGGAGAGTACAAAATCAATCCCACTTCTGAATAGAAACCAGTCGGCTTCCAGGATTTATTGCCAAAGCATAATTGAACAAGCTGAGGTTAGAAGCTGATTTATATACAGAAGTGAGCCTGATTTTACAGTATTAGTAAATAAACCCTGCATTCTGCTAGAAACTGAAGAGGAGGTGCTGAAGTGCCAGTGGCGGGACCCCGGAAGAGGAGGTTTGGGGTTGCTCTGTGCAAATTCATTGCATAAAGAAGGTAAGTATAACATGTTTGTTATTTTAATACAAAAACCTTTATAACCACTTTAACTGTTAGGGTTTACATGTACGTTATTCTGAAGTGTGGTATTGAACCTTCTGTCATCTCTCTCCCTATTGCTCTCACCTAGTTACCTCTCTGCCCCCCTCTGCTGGTCAGACGCAGCACTGCCTAAACATCCCATACTTCATGTCATTTACCACTTCCTCTATGGCAGGGGTGTCAATCACAATTTCATTGTGGGCCACATCAGCATTATAATTGCCCTCAAAAGGGCCGATTGTATCTGCAAGATTAGATGTCCAGCACATTCCCTCCCCTTACATTAGATGTCAAGAGCCACCCCACCATCAGAAGTTGAGTCCCCCACTCTCCCTTACATCACAGTGCACCCCCATTTCCTTATGCTGCTGCTGGGAAGAAGCTGGATGCATTGCTGGAAAGCAGAAAGTAAGGGTCTGAAGGAGGACCAGAAGAGGGCTGAAGCTCTCTTGCAGCTGCAGGAGAGGTGTGAGGGCCACATAAAATGGCCTGGAGGGCTGAATTCGGCCCACGGGCCTTGTGTTTGACACCTTTGCTCTATGGGTTTCAGTTTTAAAGGAGAAATACAGCCAAAGCTTGAGACCCTGACCCTGAGCCGGCCGGTCCCTCCCACTCTATAGCCCAGCGGTCCAGTGAGCGCAGGGGGGTGGGGGGGGCAGAGCAGAGAGCCAATGACTGACAGTCACCAGCTCCCTGCTTCGAGAGTCCTGAGATCTGAGCGATCAGCGGTCTTTGATCGCTCGGTTCTCAGCTTTAGAATCGGTGGGGAACAGATGCAGCATTGAACCGATTTTGCATCCACCTAGGTAAGTATGATTCAAAATAAAGAACATTCCTATACTTTTCTTCAAAATGTCACAAATGTAATGCTAAATCTGGTGTACGTGTATAGTATGTAAAATATCTGGTTTTACAAGCACAGGGGAGGCAAATACACTTAACTACGGCAATTTATTGATAGATTACATTTAGTTTCCGATGTACTAACTAGACAGTTGCCTATTTTAGTCCACACCTTGCTTGATAAATCTCCTAGTGTTTTAGTGTTGAGGGAGTGTCTGGATAAAACCAGACAAAATACATATTTTTAGAATACTGTAAGTCATACTGGTCATATGAATTCACTTTATATAATTTAATGCATATTCCACTAGGAAGCGGAGGTGTCCATACACATTTTCTATTGAAAGATGATTTTAATTTAAAAAAAGATAATTGTTTTCCCAAGAACAAGACATGATCAGTTTATTTATTTTTTTGAACTGTAAATCATATAGTTGTTTTATATTCTTATCAATTAGTAAATGATATTAGCATTGCAAGAAATGGATTAGTGTACAACCAAAATTATATTAGAAATGAGACTCACTGGATTAAAAATATTTTGCTTTAATAGGAGTTTTGTGTACTGCCTGTAGAAGCAACTCAATGTTATCCTATGTGTCCATCTATGCATGACTACAGGCATATTTTGAACTTACCATTAGAGGCAGGAAAAAAGAACTTCTGGTTTGCGTTTCTGATTGGAGCTTATTGGCAGAAAAAATGTAAAACTCTCCTAAATTCGTCTAGGCTTTGTTCAAAAAAATGCTCTATATGAGCGTTTTTTACTGCCAAGAGAACAGACTTTTTTTAACCACTTCTTCCCGGAAGAATGAGCTCCCCAATGACCGCGCAATTGAACTGACAATTGCGCGGTCGTACGACGCTGTACCCAAACAAAATTGACATATTTTCTTTTACAGAAATAGAGCTTTCTTTTGGTGGTATTTGATCATCTCTGTGATTTTTTTTTTTGTGCTATAAACAAAAAAAGCAACAATTTTGAAAAAAACACAATATTTTGTACTTTTTGCTATAATAAATATCCCCATTTTTTTTTATAAAAAAAGGTTATTTTTTTCTCAGTTTAGGCCGTTATGTATTCTTCTACATATTTTTGGTAATAAAATTGCAATAAACATATATTGATTGGTTTGCGCACAAGTTTTACCGTCTACAAAATAGGGGATAGATTTATAGCATTTTTATTATTATTATTTTTTTTACTAGTAATGGTGGCAATCTGCAATTTTTATCAGGACTTTGACATCATGGAGGACACATTGGACACTTTTGACACATTTTTGGGACCATTTATACAGCAGTCAGTGCTATAAAAATGCACTGATTACTGTAAATTGTCACTGGCAGGGAAGGAGTAAAAGTAGAGTTCCACTAATTTTTTTATGTTTGTCTGTGCTGCATGCCCTAATCTCATAGTGTTCAGAATGGACAATTTTTATTTATTTTGTTGCTTGTAAATACCTTTATTTTGAAGTCCTTCATTACTTCCTCCTCCTTATTAGCCTAGGCTATTAAGTCACAAGGCTATATTCAAGGGTTTCTGGGATAGGCATCATGTTTCCCAGTATTCCTTGCAAACCTGACTGAAACCTATTACATTGCTTGTGCAGCACTGAGCATGTGCGAGATATGCAAAGCTGAAATCCAGGAAGTCATACAGTCTGGCTTCATGATGCCCACACTTAAGATGGCCACGGTTTATTTCTAGATTATAAACTATCTAAATGCTGTAACAACCTAACAAAACGGACCTTAGTTTACAGACTAACTTTACTAGAATACATTAAGCTTGTGTATTACAGGGGTATTTATATTTAAAAAGTGAAATTGTGGGTGGAACTCCCCTTTAACACTAGGGGGCAATCAAGGGGTTAACTGTGTTCCCTAATGTGTTTTTAACTGTAGGGGTAGGGGACTGACCTAGAGGGAATGATAGATTGTGGTTCCTAGCTATTAGGAACTCACGATTTGTCTTTCTGTCTTTTGTTTTCACACGCACGTCCCTGTTCTGCCTCTAGTGCCTGCGATTGCACGCAGCCGGCGGTCATTGTGACCGCCGGTCACAAGCATCGGCACCCCCCGATGCAGCGCATGTGCGCTTGCTATTCCGCTTAAAGGGACCAACATACAGCAACAATGGTTCACGGGATCGCAACGTCCTGCCGTATAACGATGGCGGCTGGTCAGCAAGTGGTTAAGCCCAGTGTGCATGGAGCCTAAGCAATGCTTACCCCTAAAGTGCACCTCCGATATTGATTAGGGTGTAGACTATTTTGACACACAAACTTATGCTGCACGCCCAGAGAAGTCATCGCCAGACGAATCAGTGTGAATCATTTAGAGAGAACCTAAATATACATGCTGAGGCTGCAGAACTAGGAATAATCAGAGCCTGTATACCTCAATATATTATTTCAGAAGCTGCTCAACCGGATCAGGTTTTTTTATAAGCTAATGCCTGACCTCAGATTTATTTAAAGTGTTTCATCATCATCATAGGATAGGCCATGGCTGTCAGTAATAAATATGTACTGCAAATATTATAACGATGATAATGTCTTGATTGTGTTTGCCTGTGATTCATTCGATGACTTGGCAAAGAATGGGGTCAAGTGATTTACATTTATTATGTTTTCATGCTTTTAACTTGTGATTTGCCAACAAAGCTGTTCTAGCAAAAACCTAATCACCTGTTAATGAGTAAGTTTACCTCTACAAGCTTGGTGTAATTAAACATGAATGGTAAGAGGTCAACGATCTTTTGCAGTAGTGCTCGGACAGCTGATGAAGCCAAAAATAAGCCATCTTTCTTTAAAGCCTCCAAGGTTAGCTGCATATTGATCCTTTAGGTACGATAATGATGGCGGCATTGCGGCTTACTAATAGATTAGTATGAAAGGGAAAAAGAATAATACATTTTCACCACAATCCATAGTAAAAAAAGCTTTCATTTACTCACAGCAAAATTGCATTGAAAGCAAAATCTGTTTCGTGCTTAGGAAGTGCAGAGCTTGCTAAATAAATGCAATTCACTCGTAACCTGAGTACATTTAAAAACCCATTTAAAAGCGGTTCTTCTTATTTAAAAATATTCAGATGTTTTACATTTACAGCACACATTACCTGCTCCAAAAGGGAACCTGTGAGGATAGAAATGTGGAAGCAGATGTTGCTGGCTTGCTTTTTAAGGGTGGAAGTCCCAGTACTCTCAAGCTGATCCTTGGCTTCACTATCTACTAATTCACTGACCTGGAATAAGCGTGCAAACTGTCAGCAATAGCAGCACGCATAGGGTTGCCACCTCATCCCTTTAAACCCGAACACATATGAATTACACAGGTTCTGAGGCTAATTTAATGCAGGTAAAGCACCAAGTGAGTTTAATTACCAACTTAATTAGCCACAGAACCTGCGTAATTTATATGTGTTCGGTTTTAAAGGGATGAGGTGGCAACTCTAAGCACGCACCCTTTAACCTAATAGCCTTGTTTTACTAAGGCTCCATTCACACCTGAGCGTAGTGCAGTGACAGCTGGTCTAGAGCGCTTGTTTTTTTTAGCCTTTTTTTGTTTTAGTAGAGCATTTTTGCAGCACCATGCATTTGAATGGGCCTCCCTCCGCTCCAAAAACACTCCAAAGAAGCTCATGTAGCAAATCTGCGATTTTTGCTGCAATTGTAGCCTGTTTTTTCACTCAACAAGTGCAGAAAAATTGCACTACGTTTGGGGTGCTATCAAGAAATAATGGTTGCCGTACAGCTACGCCCAACATGTTTCGTCCTCAAGACTTATTCATGAAAAGTGGGTTTAAAGTGTTGATGCCGAGCATGAGAGGGCAAGGTATTTAAATTTGGTGAGTGCGTTTTCTTAAGGGGAGCAGAATCACTGTCACAAATAGTGTGGTGGAAGATAAATTGCTTTAAATTACTAATCCTAGAAGAATAATCATCGAGTCAACCACTTGAATTTTATCACTTTTATGGACTTTAGTTTTATTTATTTATTTAATTATTATTAATTTTCTTTTATTCATTTATTACTGTTTTTAAATTTTTTATTTCTTTAGCGCCACCCTGTGGGCAACTTCTGCTAATGTTGTGTTATGGTGAGCATGCGTATTTGTACTTTTGTGTGACGGACTTGTGTACATAATCCAACAACACACAATTGTTGGCGGACAATTTTAAAGCATGCTATCCCTCATTTGTCGTGGAAAGTCTGACAACAGGCTGCCATCACACAATTCCCGTCGGATAATCCGATCGTGTGTACGAGGCTTTAAGGAAACAGACTGTTCACTTTGCAAAGGACTATTCCCCTGAGCTTAGTCAATGAGGTCAATGAGTCAATGAGGTGGAGCACTGCTGACCTCCATCATCCAATCCTGTAATGTCCCTTTCATAGTGAATAGTCTATACGCCTTTAGGCTCCATTCACACTAATGTGATTTGAGATGTGACTTGAGTCACACAGAAACACATAACAAAAGAAACCACATTGTTTTCAACGGTGCCCCTTCACATCAATGCAACTCAACATGGCGTGACTTTTGAAAAATTTTCTTGTACTACTTTGGTGTGATTGCAGCACAATTTTAACTCCATAGACTATACAAACACTTCAAAGTAGCATTAAAGTTTCCATCCATGTTGAGCTACAAGCTAGGGACTTTATACTGCTGGCTTAAAAATATTATGCTGGTGGCTTGGAAGTACATTGCATTAACCTGGGGATATCTACCTCTCTGGCAATGACAGTATGATATCAACGTGGTAAAGAGTTATATATATACAGTAAAACCTTGGTTTGAGTGTAACTTGGTTTGAGAGTGTTTTTTGCAAGACAAGCAAAATGTTTTAATACATTTTAAAAGTAACTGGATTGGCGATACATATAAATATATCTATATATATATATATATATATATATAGATATAGCTATATGTATTGCTAATTGAAGTATGCATCCTGTTAGCTAGGGTATATATATGTGTATGTATATATACCACTGATTGAGATACAGTATATGCCCAGCTAAAGACAACAATTCTAAAGTTGTCAGACTGGCATACATTACAGGTATAATTCTGGTGGGGAGGATGTTATTTATTGGCATCCCTTATAATTACACCTGCAGTTTACTTTTTTATTTATTTTTTATTTATTTTTTATTTTATCGAACATACATGAATACAAAATGTAAAATTACATAAATAAAATACCATACACCCTCCTACAGACCTTGTATCCTATTATACTTCTAATTATCCATCCAAAGGTGCCCCCTGCTCCCTCCCTCCTCCCCTAGACCCACCCCCCTCCCCCATCCTACCTCTACCTTTTAAAGTTTATACATTTATCTCATTACGAAGGGAGACCAAACACCTCTACATATCTACTTTTTAAACACTTTCCATCTCGCCCATTTATCTGTTGACGCTTTCTTCTTCTAGACCAGTGGTTCTTAACCTTCTAGCACCGTGAACCCTTGATAACATTTCCCAAGTTGTGGGGACCCCTAACAGTAAAATTATTTGTGTGGCAAGTAATTTGCACCCCTAACCCACAGACATATAGCGCTCCCTGAGTCCCTTCCACTAGTACAATGTTAAAACCCCTTATGGTACATTTTAGGATGTACCACTCTTTATCTTTGTTCTTCTTTCTTTCCCTTGTATCTCTCTCTCTATCCTAATTTCTTGTTTTTTTCCCCCATCCCTCTCTCTAGACGTCTTTCTTGTTTCTCTTATTCTTTCTCTCCCTTTTCCGCTCCCTTCCATGTATTCTCTATTTTTATTCCTTCACCTAATCCTTGGTGGGAGGCCATAGGAACATACCAGCTGGGTGGCCACAGGCTCCAAGGATGGCCCTGCTGGGGGGCCGCAAAAGGCTGAGAGAGCGGTGTGGGCTTCAGGAACAGCCCAGGATTTGGTGACCCCTGGCAAATCATCATTTGACCCCCGAAGGGGTCCCGACCCCAGGTTGAGAACCACTGTTTTAGACTCTGCCTCAGACCCTCCATGCTAACCGCCTCATCCACTGTAGTCAACCACTCTCGAATAGAGGGGGCTTCCACTTCTTGCCACTTTTTAGGAATAAGTATTTTCGCGGTGTTTAACATATGTGGAAGGACTATCCACAGATCATCTGGTATTTATGTTTTAGTAATTTCTTTAATTAAAGGGTTATTAAAGGAAAAAAAAATTCCTTTAAAATAACAAACATGTTATACTTACCTCAACTGTGCAGTTTGTTTTGCACAGAGTGGCCCCGATCCAGATCTTCTGGGGTCCCTCGGCGGCTGTCTCTGGTCCTCCAAGCAAGTACTGACCACAGTCATGCGGAAGCTCGCATGGTGGTGAGTAATTGGGGGCGTGCTCCTGTGATGCAGCAAGCGGCCATAGCCACTCGCTGTATCACTCGGACCCGCCCCTTGGCGCGGTGCGTCACTGGATGTGATTGACAGCAGCGCCAGCCAATGGCTGCGCTGCTCTCAATCAATCCGCTCTAGCCAATCAGCGGCCAGCCTGAGCTGCGAAGAGGATCTCTGCACCGCACGCGGGACTTATGAATGGTCAGGTAGAAATAGAAAGGTTCCCCCAGGGGAGGGGCTTTTTAGGCAACAATAGTAAGCTTACTATTGTTGCCTAAAAAGCCCCTCCCCTGGGGGAACCTTTCTATTTCTTAATCGATTAGGGGTGTTGGCAACACTCACACTCCTGTGATGTTACACAATTTTTTCTATGAATGGTCAGGTAAGTATAACGAAGACTCAAGAGGTCGGCAGCATCAAATGTTTTTTCACCTTAATGCATAGATTTAAAAAAAAAATTACTTTACAACTCCTTTAAGTGCAAGATCCCTCTCCAGTGATTTTTAGGCAGTCCCACCACAAATGAGCCATAATTCCTAACATCTTACATCCTCGCCTGCAGTTTACTATAAGCCAAAATGTTGTACCCTAGGGCATTTCGGGACTTTCAAGACCTGGAGAACGTAGAGAATAGATCCCCTACATAAATACATGAATACATAAACCCACTAGAAGAGAACAATAAACACTAAATACTACCCATAAACCTGGCATTGTCTCTGTGCCAGTGTAAAACTAAATATGAAGATATACATCCATTTCTTGTAATTCAGGTGTTGCTAAGAAACTCCTGCTCAGCCTGCAGGCAATCATTGAATTCATCTATAATGGCTCTATTGCTTTTTCTGACTTTATGTCCAATGCATCAACTTCAGATATAGTACTTGTTTAGTGACTTCATTTAAATCAATGGATCGTTTACGAACATAGTGAGGTTCAGATCGTATATTTGCTTATAGATTTACTTATTTATTTAGGTTAGCATTGGTTCATAGCCTCGCAACTGACATTGATATGTCAGATATGAGCAGAGAAATTATACCCTGCCATGAATATAATGCGCTTATAGCAATGTCACACAGCATTTTTTAAGATCTTAGCATACTTGAGAATGTCACGACTCAAGAACTAATGATCTTGAGTTATGCAATGAAGAATACCAGGGCAGGAAAGTTATGTGACAGATCCAAGCAGTATTGTAATAATCATAAAGTATTTTATTTACACAGTACAGTGTATTACATAATAAGTGCAATAAAGCAACACAAGGACTTTTTAGTTCCTCTTTTAAAGTAAATCTGTCACACGCAAACATAGATAATTTCTTAAGAACTGGCTGAGATACTGAAAACTTTACTTTTCATTTTTTAAATCCAGACTGTTATTACTAAAATAGGAAAATTCATTTTAACTGCTTAAGGACCGCCGCACGACAATATATACGTCGGCAGAGCGGCACGTTGGTCTTGAGCTCTGTGACCACACATGTGGGACCCACGGAGCCGATCGCCGCCAGTGTCCCGCGATCAGGTCACAGAGCTGAAGAACGGGGAGAGGCAAGTGTAAGCAAAAATACCTTCCCGGTTCTTCCTAGTGAGAGTGTCACTGATCGTCTGTTCCCTGTCATAGGGAACGACAAACAGTGACGTCACATGCCAAGCCACTCCCCCTAACAGTTAGAATCACTCACTAGGAAACACTTAACCCCTTCAGCGCCTCTTACAGGTTAACTCCTTCACTTACAGTGTCATTTTTTACAGTAATCAGTGCATTTTTATACCATTGATCACTGTAAAAATTACAATGGTGCCAAAATAGTGTCAAAAGTGTCCAATATGTAATATAATGTCGCAGTCATGATAAAAATCGTTGATCGTCGCCATTACTAGTAAAAAAAAGAAAATAAATGCTATAAAACTATCCCCTATTTTGTAGATGCTATAACTTTTGCGCAAACCAATCAATAGATGCATATTGCGATTTGGGATATTTATTATAGCAAAAAGGGGGGGATGGGGGGAGAAGGAGGGTCAGGATGCCCATTAACACACAGCTACTTTCTCTATCTGCAAAGTAGAGAGCATCCTGACCCTCCTGCTTGCCCCCTTCTCCCTCAAGAGGCTTTCTCCACACTGTAGTCTTCTACTTGTACATTTTCTACAAAAAAATAGTAATTATTTGAATACAGTGCTGACAGGCTGTATCATAAAATGATGTATAGAAAAATGTGATAATATGTTAAAGTGTATGTAAACCCTCACATATACCCAGTGAAGTGAACAGCCGCAGATAATACACAGGGATGGTCACCAGGAAAAAAAATTAATGAAACGTATACATATATCTTTTTTTTTTCTGGTCTATGGTGCCTCCACGGCAGCATATATGTGGTAAATGGTAGATAGAATAAGGGGGAAAACAGGACAGAGGAATATTTGTAATGAAACAAGAAAAATCAGCACAAGGGACACATTATACCAACTGTAAACTATGTCCCTTGTGCTGAATTTTATGTTCTTATTTTTAGGTAAACTTAGGCATTAACAAGCTAGGCATGATGATAAATCTCTCCACAGTAATAAGTAATGAGCAATAAAAATAATATGAGAGGACCAAGTGGCTGCTCAGCAGATAATTTCTGCTCAAACTCCTCCAAGAAGATGAGATGCATCTAGTTGAATGTGCACTAGTCCTCATCGATGGGTACAACCTGCAAGCCCGTTGGGTGGTTTTAGCGATCCAATCCAAACAATTTCTTTTTTTTTTTTTTTTTTTTTTTTCTAAAGTGTATTTTTGTGCGTGAACTCGAGAGAGAGGGGCCGGACTGCAGGAGTTGGGAGTAGGCAGACCCTCCCCCCGGAGGCAATCGCCATCCTTCTCCATGCCCCTGGTGGCAATGGCGGGTGTGAAGGGGGGCCTCCCACTCACCCCACCCTACCTGCTCCTCTTGGGAGCCCAACTGGGGCCCAACAGGACCCCAATGGGGCAGAGGGACTCCCCCTATGAGGGAGTGAGGGGGCCTAGCCCACCCAGCCAGCCCCGTAGGTCCTTCGCCTCTCTTTATTTTAGGAGACCGCATGGCCAAAGTGCATGTGTTTTAAACCAATTTTGTGTGCGTGCAAGTGTGGTGGTTTTTGTGGGGGGGGGTGGGCGTACTAAGCACAGGCGTACCTTGCATAGCACACCCACCGGGAGCCGGGCTGAGACCACCAAACTCAATTCACATGTAGCCGAGACCGGGATCCGAACCCTTGGCTGCAGAGGTGAATGGCTTCTCAGCGCAGTGCCAATCACGTTGAGCCACCACAGCTCCCACCCCATGGTAATTTTGTTGAGATATTTTTTTACTTATTTTTTATTAAAGGGCCCAGAGCTCCCAAGGCAACCCCCCTTTTTTTTTATTTTTATATATATATATAGATATCTTTTTTTATTTTTCATTAAAGGGCCCAGAGCTTTATCTTTATTAAAGGGCCCAGAGGTCCCCAGGGCCCCCGGATGTCTACCACCCTTTTTTTAATATATATTTTTCTATATTTATTTTTTTGTAAAGGAACCCCCCGCTTATCAAATTGCGGCAGCCCCCCCTATTTGCGCCAAAAATTTACAAATTTACAAAAAAAAAAACTGTTTCATGAATGAACAAATAAGAAAGCAGTAAAGCTAGCCCAATTTTTAGGGATAAGGTGAAAGATGATGTTACACCGAGTAAATAGATGCCTAACTTGTCACGCTTTCATATTGCGCACACTCATGGAATGGCGCTAAACTTCGTTATTAAACAATTTCAATAGTGAAGTCCTTTTATCCAAAGCTTCAGCCAAGGGCTATTGGAGGTGAACTTGTGGAACTTGGCTCTTCCTAACCCCTGAAAGGTATCAATGGCTATCTTACCCACAAAGTCCGCTGATAGCTTTAGTTCATCTGAGGCCCAAAAGAGTGGATCCTCTCAATTCCACTCTTCAAACCTGTTACTACGTTGTGTGTCCAATTCTTATGGCTTAAGCAGGTTTGTATGCCCCAGCCCCCAATGCTTCCTTGAGATCTATGTCAGTTCTTCTGTCTAACATATCTTTGAAGTTTGCCAAATCCTCCAAGGGGAAGGTCACATTGTGCAACCTCATAAATGCTTCATCCACCACCAGCATCAAGTCTTGAAAGGAACTGGACTAGGAAACAACCACAAGGATAAGACATGCAACCAGAAAAAAAAGAGGAACACTGTGGCTTAAGCAACAAAGAACACAGGGGACCTATGCAGAAGAAAAAAAGGGAAGTAGTGTAGATATACAAAGCAGAGTAAATGAGGCCTGATACACCTGCTCTGGTAACAGCTGCTAACTTGAGCTATATAGCAAAGGCCCTACAAGATCCACAGGTTTTGTTCTGACCTTATAGGTGCGAAAGATTCAGGAATACACTCAGAAGAGGCTAAACCTGAGTGGACACCAGGTACCCATAAGAAGTAATAATAACAGCATTACCGGCAATGCAAACCTTGGCTCAAACACTTATACTACCAGTATAAACCCACAAATGGCAACATGTTCATCTCATGATTTTTCCCTTAACACACCTTTCCAATCAGAAAGGCGATTTCATAAACATTGGCTACATTATTAATTAGGAAATAGTGTAGAACAGAACAATTTTGCCAAACCTTTATTTAAATGCACTTCCATTCCAGATACTTTAGCCATCAATGCCCCTGCCTAAAGAGCTAAATAGGATTCTGTACCCGTACCTTTCCTAAATAGATTGGTGTGTTCTTCCTACAACAGCCTGCAGCCTCTTTTCTATTGTTTACATCCTGCTGTGCTACCAAAATGTTTTTCCCTTCCACTGACATTAGAGGGAGCTCTTGGGTAAAGGCAGAGGGGCTGTAATCTGTCTCCTACTTCTCAAGGGACCCTTCTAGTGGTGGTTCAAACAGCGTGGCGATCGGTGGTGTGGTATGACACACCGCATCTCCGGGCTCTTTCTTTACCACATGATCAGCTGTGACCAATCACAGCTGATCACGTGTGTGAACCAGGAAATGTCGGCTTTTCTCTTTTCACGCTGACAGGGAGAGTCGATTGGGGGCTCTCCTGTCGGAGGGGGTGTGCACTGATAATCAGCACATTGATTATCAGTGCAGCCCCCATCAGAGGTGCCCACCACAATGCCAATTGGTGCCCATCAGCTGCCAGTCAGTGCCCACCCAAATTGCCCATCAAAGTGTCAATCAGTGCCCATCAGTGCCCTTCACAGATGCCCAGCAGTATTGTCTGTCAGTACCTCCTCATCAGTGCTAACTATCAATGACATCTATTAGTGCCCATGAGTGCCGCCTATCAGTGTCACCCATTAGTGCCCATCAGTGTTGCCTATCAGTGCCACCTATCGGTGCCCATCAGTGCTGCATATTAGTGCCTCCTCATCAGTGCCCATCAGTGCCACAATATCAGTGCCACCTCATCAGTGCCTATTAGTGCAGTCTCATTTGTGATCGTCAGAGAAGGAGAAAAATATTAACTTTTTTAACAGAAATTAAGAAAAAATTTATAAACAAATGCAGTGTTTTTTAGTTTGTTTAGCAAAAAAAACCCTAAATGGTGGTCAAATACCACCAAAATAAATTTCTATTAATGGGAAAAAAAAGATAAAAACTTAGGCCCAGATTCACAGAGCGATTACGCCTGCGCAACAGGAGATGCGCGTGCGCAAGTCTAAATAAGCGCATGCGTTTCGATGCACGGCATCCCTAAAACGAGATACGCAAGAAATCTACTTTTTTTTGTCCGTCGTAATTTCGTGAGACAGGCGCATCCGTCCGCGCAAAACTGCGCTAGACAGACCATTGATTTGCTAGTCAAATATGCTAATGAGGGACTTACGGGGATCCACAAAAGAACGTTGGTGCAGCGCAGGCTACGCAGTGTGCGCAACAGCAAAATGTCCTGTCTAAAATTAGAGCATATAAAAGCTGGTCTAAAAAGAGAAAAAAAGTCTACTTGTCAGATAAAGCAACACTGTTAGTGAGCAGCTCAGCAGTCACACGTGTTGCACAACAATCTGTATGCCAACATGCCAGGGGCATCGTCGCACATAGCTATACTACTGAATTTAGATGAACAAAGAAGGATGAGGGCACTGAGGAGGGCACTGAGGAGGGCACGGGAGATCTTTTTTTTTTTTTTTATTTGCTTATATAAACTTTACAATTTAATCTAATCTAATACAATATTCTTATCTGATACAAGCCCCTCACTCTTCACTTGATATATCACACACGCATAGACATCTTTGGCATGAGTGATTCTGAGGTGTCTCGCATCTTCAGATTCACCCCTCATGCCATCATGGAATTAACCACAACCTTGCAGGAGGACATCACCAGCCCAACACATGACACCCATGACAGCTACATATACAATCCTAGCCCCATCCCCACAGATTTCAAACAGAACATGTATGGGGACAGCTGGCTGGTTGGTGAGTGACATGGGTGGCAGGCATGACTGCCCCCCCCCCCCCCATGATGCACACATCACAAGGGGCACATGCACTACTAACATCCTCCTGTCTTTTCCCTTCAAGGTGACTCTGCATATGCACTGGGACCCCATCTCATGACCCCATCTCATGCCAGCTCACATATGCATCTTTGCACGTTAAACACACACATTAATCATGGCACAATGAGAATGCATGCATGCACACCACTGTGGTCCCTAGCACACACACACCACATCGTCATCACATTGGATTGGCACCAGTCCACCATGCAGGACTTGTGAGCAGCAACGCCACGCCACGGCTCCAATTATGTCACTGTACATTCATACACCATTCACACGGACCTGGGGATCACTTCTCCACCACAAATGAGGGTAACACCCCTTTTCCCGCAGGAATATCACCCCCACATTCCAAAATCATACACAAACAGAACCAAAAAAATAAAATAAATGACGAGCAAAAATAAAAAATGCCCAGCAAAAATATAATTTAAACAAAATAACAACAAAGAAAACACATAAAAGACAAAAATCACTCTGCAAAACAGTCCCCAAATATCTCAAAGACACGTCACAAACAAACAAACAAACGCTAATAAACAAAAGCACCTTGCTGTATAGGAAGGGATACAAAGGGATGTACTTTTGCAAAGGAAGTGCATTTGTGTCTGTTTATTTATGCTGTTTGCGTAGTTCACTAAGTTGCCCTAGTCCACTTCCAATTTCACTGATTGCGCCGTTCCCGAGTTGTGAGCATGCGCACAGAGGTGCTGACCATGGTCTGCTTCAAGCACGCATGCGCGAGCCGGCCGGCCCTTCATTTGCATGGGGTCACGGCTCATTTCAATGTAACACGCCCACGTCCTTCCCAATTTGTATTACTCCGCCTTACGCCTCTGAAATAACGTTACGCATGCACAATTTTCTGCGCAAAAGCTACGAGAATAGGGTGATTACGCGGCAAAATTGCGCAAGTCTAACGTAAAGGCGGTGCGCTACGCCGGTCCAATAATGCGCAGATGTACGTGAATCTGGGCCTTAGTTTGGGTATGACCACTCAATGCTCCAAATCACGTCGCAAATTGTCAATGAAAGCGGCGTGAACGTAATTTACGGCCAGCCCCATTCTGAATCGACTTACGTAAACGACGTCTGTCCCGACGTCCATACTTAACATTGCCTGCGCCTCATATAGCAGGGATAACTTTAGGCCAGGCATAAGCCTAACGTAAACGACGTAAACAGATACGCCGGCCGGGCGCACGTTCGGGAATCGGCGTATACGCTTATTTGCACATTTTAGACGGAAACACCACCTAACGTCCAGCCTAAAATATGAAAATAAGATTCAACGGCGTAAGAGACTTATGCCAGTTTTATCTAATGGAAATCTATGCTTCACTGATTCTATGAATCAGTCGCATAGATAGGAGGGCTCAGACGCACAAATAAGACAGGTTATCTGGAGATAAGCCATCTTATCTCTTTCTTGAATCTGGCCCATAATAGTTAACTGATTCCTTTTAAAAATGATTAAAAATAGATAAAAATCAATCATATAATGCACCTCTAGTTTCAGTTTCTTTTTTCATCTAGTTTCATGCTTGTGTGAAGGACAGAGACACAGAGCCAATACAGGGCAGTGATTGTTTTTAAAATGAAACTGATTGATTCTGAGGAGTTTTAGACACACAGTAATCACACCTTCTTAATTAGAGACCACAGAGAGAAGCTCCCAGTACTTTTTTCATAAGGTAACAGACAACCAGGAAGTGTCCAGAACATAGAAGGATTACAGCAAAAACGAACAATGAGGACATGAAACCAGGACTGCATTAGGGTAAAGGAAGCTATTTAGCTAAAAAAAAAAAAATTTCCTTAGTGACCCTTAAAGTGAACCAACAATGCACTAGCTTAAAGGAACCTATTTAGAAAATAAAAATGAACCTTTACAACCCCTTTAAGTGTGTTTCAAAATCTTTTTTTTTCTTCAAAATTACTGCCCAACAAAGATAATAACATAGAAAATAATGAACTCTGCCGTTAGTGCTCTGTGACAAATGCGCAGTTTGTATATTTACACATCTTGGTGAGAGTTGCCACATTGGACATACAGCTGATTCATCAAAGCCTAACATAAAAGCTCTCGGCAGACAACTAAATGGTAATGGAAAACATTGCAGGCACTGAATGTACACACAGCAGTGGAATAATTAACATTTCACTTTGTAGGAAATCTCCGTTGAGTAACAGGATATGGCCCTTTTATTATTTGGGGATTTGACATTTTCTGTTTACAATGATGATGTCTCCCTCCCTGCTATTATTCTAACTGCGTGTGGCAAACGCCTAGAGCAAAATACTATTAGTTTACTCCTGGTACCGGCTTTGGCAGTTAGTGTGCTTTCTGCAATCTAAACTCAGGAGGTTACCTGCTTATTCAGACTGAGCTGCTGTATAATTTCAGCCTTCTCCTACCCTTTCAATTACAATTACAGTAAGATAGTTACACTATCCTTGGAGCATTGTAATTAGGTAGTATCTGGTATCAAAACTTGCCAGCTACAATTAAAACAAGAGCACACGGACTCAGCATTTCCACGCTCTAACGTATTGATTTATATGCAGTTAAAAACGCACACCTATGGATGCATGGCATTATCTCTATAATAACCTAGGCTGGTCACAATCTGATAATTTGTCAGCAAATCTGAGAACATCTCTGATTGACAAACCGATCATATTTTCATTCACTCGTATTTGTGTTAGAAAATGTTTAGCTTCCCAGGCACATAAAAGTTGCTTCTCTCTCGGGAATCCTTTACAAATACATCTAATCACAGTTCAGATGTTCCCATGGAGTCTGTGTCATTTTACAGCATTCTAATTAAAATATATGTTTCTTTGTGGATAGAATTATGTTATCGTGTTTTTTCTAGAATGATAAATAAATGATATAGAATATTTAAAGCGGTATTAAATCCCCCAAAAATAAAAAAGATATTGCAGATTTTTAGAAATGGTGACTGCAGCTTTTTTCCAGTGCGTTTTTCATGCGTTTTATAGCGTTCCAGTACAGTTAAATGCAGGAAAAATGCAGCATGTTCTTCTGGTGTAAACTATGCTATTGAAAACCATATAACCTACTTTCCATGTGTTCTTGATGCAGAAAAAAAAATAGACTGGACTGCATGTAGTGTGGCACTGGCCCTAAAAAATTTTTAGCATGTTGCTTCTTTGATGTATGTTTATCAAAAAGCGTGTCATATAGAGTTCAGCCGTAATGCATATAGAATTAGTGTTAATTTAGTCGACTAAAACAACTAACACATTTTAGTTGGCTAAATGAATACTATTTTAATCGACTAAAATACGGGTAAAACTAAAACAATTGAGATGACTAAAATACGACTAAAACTAAAATGCTATTTTAGTCAAAAGACTAAAATGGGACTAAAATTAAAATGCCATTTTAGTCAAAAGACTAAAGCCTCGTACACTAAAGCTCGGTTTACTCGTCAAGAACCAGCAAGGAAACTGCTGTCAGAGCTTCCTTGCCGAGTATACCGAACGTGTGCACGAGGCTTTCAGGTTTTTCGTCAAGAAAACTGCCTAAAATCTCAACGAGAAAAATAGAGAACATGTTTCTCGGCAATGTTTTCCTGCAGAGAAACCCGAGAGTGTGTATGCTTACCTGTCGCCGTGAAAACCAGCACATGCTCCAAATGACTTTGACGCATGCGTGGTAGCTTCCTAGGCATAGGTAGGGTGCAGCAAGATGGCGTTAACGGCATCGAATGTGACGAGCACATGTTCGTTCTTGCGTGATGACGTCACCGCATTCTTGCCTTCCAACCGCGGTTCTTTTGAAAGGAGTGTCTTATACACTCAGGCGGCAAGAGATTCTCGTCAGGAAAAACAACATTTTTTTTCCTGATGAGATTCTGGCCCGTGTGTACAAAGTTTTAGACTAAAATTAAATTGAAATTTGACTTCAAAATGAACGCTGGTCTGTAGTGCCTGTTAATACCTCAATACCATAAATAATAACATGTTAGATTTTGCACTCCAGCAGTATATAAAGAGTTTGGAAATTGTAGAGAAATGTTAACTAATGCATTACAATTTAATTACACCCATTAGATTTTAGACAACTAAAATGAGCTTTAGGCCCTGTACACACGAGGAGACATGTCCGATGAGACAGGTCCGACGGACCGTTTTCATCGGACATGTCTGAAGGGATATTTTGGTCTGATGTGTGTACACACCATCGGACCAAAATCCCCTCGGAGAGAGAACGCGGTGACGTATAAAACACACCGATGTGCTGAAACAAGGAAGTTCAATGCTTCCACGCATGCGTCGAATCAATTTGACGCATGCGCGGGATTTCGGTTTGATGGTTTGGCGTACTAACCATCGGACATGTCCGACGGACAGGTTTCCAGCGGACAAGTTTCTAAGCATGTTTAGAAACTTTTGTCCGCTGGAAAACTGTCCGCTAGGCCGTACACACGATCGAACATGTCCGCTGAAACTGGTCTACGGACCAGTTTTAGCGGACATGTCTCCTCGTGTGTATGCGGTTTTAGTCGACTAAAATGTACTGGAGATTTAGTCAACTAAGTAAGACTAAAACTAAAATAATTGCAGAAGACTAAAATGGGACTAAAACTAAAATGCCATTTTAGTCCTAAGACTAAAACTAAATCGAAATTTGCTGCCAAAATTACCACTGTATAGAATGCGCCTAAAATGCAATGCATAATATGCATTGCACAGGTGTGAACAAATCATAGAGGATGGGGTGAATCACTCATCTGATTGAGTCCACTGTATGGGGAATATAAGCTTTAGCTACTCAGCTTAGTAAACAAAAGACCTTTTTTAAAGCAAGCAATTAGGATAGTCTAGTCAACGTGTGAACATGGAGCCTAGAGATTTGCTTACTGACTGTTAAAATTAAATATAAAAATATGAATATTCAATATTTCATATTAAGCTAACAAAAAAATGACAAAATATATATTTTTTAAATGTTTGTATTCTTTAAAATAATAATTACATTAAAAAAAATCAAAAACATTATACATTCCCTTTAAAGTGTAGTACTATACAACAAAA
This sequence comes from Rana kukunoris, assembly GCA_029574335.1. Lineage (NCBI taxonomy): Eukaryota > Metazoa > Chordata > Amphibia > Anura > Ranidae > Rana > Rana kukunoris. The sequence goes on from CM056051.1 coordinate 128,305,856, forward strand.
CATACATGAGAATGAGGGAGAGCCCTGTCCCATATGATCCTAATTAACCTTGGCCTTGAATTTGCAAAATAGTCTCAATATCAAAATAATCTAAGGTTGACCATACACTATACAATCTGATTGTACAATCTCCTTTAGATCTACCATCAACTATGTAGTGAAAAAGCCTGTCTGCAAAAGCCTCCTTACCAATAATCCTGATGTATGAGACACTGTAAGTTAAGTCACCAGCTCCAACCGACGTGTTGCGTCACTTGTCACGTGACTTCTTCAAAGGGTCAAATGTCCCTTTGAAGAAGTCACGTGACAAGTGACGCAATGTGACGGATGGAGCTGGTGATTTTTAGCAAGACTGCGACATTGCAGATGACAGATCGCATACTTTTTTGGGACCACTTTCATTTTTACAACGATCAGTGCAGTGGCGGCCCGCCCATATGGGTGCACGGGCGCCGCCCCCCCTCCCGCAGTCACAAAAAAAAAAAGAATTAAAAAAAAAAAAAACGGGCCCTTTAAGAACTTTTATTCGGCTAAAATGTCATTTTGACATTTTAGCCGAAGTTCTGGCGGCCGTCTATAGAGGGCGCTGCAGCGCCACCCCCTCTCGCAAGTAACACACGTTCAATGCTATGCATTGGACGTGTGTTACTGTTGCCTGGTCTATTCGTATAACCGGACATGGGACGCCGGTTACCCGAATAGCGACAGCTGGTTGGCTGAGGGGAACTGCCTATCAAAGCCAGTGGCTCTGATAGGCTTTTCCAGTCCCGCCCTCCGGCTCTCGGAAGTCTATGCTCGGAGCGCAGACAATCTGCGGTCCTTGCATTAGACTGACAGCCGTTTCAGCCAATCAGGTTCCCGGATTCTGGTTTTCAGGAACCTGATTGGCTGAAGCTTCTCCAGGGCGGCAGAAGACATCGAGGGAGGACATGGAAGCGTCAGGTAAGTGATTTTTTTACAGGGAAAGGGGCAGCATGGGGCACAGTGGCAGCATGGGGCACAGTGGCAGCATGGGGCACAGTGGCAGCATGGGGCACAGTAGAAGCATGGGGCACAGTGGCATCATGGGGCACAGAGGCAACAATGAGCACAGGCCGGGCACAGTGGTGACAATTGATGGCACAGTGACTGAATATGATGGCATGGCAGAGAGGTGACAATTGATGGCACAGTGACTGCATTTGATGGCATGGCAGAGAGGTGACAATTGATGGCACAGTGACTGCATTTGATGGCATGGCACAGTGGTGACAATTGATGGCACAGTGGTGGCGTTTGATGGCATGGCACAGTGGTGACAATTGATTGCACAGTGACTGCATTTGATGGCATGGCACAGTGGTGACAATTGATGGGCACAGTAGCTGCTTTTGATGGCATGGCACATTGGTGACAATTGATGGCACAGTGGTGGCGTTTGATGGCATGGCACAATTAGTGACACAAGTGGTGACAATTGATGGCACAGTGACTGCAAATGATGGCATAGCACATTGGTGACAATTGATGGCACAGTGACTGCATATGATGGCATGGCACATTGGTGACAATTGATGGGCACAGTAGCTGCATTTGATGGCATGGCACAGTGGTGACAATTGATGGCACAGTGGCTGCATTTGATGGCATGGCACAGTGGTGACAATTGATGGCACAGTGGCTGCATTTGGTGGCATGGCACAGTGGCTACATTTGGTGGCATGGCACAGTGGCTGCATGTGATGGGCACAGTGAGGCTGCAATATTTTTTTTTTTCGTTTGCGCCCCCCCAAAAATTTTGAGCACCAGCCGCCACTGGATCAGTGCTATAAAAATGCACTAATTACTGTATAAATGACACTGGCAGGGAAGAGGTTAATGCTAGTGGTGATCAAGAGGTTAAATGTGTTCCCTGGGAGGTGTTGCTAACTGTGGGGGGAGGGGGCTGACTGTAGGAGGAGAGAGATTGCTGTTCCTAATCACTAGGAACAGACGATTAGTCAGTACTCCCCTGACAGAACGGGAATCTGTTTGTTTACATTGACAGATCCCCATTCTGGCCCTCTGTGAAGCAATCGCGGGTGACCAGCGGACATCGCGACCATCGGCCACGCGCATTGGCTCCCCCTCTTAAAAGAGCCAACGTACACCTACCGCGATTTGCGGGAATGAGCCAACCTTCCACAGTATAATAATGGCAGCTGGTCGGCAAGTGGTTAATGAACGAACAAGTGCATCTAGTGTTGATTCGCGTTTATGTGCATTTGGCATTTTTTTCATCCAAGCGCTTCTGTTCGGAACACGCAAGTAATGTTTTTTTTTTTTCTGCCTCTAAACGCCTGGAAATGTCTATGTGTACATGGATACATAGGCTAACAAAGTGGGGCAGAAAAAAAAGTCAAAACTTTAGCTGCCAATGGGCACACTTACAGCTATAGGTTGGTACCCACTGCTTTTTTCAGCCTTTTCATTTCGAATGTTCTCATTGTAAATTCCTTGAACCTGTTTCTTACACTCATGCCCCTGAGAAATACCCATAAGACTTACATGTGCTTTCAGTACTCACTCGGTCTGAATTATGCATCAACTATTTATACAGCAAGAAAAACACAGATGATTCAACACAAACATGGCCACTCGCTCCTTCTGCTTACTTCTGAGAAACCTCTCAAGCAAATTGGCCTGCTGTGACTCCAGAAGTGAATTCTACCTTCTATCGCTCTAGCTTTTATCTTCTTAATCGCATTCGCTAAAAGTATTTGTCTGACAATCTATGGTTTACCATCCAGCATTGCTTATCACAGTCACTGCACAACCATATGCTTGTACCACGTAAAGTGGTTGTAAACCCTAAGCCAAAAATGTAAAAGATCGCAGCTTAGTAGATGTGGTGGCTGCAATCGTTTTCTTTTTTTAGGCTTCCCTCCCTTTCATATTGGAGTGCTCCCAGTCTGGGTGAAGGCACACCAATACACTAAAAGACTGAAACCAAACTCAAACTAATATTTTTTAAGCAGTTACGGCAAACTGTTTTTTTGGATAAAGGTTTTACATCAATAAATAAAAGCTGATCACTGTAGACACCCCTGTCAGTGGTAAATGGTTTGTCTCGGCCCTCTTCACAGGAGTCAAACTGGCAGCCCTCCTGGTCAGGGCCGATCCTAGGCAGGGTGCACAGGGTGCATTGCACCCAGGTGCCTGCAGAGGTGGGGGCGCCGAACATCTAAGAGACTGTCTAACAGAAGCCCTCTCTGTGTCCATCAGAGAGGCCCCCCTCCAGCCCCCAATAAAGTACTCTGCTTTTCTTTCTGTATTTTGTTTATTGTAAAGAGATCTTGTAAGGATCCCAGGGTAATGAAGACTTTGTGGGGGAGCATCTCTGTGGTTGAGGGGAGGAGTTAGTAAAATGACGACGCCCATGTGGGGGCGCCAGAAATATTTCTGCACCCAGGCGCCTGTGACCCTAGGATCGGCCCTGCTCCTGGTGTTGCGAAACTACAAGTCCCATAAGGCATTGCAAGGCTGGCAGTTACAAGCATGACTCCCACAGGCAGAGGAATGGTTGGATTTATAGTTCAACTACAGTTGGAGACCTGCTGTAATAGATTTTTCCCTGGTCCAATTCCAAGATACGTGTTCTATTCTGCCGCAGAGCCAAATTCAGTTTGACACCCATACTCTAACCAATGGGTGTTCAACCTGCAGTCCTCCAACTGTTGCGGAGCTACAAGTCCCATGAGGCATTGCAAGGCTGGCAGTTACAAGCATGACTCCCACAGGCAGAGGCATGATGAGACTTGTAGTTTCACAACAGCTTGAGGGCCGTCAGTCTGACACCCCTAATCTAACCCATGGGTTCTCAACCTGTGGTCCTCTAACTGTTGTGGATCTACAAGTCCCATGAGACATTGCAAGCTGCTGACTGTTACAACCATCACTCCCACAGGCAGAGGTACAATGGGACTTTAGATCCACAACAGCTGGAGGGCCACAGACTGAGTACCCATGCTCTAACTGCTACATCAGAAAGCCAGATGGAAAAAAATGAACTTACTGGCAGGATCACCAGGTGATAGAGAAAAAAAATAAAACTTAAAAAAGGAGCTAATACAGCCATGGCATATAAGAATTGGTAAGCTGCAATATAATAAATGTTTGCTTTTGAGTTTAATACTGTTTTAAAGTGTTTGTTAACATTAAAAAAAAACAGATCCTGTTCCCTTAAAGCATTTTAGACAGCACAGTGCTGTGTAATTTGGCCCCTTCTATCACCTGAAATATCTGGCTGATCCTGCCTGGCTACACCCCCCCCCCCCCTGCAAACTGACCACGGTTTATCATGGCAGCTGAGCCCTGACACTGTGGTCAGTTTACATGCCTCTGTCGTCGGCAGCTCTCCTCTGTCCTTCTCTGTCCTCCTCTCCCCACTCCCTCCTTGCCTGTCTGCTCATGTCAATGCCTGCCCCCTACCCTCCTGCTGCTCTCATAACTACAATAAAATCCTCCCATTCCCTGTAACATAACAATACGTGTCCCTGTGTTATATACAAAATATGCCGATCTGTACCTATATCAGAGAAGCTCATGGTGCTCATGTTACTTCTCGGGTCTCTCTCCTCTCTTTCCCTCCTCCCGGGCTGATGTCATTGGGAGTGCTCAGCCCCGCCCACTATAGGGTAGAGAACAGACCTGAGAAGTCACGCGAGCACCAGGAGACGCTCTGATATAAGGTACAGGTCAGCGTATTTTTTACATGACACAGGAGCACATATTGTTACATTACAGAGGGGATTGATCACTCATGTGTTCATTCTTAACTAAAGCATAGTAAACTATGCTGCTCAGCTCCAAGCACTTCCCATTCCTACACTGTCCAGTGCAGCTAAGGCTGCACAGAAAGGGACTGAAGGAGCTCTGTGCTCAGTCCTTTTCTGTGTATCAAAAGTGAGAAATCAGGGGTGTGTTTAGACTTTTGATATTTCACCAAAGCCCCCCAATGGGGCACTAAAAAAATTGTAAACAAATAATAAAAATAATATTGTAAAAAAAATAATAAAAAAAAAGTGTTAAAAATAATTAAAGATTTAAAAAAATATAATTCAAAATAATATTGTAAAAAAAATAAAAATTAAAAAATTAAAGAAAAAAAATGTAAAGAAATAATAAAAAAAAAATATTGGAAATAAAAAATAAAAATAAAAATTGTAAAAAATAGGGTTGACCCGATACCGATACTAGTATCGGTATCGGGACCGATAACGAGTATTTGCGGGAGTACTTATACTCGCGCAAATGCTTCCGATGCTTCTGCCGATGTTTTTTTTGTATTTATCCACATGTTCTTTGAAAATTATTTGAGTTTTTTACTACTGCGTGACAAGCAAATAAATGTTTTTATTAATTTTTACTAATTTTTATTCTTTTATAATGTCTTGAGTTGGAGTTCTTAAGAAAATATCCTTAGTCTGTATTGTGGTTTGAAAACTGTCACATGACATTTTAAAAAAGTATCGGTATTCGGTATCGGCGAGTACATGGAAAAAAGTATATTTACTTGTACTCGGTCCTAAAAAGGTGGTATCGGGACAACCCTAATAAAAAAGAATAAAAGTAATAAAAAAATATATATTGACACCGTCCACTGCCCTACTGATACCATCCATTGCTCTGCTGATATACACACATGTGTGTTTGTGTGGTGCACACTCTAATGCTATAGGCATGCCAATGACCTCAAGACTTGATAGGCAGAAATACTATTGTTTTTTTGTTTTTGAGTAAAACAACTCTCCTATATATATTTATTCTGAGTATTTAACTATTTACCCAGAGTTTAGATTCAAGCCAAGCTGGTCCTAATATTAGTACCAATGGTTGTCAAGTGCCATAATGTGTTGCAGCTGCACAGCATGACGTGATCCGTTCTCTACAATGTCATCCTAATTCAATAATTCTAACAACCTATCAGCAATTACAGAGCATGCAGAACACCCCTGTACAAAGAGGCCTCATATATGGCTGGTCATTGTTAGAAATCACAGACACTGCTGGGGGACAATTGTCACATATAGGTACCATGGCTGCAAATTACAGGGGAACACTTTACGTGATTCTCAGCATGTTCTATAAAGGGGTAGAAATAATAACTATTATGTTACAAAGAGTAGCATTACATAATGTTATTTACAAACAGCGCATGTGAAGCAGTAATAAAGGCTACAATAATAAAGCACACCTCCAACTGTCATATCAAACAAGACCACAGCGTTCTACAGCAGGCTGAGATTCTGCAGAGTTTGCTTTTTTAAATTCATACTGCGAACAAAGTCCTCACCAGTGGAAAATCCGCTGGGTGGGCTCCTTTAAATCACTGGCACCTTTACATAGAGCTGCATACAAATGGCATAAAAGTCTGAGCTCTCCGCACTGCTCTGTGCCCGGATGCACAATCCAGGACACATTTTATATGAGACTGTTACATTTAAGCTGGCCATACATTATACAATTTTCTTATTCAGTTTCCTTTAGGCGGCGTACACACGGCTGAGGTTCTCGCTGGAAACCAGCGAGAACCTCGCTGGAAGCCGCATTCCAGCGAGGACCTCGGCCGTGTGTACGCTTTTGGCTCGCCCCGCCCGTCGGGAATCCCGTCGAGCGAAAAGAGAGCACGCTCTCTTTTTGCTCGACGGCCCGCCTGGATGAATGGCTGGTTGCCATTCCCGACGGGCGGGTCACCGATTTCGACGGCCGGCAGAGAACCTCGACGGGCGGAACGATGTGTTCTGCCCGTCGAGGTTCTCTGCCGTGTGTACGCGGCCTCAGATTTACTTTCAGCTATAAAGTGCAAGGGTCTGCCTCATATTATATGGTTTGGTAAATCCTAAGTAAAATTGTACAATAAAATTGTATAATGTATGGCCTTAGATACGTGGCACTTTATGAAAGTATTGTTGCACATCCAAACACTCTTTATTTGGAAATAATTCTCTTTAAAGGGTTTGTAAAGGTTTGTTTTTTATTTTCTAAATTGGTCCCCTTAAGCTAGTGCATTGTTACCTTTTCCTTCGATTTCCCTTCTAAATGTGTTTTTCTTTGTCTGAATTTCTCACTTCCTGTTTCTCCTCAGTAAGCTTGCCCCCATCATCTGAGCTGTTCTGGCTGAGGGTTAGTCAGCCAGAACAGCTTACTGAGGAGGAATAGGAAGTGAGTAATTTAGACAAAGAAAACAAAGAAAAAAAACATTTAGAAGGGAAATTGAAGGAAAAGGTAAGTGAAACAACAATGCACTAGCTTAAGGCCCCTTTCACACTGGGACAGGAGGTGCGGTGGCGGTATAGCGGTGCTATACCATTGGAATTGCCGTGGGATTCGGCTGCTAGCGGTGCGGTATTAACCCCCGCTAGTGGCCGAAAAAGGGTTAATACCGCCCTCTGCAGAGGCACATTGCGGGCAGTGTTACCGCATTTTCCCATTGTTTTAAATGGGAAGGAGCGGTGAAGGAGCGGTATACACACCGCTTCTCTCATCGCTCCAAAGATGCTGCTTGAAGGAGATTTTTTTCTCTCCCGCCAGCGCATCGCCTCAGTGTGAAAGCCCTCGGGCTTTCACATTGAGAATGCTGGGCAGGGGTTTTTCAGGCGGTATTTAGGCGCCTGAAAAACTCCTCAGTGTGAAAGGGGCCTAAGTGAACCAACAATGCACTAGCTTAAAGGAAGCTATTTAGAAAACAAAAAACAAACCTTTACAACCCGTTTTAAAGTAAACCTATGAATTGTCCAATATAATACAGAACACAATTTTTTAGTTTACCTTTACCACTTCAATCCACTGGACCAGTTATTAGATACGCTAGCACATGTAAAATTATTTTTTTCCCTAGAAAACTACTTAGAACCATACAAACATTGTCTATATATTTAAGCAATGGCCCAGATAAAATAAAATGGTGGGTGTTGCATTTTTTTATGTCACACGATATGTGTGCAGCACAAATTTTCAAACACACATTTTTAGGAAAAAATACCCCTTAACCACTTCAGCCCCGGACCATATTGCTGTCCAAAGACCAGAGCACTTTTTGAGATTCGGCGCTGCGTCGCTTTAACTGACAATTGCGCGGTCGTGCGACGTGGCTCCCAAACAAAATTGGCGTCCTTTTTTTCCCACAAATAGAGCTTTCTTTTGGTGGTATTTGATCATCTCTGCGGTTTTTATTTTTTGCGCTATAAACAAAAACAGAGCGACTATTTTGAAAAAAATGCAATATTTTTTACTTTTTTCTATAATAAATATCCCCAAAAATATATAAAAAAAAATATTTTTTCCTCAGTTTAGGCCGATACGTATTCTTCTACATATTTTTCGTAAAAAAAATCGCAATTAGCGTTTATTGATTGGTTTGCGCAAAAGTTATAGCGTTTACAAAATAGGGGGTAGTTTTATGGCATTTTTATTATTTTTTTTTTTTTTACTAGTAATGGCGGCGATCAGCGTTTTTTTTCGGTACTGCGATATTATGGCGGACACTTCGGACACTTTTGACACATTTTTGGGACCATTGGCATTTTTTTAGCGATCAATGCTATAAAAATGCATTGGATTACTATAAAAATGCCATTGGCAGTGAAGGGGTTAACACTAGGGGGCGGGGAAGGGGTTAAGTGTGTTCCTAGTGTGTTCTAACTGTATGGGGGGGTGGACTTACTAGGGGGAATCACTGATTTTCTGTTCATACATTGTATGAACAGAAAATCAGCGTTTCCCCCGCTGACAGGAACGAGCGCTGTGTGTTTTCACACACAGCTCCCGTTCCCCGCTCTGTAACGAGCGATCGCGTGTGCCCGGCGGCGATCGCGCCCGCCGGGCACACGCACGGGACTCGGGGGCGAGCGGGGGGCGCCCGCTAGTGGCCGCGAAAAGCGCGACGTAGAGCTACGGGCTCATGCGCACCCGTGCCGACCTGCCGCCGTATAACTGCGGCGGCTGGTCGGAAAGTGGTTAATGAATGTTATTGCACAAAAACACAATATAATACCCAATTGTTACACTGAATGGTTAAAAAAAACCTAGAGAATAGGAAAAGTGGCAGCATGGTGCCAACCATATTACAGCTTTACATCTGAACATTGACATTTGCATTCTAGCTGGTTACTGTAAGTTTTCTTTTCTCAACCAGTGTTCCGTGGAATCCTAGGGTTCCTCCTACAGCTGGTCATACACTGGGGTGTATAGAGAAATTTATCCTCCACCCTGGGACAACAAATGCTGTAAAAATACACGGATTAGTGGCTGCTACTGACTGCATGCAGCCACCGATGGAGAACATTTTTCCAGCGAAACCCTTTGACAGTCGATAAAATGATTGACTTCTGTCAAGCAGTGATGACCACACACTGAAATTCAGCCAATCCCTGCTGAGCCTTAAGAATTTCAATTAGTGTATGGCCAGATTCAGGGCTCCTTGACCAGACTGATCTCCCACCTATACTGACCACCGATACCACATGGCAAAATTCCACTAACCACCAATGTAAGGGGTTTCTTCTACGCTGACATATATATCCATTTAATTTCAAGATTGTTACTGAAAACAATTTTGATGTATAGAACGGGGGGTGTTAAAAATGAACTGCCCTGGGTGTCAAATATGCTAGGTATACTACATTATTTATTCTTTTTATTGAACCTTGCTACATAGTATTGATCACACTAATGTACAGTTCCATGAGCTGTAGGTATAATCATTTCCCTGAGACTTCAAAATAATGTCTCTGAGTTAAAAAGATTGAGAAAGACTGGTACAAGTAACGCAGTCATTTCAGTTTCTATAACAGCTTGTTACAGCTGAATACTTTGTCCTAGAATCCAAAACTTTAACATTCATGAATGCAAAAACCATCTCTTGAGAAGTTATAAACATTTGTGAGCATTATTTGAATCATACTACATCAGGGGCACTCAGCATGGTGACTTTCTCCTATGTCATTTTCTGATACAGCAGCAATTTCCCAGCAAGCAAAATATACAACTAAATGGCCATGAAAGACCACGCATAGTTTAATTTCAGAACTTTTCTTCTAGTAGAGGCAAAATAGCCCTATAAAACATGAGGAAAGGGCAGCATTTTTACATCTAATAAATCAAATATGGCTTTGGACTTAAAGGACCACTAAAGGAAATGTTTTTTTAGCTAAATATCTTCCTTTACCTTACTGCCGTCCTGGTTTCATGTCCTCATTGTTCATTTTTGCTTTGAAGTAGCTGTAATTTTGCTCTGATCTCCACACTTCCTGCTTGTCTGGCTCCTTATGAAAAATCTCATGGCAGCTTTTCACTGTGGTCCAAGCTGTCATTACTGTGTGTCTAAAACTCCTCAGAACCAGAATTAATTCAGAATCAGAATTATTTTAAAAACAAACCACTGCCCTGTATTTGTTTGTTTTTGTTCTGTGTGTCTCTTTACTTCACAGAAACATGAAACCAGTGAAAGTGAAACTAAACTGCAGGCACATTATATGATTGATTTTGATCTATTTTTAATCATTTGTAAAAGGAATCGGTTAACTTTTATGTCTCTATACCCTGTAAACAGTCATTTCAGCAAAACATTTTTTTTCCTTTAGTGACCCTTTAACTTCTCTTTGCCACTTTCTATGCCTAAAGTGGATGTAAACCCACTCTCATTCTTTCTAAACTACTGCCATAGTGCTGATCTAGAAGGATATACATGCCTACTGCATGTATCCTAACCTGTCAAATGCCTCCCCTCTGTCTTGTTATAAGAACTGAAAAACTGCAGATTCTGTGGGTGGATCTGTTGTCTGGAGCTCTGCGAGTCGTGATGTCAATAGACTCCCCGCCCACCTCTACACTCCCCCTTACACTAAATTCTGCTATGATCACTAACATCCAGTCAAAATCCAGAAAAGTAACCACATGATTTCAGAAAAGGAGTGGGGGTGGGAATTAAAAAATAATGCTTGTCGCCAGGCTAGTGCATGAGATATGTATATAACTTGTGACTCACAGCAAGGGGGCGGAACGGACCAAGATTTTTCTCCGTAAGTCTGTTTTATTTCACTGAACAATAAAAGAGGATTGCCCAGAGCTGGATTAGCTCTGTGTGGCAAGACTGGGCACAGATTATAGGAAATCTTATACTGTACATGGTGACAGCAAAGTAAAAAAAATTCTGGTTTACATCCAGTTAATGTAAATTTCCTGTGGCTTTCCCTCGTCCAGGGAGCCACAGGTGTCATGTAAAGCATGCAATTCAAATAAATGGCTATATGAATACCTGCATATCTGCGTATGAATACCTGTGTATGCAAGGAAGCACTGGCGTTTACAAGAGCATTGCTGCGTACAGCCATTCATTTGGAACTCAGGCTGTAAACGGCACCTGTGGCTCCTTGGTAGAGAGAAAGCACCTGAAAATTTATTCTAGGCATAGAGAATGCATAAAAATGTCCATGTGCATGAATGCCAACAGTAGTTTGTAATTACGAGTGTACATTGCTTTTTAACATTTATCCAATCGGTAGTATCACTTTTAGAAAATTCATTGTTACAGGCTAGGTCCACTTTAAGAAGAAACTGCATTTCTTTAATTATAATAATGTATACTGTAAATTAAATAAAAATGCACACACACAAACTTTAATAAATAAAAAATAAAAAAAAACATATTTTTCTTTTTCTCAATACTAAGTTTTAATTTATAAAGTTGCTACAGGCAATTTCTATATTTTAATACCCTTCCAAAAGCCTATTGTTAAATTGTTATTAACAGATAACATTGCAGTCACAGTTCATTAGTAGGAAAGACTGTTCGTTCAAACATGTTTTATTAAGACAGGTGCACCATGAATGTGTGTGCGAGTTGTGTGTGTGTTTTGTCAGTTACATAATCTCTGAAGCAGATCTGTAATCTGGCACTGCAACGTGAAGCCTGCTACAAGTGCATAACTAATTCTATGTACTAAGTATTCTTATTTCATTCTTCAAACTGCAAAGTGGGATCCAAATGTAAGAGTCATAGTAACACCATTCAGGATGGAACCTCCTAGTACTGTAAATGATATCAGGCAGGCACATGGCTTATTTTTACTGACTGTGAGTTGGAAGTACTGGCAATGACTTGTACACATGCTTGGTTTTTCCGGCAGTAAAAAGTCCGCCGGGAAAACCAAGGAGAAAGCCGAGAACGGACTTGGCCATGAGAGCTTTGGTCGGGAATCCGGGCCACGTGTATGCTCAATCGGCACTGCCTTGCAGTGTTTCCCATAAGAAAGTATTAGTAAAACTGGCAGATTCTCTATTTTCCACCGGGATTCCCAGCTATTTTCCTGTTGGGAAAATTGCGAGGAAGCATACACTGCTCTTTTGGCAGTTTTCCTAGCAGGAAAATCGGTCGTGTGTACGGGGCTTTACAGATCCTTTCATCAAGGGCCCATCACAGCGTTTCTCATCATCAGGATCCATGGCTACTTTTCTGAGAGACGGAAAGTGTCTAGCAATTGTTCAGCAACCTCTGGAGTTCCTTGAGCAATGAACAATTTCTGTTCTCAGAAAAGTAACCATATATACCCATGATGTTTATATCTATCTACTTCTTCACATTGACCACCAATGCTTGGATCATTATTCCCATTGACCACCAATGCTTGGATCATTATTCCCATTGACCACCAATGCTTGGATCATCCGTATCATTGACTACCAATGCTTGGATCATTTGTATCATTGACCACTAATGTTAGCAGCATTGTTCACATCTGCCACCATTGTAAGAGGGACCTTCTGACAATGACCACCAATGTAGGGTGGCTCATACCCCACTGATCATTGATACTAGATTTTTATTCTCCACTGACTGCCAATGCAAGGGAGCATTTCACTGCCACTAATTTAAAAGAGCACCTTTCCATGGACTACCAATATATGTAGCCTTCTTACCACTGGCCAACAATGTATGGAGCATTTTTACCAATGACCACTAATGTAGAGTGGTCCTTGCCCCACTGATCACTGATGTACACCCTTTCTCCACAGAAATGCAATGTGAGGGAGTATTTCATTGACAATTAATGTAAGGGAGAACTTTTCCTTGGACCATCCATTGTTTTTTTTTTACACTTAATTCCCCTTCAATCCGATCCGGGCAGATGGAGGGGAACAGATCCCCCGCCATTTTTTTTTTTTTGCAGGATCAGTTCAGATTGGAGGTAGGCAGTGTAAATGGACACACGTCCATTTACACCCACTACTACAAAGAGGAGAAAAACTAACAGGGGTACATGATTCAACCACTCATGTGAAAGGGGCCTAAGGGAGCACTTTTCAATGGACCACCAATATATGGAGAATTCTTACTGACTCTGATTCTTTCTGTCTGCCAATGTAGAAGAGCATGTTGTTGACCACTATTGTAAGGGGGAATTTTTCCATGGACCACCAATGCTAGAGAATACAAATTTAATAGTTTGCGTTTCTTTTCAAGGCATTATTAATTTTGTATTTCTATTTTTTATTATTACTTGAAATAACTCTGTCCTATCGAGCAGCCCTGGGGATTTAAATATGCTAAGTACACAACATTCCTTATTTTTTTTCTATTTATTCTTATACCTTAATATATGATCTGTGCCAATAAACTTTGAGGTTTATATATATATATATATTGTAGGATCTCGCATAAAGTCCTTTCAAGGACACCGCCACTCCCTTTTCCTGTGTTTAAAGGCTTGTCTTGCCCATTTTCATTTAAAAGAAATTTCACAAAACACACAGGAGTTTACCTCGCAGGGGTATTCTGAATTTGAATCTTGCTTTAAAATAAACGACATTCAGCCCTTCTGGCTTGTAAATGCAGCATTCCCGCTCTGATATTATCCTTTAGACCTTGGTCTGTCTCCCACAGACTGGTCGCTCGCCAACTCGGTGCATACAGCCAGCAGCCATGTGCTTCACTGGCTCCCACCTCTCTCCTAGGTGAAGCCCTCCTGACTCCTGAGCCAGACATCCTTTCTGCCAGGGCAGATCCCAAGTCAGGTCGATACTTAAAGCCCAGTAGACAATTGACTCTCTAGTGGGCTGTTTACAAAATCTGGACCCTGGCAGGGTACCGTCCTGCTACAATATATATATATATATATATATATATTAGGGCTGTTACTGATCAAAATTTTTGTGTTTGATTAATCGTTTTGTTTTTTTAATCGATTAATCGACTAATTTCGATTAATTATAACGCACAGATCCAATTACTTTTAGCTGAGCTCCTTGCAGGCTGATTCCAGTACACTGGAAAATGGATAGGAGGATACAAAAAACACAAAGGCAGAGCTCGATGGGAATAGCATTAAAACTTTTATAGTCTTCTAATAGGTAACAAAATAAATATTGCACTGGAGATAAATTCGATGTAGCTACATAAACTGTAAAAATGGTGTAATACCAAATACCAAACGGTAACAAAAGCAAAAACATAAAAACATGTAGCTAAGTGTGATACTGGTATAAAATTGTGTACAACGATACCACTCCTGAATCCAGATGAGGGGAGATTAACATCAGTCCGTCGGCATGTGGATGTCCCGTGAAGGGAACTATCACAATTCCCATTGGATGGCTGTAGAATCCCAGATTGATAGAGGGAAATGTAACTGCCCTTGCGTGTGGCAGATAGTAAGGTCCCGCCGGCATGCAGATATGAAGGTACAGCAAAGGAGCCCTTCAGATAGACACGGCAAGCCCCGCCGGTGTCCGTGACATCACCGGATCTCTGGCGGGACTCCTTGAAGGCCCGGAAGCCAGCGGAGAGGCGAATAAAAACCAAAAGAATTTTAATCGATCAAAAAGATTTTGATCGATCAAAAAAATTAAAGATTAATCGATTAATTAAAAGTTAATTTGCACAGCCCTAATATATATGTATATATATATATATATATATACTTATTATTTGCAGGGGTCCCCTGAGATCTAAAAATTATTTCAAGAGCTCCTCCATGTTAAAAAAAAAAGGTTGAGAAAAACTTGTCATGGCTGTTAAGGGCCAATGGTGAGCATAGGAGTGGGATAGGGGTATCAGTGTTTCACTTTTAACTTGCATGTTGAAATGCCCTAGGCTTTTGACATTTGGGGATGCGTGGGAAATTACTGTAAATGTACATACAGTATACTGTGTATAGATTTAGGATTCCTGCAATGCGTTTGCCAGATTACTTGCTTTTTAGCAATGACAAGATTACTTTCCCTGTTACATAAATGATACAAACGAAAGCATTTGTCATTAGGTATAGTGCAGGCAAGAGCTTTTCCTGTAGAAATGTCTTATCATCTCTCCTGTCATATGCAATGGGGCGAGAGTGTTTGACCATACTTCCTTGATTGTGAAATCCATGTGGGATTTTTACCAGGTGACATTCACTCAAACTCACTCGGCGTACACACGACCGAGGTTCTCGCTAGAAACCAGCGAGAACCTCGCTGGAAGCTGCATTCCAGCGAGAACCTCGGCCGTGTGTACGCTCTCGGCGAGCACCCCGTCGGGAATGCCGTTGAGCAGAAATAGAGAGCATGTTCTCTATTTGCTGGACGGCCCGCCTGGATGAATGGCTGGTTGCCATTCCCGACGGGCGGGTCGCCGAATCTGACGGCCGGCAGAGAACCTCGACGGGCGGAACGATGTGTTCTGCCCGTCGATGTTCTCTGCCGTGTGTACGCGGCTTCAAAGTGTGACAGGAAAATCTTATGCCTGTCATATTCTAAAGGCAGGGTCACACAAGAGCTTCTTATGCATGTGATTTCATAGATGCAGCCCTGTTGTTGGAGGGGGGCTTCTCCCAAATAATACTGTGTGGGGGCAATTCAAAAAGGCATTTGTGACATATTTGGGGGGGGGGGGAGTGTGTATGCAGTCAGAAGCCTTGGCCCAAATTTATAAGTTATCTGCAAAATTTGCATTGTTAAAACCGACACGTGCGACAAATTCAAGAAGTTATTTTTGCAACACTTTTACTGTATGGCACTATTGTTGCCACAAACTCATAAAGAAATATTGCCAATATTGGTGATAAGGAAAGGGGAGGCAAATAGGACCTCCTCCACATGGAATACATTGTTGATTGTGTTGCATATGTAATTATTGGGGTTGATTTACTAAAACTGGTGTAAAAATTGGAGCAGCTCTGCATAGAAACCAACCAGCTTCCATTTTTTATTTTTTTTGTCAAAGCTTAACCTCCCTGGCGGTATTCCCGAGCGTGACTCGGGGTTAACATTCAGTGCCAGAAGCGGTAACCCCGAGTCACGCTCGGGGTGCATTTTTTTTTTCCCCCGGTCAGACTAGCCTCCCTGGCGGTCTTCACGTGTGTGGCACGGGGTGAGATTTTTAAGCTAATATCGGTAACCCCGTGCCACACACGCGCTTACCTCGCTGGATGCAGAAAAAGTTTACTTACCTTTTCTCTGCGATCCAGCGATGAATCCCCGCAGTACACGGCGGGCGGATGTCCGCCTGATGCTGTGTGTACCTCCGATTCCCTTCCCTGCGAGCGTCGCGACGTAGGGGGGGGAACGGCGCCAAATTTAAAAAAGTAAACAAACACTATACATACAGTACACTGTAATCTTATAGATTACAGTACTGTATGTAAAAAATACACACCCCCCATGTCCCTAGTGGTCTGCCCTGTACACTACATGTCATTTTGTATAATAAAAACTTTTCTTTCTCCCTGCAAACTGTAGATTGCCCATAGCAACCAAAAGTGTCCCTTTTATGGCAAAAATTGTTTTAGAGCAGCTAAAAAACAGCGATAATAAATCAGAATCACTTGCAGAATTTAGCGATAGCGATTTATGGGGAAATTCGTCATAAAAAAAAAAAAAAAATGACAGCAAAAATTCTGCAACTGAGCAAATTTCAGTGATTTTGATTTGATTACATTATTGAATAATTTTTACTATAATTATATTATCATTTGTGATCATTTTTTATAATTATTTATTATATTATAATTTTTAATTAAAAAAAAAAAAAAAAATCATACCCGGGATGCCTATTAGACTCTTGTTTGAATAGATTTAAGTGAGTTATTCCTAAGAATTACAAGCCTACAGTATAAAACGCCAAATTCCCTTGCAAATAATGGTACCGCTTTTAGCACCTAAAATCTTAAAGAATCATACCGCCAGGGAGGTTAAAGGGGTTGTAAAGGTTTGTTTTTTATTTTCTAAATAGGTTCCTTTAAACTAGTGCAGGGGTAGGCAACCTTGGCTCTCCAGCTGTGGTGAAACTACCAATCCCATCAGGGTCTTGCAATGTCTCATGGGACTTGTAGTTTCAAAACAGCTGGAGAGCCGAGGTTGCCTACCCCTGAACTAGTGCATTGTTGGTTCACTTACCCATTCTTTCGGATTCAATTCTAAAATAACATTTTCTTTGTCTGAATTTCTCACTTCCTGTTTCTCCTCAGTAAGCTTGCCCCCATGTTCTGGCTGGGGGTTAGTCAGCCAGAACAGCTTACTGAAGAGGAACAGGAAGTGCGAAATTTAGACAAAGAAAACAAAGAAAAAAACATTTAGAAGGGAAATTGAAGGAAAAGGTAAGTGCACAATGCACTAGCTTAAAGGAACCTATTTAGAAAATAAAAAATGAACCTTTACATCCCTTTTTTTTAATTGAACAAGCTGAAGTTAGAAGCTGATTGGCTACCATGCACAACTGCATCAGATTTTGCACTCTCCAGTTTTAGTAACTCAACCCCTGCATCTTTGAGACGATTCTATAACAAAATCTCTGAAAATTATATTTGATATGTTTTCATTACTCCCCCAATGTCTCCAGACAGCTTCTCTGCCTATAGAACGCCAACACTTTACACATTAATGTGCACCTTACCGGCACATAAGTGATGCTGGTGTAATTTCCACCATGTGTCGCACTACCGCAGGACTAGTTTCTATTTCTTACACCATTTATAATTTCCAGGTAGGGTGCCAGATCAGGACAAGGCTCCACAGAATCTTTTTATATCATTTTTTTTTTTCTTAATTGGGAATCACGAAGGGCAGTTTACTGATGATTGTTGCCTCGTTGCCTCGAGAAATACTCGGACCCTGTGACACATGCAGCATTGTTTACGGGAGAAATCCTCTCAGCTGGCAGGCTACAAGCACAAAAACAGTGGGAACATTCTTATGTAAAAGAGCTCTCAAAGTAAACCGGTCATAAAGAAATATTTTTTTGCCTATGACAACCTGCTGGCATTAGTACAGTGGAACTTTGGATTACGAGCATAATCCGTTCAAGGGGAATGCTCGTTATAAAAGTACTCGCATATCAAAGCGAGTTACCCTATTGAAGTCAATGGAAACTAAAATAATTTGTTCCGCATTGAAATCAATGGCATGCAATACCGCACGTGGCCAGAGGTGGGGGGGCTGCCGGAGAGCCTCTGAAACACCCGGAAAGGGTCGGGACACCTCGGCTGAACTTGTAAAACCTCGGAAAGGCTCTGGAACGGAGTATTTCCAACCCGTTCAGCTCTGCTCAGCTCCAGTGCCCCCCAGTTCAGGCCAAACACGGTATTGCACACCACTTTGGCTTGAATCCTGCTTGTTTTGCCAGACAACACTCACAAACCGAGTCAGTATTTTTTTAAATACAGTGCTCATATTGCGAAATGCTCGTTAACCATGTTACTCACAATCCGAGGTTCCACTGTACTTCCTGAGTCACCTAACAGGTGTGAAGATCAGAAAAGTCTGAAGTCCTTATCTGCATAATTGTTGCAGGCTAGTGAATCAAAGTACTGAAACAAGGAAGTCAGTGTGATAGCCAAGCAACCAGCATTTTCAAAAAGAGAAGCTGCAATCCCCGCTCTCTTTAAAAAATGTACTTGCTCCATTTGCACTCTCAGTCAACTGCAAGTCAAACAAAATATCTGTTATTGGCAATGTACAGCCAGAAGGTTTTACGTCAACAGTGAAGCTGAACTTATTTCAATGCAGAAAAGGAAAAGGCTGACTTTGGAGGATGGGGGTGAAGGGAGTATTAATTCCACCGCCATCAATGCTGTATGGACCTGAATGTAAGAGAGCCTTCTTTGTGGATATGCATACATTTCAACAGTGATTTCACAACTTGAGAAGAGAAAAGAGTCACAACTATGTCTACATTACATAATGAGTTATGTGCCTAGCCACAGTGGCTTACTCATCATCCTGTCTAATGACAGCTGCTTGGTATTATCCAGCCAAGGGCCACTGTGCTCTGATTGTTCTCTGAGGCAAGAGATACCAGTTCTCTGCTAAGGACCAATCAGATTTCCAGAAGAACAGAGTTGTCAGTTATCTAAGATTACAGTAAAACATCCCAGTGATCTTTCATCTCAAACAACCAATCAGGTTCCTGTAAGAATAGAGCTGTCACTTATCTAAGATTATTATAGCACATCCCAGTCATCCTCCATCTCAAACAACCAATCAGGTTACTGGAAGAACAGGGATCTAAGATTTTTATAACAGATCCCAGTGATCCCTCACTTCAAACAACCAATCAGGTTACTGGAAGAACAGTGCTGTCACTTATCTAAGATTATTATAACAGATCCCAGTGATCCCTCACTTCAAACAACCAATCAGGTTACTGGAAGAACAGTGCTGTCACTTATCTAAGATTATTATAACAGATCCCAGTGATCCCTCACTTCAAACAACCAATCAGGTTACTGGAAGAACAGAGCTGACCCTTAGCAAAGATTATTATATCGCATCCCAGTGATCTTTCACCTCAAACAACCATTCAGGTTACTGAAATAACAGAGCTGTCACGTATCTAATATTATTATAACACATCCCAGTCATCCTTGATCTCAACCAACCAATCAGGTTACTGGAAGTACAGAGCTGACCCTTATCTAAGATTATTATATTGCATTCCAGTCATCCTTCACCTCAATTGACCAATCAGGTTACTGAAAGAACAGTGTTGTCACTTATCTAGAATTGTTATAACAGATCCCAGTGATCATTTACCTCAAACAACCAATCAGGTAACTGGAAGAACCATGCTGCCACTTATCTAAGATTATTATAACACATCCCAGTGATCCTTCACCTTAAACAACCAATTGGGTTACAGAAAGAACAGTGCTGGCACTTATCTAAAATTGGTATAACAGATTCCGGTGATCATTCATCTCAAACAACTAATCAGGTAACTAGAAGAACAGTGTTGCCACTTATCTAGGATAATAATAACACATACCAGTTATCCTTTGTCTCAAACAACCAATCAGGTTACTGGAAGAACAGAGCTGTCACTCATCTAGAATTGTTATAACAGATCCCAGTGATCATTCATCTCAAACAACCAATCAGGTAACTAGAAGAACAGTGTTGCCACTTATCTAGGATAATATTAACACATACCAGTCATCCTTCATCTCAAACAACCAATCAGGTTACTGGAAGAACAGAGCTGCCCCTTAGCTAAGATTTTTATAACAGATCCCAGTGATCCCTCACTTCAAACAACCAATCAGGTTACTGGAAGAACAGTGTTGTCACTTAGCTAAGATTTTTATAACAGATCCCAGTGATCCCTCACTTCAAACAACCAATCAGGTTACTGGAAGAACAGTGTTGTCACTTATCTAGAATTGTTTTAACAGATCCCAGTGATCATTTACCTCAAAAAACCAATCGGGTAACTGGAAGAACAGTGCTGGCACTTATCTAAGATTATTTTAACACATCTCAGTGATCCTTCCCCTTAAACAACCAATCAGGTTACTGAAAGAACAGTGCTGGCACTTATCTAAGATTGTTATAACAGATCCCAGTGATCATTCATCTCAAACAACCAATCAGGTAACTAGAAGAACAGTGTTGCCACTTATCTATGATAATAATAACACATACCAGTCATCCTTCATCTCAAACAACTAATCAGGTTACTGAAAGAACAGAGCTGCCCCTTATCTAAGATTGTTATAACAGATCCCAGTGATCCCTCACTTCAAACAACCAATCAGGTAACTGGAAGAACAGAGCTGTCACTTATCTAAGATTATTATAACACACCCCAGTGATCCCTCACTTTAAACAACCAATCAGGTTACTGGAAGAACAGAACTGTCACTTATCTAAGATTATTATAACACATCCCAGTGATCCTTCATCTCAAACAACCAATCAGGTTAAAAAGAAATTAATCCCTATAAATATGTGAATCTTAGCAGACAATACAAGTTTCTTGGGTGGGTAATGTTATATAGTCCTTTTAGAAAACACTCCTTGGGATAAAGTACAGAAGAAGAAGAAGTTGCCATGATCTTAGGATTTCCCATCACTCAGCAACACTGCAAATCTTCCACCTGCTGTGACATGTGGAAAGTCATAAACTGAATTGCAGCAATATTGCCACTTCACTAACTTAGTTAGAGTGCATTGTTAGAGTATCACTCCATGTATGTTACTTGTCAAGGCAGAATAAGCCTTTCTTGATCGTACATCACGGGACACAGAGCGCATAGCCATTACATATGGGTTATATGGAGTACCTTCAGGTGTGGACACTGGTGTAATCAACTTCACAGGAAGTTCCTCCCTATATAACCCCCTCCCACTGAGAGTGCTTTAGTTTTTCCGCCAGTGTCTTAGGTGTTGGTCACGTCTAGCTGTCCCTCGGAGGTCTCGGGACCCAGGATAGCTAGCCGGATCCGTCCGAAGTGCTTCAGAGCCAAGATGTACGGTACCCGGGCCCTGCTGGAGTGGGGTTTTGCCTATAATGCCTCTCCTTGGAGGGCTGGATTCTGGGCTCCAGTGCTTTAGTCTCTTCCAAGAACTAAAAGTTACTGATGCCAGGATGCTATATAGGTCCAGGGGTGTGGGTTCCTTAACACAGGACCCCGGTCCCTGAAGGTCCAAGACAATACCCACGGAGATGGGGGAAGGCTGGGCCTCTTGCATTTTGCAATACCCTGCGGCGTGGAGCAGGTAAGAGGGAACCTGCGGGACTTGGTTCGACAGTAGGTATCCCCCTGGGGGTTCTGGGTTGGCTAATGGTATGCTTGTGCATCAGCCACTATCTCCACTATGTCTGTTGAGGCAGGATGGGATTCTAATGTTTACCCAGATAACATGTAGATATATGTATACTTGTGTAAGTTATATATTTGCTACTCACCCCAGGTCTGCCTGTTAACACTGATACTGCAACCCCACATGTTTTAAAGAGGAAATTGCTGGTTAAAACTCCTGTTTCTTAGGAAGCCCATGGGGACAGCTTCCTCGCTGTGTGTGCACTACAATAAGATTAGTGCTTACCTGGTGTCTGTTGGTGCTGCATAACGCTGGTCCATGTTGTTCCTCTGCTCTGCTTCCTCCATGTGGGTTCGGCGTGGTGCGCGCGATCGTGCGCGCGATCGTGCGCGCGATCATGCGCGCGTGTGTGCGCGCGCATACGCGCGCGCGTGCACGCCGCCTTTTATAGCGTCGGCGTGCGTCGGGGGGGCGGGCCAGCAGCGTCAGGGTCTGTATAAAGGAAAAACTTTTCTCTGGCTGGTCTTTCCCTCCTGGAGGCAGAGGAAGAAAGGATACAGAGCGTGCAGCTGGGTCTTTTGGCCACACAGGGACACCTAGTGGCGGTTTAGTGGATCTTCAGGTCTAGGACTTAGGTCCACTATAGACCAGAAAAAAAAAAAAAAAAAAAAAAAAGGGTTTTTTTTTGCTTAAAGGGACTCAGCCTTAGATCCAGCAGTATCTGAGTCTACCTTGGACTCCGGCTAACGGGCATTGGTGTGTCAATACTCACAGGCTTCCTCGGTATTGCCACCTCCCAGGCGGGTAAAAAAGATTTTTTTGAAAAAAAAAAAAAAAAAAAAAAGAGAAATATAAAAGAAAAAGAGAGAAATTAGTTCTTTTTCATTTTCTCTCATACCTGCCCTCATATTGGTTATTCCTAGCTACAACAGTCAGGTGTTGGCTATAGGGGTGACCCAAGGTTGTACAATGGCTCCAAAGGGATCTGGACCAGCCAAGGCTGCTAAAGGTACCAAAAAGCAAAAGGGGTCTCCATCGGGGTCAGAGGATTTGGGCCAGGCTTCTACGGCCCCACCCTCGCCAGTCAGGACACCGAGTGGCATAGTACAAGAGCCATTGGGGGTGCTGGGGGCAGAGGCGGCCCCCGATCCACCCATTCCCGTTTACGTGACGGAAGAAATGCTAGCAGCCACCATGTGTGGGCTAGAGAAAAGGTTAACTGCGTTGTTTTCCCGTCCTTGCCCAAGTAGCAAGCGGGCTAGATCCCCTTCACCCAGTGTGGGGTTTTCAGATGCGGAGGTCTCCTCTTCAGAGGAACGGGACCCACAAGGGGATCAGGCAGACCCAAGTCCCGACGGTTCAGACAGGGAAAATTCCACTATAGATGAATATTTTTCGGCCTCTCAAGCGGAGGGCCTGTGGATCCAGTCTTTGACAGATATGGTTCGCACTGCCTTTAAACTTCCAGTGCCAGAACTAGTAGCCCCGGAGGTATCCTCATTGGGTTCTTTAAAGGCCCCATTAACTGGTGCATCCTTTCCAATGCACCCCCTTCTGCGGAACGTGATTTACCAAGATTGGGCTCGACCTGATAGAATCTTTGTCCCTCCTAAAAGATTCTCTATTCTCTACCCTATGGAAGAGGAATATGTAAAGAAATGGGCTCTCCCTACAGTGGACGCAGCCATTTCCTGCGTGAATAAATCCCTGACTTGTCCGGTTGAAAATGTCCATATGTTCAAGGATCCGGTCGACAAGAAATTCGAGACCCTACTGAAAGCATCAGTAGGTGCCATGGTTCAGCCAGCAGTAGCAGCCATTGGTGTTTGTCAGGCCTTGAAGGATCAGGCAAAGCATATATTGAAGGACATGCCGGCTCAGCATACTCATGAATTAGCAGAATTCCCTAGGGCTCTCTGCTTTGCAGTAGATGCTATTAAGGACTCCATCCAACAGGCATCCCGTTTATCTCTACTGATGGTTCACATGCGTCGTCTTTTGTGGCTAAAGAACTGGTCAGCAGAGGCACCCTGCAAAAAGCTTCTAGCAGGGTTTCCCTTTCATGGGGGAAGACTATTCGGGGAAGACCTAGATAAATATATCCACACCATATCAAGTGGAAAAAGTACTTCCTTACCGGTCAAGAAAAGACCGCGTGGGCCCACGTTTAAACGACAGGCCATTGCAGGCTCGGCCCCTTCGACTTCCCGTCAGTATCGACGGCCTCCCGGGCGTTCAACAGTTAATAGCCGCCCACAGGGACAAGCCGCGGCAAACAAGAGGCCCTGGTCTCGCAAGCCGGCTAAACCAGTCATCAAATCAGATTCATGAAGGGGCGCCCCCACTCTCTTGGGTGGGGGGAAGACTTCAGTTTTTCTCCGAAGTCTGGAAGGCCAGAATTCCCGACTCTTGGGTTCGGTCCGTAGTAGCCTCAGGCTACAAACTAGAGTTTCGAGAAATCCCCCCTCCTCATTTTCAGGGGTCAAGTCTTCCAAGCGACCCGTTAAAGAGGGCCTCTCTCGTAAAGGCGTTGGATCGCCTCTTGCTCCAAGGAGTAATTGTAGAAGTACCAACCCAAGAAAGGGGGTCTGGGATTCTACTCCAACCTTTTTGTTATACCAAAACCCAATGGCGACGTCAGGCCTATATTAGACCTCAAACGCCTAAATCGCTTTCTAAGGATTCAGACCTTCCGTATGGACTCCATACGTTCAGTGACAACCAGCCTGCATCAGGGCGACTTCCTAGCATCTATAGACATAAAGGATGCATATCTGCATGTGCCAATTTACCCAGCACATCACAAGTTTCTTCGTTTTTACGATAAACCAAAGTCATTATCAGTTCGTAGCCCTCCCTTTCGGGTTGGCAACAGCTCCACGGGTATTCACAAAGGTGTTAGCCCCGGTACTAGCCGTCCTAAGGACAGAAGGCATCTTGGTCCTAGCATACCTGGACGATCTCCTGGTTATCGACAGTTCAGCTTCCAACCTCAATCATGCAGTAGTCCGCACAGTGCGGCATCTAGAAGAGTTCGGGTGGATTGTGAACCAAGAAAAATCAAGGTTACATCCCACAAGACAGTTGGAATATCTAGGCTTTCGGTTAGATACAGAATGCCAGAAGGTATTTTTACCTCAAGAGAAGATCAGGTCGTTGATTCAAACGATTCAAATAGTCTTAGGCAAAAAGAAGCCGACTATTCGCCTATGCATGCGACTGCTGGGGAAGATGGTGGCCGCCTTCGAAGCAGCGCCCTACGCCCAGATCCATACCAGAATTCTGCAAGCAGCTATTCTCTCTGCTTGGAACAAGTCCATACAGGCATTAGACCGTCCATTAGTTCTTTCTCCAGAAGTCAGGCACAGCCTGTACTGGTGGCTGATCCCTCAAAAATTATCAAAAGGGAAAACCTTTTGCCCCATCTCGTGGAAAATAGTAACCACAGATGCCAGCCTAACAGGTTGGGGGGGCAATCTTAGGAAAACGGACCCAGCAGGGACAGTGGTCAGAGGCAGAAAGTCTGCTTCCCATCAATGTCCTAGAGATCAGAGCTGTTCGGTTGGCCCTGGTCGCCTGGACTCTCCCCTGCAGGGTCTGCCAGTAAGGATACAGTCCGACAATGCCACGGCGGTGGCATACATAAACCACCAGGGGGGCACAAAGAGCCTGGCGGCTCAAAGGGAAGTAAACCTAATTTTTGCATGGGCCGAAGCCCATGTACCCTGCATCTCAGCAGTGTTCATCCCAGGGATAGACAATTCTCAAGCAGATTTTTTGAGTCGTCAACAGTTGCTCCCGGGAGAGTGGTCTCTTCACCCCCAGGTATTCCAAGAGATTTGCCAAAGATTCGGAGTTCCCGATGTGGACATCATGGCAACAAGATTCAACAAGAAATTGGACAAATTTGTATCCCGAGCCAGGGACCCCTCGGCCTACGGGACCGATGCGTTGGTTTGCCCCTGGCACCAGTTTTCTCTCCTGTATGCGTTCCCTCCACTACAGATGATTCCCCGCCTTCTACGAAGGATCAGGGTGGAGCGCAGGCCGGTGATCCTGGTGGCCCCAGCCTGGCCCAGAAGGGCTTGGTACGCACTCATCGTGAGGATGTCAGTAAGGGCACCGTGGCCACTCCCCCTGCGCCCAGATCTGCTGTCTCAGGGCCCGATCTACCACCCTGCTTCACAGCAGCTAAATTTGATGGCTTGGCGGCTGAATCTCTAATTCTTAAGGGCAGAGGCCTCTCGGCCCAAGTCATATCTACGTTAATTCAAGCTAGAAAGCCAGTCTCTAGAAATATCTATTACAGAGTCTGGAGAACCTATGTGGAGTGGTGCGAGTCTCAAGGAGGGCATCCTCGCAAGTTTTTTATTGACAGGATCTTGCGATTCCTCCAGGTTGGCGTTGACAAGGGGTTGGCTCTTAGTACTCTAAAGGGGCAGGTGTCTGCCTTATCGATATGGTTTCAAAGGCCTTTGGCCACACATTCGCTTGTAAAAACCTTTTTGCAGGGGGTCTTGCATGTAAATCCCCCTATTAGAGCTCCCCTCTGCCCCTGGAATTTAAATCTGGTCTTGTCAGCTTTACAAAAGCAGCCGTTTGAACCTCTGACAGAAATCCCTCTTGTGCTGCTAACCCGAAAGTTGGTTTTCTTGGTGGCTATGGCTTCGGCCAGAAGGGTCTCCGAGCTGGCAGCCTTGTCTTGCAGGGAACCGTACCTTATTCTGCATAAGGACAGAGTGGTTCTGCGGCCTCAGCCTTCTTTCCTTCCTAAGGTCATATCCAGTTTTCACTTGAATCAGGACCTAGTCCTACCATCCTTCTTTCCTACTCCCCAGTCCAGAGAGGAAAGATTGCTTCATACTTTGGATGTGGTCCGAGCCATGAGGGTTTATCTCAAGGCTACAGAAAAGATTAGGAAAACAGATGTGCTTTTCATTCTTCCGGATGGCCCCAAGAAGGGTCAGCCGGCTGCCAAGTCTTCCTTGGCTAGGTGGATTAAGCAGCTGATTTTTCAGGCCTATGGTCTGAAGCGCGTTCCACCTCCCTTATCAGTTAAAGCCCATTCTACGAGGGCCATGAGTGCCTCTTGGGCGGCACACCATCAGATCTCTATGGCACAGGTTTGCAAAGCGGCAACCTGGTCTTCCGTACATACGTTTACTAAATTTTATAAGTTGGACGTCACAAAGGCTGCGGACGCAGCATTTGGGCAGGCGGTCCTACGGGCAGCAGTATAGAATCCTCTGGCCCGGTTCACGCCCCCTTTTTCTGTTGGTGGAGCTATTTTACCTCCTGATATAGTTTCTGTTTGGCTATTTTTTGCCTTACGGTCTCCCTCCCTTCATAGAGCATTGCTTTGGGACATCCCATATGTAATGGCTATGCGCTCTGTGTCCCGTGATGTACGATCAAGAAAAAGGGATTTTTAATAACAGCTTACCTGTAAAATCCTTTTCTTGGAGTACATCACGGGACACAGAGCTCCCACCCCTCTTTGTGGGAACATTGTGTAACCTCAGAGAAATTGCTTGCTACAAAACTAAAGCACTCTCAGTGGGAGGGGGTTATATAGGGAGGAACTTCCTGTGAAGTTGATTACACCAGTGTCCACACCTGAAGGTACTCCATATAACCCATATGTAATGGCTATGCGCTCTGTGTCCCGTGATGTACTCCAAGAAAAGGATTTTACAGGTAAGCTGTTATTAAAAATCCCTTTTTTATAGGTATATAATTGCTAAATCTGCACATTTGTTACAGGGAAATGCTGTGTTCAGTATATAAAAATGTACAGTCATAGCCTCTTTGTATGTTATATTCATGTTTTACAATTACTTGATTTATATTTACTTTCTAGTCTATATTATCAGATAGTCATTATCTTTGCTCCATGTGCATGCATGTTATTATTGCCGCTTAGGTCAATGTAGAAATAAAATGCAATGTGAGCCTTTAGCACACTGATCACAATAACCTACAACATCCACATGCAGGGGCGGACTGACCATTGAGGAACTCGGGCACTGCCCGAGGGCCCCATGCCACTAGGGGGCCCCATCAGGGTTGCCAGGCTCATTAAAACCAGGGACAGTATGTAAAGATCTGTGTTTTTTTTATATCTGTCCCTGATATGTCCAAAACCTACATGCTTTTGATGTGAAAATCCTGAGATTTTAGCTGCACTGCCTCTGTACTGCCACCTGGCTTGGTGGCCATCTGTAAGCCTGGGGGCCCCATAATATTCTATTGCCCGGGGGCCCCATGAGTTGTCAGTCCGCCCCTGTCCACATGTCACAGCAGCCTTGTCACAGGAGCTCGTGCTCTGTCACCCCCTGACCACATCATAAAACTTGGGTGACATTACTAGCCACAACCCGTCCATGTGTCACTCAGAACACAATGTTCTAGGAAGCAGATCCTCCAAGCACACCTACTGACACAGTCTGGAAATGAAGATTTGAATAATACATGCGCATCAGAATAGAAAGCAAAGGATTGCATTGAATTTATGACAGCAATCTATGCAATTAAAACAGATCCCCCAACCGGCAGATGCATCACTGTGTTCAATGCATGCAAAGAAGATTCCAGCAATGAATTCACCGTACTGTGCTATTACTTAGCTGAACAAATAATACACCAAAAAAATAATAATCAGCAAACAGCGAATGCAATAGTGACAAGTGACTCTAATGACAAGCAGAGCCATGTACCTGGGATAGCAGAGGTGATTGGCTTTTTCCATGTGACATAAACCAATGCATGGCTCTTTAGCTGCTCCTACCATCCACTGCAGATCCACAAGTGTATTCCATCCAAAAGAAAGCAATGCGATCAGCTGATCAGAAGATCTCCACCTGCGATCCCCCTGATATGTAGAGTCCCCAGGTGACCATCCTTTCCTACAAGACCCAGCAGAGGAACCTGAGCAGCAGACAACTCCTCCAAATGACCTGAGCAAAGTGTAATTCCCAAAGCCAAGGAGGAAAAAGCCGTGAAATAATCCAAGCAAGACGAATGCCCCCCTCACTGAGCCATCCGGAGAGCCGATCTTCTGCTGACAGACACTTTCCAAGCTGTGCAGTGTGTGCGATCAGCAGCCAACTGGACGGATCTCCGACGGGTCCTCCACCTAATTCCGTGATCGTCAGCACACACGTCAGTGGAGGAGGTCACAGAGCTCATGTGTGCTTCTCTCAACACAAGAATCCCATCTACTACACCAGCAGATATCTTCCCAAACTCTGCTAGATGCATGGGGGAGGAGGGGACCGCATGGGGGAGAACCTAGCAAGCATTGCATGGTGGGCTTCAAGAGGATCACAATCATCTTCTTCACTGCCAGGGGATGTGACATGTTCTATTCATGGTAGCCACTCTACAGCCTGACAATCGGGGTGAAGACTTGGGGGCTATTGTATCCCACTAAAAAGCCACTGGATACAATGCCATGGAAACTGAGCTATCCACTATAAGAATCTACCTGAGCCCCCATGTCAATGACTGCCTCTTCTCACTTACTCAATTCCTTTACTCTTCTAGTAATGCCCAAATGTTCCATTGTTGGTGATGCATCAGCTAAAGTTATACATGAACCTCATTTCAATGGCTAGCTCTTATTAGAATCTTGGTGTAAGGATTTGTACTCATCCAGTAAAGTATTTTGCCTTGTTGGTGTAGAACCAGCTAAAGTCTTACATGAACCCCATTTCAATGGCTAGCTCTTATTAGTATCTTGGTGTATGGATTGATATTCATTCAGTAAAGTATTTTCCCTTGCTGGTGTAGAACTAGCTAAAGTCATACATAAACCTAATTTCACTGGTTAGCAGCACTTATTAGTATCTCGATGTAAGGATTGATACTCATCCAGTAAAGTATTTTCCCTTGCTGGTGTAGAACCACCTACAGTCTTACATGAACCTCATTTCAATGGCTAGCTCGTATTAGTATCTTGGTGTAAGGATTGATACTCATCAAGTAAAGTATATTCCCTTGTTGGTGAATGCACCAGCTACAAATGAACATCATCATACAGAGGAGTCTTCTAAGTTACTTAATAGTTCAAAGATGGATACACATTCAATAAAGTCCAAGCTTCCCCTTGATGGTGATGCACCAGCTAAAGTCATACATGAACCTAATTTCAATCGCTTATTTTCAAACTATGAAGACTCCCCTGTTAAAATGATGTTCAGTTGTAGCTGATGCATTTACCAACAATGGAAACCACTTTACTGGATGAATATCAATCCTTACATCAGTGTTTCTCAACTCCAGTCCTCACACCCCCCCCCCCCCCCCAACAGGTCAGGTTTTCAGGATTTCCATTATTTTGTACAGGTGATTTGATCAGTTTCACTGCCTTAGTCATTCCCACAGCCTTTGAGGGAAATCCTGAAAACATGACCTGTTGGGGGGGGCTTGAGGACTGGAATTGAGAAACACTGCCTTACATCAAGATACTAATAAGTGCTAGCCAGTAAAATTAGGTTTATGTATGACTTTTGCTGGTTCTACACCAACAAGGGAAAATACTTTACTGGATGAGTATCAATCCTTACACCAAATATATCTTGGTGTAAGGATTGATATTCATCCAGTAAAGTATTTTCCCTAGTTGGTGTAGAACCAGTTAAAGTCATACATGAACCTCATTTCACCGGTTAGCACTTATTAGTATCTTTGGGTAAGGATTGCTATTCATCCAGTAAAGTATGTTCCCTTGTTGGTGAATGCACCAGCTACAAATGAACATCTTTTTAACAGAGGAGTCTTCATAGTTACTTAATAGTTCAAAGATGGATACTCATTCAGTAAAGTCCAAACTTCCCCTTGTGGGTGAATCACCAGCTAAAAGCATTCATTTTAAGGGCTAGTTCTTATTAGTTACTTGGTGTAAAGTTTGATACTCATCCAATAAAGTATTTTCCATGGCTGGTGATTCATCAGCTAAAGTCATAAATAACTTAATTTTATGGTTTAGCTCTTAGTTTCTTGATGTAAGGTTTGATAATCCTAGAGTAAAGTATTTTCCCATGTTGGTGATGCACCATGCTAAAGTCATAAATTAACCTAATTTCAATGGCTATCTCTTATTAGTTGCTTGATTCAAGGTATGATACTCATTCAGCCCCTTCCCTTGTTGGTGAATGCACCAGCTACAGTCATAAATGAACCTCATTCTAACAGGTGACTATTTATAGTTAATTGTGGTTCAAGGATTGATACTCATCCAGTGCAAATTTCCATTTGTTGGTGAAAGCTAAACACATAAATGAACCTAGTTTCAATAGCTTGTTAGTATCTTGGTGTAAGGTTTGATACTGAAACAGTTAACTATTTTCCCTTCTTGGTGATTGCACCAGCTACATTATTTTAAGAGATTAGTTTTTTTATTTACTTAGCGGTTCAAGGAAGGATACTCATCCAATAAAGTACAAACTTTGCCTTGTTGGTGAATGCACCAGTTACAGTCAAAAATGAACCTAATTTCAATGGCAAGCTCTTATTAGTTGCTTGGTTCAAGTGTTGATACTCATCATCAAGTAATTTCCATTGTTGGTGAATGCACCAGCTACAGTCATAAGTGAATCTTACTTTAATGGCTGGCTCTTCTAAATTCATTCTTGATGGTGACTGCACCAGTTACAGCTATAAATGAACAACATTTTAATGGCTGACTAGTTGTTTATCGATTTAAACGTTGCTTATTAACGTCCAAGCTTTCCCTTAGTGTCAACTGCACTATGGTAATATTTAAAGGACTGGCTCTTCCTGGTTATTTATTGGTTTAAGTTCAAACGTTCCCTTGTTGGTTATACACCAGCTACAGTCATTAATGAGCCTTATTTCAATAGCTGGCTGTTTCCTTTTGATTGATTCAAGATTTGATACTCAGCTAATAAAGACCAAACTTCCCCTTGTTGGTTATACACCAGCTATAGTCATTAATGAGCCTTATTTCAATAGTTGGCTGTTTCTTTTTGATTGATTCAAGGTTTAATACTCAGCCAAAGAAGACCAAATTTTCCCTTGTTGGTTATACACCAGCTATAGTCATTAATGAGCCTTATTTCAATAGCTGACTGTTTCCTTTTGATTGATTCAAGGTTTGATACTCAGCCAATAAAGACCAAACTTCCCCTTGTTGCTGATGCACCAGCTAGACTCTAGCTGGTGCATCAGCTCAGCAACAAGGGGAAGTTTGGTCTTTATTTGATGAGTATCAAACCTTGAATCAAAGTCATGAATGAACCTCATATTAACGGCTGGCTCTTAGTTGTATAGTTAATTATAATGTGATACTCATCCAAAAATGACCTTTCATGGTGCCTCCACCAGTTACACCCATAAATTCAGTTATAGTTCCTCCCTTATCATTTACAGTAAACACAATTGCTATGAGGAACTCACGTTTGTAAAGGTCTACTTGTCCCACATCTAGTGACTCCAATGTCCTTAGAGCACCCTACCTATACACTTCTTCTTTCATACAAAGCATGCATCCCACAATGACTCCCTTGTTTCTCAAGGTTACAAAGCAATAGCCAATCTTCAGGTATAAGACATGCCACTTTGAGACATAAGGTTACAGATCAACTTGATCAAACATAATGCAGCATAGTCCTGACATCCGACATGTAAGATATATATCAGGACTGATCAGAAGCAATCATAATGGAAGCTCAGGCTGGTAGGGATAGCCTTTGGATAAGAGACATTCTAACCCACCACTCAGCTTTTAGCTGTCACGTAACTAAAGCAGCCTAAAAGTGATTGAATACATTTGATTGGCTGTTTTTGAAAACACCCCGCTTCTCCTTTAAGACTAAATAAATGTCCAAATCATAAATCTGATGAGTACAATCTTTATTAGGCTTCTACTGCACTGCCATTAGAGTTTAGCTGTCATTATTGTGCCATCCAACAATGAACTCTACACACATCACCCGACAATTGGCAATATTAATAAAATATGCCCTGACAAGCACAATGATCAATCATTCCTACAAACATAACACATTGTTCCAAAAAGCATATTCTTAGTAAAAAATAAATAAAAAATAAAAACAGACCAAGAAAATATTCTACAAAAGACACATTTTGTGTACATTGACACAATGACTTATAACATGATAAACATCGTGCAGACAGCACAATTCTTTGCAGATCTGGATGGCAGTTCATGTTTATTAACAATTCTTGACTATAAACTGCATAGCAAACAACGCACACAACAAAGACACATAGTAACAAGAATACACAGAAGATAAACATAAAAGACAAACACTCCAAGGAGCAGCAACAACACTGTGATCACACACTGGATTTATACGTTTACTTGTGACAATGTAACACGAGGGGGATGTGATCACAATGACAGGGATCTAGTGGCTCTGGTGGTGATCGTATGATATTCGTCAACCATTTTAGCTAAACTAAGGAAACTGTGCCTCTCATTTGCTGTGTCAGCTCCTTTGCACATGCGTACGAGCCAGTTTTAAGGCAGCTATTTGTGTATTCTGCCAATACAGCTGGGCGCCTGCAGTACAGCACAGGGTTAACAATGTACCTGGCACACAGCACACAGCCCTACCTGGGGACTCATTAAGCTCTTCTGCATTGCTAAAGCAACAGGGAGTTGGGCTCTTGTCGCATTTCTTGTCCCTGATGCCATTGACAGTCATGTGCCTCCCTTGCACACAGTCTAGAGGGACTTTACACCTCCATATGTCCAAGGAAACACAGTGCACCAGAGTCTCTGCAGAACTACAAGCACCAGAGTGCCCTGCAGCCCCGTGCATTGACCAACAAATCTGAAATGCAAACTTAAAGTACATCTTAAACCAATAAGAAAATTGTATTGTGCTGTCTGCATTCGTTTTCTACGAGCACATAAAATACCAGTTGACCCTACCAGAAATCAATTGTTCTTGTGACATCTTTCTAAAAATCTCAATGTTACCACAGTTTCCTTCTGTGGACTACAGAACACCTCCCTTTCGTGCTATAGAGATCAGGGGAGGTGTCTCCATGAGTATTTCTGCAAACACAGAAAAGCACCAGTTGTCCTTGCCAGGAATTTGACGTTCTTGTTATTTCCTGCGAATTTAACTGAAGTCTCAATGTTATCAATCCTTCCAGTTCCTTTTGCGATAATACAGAACACCACCCTGTGTTGGGGGGGGGGGGGGGTTGTAGCCCAAATTAGCCCAAAGAGACAATGTTGCTCCTCCATAGATACAATACAGTGAGTAAGGGGTTGTCACCCTCGGAGAGCAAGTGTGCTACTGTAGGCTGCACCACAAGGTAAAGGAAAGGAAAAACAGCCTGAAAAGGGTAAACTAATGAAGTCACCACATCTATAGACTGGCAAATGGAAAGATTTAGCATTTTTGAGTTCAGCACTTTAACTTTATAACAAAGCACCCTGGATTAATACAAACAAAAATCAACACCCTGGATTATTCCAGATAAGATTGCTTTGAACTATTCCCTATCCAAATGCTAAAGCCTGATACAAATTAAGGTTATGTGGTTATGTAAAAATCACAGGAATGGATACCTTGGGGTTGATTTACTAAAGGCAAACAATGTGCTTACTTTCCAAGGGAAGCTGTTCTTTGCAAGGGAACTTTCCCTAGCTTAGTGACCCTGGTGAAAACTCACTTTGCAATGAATAGCCCATCAAGTGCAAGAAAAACAACTACTAAAGGCAAACAGACTGCTTACTTTCCAAGGGAAGCTGCTCTTTGCAAGGGAATTTCCCCCTAGCTTAGTGAACCTGGTGAAAACTCACTTTGCAATGAATACCCAATCAAGTGCAAGAAAAACAACTACTAAAGGCAAACAGACTGCTTACTATCCAAGGGAAGCTGCTCTTTGCAAGGGAATGTTCCTCTAGCTTATTGAACCTGGTGAAAACTCACTTTGCAATGAATACCCAATCAAGTGCAAGAAAAACAACTACTAAAGGCAAACAGACTGCTTACTTTCCAAGGGAAGCTGCTCTTTGCAAGGGAATTTCCCCCTAGCTTAGTGAACCTGGTGAAAACTCACTTTGCAATGAATACCCAATCAAGTGCAAGAAAAACACAATTTTTGCTTGCTCATGATTGGATGATGAAAGTCAGCAGATCCTTGCCCCATTCACTAAGCTCTGGAGAAAATTCCCTTGCAAAGTGAACACTCTGTTTGCCTTCAGTAAACCAACTCACTTATGTTTTGTACAAAAATAGTACTGGATTAATCCAAGCATAAAACTCAACACCCAGGATTATTCCAGATAAGATTTCATTTAACTATTCACTATCCACATGCTACAACCTGTTACAAATAAAGGTTATATGGTTATGTACAATGCACAGGAATGGGTACCTTGGGGTTGATTTACTAAAGGCAAACAGGCTGCTTAATTTGCAAGGGAAGCTGCACTTTTCAAGGAAATTTTCCGCTAGCCTAGTAAACCTGGTGAAAATTCACTTTGCAATGAATTCCCAATCGTGTGCAAGAAAAACAACTACTAAAGGCAAAGGGGCTGCTTACTTTCCAATGAAAGCTGCTCTTTGCAAGGGAATTTCCCCCTAGCTTAGTGAACTTGGTGACAATTCACTTTGCAATGAATACCCAATCAAGTGCAAGAACAATAACTACTAAAGCCAAACAGTCTGCCTACTTTTCAAGGAAAGCTGCTTGTTGCAAGGGAATTTTCCCCTATAGCTTAGTGAACCTGGTTAAATTCACTAAATTCACTTTGAAATAAATATCCAATCAAGTGCAAGATAAAGAAATACTAAAGGCAAAAAGTATGTTTACTTTGCAAGGAAAGCTGCTTGTTGCAGGGGAATTTTCCCCTAGCTTAGTGAACTTGGTGACAATTCACTTTGCAATGAATACCCAATCAAGTGCAAGAAAAATAACTACTAAAGCCAAACAGTCTGCCTACTTTTCAAGGAAAGCTGCTTGTTGCAAGGGAATTTTCCCCTATAGCTTAGTGAACCTGGTTAAATTCACTAAATTCACTTTGAAATAAATATCCAATCAAGTGCAAGATAAAGAAATACTAAAGGCAAAAAGTATGTTTACTTTGCAAGGAAAGCTGCTTGTTGCAGGGGAATTTTCCCCTAGCTTAGTGAACCTGGTGAAAATTCACTTTGCAATGAACACCCAATCAAGTGCCAGAAAAACAACTACTAAAGGCAAACAGTATGCTTACTATCCAAGGAAAGCTGTTTGTTGCAAGGGAATTTCCCCCTAGCTTAGTGAACCTGGTGAAAATTCACTTTGCAATAAATATCCAATCAAGTGCAACATAAAGAACTACTAAAGGCAAAGAGTGTGTTTACTTTCCAAGGAAAGATGCTTGTTTCCCCCTAGCTTAGTGAACTTAGTGAACATTCACTTTGAAATAAATATCCAATCAAGTGCCAGAACAACAACTACTAAAGGCAACTACTATCCAAGGAAAGCTGCACTTTGCAAGGGAATTTCCCCCTAGCTTAGTGAACTTGGTGAACATTTACTTTGCAATGAATACCCAATCAAGTGCAAGAAAAAACAAAATTTTTGGCCATTTTGCACACGATTGGACGATGAAAGTCAGCAGATCCTCGCCCCATTCACTAAGCTCTGGAGAACATTCCCTTGCCAAGTGAACACTCTGCCTTCAGTGAACCAACCCACGTACGTTTTGTACAAAAATAGGAGTTGTAAATGTGTTGGAGTCTGAGGACACATTTCCAAGTGTTGTGATGACATGTATGTATAAGCACAGGGCTGTGCTGGCAGTGACAGTGTCCCCAGCCCAGGACTGCCATGTCAGTGGAGGGATCATGATGGATGGACCTTAGTCCTCCGCCTGGACTTTACACACTGACAAGTCTGCTGGAGGAAAAAATCTTCCCACCATCACACCGCCTTTATTTCTTGTTTCATTCGCTAAAACACCTCCTGAGACAACAAATGAAAGTGAAAGGGAAGACCTACCTTGCACGGTTTGTTTTTTTCCCATGACAAAGTATCCGGTGTGCCGGTGTAGCAGGCGGTGGCGGTGACAGTGACAGTGGGGAGGTACACACAGCGCCTGCCTGCTCTGTGCCTGCTCTCTGCCTGGCTCTGTGCCTGCTCTCTGCCTGGCTCTGTGCCTGCCTCTGTGTCTGCCTCTGTGTCTGCCTCTGCCTGCTCTGCCTTTTCTCCTTTGTAACTTTTAAAGTGATTTTCCACTTCGACTCAAATACAAGTTGCGAGTCATTTCGAAAGAACGTCACATGGCCTGTAAGAGACAGATCCCAGCCCAGCACTTCCTATCCCCCGAATCTAATAGGGATCTGCTGGGATCCAGTCCCGACACATCGGATCGCACATCGGATCGCACACACACACAGCTGTCCGCCTTACCCGGGTGAAGTTTATTGGCAGCACCTTAGAGATCGGGGCACTCCTCCGTCTGCTGTGTGCAGTGCAGCTCCTTCCAACATGGCATCCACCCAGAGCAGCACATGCACCGACTGCTAGCTACTACTACACCATTCTCACACTACTCCCTCCATGACCTTTACTGCACTTACAGCAACATTTCTGAGCCAATTAAAGAGTGTTTGTCAGCCAAGCCTCCTCCACCCATGCCTATTGATAGCCTGCCCTGATCCCAGCATTGTCACTGGGCATGTGACATATGACAGCATTGGTGGCTGCCATCACTCACTGTGCACCGCCACTGTCATTGTCTCTGCCATGGCTGGCAGCTAATAGCTTGGGTTATTTATTTATTTATTTTTTACAGGTTGTGATCCAAGAAAAAAACTTAGATTAGGTTTCCCTTATCAGTTACTAAAGTGTAAATATAATACAGGCATACCCCACTTTTAAGTACACAATGTTTTTGTTTTTTTTACTAAAGCTTAAAAGCACAAAATCAGGCTCACTTCTCCATATAAACCAATGAGCTTCCAGGTTTTATTACCAGGATTAATCGAACAAGCTGGGGTTAGAAGCTCATTGGTTTCTATACAGAAGTGAGCCTGATTTTGCACTTTCCAGCATTAGTATATAACCCCATTGTGTACTTAAAAGTGGGGTATGCCTGTAATAATATACGGCTGATTGTGCACTCTCCAGCAATAGTAAATAAGACCCATTGTGTACTTAAAAATGGTGTATGCCTGTACTTTGCAAAGGTAATTATAATAGCACTGACAATTTATACATACTGTACATTCACACCAGTCTCTGCCCTGAAGAGCTTACAGTTTAGCAATCTATAGGTCATATTTCAACCAGAGAATATAGAAAATGAGAATATATAGACTCCATGCATGCTGGGATTCAATCCAATGAGTGGAACCAAGCCACTGTGGTGCCCAATATACTGAAACTTACAAACCCTAGATGTCTTCTTTTTCATTTTTAAGGATTTTTTCCCCCTTTATCTCTCCCTTTTATAATCCCCCCACTAACACACTTTGGGGGTTATTTACTAAAACTGGCACACTCTGTTGCAGCTGTGCATGGTAGCCACTGTGGTGCCCAATATATTGAAAAACTTACAAACCCTAGAGGTTTTTCTGTCTTCTTTTTCATTTTTTATTGATTTTTTCCCCCTTTATTTTTTCTTTTTATAATCCCCCCACTAACACACTTTGGGGTTATTTACTAAAACTTCCACACTCTGTTGCAGCTGTGCATGGTAGCCACTGTGGTGCCCAATATATTGAAAAACTTACAAACCCTAGAGGTTTTTCTGTCTTCTTTTTCATTTTTTAAGGATTTTTTCCCCCTTTATATTTTCCTTTTATAATCCCCCCACTAACACACTTTGGGGTTATTTACCAAAACTGGCACACTCTGTTGCAGCTGTGCATGGTAGCCACTGTGGTGCCCAATATATTGAAAAACTTACAAACCCTAGAGGTTTTTCTGTATTCTTTTTCCTTTTTTAAGGATTTTTCCCTTTATTTTTTTACCTTTTATAATCCCCCCACTAACACACTTTGGGGGGTATTTACTTAAACTGGAGCACTCTGTTGCAGCTGTGCATGTTAGCCACTGTGGTGCCCAATATATTGAAAAACTTACAAACCCTAGATGTTTTTCTGTATTATTTTTCCTTTTTTAAGGATTTTTACCTTTATTTTCCCCCTTTATAACCTCCACACTAACACACTTTGGGGGGTATTTACTAAAACTGGAGCACTCGGTTGCAGCTGTGCATGGCAGTCACTGTGGTGCCCAATATATTGAAACTTACAAATCCTAGATTTTTTTTCTGTATTATTTTAAATTTTTTGGGGGATTTTTCCCTTGATTTTATATTTTTATAATCCCCCCATAAAACTGGAGAACTCTGTTGCAGCTGTGCATGATAGGCAACCAGGGGTTGATTTCCTAAAACCAGAGTTCAAAATCTGGAGCAGCTGTGCATTGTAGTCACTGTGGTGCCCAATATATTGAAACTTACAAATCCTAGATATTTTTCTGTATTATTTTTTTTATAGGATTTTTATAGGATTTTTCCCATTTTTTTTTTTTTTTTTTTAGCAGTAACACACTTGGGGGGGTATTTACTAAAACTGGAGCACTCTGTTGCAGCTGTTCATGGTCGACAATCAGGGGTTGAGTTCCTAAAACCAGAGAGTGAAAAATCTGGTGCAGCTGTGCATAGTAGCCAATCAGCTCCTAACTTCAGCTTGTTTAATTAAGCTTTCAAAATAAAACCCCAAAGCTGATTGGTGTCTATGTAGAGCTGCACCAGATTTTGCAAGCTCCAGCTTTAGTAAATTAATACCTCAGGAGTTGATTTACTAAAACCAGAGAGCGCAAAATCTGGTGCAGTTG
Organism: Rana kukunoris; assembly: GCA_029574335.1. Lineage (NCBI taxonomy): Eukaryota > Metazoa > Chordata > Amphibia > Anura > Ranidae > Rana > Rana kukunoris. Next base: position 128,345,729 of record CM056051.1, read on the forward strand.
TGCATGGTAGCCAATCAGCTTCTAACTTAAGATTGGTTTCTGTTCATAACTGTGGCAGATTTTGCACTCTCCAGTTTCAGCCCTGCGTGGGTTTCCTCCGGGTACGCCGGTTTCCTTCCACACTCCAAAGATGTGCTGGTAAGTTAATTGGCTTCTGTCTAAAATTGCCCTAGTATGTGTATGAATGTGAGTTAGGGACCTTAGATTGTAAACTCCTTGAGGGCACTCAAGGCAGGGACTGATGTGAATTATTATTATTAATATACAGGATTTATATAGTGCCAACAGTTTACACAGCACTTTACAATATAAAGGGGGGCAGTTAATGTACAATATATATGTAAAGCTCTGTGTAAATTGTAAATTGACTGCGCTATATAAGTACCTGTAATAAATAAATATATAAATCTCTCCAATGTCCTAGAATGGCTACTCTTGATCCCCCACTGTATCTTTGGAGGAGAACCAAAGCTACCCCCAGAAAACAGCATTGTCATCCGGTGGTGAGATGGACTTCACATAAGTAGCTCACAAATTGAAGCCAAACTCCAACTAACATCCTTTTAAAGTGGTTGTAACCCCCCACCAAGAAGTTACACCTACAGGTAAGCCTAGATTAAGGCTTACCTGTAGGTGTTAGCAATATTTCCTAAACCTACACAGTTTAGGAGATATTTGCAAATAGGTATACACTATTGTGTGTGCCGCATGCGTGCCGTAGACAATGGCTCAGGCGCTGTTAAAATCCCAATAAAACCTGCAATGCCGTATTTAAAGGCTCCCGTGCATGCGCGGAGTGACGTCTTCGGCAATCTGGCCAATCACATCGGCGAAGTAACCTTCTGGGTATCTGTGGCTGGAAGGGGGAGACGAGGACGGCTTTGGGGGCTTCGATCTAAGGAAAGTAATGCATAATGAGCTAGTATGCTAGAAATTCTAGCTCATTATGACTTTGTCTTGCGTGTGTTTTAAAAAAAAAATGTTCAGGGTTTACAACCGCTTTAGGCAACTGCAGCTTTAGAGAACAACGTTGTGCATAAATTAACAAAAAGCTGACCATTGTAAGCACCCCTGGCAGTGTTAAATGGTTTGTCTCAGCCCAATAACTAACACTTTTGCTGGACAGTTTGGTCTGTTTAAGGAGGTTGAAAAAAATAACAGATTTACTGGCAGGATCAATAAGTGGAAATAAAGGAAATTAAATCAAACTTATATAGGCATCACATAAAGTCCCATACACACTATTAGATTTTCTGCAGATTTTTGGCTTCAGATTTACCAAAGCCATGTAGTGCAAGGGCCTGCCTGATTGCATACAAATTGAAACTCTTATTATATGGTTTTGGCAAATCTGAAGACAAAAATCTGCAGAAAATTTGAATACAGTAAAACCTTGGTTTGAGAGTGTTTTGCAAGACAAGCAAAATGTTTTAATACATTTTGTCTTGACATACAAGTGATGTCTTGATATAAGAGTAGCGTCATGTCACAACTGGGTATAAAAGAGAAGAGAGAAACATCTAAGTGTAGCAATATGGTTACATTTAACCACTTAAGGACCGCCACATGTACATTTACGTCGGCAGAATGGCACCGACAGGCACATCAACGTATATATACGTTGGTGCCTTGAGGTGGGTCGGGGGTCCGATCGGGACCCCCCCCCCCGGTACATGCGGCGGTCCCCGCGGCTGTACGAGCGATCTGTGCAGAGGGGGCGGCGGTTCGTTTTTGTCCGCCCCCTCCGGATCGCTCCCAGCCAATGCGCGCGCCCGCCTGTGTGTCACTTCCTCCTCCTGTGTAAACACAGGAAGGAGGAAGCGATGTGATCTCTCCCCTCAGCGGTTTTTTCATCCACTGCTGAGGAGAGATCACATCACACAGTAAGTCTGCACAACACTACACTGACACACACTACACATAAACACATTTAACCCCCGCGATCGCACCCCCTCCCCCCCTGTCACAGTGTCACTGAATGTAGTAATCATACATGTATGATTACTGTATTTAGTGTCAGTGTGACAGGCATGGCTGTATCCTGGCCTAGGCCAACAAGGCCCAGGCCTAGGGCAGCACTTTGCAGGGGGGCAGCACGGAAAGAGTCCCCACCGGCTTGCGCTACACTGTTAGTGTAGTGGCAGTCTTATGGGGCAGACTGGGTTGAGAGGCAAATTAGTCTAGCGCCCCTATAAAGCGGCCGCACTGCTTCTGTTATGCAGATGGCCAGCATTCTGCAACTGTGGTGGTGGTGGGGTTCTGCTGCACCATTGGCATGGTTATATCTTCTTAGTCCTCTCCATAATATTATCAGAAATTTGTGCTTGAAGTAGAACTCTAGGCAACACTTTATTTGTCATTTTGGATAGAGTAAGGGAAGGTTATAGCCCCTGTCAGTTTATTTTTTACCATCCCTGTCCCATTGCAGAGATTTTCCTTCACTTCCTGCCCCACAGCCAAACAGGAAGTGAGAGGAAATCTATGCAAATTGAGGGAATCTATCCCCCCCTCCACCCGGCCCTCAAAACTAGTGTCCCCACTCAAATTTTTTAAGGCAGGTCTTAAACAGAAAGGGGCGTGGCCTTAACAGGAAGGGGTGTGTTGTATTTAAATTAGGGTGTGCACGAGTTTAGTCAGGCCTAGGGCAGCACAAAACCTAAATACACCTCTGGTGACAGGTAGTTAGGTTAGGGTTAGGTTCAGGGTAGCCCCATACCCCCCCCCCCAATAAAGTTTTAACCCCTTGATCACCGCCCTAGTTAACCCTTTCACTCCCTATTGCCAGCGTCACTAAGCGATCATTTTTCTGATCGCTGTATTAGTGTCGCTGTTCCTGCTAGGTAGCTATTTTTTTTTTATTGCGATTTTTTTTTTACTAACGACATGTGGCTAAATACATTTTGGCATAAATGTTTGACTAAAATTTAGTTTATTTGATTTTTCTTATAACAAAAAGTAAAAAATATAGATTTTTTTTCAAAAATGTCGCTCTATTTTTGTATATAGCGCAAAAAATAAAAATCGCAAAGGCGATTAAATACCACCAAAAGAAAGCTCTATTTGTGGGAAGAAAAGGACGCAAATTTTGTTTGGGAGCCACGTCGCACGACCGCGCAATTGTCAATTAAAGCGACGCAGTGCCGAATCGCAAAAAGGGGCAAGGTCATTTACCTGCATTTTGGTCCGGGTCTTAAGTGGTTAATGAAGGTACAACATTTAGCAACTTGTTGCTACACTTAGAGGTGCCTCTCTTCTCTTTTATACCCTGTAAAAAAATGCTTTGATATACAAGTGCTTTGTATTACAAGCATGTTTCTGGACAAAATTATGCTCGCAAACCAAGATTTTACTATAGTGTGTATGGGGTCTTAGGCTAGCCATACATTATACAATTATCCTCCTCAACTTTCCTTTGGATTTACCAAAACCATATAATATGAGGTCACACCTGAACACTTTCAATTTTGTATGCAATCAGACAGGCCCTTCTACTACATAGTTGAAGGCAAATCTAATGGAAATTGAATAAGAAATGTGTATAACGTATGGCCAGCCTTAAGGTTTGAACTCATATTATATGGTTTTGGTAAATCTGAAGACACAGATTTGTAGAAAATCTAATGGTGTGTATGAGGCCCAAGAATTGCGAATTGTCTTTTGGGGTTTAGATGCATGTGAGACCTATCTCATGTGTATTGCTCTGCTGCAGATCATACATTTTACTACAGGCTTCTCATTGCAGCTGCTGCTTTTATGAAACCTGGAGCAAATTTGTCACCAACACCTACATACTTTCCACTTCTTGTATTTCCAGTGAAGGGAAAGGTTCAGATCTGAAATGCTTCAGATGCTTCAGAAAATGTACATTTCAGAAAGCCTTTTATTTCCTTGTTTTAGTGATTTATCTCAGATCAGTGTATTTTCAGTCTGTCTTTGTTCCTGGATGGCACTGCCTACACAGACTGCATGCCTCTTGAATTTCCCATTAAGAATAAAGAAAAAAAAAATACTCTTTACCAACCCCTTTATTTGACTCTATATGTGTCAGATACTATACTCTATACAAGTAGCAATAAAATGATTTTATATGATATAGCATTGGATTGTTTGTCCATAGGATTTATTCCTATGGTCCTTTGCTTTCTGTTAGAGGAATATCTTGCTTGTTGGAGAGATGAATCCATTTCATTTGCCATCCATTCATCAGTGTTAGTGTGCAGACCATACATTGTACATCCTCAATCTCATTTCACCAATGGCCATTGTTCTCCAATAGAAATAAACAGACGATGAGCTTTTCTTCTTTGTTAGCAGTGCAGGATCCAGTGTGACATGAGATGTAGGGATGGTTGGACAGCTCGTACTTACACATCCAGCAATCTGACAACTGAGCAGTGTTTATAGTGGGGAGCTTGTCACCCTTGCCAATCCAATCATTTCATTTTTACACTTGCCATAAGATTAAAAAAATAAATAAAAAATCAGCAACAGACATAAGCCAGAGGATCAACTCTATCACCATCCTAACATATAGTCGGGTTTTATGATGGGGGGCAGTGATGTGCAAAGTGCAATCACCTATAGTAACCAATCAGAATTAAATTTTTATCATGATCACCCAAGCTGGCTTATTGAGCTTTGAATATCTATATAAAAAAATATTATGTAAACAAGACTCTTAACTTCTATAATATTTCCTAAGAATTACACAGCATTAGGCTGGATTAACACTGATATTAGTGCTTCTTGCATTTTGCAGATTTACACTTAACATTGTTTCCTATGGAACACCTTCTGTAGTGCAAATTTGCAAAATGCAAAATCCAGCCTAAGAGATAAGCTTTATAGGAACAGGCCTGTATGAATTATTGTATACATCTATCTCTGCCACTTATGTGTTTTCCTTTATTGGTCCTCTAATCATGTTATTTTATACTCCTTACTGATATGATAATTTATTTTTAAATTAATGTAGAAGAGTCTGAGAATATTTCTACAGAATATATTGAGTAACACATCTTTTTACATACAAATATTTCAGGTTTTCTAAGTGCATGACTAACGCTCTTATTATTTTTATTCATGTCTGTAATTAAATATAATGATGTAGAATCAGACCATAAACTCGCACACTGCCCTAACCCACACAGTGTATAGACCTACAATGACGCAGCGCCATCTAGTGGACGTTATGCACTTACAAGTCGCACTGTCAGGATTGTTGGGTGGGTTTGCTGCGCATTGCTTGCAGTTTATCTCCACAAGTGCTTACAATGATTTGGTAAAAATGTATTAAGATTGGCACAAATTATCTCTGCTCTTGATTGACTCAAGGCAGGTAGTGTATGTTTGAGCAGGCAGAGTATGTTGGTGTTTTCAGTCCTATTTTATCTATTAAATTCTAGGTTGCTTATCTAATCCTGGCCATTATGATCATAGATGTGTGTAGGGGGTGTGCCGCAGGGCTGTCTTTTCCATTGCGCACACTGGGAAGTTGCCCGGGGGCCCCAATTGCCTAGGGGGCCCCATCGGCTGCCCAGCGACCCTAGTAAAAAATGGTGGAGAGCAGCAGGTCAGAACTGTAGAACTGTATCGTGTCTACAGTCTTTTTTGCAGTGCCAGTAAAAAAATGTGGTTCTGCCAGTAAATTTCATAATTTTTGTCAGTAAATTCTTCTACGTGATTGTGTAGACAGGGCCCCAGTGCACTGTATTGCCTGGGGGCCTATAATGCTCTCAAGATGGCACTGGTGTGTCGGGTGTGCCCGGGAACACCCTATTCATCCCATGTGGTGCAAATTTCCCCTGCTGATATTTCACAAGAGCCCCTCAACAGGGTTCTTAACCACTTAAGGACCGCCTCCTGCAGATTTACGTCGGCAGAATGGCACGGCTGGGCACATCAACGTATATATACGTTGGTTTTAGTACCCAGCCGTGGGTCGCGGGCGCGCGCCCGCGGGCGCGCGCCCGCGACCCGGTCCGAAGCTCCAGGACCGGGACCGCGGGATTCGCGGACCCGATCGCCGCTGCAGTGCGGCGATCCGTCCCTGGAGCGGAAGAACGGGGAGAGCCGTGTGTACACACGGCTTCCCCGTGCTTCTCTGTGGCCGGAGCATCGATCGCGTCATCCCTGTAATAGGGGGACGCGATCGATGACGTCACACCTACAGCCACACCCCCCTACAGTAGTAAACACACACATTAGGTACACATTCCCTACAGCGCCACCTGTGGTTAACTCCCAAACTGCAACTGTCATTTCCACAGTAAACAATGCAATTTAAATGCATTTTTTGCTGTGAAAATGACAATTGTCCCAAAAATGTGTAAAAATTGTCCGAAGTGTCCGCCATATTGTCGCAGTCACGAAAAAAATCGCTGATCGCCGCTATTAGTAGTAAAAAAAAAAATAATTAATAAAAATGCAATAAAACTATCCCTTATTTTGTAAACGCTATAAATTTTGCGAAAACCAACCGATAAACGCTTATTGCGATTTTTTTTACCAAAAATATGTAGAAGAATACGTATCGGCCTAAACTGAGGAAAAAAAATGTTTTTTTATATATTTTTGGGGGATATTTATTATAGCAAAAAGTAAAAAATATTGCATTTTTTTTTAAATTGTCGCTCTATTTTTGTTTATAGCGCAAAAAATAAAAACCGCAGAGGTGATCAAATACCACCAAAAGAAAGCTCTATTTGTGGGAAAAAAAGGACGCAAATTTTGTTTGGGAGCCACGTCGCACGACCGCGCAATTGTCTGTTAAAGCGACGAAGTGCCGAATCGCAAAAACCCCTTGGGTCATTTGCCAGCGTATTGGTCCGGGTCTTAAGTGGTTAAATATATTTTTTTAACCACTTAAGACCCGGACCAATATGTAGGTAAAGGACCTGGCCAGTTTTTGCGATTCGGCACTCTGTCGCTTTAACTGACAATTGCGCGGTCGCAATTGGCGTCCTTTTTTCCCACAATCAGAGCTTTCTTTTGGTGGTATTTGACCACCTCTGCAGTTTTTATTTTGTGCGCTATAAACAAAAATAGAACGACAATTTTGAAAATAATTCAATATTTTTAACTTTTTGCTATAATAAATATCCCCAAAAAATATATATTTTTTTTTCCTCAGTTTAGGCCGATACGTATTCTTCTACCTATTTTTGGTAAAAAAAAATCGCTATAAGCGTTTATCGATTGGTTAGCACAAAATTTATAGCGTTTACAAAATAGGGGATAGTTTTATGGCATTTTTATTACAATTTTTCTTTTTTTTTTACTACGAATGGTGGCGATTTTTTGTGACTGCGACATTATGGCGGACACATCGGACAATTTTTACACATTTTTGGGACCATTGACATTTTCACAGCGAAAAGTGCTATAAAAATGCACTGATTACTGTGAAAATGACAATTGCAGTTTAGGAGTTAACCACTAGGGGCGCTGAAGGGGTTAAGTGTGACCTCATATGTGTTTCTAACTGTAGGGGGCGGGGCTGTACGTGTGACGTCAGTGATCACCTTTCCCTATATCAGGGAACAGGCGATCACTGACACTGCCACAATGAAGAACAGGGAAGGTGTGTTTACACTCACCTCTGCCCTTTATTCTGCTCCTGAGACCGATCGTGGGACACCGGCAGCGATTGGGTCCGCGGGTCCCACCTGCGCGGTCACGGAGCTTCGGACTGGGTCACAAACGCGCCGTCATCGGCGCGCTCGCAACCCCACGGCTGGGCTCTTAAAGAGGACATACAGGTACGTGCCTGTGCCCAGCCGTGCCATTCTGATGATGTATATCAGTGTGAAGTGGTCGTTAAGTGGTTAAGGTAATAAAAAAAAAATGATGGGGTTTACTTCTTCTTTGTTTTCCTGCAAAGGTAAAGCATAATGGGCTACTATGCATCGCATAGTAGCTCATTATGTGTCACTTACCTGAAACTGAAGCCTGCGATGTCACCACTGTCCCGTTCCACGAAGCGTCCATTTTTCACCCTCTTTTTTCCGGGTATCGCGGCTCCGGTGCTGTGATTGGCTGGAGCTGCGATGACCTCACTCCCATGCATGCACGCAAGAGCCGTCAGTCACGGCACGATCTCCTTTATAAACGGCAAGATCGCAATTTCTAAAGGTTTCTAAAGTGCGTCTGCGCAGTTGTCTACGGCGCATGCGCCGTAGACATCGACGCCCGTCTCTTTTGTTAATATCTCCTAAACCATGGAGGTTTAGGAGATATTTCGAGCACCTATAGGTAAATATTAATCTAGGCTTACCTGTAGGTAAAAGTGGTTGTAAGGGGTTTTTCAACCACTTTAACTACTGCTAGCTATACCTTGACCTAGAAAAATTAGAGTCTTCACAGACAGAGAGAAAGATAATACTGATGTCCTTCTAGAAGTGTTGGTTGCCCAGGCTGTCTCTTTTAAACACCTTTTTAACCACCCCAGGACAGCTGGATCAAATACGTGTATGTGATTTTGTATTTACGATAGAGGCCGTGCAAGCGTGTGCCTACCGCCCCAGCTGTACTGCCATTCGCCACAGCACAAGCTAGTCAACGGGTCCCGGACAATGATTTATTGCCAGAATCCACCAATCGGCTGAGCAAATGACAGAACCGAGCCCTGAGTAGGTAAACACAAGGCTATATACTGTTATTTTCAGTAAAAAACTGCTTTGTAAAAATAAGCACACATTACACACACTAAAAATTGTTAGGCACAAATTTTAACCCTTGATCGCCCTAGATGTTAACTCCATCCCAGCCAGTGTTGTTAGAACTGTAACAGTGCATATTATGAGTACAGTGACAGTGCATATTATTAGCACTGATCACTGTATTAGTGTCACTGATGATCTTAGTGGCAGTTAGTCAGTGTACCTCCCAGACAGCGTTAGTTAGGGGGTTATTTACGAAACGCAAATACACTTTGCACTACAAGTGCACTTAAAAATAAATAAATAAATAAAAATTCCAGTAACATAGTTTACTCTTATAATATGGGGACATATTTTTACCAAAGACATGCAGCAGAAAGCATTTTAGCTCAAATTTATAAAGATTTAAAAGATGTTTTATAGCAGAAAGTAAAAAATATTGTTTGTTTGTTTGTTTTTTTCAGTATTTTTTTTTATTTATATTGCAAATAATAAAAACCCAGTGGTGATCAAATACCAGCAAAATAATGCTCTATTTACATTAAAAATATATATATAAATTTTGTTTTGCATGACCGCGCAATTACCAGTTAAAGAATGACTTGTATAGTGCTACACTTGCAAACTGAATCGCCTCTAGACACTTTTTGCGGCCAGTGTCTTCCTGGCTGGTGCGGTCATTTACCCCGTAGGACATGGGTGCTCAACCTGTGGCCCTCCAACCTGTGGCCTCTGCTTTTGGGAGTCATGCTTGTAGTTATCAGCCTTGCAATGCCTCATGGAACTTGTGGTCCTGCAACAGCTGGAGGGCCACAGATTGAGCACCCATGCCGTAGGATCTCAACACGCTTGGGACACACAGTCGTTCACAACATATATACTGGGCCAATTTGGACAGGATCCATTTAACCTCCCTGGCGGTATGATTCTTTCAGATTTTAGGTGCTGAAAGCGGTACCATTATTTGCAAGGAAATTTGGCCTTTTATAATTTAGGCTTTTAATTCTTAGGAATAACTTACTTAAATCTGACCAAACAAGAGTCTTATAGGCATCCCGGGTATGACATTTAAAAAAAAAATTATAAGTTATAATATAATAACTAATTATAAATAATTATAACAAATAATAATATAATTATAATAAAAATTATTCAATAATGTAATCAAAATCACTGAAATTTGCTCAGTTGCAGAATTGTCGCTGTCATTATTTTTTTTTTTATGACGAATTTCCCCACAAATCACTATCGCTAAATTCTGCAAGTGATTATAATTTATTATCGCTGTTTTCTAGCTGATCTAAAAAAAAATTGACATAAAGGGACACTTTTGGTTGCTATGGACAATCTACAGTTTGCAGGGAGAAAGAACAGTTTTTATTATATAAAAGAACACGCAGGACACTGGGCAGACCACTAGGGACAAGGGGGGTGAGTTTTTTTTACATACAGTACTGTAATCTATAAGATTACAGTATACTGTATGTAATGTGTTTGTTTACATTTTTAAATTTTTGAATATGGCGCCGTTCTCCGCCCCCGTGCGTCGTAACATCGCAGGGAACGGAGCTCGGCGGCACACGGGGACACTGTGTGAATGGAGCGAGCACCCGCTCGCTCACACAGCGTGGATGCATCGCTGGATCCAGGAACAAGGTAAGTAAACCATGCCTGTGGATTCAGCGAGGCGAGCCCGAGACTGACTCGGGGTTACCGATCGCAGCACAGAAATTTAACTCTGAGTCAGACTCGGGAATACCGCCAGGGGGGTTAACCTACCAGCATCTCTTTGGAGTGTGGGAGGAAACCCATGCAGACAGAGAGAACATGAAAACCTCCAGACAGGTGGTCTCATGGTCGGGATTTGAACCAGCGACCCTTTTGCTGCTAGGTGAAAGTGCTAACCACTACACCACTGTGCTGCCTAAAGTAGCTCAATGTTAAATAGCAAAAAATGGCCCGTTCATGAAGGGGGTAAAATGTTCCTTAGCTGAAGTGGTTAAACACAGAAGGCAAATTAGAGAAAATGTGATGTGAAATTAGAGTTCCTAATATGAAAACTTGTTTTGGGTTAGTGATTTAGAAAGTACTAAAGATATTGGATCAGCATAACAGCCGAGGAACAAGTGTCTTCAGAAGGCAAGGTCAGGAGTGTTTTTCGTTAATACTCATTGTGACCCCACTAAGGACATATCTGAGAATGAGAAGTGGTGCAGTTCCAAGTGATCCCTCCACACATTCAGTATATTCCCAACTGGTTCTTTTCAGGCCATGGTTAGAACCTGCAGAAGATCATGTAATTTCCTGTTAGAAATGAATGCGTAGTAAATTTAATAAAAGATTTATGGGAAAGGCCCAGATTTCCTAATAGATGCTGCTGGGATTCGAAGCTCGTTTCATTTCCTCCCCCTTGCGTTAAGTAAAGTAATACAGAGCAGAAATGTTTCCAATCTCATATGTGACAACTTGTGTAAATACCTGTCATGTCAGTTTAATAAAAGTCATCCCAAAACATCACAGGATGTACTTTACTCCCAGGACCGTTGCTGATACCAGTTACTGGAAGTCAGAATTTCCTCCGCACTGCTGGTAATCGCTGAGCTTTTCATGTTTCCATATATAAAGGTGAATGATTTCCATGGGATTCACTGACTGAGCTTCACAGAAGTTTGAGCAATTTATCTCAATCTGTCAGAACACTTTTAGGTTTTCTCATCTTGATCCCTTCATAAAAATTACTTTTGAATTTCCGCACTGTTCATTAATGATATATTGTAGTTATTCTTGCATTAAAAAAAATATGTGACCTGCCATTTAAAGTGGTTCTAAAAGCAGGACATTTTGGGGTTACGAGACACAATTAAGTGCAGTTCTGCATAGAAACCAATCAGCTTCCAGGTTTTATTGTCAACACTTAAAGTGGTTGTAAAGCCAACCACACAACTTGCACCTACGGGTAAGCCTAGATTAAGGCTTACCTGTAGGTACAAGAAATATCTCCTAAACCTGCACGGTTTTGGAGATATTTACAATAATGACAGGCGCTGATGTCTACGGCGCATGCGTTCTGTAGAAAATGGTGCACTGAGTATGCAGTTTCTGTTAATGGCATAATAGGGGTTAATGCCGTATTCCCGCACATGCGCGGGAGTGACGTCATCACTGCTCCGGCCAATCACAGCGCCGGAGCGGCGATTCCAGGAAGAAGCTACGAGGGGACATGGCGGCGGAGGGGAACGAGGAGCACTTCGGGGCTTCGATTTCAGGTAAGTGCCAAATAATGAACTACTAGCTCATTTTGCTTTTCTCTTGCAGGATTGGTTTTTTCCCTGTTTTTCGGGGGGGGGGGGGGGGGTTACTTCCTCTTTAACTGAACAAGCTGAAGTTAGAAGCTGATTGGCTACTTTGCTCCGCTGGCCCAGATTTTGCACTCTCCAGTTTTAATAAATCAACCCCTTTGTGCATTCCCTGCATTAAAGTGGAGTTCCACCCAAAAATGGAACTTCCAGTTTTTGGAACCCCCCCCCCCTTCGGTGTCACATTTGGCACCTTTCAGGGGGGAGGGGGGAGCAGACACCTGTCTAATACAGGTACTTGCTCCCACTTCCTGGCACCTCGGTGATCTATGCCACTTCTGGCGCCTACTCTGTACCCCCACTGTCTTCTGGGAGACACACAGCTCTCAGAACACAGCGGGGACCAGTGAAAACGTGTAGCGCAACTCGGGCATGTGCAGTGGGACTTTCGCTTTGAGGTAAAACAAAATGTCCCAGTACTTGTATTGCCCCTTACCCTCCTATATACTTACCTGAGTCTTTCTTGATCCAGCAAAGTGCCTCTCTTTACAAGACCATAGGTGTGCGCACAGGGTTTTCGGGTGGGCCTGGGCACATCCTAATAACCTAGTGCACATTAGCATTATCACTCTCAGCTTCCAGGTTTTATTGTCAACACTTAAAGTGGTTGTAAAGCCAACCACACAACTTGCACCTACAGGTAAGCCTAGATTAAGGCTTACCTGTAGGTACAAGAAATATCTCCTAAACCTGCACGGTTTTGGAGATATTTACAATAATGACAGGCGCTGATGTCTACGGCGCATGCGTTCTGTAGAAAATGGTGCACTGAGTATGCAGTTTCTGTTAATGGCATAATAGGGGTTAATGCCGTATTCCCGCACATGCGCGGGAGTGACGTCATCACTGCTCCGGCCAATCACAGCGCCGGAGCGGCGATTCCAGGAAGAAGCTACGAGGGGACATGGCGGCGGAGGGGAACGAGGAGCACTTCGGGGCTTCGATTTCAGGTAAGTGCCAAATAATGAACTACTAGCTCATTTTGCTTTTCTCTTGCAGGATTGGTTTTTTCCCTGTTTTTCGTGGGGGGGGGGGGGGGGGGTTACTTCCTCTTTAACTGAACAAGCTGAAGTTAGAAGCTGATTGGCTACTTTGCTCCGCTGGCCCAGATTTTGCACTCTCCAGTTTTAATAAATCAACCCCTTTGTGCATTCCCTGCATTAAAGTGGAGTTCCACCCAAAAATGGAACTTCCAGTTTTTGGAACCCCCCCCCCCCCTTCGGTGTCACATTTGGCACCTTTCAGGGGGGAGGGGGGAGCAGACACCTGTCTAATACAGGTACTTGCTCCCACTTCCTGGCACCTCGGTGATCTATGTGCAGTGGGACTTTCGCTTTGAGGTAAAACAAAATGTCTCAGTACTTGTATTGCCCCTTACCCTCCTATATACTTACCTGAGTCTTTCTTGATCCAGCAAAGTGCCTCTCTTCACAAGACCATAGGTGTGCGCACAGGGTTTTCGGGTGGGCCTGGGCACATCCTAATCACCTAGTGCACATTAGCATTATTACTCTGTAATTGGGAGAGATCTCCTTTTTATTGGCTGTGCCATAAGAGAAGTGATTATGTGCTTCTCTTTCACTGGTCAATGTGACAGGGCCATATATACAGCATATAGACACACACATGTGTGTTTGAGCTTTGGGGTGCACATAGGCACGTCTATGAATGCATGCACGCACACCTATGCACAAGACACAGAAGCAGCAGCAGGAACCATTGGCAATCAAATCCAGAAAGGATGGAGCAGGTAGTAGGGCTGGGCCACACTGTGTGTATCTATGGATGCACACAGCCCAGCTTGGGAGCTCACTCACAGATGTGCCCCCATATTATGTGGCTTGCTATGGGGCACACACATAAGAGAATGAGCTGAGGCTGCCGGTGGAGGAGTTTCAGGGCCACTCTGTGCAATACCATTAAACATCCCTTGTAATATAAATAAGCATGACAGGTCCTCTTTATTGAGAGATCTGGGGTCAAAAAGACCCCAGATCTCTCATCTTCCCTTAAAAGCAAAAATTTACACTAAAAATCATGTCTTTAGGCACGAGAACCCGAAGTGACATCAGAGGTTGCTCCAGTCCTCCAATGGCATAGAGCTGAGTGGCGGACATCTTGCCCTCACTCGACTTTCTGGCCATCGGACACATCGGATCAGTTCTGGGCTTACCAACGGCTCTAGTATGCTTGGAAATCACCAGCAAGTGCCAAGATTTCCGAGTGCCATGAGATCACCTATAAAAGTGATCTTGTGGCAAATCTGCTGCTGGGATTACTTTTATCTGAAAGCCAGCAACCTAAAGGAATTTTTTTTCGTTGTTATGGCAACTAACATCGGTATTTAGCGTCAAAGTCATGAGGTTCATTCCCAGTTAAGCGGCCAGCAAGTGGAAAAGTTCTTTCACTAATTATATTTTTTGTAACATGATCCATAAATGGGTAAATCAGAGACTTTATTTAATGAGAAAAAAAAATCTGATTTGATTCAGCAACTTTAGTTAAAAAATAAATAAACAAAATAGATACATTATAAATAGTTTCTGCCGACAGCTGGAACTAATTGAATTGAGTCAAAAACTGTATGTTTACTTTGCAAAATAAATGACAATAAATAAGGTGAACTTTGAAAACATTGTCATGTGTAAGGTAAATAATAATAATTATTATTACACAGGATTTATATAGCGCTTTGCCTGATTGGTTGATTAACGTTAATACAGCTTTATCTTATTTACATTCTCTTTTCTACATGAACAACATTTACTCCAGTTTATATTTATATTTGGACCCTGAGGGCTTATTTAGGCCACATTCACACCTATGCGTTTCAAGAACGCACGCAGAAACACATGCGCTTTGGAAACCCATGGAAAATGCCTAAAATCAGTCATCATGCTGGGGGTGTCATTAATTGTTAATGGCACCCCAAGCATGGTTGGCAGCAGCATATTTTGCTGTGCGGTTTGCCACATGACAACGGCGCTACAAAAATGCGCCAAAACGCACGTTGAAAAAACATGCGACGCTCTACACCTGAATAGGTTCTGGCGATTTCTTGGTGCGTTTGTGGTACATAGAGTGGGCTTCCCTTTGTGTGTCAAGCAAAACGTATGAAAACTAGCTAAAAAATGCACAAAAACGCAAGTTCCTACTATGCTAGTGTAGCGCCCCCTTACTGTCAGTAAGGGAAGCTGTTCAAATTTAGTGGGGTGAGAGACTTATTTGCTCTAAACATAGTACTCCGCGTTAGCCAACGTGTGCTAGTTAATTGCACATAGACGCATTACCTGTTACTGCACGTGTGCTAATTATTTGCACAGAAACGCAGTCGCTGTTAATGCAAGTGGGCTATTGAATTGCACAGAAACGCAGTCGCTCTGACTGCGCGTGTGCTGTTTAATACCTCCTAAACGCAGTTGGTGTCACTGCGCGCGTGCTGTTTAATAGCACGTAAACGCAGTTGGTGTCACTGCGTGTGTGCTATTACATAGCACCTGAACGCAGTTGGTGTCACTGCACATGTGCTGTTACATAGCACCTGAACGCAGTTGGTGTCACTGCATGTTTGCTGTTACATACCACCTGAACCCAGTTGGTGTCACTGCACGTGTGCTGTTACATACCACCTGAACGCAGTTGGTGTCACTGTATGTTGGCTGTTACATACCACCTGAACGCAGTTGGTGTCACTGCACGTGTGCTGTTACATACCACCTGAACGCAGTTGGTTTCACTGCACGTTTGCTGTTACATACCACCTGAAGGCAGTTGGTGTCACTGCACGTTTGCTGTTACACACCACCTGAACGCAGTTGGTGTCACTGCGCGCGTGCTGTTTAATAGCACGTAAAGCAGTTGGTGTCACTGCGTGTGTGCTATTACATAGCACCTGAACACAGTTGGTGTCACTGCACATGTGCTGTTACATAGCACCTGAACGCAGTTGGTGTCACTGCATGTTTGCTGTTACATACCACCTGAACCCAGTTGGTGTCACTGCACGTGTGCTGTTACATACCACCTGAACGCAGTTGGTGTCACTGTATGTTTGCTGTTACATACCACCTGAACGCAGTTGGTGTCACTGCACGTGTGCTGTTACATACCACCTGAACGCAGTTGGTTTCACTGCACGTTTGCTGTTACATACCACCTGAACGCAGTTGGTGTCACTTCACGTTTGCTGTTACACACCACCTGAACGCAGTTGGTGTCACTGCGCGTGTGCTGTTACATACCACCTGAAGGCAGTTGGTGTCACTGCACGTTTGCTGTTACATAGCACCTGAACGCAGTTGGTGTCACTGCACTTGTGCTGTTACATAGCACCTGAACGCAGTTGGTGTCACTGCACGTTTGCTGTTACATATCACCTGAACGCAGTTGGTGTCACTGCACGTGTGCTGTTACATTCCACCTGAACGCAGTTGGTGTCACTGCGCGTGTGCTGTTACATAGCACCTGAACACATAAATATGTCTGGAAGGACAACAAAGAGAGGCAGAGAGTCACGAGGGCAAGCAGGCTCTGCATCTAGAGGTAACGCTGGTGGTGGATGTGGTGCATTATCTTCAGCACGTGGCCGTGGCCGCTCGTCCTTCTTTTCAGGAGCTGGCCGTGTTGAGCCTCAACATGCAGAGCAATTAGTAGAGTTGATGACCAAGCCGTCCTCATCCTCCTCATCCTCTCTCACACAGACTGATCTAAGTTTGTCTGGCAAAGCAGCTGCCAAGGCGTCCTCTTCCCTCTGCACAATGGCTTCACACAATCCTTCCCTAGTCCCACCATGTCCTCCTGAGGAGTCCCCCGAACTGTTTCAACACAGTGTTGGGTACATGCTGCAGGAAGATGCGCAGCGTTTTGAAGACTCCGATGACGGAACACAGATAGAGGAAGGCATTGATGTGAGCCCAGGGAGAGGGGGAGGGACAGCAATCTGGCAGTGATGTTCCCCCAGCTGGTGCATACTGCCAGGTTTTCGACAGTGATGATGAGGAGGGAGGGGATGATGAGGTCACTGACTCTACCTGGGTACCTGATAGGAGAGAGGAGGAGGAAGAGGAGGAGGAGGAGGAGGAGGACGAGGCACAGGCACATCTCAAAAGAGGCAGGATGGCCTCTAGGGGTCAGCTTAAGGGCAGCACACCAACTGCATTACGTGGCACATGTTCGCATGGCACTGCTGTGTCTCAACGGTACAGCAAAAGTTCTTTGGTGTGGGCCTTTTTTGAAACATATCCATCAGACCGTACCTTTGCTGTTTGCAACATATGTCTCAAGCGTATCTTGCGTGGCCAAAACATCACCCGCTTGGCACCACATGCTTGTCAAGACATATGTCGACCTGCCAAGCATAGTTGGCAAGCATACCAGATAGACCCACACCAAAGACCAAAGCGGACCTCCCCTTGCCCTTCTGTGACCTCCAACCCCACTAGACCCCCAGTCCTCTCTGAAGCCTGCACTGAAGTTGTAGAAATAGGTGTGTCACAACCTAGTAGTGGTAGTACAAGCAGGAAGTCTAATGATAGTATCAGACAAATTTCCCTGCCCCAGCTGCTGCAGCGCCGAAGGAAGTACACTCCCAGCCATCCACATGCCCAGCGGTTGAATGCTAGCTTAGAGAAATTGCTAGCACTTCAACTGCTACCTTTTCAGTTGGTAGATTCTGCCCCCTTCCGTGAGTTTGTGGAATATGCAGTACCTCAGTGGCAAGTACCAAAACGCCACTTTTATTCACGGAAGGCGATTCCGGCTCTCTACCGGCATGTGGAAGGCAATGTCCATGCCTCGCTGGATAGGGCGGTCAGTGGTAAGGTGCATCTTACCGCTGACTCATGGTCCAGCAGGCATGGACAGGGACGTTACCTGTCTTTTACGGCCCATTGGGTGACTCTGCTGGCAGCTAGGAAGGACTCAGGGCAAGGTACAGTAGTTTTGGAGGTTGTTCTGCCACCACGCCTCCAAAACACTACTACTGCTTGTGACACACCTCTCTCCTCCACCCCCTCCTCTTCGTCTTCCTCTGTGGCCTTTTCCTGTGGTGATGTTTCCTTCAGAACCAGCCGTGCTCCGTAGGCGTACGAGGGGCTACGCAGGAATGCAGGCAAAGAGATGCCATGCAGTGCTAGAGCTGGTGTGCTTGGGAGACAGGAGCCACACTGGGGAAGAGGTTCTTTCAGCTCTGCAGGGGCAGGCTCAGAGGTGGTTGACGCCACGCCAGCTGAAGCCTGGAATGGTGGTCAGCGATAATGGCACCAACCTCCTCTCTGCCCTGCGACAGGGAAAACTCACCCACCTGCCCTGTTTTGCGTGTGTCCTGAATTTGGTGGTGCAGCGGTTCTTGGGCAGGTACCCGGGCTTACAGGATGTCCTGAAGCAGGCCAGGAAAATCTGTGTGCATTTCCGGAGGTCTGACAGACCTCCAAAGGGAATACAACCTGCCCAAGAACCGCCTAATCTGTGACATGCCCACCAGATGGAACTCTACGTTGGCCATGCTGCAGCGGCTGCACACGCAGCAGCGGGCCATCAATGAGTACCTGTGCCAATATGGCAGCAGAACTGGGTCAGGGCAGCTAGGTTTCTTTTCACCATGCCAGTGGGCCTTGATCAGGGATGCATGCACTGTCCTGTCACCATTTGAGGAGGCCACGAGGATGGTGAGCAGTGACAGTGCATGCATCAGTGAGACTGTCCCTCTTATTCACATGTTGGAGCACACACTACGTGGAATAATGGACAGGGCCCTTGAGGCAGAACAGAGGGAGGAAGAGGAAGACTTCCTTACCTCTCAAGGCCCCCTTTACCCAGACAGTGGGCCTGCTTGCCCACCTAGCACACAGGAAGAGGAGGAGGAGGATGATTGTATCAGCAGCATGGAGGTGGAGCCTAGCACTCAGCATCAGCAGCAGCAGTCTTCAAGGGATCATTTACAGTCCCAAGGAACATGTGGACTTTTGCGTGGCTGGGATGAGGTGCCTGTGGATCCTGTCGTCCTCAGTGACCCAGAGGACTGTGCCCCGAATGCCTCTGCAAACCTACGCTGCATGGCCTCCCTGATCCTGCAAAGCCTGCGTAAGGATCCTCGTGTACGTGCTATCAAGGAGACGGATCATTACTGGCTGGCAACTCTTCTTGATCCACGTTACAAGAGTAAGGTTGCGGACCTTATGTTGCCATCGCAGAGGGAGCAGAAAATGAAACTTCTGCGGGAGGCCTTGCAGAAGGGTCTGTCCACTGCGTTCCCAGAACCGGGGGGATTACCAAAACCTGGCTCTGAACAACGTCTTGCTGAGGCTTCGGTGAGTCACAGAAGGAGCGGTGGAGAAGGTGGCCGTCTGACCGATGCCTTCAGACAGTTTTTTAGTCCGCAGCCCCAAGGTCTGACCGGTTCCAGCAACCATCGCCAGCGTCTGGTTTACATGGTCCGGGAATACCTAGGGGCAAGATCCGACTTGGACACCTTCCCCACCGAAAATCCTCTGGCTTACTGGGTCTTGAGGATGAATCACTGGCCAGAGCTTGCACAGTACGCAATTGAGCTACTGACTTGCCCTGCATCCAGTTTTGTTTTTGCATGCTGTTTCCTGCTTCTGTGATGTACAGAGCCACAGAGCCAATACAGAGCAGTGATGGTTTGGAAAATGAAACTGATTGGTGCTGAGGGGTTTTAGACACACATTAATCACACCTCCTTGATTAGTGACCACAGAGAGAAAGCTCCCAGTACTGTGGTCATCAGGAAACAGACAACCAGGAAGTGTGGAGATCAGAGAAGAATTACAGCAACTTGAGAGCAAAAACAAACAATGAGGACATAAAAACAGCACTGCATTAAGGTAAAGGAAGCTATTAAAGGGGTGGAAGGGAAAAAGACACATGTGGCCGAGATGGAGGAGCTGCTCGCCCGGAAATTAAGAAAAGAAAAATGGAAAGGTTCCCCGGTGGGGCTTTTAGGCAGCAATGTCAAAAAATCTATGTAGGTTGGTGGTTACTATATAGAAAATAATTTATTAATAAAGAGCTGTAATATCACAATGAATAAATAAATTAACATGTATAAAAACAAGTACAGAGGTACAAAATCACATTCCATGGTTACATGAATATAAACGT
Source organism: Rana kukunoris (assembly GCA_029574335.1). Classification (NCBI taxonomy): domain Eukaryota; kingdom Metazoa; phylum Chordata; class Amphibia; order Anura; family Ranidae; genus Rana; species Rana kukunoris. Next base: position 128,365,866 of record CM056051.1, read on the forward strand.
TACACAAGTTGCTATATTGCATATGGTTGAAGGTTTAGAGTGTTGATACCTGACGCGTTTCGACCAATAGGGGTCTCTTCAGGGGGATAGTTATTTCTAAAAGAATATATTGTATAAGTGTAAGGTTAATAGAATAAATCATAAATCTTATGACAAGCATGTATGCATTAAATGCATGAATTTTATCATAGGAATGTATTTACCGCTGAAGCATGGAATGGAGAAAATTCAAAACCACTAAATCGGCCAGGGGGACCCAGTGGGGTATCCCCATCCTCCCCATCCTTACAACTGGTTATTGCCATGTTGTAAATGTATTACCTATCCTCTATGCAGCTGAGGGGGTTGGACGTAGTTTTTCATTTTTACTTTCCTTTTTCCCCCCCCCCTGATATAACTTCAGGTGGACCCCTTTATATATACTGCAATACTGCAGTGCTATAGACATTTCTATTGCCACAAGCTCAAATGTTCCATATGAATATTTGCTCTAACCTAATTTACTCAATATAATAAGGACTGGATTGAATTCTCTATCCCCTTTTCCCCTCTCCTTGCTTTATGAGGTAAAAAACAATTTTACTTGAAGTCTTGTTCTAAACGAAACCAAATGAATTAATGTAAGGAGTTCTAGCCATGGAATTCAAGCACAGCATTTATGTAAATACCCTTGTCAATTAATCAGTTTTAATTTTGTGAAACTAGAATAATTAGCTGTCTATACACATGTTACTTGGCAACAACCATTCACCAAGATGGCCGCTTTGATTGCTCTGGCGGACCTTGGTTTTCCCTGTCCTGCCCTGGGGGGTGTGGCTCCGCCTTCTGGGGGTTTCCTGGCAGGGGGGTGGGGGGACATGTCTATTCATGTCCCCTCTTTTCGCCCTCATGGCACCCGAAGGGCACGGAGGGGAGTCCCCCCCTGTGGGCGGCGTCCCTTTGATCCTCTCTGGATGGTCCAGACGTGGTGCATGCCCTGCGGCCCGCGCATTGCGGCGTGACTTCACGTGGCTTTGCGGCAGATAGGACGACAGCGGTCGGGGCTCTCTAGCCTTCCGGGACGCTGAGGGAGCCACATGTGGTGCCCATTCACTGGGGACCGGGATATCCTGCAGCTCCTGGGGGGGAGGTATGCGCCTGCATCGGATCACCTTATTGCCATAGCAGGGCAATTTATATGCACTGGCCATTGGAGTAGATACACATAACTCCATACAGACTGGATGTGATTACATCCATGCTTCCTCGGAATAGCGTCCCCACTGCTCTGCATACCTGCAGTCAGGTTTCCACATACTATATTGAATCCATAGATTTCTATCACCATATCAGGTAACATCACACTATCCAACTTTATAATTAACACCTAGTTCACTCTACCATATACACCTATTTAGATACACGTCACACCTGGCAATACATGCCTCTTGTTCCCCCATTATTATTTCATATACTTTTTTTATAACTTTATTCACCACATGTAATTATTCCATTCACCATTCCCCTTGAATTTCCTCACCAATCCCATTGTTTTTCATTTTTTTTCTATCATTTCACATACCCTAGCACACATGATACCACACCATCATCATAATCAACCAATTCAATCAACCCAACCCCCCGGGACGCCTAAGAATGCCTTGATCGTCACTATACTGTATATATATTGGTAACCTGTCAGTTGCCTTTGCCCTTATACTTCTCTATACATACATATATTCTAACCACTAACTTGTTGGGTTGGCTGGAATTAACTTATATAATTTTATCTTAATCATCTATGGTGATTGTGGATGTTCTCTGCAGGTGCTGACCCCTCCGGGAGGTTATCCTTATTGAGGCTCCTTGTAAGCCCCCGCGGGCGGATGGGGAGGATGTGGATACCCCACTGGGTCCCCCTGGCCGATTTAGCGGTTTTGAATTTTCTCCATTCCATGCTTCAGCGGTAAATAAATTCCTATGATAGAATTCATGTATTTAATGCATACATGCTTGTCATAAGATTTATGATTTATTCTATTAACCTTACACTTATACAATATATTCTTTTAGAAATAACTATCCCCCTGAAGAGACCCCTATTGGTCGAAACGCGTCGGGGATCAACACTGTAAACCTTCAACCATATGCAATATAGCAACTTGTGTAATGTTTATATTCATGTAACCATGGAATGTGATTTTGTACCTCTGTACTTGTTTTTATTCATGTTAATTTATTTATTCATTGTGATATTACAGCTCTTTATTAATAAATACTTTTCTATATAGTAACCACCATCCTACATAGATTTTTTGACATTGCTGCCTAAAAGCCCCACCGGGGAACCTTTCCATTTTGCTATTAAAGGGGTGTTCCAGCCTTGTTTTATGTTTATTAAAAGTCAGCAGCTACAAAAAGTGTAGCTGCTGGCTTTTAATAAACAATCACTTACCTGCTCCAGCGTTCCAGCAACGCACCGGCCGGGGCTCCACGCCTCTCCCCCCTCCGCTCCTCTCCCCCCTACCCCGGCCGGCATCCTCATCGTAACTGTGGGCACCCACTGCGCATGTGCGAGCGGCACTGCGGCCCGCCGCTGATTGGACAGGCGATCGCATGGGACCTGTCATGTGTCCCAGGCGATCGCCTACATGGAGGGGCTGCTGTAGGTGATTAAGCTTAATCGCCTAACCAGCCCCTTGGCGGAAGGAAGAAGTGGGACAGGAAGTCCTACGCCTCCTGAAGCCCCCACTCCCCCCACAAAAAAATTACATGCCAAATTTACAACCATTTTTGGGTGGAACTCCGCTTTAAGATAAAAAGAAAATCCTTTACAAACCCTTTAATGAAGTGAGTTAACAAGAAAAATGCTGGTGTCCATCAAGTTCAGTCTCTCTCTCACAACTGTAAGGCCGCGTACACACGATCAGTCCATCCGATGAGAACGGTCTGAAGGACCATTTTCATCGGTTAACCGACTGATGGTCTGATGTGCCTACACACCATCGGTTAAAAAAACGATCGTGTTAGAACGCGGTGACATTTACATGTTTTAACACAACGATGTGCTGGAAAAAATGAAGTTCAATGCTTCCAAGCATGCGTCGACTTGATTCTGAGCATGCGCGGCCTTTTAACCAATGCTTTTGCATACTAACGATCGGTTTTGACCCATCGGTCAGGCGTCCATCGGTCAAATTTTAAAGAAAGTTCTCTTTGTTTTGATCGAAGGATAACTGACCGATGGGGCCCACACACGATCGGTTTGGACCGATGAAACGGACCTTCAGACCGTTTTTATCGGTTTTGACCGATGGTGTGTACGCGGCCTTAAATCTTTTGTCTATAGAAAGGCAAAATAGCACCTCCCACCCAATTCTCTGTAATTTTAGCACATGGAATATTACTTTTTGACCACCCCCTTTAGTAATTATAACATACACTTGTATTTATTGGCTCTAAAGTCCATTCACACAGCCATAAAAAAAAACCATTTACAACTGTTTTTTATTTACAGATCTGACAGGCAGCTGTATTGATTTCAATGGAGGCATTTTTACAGGTGCGGAAAAATGCACTGCCTTCAGATCGGAACATAAAAATCCACAAATCTGCATCTGAGGACCTGCGTATACACATATACTAGAGCTGCACGACTGCGCAATTGTCAGTTAGAGCGACGCAGTGCCGGAAGCTGAAATTTTACCTGGTCAGGAAGGGGGTATATGTGCCCAGTAAGCAAGTGGTTAAAAAACAGGTCTATGTAAATATTTAAAGTGGTTGTAAACCCACATTGACTTTTTTTTTTTTTTTTTTTCACTCCTGCTAGGGAAAAGGCATAATGAGCTAATATGCACCGCATATTAGCTCATTATGAAATACTTACCTCGGAACGAGGTGAGAGAAACTTACCTGGTCCACGCCGAGCGAGATGTCATCTTGACTCGGCGTGTCTTCCGGGTATCGCCGCTCCAGCGCTGTGATTGGCTGGAGCGGCGATGACGTCACTCCCGATTTAAAATCGGCAAGGTCTGGCAGCTGCCGGTCCTTAGCCGAGAATCCCCCCCTGCGCATGCGCCGCTGCAATCAGCGGCGCATTGCAAGGGGAATATCTCCACAACCGTACAGGTTTAGGAGATATTCTCCTTACCTACAGGTAAGCCTTATTATAGGCTTACCTGTAGGTAAAAGTAAAAAAAGTGGGTTTACAACCACTTTAACTGATTATAGCCTCAGAAAAAAAAGTCTAATTAGCAACATGACAATTTTTTCAGCATTTTTTTGCATTTTTTTTATGTGTATGTTGGACAATGGCTCTATCCTGACACCATCCTCACATAATCTTCTTACAGTCTTAATGAATGGCTTGTTTTTTTTTAAATTCTAGCTCATTGATAAATAAATCCCATTAATACGATTGTGAAACATTGGGTTCCCCTTGAGAAATGTACCTATCACTTTTTTAGAACACAATGGGCCAGATTCAGCAAGACTTGCGCTGGAGTAATTCGATATGCGCCGCGTAACTGTGATTATGCGCCGTCGTTTCTATGTGGCCGTACCCACCAAACTAGATGCGACAGAAAACGGGCCTTTTCCGATCGGCTTAACTTTCCGACGCCAGAGTATAGTCAGCGCATAATTTCGCTTGGCGCATCAGTCGCACCTATTGATTTCCCCTGCAAATATGCAAATGAGGGATATTTCCCGATTCGCGAACGGATTAGCACCATACGCTAACTACATGCGCCGCGCGTATCTCGTCCGTCCGAGGCAAAGTTATTTCTACAAATAGCTGCTTTATCTTTACTCCAGACGGCCACAGGTCAGCAGGAGAGCAGCTACAGCAGCGTTACCGACGATAAGAGCTAGCTGAGCACCCCCACTTGCAGGACAACACCTCTGTCCATGCTTGTCTGTCAACTTTTACAGCCATGGAGGAAGACATCATAGGTCTCCATAGCCGAGATGACGGCTGACAGCTCCTGGCCATTAGAGTTCAGCTTTCTCCTGTGTGTTTGCGGGGAACGGGAGCAGCCATCTCAGAACAAAAGTAACTTCACTGTGGGGAGGGGGAACAGGATATACTTTAGTGCCGGAATGGCGCATCTACGGGCGCATTTAAACGCCCAACGGAACGCATTGCGCTGACGTTTCCCATGAAGTGGTGCCGATGGAAGTTGTGAGAATGCGCACAAGGGGGCGAGTGGAGCCTCCCTCACTGCGCATGCTCCGTGGATGATGCGCTGAACGTAAGCCTCTGCGCTGGGCTCCGCCCATCATTTACATATGATCACACCCACTTCCACTTGCGTCGGGTTACGCCAGCGCATTATCGTTACTCTGGCGCAAGTTTACGCGCAACTGCTATGTGAATAACAGTACTTGCGCCGAAAGTGTCGGCGGAGTAACGTAAATGAGAAACGTTACTCCAAAGTAAAGAAGCGCCCATCTACCTGAATCTGGCCCAATTAACTGAATTAGAAAGGAAACTCTTGACGTTAAGTCAAAGTCAAGGTCTGTACCATGATAGTATTTCTGAGCCTGTATGACAGGTGTAACACTGTGAGGAACTAAGGAAATACTTTAGGCTATAGTTAACCACTTGCCGACTGCCGCATGTATATATACGTCAGCAGAATGGCACGGCTTTGCAAAGTGATGTACTTGTAGGTGTCTTTGAATTTGCCGGTGAGCGTGCCTGCGGTTCCCGCAGACTCGATGTCCACCGGGTGCCTGCGATCGGCAGAACGGGGAGATGCCTATGTAAACAAGGTATTTCCCTGTTCTGCCTAGTGACAGGACAGTGATCTACTGATTCCTGTGATTGGAAGCAGTGATCACTGTCGTGTCACTTGTAGCCCAACCCCCCACAGTTATAATCACTCCTTAGGACACACTTAACCCCTTTATCACCCCCTAGTGGTTAACCCCTTTCCCTGCCAGTGTCATTTACACAGTAATCAGTGCATTTTTATAGCACTGATCGCTGTATAAATGCCAATGGTCCCAATAGTGTCAAACGTGTCCGATGTGTCTGCCATAATGTTGCAGTCACAATAAAAAAATCGCAGATCGCCACTATTACTAGTAAAAAAAAAAATATTAATAAAAATGCCATAAATCTATCCCCTATTATGTAGACGCTATAACTTTTGCGCAAACCAATTAATATACGCTTATTGCATTTTTTTTTACCAATAATATGTATAGGACTACATATCGGCCTAAACTGAGGAAAACATTTTTTTTTTGGCGCTTTTTGTTTGTAGTGCAAAACAATTTAACCGCAGAGGTGATCAAATGCCACCAAAATAAATCTCTATTTGTGGGAAGAAAAGGATGTAAATTTTGTTTCGGTGCCACGCAGCAGGACCAAGCAATTAAAGTGACGCAATCCTCCGGGGCTGAAGGGGTTAAAAAGAGTCAAAATAAACTTGAAAAATAAATATTACAAGAATCTCTTGTTTGTGGCAGGACATGAAACCATGATTTTCTACCTCCTAGGACACCGTGCTAAATTCAATACTTACTTTGTGTTCAGTGGCGGATAGCCTGGAGCTGATACTTCCTGTGACACATTTTATAAACAAAAGGTGGTGCTCACTGAATTATTAAAAAAAAAATAGCTTGTGGAGCCATGTTGCTCTTAAACAGCAATCACTATGAGGTTTACATGCATACACTAGGTAGAAACATAGCTTGACTTAGGGCCCACACACAAGGTCAAAAAGGGGTGTCAAGTGCCTGTTCATTTTCCTTTTGCTGCCATGGGGTAAAAAGTATTATTCTGCGCCAAGTGGTCTCAACAAACTTCACTTGCCACAGTGCCATATCAAAAACAACCATGTCCGCAGCTGCTTTGAATTGTTGTATTGGTAATTTGAATGCTCCCCCTGAGCACCCCACTTCTTTGCTAGACAGCGTAAAGGCGTTGTAAAGGTACAATTTTTCCCCCCTAAATAGCTTCCTTTACCTTAGTGCAGTCCTCTTTCACTTACCTCATCCTTTGATTTTGCTGTCCTTATTTCTTCTGAGGAATCCTCACTTCCTGTTCTTCTGTCTGTAACTCACCACCATAATGCAAGGCTTTCTCCCTGGTTACTGTGTGTAGTTACAGACAGAAGAACAGGAAGTGAGGATTTCTCAGAAGAAATAAGGACATTTAAAAGCAAAATGGAAGGATGAGGTAAGTGAAGGACTGCACTAAGGTAAAGGAAGCTATTTAGACAAAAAATGTTTTACCTTTACAACCCCTTTAACAAGAAGCCAGTGTAGAAGATTTAAAAGGGTGATTATTGAATGCCCGTGTGCCCAGCAGTATACATACAGTATCTGATTGTTGTATTTAAATGTAAAATCAAAGTTTTAATTTGTTTGGAAGAAGGCTATAGTGTTCAGGCAAAGTTGTAACTTATTTTTTATGGGGAATTCTTTACATACAGTGGGGTAGATTCATGTACAGATCCGACGGTGTATCTACTGATACACCGTCGGATCTGTGAGATCCGACGCTCGGATCTATGCGGCTGATTCCTCGAATCAGGTTCCGCATAGATCTCCCTTAGAGCCGACTGGTGTAAGTGAGTTACACTGTCGGTTCTTAGGCTGCATTCTCCCGCCGTCCGCTAGGTGGCGCTTCTTTTTTTCTACGCGACGAATATGCAAATGAGGAGAACCGCCGATTCAGAACCGAACGCCCGGCCGTCGCTTTTTTTTTACGTCGTTTGCGTTCGTCTTTTTCCGGCGGATCATTACCCCTGCTATATGCGGGGTAAGTGCGGCGGATCCTATGTTAAGTATGGCCGTCGTATTTCCCGCGTCGAGTTTTGAATTTTTTACGTCGTTTACGTAAGTCGTCCGGGAATACGGCCATACGTTAATTGCGTTAACATCGAAAACAATGACGTCCTTGCGACGTCATTTAAAGCAATGCACGTCGGGAAATTTTGCCGGCGGCGCATGCGCAGTACGATCGGCGCGGGGACGCGCGTGATTTAAATAGTAAACTCCCCCTAGCCGCGGAATTTGCATTCCGCCGGGGGATTTACGATCCGCCAGGGCTAATTACGAGGCAAGTGCTTTCTGAATACAGCACTTGCCTCAAAAACTGGCACAGGTGGATCGTAAAAAAGATAGATCACGCGGATCAAAAGATCCGCTGATCTACATGAATCTACCCCAGTACCTTAGTAAGTTACCTGTGGGATACCTGAATATATTTTACCAGTTTAGCCATCATCTTATACAACAACAAAAAGGCAATTGACTTTGGCAATGAAATCTTTTTCCCCCTAAACATTTTTATTTTTAGAGATTTCTCTGTTATACTCATAAAAATTCACTTTACTGCCCCATAAAATATATATATTATAGTCTTGGCAGGGTTTATTTACAGCAGGAAATCTGCAATATAAGCACATTGGGCGAGATTCACAAAGCACTTAAACCGGCGTTTCAGGAGATGTGCGGCCTAATTGTAAATATGCGCCTGCGTATCTATGCGCCGTATCCCCAAAACGATATACGCCTGAAATCTAGAATTTTTCGACCGATGTAATTTCGATAGACCGGCGCATCGTGCGCGCAAAAAATGCGCTAGACACACCATTGATTTGCTAGGCAAATATGCAAATGAGGGAGATACGGCGATCCACAAAAGTAAGTTTGTGCGGCACGTCCGGTCTAAAGTTAGGCTCCATTCAGACCTAGGCGTTTTGTCGCCCTACGCCCAAGGCTGAAGCAGCCCTAGATACGCTGGAGGGGCGAATTAACATTGTCGGCTATTGAGATGGTTCACATCTCTACGCCGAACGCCCAAACGCCCGTACGCCTGAAGCTCAAACAAGTCCCGGACCCTTTTTTTCAAGCGTATCGGGCATACGGGCAAAAAAACGTTCTGCAAAAAATCAATAGGCCTTTTTGTCGCCGCAAATCGCAGGGACAAAACGCCTATTGATTTGTCGCCGCAATACGCAGCTACAGCATACGCCTAGGTCTGAATGGAGCCTTAGTCCATATAAAAGCAGACAATCTGTCTACATGTCAGCTAAAGCAACACCGTTAGGGACGAGCTGAGCAGCCACACTTGCAGGACAACAATCTGTATGCCAACATGCCAGGGGCATCCTTGCTCATATACTACTGACTTTAGATGAGCGCAGAAGGAGGAGGGCATGGAGGAGGGCATGGGAGAGGATATACCGCACACGCATAGACATCTTTGGCATGAGTGATTCTGAGGTGTATCGCATCTTCAGATTTACCCCTCATGCCATCATGGAATTAACCACAACCCTGCAGGAGGACATCACCAGCCCAACACACCGCTCACATGCAGTGCATCCACTAGTCAAGGTCCTGGCAACACTCTATTTCCTTGCCAGTGGCTCTTTTCAAAGAACAAGTGGAGTGGTGGCTGGGATGTCAAAAATTCTCCATGAGCAGATGTGTGCACCAGGTTATCCCTGCAATTCTCAGACGCATGGCCAACCAAATCATCAAACCCACCCAGGAGGACCTGCAGCTGAAGGCAATGGCAGATTTCTACAGAATTGCCAGATTCCCACGCACCGTGGAGGCACATATACCGCAATTGGAAGCATTCGATGCCAAATGCCTCATATGGCGTCCGTGCCAAAACCCCCCGGATCCAGCCATGACAGCTACATCTACAATCAGAGTCCCATCTCAATGGAATTCGAGCAGAACATGTATGGGGGCAGCTGGCTGGTTGGTGAGTGACATGGGAGTCCGGCATGTCTGTCCCCCCCCATGATGCAGAAATCACAAGGGGCACATGCATGACTAACATCCTCCTGTCTTTTCCCTTACAGGTGACTCTGCATATGCACTGGGACCCCATCTCATGACTCCTATACGGAACCCCCAAACCCCAGGAGAGGAAAGATACAATGAAGCACACGCTAAACCAGTGCAGTGGTGGAGCGCACCTTTGGCCTCCTGAAGTCCCGTTTCCGATGCCTGGATAAGTCTGGGGGTACCATGTTGTATTCCCCAAACTTTGTATGCCAGATCATCGGTGCATGTTGCATGCTGCACAACTTCGCAGTGAGAAAGGGCCTGGAGATTGACATACGTGATGACCTGACCCCCGAACCAGACAATCCCCCCCTAACCGAGGCTACCCCGTCTTCTGAGGGAAGAGCAGCCAGGAGACAGCCCACATTAGGCATCCTTGCACGTTAAACACTCACATTAATCATGGCACAATGAGAATGCATGCATGCACACCGCTGTTGTCCCTAGCACAGACACATCACATCCTCATCAAATTGGATTAGCACAAGCCCACCATGCAGGACTTGTGAGCAGCAACGCCACGCCACGGCTCCAATTATGTCACTGTACATTCATATACCATTCACACGGACCTGGGGATCACTTCTCCCTGGTCCTGGGGAACCCTTCTCCACCACAAATTAGGGTGACACCCCTTTTCCGGCAGAAATGTCACCCCCACATTCAAAAATAATTCACAAACCCAAAAAAATAAAATTGCCCAGCAAAAAAAAAAAAATCAGAAAAGACAAAAAAAATTACCGCCGCTGGCGTGACCCACGCCTGGTGCAGCCACGTCCATGGCCCCGGATCCTCAGGGGAGACTCATGGGGGGGGTAATCCGGGGAAGGAGGAGCATCCCCTGGTCTCTGCCCACCTGGCGGTCTGCCCTCCAAGGCCACGGCTATTCTGGTCAGACCAGCATTGAGTGTTGCCGTATTGGCCTGGATAGCCTTGGTGAGGGCCCGCTCATCCTGACCGAGGGCCCGCACATCCTGACCAACGCCTGCTGTGGTAGCCTGCATTTCATTTTGGCAATTGATCAGAGCCAGGGAGTTGCAGGCCATGTCCTCAACTGAATCCTTTAGGGAGGACATGCTCTCCTCCATCCGCCCCAAAGTCTGGCTGACCTGTCCCAGATGGCGGGTCTTGAGGGCCTGGTCCCTTCTCAGATTGGCAGGCAGAACCTCGGCCACCCCCCTAGTCTTGTGGGTTGCCTTCTTGCCTCCAGATGAGGCTTGTGGCTGGGGAGAAGGGGAGCCCCTTGGGAGGGGAGCCCTGTTGGGGGAGGAGTGGGAGGGGCTACCCCTGATGGAGGCCTGGCTGCTGCCAGCCATAGGGGAAGACTCCTCCAAAATTAACAAGTCATTCCCTGACATGACCTCCTCCTCCAACTCAAACTCCTCCTCCTCAACCTCCTCAGAGGACTCCGGCCTTGTCTGGGGGTCTTCCTCCGACTGTTGTCCCGGGGATGGTGCAGACAGACCAGATGGCCCAGCACCCTCCTGCACATCTGTGGATGACACAAAACATTCACAGGTTGGAGGATCCACACACTTGCCACATATTCCCTCCCCCCCCCCCCACACATGCTACACACCAGATAGAAAAACAAAAACAAAAAACATACCTGTCCTCACGGCCTCCTCAATGGAGTCAAAGCCAGGCAGCCCCTCCACTTGCTGCCTGTTGAAGGTCTGGGCCACTGCACGCTCCTCCTCAGTCAGCCTAACGGGGCATGGTGGGCCCCCTCCAGTGCCCCTGGCATGTGCTGCAATCTTGCCCAGCTTCCCATGGACCACATGCCGGAGATCATTGATCTTCTTTTGGATCCCCTGGCGTGTCCGGGTCTCCCCCCCCCCAACAAATTTACCTCGTCGGCGATGTCCTGCAATATCTGAGCCTTCCTGGTCGGGGGGGGTGTTGGCACTCTCTGGGCCGTGCAGGAATCGCCCATATTGGGTAATGGCCCTGGCAATAATTGCCTTCTCCCGCAAGGAAAATTTTAATTTTCGCTTCCTCTCAGTCAGGTTCTCACAAACTCTCTCCAAAACAATCACCAAAAATCACTCACCAAAAATCACTCACCAAAAAAGTCTCCAAAACAATCACCAAAAATCACTCACCAAAAATCACTCACCAAAAAAGTCTCCAAAACAATCACCAAAAATCACTCACCAAAAATCACTCACCAAAAAAGTCTCAAAAACAGTCACCAAAATACACTCTCAAAAACACTATACAAAACAGTCACCAAATATCTCAAAGACAAGTCACAAACCAACAAACGCGAACAAACAACAGAACAAAAGCACCTTGCTGTAGGAAGGGGAACAAATGGATGTACTTTTGCAAAGGAAGGGCGTTTCTCTCTGTCTATTTAACCACTTAAGGACCGCCGCATGTACATTTACGTCAGCAGAATGGCACCGACAGGCACATCAACGTATATATACGTTGGTGCCTTGGGGGGGATCGGGGGTCCGATCGGACCCCCCCCGTACATGCGGCGGTCTGCGCGGCTGCAGGAGCGATCCGACAAGAGGGGGCGGCTATCCGTTTTCACCCGCCCCCTCCGGATCGCTCCCAGCCAATGCGCGCGCCCGCCCGCCCTGTCACTTCCTCCTCCTGTGTAAACACAGGAAGGAGGAAGCTATCTGATCTCTCCCTCGGCGTTTGTTTCAAGCGCCGCTGAGGAGAGATCACAACACAACAAGTAAGTCTGCACCAACAGCACACTTACACACACACAAAAACACATTTAACCCCCGCGATCACCCCCCCCTCCCCCCTGTCACAGTGTCACTGAATGCAGTAATCATACATGTATGATTACTGTATTTAGTGTCAGTGTGACAGACAGTGTGACAGTCAGTTAGTGTTAGTGTCAGGATAGCCCCCCCACCCCCCCAATAAAGTTTTAACCCCTTGATCACTGCCCTAGTTAACCCTTTCACTCCCTATTGCCAGCATCACTAAGCGATCATTTTTCTGATCGCTGTATTAGTGTCGCTGTTCCCGCTAGGTAGCTAATTTTTTTTTTATGCGATTTTTTTTTTTACTAAAGACATGTGGCTAAATAAATTTTGGCCTAAATGTTTGACTAAAATTTAGTTTATTGGTTTTTTATTATAACAAAAAGTAAAAAATATTGTTTTTTTTTTCAAAAATGTCGCTCTATTTTTGTATATAGCGCAAAAAATAAAAATCGCAGAGGCGATCAAATACCACCAAAAGAAAGCTCTATTTGTGGGAAAAAAAGGACGCAAATTTTGTTTGGGAGCCACGTCGCACGACCGCGCAATTGTCTGTTAAAGCGACGCAGTGCCGAATCGCAAAAACCCCTTGGGTCATTTGCCAGCGTATTGGTCCGGGTCTTAAGTGGTTAAGCACTGTGCGGAGCTCACTAAGTTGACCGGGCCTAGTTCCAATCTCACTGATTGCGCCGTGCCGAGTTCTGAGCATGCGCAGAGAGGTGCTGACCATAGTCTGCTTCATGCGCGCATGCGCAATCCGGCCCGCCCTTCATTTGCATGGGGTCACGGCTCATTTCAATGGAACACGCCCACGTCCTTCCCAATTTGAATTACACCGCCTTATGCCTCGGAATTTACGTTACACCGGCGCAAATTTGTGAGAAAATACTACGAGGATACGGTACTTGCGCCTCTACATTGCGCCGGTCTAACGTAAAGGAGATGCGCTACGCCGGTCAATATATGCGCCAATGTACGTGAATAAGGCCCATTGTATTTCACATGAACTTTAACAAATTACCAGTGATGTTTATGTTTTACCTTTGATAAGGTGGGTGTAACATTGTATAGAAGTGTGCGTGAATATAATAACAGTTAACGGTAAATAATACACTTTTGTACTACTGTATTTTTGTATTGGTTATATAGGCAAGGTAGAATTGGCATGACTCCAATGGACATTATAAATGAGAAACTGTCACCTTGCCAATACAGGGCAAAGTGACAGTGTCTCTGCAATGGGCCCCAGGGCCGTGTTTAGGGCAGGGCAAAAGGGAAAGCTGCCCTGGGCCCTGTCATTGTTGTGGGGCCCAAAGCAGCTGTCTCATACTTGACAAATATCCCAGTCTAAATTCCCTTGTCCCTTGAAGTTTTAGTCCTGTGCTGTGTCCTGATATCTCAGTGTAAAGTGCTGCTACTAATGCTGCCCAGCTCTGACCTATTGTTGTGTACCGATGACTCATCCGCAGACCCTGTTTACATGTAAATAACGGTCATTCATATGCAAATAATGGGAGCATTGATATGTAAATATCGGTGGCCGGCGGCATTGATATGTAAATAAAGGCGGCATTTATATGTATATAATGCCCCTCTGCAGTGAGGAGATGATGTGCTGTAACCTCTAGCAACCAATCAGTGAGGAGTATTACTGTACAGTACTCTCTAGCAACCAACCAATCAACAAGAAGAAATCATGTGCTGTAACCTCTAGCAACTAATCAGTGAGCCATAATGTGTACTGTAACCTCTAGCAACCAGTCAGTAAGTGGTAATGATATGGTGTAACCTCTGGCAACTAATAGCAATTGCTGCCTGATCTGATACAGTAAACTGATTTTAAGTCTAGTTGATATTTATTGTGTGTGGGCCCCATCGATCAGTTATCCTTCGGTCAAAAAAAAAGAGAACTTGCTTTAAATTTTAACCGATGGACACCTAACTGATAGGTCAAAACCGATCGTTAGTATGCAAAAGCAAAAGCATCGGTTAAAAAGCCGTGCATGCTCAGAATTAAGTAGACGCATGCTTGGAAGCATTGAACTTCATTTTTTTCAGAACGTCGTTGTGTTTTATATCACCGCGTTCTGATGCGATCGTTTTTTTAACCGATGGTGTGTAGGCACATCAGACCATCAGTCAGCTTCATCGGTTTACCGATGAAAACGGTCCTTCGGACTGTTCTCATTGGATGGACTGATCGTGTGTACGCAGCCTAAGGATAAATGCAATTTTAGAAACATTACAGAGTTCACTTCACCAGAAAGCTCACACATGTCCATTGTGAGTGGATGATTACTGGCAGATACCTTAAAATGGAGGGAAGAGCAGTCTGTTCTAAAGAATTCCTAAGACAAGGCTCCTAATAAAAAAATGTAAGGCTGGGTTTACAGTGCAGTACGGAGCGGCACACAGCAGTGGTCTGGTGCATCCCTGTTCTCCGATTTCAGGCCGAATTTTGGGCTGAATTCGGACCTGAAATAGACCAGAAGGCGCACAGGACTCCCATGCAATTTGCACCAGAGCCGCTCAGGAGATGTGTGAACCGCCTCCATAGAGAGCCGGTCACAGTCTTCTGACATTCAAGTTGGATGCAGTAAAAACCTGCATTCAATTTGCATAAGTGTGAACCCGGCCTGAAAATGTGGTTGTAGAACACATTCAAATTGTAAAACAAGGCCCAGAATGTAAAACATAACTTTCAGGTCAACACCCCCTTATAAATTGATAAAACCGGGCAACATGATGTGAAAAGTGCAAAATCCCATAGCAAGTTAGCAACCAATTTAATATCTGTTACCATAGGCTCATCAGAAAATATCTTTTCTTCTTCCAACTGACTTTTATGGATATTATACTTTACACATTAGAAAAGCACTTTGTACATGTGTGCAAAGCAAAATAAAACCATCAGGTCACCTATTCAAAGGTGAGTTATTAGTTACAAACAGAGCAATATGAATTTATGACTAACATTAACGACATAAAACACACAATGGCCAACTAAGGTCATCAGTATTTTTCAATCACTAATAGTTTTCAAAGCCTTCTTTTTATCTATAGCTTATATTATTTATACAAGAGGTGGTTATATTTTCTCATTACAAATGCAGGCTTTGCTTCATGGCTGTTCTTGATCTCCTTAGTACACTGCAAGTCTTCTAGAGCACCATTTTCCAACCAGTGGTTCGCGGACCACTGTTGGTCCACAAAAATGTTTTGGTGGTCCCCAGGGTTCTTACCCCAAATCAATATTGTGGCGGATGCATCCTGCCAACATAATAGTGGTCTCCTGTTATGGGTTGCCCTATGTATGTTATAGGTCAACCCTTCAGGGGTTTGACTGTTTTTTTTTCAATACATTTGTATATTTTTAATATATTACTTGAGCATTGTAAGTCTGCCAAATGTTGTTTCAAGTGTTGTTCTCAATGCACAATGACAGTCAGTACTACCAGTATGCATTGAGACCCAATGCCTCCTCTATAGTTCTGGCTCCTGTAAACTCAGGGGGAGGCATGGGGAAGTAGTCCAGAGAGAGGTGAAGAAAGAGGGGACTTCAAATGGCAGTGTGTGGGAAGGAACACGGAGCTTGAGCACATGGCTGGATAAGGATGTGAGATCCATTGAGGAGTCTGTGTAAGGTAGCAGTGTGATACAGAGTGCGGGGTGGGGGGGGGGGCGGTGCATTGTGTGTATAAGGCATGTAAAATTCATCTTAGTGGTTTTCGGGATTCAAAATTGTGAGTTTAGTGGTTTGTGAGGTCTAAAAGGAAGGCAACCACTGTTGTAGAGCACGGTAAATGGCTACAATAGCCCTGGTAGCTAGAGACTATATGATCTTTTGCCTAGGCAGCGCTATTTTTTAACCACTTCCCACCCAGCCACTGCATATGTACGGCCTGGTGGGCGCTCTCTCCTTCTGAGTGGACGTTCAGGAACGTCCCTCAGAAGGAGGGGGATCGCATGTGCGTGCCCGCGCAGCAGCAGGAGTGCAGCAGGAGTGCTCTGTATTTGGCCTTCCTGATCACATGACGGCCGTGTCCAATCACAGCCATCATGTGATGTGAACAGAGAACCGGTTGCTAGGTGATCGGCTCTCTTCTTCTCACACATTAGTTGTTGGTAAGGAGGGGAGAGCGGATCTCTGCAGATGGCTGGTGATCAGTGTATATGAGCTGTTTTTTACAGCTTTTTACACACTGATCACCAGCCTAGTAACACTCAATGTAAAACACACATGTTCCCACACACGTGTCCCCACACACATGTCCCCACACATGTCCCCACATGGTAAAAATACCTGTCCCCCACATATGTAACAGTAAAATCATATGTCCCAATGATTATCTGCACACATATGTCTGTGATCATCTGCGCACATCTGTACATGATAATTTGCGTACATGTGTCCGTGATCACACAAACCAATTATTATACACTTAACGGGATATTTTTTTACCAATGACATGTACAGAATATATTTCGGCTTAAATTTATGACAACATTTGATTTTACAATAGAATATATTGGGGGGTTTTTTTCCGCTCTTTTTCCATTTACATCGCAAAAAAAAAAAAGAACAGAGTTGTGAATAAGTACCATCAAAAGAAATCTCAAAAAATGTCATTTTGGTACAGTGTAGCATGACCGCGCAATTGTCATTGGAAATGCGAGAGTACTGAAAGTTGAAAATTGGCCTGGAAAGGAAGGGGACGAAAGTGCCCAGTTTAATAAATTTGGCCCAATTTTTTTATAAATTGTAAAAGATAATGTTACGCCGAGTAAAATGATACCCAACATGTCACGCTTAAAAATTGCGCCCGCTCGTGGCATGGCGTCAAACTTTTACTCTTAAAAATCTCGATAGGCGACGTTTAAATTTTTTTATAGGTTGCATTTTTTGAGTTACGGAGGAGGTCTAGGGCTAGAATTATTGCCTCACTTGTGTGGTTTAAACACCGTTTTCATATGTGGCCGCTACTCACATATGCGTTCGCTTCTGCGCGCAAGCTCATCGGGACGGGGTGCTTTAAATAAAAATGTTTTTTCTTATTTATTTTTATTTATTTTATTATTTTTTACACTCGAAAAAAAAAATGATCACTTTTATTCCTATTACAAGGAATGTAAACATCCCTTGTAATAGAAAAAAGCATAACAGGTCCTCTTAAATATGAGATCTGGGGTCAAAAAGACCTCAGATCTTATATTTAGACTTAAATGCAAAAAAAGAAAAAAAAATGGAATCTGTCATTTTTTCAAATGACAAAAAAAATGTTTCATTAAAACGTATGGGCGGGACTGACGTTTTGACGTCACTTCTGCCCAGCAGAGCTATGGGGACGGATGGGGGCCATTTTGCCCTCACTCACATCCCCACACAGCAGACGGCAGGACCCGATCGCCTCCGCCGCTACCGACGGCTCCGGTAAGCGGCGGAGGGCGCGGTAGAGCGGCGGGACGGGGGGCCCTCTCCCGCCGCCGATAACGGTGATCTTGCGGCGAATCCGCCGCGGAGACCACCGTTATCTTTTACAGGACCGCTCACACTAAAGATGGATATCTCGGTTGTGGCAGCAGCTGCTGCCGTTACCGAGATATCCATCTTTAAAATGCCGCCGTATATAGTCGTAAGGCGGTCTGGAAGTGGTTAAAGAGAACAATCCGTTTTACTCAAATCTGTAAGTCTGGCACAGGTAAAAGAATGAGGAAAAAGCTAAATAAGAAAAATAGAAACAATTTAATGCAGGTTTATAACTACAAAGTAAGTGTACAATGTAATGTGCTGTCAGAGAGACACCATGCAATTTTTAGACACAAGATCCAAGTCCAAGCATACCAAAATGTAAAAAGAAAGTACTTTGTGATAGCGGTAATTTGGCATAGATGAGGAATAAACACGCATTTTGTGGCGTGAGTCATCTGAAAATACAGTAATAAGCTAAAAACAAAACAAATTTCAAAAGAAAGAGTTTTTTTTTCTGGCAGGAAAAGCACAGTAAGTCCTACTTATCACGTTGTTGTTCAACTCCGTTCCTGCTGGAACCATGCCATTGTATGACAGCCACTAAATCACGTCACAGTAAAAATTTCCTGGGAAAGTTTATGGATTTGTAAATGGGTCAGACGCAGTTAATTAATGGCTCTGATGTTCCGTAGAAAACTGTGTAGGAAGATGTCAAGTGATACAAGTTTAATGGAGGAAACCACCTTGTGGTGTACAGCAGAAAGCTGTTAGGTTAACAGAATGTGAAAATGTCACTAATTGTGCAGTATTTCTGCTGTTGCCCATATACAGTATACTGCTATGACAGTCCCATGCCTTACAAGTGCTGCCAACTCACATTATACTATTGAAAAATGTCACCATTTAAGGGCACTTGCATTTTCTTCCTGAAGGTTGCATGTTCACCAAGGGGCCCTTTAAAAGTAATATTGCCTAACCTCTATCATACCCCACTTTTAAACAAAGACTCATTTAAAAAGCATAGCATTGTGTTTTACCAAGTTTTACCTAAGGCCTTGCACTCACAGGGGCCTCGTGGCTGCCTAACTTGCCCAATGCATTACCCCAGTTTTGAGGGACATGAGACCCTAAGGCTGCTGTGCTCAGGCAGCGTAATGAGCCCTGACTCAGGAGCGGGGCCGCCAGCGTCCCTAACAACCAGTGGCACCACCCTTGGTGATGCCAATGACCCAGCATGCCCTCAGTCAATGTGGTCACAAGGGGCAGGGTCACCAGGTGACATCACCGGGTGGCCCACGCCCCTTAGTTAAGAAAGAGCGGGATCTAGGGGCCGCCAGATGCTGATAAGCCCTCTGGCCACAGACCCCCACAACAACCAGCCAGGGTTGTGGGGAAGAGGCTCTTGTCCTTGAATTATTTTTCCAATCATGGATGTGAGTGGTGCCCCATGTCAAGTTTTGCCTAAGGCTTCACAACACCTAGAGCCGCCTCTGTTGCAACATAATACTGCCGTTTATTTTACAAGTGATGCTCCACAATTAGATGTTACGTGCAATGATTACTATTCCTTAACAACTGTCAACGGTTAACCACTATATAAACACTAGAAATTAATAGTATACGCAATGCCTAGGGTTCTGCACATTACATTATAGAATGTAAAAGCATTAAATGCGCTGAACAAAATGCTGTTACTACAAATATACACTACATAAACTTCAGCTTAATCACTTCAGCCCCGGAAGGATTTACCCCCTTCATGACGAGGCCATTTTTTGAAATACGGCACTACGTTAGTTTTACTGACAATTGCAATGCTGTACTCAAATAAAATGTATGTCCTTTTTTCCCCACAAAGCTTTCTTTTGATGGTATCTCTGCGGTTTACATTTTCTGCGCTATAAAGAAACAATTTGTGATAATTTTGAAAGGAAAAAAATATATATTTTTTACTTTTTGCTATAAAACATACCCAATAAAAAAAATGTTTAGGCCAATATGTATTTTGCTACATATTTTTGGTAAAAAAAAAATCCAATAAGGGTACATTGATTGGTTTGCACAAAAGTTATTGGCCCAGATTCACAGAGCGATTACGCCTGCGCAACAGGAGATGCGCGTGCGTAAGTCTAAATGTGCGCGTGCGTTTCGTTGCGTGGCATCCCCAGAACGAGATACACCAAAAATCGACACACCATTGATTTGCTAGTCAAATATGCTAATGAGGGAGTTGCGGGGATCCACAAAAAAACGTTGTTGCTGCGCAGGCTACGCGGTGTGCGCAACAGCAAAATGTTCTGTCTAAAATTAGAGCACATAAAAGGTGGTCTAAAATTTGAAAAAACGTCTACATCTCACAGAAAGCAACACCGTTAGTGAGGAGCAGACCACACACACGTGTTGCACTACAATTTGACTGCCAACATGCCAGGGGCATCGTCGCACATAGCTATACTACTGACTTTAGATGAACAAAGAAGCATGAGGGCACGGAGGATGGCACGGAGGATGGCACGGGAGAGGATATACCGCACACGCATAGACCTGTTTGGCATGAGTGATTCTGAGGTGTTTCGCATCTTCAGATTCACCCCTCATGCCATCCTGGAATTAACCACAACCCTGCAGGAGGACATCACCAGCCCAACACACCGCTCACATGCAGTGCAGCCACTGGTCAAGGTACTGGCAACACTCCATGTCCTTGCCAGTGGCTCTTTTCAGCGTACAAGTGGAGTGGTGGCTGGGATGTCACAATCCTCCATGAGCAGATGTGTGCACCAGGTTGTCCCTGCAATCCTCAGACGCATGGCCAACCAAATCATTAAACCCACCACTGAGGAGCTGCGACTGAAGGCAATGACAGATTTCTACAGAATTGCCAGGTTCCCACGCACCATCGGGGCCATTGATTGCACACATGTGGCACTACAGCCCCCCCTGGAGACAGAGCACATGTACCGCAATCGGAAGCATTGGCACTCCATCAACGTACAGGTGATAGTTGATGCCCAAGGCCTCATATGGCACGTCCGTGCCAAACACCCAGGGTCCAGCCATGACAGCTACATATACAATCAATGCCACATCCGATTGGAATTCGATCAGAACGTGTATGGGAACACCTGGCTGGTTGGTGAGTGACATGGGAGTCAGGCATGACTATCCCCTCCCATGATGCACACCTCACAAGTGGCACATGCATGACTAACATGCTCCTGTCTTTTCCCTTACAGGTGACTCTGCATATGCACTGGGACCCCATCTTATGACTCCTATCCGAAACCCCCAAACACCAGGAGAGGAAAGATACAATCAAGCACACATCAAAACCCGTGCAGTGGTGGAGCGCACCTTTGGCCTCCTGAAGTCACGTTTCCGATGCCTGGATAAGTCTGGGGGTACACTGTTGTATTCCCCAAACTTCGTGTGCCATATCATCGGTGCATGTTGCATGCTGCACAATTTCGCAGTGAGGAAGGGCCTGCAGGTTGAGCTACGTGATGACCTGACCCCCCAACCAGACAATCAACCCCTAACCGAGGATACCCCGTCTTCTGAGGGAAGAGCAGTCAGGAGGCAGCTCATATTGGGCATCTTTGCACGTTAACCACTTAAGACCCGGACCAATACGCTGGCAAATGACCCAAGGGGTTTTTGCGATTCGGCACTGCGTCGCTTTAACAGACAATTGCGCGGTCGTGCGACGTGGCTCCCAAACAAAATTTGCGTCCTTTTTTTCCCACAAATAGAGCTTTCTTTTGGTGGTATTTGATCACCTCTGCGGTTTTTATTTTTTGCGCTCTAAACAAAAATAGAGCGACAATTTAAAAAAAAATGCAATATTTTTTACTTTTTGCTATAATAAATATCCCCAAAAATATATAAAAAAACATTTTTTTTCCTCAGTTTAGGCCGATACATATTCTTCTACATATTTTTGGTAAAAAAAAAAGCAATAAGCGTTTATCGGTTGGTTATAGCGTTTACAAAATAAGGGATAGTTTTATTGCATTTTTATTAGCTATTTTTTTTTTACTACTAATAGCGGCGATCAGCGATTTTTTTCGTGACTGCGACAATATGGCGGACACTTCGGACAATTTTGACACATTTTTGGGACAATTGTCATTTTCACAGCAAAAAATGCATTTAAATTGCATTGTTTACTGTGGAAATGACAGTTGCAGTTTGGGAGTTAACCACAGGTGGCGCTGTAGGGAATGTGTGCCCTAATGTGTGTGTTTACAACTGTAGGGGGGTGTGGCTGTAGGTGTGACGTCATTGATCGCGTCCCCCTATTACAGGGATGACGCGATCGATGCTCCGGCCACAGAGAAGCACGGGGAAGCCGTGTGTACACACGGCTCTCCCCGTTCTTCCGCTCCAGGGACGGATCGCCGCACTGCAGCGGCGATCGGGTCCGCGAATCCCGCGGTCCCGGTCCTGGAGCTTCGGACCGTGTCGCGGGCGCGCGCCCGCGGGGGCGCGCCCGCGACCCACGGCTGGGTACTAAAACCAACGTGTATATATACGTTGATGTGCCCAGCCGTGCCATTCTGCCGACGTAAATGTGCAGTAGGCGGTCCTTAAGTGGTTAAACACACACATTAATCATGGCACAATGAGAATGCATGCATGCACACCACTGTGGTCCCTAGCACACACACCCCACATCCTCATCAAATTGGATTGGCACCAGTCCACCATGCAGGACTGGTGAGCAGTAACGCCACGTCAAGGCTCCAATTATGTCACTGAACATTCATACACCAATCACACGGACCTGAGGATCACTTCTCCCTGGTCTTGGGGAACCCTTCTCCACCAAAATTGAGGATGACACCCCTTTTCCAGAAGGAATGTCACCCCCACATTCAAACAGCATGCACAACCCAAAATTTAAAAAAAATGTCAGCAAAAAAAAAAAAATGCAAAAAATGTCAGCAAAAAAAAAAAAAAAGGGGGAAAAATAAATTATTGCCCTCTGCGTGAGCCCTCAGGGGAGACTCATGGGGGAGGGGCAAACCCGGGGAAGGAGGAGCAGCCCCCGATCTCTGCCCACCTGGCGGCCTGCCCTCCAAGGCCACGGCAATTCTGTCCAGGGCAGCACCAAGTGTTGCCGTGTTGGCCTGGATAGCCTGGGTAAGGGCCCTCACATCCTGCCCAACGCCTGCTGATGTAGTCTGCAGTTCGTTTAGGCAGGTTGTGAAAGCCCGGGAGTGGGAGTCCAGGTTAACCAGCGTATCCTTGATGGAGGACAGGCTCTCCTCCATCCGCCCCAAAGTCTGGCTGACCTGTCCCATATGGCGGGTCTGGAGGGCCTGGTCCCTTCTCAGAGTGGCGGGCAGGAGATTGAGCGCCCCCCTGGTACTCTGGGATGAAATCCTGCCTCCAGCTGATGGTTGTGGCCGGGGAGAAGGGGAGGCCCTTGTGAGGGGAGCCATGTTGGGGGAGGAGGGGGGGGGCTCCCCCTTAGGGAGGGCAGGCTTCTGCCAGCCAGAGGGGAAGAGTGCGCAAAAAACAATCGTCCAGTGCCTGACTCCTCCTCCTCATGATTATCCTCCTCCTCATGATTCCCCTCCTCCTCATGATTCCCCTCCTCCTCATGATTCCCCTCCTCCTCTTGAACCTCCTCCGCGGACTCCGGCCTTGTTGGGGGGGCCTCATTAGGCTGCTGTCCTGGGGTTGGTGCGGTCAGCCCAGATGGCCCTGCACCCTCCTGCACATCTGTGGATGACACAAAACATTCACAGGTTGGAGGATCCACACACTTGCCACATATTCCCTTTCACCCCCTCCCCCACACATGCTACACACCTGATAGAAAAAAAAACCTTACCTGGCACCACGGGGACCGGACTTGTGTCAAAGCCTGGCAGGCCCTCCACTTCATGCCGATGAAAGGTCAGGGCCACCGCACACTCCGTCGCTGTCAGACTAATACGGCATGGTGGGCCCCCTCCTGTGCCCCTGGCATGGGCATGCATTGCGGCCAGTTTCTTTTTGACCAGACGCCGGAGGTCGTTGATTTTTTTGTCAATCCCAGACCTGGTCCGTGTCTCCCCCTCCCCCGATGAATGACCTGCTCAGTGATTCTATCCAAAATCTCCCTCCTCCTGGCCGGGGTGGTGTTGGCACTCTGCGGGCCGTGGAGGTAACGCCCATACTCGCTAATGGCCCGGGCAAGAATTCTTTTTTCCCCCACAGTAAAATTCAGCTTTCTTTTTCTCTCAGTCATACTTCCAAAAACAATCAGTCCCAGTCAACAAAATTCACTCACACAAACAAGCACAAACAATCAAGCAAGAACACACACAGAGAGAAAACTACTCAGCAAGAAACTGTCACAAAACAATATAAACAAAAAAAACAGCAAGAAAAAAAACCAACAGAAATATATCAATCAAACAAACAGTCTCTCAAACACTTATCAAAAAACACTTTCACAAATATACCAACAAGCACTTGATCACACAGAACACTAATCTGACAACTACAAGACACACTGCAACGAACAACAGGAACAAAAGCACTTGGTTAAATGGGAAGGGACAAAGGGATGTACTTTTGCAATGCAAGTGCGTTTGTGTCTGTCTATTTATGCTGTCTGCGTAGTTCACAACGTTGCCCTAGTCCATTTCCAATTTCACTGATTGCGCCGCTGCCGAGTTGTGAGCATGCGCACAGCGGAGCTGACATGGTCTCCTTCACGCGCGCATGCGCGAGCCGGCCGGCCCTTCATTTGCATGGGGTCACGGCTCATTTCAATGTAACACGCCCACGTCCCTCCCAATTTGTATTACTCCTCCTTACGCCTCAGAAAAAACGTTACGCTTGCGCAATTTCCTGTGCAAAAGCTACGAGAATAGGGTGATTACGCGGCAAAATTGCGCAAGTCTAACGTAAAGGCGGTGCGCTACGCCGGTCCAATAATGCGCAGATGTACCTGAATCTGGGCCAAGGTGTCTACAAACTATGGGATAGTTCTTGAAGGGATCCGTCCTGCACCCGAGTCCCAGGCCCAAGGTCACCCCCCCCCCCCAGACTGGGGAGCTCCCCTCCAAGGCCCCGACAGCCTAGTACTTTATCCTCAGTTCTTCTTCCACCCCACAACTTCTTCCCAGCTGGGCTGACCCTGGGTATTTCAAGAAGGCCTGCCCCCGGCCAGTCCTAATTGAGGATTGGTCAGGGCTCCCTTAGACACCCCAGATCTCCCCTCCTCCTCTTCTAGAGGATTCTAGAAGCAAGATGGAGGGAACCGTGGAGTGATGCTGTCTGTGAGTCATAGCTGCTGCTCTGCTGCAGCTTCCAACTAGGCCTGTTTAAATGTACCTGTTCTCACAAAATCCTAACTCTAGCACCTACCTAAGTAGAGGGTGTGACATTTAAATCAATACAAATATCCACCATCAAAAAAAATGAAAATTTCCAAAATAATTCAAATAGTCATATTTGTGAAAGAGGGTTTCCATAATCATTCCAAATTATGGCATATGCTTCCACTCGTGGATATTGATGTGTACCCAAGTGAATAAACCACCACCAGTTGCAATAGCCTATTAACGAACAATTAGACCCTAAGTTATAGGTGGTCTCAAACTTTTGTATAGGTATCCTTAATGAGACCCCAAGTTAGAGGTGGTATTATATGGGAATAATTTATTCACTTGGCTACACATCTGTATCCACAAGTGGAAGCATATACCACAATTTGGAGTGGTGGTGGAAACCCTCCTTCACAAATGTGGCTATTTGAATTATTTTGGACATTTTAATTTTTGGTGGTGAACTTTTGTATTGATTTAAACAAGATCACTTATTAACTGGTTCCGACTGACTCGCGCAGATTTACTACAGCACAATGGCTCTCCTGGGGCGAAATCCCATACATATACGGCAATGGACCCGATGTGCATGGCCGGTGGTCGTGATTGCTGCTGGCTATGCGCGATAGTGCGCACGAGAGCCAGCACAGGGAACACACAAATCCCTGTTCTGTCAGAGGAGAGGAGACAGATAGTATATAGGAACACCGATCGGTCTCCTCCCCTAGACAGTCCCAATCCCATACGGTTAGAACACACCCCTTGATCGCCCCCTGGGGTTAACCCCTTCCCTGCCAGTGACATTTACACAGTAATCAGTGCATATTTATAGCACCAATCGCTGTATAAATGTCAATGGTCCCAAAAATGTGTCAAAAGTGTCCGATATGTCCGCCTCAATGTCACGGTCACAATAAAAATCACAGATCGCCGCCATTACTAGTAATAAAAATAAAAATGCCATAGTTCTACTCCCTAAACTGTCGGTCGCAATGTCGCAATACCACTAAAAATCGCAGATCACTGCCATTATTAGTAAAAAAAATGCCATAGAAATGACATAAATCTTTTCCATAAACAACAAAGAATGGTGCTACTACCCCAGATTAATAAAATGGATGTGCAGTTGCTCAGCTGCCAATGTGATGAATAGATAAAGGACAATTCACAACTCCATACATGCTCTTATAAATCTTTCTTATAGTTTGTAGCCGCTATAACTTTTGCACAAAAAACAATCAATATACGCTTATTAAGATCTTTATTATTTATATACTATTTATTATAGCAAAAAATATTGTTATTTTTTTCAAAAATTTCGTTTTTTTTTTATTTTTGTTTATAGCCCAAAAAATGATAACCGCAGAGGTGATCAAATACCACGAAAAGATAGCTCTATTTGTGGGAAAAAAAGGACGCAAATTTTGTTTGGGTACAGCATCACAAGACCGCGCAATTGTTAGTTAAAATGACAGGGTGCCCAATTGAAAAAGGGCTGTGGTCAGGAAGGGGGTAAAATCTTCAGAGGGTTGAAGTTGTTAAGGATACCTATATAATAGTGGTGTTACCCTCTTATGCACATATTATAATAATACCTATATAATAGTGGTGTTACCCTCTTATGCACATATTATAATAATACTATATAATAATACCTATATAATAGTGGTGTTACCCTCTTATGCACATATTATAATAATACCTATATAATAGTGGTGTTACCCTCTTATGCACATATTATAATAATACCTATATAATAGTGGTGTTACCCTCTTATGCACATATTATAATAATACTATATAATAGTGGTGTTACCCTTTTATGCACATATTTAAGGGACATTTGTTTTATCATTTGTGTACATTGTAAGATGTGTTAATTTATTTAAAGACACAACGCAACATTATATTTACGTTTCTGATGCTCATAAAATGTTGTGAAAAGCACTGTAATATACATATTCAACTTTCAGCAGCAAAAATAATAATAATAAAAAAAGTCTTGTCAGCAATATGTAAGACGCCGATCGAACCTTTAGGGTGATTGAACAGCTTTTAAAAGAAGAAAGCATACTCAACACCAGGAGGAAACCTCTTCATCCGTCTACTTGAGACTTTTGCTTTCAGCTTCAAAAGTTCTTGGTGCCTGCCCGCGCTGAACTTCCTTCCTTCAAACAACTCTTTCCCTGCATAGTCCACTAAGTGCATGTAAACCCTAACAAGGAATTTCTTTTATTTTTTGGTCGGTTAAACAAACCTTTGAAAAGGTTCTATCTGTTCGATATGTGCAAAAAAAACAAAAAAAAAACTTGACTCTGCCAGAAATCCAGCGCTGTATTGAGTTTTGTTAACGCTTTAATGTTTTTTCAAGCAGAGTTATCACCCTACACAGTTCATCAGATAGAGATAAGGAGGGGGTTGGTATTCTGTAGTCCTAACTTACTTACTGTCCTAGGGAGACAATGCTTCTCTTCCATAGACATAGCACAGTGTGTTAGCATTGTCGCAGGGAATGTGTTAGTGACAGGATTCCCAGGGGAAATCAAAGGAAATACAGCCTAAAAAATAATAGTAAAAAATAAAAATAAAAATGCAACTACCACATATAAGGACTGGTAAGCTGCCTGAAATATATATACCCTTCGTCCATTCATAAATGCCATACTATAGCTTCCATGAATGAAACATGATCAATGAAGGAAGGATAGGTGGATGAATGAATGAATGATCTGCCGCCTCCATTCATAAATTGTGTTTTATTTATAGAAGCTATCAGTGGCGGCTGGTGCTCAAAATTTTTGGGGGGGCTCAAATGAAAAAAAAAATTGCAGCCTCACTGTGCCTATCAAACGCAGCCGCTGTGCCATCAATTGTCACCACTGTGCCATGCCATCAAACGCAGTCACTGTGCCATCAATTGTCACCACTGTGCCATGCCATCAAATGCAGTCACTGTGCCATCAATTGTCACCACTGTGCCATGCCATCAAATGCAGTCACTGTGCCATCAATTGTCACCACTGTGCCATGCCATCAATTGTCACCACTGTGCCATGCCATCAAATGCAGTCACTGTGCCATCAATTGTCACCACTGTGCCATGCCATTAAACGCAGCCGCTGTGCCATCAATTGTCACCACGGTGCGATTCCATTAAATGCAGCTGCTGTGCCATCAATTGTCACCACTGTGCCATGCCATCAAATGCAGCCGCTGTGCCATGCCATCAAATGCAGTCACTGTGCCATCAATTGTCACCACTGTGCCATGCCACCAAATCCAGTCACTGTGCCATCAATTGTCACCACTGTGCCATGCCATTAAATGCAGCCGCTGTGCCATCAATTGTCACCACGGTGCGAATCCATTAAACGCAGCTGCTGTGCCATCAATTGTCACCAATGTGCCATGTCATCAAATGCAGCCGCTGTGCCATCAATTGTCACCACAGTGCGATTCCATTAAACACAGCCACTGTGCCATCAATTGTCACCACTGTGCCATGCCATTAAACGCAGCCACTGTGCCATCAATTGTCACCACTGTGCCAGGCCATCAAATGCAGTCACCGTGCCATGCCATCAAATGCAGTCACTGTGCCATGCCACCAAATCCAGTCACTGTGCCATCAATTGTCACCACTGTGTCATGCCATTAAATGCAGCCGCTGTGCCATCAATTGTCACCACGGTGCGAATCCATTAAACGCAGCTGCTGTGCCATCAATTGTCACCAATGTGCCATGTCATCAAATGCAGCCGCTGTGCCATCAATTGTCACCACAGTGCGATTCCATTAAACACAGCCACTGTGCCATCAATTGTCACCACTGTGCCATGCCATTAAACGCAGCCACTGTGCCATCAATTGTCACCACTGTGCCAGGCCATCAAATGCAGTCACCGTGCCATGCCATCAAATGCAGTCACTGTGCCATCAATTGTCACCACTGTGCCATGCCACCAAATCCAGTCACTGTGCCATCAATTGTCACCACTGTGCCATGCCATTTAATGCAGCCGCTGTGCCATCAATTGTCACCACGGTACGATTCCATTAAACGCAGCTGCTGTGCCATCAATTGTCACCAATGTGCCATGTCATCAAATGCAGCCGCTGTGCCATCAATTGTCACCACAGTGCGATTCCATTAAACGCAGCTGCTGTGCCATCAATTGTCACCACTGTGCCATGCCATCAAACACAGCCACTGTGCCATCAATTGTCACCACTGTGCCATGCCATTAAATTCAGCCGCTGTGCCATCAATTGTCACCACGGTGCGATTCCATTAAACCCAGCTGCTGTGCCATCAATTGTCACCACTGTGCCATGCCATCAAATGCAGCCACTGTGCCATGTCATCAAATGCAGTCACTGTGCCATGCCATTAAACGCAGTCACTGTGCCATGCCATCAAATGCAGTCACTGTGCCATCAATTGTCACCACTGTGCCATGCCATCAAACGCAGTCACTGTGCCATCAATTGTCACCACTGTGCCATGCCATTAAACGCAGCCGCTGTGCCATCAATTGTCACCACGGTGCGATTCCATTAAACGCAGCTGCTGTGCCATCAATTGTCACCACTGTGCCATGCCATCAAATGCAGCCACTGTGCCATCAATTGTCACCACTGTGCCATGCCATTAAACGCAGTCACTGTGCCATGCCATCAAACGCAGTCACTGTGCCATCAATTGTCACCACTGTGCCATGCCATTAAACGCAGCCGCTGTGCCATCAATTGTCACCACGGTGCGATTCCATTAAACCCAGCTGCTGTGCCATCAATTGTCACCACTGTGCCATGCCATCAAATGCAGCCACTGTGCCATGTCATCAAATGCAGTCACTGTGCCATGCCATTAAACGCAGTCACTGTGCCATGCCATCAAATGCAGTCACTGTGCCATCAATTGTCACCACTGTGCCATGCCATCAAACGCAGTCACTGTGCCATCAATTGTCACCACTTTGCCATGCCATTAAACGCAGCCGCTGTGCCATCATGGGATGGGAAGTCTACCTTTTGCTGATCCTCTCAGGCGCGTTCTATTAAGCTGCAGGTCTGAGGTCACTTCCTGTGCTTGGTCTGTGAATGAAAGCACCGCCCAGTGGGGCGGGGAGATTGTTCTACACACTGAGTGCACTCGCCCGGCCATAATACAAGCCATCACACGGAAACAGTGGCGGGACGGTCTGCGCCACAAAGGTGTATTTTAGCTTCCAATGTAGCGCCACTCTGCAATCTTGTGATTGCACAGACGTGGCGCTACCCACCCATATTGCACTGTGCCCAGCGCCCGGCGCCGGGACACAGTGCACATAAGGACTTTTTTTTTTTTAAATGTATTTTTTTAAAGGGACATGTTTTTTTTATATTTTTTTTGCTGCCTGGGGGTGGGGGGGCGGCGCCCGGGCACCCTCTATGGGCGGGCCGCCAATGGAAGCTATAGTGTGGATTCAATGAATGATAAGTGCATATGACAGGTCCCTTGGCTCTAATAACCCCCCTTGTAAGACTATGGGTTGGGGGAATTGGAAAATTAAGATTTCAACTAAAAACTGCTTATAGCTGATTATGCATATGTGGTATGTGGGTTAACAGAATGGCAATTACCAGTTCCAATGTATGAAGAAATTATCTATTCATCAGATAGAGATAAGGAGGGGGTTGGTATTCTGTAGTCCTAACTTACTTACTGTCCTAGGGAGACAATGCTTCTCTTCCATAGACATAGCACAGTGTGTTAGCATTGTCGCAGGGAATGTGTTAGTGACAGGATTCCCAGGGGAAATCAAAGGAAATACAGCCTAAAAAATAATAGTAAAAAATAAAAATAAAAATGCAACTACCACATATAAGGACTGGTAAGCTGCCTGAAATATATATACCCTTCGTCCATTCATAAATGCCATACTATAGCTTCCATGAATGAAACATGATCAATGAAGGAAGGATAGGTGGATGAATGAATGAATGATCTGCCGCCTCCATTCATAAATTGTGTTTTATTTATAGAAGCTATCAGTGGCGGCTGGTGCTCAAAATTTTTGGGGGGGCTCAAATGAAAAAAAAAATTGCAGCCTCACTGTGCCTATCAAACGCAGCCGCTGTGCCATCAATTGTCACCACTGTGCCATGCCATCAAACGCAGTCACTGTGCCATCAATTGTCACCACTGTGCCATGCCATCAAATGCAGTCACTGTGCCATCAATTGTCACCACTGTGCCATGCCATCAAATGCAGTCACTGTGCCATCAATTGTCACCACTGTGCCATGCCATCAATTGTCACCACTGTGCCATGCCATCAAATGCAGTCACTGTGCCATCAATTGTCACCACTGTGCCATGCCATTAAACGCAGCCGCTGTGCCATCAATTGTCACCACGGTGCGATTCCATTAAATGCAGCTGCTGTGCCATCAATTGTCACCACTGTGCCATGCCATCAAATGCAGCCGCTGTGCCATGCCATCAAATGCAGTCACTGTGCCATCAATTGTCACCACTGTGCCATGCCACCAAATCCAGTCACTGTGCCATCAATTGTCACCACTGTGCCATGCCATTAAATGCAGCCGCTGTGCCATCAATTGTCACCACGGTGCGAATCCATTAAACGCAGCTGCTGTGCCATCAATTGTCACCAATGTGCCATGTCATCAAATGCAGCCGCTGTGCCATCAATTGTCACCACAGTGCGATTCCATTAAACACAGCCACTGTGCCATCAATTGTCACCACTGTGCCATGCCATTAAACGCAGCCACTGTGCCATCAATTGTCACCACTGTGCCAGGCCATCAAATGCAGTCACCGTGCCATGCCATCAAATGCAGTCACTGTGCCATCAATTGTCACCACTGTGCCATGCCACCAAATCCAGTCACTGTGCCATCAATTGTCACCACTGTGCCATGCCATTTAATGCAGCCGCTGTGCCATCAATTGTCACCACGGTACGATTCCATTAAACGCAGCTGCTGTGCCATCAATTGTCACCAATGTGCCATGTCATCAAATGCAGCCGCTGTGCCATCAATTGTCACCACAGTGCGATTCCATTAAACGCAGCTGCTGTGCCATCAATTGTCACCACTGTGCCATGCCATCAAACACAGCCACTGTGCCATCAATTGTCACCACTGTGCCATGCCATTAAATTCAGCCGCTGTGCCATCAATTGTCACCACGGTGCGATTCCATTAAACCCAGCTGCTGTGCCATCAATTGTCACCACTGTGCCATGCCATCAAATGCAGCCACTGTGCCATGTCATCAAATGCAGTCACTGTGCCATGCCATTAAACGCAGTCACTGTGCCATGCCATCAAATGCAGTCACTGTGCCATCAATTGTCACCACTGTGCCATGCCATCAAACGCAGTCACTGTGCCATCAATTGTCACCACTGTGCCATGCCATTAAACGCAGCCGCTGTGCCATCAATTGTCACCACGGTGCGATTCCATTAAACGCAGCTGCTGTGCCATCAATTGTCACCACTGTGCCATGCCATCAAATGCAGCCACTGTGCCATCAATTGTCACCACTGTGCCATGCCATTAAACGCAGTCACTGTGCCATGCCATCAAACGCAGTCACTGTGCCATCAATTGTCACCACTGTGCCATGCCATTAAACGCAGCCGCTGTGCCATCAATTGTCACCACGGTGCGATTCCATTAAACCCAGCTGCTGTGCCATCAATTGTCACCACTGTGCCATGCCATCAAATGCAGCCACTGTGCCATGTCATCAAATGCAGTCACTGTGCCATGCCATTAAACGCAGTCACTGTGCCATGCCATCAAATGCAGTCACTGTGCCATCAATTGTCACCACTGTGCCATGCCATCAAACGCAGTCACTGTGCCATCAATTGTCACCACTTTGCCATGCCATTAAACGCAGCCGCTGTGCCATCATGGGATGGGAAGTCTACCTTTTGCTGATCCTCTCAGGCGCGTTCTATTAAGCTGCAGGTCTGAGGTCACTTCCTGTGCTTGGTCTGTGAATGAAAGCACCGCCCAGTGGGGCGGGGAGATTGTTCTACACACTGAGTGCACTCGCCCGGCCATAATACAAGCCATCACACGGAAACAGTGGCGGGACGGTCTGCGCCACAAAGGTGTATTTTAGCTTCCAATGTAGCGCCACTCTGCAATCTTGTGATTGCACAGACGTGGCGCTACCCACCCATATTGCACTGTGCCCAGCGCCCGGCGCCGGGACACAGTGCACATAAGGACTTTTTTTTTTTTAAATGTATTTTTTTAAAGGGACATGTTTTTTTTATATTTTTTTTGCTGCCTGGGGGTGGGGGGGCGGCGCCCGGGCACCCTCTATGGGCGGGCCGCCAATGGAAGCTATAGTGTGGATTCAATGAATGATAAGTGCATATGACAGGTCCCTTGGCTCTAATAACCCCCCTTGTAAGACTATGGGTTGGGGGAATTGGAAAATTAAGATTTCAACTAAAAACTGCTTATAGCTGATTATGCATATGTGGTATGTGGGTTAACAGAATGGCAATTACCAGTTCCAATGTATGAAGAAATTATCTATTGACAGAAAGACACTCCAGAAATCTGTTCAAATTAGGGCTTGTAACTGTCAGTCCAGAAATCATATTGAACAGAAATCCCTGTTGATGGTAAATTACATTGTTAATGAATAGCTGAACTCTATAACGTGATGTGCAAAACTTCAGGAGGTGTGTTATGCCTGGCACACATGGCAAAAAAAAAATTAAAAGCTTGCTGCACTTACTATGCAATGTTAGTACAGCGATCTCCCCGTGGTGCTATTGTGTTCTGACAGGGGGACCGCCAGTCATGAGATCGGCTTCTGTCAGTCAAGGACCTGTACACATGGGCCGAATGTCGGACGGTTTCTACTGTACTGGCTGACTTTGGCCTATATTTGGCCCGTGTGAATGGAGATTTGGAAATTGTCCCATAGAAGTGAATACACACACAACGGCTGCACAGAAACAATGTCAAAGTTTGACATGCAGACATGAGCAGGTGCATGGATCTGAACCGGGACTCTGCCTGGATGTCAGACTTATAAATGCGATTGTGTTCATGCAGCCACTGCATGTGCATCCACTTGTTTCCAGCCCTCATGTCGATGCACACACATCTGCCAGCATGTCACGTCCCTGGCGGTAGAGCCTGATGTGCACGAGTGCCTGGCAGGATCGCTGATGAAGTCGCTGGGCTGGAAGCGCTGAAGGGACCACAGGAGAACACTGGTGCAGGAAGAGACTAGGAGGAGCTGTCAGCAGATAGCGGAAGTAGGCAAACCGGGTCATACACTAGCGGGCACATCAGAAACCAAAGTGGAGGCAGGAGCAGAGTCAAGGTACAGGCCAGGTCGATATTGGGCTGGCAGCGAAGTAGCAGGAGCGGCAGGCAGAAGCGGGATCAAAACAAGCCGGGTCGGGTGCAGGTAGAAGGCAGGAACGTCAGAGACAAGCCGAGTCGGGTAAACAGGAACATGAATCAGGTAACACAATCAGGTGCACTCAACGCTGTAGAACAGACAGGATGTGTCCCAGTTTAAGTAGCCAGTCTGGCACCAAAACGCTCAAGGGGTGCACACCGCGGCGCACTCATGTGCACGCGCCCGCACGCATGCCAACGGCGATTCCCGCAAGAACAGAAGTCACTGGCCGCCTTCTACGGGCGCCATTTTGGACCCTGGCATGCCCTTCCTGACACAGCAGCTGTGCATGAGGGGGGGGGGGGCTTAATCACCCATCTAAATGATAGAGAAATGATTTCTGGTCAGCTGCACTTCCAAAAATCCTCTTTATTGAAGCTTCATGTGGCAGGTGATTAACACATGGAGCAGGGGACAAAAAGGTAGATACGTTTCACGCAAATGTTAGCGCTTAGTCATTATCGTTGACTCTGCACAGAGGATGGGCTTAATCACCCATCTGAATGATGAAGCAATGATTCTGGGCGGATGCACTTCCAAACATCCTCTTAATTGAAGCTTCATGTGGCAGGTGATTACCACATGGAGCAGGGGACAAAAAAGTAGACACGTTTCATGCAAATGTTAGTGCTTAGTCATTACCATTGGCTCTGCACAGAGGATGGGCTTAATTAACCATCTGAATGATAAAGCAATGATTCTGTGTGGCGGCACTTTCAAATATCCTCTTTATTTAAGCTTCATGTGGCAGGTGATTATCGCATGGAGCAGGGGACAAAAAGGTAGATGCGTTTCATGCAAATGTTAGAGCTTAGTCATTACCGTTGACTCTGCACATAGGATGTGCTTAATCACCCAACTGAATGATAAAGCAATGATTCTGGGTGGCTGCACTTCCAAGTATCCTCTTCATTGAAGCTTCCTATGGCAGGTGATTAACACATGGTGCAGGGGACAAAGAGGTAGACGCATTTCATGCAAATGTTAGCGCTTAGTCATAACCATTGACTCTGCACATAGGATGTCCTTAATCACCCAACTGAATGATAAAGCAATGATTCTGGGTGGCTGCACTTCCAAGTATCCGCTTTATTGAAGCTTCCAATGGCAGGTGATTAACACATGGAGCAGGGGACAAAGAGGTAGACGCATTTCATGCAAATGTTAGCTCTTAGTCATAACCATTGACTCTGCACAGAGGATGGGCTTAATCACCCAACTGAATGAGTCCCTTGTGTATGGCTTTATTCACATGGTCACCAGGGCTGATCAACCATTACTTGCACCTGGGAATAACACTGCCAGCAGGTAGTTGCATGCATACAGGGATGGAAAATGGGACATGGAAATAAATAAATGTCTATGTCCAGGGATGAGGGAGTAGCCGCTCCAGGTGGGAACCCAGATGAATATCCTCCGTTGCAGACAACTCAGGTGCAGGCAATGCACTTAGCAAAGCAGGAACAAAAATAGTTTCTGGACAGCTGCACTCTGCTATGTCCAGGGATGCTTGCCTGTCCTAGAATGCATGCAGGGGCGGACTGACAACTCATGGGGCCCCAGGGCAATAGAAGATTATTGGGCCCCTGGGCTTACAGATGGCCGCCATGCCAGGAGGCAGTGCAGAGGCAGGGCAGCTAAAATATTGGGATTTTCACATCAAAAGCATGTCGGTTTCAGGCATATTAGGGACAGGTGTAAAAAAAACATATATTTTTACATACTGTCCCTGGATTTACTGAGCCTGGCAACCCTGATGGGGCCCCCTAGTTGCATGGGGCCCTCGGGCAGTGACTCAATGGTCAGTCCGCCCCTGAATGCATGTATACATTCCAATGTTTATTTACATGCATACAGCCACATCGTCTGTCAGCCTGTCTTTGATTTGTAGAGGCTGCTGACAGCAGCTGTACACAAACCCCAGTAACTCCTGGCGGTGTACGGTTCTCTGTAGCCAAGTCAATGAGATCATACAGTCATATAATTAGGAAACACCTACCCACCTGTTTAAATCTATGGCTTATTTAGACAACCCCAACACATTGGCTCCTTAGCTTTGTGCAGGATGGCAGTATCAGTAAACGAACCTCATTGTAATACGCGTATAAAGCGCAAACTTTGCCATTTGTATCAAACTGTGCTATCTGCTACAACAGCAATTGTGTCAGAAACCATATTCTATACACAGAGCTATTTTATGAACGACAGGTGTAAACACATGAATGGAAAGAGAAATAATTAGCCACATGTATTTTTAATATAAATTCACAGCCAAGAAGAATGCATTTGTCATCTGCTGAATAATGTATCATTCAGAGGAGAAACCCAGCAATTCAGAGTCCTTTTCATTACTTGACAGAGCTGCTTGTGGCATTTCAATGGGCATATTTCCAAGCTTCAGTTAAAATAAGTTTTCTCAGCAAGAAAAGAGATCTGCAGCTCCTTCCAAATCATTTCTACAGGCAGTATGTTACAAGACAAAAATTAAATTTTCTACAATAAGACACAAGAATAATAAAGTATCTGCTTGCCTCAAACATAATACAATTGCTGCCGTCTTCTGACGTTCTTGAATTATTTCAGACTGTTATAACAAATAAGTATTTCTGGCTCAGTTAACTACGAAGTAAAAAAAATGCTTGTGCTAAAGACCAAACCAATTTTTATTCCCATTGAGCAGACGAAGCTGTAAGATTGGCTTCATTGTTCTTGTTCTGTACTGTTGTGTCTATTCATACAACAATGTGAATATTTATGCTTCTTCCACCATTCCACTAACCCTTTCCATTCCTACTTCCCCATTAGCATTCACATCTGCTAATGAAGCATACACTGCATAATATTGATGAAGGAACAAGTCGAGTATGCTGCAGAATTTGTTTTTGTCCTAATCATGATAATTATTTTGCATATAGACAAAATATTGCTTTTATATGTTATATATATTAAATATACAGTACATGATATATTGCTATTCTATTTTTCACAATATTCTTTCCACTAGTTTTTTTTTATATTCGTATACAATTTTACCAATTTTGTAGGCAATTTCAAATGGACTTCAATGCATTTTTGAGGTTATGGGAGACCATGGAGGATTTGATTCCATGGTATTTTGATGGTCTGATGTGTCAGTTAAAGGGGTTGTAAAGGATTTCATTCCCTAAATAGCTTCCTTTACCTTAGTGCAGTCCTCCTTCACTTACCTCATCCTTCCATTTTGCTTTTAAATGTCCTTATTTCTTCTGAGAAATCCTCACTTCCTGTTCTTCTGTCTGTAACTCAACACCGTAATGCGAGGCTTTCTCCCCGGTGTGGAGAAAGCCTCTTGATGGGGGAGGGGCGAGCAGGAGTGTCAGGACACTTTCTACTTTGTTGATAGAGAAAGGAGCTGTGTCTTAGTAGGCGTCCTGACCAGGGCCAATTGAAGGAATTAGGGGGCCCCAAGCAAAATAAACATGGAGCCCCCCCCCGCAGAAACCCCCCTCAATGCAACCCCCCCCAGTGCAGAGACACCCCTGCACCTCTAGACCCCTTTACATTACACAGCACCTTGCACCTCAGGACCCCTTTACATTACACAGCACCCTGCACCTCTGTGGCCCTTTGCATTACACAGCACCCTGCACCCCTTGGCCCCTTTACATTACACAGCCCCCCATAGCTCTGGACCCTCTGCATGTTACACAGACTCTTTTCAGTGCAGACCCCCCTTCAGTTCACACCGGCCTCAGTGCAGAGAACCCCTTCAGTGCAAACCCCCTCAGTGCAGAGACACTCCTCGGTGCTAACCCCCAAGTGCAGAGACCCCCCCCTCAGTGCAAAGACCCCCTTCAGTGCAAACCCCCCTCAGTGCAGAGACCCCCCCTCAGTGCAGAGACCCCCCAGTGCAGAGACCCCCCCCAGTGCAGAGACCCCCCCAAGTGAAGAGACCCCTGTAGTGCAGAGACCCCCCACCAGTGCAGAGACACCCCCCAGTGCAGAGACCCCCTCCCCAATTCAGTACCTCAGGCTCAGATGCTGACCGGGACGCTCAGACAGCTGGCGGCCGTGAGAGGAATCACAATAGCTGCCTCGAGTCTCCCTGCAGCTGGTACGACACTGCCGGCCGGGTCCCGAGCGGTACAGGAGATTTAGTGTCCTGTTCACGGCCGGACTGACAGGAAGTGAGCACTTCCTGTCAGTCCGGCCGGGAACAGGACACTGAATCTCTTGTACCGCGCGGTACTCGGCCGGACTGACAGGAGGAGCTCGGCCACGCTACAGCATGGGAAGGGGAAGTTGGGGGCCCCCAGCCAGCTCGGGGCCCCAAGCAATTGTTTGCCTTGCCTGTCCTGTAGCGACGGGCCTGGTCCTGACACTCCTGCTCGTCCCCTCCCCCCTCAAGAGGCTTTCTCCACACCAGGAAGAAAGCCTCGGATTACGGTGGTGAGTTACAGACAGAAGAACAGGAAGTTTCTTAGAAGAAATAAGGACATTTATAAGCAAAATCGAAGGATGAGGTAAGTGAAGGAGGACTGCACTAAGGTAAAGGAAGCTATTTAGGGAAAAAGTTTTTTTCCTTTACAACCCCTTTAAGCCTTAATACACACGCTCGGTTTACTCGGCAAGAACCAGCAAGAAAACTTCTGGCAGAGCTTTCTTGCCGAGTATACCGTGCGTGTGTACGAGGCTTTCAGGTTTCTCGTCAAGAAAACTGTCTAAAATCTTGATGAGAAAAATAGAGAACCTGCTCTCTATTTTCTCGTCGTGATTCTCGGCAGTGTTTTCCTGCCGAGAAACCCGAAAGTGTGTATACTTACCTGTCGCCGTGGAAACCCGTGCATGCTCAAAATGACTTTGACGCATGCGCAGTAGCTTCCTAGGCATAGGTAGGGTGTAGCAAGATGGCGGCGACAGCATCGAATGTGACGAGCGCATGCTCGTCGTACGCAATGACGTCACCGCATTCTTGCCTTCCAAAAGAACCGCCGTTCTATTGAAAGGAGTGTCTGTACACTTGGGCGGCAAGAGTTTCTTGCCAAGAATCTCTTCAGGAAAAACAACGTTTTTTACCTGATGAGATTCTGGCCCGTGTGTACGAGGCTTAAGGCCTATGTATTTTTTTCATATGTAAAGCTTTAATTTTTTGACCTACTAATGGGTGTTTAAGTTGCAAAGCTGGAGTTCTGACGTAAGAAATTAGGTGAGACAAGCTAACCAAAATTGTACAACAGAAGATTGGAAAAATGTTGCCTGGCTTTCATCTGCGACATTCAGATGGTTGAGTCGGAATTTGGCTTAAACATGAAAGCATAGACCCATCCTGTCTACTGTTAATGGTTCAGGCTGGTGGTGTAATGGTGTGAGGGATAACTTCTTGGCACACTTTGGACCCCTTAGTACCAATTGAGCATGGTTTAAATGGTATTGTTGCTGACCATGTTCATCCCTTTATGACTACAGTGTACCCATCTTCTGGTGGCTACTTTCAGCAGGATAATGCACCATGTCACAAAGCTCAAATCATCTCACCGCTGGTTTCTTGAACATGATAATGAGGTCACTGTACTCCAAATGGCCTCCACAGTCACCAGATCTCAATCCAATAGAGCACATTTGGGATGTGGTGGAATGGGAAATTTGCATCATGGATGTGCAGCCGACATGTTTCCAACACCTTGTTGAATCTATGCCACAAAGAGTTAATGTGATTGTAAATAAATAACAAACATGTTATACTTACCTCCTCTGTGCAGTTGGTTTTGCACACAAAAGTCCGGATCCTCCTCTTCTCGGGTCTCTCTTTGCTGCTCCTGGCCCCTCCCTCCTATCGAGTGCCCCCACAGTCAGCAGCTTCCTATGGGGGCACTCCGAGCTGAGTCACAGCTCCTTGTGTGAATTCAAACATGGCATCCCACACCTGCCCCGCCCCATCTCTCCCCTGATTGGCAGAAGGACATTGATTAACAGCCAATAATGCCGCTGTTGTGTCTTAGCCAATCAGAAATGATTGTCCCGGAAGGCTTAGACATTCGTGGATATTTCTGTAGGGAGATGGGGCTCAGGTAAGTAATTATGGGGGCTGCTACACACAGAAGGTTTTTTTATCTTAATGCATTAAGATAAAAAACCTTCTGCCTTTCCAACTCCTTTTAGACAGTTCTGAAGGCAAAAGGGGGGTCCAACCCGCTACTATCAAGGTGTACCTAATAAAGTGGCCGGTGAGTGTATATAGTATATATATTGTATCTACATTGTAACATATTACTTTATTTTGTATCAATTTATTTTTGAGGATTCTAGAATATGGGGCTGTGATCCTGCTGAGTAGGAGTAGCTCCCAGGATGGGTAGCTCCTATGTAAATACTGTATTCAGACTTCAAGGGATTATTCTACGATATAGGCTTGTATGTGAAATGTGCAGGAAATGTCAGCTCCCATGTATCTGGTTATGCCATGCTTTAGATATTAATTTAGAATTTGCATGTACTTTTATAGTGTGCCATCAGCCATCTATTTTTGAATAATAAATACTGCTACTAGACGTAAAAGGGTTATCCTGTTGGAAACAGCAGGAAAGTTTAGTGGAAAGAGCAGGCTGGAATTTTTTCAGTGGCAGTCCATTTTAAGCCAGACTAAAATAATACACAAGTTCTATTGGAGAGTATGGGACTTTCAGGGTGCTATTGATTGGTCAGAGTATGACAATTATAGTAAAAAAATATATATACAGTATATTTTATTGTACATACAAAAAGAAAGAGAAAAAATATGCAATAAAAAAAATTCTCCTTACAAATGTTCCACACATATCGTTCTACATGTTTCGCCATATGGCTTCCTCAGGAACAAACGTGGACATTCTTTGTCTATTATGCAGATAAGAACAGAGGTTGCATTATTACAGATACACGTCTGCCGCATCAAAATATAACATTATTGCATATTTTCTCTTTCTTTTTGTATGTACAATAAAAATATATTGTTTTACTATTATTGTTGTATTCTGACCAATCAATAGCACCCTGAAAGTCCCATACTCTGCAATAGGAATTGTGTATTATTTTAGTCTGGGCTTAAAAACTCCCACTGAAAAATTCCAGCCTGCTCTTTCCACTAAAAGTAGCTTCAACGAAAAACCCTTTTACGTCTAGTATTTAGCAATATATATTTATTATCTTTTCTAAAGGGATGATGGTGCCAAACAATAAAAATCAAAATGTATCACTCTAAATCGCACACTACCAGACTAAAATACGTTTAATGCTAAAAGATTTCCATAATAAATCCACTTTTTACTGCTCTCTTCAAGCTGCTGCGCTTTATTTGAACTGAAAGCTGACTTCTCCAGTATTGCCACCTGCTGGTAAAATCTAGTATTGTTGTTCTCTGTAATAGTCTTTGTACTTCAAATGCCTCAGTGTTGTTTGCAAGAGACTGTAGAAAATATGTAATCGCTAAATTGTTATATGAAGGAGAATAACAGATGAGTTTAATTTTTCTTGAAAAGTATTAGAATCTATGCACTTAGTTGTGGTCTGTTTTCTATTAGAGATAGGCAATTCTGTTAAAACATCTGTTTTGCTAGCAGTTTGCCTGATGTACTCCTATAATCTTGTTTATCGGCATCAGATCTGCCAAAGCTGGGGAAAAAAAAACAGAATGGTCTACATCACTGCAAGCTGTAGCATGAGGCTTACACACTGTTATCCCTAGTAAGCATATGGCCTCCTGCTAATAGATGTTCATCTGCAATGTTTTGGTCCATCAAAAAGTAAAACAACCTGCATGCCCTCCACCATTTAGAATAACTGCTTAATAAGTGTTCGTTGGCTCTTCTGCACCCATGTCCTCAAAAAAAGGAGGGAATTCAGAGCTAATTTACACTATATGCAGTGACAGACAATTTACCGCATGGCAAAACTCCTATCACCACAGTGACACACAGGAAACAATTGTTTGCTATGTGTCCTATTCACACTACAATGTACCACCCCAGACGAAGTATTGTTACACGAAAAGCGTCAGGAGGACTCCACTGCCGCCCCACTTGTATATACAAGCTCTTGACATTCTAGCTACATGTGAGTGTAACCGCTGCAATAAATTATTTTATATTTTTCAAACAATATTATGCTATTCGGCCACTTTTTCTTTTCCTCTCCTTATACTGAAATTCAGACAACCGGTCCGGAGACCTCATTTTTCATCACATGTTGGCCATTCTTCAATTGGTGCCCAGCTGAGGCCTTACGGCAGGGCTGGACTGGGACAACAATTTGACCCTGGACTTCATCCACACTGGCCCACTTTGACAGGTCTCTCCCATGGCAGCTGGACAACTCCCCCCCGGCCACCCAAGCCCCCTCTCCCCCTTTCACTAGCCACTAGCCGTTCTACTTTATTAGAGTACAAAGGCTGGTACTGATACTCTTATAGGCACTACCAGTGGGGAAGATAGACATTATTTCACCCAGGGCAAAGAATCAGTTTGGTGCCCCCCCTCTTATGGGACAAGATTAGGCAGAAAAGAAAAACTCCCAGGCCATAGCTGTTGAGTCAGCTGTCCCCTCCCACATGCTCCTCTGTCGTCGTCCCTGCTCCTCTGGTCCTCCCCCTGCTTCTCTGTTCCCCCTAAGCCGGCTCACTGAGCCATCGGCCCACCGGGAAACTCCCTGTAGTCCCAATGGCCAGTCCATCCCTGCCTTACGGTCTGTTTCAACCAGGATTTTTCCATCTATTATCTCACAAGCCCATTTTGACTTTTGGTAACATATGGTGCCCTAAGTCCTATCGCTCTGGTAAGCCTGCATTTTATCCGGTGGTGGGTCATTACTACTAGACATGTGCAGACTAGAATATTTTGTTTAGTTTTTTCGTTTTCGTCTGGAAAATAAATTTATTTAGTTACTCCCGAAAATCGTTTTGATTTACTTTGTTTTTCGTTGGGGAATCGCTTTCCAATAAAATCCAATAAATCCAATAAAACTTGGTTTCTGTCGAATGGTCAAAAGTATATTCGACGGAACTTCGAAACTTTACGTCGAATCGTACATTTCCGGTCGAATATTCCGCCTACAAGAATTCTAATGTTGTATGACTAGTAATAATGTCAAATCTATTCTCTATAATGTCGAATCTATTTTCTCATAAATCGAAATCTATTCTCTGTAATGTCGAATCTATTGTTTCTATAATATCAAATCTCTCTATATCGAATTTTTACTGCAACGAAAATGAAAATAAAGCATTTTTTATGTCGGATCTTTCGGTTTTCGTTCCTTGCGCTTTCGTTATCGTTTGTTAAAACGATAACGAAAAAAACAGATTTTCGGACGAAAATGCATTCTAATGAAAATGAATGCACATGTCTAATTACTA
Source organism: Rana kukunoris (assembly GCA_029574335.1). NCBI lineage: Eukaryota > Metazoa > Chordata > Amphibia > Anura > Ranidae > Rana > Rana kukunoris. The sequence goes on from CM056051.1 coordinate 128,410,026, forward strand.
CACACAAATGAAGTTTGATGTCCTGATATTTCATATCCATTCACTTGGCAGAGTTATATCTCACATGGACTTTATTGCACAATTTTTGATATTCATATCATATATGGACTTTGTTGCACATTTTTTATATATATTTTTTTTTTATATCACTAATTCAGTTTCGTTATCTGTTTGATTGACGCCCTTATTCTCACTTATTATTATTTTGTTACGATTAACAGTCTTTAAGCGCTACACATATCTATCCACTACAATGTAGCATAGCACTGTGTTGCAGTGTACTACAAAAAAATGCAGACTTATTGCATTTTATTTCAACGCACACGGCCGAATCACACTACAAAGTCAGGTTACACATGACACTCAATGAAGCGTATATTTTGTACACTTTAAATAAAGCTAAACAAAAAAAGAGGAATCATATGATACACTAAATTGTGCACCACACTGCCCCATAGCGCAGCTGGCAACACAGAATGGCCAGAGTGTTGAATCACTGCTGTTGTTCTGAATTGCAGTGTGGATTTGCCCTAAATGGTATAAAATTACCCCTACCTCCCGTTCATTTTAGTTAAAAACAAATATTTGTTATAGGTTGTCTTCTTTCTTCTCTGTTCTTCAATGGCTTAACTACTTCCCGCTTGTAGAACGTCCATGGACATCCTCGGCTTGAAGACATTCTCCTGGGATGATTCCTGTACCCACACTAAATAGCCACTCGATCACTTCTCCGTGTGGCGGAAGGGGTCTCACCCCTCTCCAGCCACCGCCGCCATCCAATCGCAGAGCCCAGGAGCGATGCGACCAGCAACGATGGCTGCACGGAACAGAGAGAGAGGAACTGACGTTGTTCCTGACCTCTGACCTCAAAACTGACTCTCTGACCTCAAAAACCGAGAACAATAAGTATGTTGTCACTTCCGGTTCCGCCTCTTTGATTACCTGCTCATTATCGGCCAGGAAAGCAGCCAATCAGACTGATCTGTATCTGATCGGCTGCATTGGAGGCCAGGGGAGAGATCTGGGATCTAATAGACCACAGATCTCTCCATAAACAGGGCCCTGTCACAGCCCATGCAATAAAGCAATATGATAGCAATAAAGTTAATCAAGGGGGCGTGGCTTGGCGCGCAATGGAGACGGCAGCCTGAATCGGGAGCTCCGTCGTTCTCACAGCCTAAAGCCTGTCTCTCTGCACAGAAATCTTGCAGGATGCGCAGGAGATCATACGGCACTCCACACACACGATCCCGCCGCTCTTCGGCCACCTCGAAAGGGAGAGATATCGCTGACATTTTCAAGAACCAGGCCTCTGCACGGGACAGCACAGCGAGGTCCAAGATGGCGCCGCCACACACTGAGGAGGACTTCAGCGAGGACTCCCAATCCGCCACTGAGGATTCCGGTAAGGGCTATACCCGCAATCACAGGCCCCTTACTTATGAGGACATGACGGGAATAGCTGCAGACATAAAGTCCACATTCTCGGCGGCCATCACGGACTTAAAGTCAAACCTTATGGTCCTCAATGGGAAAATGGAGGCTGCTGAAGTTGAGGGGAAACGCAGGGATAGGGAGATTTGCAGATTGGAAAAGGTCTCCTACACCTATGCTGAACACTTTATTGACATCAACAGACACCTAGAAGACCTTGACAACAGGGGACGGAGGTGCAACATCAGGGTACGGGGGATCCCCGAATCTGTAGAAGCTGATCAAATTATGGTGGCGCTGCAGAGGGTTATCAATGGTCTACTGGAAAGGCCAGAAGACACCGCCATAGATTTTGTGTGCGCTCACAGGGCGCTCAGAGCCAAAGGTCCTGACTCTCAGCCACCACGTGACGTTATCTGCTGTCTTCAGAGCTTCGCTCTAAAGGAGGACATTATGAGGAAAGCGCGCAGAAATGATTGTATAATACACAACGGAGAAACTATCATGCTTTTTCAGGACCTCTCCCAGATCACCCTAAAGAACCGTAGATCGTTACGCCCTCTCCTTGGCAAGTTAAGAGAGAGGGACCTACGGTACACGTGGAGATTCCCATTTGCCCTCATGGTGAATCGCGACGGCAAGCAGCATGTCTTGCGCTCTCCCTCCGACCTCCCTGATTTCTGCACCGCCTTGCAGCTTGACCTCATCGACCTTCCTGAGTGGTACCAGGAATTTTGTCTGATGCCATTAGAAGGGGCCCCCCGGCCTCTCCGCTGACTTCCCCCGACAACAGGTCCTCCAAGAAGCTGAAGACTTCTCGCCGAGGTGGATCCCTGGCCGGCTCACAGGCGGGCACGCCTAACAACAACCCCCGTTCATCCAGGGCTCTGGGAGACTTTTGAATGGAACATGTTGCTACATGATCGATCCTGGCTGACACCTATGCAGACACCCGTGGTTTGTCCTATCTGTCATTTGGAGGTACTTTGCTGGTCCCCCCCCCCCGCACACTGTGTAATGGTGACTGTTCGCTAATGCTATTGCGCTCACGTGGAGACAATGCCTCTTTTTTGAATGCCACCGTCCGCTATGCTGCCGAACACTACCCACTCTCGATTTAATCTGTTCTCTAACGGACCTGGCCGTGTTCACCTCGCAGCGACTCATCGCACTTGGTCTGGTAATATCACCCCCCCATCCTGACTGTACGGGACAGGGAAACTCTGGCCACTGTTGGCCCGCACTTCATGTTGATGCTTCGGGAATTTCCCTTTGCCTCTTGGCCCTCAGGGTGGGTTATTGCGGGGTGGGGGTGGGGGTAGACATGGAAGCAACGCTCCTATGTGATTAAGTGAATCCAAGCCAACTCTGACCTACCAATGGATCCTGGTCACTCAAGTTTCAATGCTACTGGCACACGTTGCTTTGTGTTGGACATCCTGGGGTGTCTTGGGTGGAGGGGCAGGGAGGGTTTACCTGAAAAGTGACTCACATGGTTGCCACCTCTTCCCTGCGGGATCGGTTTTGTTTTGTTAATGTTTTATGTTCAATTTCCCTAGTGAATCCCCTCCCGTAGCATATTCCTGCTAGCCTCCCCGCTAGGTCTTTGCTACTTACCTGCACCATACTGTGCAGAGATGACATATATATTGCCTATTTTCTTTTTTAAAGGAATTTTCTTTTTTCCTTTGTGGGCTGTGAGTCGACCACTCCGGATCACACGACCCTTTCACTAGTTTAATTTTTTTTTTTTTTTTAGTCGTGTGGCGACGTCGGCCCTGCCCTAGCCGCTTTGACACCCCCCACAGAGTACGTTGTGAGGAGCCCTTGGTGGTTCATCACAACATACGAATTGGTATCCTTGAAACCGTATTAGGTCCAAAGGAAGACTACTTGCCTTCTCTAACTTTCTCATCTTGCTAACACTTTCTGACTTTACTCTCTACCCTCCCCCTCCCTCCCCCCCCTCTCCCTTGTCTCTCCCTGGTACGCGGCTTCGGTCTCTCTGACCCACTTGATACCTCGTCTTGGCCCCGGTAGGGCTCTAAGACATTTGATGAAAACTGTGGCCCTGAAATTAACATTTGTCCTCTTCTTGTTTGTTCTCGTGCTCAATCTCATCCACTTGCAGCAGTCCTCCATCTCTCTCTGCATCCTCAAGATGGCATACTCCTCTCTTGGTCGGAATCCTACGGTGATCTCACATAACGTAAGAGGGCTAAACATCCCTGAGAAACGGACCACCCTTCTGAGGGAACTCAGGAAAGGTAAGCCGAAATTTGTTTTCCTACAGGAAAACACACTTTAAAACTGCCCAAGTACCGAGGCTCACCGACTCCTATTTTCCTGAAGCATATCATGCCACGAATAACCTCGCAAAATCAAAGGGTGTGTCCATTCTAATCAGTAAACACGCTTCCTTTGATATAACTGACAAACTCATAGACCCGGAGGGAAGATTTATCTTCCTGAAGGGGCAATGTAATGGGGTGCCCCTCACGTTGGCCAACGTGTATTTCCCTAATTCCTCCCATCTCACATTCTGCAGGAACACATTATCTCTGCTCCAGGGATTCAGCTCTGGCTGTGTTATCCTGGGGGGAGACTTCAACATCCCACTGAACCCCTTAACGGATACCTCAACAGGCAGGTCATCTATCACCTATAGGATACTTAAAAGTATTAAGTCCATGCTGGGGTCTATGCAACTGATAGATTCTTGGCGTTCTGCTCACCCTGAGAGCAAAGACTACACATTCCACTCCGTTCCCCACGATCGCCATGCTAGGATAGACTATGGGCCAGATTCAGCAACACTTGCGCTGGAGTATTTCGATATGCGCCGCGTAACTGTGAAGATGCGCCGTTGTTTCTATGTGGCCGTACCCACCAAACTAGATGCGCCCGAAGACGCGCCATTTGCGACTGGCGGAACGTTCCGACGCCAGAGTATCGTCAGCGCATAATTTCGCAGGGCGCATCAGTCGCGCCTATTGATTTCCCCTGCAAATATGCAAATGAGGGATTTTTCCCAATTCACGAACGGATTAGCACCATACGCTGGCTAAATGCGCCGCGCGTATCTCGTCCGTCCGGCGCAAAGTTATTTCTACAAAAGGCTGCTTTATCTTTACTCCAGACGGTCACAGGTCAGCAGGAGAGCAGCTACAGCAGCGTTACCGACGATAAGAGCTAGCTGAGCACCCCCACTTGCAGGACAACACCTCTGTCCATGCTTGTCTGTCAAATTTTACAGCCATGGAGGAAGACATCATAGGTCTCCATAGCCGAGATGACGGCTGACAGCTCCTGGCCTTTAGAGTTCAGCTTTCTCCTGTGTGTTTGCGGGGAACGGGAGCAGCCATCTCAGAACAAAAGTAACATCACTGCGGGGAGGGGGAGCAGGATATACTTTAGTGCCAGAATGGCGCTTCTACGGGCGCATTTAAACGCCCAATGGAAGGCATTGCGCTTACGTTTCCCGTGAAGTGGTGCCGACGGAAGTTGTGAGCATGCGCACAAAGGGGGCGAGTGGAGCCTCACTCACTGCGCATGCTCTGTGGTTGATGCGCTGAACGTAAGCCTCTGCGCTGGACTCCGCCCATCATTTACATATGATCACACCCACTTCCACTTGCGTCGGGTTACGCCAGCGCATTATCGTTACTCTGGCGCAAGTTTACGCGCAACTGCTATGTGAATAACAGTACTTGCGCTGAAAGGGTCGTCAGAGTAACGTAAATGAGAAGCGTTACTCTGGAGCAAAGATGCTCTCATCTACCTGAATCTGGCCCTATATCTTTACAACCCAGAGGGATCTTCACCTACTGACTGAGGCTCACATAGGCATCCAATCTATATCGGATCACGCCCCAACCTCAATGTCTCTTAACATGCACGCACCTCCCCCTAAGCCCAACTCCTGGAGACTGAACTCGTCCCTACTGACTGACCCACTGCTGCTCCCTGACCTTACCCTCTTCTTGAAATAATTTTTTGACCGCAACGCCACCCTGGGAATGGACCCTCTGACAGTATGGGAAGCCCACAAGTGCACAGTGAGAGGAGAACTCATTAGATTGGGGTCGCAGCGCAAGCGAGAAAGGGACAAAGCCATTAAACTCCTTGCAGATAAGATTCACAAACTTGAGACACTCCACAAACAGTCACTCTCTGAACGATCAGCCTGTACACTACTCACTGCTAGGAAGGATCTTCAACAACTCTTAGATTCTAAAGCCAAGCGCCTTTTATTCTTTAGAAAGAAAGTATACTACGAGCATGGCGACAAATCGGGCAGATTCCTGGCCAAGGCCCTGAAAGACGCTAGTTCAGTGCACAACATTGGAGGAATACGTAATAAATCAGGGTCACTTGATGTTACCACTGACAAAATAGCCCGCCACTTTCACGAATATTACTCGAATCTCTACAACTTACCAGTCCAGGGACACCTTGCCAACTCCACTAAAACTAGAAGTCAAACGATCAGGGAATATCTGACAGAGTCTGCTCTCCCCTCTCTACCGGAGGACATGGCCCTTCAACTAGAGTTACCCATAGAAAACTCAGAAATGCAGTCAGTCGTTCTGGATCTTAAAACAGGGAAAAGTCCAGGCCCGGATGGATTCACCTCCATTTATTATAAAACTTTTGCCGGCCTCCTAGTCGATCCCTTACGCAAAGCCCTGAACTCTTTAGCCTCCCCTAGAGATGTACCCCCTACATTCCTCTCAGCACACATAGCTGTCCTGCCAAAGCCCAACAAAGATCCCCAAACTTGTGCCAGCTACAGGCCGATTTCACTCCTTAACATAGATGTCAAGTTGCTGGCAAAGGTTCTGGCCAACAGACTTCGCCCTTTTTTACACGATATCATAGGCTCGAGCCAAGCGGGCTTCATGCCCGGTATGGAATCCAGGGACAATGTCATTAAAGCCCTTAATTTAATATACGCGGCCCGTACCCAGAAAATCGAGGGCCTTCTCTTGTCTACTGACGCTGAGAAGGCCTTCGATAGGATTGCCTGGGACTATATGATGGACACCTGTCGGCATATAGGCTTGGGGTCACACATGAGGTCCTGGATCTCCGCACTCTACAAGAACCCCTCAGCCAGAATTAAGATTAATGGTTCCCTGTCAGAACCGTTTCTAATAAATAATGGCACTAGACAGGGCTGCCCCCTTTCACCCATCCTCTTCATTCTCTCCCTTGAGCCTCTCATCAGGAGGATCATTGCTGAAAGAGCGATACAGGGCTTTTCGTTGGCAGGTATGGAATACAAGGTTGCGGCATACGCCGACGACTTGCTTTTCTTCCTGACGGATCCTCAGACATCCCTGACGTCCCTCATGCAGGAATTTACGTTGTTTGGTCACGTGTCTAATTTCAAAATTAATTTTTTGAAAATCGGAAAGCGCTAAATCTAACCATACCGGCGCAATCACTGGAGAAACTTAAAACTACTTGCCCTTTTAGATGGGAACCGTTCACCCTTAAATACCTGGGTGTTTGGCTGACGCCGGACATATCCCAGGTCTATGCTCGCAATCTCCCCCCCCCCTCTTGCAGCAATCGACAGGGACCTGAAGACGTGGGGTTCCCGCAATTTCTCATGGTTTGGGAGGGCGGCTATCTGCAAGATGGTTATCCTGCCAAAGCTTTTATACTTGTTCCGCAACCTACCAGTTAGGATTCCCCTGAAATTTTTTAAACTTTTTTCCGCGATACAACAAAGATTCATCTGGGCTCACAAACCCCCTAGAATTAAAGCCAAGCTACTGGCACGTCCCAAACATAAGGGGGGCATGGGGACCCCCGACTTTCAAAACTACTATTTTGCTGCACATATCACAAGGATAATAGATTGGCATTGCCATCGCAATCTTAAGGATTGGATACAAATTGAGGACGATCTGTGCCCCATCCCTTTGCGTTTCTCCCCATGGCTGCAATGGACTGGTTACCCTGCTCCCCTAAAAGCGCACCCACTGATAGGGACCACACTACGAATCTTCCACAAAGTGTCAGGTGCAACTGACTTATCTTCATCACTGAGTCCACTAACCCCCTTGGTAAACAATCCTGATTTCCTTCCGGGAAACCCATGCTCGCCTTGGACTGCTTCCGGGATGGCATGTTTCGGGACTATAGCGACCTCAAGATGGACTTTAATAGTCCTGACCTCCCCCTCTGGACGTACTTCCAGGTGAGGAGCTACATAAATCAAACAACTAGGAAACCCAATTTTAATAGGAAGCCTACGGAAATGGAGTCGATGTGCTTAGCGGGCGTACCTACACAAAAATCTACCTCGATTTCATATGCCTGGCTCAGGGATCAACCAGTACAAGGAGATGACAGATTCAGAGAGAGATGGTCGCAGGCCCTGGACATCCCGATATCGGGGCCCCAATGGAAGAGATCGTGCACTTTTGCTCATAAATGCTCCTTGAGCACCAGAACACAAGAAACAGCGTACAAATTGCTCACTCACTGGTACGTTACCCCGGTGAAACTACACTCCTGGTTCCCGCAGACACCTGATACATGCTGGAGATGTGGTACAGACAGGGGCACCCTGATCCACATATGGTGGCAATGTCCATTAATTGCCCCCTATTGGCAGAAAGTTTGCGAAACCATACGATTGATCACAGAAACTAAGCTCAAACTCGACACTGCATGCTGCCTTCTGCATATCTCCAGCGTGTCCTACCGGTGCTATAAAAACTCGCTGGTTAAACACCTCTTGAACGCGGCCAAGGCCCTTGTGCCCCTGTTCTGGAAGTCGTCCCGGGTCCCTTCGATCCGTGACTGGTTGTCTAGAGTAAAGGAACTTTACGATATGGAAGAAACGGTGGCCCAATCTTCTGAACGCACTGAAAAGTTTTTCCAAACGTGGTCACCTTGGGTCCAATTTAAATGTTCTGCGGACTTTGACAGGTTGGTGATGGTGACCTAATTCATTTAACATTGACATATCCCAGGGTATCCTGGTCTGTATGTACACGTCATTCCCCCCCAGTGCCCCCCTCCCACCTCGCTTCTTCTACTTTTTTCCTCTCTTTCTCCTTTTACGCTTTCGCTTACAGATGCCTCTTATATCACGTCACAATTGATCAGACTGCTAAAACCTGAAGTTCCATGATTTGTGTTTCATGAGGTAATTCTTACAATACACATCTGTTCCTCGATAACTGCCTATCCTTTTGGTAAAACACAAGGTGTTACTGTAGATGCTACAATTATTGTACTGTTTACTGGATGGTTTAAAGTTTTGTATTTTGCATATACTGGGAGCTGCGTCTCCCACTGTTGCCCTGTTTATTTTTCTTTCAATAAACTGGATGTTACAAAAAAAATAAAGTTAATCAAAAAAAAAATAGTAAAAAATAAATAGTAATAATATATTTTTTTGAAGCATCCCTGTCCCCCCATACTTATGCGCAAATGCAAACGCATACGTTACTCCTGCACGCATACATAAGCGGTGATCGCACCACACATGTGGGATATTTGGCAGGGGCATTGCTAGGTGGCAAAAAGACCAGGGGCTTCAGCCCGAAGCCAAGCCGGCAACGGGGGGGGCGGTGGGATGCGGTCGGTGGAGTGGCACAGGGTGACCTACCTGACCTACACGAGTGTGTGTGTGTGTGTGTCAGTACACACACTGACATAACCTGCATACACTAACACTGACCTGACTACACTAACACTGACCTGACTACACTAACACTGACCTGACTACAATAACACTAACCTGACTACACTAACACTAACCTGACCCGACCTGACCCAACACTGACCTGAACCAACACTGACCTGACCCAACACTGTGGCCACATTGCGTTAACCGTGGAAGAGACCTAAATAAAACCCACCCTATCTAGAACACCCCTTACTATTCACTACACCCAAACCTTCCACTGCCAGTTCAAAGTGGGCCATCCTACCTATAGCAACCCACACTATCAACACCACACCAAATCATTCGATCATATCTAAGGCCCGTGGGATAGACAGGGTGACCGTGGGATGGACAGGAGACAGTAAGATGGACAGTAGGACGGTAGGATGGACGGGGGGACTGTGGGATGGACGGGGGGGACAGTGAGATGGATGGGGGGGATAGTGAGATGGACGGGGGATTGTGGGATGGACCCGGTACAGGATACAGGAGGGCCGTGAGATATACAGGGGGACCGTGGGATGGATGGGGGGACAGTGGGATGGACAGGGGGACAGTAAGATGGATGGGGGGAAAGTGAGATGGACGGGGGGACAGTGGGATGGACGGGGGGACTGTGGGATGGACAGGAGGACAGTGAGATATACAGGGGGACCGTGGGATGGACAGGGGGACCGTGGGATGGACAGGTGGACCGTGGGGTGGACGAGGGGGGGACAGTGAGCTGCTCCTTCTGCTGGGCTCCTGCAAGTAGCACTGCACTGACAGGGGAGAGGGAGACCGAACGGAATTTTCTGACGCTACCTGTCACAATTAGACATTAGCTCTCCTGGAGTGGGGGAAGATGGGGAGAGCGTGCTGCTGGTGGGAGAGAGCGTCCTGATGTGCACATTGCAGGGAGAGAGGGGGGACAATGGGGGACGAACTCGGGAGTGCTGCTTACCACTGAAGGTGGGGGTGAGGGGGGTTGCTGCTGGCGGGAGAGAGTGCATTATAGCAGGGAACAGGATGATGAGGCACTCACCACTGTAGCCACAGGAGCGGTGCTGGTGGGACTCAGGAGAGAGCATATTCAGCGCTGACCCGGGGAAGCGGGGATATTACATCACGGAGTGCTGGGCGGCATTGTAATTCCCGCCTTCTGAATTTGCAACGCCTATGATAGACATCACACGTCCCGCGGGCCCGGATTGGACCAGAGGGACGTCCATCATAGGCGCTGCAGGTTCCAGAAGGCGGGACCTGCTGTGTCTTCGGGCACTCGGGGTTAATAAACGTTGTCATGCCCGAGACTCGGGGGTTTTCGGCCACCCATTCGGGGCTCCAGCCTCCTCAGCCCACCCCTAATGACGCCCCTGTATTGGGGGTTATTTACTAAAGGCAAATCCACTTTGCACTACAATTGCAAACTACAAGTGCAAAATGCACTTGAAAGTGCAGTCGCTGTAAATCTTAGGCCTCGTACACACGAGGGGATATGTCCGCTGAAAACGGCCTGATGGACCGTTTCAGCAGACATCTCCACTCGTGTGTATGGGCTAGCGGACAGATTTCTCCACCCGACAGATTTCAAAGCATGCTTTGAAATCCATCCGGTGAAATCTGTCCGCCCGACATGTCTGCTGGTTAGTACACTTACCAGCAGACATGTCGTGCCCCACCGCCGCCGCCGAATGGATTCGGCGCATGCGCGGAAGTGTTTAACTTCCTGGTGCGGTGACGTGGCGGTGACGTGGCGGCGTCAACGTCACCGCCGCGTCACCGCGCCGTCCGGCGGCGGGGAATTTGATCCGATGGTGTGTACACGCCATCGGATCAAACTCCCGATCAGACATATCCAATGGAAATGGTCCGCGGACCGTTTTCATCGGATATGTCCGATTGTGTGTACGAGGCCTAAGAGGTAGCTCTGAAATGAGGGGAAGCTCTGCTGATTCCCCCCCCCCGGATCTACAGCAATTGTACTTCCAAGTGCACTTTCAGTGCAATTTCAAGTGCACTTTGCACTTGTAGTTTGCACTTGAAGTGCAAAGTGGATTTGCCTTTTTTAAATTACCCCCATTGTCACGAACGTCAGAGTGAGAGCAATAATTCTAGCCAGACCTCCTGTGAGACTCTAAACTGGTGACCTGTAAAAGCATTTAAAGTGTTGCCTACAGAGAATTAGAGAATTTTAAGCACCATAGTTTGCCGACGTTCCACAGGCAGACGCAATTTTAAAGCGTGATGTGTTTGGTATCTATTTACCTAATACCGTATCATCATCTCTCACATTATACAAAGATTGGGGTAAATATTGTGTTTTTTATTTATTAAAGTGTATTGTTTCCCAAAAAATTGCCTTCGAAAAACTGCTGCGCAAATACCGTGTCTTCTACAAGGTTGCTTCTGGTGCTATGGTGGTGTAGCTTGAGTGGCAGCTAACTTTGTGTTATTGTGTAATTTATTGCACCGGAGTATCAGTGTGGTAGCCGATTCCTGCTCTAAATTAGTGTTTATACACAGTAAAAAAAAAAAAAAAGTTTTTATTTTCAATTAAAACAAATATTTAACCCCTTATTGATCCCCACCTAATTGTACTTTTTACTGTTAATTTACTGTTTTTAGCAACTCCTTCATCTCATACCGTTGAGCATTATTATATTTCAAGAATTACAGCAAATAAACCTCAATAAATTTCAGCTTTCAGCGCTAGTTGGATTGGTTTGCAAGCACGCAGTGATTTGAATAGTTTTTTTCCATTTTCTCCCAGTGTAATATATTCCTTGTGGCTTAGCATATATTTTTTATGATATTTCATTTTATTTTGTAATGCTCTCCAAGTTTGAAAAGCAAAATAGAACACTGCATATTTTAAAAACCAAGGAGAAAACACTTAGGGAGCAAAAGGAAGTTTATGGTCGGATTGCTTTTAATAAATATTCAAAAATAATTATAATTAAGTTCAGTGCACACGCATTATTGAATATTTAATTTAATTTGAAAATAGCAAATATCTTGTTCTTTTTAACATTTTAAATTCTGAAGTTGTTTTGGTAGCACTGCTTAAAGTCTTGATAAATATTTAAAAAAAATCTGGAATATACTGATTGATATATGACTTAAAGTTTAGCTATACTCTCTCAAAAATCCAGGAAAATAGTAATTTCCTATGTAAAAATAAATTATACATGATGCGCTAAATGTATAGTCAAAAGTTAATTATAAGTCAGTTACTATCGTTGGGATCTTGTGATGCCCTGCTTATATGTTTGTATGTGGAACTGCAGATTATGAAATCTAATAATCCAATAATAATGGAAATTTGTAGGATTTATGCCACGTACGATGAAAACGGCCTATGGATTTTTTCATCAGATATCCGATGAAGCTGACTTTCATCAGTCTTGCCTACACACCATCAGTTAAAAATCCGATCGTGTCCAACGCGGTGACGTAAAACACAACGACGTGCAGTGAAAAATGAAGTTCAATGCTTTCGAACATGCGTCAACTTGATTCTGAGCATGCGTGGATTTTTGACCGATGGATTTCCCCACAGGCGATCGTTTTTTTCTATCGTTTTTTTAACCATCAGAACATTTTAAAACAGGTTCTATTTTTTTTCACCGATGGGAAAAAAAATGATGGGGCCCACACACTAACGGTTTATCCGATGAAAACGGTCCATCAGAAAAAGATAAGACACCTATTATAGAATACACTGGAATTCATATGTTCTAATCGCAGTCTTGAAGGTATAGTAAGCTATGCTCAATACTGGAGAATTTGAAGTACAATAAGAATATGAAGCACACCTACTTATTAAAAGGGACCTTGTTAGTCCAAGTATTGTTGGGTAAATTAAAAAATGTTGACAGAGACTAAAGAGACATAAAATAGAAAAAACAAGGAGGACCCCCTCAAGGGTGGGACTTTTAAAGTGACACAAACACATAAATTGTAGAAAAAATAAATATCAATTTTATTAAATATGTCAAAAAAGGACATCAAAAGTGTCCTATAAAGGATAAAAGATCACGTGCAAGTGGTATATAGATCCTACTTGTATATAACAATAAACAGACATAAGACCACATATAGTCCAACACGACAGCCGTTTCGGTATCTGTGATTCTTCTTCAAGGGGTATTACAGATGATCATAGGGTCAGAAAGTTACCGTATTTATCGGTGTATACCGCGCTCTTTTTTCCCCTTAAAATAAGGGGGAAATTGTGGGTGCGCGATATACGCCAATACCCGCTTCCCGCGCTCAGTTTGAACGCCGCCGCCGACATATACCGAGCGCAGTACACTCGGGTACATTCGGCCAGGCTCGCTCGTGGTCACGCTCTGTGACGTATATGTGTGAGAAGCCGCGCGAAATTTCAGGTCTACATTAGGGGTGCGCGCTATACGCCGGAGCGCGCAATACCCTGATAAATACGGTACATGTCTATTGGAAAAGAGATATGTACATATATTACAGAGAAATAAACTTTAACATTATTTACAGCTCAAGTGGTTGCCATTATTTTCATATACTGAGAGAGAATTTGAAAAAATTGACCAACAAGTAGGAACTGAAGGACAACTCCCATCTCGGCATAAAACACGCATCAAGGGAACAAGATTAGTATAGAGACGTAGGGCCAGATTCAGAGAGGCTTACGCCGGCGTATCTTGAGATAAAGATACCCATTAAAAATATGCAAATGAGTAAGATACACCGATTCACGAACGTAGATGCGCCAGTTACGCGGTTTGCGTAAGGGTTACGTCCGGCGAAAAGATAAACCACCAAAAAGATGGCGCAGCCAATGTTAAGTATGGACGTCAGAACAGCCGTTGAATTTCATGTCGTTTATGTCGTTTGCGTATGCCGATTCAGAATTGCGATGTGATTTTAAGCATGCGCACTGGGATACGTCCATGAGCGGTGCATACGCCGTTCGTTCGCCACATAATTTACATGGGGTCACGGTTAATTTTAATACAACATGCCCCCTACCTGCCTACTTTGAATTACGCACACTTACGCCGACACATTTACGCTACACCGCCGTAACTTAGGACGCAAGTGCTTTGTGAATACAGCACTTGCCTCTCTAAGTTGTGGCGGCGTAGCGCAAAGAAGATACGCTACGCCCACACAAAGTTACGCTGGGCTTTCTGAATCTCACCTGTAGTCTCTTATGCTCACAGAGAGGATATTAACCACTTAAGGACCGCCTACTGCACATTTACGTCGGCAGAATGGCACGGCTGGGCACATCAACGTATATATACGTTGATTTTAGTACCCAGCCGCGGGATTCGCGGACCCGATCGCCGCTGCAGTGCGGCGATCCGTCCCTGGAGCGGAAGAACGAGGAGAGCCGTGTGTACACACGGCTTCCTCGATCGCGTCATCCCTGTAATAGGGGGACGCAATCGATGACGTCACACCTACAGCCACACCCCCCTACAGTTGTAAACACAACACATAGGCACACATCCCCTACAGCGCCACCTGTGGTTAACTCCCAAACTGCAACTGTCATTTCCACAGTAAACAATGCAAATTTAAATGCATTTTTTGCTGTGAAAATGACAATTGTCTCAAAAATGTTTAAAAATTGCCCGAAGTGTCCGCCATATTGTCGCAGTCACGAAAAAAATCGCTGATCGCCGCTATTAGTAGTAAAAAAAAAAAAAATTAATAAAAATGCAATAAAACTATCCCTTATTTTGTAAACGCTGTAAATTTTGCGAAAACCAACCGATAAACGCTTATTGCGATTTTTTTTACCAAAAATAGGTAGAAGAATACGTATCGGCCTAAACTGAGGAAAAAAAATGTTTTTTTTATATATTTTTGGGGGATATTTATTATAGCAAAAAGTAAAAAATATTGCATTTTTTTTTTAAATTGTCGCTCTATTTTTGTTTATAGCGCAAAAAATAAAAACCGCAGAGGTGATCAAATACCACCAAAAGAAAGCTCTATTTGTGGGGAAAAAAGGACGCCAATTTTGTTTGGTAGCCACGTCGTACGACCGCGCAATTGTCAGTTAAAGCGACACAGTGCCGAATCGCAAAAAAGGGGCAAGGTCCTTTACCTGCATTTTGGTCCGGGTCTTAAGTGGTTAATGAATAGCCAGCCAAACAAAGGTCCTTCCCTGAGGGAAGAAGGGGAAGGGTAAAAAGAAAAAGGAGCCGTCAGGCGAACGCTCGATCACAGAGTAAAAAATTATCATTATGATGATATATGTTTGGCATAGCAACCAATATAGGGCAACCTACCATACATGAGAACCCGCATATCGGGTATCCCTGCAGGGAAGACCGGGTATCCGTCACTATATAGCAAGCCTCCACGAGTGCTCCTCAAGTAGGGAGAGATGGGTTACTGACAGTAACAATGGCGATCTCTAAAGAGACATAGGAATATAATATCAATTGCCCATCTAATGGGTTGTACTTAAGGGTACAACGTAAGATAATAGCCAACCAAATGAAGGTCAAAATTAAAATGTAAAAATACCTGTGATCAGATTTTTACCCGAAATTGCGGCAGATGTCATTACAGTCTGAGTCATTGGCGTCTGCGGCAGGCTTTTTAAAGCCCGTCAATATCGCGAGCGCTTCCGTGTGACAGACGTCAAGCGTCATGACGTAATCGCGGAAAAAGAACGTAACCCGTGGTAACTCAAAAGGCAGCGGCCATCGTGGTGACTACACTTTGAACATTGGGAAGTGCAAAAGCCTCCACAGGATGAGGGGGACATCATTCATTCAATGCGGAAGGCAATAAATTCTTAAGTGAATAATACTGCAAGTGCGGATCCAACCATTGTGAGATACAATGTAATCGCCGTTCTGATAAAGTATTCACCCAGAGACGGCAGCATCTTAATGTAGAAAAAAAAAGGGGGGAGGGCCTTTCGCACAGGGTATGCCGAGCACTGCCCAGAATTGACTGCGTACGGCACAGAGTGTGCGCCGTTGCATGATAGCAGAAAAACTGCCTTAGCAAGGGGGAACCCTAAACACCACAGATGTATAAAGCATCTGTTAGTGTGCGTGAAACCCCCTACATGCGTCGGGTGGAGGCTAAAATATCCAAACTTAGAGATTTTACAAAAAGAGGTGTACACATTATCAGTGTGTAGAGCCAAGACGGGATAGTCGTACAGTCCAGAAAGGGCCATAAGGTAAGTATAAGTATATCTATTCCTCTCACCCCCCAGAGGAAAACCCCTCTAAAAAGGGGCGGTAACTGACCATTTCATTAAGTCCTGGCTTTTTGGTAGCATTTAACATTGCTATCCATCTCGTCTCTCTCTGTAATAAAGTTCTGTTCCAATCTCCCCCTCTACTATTGGGGTGTATTCTGTCTACGATGAGGAATTACATTTTTGGGATCCTACTACCATGGGCCTCACGAATGTGGCGACCCAACGGGAGATCAGGGTCTGACTTATACTTACCTTATGGCCCTTTCTGGACTGTACGACTATCCTGTCTCGGCTCTACACGCTGATAATTTGTACACCTCTTTTTGTACAATCTTTCTGAATCTGGCCCTACGTCTCTATACTAATCTTGTTCCCTTGCGTGTATGCGTGTTTTATGCGGAGATGGGAGTTCAGATCCTACTTGTTGTAAGTGATACGGCTTATTCTTGGTAAATTTTTTCAAATTCTCTCTCTGTATATGAAAATAATCGCAACCACTTGAGCTGTAAATAATGTTAAAGTTTATTTCTCTGTAATATATGTACATATCTCTTTTCCAATAGACATGTAACTTTCTGACCCTATGATCGTCTGTAATACCCCTTGAAGAAGGATCACAGATACCGAAACGGCTGTCGGGTTGGACTATATGTGGTCTTATGTCTGTTTATTGTTACCGGTATATACAAGTAGGATCTATATACCACTTGCATGTGATCTTTTATCCTTTATAGGACACTTTTGATGTCCTTTTTTGACATATTTAATACAATTTATATTTATTCTTTCTACAATTTATGTGTTTGTGTCACTTTAAAAGTCCCACCCTTGAGGGGGTCCTCCTTGTTTTTTCTATATTACTAGGGAAGTGGTGACTTACAAACATTTACACGCTCCAGATTGTGGGGCTCTTTCAGGGCCGGCCTTAGGCCTTTAGGCGCCCTGTGCGAGAAAGCTTTACAGCGCCCCCTAGTGACCACGCCCCTCAGTAACTACGCCCCTTGGTAACCACACCCCTCGGTAACTACACCCATTTCTCCAATACCGGCTCCATTTAAAGCCTTCCATTCCTTTATTCACACAGTATAATAACGCCACTTATAAAGTAAATCACACGGTATAATAACACTACCTGTAAATTTACTATCAAATATCAAACATAATTACAATAAAGTATTTTTTAACTTTTGTATTTACTATTCCTTTAAGAAACACCCTATTTAAAAAAAGAAAATACAAAACAGACATTAAAGCAGTGCACTTATAAAAAAAGAATTTACTTACAGAAAAAAGGTTTTACATCTGCTGCCTGCATCTGTGGATTCTTGTCCTCCTTTGTCTTCTCAGTGCGCATGGCGTATGAGCTCCTCATAGCAAGGCAAGGACAGCCGCCATGCCGTCTTTCCGGCAGAATCTGCCTGCGGCCTGTCAGGTGTACCTGTCACTACTGTGTACCCCTCTCCACAACTGCACCTCTGGGCCCCTTTATATTACACATCCTGCACCTCTGGGCCCCATTACATTACAAAGCCCCCTGCCCTTCTGGACCCCTTTACATTACACAACACCCATTACATTACAAAGCCCCCTGCACTTCTGGACCCCTTTACATTACACAACACCCATTACATTACAAAGCCCCCTGCACTTCTGGACCCCTTTACATTACATAGCACCCTGCCCCTCTGGGTGGACCCCTTTACATTACACAGCACCTTGCACCACTGGGCCCCTTACATTACACAGCACCCCCACAGCTCTGGACCCCTTTACATTACACAGCACCCTGCATCTCTGGACCCCTTTACATTACACAGCACCCTGCACCTCTGGGCCCCTTACATTACACAGCACCCTGCACCACTGGGCCCCTTACATTACACAGCACCCTGCACCACTGGGCCCCTTACATTACACAGCACCCTGCACCCAGGACCCCTTTACATTACACAGCACCCTGCACTTCTGACCCCTTTACATTACACAGCACCCTGCACTTCTGGACCCCTTTACATTACATAGCACCCTGCACCTCTGGATGGACACCTTTACATTACACAGCACCCTGCACCACAGGGCCCCTTACATTACACAGCACCCCACAGCTCTGGACCCCTTTACATTACATAGCACCCTGCACCTCTGGATGGACCCCTTTACATTACACAGCACCCTGCACCACAGGGCCCCTTACATTACACAGCACCCTGCACCTCTGGGCCCCTTTACATTACACATCACCCTGCATCTCTGGACCCCTTTACATTACACAGCACCCTGCACCTCTGGGCCCCTTATATTATACAGCACCACTGGGCCCCTTACATTACACAGCACCCTGCACCACAGGGCCCCTTACATTACACAGCACCCCTCAGCTCTGGACCCCTTTACATTACACAGCACCCTGCATCTCTGGACCCCTTTACATTACACAGCACCCTGCACCACAGGGCCCCTTACATTACACAGCACCCTGTACCTCTGGGCCCCTTTACACTACACAGCACCCTGCACCTCTGGACCCCGTTACACTACACAGCACCCTGCACCTCTGGACCCCTTTACACTACACAGCACCCTGCACCTCTGGGCCCCTTACATTACACAGCACCCTGCACCTCTGGGACCCTTACATTACACAGCACCCTGCACCTCTGGGCCCCTTTCATTACACAGCACCCTGCACCTCTGGACCCCTTTACGCTACACAGCACCTTGCACCACTGGGCCCCTTACATTACACAGCACCCCACAGCTCTGGACCCCTTTACATTACACAGAACCCTGCATCTCTGGACCCCTTTATATTACACAGCACCCTGCACCTCTGGGCCCCTTTACATTACACAACACCCTGCACCTCTGGACCCCTTTACACTACACAGAACCCTGCACCTCTGGGCCCCTTACATTATACAGCACCCTGCACCTCTGGGACCCTTACATTACACAGCACCCTGCACCTCTGGGCCCCTTACATTACACAGCACCCTGCACCTCTGGGCCCCTTTACATTACACAGCACCCTGCACCTCTGGGCCCCTTTACACTACACAGCACCCTGCACCTCTGGGCCCCTTTACATTACACAGCACCCTGCACCTCTGGGCCCCTTACATTACACAGCACCCTGCACCTCTGAACCCCTTTACGCTACACAGCACCCTGCACCTCTGGACCCCTTTACATTACACAGCACCCTGCACCTCTGGGCCCCTTACATTACACAGCACCCTGCACCACAGGGCCCCTTACATTACACAGCACCCCACAGCTCTGGACCCCTTTATGCTACACAGCACCCTGCACCTCTGGACCCCTTTACATTACACAGCACCCCACAGCTCTGGACCCCTTTATGCTACACAGCACCCTGCACCTCTGGACCCCTTTACATTACACAGCACCCCACAGCTCTGGACCCCTTTATGCTACACAGCACCCTGCACCTCTGGACCCCTTTACATTACACAGCACCCCACAGCTCTGGACCCCTTTACATTACACAGCCTCGGACACCTGTATGTTACACAGACACCCCCTAACAGTTTTGGACCCCCTGCATGTTATGCAGACCCCCGTACAGTGCATACCCCTCCCCCTACAATACAGATCTCTCCTTACAATAGTGCGAACCCCCCCACAATACAGAACCCCCCTACAATAGACCACCCCTACAATAAAGAACCACCCCCCACAATACAGAAAACACCCCCCCCCTACAATACAGATAAACCCCTACAGTGCAGACCCCCCTAAAATACAGACGACCCCCCCTTCAGACCTGTAAAGCAAGCAGGCTCAGATAACCTGCTTGCCGCGTGCTGCACACACAGCACAGTACAGGCAAGGGGGAGGCGGCTTCACTGCTCGGCTGCGTGACTGAGACAGTCACAGGCAGCCGAGACTCAGACCACGGTGTGCCGACGGCTCGCTGGGATGCGGCTTGCACGGCACCACCCCTGCAAAGCCAGGCACCCGGCAAGGTCCTCTTCAGTGGGGGGGGGGCGCCGGCGCCGGCCTGACACCCACAGTGTGCGGCACGCCCCCGCCCACTACTTAATACGTGAGCAAATTAAAAAATCTGTGCGGTCGCCAGGCGCCCATGTTGCTATGGCGCCCTGTGGGATCGCACTGTCCGCACACCCCAAAGGCCGGCCCTGGGCTCTTTTTACAAAGAGACATAAAGTGTTACAAAATTGCATTGCTAAAAAGAGCAAGGCAGGTCCCACCAATAAAGTCAGTATTGATGGGGGAATCTCTCCAGCAGAGCTATTGGCTTCTCCTGGCAGGGGAGCGCTGGGAAGCGTTCCTGACGGGAGAACACAATGATTATTGCTATCGGCTATAGCCGCTGGCAACAATCACTTCCTAAAATCCTGATATGCTGGTTATACCCTAGTTGACCAATTGATCGACTTGGGTACAATCAGCCTGTCCATAGACCTACATAGACCATGGATCAAATCTCGATTAATCAATGGCCCACTTAACATTGGTCCATGTTTTTTGGGGGACAGTTTTTATTTTGAGGATTTTTTAAGAAATAAGCATTCTCAGCATGTTCCCAGCTGTCCAATGATGCAGTGTAAAAAAATTACACAGCACAGGCCCCTCAGGCCATTCCAAAATGGCCCTTTTAGACTCTGTAGCTAATTGAGTGATCTCAAGTCCATGAGTGATTCTGGGTAAATAAACAAAATATATGGTTACTACTTGCAGTAAACTAATCAAAAATAGAGTAAACATTTTTGCTGCAAAAACAAGCTCTGAACTATGGGTTGTTTGTAGCAACAAATCAATGTACAGCTTTAGACTTTTCTTTGTTCAGGAGAAAAGTGAAGACCAGTATACAGTTGATGAATAACTGTATGCTGGTCCTTAATTTTCTAACGTAAACTAAGAAAACAAAAAAGCTGTAAGGTTTTATTTAACCATACCCCTTTAAGCTTCTCCCACTGTTAACATAATTTGACTACACCCACAATTCATTGTGACATACTATGTGCGTCACATCATTCCTTTGCTCATGGTGATCAAGACATTTTGTTTTACAGTATATCTTAAATGGTTGCCTCTTTTTCGGGGCATGTTAAGAAAAGGGACATGACTAACTCACCTATTGTCTGCTAGCAAACTACTGTAGGGATGTTCAACTTATGATAATGTGTACTGTACTTTGTGAGCTCGGTGCCAGCCAGTCTTACCTGGAATGAGATTTCTGATAATTACAACATTGTCCAGGTGGGCAGTTAATTAATTAGCTTAATGTTTATAATATACGGTATAATATGGTAATTATATTCATGTTGTATGTTAGGGTAATATGATCAGGAGGGGGCTGTCCTCCTGTAGGGTATAACGTATGTGTCTGAGTTTCAATAAGAGTTATTCCTTTGGAGTTTACTAAGCATCTTGTTTGTGTACGATGTATGAGGTAAAAAGGGCTGGTATTAGCTCTCAATCTGCTCAGAAAAGGGTTTGGAGGGCAGGAAGCGCTGGTTGGCAGAAGGAAGCATATAGTTGGGGTGCCAAGTGGTTCTGTCACACCCCCAGAGCCAAACAGCCTCTCTTCCAGATCCAGTGGTAATCCCACCTAGGGTTGACTCGGAAGCCTCTACATATCCCCAATAAATTAAATGTTTCCCACTCTGAAGACGACAGGACAGAAGGGAAGAGTGGTAGGCAAGAAAACAGAGAGGATGAAAGGGGAAAACTCCCTACCTACCACCTTATGGCAAAGCTCTGTCCACAATCCTGATCATCCACCCCAGACATTGTCAGGTAACCACTGGCCAAATCTAAGGGGCTTCTGGCCTTCACCGAGGACATGGTAAATGACCATTCAGTTGGCCTGTCAAATAACTGCATGTGTTCAGTGGCTGCAACTGGGAGGCTACCATAATCTATATTTTTCCAGATGCTTGTCATGCAGCCAATTTTCTTGAAGGAAAATCAAAGGACCAAGGATTTCCAGGAGGAAACTTGTATGTCCCAACTCATAGAAGCTAGGCTAATAAATGTTTTTTTTTCACAATGTGGTGTTTTGGCCAACAGCAGGGCCCACCCTGTTGGATTATGTTTTGTTTCTCAATGTACTTAGCATCCCACTACTCTGGGGTTGATGATGTAAAGCAGAAGATGTGTTCTCCAATAAAGAGAAACATGTTTTTGAAAGGCATCAGTCACATGCTAATAGGCAAGTCATTTATCCTATAAGCTAGGGTGACCAGACATCCCCAGTTTCAGGGGACAGTCCCCTGATTGAGGACACTGTACCCGGTCCAAGTCTGTCCCTGGGTTTGTCCCCAGATTGGATTTAAAAGGGGACAGGGGCAATTTCAAAGACAATCAGTGCAGAATTAAAATAAAATAAAAATAGAATTACACACCCCCGCTCCGCCGTGCCTACTAGCATAGGGGGGTTGTATTTTTCCCATTATCTGTGCCCCTTTCTGATGATCATGTGGTGGTCAGAGCGGAGGAAATATTTCTTCAGTTTTGGGCACATTCCAATTCAGCTTCGCTCGCATGTTCTTCTGCCTTGGCTCAAATCCTGGCCAGCCAACTGCCTATTTCCTTGCCTTCCCTGCAGAGTGATATTCCTCCACTCCCCACCCAGTAGTAGCCGGGGCCCGAAGAGTAATGCCGCGTACACACGGTCGTTTTTTGTGATGAAAAAAAACGACGTTTTTTGTGAAGTAAAAAACGACGTTTTTGAAACGTCACTTTTCAAAGACGATTTTGCATACACACCATCGTTTTTTCACAAAAAGCAAGGTTACGTTCACCACTCTTTTCCATTGAAGCTCACTTCATAACTAGCTTCTGGGCATGCGCGGGTTGAAAAACGACGTTTTGCCCACACACGATCAATTTAAATGACGTTTTAAAAAACGTCGTTTTTTTTCATCGCAAAAAACGACCGTGTGTACGCGGCATAAGACTTGAGAGGCTGTGAAGCAGGCGGCGACGGGCAGAGAGTCGCTGATTGTTGCCATTACTAGTAAAGAAAAAATATGTCCCTGGATTTCATTTAAAAAATCTGGTCACCTTAAATAAGCCAAATAAACCACTTATATAAAAACGGAACCTTTAATAAAATACCGCTTATAAGAATAAGGGCCAGATTCAGGTAGATGAGAGCATCTTTGCTCCAGAGTAACGCTTCTCATTTACATTACTCTGACTACCCTTTCAGCGCAAGTACTATTATTCACATAGCAGTTGCGCGTAAACTTGCGCCAGAGTAACGATAATGCGCTGGCGTAACCCGACGCAAGGGGAAGTGGGTGTGATCATATGTAAATGATGGGCGGAGCCCAGCGCAGAGGCTTACGTTCAGCGCATCAACCACGGAGCATGCGCAGTGAGTGAGGCTCCACTCGCCCCCTTTGTGCGCATGCTCACAACTTCTGTCGGCACCACTTCACGGGAAACGTCAGCGCAATGCCTTCCGTTGGGCGTTTAAATGCGCCCGTAGAAGCGCCATTCCGGCACTAAAGTATATCCTTCTCCCCCTCCCCGCAGTGATGTTACTTTTGCTCTGAGATGGCTGCTCCCGTTCCCCGCAAACACACAGGAGAAAGCTGAACTTTAATGGCCAGGAGCTGTCAGCCGTCATCTCGGCTATGGAGACCTATGATGTCTTCCTCCATGGCTGTAAAATTTGACAGACAAGCATGGACAGAGGCGTTGTCCTGCAAGTGGGGGTGCTCAGCTAGCTCTTATCGTCGGTAACGCTGCTGTAGCTGCTCTCCTGCTGACCTGTGGCCGTCTGGAGTAAAGATAAAGCAGCTATTTGTAGAAATAACTTTGCGCCGGACGGACGAGATACGCGTGGCGCATGTAGCCAGCGTATGGTGCTAATCCGTTCGTGAATTGGGAAAAATCCCTCATTTGCATATTTGCAGGGGAAATCAATAGGCGCGACTGATGCGCCAAGCGAAATTAAGCGCTGACGATACTCTGGCGTCGGAACGTTCCGCCGGTCGCAAATGGCCCGTTATTGGGCGCATCTAGTTTGGTGGGTACGGGCACATAGAAACGACGGCGCATCTTCACAGTTACGCGGCGCATATCGAAATACTCCAGCGCAAGTGTTGCTGAATCTGGCCCTAAGTTGAATTCTATAAAAGTCTGTAGCGACGGCCTGTGTTGATGGACTTTTGTTTGTTTCAAGCAGGTTTTGAATTCCCATATAAAAGAATGCAAAACCTTGAAGCAGGTCAACTACAGGTCAGATGCAGCTGTCAATTAATTCAGGGTGATCTAAATCTCATACTGGTGTCGATCTGAGGCCATCGACACAACTGTTTGTTATTAGAAAACTTATGCCGCGTACACACGATCATTTTTCAGCATGAAAAAAAATGACGTTTTTAAAATCGTCATTTAAAATGATCGTGTGTGGGCTTCACATCGTTTTTTATCTTCTGAAAAATGACCAAAAAAAATTTGAGCATGCTGCATTTTTTTAACGTCGTTTTAAAAAATTTTGTTTTTTAGGCTGTAAAAAATGATCGAGTGTGGGCTAAAACGACGTTAAAAATGACGATTAAAACCCGCGCATGCTCAGAAGCAAGTTATGACACGGGAGCTTGAATGGAACTTCGCCTTTAGAGTGCCGTCGTACATGTTGTACATCACCGTGCTTTGCTCATCATTTTTTAAAAACAATGGTGTGTGGGCAACATCGTTTTTAATGATGAAGTTGGAAAAACGTTGTTTTTTCTACATGCTGAAAAACGTCGTTTTTTTTCCATGCCGAAAAGTGATCGTGTGTACGCGGCATTAAGCCCTGTACACACGCTCGGTTTTCTCGGTGGTAAAAAAAAAGTCAGCCGAGAAAACCGAGGGGAAGTCCAAGAACTTGGCAGGAAAACTGCCATGGAGCTTTGGCTTTGGCTGGGAATGTATGCTACATCGGCACCGCCTTGCAGTGTTTCCCATAGGTAAGTAGTAGATCTGACAGGGAAAAAAAACGCCGGTCTAACGGTCAGGGGTTAATGCCGTTTACGATATTCCATTCCACCAACCCACGACAGCTTCCCCAGAATAACGAGACACAAGCTCTGTTTTCTGGGTCAAATGAATGAATACTTTAATGGTAAACTCAGCTTGTTTTATACAGTTTAGAAACCAAATATTGACAATGGCTCAACTCCACCCACAACATGACACCAGGAACTTTTTCTGTCGGGATTCCCGGCTGTTTTTCTGACAGGAAACCTGCGAGGAAGTATACACACGTCCGGGTTTCCTGGCCAAAGGCTCTCCTGGCAGTTTTTCTGGTGTGAACAACGGTCGCGTGTACGATGCTTGACAGTGGATTCTTACTAATACCAGTACAAGAGTCGAGAAACACTTTTGGTGATATTGTTATGTTTTTAATAGTAATTTTTTTCCTGAACAAAGCAAGGTAAGATGGACAGGCTGTTTATTTTATGGCTCAATGACTTTTGTTATGTGTTGGATTATTTTTCATTACAGACATTCAATCCAAAAACATCACAAATTTTAAAAAAAAAATCAGATTTTCAGTAGCTGGCTGACAGCAATTCTATCCAAAGACCTCCTCTGTAACTCTAAACATGTAACCTGTAAAACATGTTAAAGTGTCGCCTAGGGAGATGTTTAAGTACCAAAGTTTGGCGCCAGACCACGAGTGCGCGCGATTTTTAAACGTGACATGTGAGGTAACTATTTACTCAGCGTAACATAATCTGCCACATTTTACAAAAAAATTTGGCCGACATAAAAAGTTGCAATGACTGCCAGTTTATTCCCTAAGGTGTCTGCTAAATATATATATTTATATATATATATATATATATATATATATATATATATATATATATATATATATATATATATATATATATATATATATATATATATATATATAATGTTATGGGGTTCCGAAAATATTTCCTGCAAAAAAATTTTTTTTACATGTAGGAGAGTGCTGGAATTCGCACGGTATGGAAGTGGTTAAGAATTTAGCTTGAATGGGGCCCCAGCTGTCCTCCGGTTAATAAAGGCTAAAATTTTCATACATATACTTTTTCCAGCGAAATACTTCAGGAAATGTTTTACAGCCCATTTCTCTGGAATACAGTGTTGTAAATTGCACTTGTTACCATAATGTTAAGTACCAATGTGCTATAATCTTTCCTGGAATTAAGGAGGTTTGGCTCTCGGTAGACATAATGCTACCCTTTGAAGATTTATTTCACTCAATTCAGCTCACTGTTATATATTCAATTCAACGTGCCTGAATTAAAGAGTTTAATTGCTAACTGAGATCTGCAAACAGATTTCAGTTTACAGTAAGAGATCTAATAGTAGAAAGATAATTTAAATAAAGATCAGCTACCACCAGGTGAAGATTCTCGTTTTCTTAACTGTCTGTATCTTTATTTCCCCCTTATAACTACTCAGTCTGAGGCCCCGTACACACGGCCGAGGTTCTCGCTGAAAATCAGCGAGAACCTCGCTGGAATGCACATTCCAGCGAGGACCTCGGCCGTGTGTACGGTCTCAGCGAGCTTCCCGTCGGGAAGCCCGTCGAGCCGAAATAGAGAGCACGCTCTCTATTTCCTCGACGGCCCGCCTGGAAGAATGGCTGGTTGCCATTCCCGACGGGCGGGTCGCCGAATCCGACGGCCGGGAGAGAACCTCGACGGGCGGAACGATGTGTTCTGCCCGTCGAGGTTCTCTGCCGTGTGTACGGCACCTCACAGCAGGAACATTTTCCTCTGTTGCACGCCAGCAGTAATAATTGAAAACAGAAGGGAATAACAATTTCTCATTATTTGCTCCTGTGATGGGCTTTGGAAGAATATCACTCAACTTACTCACGTTAGCGTTGCCGCTTTACTCTGCCCTGTAACTGATTACACAAGAATGAATTTTGATAAACTGACATTCAGTGGCAGCTGGTGCTCAAAATTTTTGAGATGGCGCAAACAAACTGAAAAAAAACCACATCAATTGCAGACACTGTGCCCATCAAATGCAGCTACTGTGCCCATCAATTGCAACCACTGTGCCCATTAATTGCAGCGATTGTGCCCATCAAACGCAGCCACTGTGCCAATAGTTGGTGCTACTGTGCCATCAAATGCAGCCACTGTGCCCATCAAACCCAGCCACTGTACCTATAAATTGCCGCCACTGTGTCATCAAATGCAGCTACTGTACCCATCAATTGCTGACAGTGTGCACATCGATTGCCGTTACTGTGCCCATCAATTGCCACCACTGTGCCATCAAACGCAACTACCGTACCCATCAATTGCTGACAGTGTGCCCATCAATTGCTGTTACTGTGCCCATCAATTGCCACCACTGTGCCATGAAACGCAGCTACCGTACCCATCAATTGCTGCCAGTAAGCCCATCAATTGCTGCCACTGTGCCCATCAATTACTGCCAGTGTGCCCATCAATTGCCGTTACTGTGCCCATCAATTCCTGCCAGTGTGCCCATCAATTACCGCTACTGTGCCCATCAAATGCTGCCAGTGTGCATCCCCCGCCCGCCCGGCACTTACCTGTCTCGGTGAGGCAGCGGGTCACGGAGGTGTCCTCCACGCTCCTTGAGGTCTTCTCCAGTCCTCTCTTCCGGTCTTTTGCTATGATTGGACGCCTGATAGGTGTCCAATTACAGCTCCTGTTGTTTCAGCCAATCAGGTGACAGACCCGAAGCACTTGATTGGCTGAGAGGTGGTTCAGTGTTAGGAAAGGGAATATTCATTCACTTTCCTGACACAATGCTGAGTGAACTGCGAGCGCCCAGCATGGTGCCCGCTGTTCACCTTTTTGGGTGCCTATGCCTACGGCTCTAATCAGGTGCTTCCAAAAAAAATACCCCGCCACTGTAATTCAGGCACCTGAAAAGGAGTCGGCACCTGAATAAGGGGTGGCAGCGACGACCATACATAGATTCATGCAATGCATGAATCTATCTATGGTGATAGAGGGGTGGCAGGAGAGAGGCAGGAGAGAGGGGGTAGCTCCCGTGCACCCTTATGGATGCACCGCCACTGCTGACGTCTCTAATACTCAACCCCCATGGCCTCCTTGTGACTGCAGAGTCCTATACAGTACAGTGGCTTTGGAGGTCATGTGAGTGTCTTTATTGTATTGTCCTTTGTGCAGGCGGGGCCACTGAATGTTTCTACCTGCACACAGATTCAATTCCCTTCCTCAGTCATGGGACAGACCGTTTTAGCTATTTCATTTTACACACTGCATATCCCGGGATAGTTCCAACAAGCTCTATTGTCACTGTACATTTATACTGCCTGCAGTATTTCTTTTTTTTTTTATATAATTGGGACTTTTTTATAGCAAAATGTTAAAAATATTGTGTTTTTTTCAAAATTGTCTGTCTTTTTTTGTTTATAGCTCAAAAAATAAAAACCGCAGAGGTGATCAAATACCACCAAAGCTCTATTTGTGGGAAAAAAAGGATGCTAATTTTGTTTAGGAGCCACGTCGCACGACCGCGCTGAAGCTGAAAATTGGCCTGGGCAGGAAAGGGGTAAAATGCCCAGTATTGAAGTGGTTAAGGAACATTATTATTATTATTATTATTATTATTATTATACAGGATATATAAATCAGCCAACAGTTTGTGCAGCGCTTAACAAAATAAAGGCAGACATTACAGTTACATTACAATTTGGTACAAGAAGAATCAGAGCTCATTAGAGCTTACAATCTAAAACTATGACATATTTATTCTGTGTCACATATGATGTTTCAGTTTTTCATAGGCTGAATAAAGAAATATGTGTGCATGCCTTCCTTAGTCAGAGGCCTGGCTGGATCAGGTACTGATAATTTACCATAGAGTAAGAGGTAATGCATTGTTCCCGTCTGTTTCTGCTCTGTTCCAGACCTGTTAATCTGATCTAATATAGAAGTCATATGGAATGGAAAAAGTGTATTAAAGGGTCAAGAAAAGTTTGGTAACGCTCATAAAGCCTGGAACTGCATGTGCTGAAGATTGTTTTTTTTCCTAGCTTTACTCTATAAATGAAGAGTTTGGAAACCTTCCCAGTTTCTCCTTCTGTCAGGCTTAAACCTCGTTCTCCAATGTCTTTGTATCATTTATTAAATTATTCTTTTATAGATTTCTTTTCAGATTGAAAATTCTTGTACTACAGAATACAACTTCGGAAGTGATGTAATGTGTTGTATTGTAATGTATTCTAGAATTTTTTGTATTTGTTCCTTTAGAAATTATCGGATGAACTGTGGTGATCGGCTCTCGAAAAGCTGTGTACTAACGATCGGATTATCGTAAAATCGCTTCCAGAGCGGTATTTTTTATCTGATTTTCTGTTCATGTAGTCAGTGTGGTCCTTGACCATGTAATCTCCATGACAGCTGAACATAGTGATCACATGATGTTTGTTTACAAACAACCCCACTAGCTTCATCTGTCCCTGTTCATTGCACAGTAACAGCTCAATCCAACAGTTTGCTGCTGTCATAGTACAATACAGTGTGTAAAAGAAAATGTAAACACTTCTCAAAATTTTATAAAAAGAAAGAGAAATAGAGACTAGGCTCTCTTAACCTGCTGAGCGGTATTCCTGAGTCTGGCTCGGGGTGGAATTTCAGAACCAAAAGCGGTAACCCCGAGCCCAACTCGGGATCGCCTTGCAGTGTCCACAGGCATGGTTTACTTACCTTGTCCCTGGATCCTGCGATGCCTCCCCACTGTGTGATCGAGCCGTGTCTTCTTGCTCGATTCACACAATACATACATACAATACATACAGTATACTGTAATCTTATAGATTACAGTACTGTATGAAAAAATTACACACACCCCTTGTCCCTAGTGGTCTGCCCTGTGTCCTGCATGTTCTTTTATATAATAGAAACTGTTATTTCTGCCTGGAAACTGGAGATTGTCCATAGCAACCAAAAAGTGTCCCTTTATGTCAAAAGTGGTCTTAGACCAGTTAAAAAACAGTGATAATAAATTAGAATCATTTGCAGAATTGAGCGATAGCGATTTGTGGGGAAATTCGTCATTAAACAATAAAAGTAAAGACAGCGACAATTCTGCAACTGAGCAAATTTCTGTGTTTTTGAGTTGATTACATTTTTGAATAATTTTTCTTATAATTACATTATTATTTGTTATAATTATTTATAGTTATTTATTATATTATAATTTATGATTTTGTTTTTCAAATTTTATCATACCCGGGATGTCTACCAGACTATTGTTTGGTCAGATTTAAGTAAGTTATTCCTAAGAATTACAGGCCGACAATATAAAACGCCAAATTTTCATGCAAAATAATTGTACCGCTTTCAGCACCTAAAACCAGAAAGAATCATACCGCCAGGGAGGTTAAGGTAGTGGGACTTTAATTGGAGATACTGGCCCAGATTCACAGAGCGATTACGCGTGCGCAACTGCTGTTGCGCGTGCGTAAGTCTAAATGTGCGCGTGCGTATAGTTGGACGCGATTCACAAAACAATATACGCCAGAAATCTACGTTTTTTGGTCCGGCGTAATTGAGTTAGACATTCGCTTCCCTTCGTGCAAAACTGCGCTAGACACACCATTGATTTGCTAGTCAAATATGCTAATGAGGGAGTTACGGGGATCCACAAAAAAACGCAGTTGCTGCGCAGGCTACGCGATGTGCGCAACTGCAAAATGTCCTGTCTAAAGTTAGAGCCCATAAAAGCTGGTCTAACTTTTGAAAAAAAGTCTAATTGTCAAATAAAGCAACACCGTTACTGAGGAGCAGACCACACACACGTGTTGCACTACAATTTGACTGCCAACATGCTAGGGGCATCGTCGCTCATAGCTGCACTAGTGAATATAGATGACCAAAGAAGGAGGAGGGCACGGAGGATGGCACGGGAGAGGGTATACCGCACCCGCATACACCTGTTTGGCATGAATGATTCAGAGGTCTTTCGCATCTTCAGATTCCCCCCTCATGCCATCCTGGAATTAACCACAACCTTGCAGGAGGACATCACCAGCCCAACACACCGCTCACATGCAGTGCAGCCACTGGTGAAGGTCCTGGCAACACTCCATGTCCTTGCCAGTGGCTCTTTTCAGCGTACAAGTGGAGTGGTGGCTGGGATGTCACAATCCTCCATGAGCAGATGTGTGCACCAGGTTGTCCCTGCAATCCTCACACGCTTGGCCAACCAAATCATCAAACCCACCACTGAGGAGCTTCGAATCAAGGCAATGGCAGATTTCTACCGAATTGCCAGATTCCCACGCACCATCGGGGCCATAGATTGCACACATGTGGCACTCCAGCCCCCCCATGAGACCGAGCACATGTACCGCAATCGGAAGAATTGGCACTCCATCAACGTACAGGTGATAGTTGATGCCCAAGGCCTCATATGGCACGTCCGTGCCAAACACCCAGGGTCCAGCCATGACAGCTACATCTACAATCAAAGCCACATCCGAACAGAATTCGAACAGAACGTGTATGGGAACACCTGGCTGGTTGGTGAGTGACATGGGAGTCAGGCATGACTATCCCCTCCCGTGATGCACAACAGAAGTGGCACATGCATGACTAACATTCTCCTGTCTTTTCCTTTACAGGTGACTCTGCATATGCACTGGGACCCCATCTCATGACTCCTATCCGGAACCCCCAAACCCCAGGAGAGGAACGATACAATGAAGCACACATCAAAACCCGTGCAGTGGTGGAGCGCACCTTTGGCCTCCTGAAGTCACGTTTCCGATGCCTGGATAAGTCTGGGGGTACACTGTTGTATTCCCCAAACTTCGTGTGCCATATCATCGCTGCATGTTGCATGCTACACAATCTCGCAGTGAGGAAGGGCCTGCAGGTTGAGCTACGTGATGATCTGACCCCCCAACCAGAAAATCAACCCCTAACCGAGGATACCCCGTCTTCTGAGGGAAGAGCAGTCAGGAGGCAGCTCATATTGGGCATCTTTGCACGTTAAACACACACATTAATCATGGCACAATGAGAATGCATGCATGCACACCACTATGGTCCCTAGCACACACACCCCACATCCTCCTCAAATTGGATTGGCACCAGTCCACCATGCAAGACTGGTGAGCAGTAACGCCACGTCAAGGCTCCAATTATGTCACTGTACATTCATACACCATTCACACGGACCTGGGAATCACTTCTCCCTGGTCCTGGGGAACCCTTCTCCACCAAAATTGAGGGTGACACCCCTTTTCCAGCAGGAATGTCACCCCCACATTCAAACATCATTCACAACCCAAAATATGCCAAAAAAGTCAAACAAACAAAAATGCATAGAAACAAAAAATGCATAGTAAAAAAAAATTGCTTAGAAAAAACAAAAAAAAGCAGAGAACAAAAATAAAAAAGCTTTCAAAACAAACAAAAGGGGGAAAAAAAAATTATTGCCCTCTGCCTGAGCCACGCCTGGGGCGCCCCCGGCCACGGCCCCGGACCCTCAGGGGAGACGCATGGGGGAGGGGAAAAGCCGGGGAAGGAGGAGCAGCCCCTGAGATCTGCCCACCTGGCGGCCTGCCCTCCAAGGCCACGGCTATTCTGTCCAGGGCAGCACCAAGTGTTGCCGTGTTGCCCTGGATAGCCTGGGTAAGGGCCCTCACATCCTGCCCAACGCCTGCTGCTGTAGTTTGCAGGTCATTTAGGCAGGTTGTGGAGGCCCGGGAGTGGGAGTCCAGGTTACCCAGGCTATCATTAATGGAGGACAGGCTCTGATCCACCCGCCCCATAGTCTGGCAGAGCTGTCTCAGAAGGCGGGTCTGGGTGGCCAGGTTCCTTCTCAGACAGGCGGGCATGAGATTGGGCGCCCCCCTGGTGCTTTGGGATGACCTCCTGTCTCCAGCTGATGGTTGTGGCCGGGGAGAAGGG
This sequence comes from Rana kukunoris, assembly GCA_029574335.1. NCBI lineage: Eukaryota > Metazoa > Chordata > Amphibia > Anura > Ranidae > Rana > Rana kukunoris. The sequence goes on from CM056051.1 coordinate 128,443,276, forward strand.
GAGGCCCTTGTGAGGGGAGCCATGTTGGGGGAGGAGGGGGGGGGGGCTGACCCTTAGGGAGGGCAGGCTTCTTGCAGCCAGAGGGGAAGAGTCCGCAGAAACCAAAGGGCCAGTGCCTTCCATGGACTCCTCCTCCTCATGATTCTGCTCCTCCTCATGATCGTCCTCCGCATGATCCTCCCCCTCCTCTTGTTCCTCCTCTGCGGACTCTGGCCTTGTTGGGGGGGCCTCATTAGGCTGCTGTCCTGGGGTTGGAGCGGTCAGTCCAGATGGCCCTGCACCCTCCTGCACAGCTGTGGATGACACAAAACATTCACAGGTTGGAGGATCCACACACTTGCCACATATTCCCTTTCACCCCCTCCCCCACACATGCTACACACCTGAGAGAAATAAAAACCTTACCTGGCACCGCGGGGACCGGACTTGTGTCAAAGCCTGGCAGGCCCTCCACTTCATGCCGGTGAAAGGTCAGGGCCACCACACGCTCCGTCTCTGAAAATCTAACCCGGCATGGTGGGCCCCCTCCTGTGCCCCTGGCATGGGCATTTATTGCGGCCAGTTTTTTTTTCACCTCACGCCGGAGGTCATTTATTTTCTTTTCTATCCCAGAGCGGGTCCGTGTCTCCCCCTCCCCCGATGAATTGACCTGCTCTGTGATCATATCCAAGATCTCCCTCCTCCTGGCCGGGATGGTGGTGGCACTCTGCGGGCCGTGGAGAAAACGCCCATAGTCGGTAATGGCCCGGGCAAGAATTCTTTTTTCCCCCACAGTAAAATTGAGCTTTCTTTTTCTCTCAGTCATACTTCCAAACAAACTCACTAGCAGTCACCAAAAATCTGTCACAAATACAAGCACAACCAATCAGACAAGAACACACACAAAGAGAAAAAGAACAGCCAAAAATCACACTAGCACTCAGCAAGAAACACACACAAAAAAAACAGATGAAAAAATAAAGCAAGAAAACAAACGCTCAGAAATATATCAATCAAACAAACAGTCTCAAACACTTATCAAAATACACTTTCACAAAACTACCAACAAGCACAAGATCACACAGAACACTAATCTCACAACTACAAAACACACTCTAACGAACAACAGAGCAAAAGCACTTGATTCAATGGGAAGGGACACAAAGGGATGTACTTTTGCAATGGAAGGGCGTTTGTGTGTGTCTATTTATGCTGTCTGCGTAGTTCACAACGTTGCCCTAGTCCATTTCCAATTTCAATGATTGCGCCGCTCCCGAGTTGTGAGCATGCGCACAACGGAGCTGACATGGTTTCCTTCACGCGCGCATGCGCGAGTCGGCCGGCCCTTCATTTGCATGGGGTCACGGCTCATTTCAATGTAACACGCCCACGTCCCTCCCAATTTGTATTACTCCTCCTTACGCCTCCGGAAAAAACCTTACGTTTGCGCAAGCTCTTGCGTAAAAGCTACGTGAATCGCCGGATTACGCGGCTAGATTGCGCAAGTCTAACGGAAAAGTGGTGCGCTACGCCGGAATGATAATGCGCCGATCTACGTGAATCTGCCCCACTGTGTCTGTTCTTAAGTTGAGCACACCACACAAATTTCTTTAAGAAAATATAAATGTATTCATTGATAACATATAAAATGACACAGTCATATCACATAGACCATGAATTGATGCTTGATAATGCAGGGAGCCAACATGTTTCGCAATATGCTTCTTCAGGGCACTGCACACATCTATAATTTCATCTATTTTATACAGGACACAAAATATGTCATTAGTATCGTATCAAACAGAAAATAGTATAAGGCCGCGTACACACGATCAAATCTATCTGCTGGAAACGGTCGGCCCGACCATCCCAGCAGACAGATTCGATCGTGTGTACGGGCGAGCCGACGGATTTGGCCAGCCGACAGATTTTAAAACATGCTTTAAAATCTGTCGGCTGGGAATCCGTCCACCCGATATGTCTGCTGGTTAGTACGCTAACCAGCAGACATATCTTCTCGCACATGCGTCAAATGGATTCGATGCATGCGCGGAAGTAATTTACTTCCTGGTGCAGTGACGTGGCGGCGTCAACGTCACCGCCACGTCACCGCGCTGTCTGCTGGCGGGGATTTTGGTTTGATCGTGTGTACAGCGATCAAACCAAAACGGCCAGCAGACAGATTTGTTCAAATCGCTCGGTCCGACCGATTTGAACAAATCTATTTGCTCGTGTGTACGGGGCCTAATAGTTAATAACAAAGATAAAAGTTTTTATATGATTTACTATATACTTGGCAGCGAAGATGTGCTCACCTGGTCTAAAATATTGGACGATATCTTTGAAATTTTGGACGATATTCACAATTAAAATGTGAAGGCATTCTAAATTGTGTACCTAAATTGTAAAGCCTTATAAACAACATAAATATTATTTAAGTAAGCTTTTGCCAAGTAAACCAATACATATTGATGCAGATAAATTAGGTCTAGGCATCTAGGTTTCAAAAGACCGGTTATGTTAGAGATAAGCTGGTCACCCCCCTGTTCGGTTCACAGCAGACCTACCAAACAGGGGAAAAGTTCTAACCCAAATGGTGAACCTCATTAAAGTCTATGGGAGCCGAACAGGAAAAATCAAAAGTGCCCATTTTGAAGGCTTATATGCAAGTAATTGGCCATAAAAGATGTATGGGGGGGCCTGGGCACTTCCCTGAGGCGGCGTACACACGATCGGATATATCCGATGAAAACGGTCCGCGGACCATTTCCATCGGATATGTCCGATCGGGAGTTTGATCCGATGGCGTGTACACACCATCGGATCAAATTCCCCGCGGTGACGTAGTGGTGACGCGGCGGTGACGTTGACGCCGCCGCGTCACCGCCACGTCACCGCACCAGGAAGTAAAACACTTCCGCGCATGCGCCGAATCCATTCGGCAGCGGCGCGGCGGCGGTGGGGGCCGACATGTCTGCTGGTAAGTGTACTAACCAGCAGACATGTCGGCCGGACAGATTCCCACCGGATAGATTTCAAAGCATGCTTTGAAATCTGTCGGGTGGAGAAATCTGTCCGCTAGCCCATACACACGAGCGGAGATGTCTGCTGAAACGGTCCATCGGACCGTTTTCAGCGGACATATCCCCTTGTGTGTACGCGGCCTGAGGGACATGTATCAATGCAAAAACATTTTTTTTTAAAGATCGTTTTTCAGGAGCAGTGATTTTAATGATGCTTAAAGTTCAACAATAAAAATGAAAAAAGCCTTTAAATGTAGTGCCTGGGGGTTTGCTTATTCTGCTTGTAAAGTGGTGCATCTGTAGCATGTATAGAACATCCTGCAGCAAAAAATAAATTTCGAAAGAACAAAAAAGGCGGCAAATCACATTTAAATTGACTTCCAATTTACGGCACCCTTCCGATCTGGTATGAACTTTAACTAATTGCCGACCGCCCGCTGTCATATTACTGCGGGACGGTGGCACTGCTACGCGGGAGCACGTAGCTCTACGTCCTCCCTTTAGCAGCATGTAGGGCGGGTACGATCGCCGCCCAGGCACCCGCGATTGCTCGTTACAGAGCGGGGAACGGGAGGTATGTGTGTAAACACATACAGTGCAGAAAATAAGTATTTGAACACCCTGCTATTTTGCAAGTTCTCCCACTTGGAAATCATGGAGGGGTCTGAAATTGTAATCGTAGGTGCATGTCCACTGTGAGAGACATAATCCAAAAAAATATTCCAGAAATCACAATGTATGATTTTTTTAACTATTTATTTGTATGATACAGCTGCAAATAAGTATTTGAACACCTGAGAAAATCAATGTTAATATTTGGTACAGTAGCCTTTGTTTGCAATTACAGAGGTCAAACGTTTCTTGTAGTTTTTCACCAGGTTTGCACACACTGGAGGAGGGATTTTGGCCCACTCCTCCACACAGATCTTCTCTAGATCAGTCAGGTTTCTGGGCTGTCGCTGAGAAACACAGAGTTTGAGCTCCCTCCAAAGATTCTCTATTGGGTTTAGGTCTGGAGACTGGCTAGGCCACGCCAGAACCTTGATATGCTTCTTACAGAGCCACTCCTTGGTTATCCTGGCTGTGTGCTTCGGGTCATTGTCATGCTGGAAGACCCAGCCTCGACCCATCTTCAAAGCTCTAACTGAGGGAAGGAGGTTGTTGCCCAAAATCTCGCAATACATGGCCCCGGTCATCCTCTCCTTAATACAGTGCAGTCGCCCTGTCCCATGTGCAGAAAAACACCCCCAAAGCATGATGCTACCACCTCCATGCTTCACAGTAGGGATGGTGTTCTTGGGATGGTACTCATCATTCTTCTTCCTCCAAACACGGTTAGTGGAATTATGACCAAAAAGTTCTATTGTGGTCTCATCTGACCACATGAATTTCTCCCATGGCTCCTCTGGATCATCCAAATGGTCATTGGCAAACTTAAGACGGGCCTTGACATGTGCTGGTTTAAGCAGGGGAACCTTCCGTGCCATACATGATTTCAAACCATGACGTCTTAGTGTATTACCAACAGTAACCTTGGAAACGGTGGTCCCAGCTCTTTTCAGGTCATTGACCAGCTCCTCCCGTGAAGTCCTGGGCTGATTTCTCACCTTTCTTAGGATCATTGAGACCCCACGAGGTGAGATTTTGCATGGAGCCCCAGTCCGAGGGAGATTGACAGTCATGTTTAGCTTCTTCCATTTTCTAATGATTGCTCCAACAGTGGACCTTTTTTCACCAAGCTGCTTGGCAATTTCCCTGTAGCCCTTTCCAGTCTTGTGGAGGTGTACAATTTTGTCTCTAGTGTCTTTGGACAGCTCTTTGGTCTTGGCCATGTTAGTAGTTGGATTCTTACTGATTGTATGGGGTGGACAGGTGTCTTTATGCAGCTAATGACTTCAAACAGGTGCATCTAATTTAGGATAATAAATGGAGTGGAGGTGGACATTTTAAAGGCAGACTAACAGGTCTTTGAGGGTCAGAATTCTAGCTGATAGACAGGTGTTCAAATACTTATTTGCAGCTGTATCATACAAATAAATAGTTAAAAAATCATAGATTGTGATTTCTGGATTTTTTTTTTTTTGGATTATGTCTCTCACAGTGGACATGCACCTACGATGACAATTTCAGACCCCTCCATGATTTCCAAGTGGGAGAACTTGCAAAATAGCAGGGTGTTCAAATACTTATTTTCTGCACTGTACCTCTCGTTCCTATCAGCGGGGGAAACGCTGATTTTCTCTTCATACAATGTATGGACAGAAGATCAGTGATTTCCCCTAGTGAGGCCAACCCCCCATACAGTTAGAACACACCAGGAACACACTTAACCCCTTCCTTGCCCCCTAGTGTTAACCCCTTCACTGCCAATGGCATTTTTATAGTAATACAATGCATTTTTATAGCATTGATCGCTATAAAAATGTCAATGGTCCCAAAAATGTGTCAAAAGTGTCTAATGTGTCCGCCATAATATCGCAGTACTGAAAAAAAACGCTGATCGCCGCCATTACTAGTAAAAAAAAAATGATAATAAAAATGCCATAAAACGACACCCTTTTTTGTAAACGCTATAAATTTTGCACAAACCAATTAATAAAAGCTAATTGCGATTTTTTTTTAACGAAAAATATGTAGAAGAATACGTATCGGCCTAAACTGAGGAAAAAAAATGTTTTTTTATATCTTTTTTGGGGATATTTATTATAGCAAAATGTAAAAAATGTTGTTTTTCTTTCCTTATATTGTTTATTTGTTTAATTTGATTTTATTTATTGATAAACATATGTATGTGTGAAAATATATTACAGTATTATTGCCCTTAAGTGAAATGGCAGATTATAAAAGTTACAGTACATCTCAGCTTGAAGTGAAGACAAAGAGAACTATTAATACCAAACAGCTGTCACCCCTCCTTCCTTCTTCCACCGAGGGAGCATATATGGCTCTGAATGAAACCCCTGTGAGCTTGAGTTGGGGACCCTGTGTGCCACGAGGACATTTGTGCTAATAAAATACTTTTACAAGAAGAAACCACCATATATTGACTGACCTATCAGTGTGTTCGTGTGTATGATGTCATTTTGTCTATAAAAGTTAATAAAGGTTCCGCCTCCCTCTCTCTACGGCTGGAACACCGAAAGAAGCAGATCTCCCTCTCAGTTTTCTGCAGGCTTTCACGATTTTAATCAGAGGCAGGATGGGGTTTGCCCTAAAGTTGTGTCAGGGGTCTCAATCCTTATCAGGGTCTCTTCCCCACAACCCTGGGCTGTGGTTGTAGGGGTCTTCAGGTGGAGGGCTTATTGGAATATGGAAGCCACCTTTAACAAGGGCGCCCCCAGATCCCACCCTCCCTATGTGAATTAGTATGGGGTACTATGTACCCTTACCCATTCAGCAAAAAAATTCAAAAAGTAATGAAAACACAGAGACACGGCCCCCCGATGCACCCAAAAAAAGAACAAAAAAAAAAGCTCGGCCTTCATTTACAGCCAACTGCTGAATGCCTCCTTCGCCGTTTGATAGTTCTTATATAGGTAAGGGTGGGGCCATCTCGCGACAACGCTTCCCCTGTGATGTCACAGACTAGTGCATGCTAGGCTGGTGACATCACAAGAGGCAGTCGGCCGTCAATTTGTGCAGAGCCTTTTTTTTTTCATCAGGTGGGGCGGACATCATGATTGACGATGGATTTACATCAGGGGACACTGCTTTTTTATTTTTTTTAATAAAGGAATTGTGAAAAAATATCTCTCTGTTTTTATTACTTTTTGACACTGTCAGGGGTTTCACTCCAAATGTAAAATGTTAAGGACACCACTTCAAGTTCATGTGCGTGTAAAGGCAGGTGTCCTCATATTTTTGGTAATATAGTGCAAATTTGAAACGTATAAACAAAGCATACATAAGAAGAAGGTATTTAAAGCGGAGTTTCACCCAAAATGGAATTTCCGCTTTAAGGGAAGGTGACCCCCTGACATGCCACATTTGGCATGTCATTTTTTTGGGGGGGCGAACCCTCTTTTTAGAGGGTTTCAGCTCCTACTTCCTCTCAGGGCACCGGGGGGCTAGAAGGAAGTTCACCTCTCCCCCCTCCCTCTCGGCAATCATCTGGGACACGTCACAGATCCCAGATGATTGCCCGGCTAGTCAGAGTGCGCAACTATGTGCTCGGCTTTGATGCCACAGCTAGGCGCCCACAGTAGTGATGCCAGCGCCACAGAGAGGAGTGGGGCTTCGTTTCCCCACATCGCTGGACCCTGGACAGGTAAGTGTTCGATTATTAAAAGTCGGTAGCTGCAGTATTTGTAGCTGCTGACTTGTATTTTTATTTTTTTTAAGTCGGAACTCCGCTTTAATACTCTTTCAATACAATTTCAGGCATTGTTTATTTTTGATAGACTGAAGATTCATCTTTTCAACAGCAAAAAGCACTGCTGAAAATGCGTAAAGTCTTTACCTCTGCCAAGTCCTTTCTGATACACACACTGTATAGTCATTGTCTTTGACAATAGTTCTTATCACTACACTGTTCAGATAACCTGACAAACGATCGCTATCTATGTGTCTTACTACTTTCTATTCTCCTTCTGATAAATGAAAGGCAGACACCTCGCAGAAAAGACCAACACAATAAATTGAATTGTTTTCTTTAGATGATATCAGTAAAACCAACCTCTGTTCCAGTGGGTAAAACATATATCTAGAAGCAAACACAATGTGATTGCCTAAAATACAAATAGTGAATTTAAAGTGGTAATAAACTCAAAAGCAAACATTTTATTATATTGCAACTTACCAATTCTTAAATGTGATGGCTGCATTCAGTATCCTTTTTAGGCATTCTTTCTTCTATTTTTACTTGTTGATCCAGCCAGTAAGTCTGTTGTTTTTTTTTCAAAAGAACCAGCTCTCCAGTAGAATGTGTCAATTACAGAGATGAGACAATCCATTTAACACTGGCAGGGGTGCTTACAACGATCAGCTTTTACTTATATAAAACCTTCTCTCCCAAAAAAGAAAGAACTGATTTTAAAGTATTACGCCGGTCATAGACAGATCAAAATGAATTCAGCAGGGAGTTGCTGAATTTTGATCCATTGATCAACATCAGTACAACCAACCCTATTGTTTACTATTTACTATTATTACTTTACTCCATATTTCCTCAACAGCCAGCAGTGGTGGCTGGTGCTCAATTTTTTTTTTGGGAGGGGGGCCCAAACAAACTGAAAAAAAAAAAACATCAAGCGCAGCCACTGTGCCCATCAAGCGCAGCCATTGTACCCCTAATTTTCCGCCACTGTGACATCAAACACAGCTGCTGTACCCATCAATTTCTGCCAGTGTGCCCATTGATTGCCACCACTGTGCCCATCAATTGCCACCAGTGTGCCCCATAAATTGCCGCCAGTGTGCCCCATCAATTGCTGCCAGTGTGCCCCATCAATTGCCGCCAGTGTGCCCCATCAATTGCCACCAGTGTGTCCCATCAATTTCCGCTACTGTGCCCCATCAAATGCTGCCAGTGTGCCCCCCTCGCTTACCTGTCTCATCGCTGTCCTCCATGCTCCGAGTCCTCCATGTCTTCTCCTGTCCTTTTCCTGTCCTGATAGGCATCCAATCACAGCGCCTGTCACTTCAGCCAATCAGGTGACAGGGTAACCAGACCCGAGCACCTGATTGGTTGAGAGGTGGGTCAGTGTTAGAGAAGCGATTTATTCGCTTCCCTAACACAACTCTGTGTAAACAGCAAACGCACAGCATTGTGCCCACTGTTTACCAATTTGGAAGCCGATTAGAGCCACTGTAAATCAGATGCCCAGCGCCTGACAAGGGGCCAGACACCTGAATAGTGGGCGGCAGTGGCAACAATAGATAGATTCATGGGGTCGTTCACACTGGAGAAACAGCAGCAGCCTTTTCAGGTTTCAGGTTTTAACGTTATAGCGTCTGCAAAGTGACAAAGTGTGAATGGGGTCTTATAGAGGAGGTCTTATGCTAGAATTATTGCTCTAACTCTAGAGAGCACCTCGATATGTAACATGTGTATCGCAATCAATGTGTTCACATGTAGGCAGCCCTGAAGTGTGCGTTTGTGCATTTGTACGTGCGTATATGTGGGGCCTCAAATTTTTTCTCTCTTTCTCTCCCCCTCTCTCTATCTCTTTCTTTGCCTTTGTCTCTCTGTCTCTTTCTCTGCCCCTCTCTCTTTCTCTGTCTCTTTCTTTGCTTTGTCTCTCTGTCTTTCTTTGCCCCCCTCTCTCTGTCTTTTATTGCCCCTCTCTCTCTCTCTCTCTGCCTTTCTCTCTCTCTGCCCCTTGCTGTCTCTTTCTCTGCCCCTTCGTTACCTCTCTCTCTTTCTCTGCCTCTCTCTGTGTCTTTTTCTCTGCCTCTCTCTTTTTCTCCCTGTCTTTCTCTGCCCCCTCTTTCCTCGCAGGGCATGCTGGTGAAGGGTATATCTGTGGCAGTGGCCATGTTTCGGGGTTCCTGGTTCCAGGTGCGGCACCCACCTTCAGGGTGTGCGTACATCACGGGCCCCACCACTATGGCCGGGGCCTGTGCCATGTGGAGTTCCCGACTCTGGGCCCTCATGGCTCAGAGACATTGAAGTGACTGAGGAACCTCAGTGACTTACTGGGGTTCCGCATCTCAAGAGGACAGGATTGAGAGGATATGCTCTATTGCTCTTAAGTACCGGACCTGTGGCAGAGGCCTCTACTAATCTTCTAGAGCCAAGTCGGTGGCAGCGACTTGTTCCTTCTCAGCTTTCTCAGTGACACTCTGGCTGCCAGGTCTGTGTGAGAGGCCTGTCCAGGTGCACTGCACCCACTCCGGCTGGAGTGGCGACGTGATTGACTTAATTACCGAAAGCAGGACTGCTTTCTCTATCCAAGCCTGACTGCGAAGTTACTCTACTTTCATCAACCTTTTCCTATCTACCTCAAGTTGATGTGTTGGTCGTGTTGGACCGGGAAAAATAAAGCATTCAGAAAACTTCAGCTACAGGTTGGACATTCGTTACTGCTTTGCCCACTACATCTATCCCTAGACACCACACAGAGGTAACTTAATACCCCGATCCCAATCTAATCAGCGGCTCCTGAATAGGGTAGCGCTACGTGTGGGGGCTCGTCCGGGATATCGGCTGTTACCGCTGGCAACGGAAATCGTGAGTAACGGATTTATTAAGAGCAAAAAGTGTCGTGTTTGAACTGTTTGGTAACGAGGGAGTTAACCTCAAAACAGCTAAGCTTGGGCGTACGTGCAGCAAGCACGCGTCTGGAACGTGTTTGGACAAGTTCTTCAAGTGGGAGGAGTCACCCAGCCCTGCGTGAGACGCAAGGTAAAGTTTTGTGCCAAGCGAGTAAAGGGAACCGCCCAATTTTGCGCCAAACCTCCAGTTGCTGTGCGCCAGAGAAGGAAGACCACGTGTGTTGCGCGATGTCTGCCTCCTTGCTATCAACTGTTGCTGCCTAACGGCTGAGACCCTCTACTACTTCACCGGGAGTCTCCAACATGTTTTCAACACCTGGGGTGCCCGTGACTGATACGGGTATCCGGATGTCCACCAAGGGTCAATTTGTATTGTTGTCAATCAGAGGACCGGAGTTGCTGGGACTGTCCCGCCCTCGGTGCGAAGAACTGTCCGGGTGGATCCAGCCTTTCGCCCGGTGTCTGAAATGCCGGGCCTATCTGTTTGTTACGGAGCCATTCACCAAAGCTCCTAAAGAGTACCGGGCGAACTACATCACCAAAGCTGTCACCGCGGAGGAGGAAGCCACATGGCCAGAACCATCACCGACGGTGGAAATCGGGGAGCCGGAGCCTCCCAACAATGAGGTTATCTCGGTTTCATCTACTCTGACTCTCCGAACGGCTACCTCGCCATCTTCTCTACAGGAAGTAAGCCCTATGACCAAGCAAGACCGAGAAGATGACCCGACCGGTGTGATCAGCACAACTGACGTGACCAGCACACATGCCGAGACCATACCGGAGACCACCACTTCCACAGCGGTCTTCGTGTGGTGTACCTCTATAGGAGCAAGGCCTGCTCCAGCCTCCCGCAGCCACAGTCGAGGCCTACCTACTAAAAGCTGCTTGCCGGACTGGCCAAGAGACCCTTCGAAAGTGTATTCCTATTTGCCTGCGGAGGAGTACAACTCCTCAGAACTGGACTTTGTGTCGGATGACAGGGAGAGACCCTGGAAAGTTTGTTTGAGCCTATGTGTCTGGAGCAACAGGGGTTCGGAGGATTCTGTGCCCACTACATTACCAGAAGGAAGAATCGCTCCGGCCAGAGAACATTGCGTGGATCCCAACAGTCGTCCATGGACTTCCCGCAGCTGACCTGGGGAACCGGTGAGTCTGTTCAGTTGCCTTCGCTCACTACCCCCATGCCCCTTTCCGTGCCCGCTCTGAGAAGGGCACCGGACATTATAGTGCTGCCGGGACCCACGGACATTGCCAAATTTGGCCAGGCTACAGAGCCTGGTGATCCAGAGAGTTGCCACCCACTATGGGTATGAGTACCCCTATGTGCCATCCTCCCTTCTATATCAGGTGGATCAAGAGCGGGAGGGATGGTGCCAGGAAGCCATATGGACACATCTGAAGGTGCCCCGTATCTTAAAAGGTGCGGACTTGGGCTTGTCTTATTTGAACCCCAGGTTTGAACGTTGCCACGAGAGTGGAGCTGGGGCCGGCACATATACAGTGACCAGGTTGTATTGAAGTCTCCTGGGAGAGAGGACCAGGTGTTTTCAGTCACCTCAACAACGGAAGAGGGTGACATTCTTATTTTGAAAGACCTGCGCTTCTACAAGTGAACTGCATGTCTGCTTTGTCTGGCATACGAACTTTAAAGAAGTTTTGGACAAGGGTGCTCGCCCCCACTCAAGTTGCTTTCTTGTTTCCCCTTTCCCCCCATTCTCTCCAGATTTACATTGCGGGCTATGTGAAGAACTCTGGGAGGGGTGGGTTCAGTCAGTTAGAGTGGGACCTTGCCAACTTCTCCGCAGCAACGGAAGAAGACTCAGTGAAAGAATTTTTTTTTTCTTCCCCTTTTCGCTGCTATATTTTGCTGCTGAAACTTGGACTGCCATAGTACCATCGCACTGACCGCTAGGGGGCAGAGTTCTGCAATGTTCTTACTGCAGAATTGAAATGTACATATTGTGGTTTATTTTTTGCAGCGGAGTAAAAGTATGTTCTAGCACTTATAGCTTCCTGGGAGGAAGGGATATTTCACCTTCTTCAGGCTTTGGAGGGTGAAGTCTCAATTCCGATCTTGGAGATTTGTAAATAGTGAAATTATTAATACATTGGGATGTATATTGTGTTTGTTCCTTTTTTGTATTTTCTTATGCAGGTTATTGGACCCACCTGCTATCAACACTGCGGATAATGGGCAGCATAGATAGCAGTGGCGGCCCGTCCATAGGGGGCGCTCGGGCGCTGCCCCCCCAAGCTTTTTTTGTAAATGTCACTTTAAGAGTGTCCAGGCGCCGGACATGCGGCGGTCTATGGGAAGCTTCCCAGCCTGCAATCAGCTGACTGCAGGCAGGGAAGATGATCTGCCCGTGTTTAGGGCGTGTGCAGGGCACAAGCTGTGCGCCCGCACACACTCCCACTGTCCTTTCATTTGCTAAAATGTCCTAGTGGTCTAATGTGATTGGCCAGCGGGGACCGGAGTAGAGGTCAGTGGGAAGTGCCATTTAAATCACTTCCGGTTCCTGGAGAGCTTGTGGGGGCGTCAGAGGAGCGGCACAATTGAAGGTAAGCAGCCACATTCATATACCTCCATTCCCCCAGCTAAATCCATCCATGCCTGCCACCACCATCACCAGCCGAACCACCACCGGGTCCCGTAGCATCTTTCCGCGCTAGTATTGTCACTGCCAGCCAGCCCCGTCACCACCAGCACAAACCCCCCCCAGTTGAACCCCCTCCCCCCTCTCCAGGGTCCCGCCGAGCAGCACTGCACACAGCTTCAAGTCTGTATGCTCTGATCGAACTGACTGTGAAGGGAGGGGGGGGGGGGTCCTGCTTCACCTTTTCTCCCAGCTATTCACTCGTAATCTGCTGGTGAAGACAGAGAAATGTGCCTGGCAAGTGAGAGGACCTCTTCTGCCAGGCAGATTACGAGTGAATAGCTGGGGGAAAACGGTGAAGCAGGACTCCCCCCCCCTCCCTTCACAGTCAGTGCTGCTCAGAGGATACAGACTTGAAGCTGTGCAGCTGGACTCGAGAGGAGAGCAGAAGGGAGGGGGGATGGGGGTTTGTCTATTATGTTTGTCTATTATGTTTGTTTATTATGTTCCAATAAGGTATTATGTATAAATGACAGTTTACCATTGTGTTTCTCTTTTTCCTACTTTTCTGTCCTGTTAGCAGACATCAGGCTGGCATTCAGGCTTGAATGCTTTCGGACACTGGGGACAGTGTCGATTCAAGTGGGGGGAGTATGTAGAGCCCCCTTACTTTCAGAAAGGGCGCTACGCTAAAGTTAGTAGGGTGAGAGATTTGACTGTAGGTGTGAACCTAGACTGTGAACACAGTCAGTCAGAGCAGCCGCTAGGTGGAGTAGGATGCTTCCGACGAGTCTGCTTCACTCAGGGACAAGCTAGACAGTTTAGTCAACTCAGGCAGGTTTTCTCCACCCAGCCCCGGCGGCAAAGCACACACCACCGCTTCCAGGACCCAGCCGGTTCTCTCTCCCCGTTGGCCTCCGTCTGTCGCCTCTCCCACAGGCTCCTTTCCTGCAGGTAAGCCCCTGCATTGACCTAATCAGCAGTCCATCCTCCTGCCCTAATCGGGGGCGTCTTTTTGTGGCCTTCCTTTTTAGGATAAGCCGTGGCTTTCCCCCCCCCCGATAAACGCCAGTAACGGCCGCCATACACCCACATCAGGACCAAAGCATCCCCCCCTCACTTCCCCGCAACCTCCCCCCGGACTTTCCTGGACAAGATCGCGGCGGCCGCACATAGGAAAGCCCCCGGCTTCGGCCGAGGCCTAGCGGCACGTCAGCGGTCAAACCAATCAACGCCTACCTGGATGCACTCCACTAAAGTCCCTGCCACCCCAGGACTCCTCGCTGTCCCCCGGGACCTCCACCGTTTGCCCCCTAGGTGTCCCAGTACCCCAGCCCCCGGCTCGGGCCTAGTCCCGGTCAGCGGCCATCTTGGCACACAGACAAGAAATCCATGATTTAATTCTACAAAACGATCTAGACTGCCTCTTTATCACAGAAAGCTGGCTTACAGCTGACTGTAACACCATCCTAGGAGAACTGGTGCCAGAAAATTATCGTATTATAACAGAGAACAGAGTGGGGCAAAGAGGAGGAGGCCTGGCAGTGATCCACAAGACTCATCTCGCGATCACAAAACCAGCCCTTCAGAACCCACTTCCATTAATGGAAACCCTCACTCTGCAACTGCAAACAAACCCCCAGGAGACAGTCCATATTCTACTCTGCTATAGACCACCGGGTCCAAAATCGCAGTTTCTCCCATCATTGACGAAGTTCATCTCCACTTATACCCTTAACAGCAAACACCTTTGGCTGCTCAGGGGTTTCAATCTCTGGACTAGCTCCTCACAGGATCCCGTTGCCGACGCCTGCATCGACCACTTGGAAAGGATTAGGTCTGCAGCAACTAGTATGTGGGCCCACACATGCTTCAGGTCACACGCTTGACCTCATTTTCAGACAAGATCTGGAAAAAAACATTTTTGAAAATGAGCCGTTACCATGGACAGATCACCATGCAATTAAATTCATAATTGAAAAAATCAACCCCTTAAGAAAAATGCTAAAACCAGTGACAACACACTGGACCAGATGTCAGAAGAAGCACCATTCGGAGCTCTTCAAAACAACATTAGGGAACAAAATAAAAACAATCCAACTAGATCAAACAGCCACAGGAACCCTGGATGCCATCAACACGGCTCTACTACAGTCAGCCGACTTAGGTAGCACCAAAACGCAAAACCTGCATCTGGAAAAACAACTCCAGCTGGTTTAACGACCAGCTGTCATTGCTGAAGCAAGAGCGCAGAAGAGCGGAAGCAGCCTGAAAAAGAAGCTCTTCAGAGGAAAACCACACCATCTACAAGGTAATAACAAAGAAATACAGCAAAGAAATCTTCAAAGCCAAAAAAAAATCACTTTTCCAATGCCATCACCAATGCCCTAAATCGCCCCCGTGAACTCTTCAAGCTTGTCACCCAGACCATGAACCCAGTCTGTCTGGGAGCCCCCAATTCTGATACCCAAGAATTTTGCAATGAATTATCGGATTATTTCATTAACAAAATTGAAGGAATCCGTGAAAGCATTCAGCAAAACAGTACCCCCTTCAATCCCCCCCTCAATCATTCACCCAATACCCACACAATTTCACTGCAATCAACAAAGTTCACTCTTAAACCCATCTCCATCAATGCCACTAAAAATATCATTGGTACACTGCGAAATAGCACATCGCCTAATGATATCATCCCCACCAAACTGCTGAAGGAATGTGCCGACATTCTGGCACCCCCTATCATGCAGCTTATAAACCAGTCCTTCAAGGAAGGCATAGTCCCCTCCCAGTTGAAACAGGGCATAATCAAACCCATCTTAAAGAAACCCACTCTCGACCCCAAAGACCCAACACACCATCGTCCCATAACAGGCCTCTCCAAAGGTAATGGAGAAAGTAATGGTACAACAGCTGCAACACCATCTAGATACCCATAGTTTGCTCGATCCATTTCAATCAGGTTTCCGTCCCGGGCACGGGACAGAAACAGCACTACTCAAAATATGGGATGATGCCCTCGAGGCCGCAGACGCAGGAGAATCTTGTCTTCTAGTACTGCTGGGCACAGCTTTTGACACGGTAGACCATAAACTATTACTGACTCGGCTAGCTGAAGTAGCCAGAGTCGCGGAATGTGATCTATCTTGGTTCTCCTCCTTTTTGGAAAACCGATCACAAGTAGTGAAATTGGGACCGTTCACTTCTGAAAAACGCACGGTGTCATGCAGAGTTCCTCAAGGATCCCCTCTGTCGCTGGTGCTGTTCAATATCTATCTCTGCCCTCTCTTTGAAATCATCAGCAGCCAGGAGTTTCTTTACCACTCCTATGCAGATGACACACAGCTCTATTTTCGCATCTGCAACAAAAAGGATCATCATCTCGGTGTAGAGAAATGCCTCTCTTTGATTGAAAACAAGATGACTAAGAGTTATCTTAAACTCAATGGTTCGAAAACAGAACTTCTCCTGTTTCACGCCAATCGAAAGAATCAACTGGAAACAACTTAGACACCTCCGCCCATTCTGGGCAAAATCAGTGCCCCTAGCACCAAAGTCAAAAGTCTAGGAGTCATCTTGGACACCGACGTGACAATGGAGGCACAAATAGGGTTAGTAGTCAGCGGATCGCACCATCTGCTGCGCCTACTATGCAGACTTATTCCATTTATTCCTAAAGAAGACATAGCAGTCGTGGTGGGAACAATTGTAAACTCCAGACTGGACTATGCAAATGCCATTTACCTCAGACTCCCAAAGTACCAAATCTCTAGTCTGCAAGTTGTTCAAAACACGACTGCCAGACTTGTGACTGGGAAAAAAACATGGTTATCAATAGGGTTGTCTCGATACCACTTTTTTAGGACCGAGTACAAGTACCGATACTTTTTTTCATGTACTCGCCGATACCGAATACCGATACTTTTTTTAATGTGTCCCCAAATGCAGCCATGTCCCCCCAGCCATGTCTCCCCACATATTGCAGCCATGTCATGTCCCCCACATATTGCAGCCATGTCCTGTCCCCCACATATTGCAGCCATGTCCTGTCCCCCACATATTGCAGCCATGTCCTGTCCAAATAAGTACCAAATCTCTAGTCTGCAAGTTGTTCAAAACACGACTGCCAGACTTGTGACTGGGAAAAAAACATGGTTATCAATAGGGTTGTCTCGATACCACTTTTTTAGGACCGAGTACAAGTACCGATACTTTTTTTCATGTACTCGCCGATACCGAATACCGATACTTTTTTTAATGTGTCCCCAAATGCAGCCATGTCCCCCCAGCCATGTCTCCCCACATATTGCAGCCATGTCATGTCCCCCACATATTGCAGCCATGTCCTGTCCCCCACATATTGCAGCCATGTCCTGTCCCCCACATATTGCAGCCATGTCCTGTCCCCCACATATTGCAGCCATGTCCTGTCCCCCACATATTGCAGCCATGTCCTGTCCCCCACATATGGAAGCCATGTCCTGTCCCCCACATATTGCAGCCATGTCCTGTCCCCCACATATTGCAGCCATGTCATGTCCCCCACATATTGCAGCCATGTCATGTCCCCCACATATTGCAGCCATGTCATGTCCCCCACATATTGCAGCCATGTCATGTCCCCCACATATTGCAGCCATGTCATGTCCACCACATATTGCAGCCATGTCATGTCCCCCACATATTGCAGCCATGTCATGTCCCCCACATATTGCAGCCATGTCATGTCCCCCATATATGCAGCCATGGTATGTCCCCCACATATTGCAGCCATGTCATGTCCCCCACATATTGCAGCCATGTCATGTCCCCCATATATGCAGCCATGTCATGTCCCCCACATATTGCAGCCATGTCCTGTCCCCCACATATTGCAGCCATGTCCTGTCCCCCACATATTGCAGCCATGTCCTGTCCCCCATACCTTTAGTAGATGATGCCGCATACCGCCGTGTATTGTAATCGCCGCATTACAGGCACCTGTTTGAATTCTCAATGCCCGCCGCGTATAGACACTTCCCTTCTCGGGATTGGACGGATCCGTCCAATCCCGAGCAAGGGGGAGTGTCTATACACACGGCTCAGTGCATAGACACTCCCCCTTGCTTGGGATTGGACAGATCCGTCCAATCCCGAGAAGGGGAGTGTCTATACGCGGCGGGCATTAAGAATTCAAACAGGTGCCTGTAATGCGGAGATTACAATACACAACGGTATGCGGCGGCTTTGTGGTATGCGGCGGCGGCGGCGGTGGGAAGTATTCTATTTAGGCATCGGGGGTATTTGCGCGAGTACAAGTACTCCCGCAAATACTCGGTATCGGTCCCGATACCGGTACTAGTACTAGTATCGGTATCGGTACAAGTAGTAGTACTAGTATAGGTATCGGTACAACCCTTGTAATCAATCTCACCTTCACTGAGATCCCTTCATTGGTTACCAGTAAAAGACAGAATTACTTTCAAAGCACTCTGTCTGACGCATAAGTGTATTCTGGGAAAAGCCCCCCAATATCTATGCGAAAAACTAAAAGCCCATAACCCCAATCGCATTCTGCGTTCCACCAATCAAAATCTACTTTAGATAACCAAAGCCAGATACAAGTCCAAAGGAGAGCGAAGATTTGCGGTCCAAGGCCCCAAACTATGGAACGCTCTACCAACCAGCATTCGGTTGGAGGAGAATCAGTTGACTTTTAGGAGAAAGATCAAGACCCATCTCTTTTGAGTTCAAGGGAGAAATGGACAACGAGCGCCCGGAGGCGATTCAGTTCTCATGTGCAGCGCTATATACGTTTTTCACTCACTCACCCAGGTTGATTTGTTCAGGTTCGGCGGCTGTCAGCCCTGAATTGTCCTGTGGGTCATTCTGCTCTCTAGAGATGTGGTCCAATCTCTGAGCGGCAGGTGGCGCCAGAGGGGTTCAGGCAGAGCCACTTTTCCAGAGCAGCCAATTGGAGGATCGTTTCCCTCGCGGGGCATGCTGGGGGAGGGTATATCTGTGGCAGACGCCATATTTCGGGGTTCTTCGCGGGTTCCTGGTTCCAGGTGCGGCACCCACCTTCAGGGTGTGCGTACATCACGGGCCCCACCACTATGGCCTACCTGGCCGGGGCCCGTGCCGCACAGAGTTCCCGACTCTGGGCCCTCATGGCTCAGAAACATTGAAGTGACTGAGGAACCTCAGTGACTTACTGGGGTTCCACATCTCAAGAGGACAGGATTGAGAGGATATGCTCTATTGCTCTTAAGTACCGGACCTGTGGCAGAGGCCTCTACTAATCTTCTAGAGCCAAGTCGGTGGCAGCGACTTGTTCCTTCTCAGCTTTCTCAGTGAAACTCTGGCTGCCAGGTCTGTGTGAGAGGCCTGTCCAGGTGCACTGCACCCACTCCGGCTGGTGTGGCAAAGTGATTGACTTAATTACCGAAAGCAGGACTGCTTTCTCTATCCAAGCCTGACTGCGAAGTTACTCTGCTTTCATCAACCTTTTACTATTGATGTGTTGGTCGTGTTGGACCGGTAAAATTAAAGCATTCAGAAAACTTCAGCTACAGGTTGTACATTCGTTACTGCTTTGCTCACTACATCTACCCCTAGACACCACACAGAGGTAACTTAATCCGCCGATCCCAATATAATCAGCGGCTCCTGAATGGGGTAGCGCTACATATTGTTTAAATATTGATTGGTTTAGTTTCTAATAGGAGTTTCCATCATATTTTACAACATCAGTAAAACATGCTCTGTGTTAGTATATTTCCCATGTTTTGTCAGTAAAAAAAAATTGTGGGGGGGTTAGCAACCCTGTGGAGCTGGGTGTGTGAGGATGGAGAACCTATCTCTCGGGTGGGGGTGACATACTGTGTCTTTGCCCTGGGTGAAGGAATGCCTAGCTTGACCGACGTGCCATACACATTTCTTTCTGGGGCACCAACAAGAAGGGGAAAAGAGCGGACAAGCTGGCACCCACCATGTCGGCCCCAAACCGCAGATAGGCAAACGGTGTGTATGTAGGCACATCACTACAGGCAAACAGTATGTATGTAGGCACATCGCTACAGGCAAACAGTATGTATGTAGGCACAACGCTACAAGCAAATGGTATTATGTAGGCACATCGCTACAGGCAAATGGTGTGTATGTAGGCACTTGAGCATTCATCCATTTCAATGGCTAGAATAAATTCATATTTTGGCCAGTGGAATGAATGAATGCCCAAACGCAAATATTGGCTAAAATGTACTGTAATTAATAATACTATGTAAAGCAACCACAGTTCTTTCATGTTCTTCTGTAGTAGACAGTGAGCAGACAGGAAGCAAGCAGTGTCCAGGCAGTGAGTAGGTGGAGGCAGGGAGTATGGAGTGTGCAGAAAGTTAAGGTGGATGGAGTGAGTAGGTGGGAGCAGTGAGCAGTCAGTGTGTAGAGAGTGTGCAGGCCGTGAGAAGATGTAGGCAGTGATTGGGGAGTGTGCAGGCAGTAAGAAGGTGGGAGCAGTGAGTAGAGAATGTGCAGTCAGTGAGTAGGTGGAGGCAGTGAGCAGGCAGTGAATAGGTGGAGGCAGTGTGTAGGGAGTGTGCAGGAGGTGAGTAGGTTGAGGCAGTGAGTAGGGAGTGAGCAGGCAGAGTAGGGAGTGAGCAGGCAGTGAGAAGGTGGAAGCAGTGAGCAGGCAGTGAATAGGTGGAGTCAGTGAGTAGGTGGAGTCAGTGGAGGCAGTGAGTAAGTAGGGAGTGAGTGGGAGGAGGCAGTAAGTAAGGGAGTGAGTGGAGGCAGTGAGTAGGGAGTGAGTGGAGGCAGTGTGCAGTCAGTAGGTGGAGGCAGTGAATAGGGAGTGTGCAGACAGTGAGTAGGTGAGGCAGTGAGTGTGTGGAGGCAGTGATTAAGTAGGGAGTGAGTGGGTTGGGGCAGTGAGTAGGTGGAGGCAGTGAATAGGGAGTGTGGAGACAGTGAGTAGGTGAGGCAGTGAGTGGAGGGAGTAAGTATGGAGGGGGAGTGAGTGAGTGGGTGGTTTTAGGCAGTGAGTGGAGGGAGGGGCAGTGAGTAGGGAGTGTGCAGGCAGTGAGAAGTTGGAGGTAGTGAGTAAGGAGTGTGTGGTAAGTAAGTGGAGGCAATGAAGGGGGAGTGTGCAGACAGTGAGTAGTTGGAGGTAGTAAGTAGGTGGAAGCAGTGAGTGGGTGGGGGGCAGTGAGTAGGGAGAGAGTAGGTGGGGCAGTGAGTAGGTAGGGGTAGTGGAAGAGAGGGTGGAGGTAGTTAGTAAGTAGTTAGTGCTCCCAGTAGTAACATACGAGTGTGGGAAGCCCTTTGTCCTCGCTGATGGTCAGAGAGTAGTAGTCAGGCTCTCTGGTCTCCTCCATTGTGTAGTAGCTCTGCCCTCTCTCCTGGCTCCTGTGATGATCACACACCCCGGACTCCTCAGACATGGACGGACTGATCGTACAAGACGTCTCTATGAATAGTAGTGATGTGGTAAGAGGAGATCCTCAGGGCTGTGATATTGGGGCGCTGATGGATCATTTCGGGGTCCTCATCCAGGCGGTGTTGGCTGTGATGGCTTTCAGTACTTTGATGTGTGAGTATCACAACCCCTCCACACGTGTGCATTGTGTACTCCTGACTGTGTGCAGCGTTCCCGGATCTCAGCACTCAGCTCTGCCAACGGTAGTGGCACTACAAGTGTCAGCATGCCCTGTATACAAGTCTAGGGGGGAGTGTTTGCAACATAGTGGGGATCATGGAGGCACGTGCTGTTTACAAGTGTAATTGTAGCAGGAAATGTAACATTGTTGTTACTTTCATTACAGGATGTGAGATGATGATTGTAATGTTTGTTTATTGAGTTGTTTTATGTATATATTTATATATACAGCCTATCAAGTGCCTTGTGTATAAAACCCCAAGTCCTCATTTTTGCACACCACATGACACAACATGCTGTACATAGCATAAAATGAAGTGTCGTTTTGTTATTATATTAAAGAGTTGTAACAAGGCAGTGCACACATCATAGTGTGTTGTAGGCTGGTGTAAGCAGGTATTATTGTCAGGTGAGACGTTGTTGTTGTTTGTTTTGTTTTCTGCTCTGTGAGCACAGTACATTTTACTTCTGGACTTTTGATGGCAAAAACAAATGTGCATTTCACACCAAGTATTCTAAATATCTTTTGAGTATCGCGGATACTTCCTCGCCCTAGTACCGCCCATATTTCCGATTATTTCCACCAACAATCACAAATACAACTGAGCAAAGCAACCCACCAGCAAAAACAAAACATTTTTTAACTATTCATCTAGATTGACGCCTATGCAGGTGGTGAATGAATGAATGAAAACTTGTATAGCGTTGCACATGCGAACTGAATCGCTCTGGGCGCTTGTTGTTCCTGTCTCCTTTGATATCAAAAGAGAAAAGTCTTGACCTTTTTCCTAAATGCTAGGTGGTTCTCCTCCAACCGAATGCTGGTTGGTAAAGCGTTCCATAGTCTGGGACCTTGGATCGCGAATCTTCTTTCTCCTTTGGACTTGAAGTTGGCTTTCGGAACCTGGAGCAGGTTCTGATTCGTGGATCGCAAAACGCGATTGGGATTATGCGCTTTTATTATTTCGCATAAATAAAGGGGGGCATTCTCATGGACACATCTATGCGTAAGACAGAGAGCTTTAAAAGCAATTCTGTCTTTAACTGGCAGCCAATGAAGGGCTCTCAGTGAAGGTGCGATGGATTCCCAGGGTTTTTTCCCAGTCACAAGTCTGGCGGCCGTATTCTGAACGACTTGCAGACGAGCGATTTGGTACTTGGGGAGGCCGAGGTAAAGGGCATTTGCATAATCCAGCCTGGAGTTTACAATTGCTTCCACCACGACCGCTAAATCTTCTTTAGGGATGAACGGAGTGAGTCTACGTAGTAGGCGCAGTAGATGGTGAGATCCGCTGACTACTGACCCTATTTGTGCGTCCATTGTCATAAAGGAGTCAAAAATGACCCCTAGGCTTTTGACTTTGGCACTAGGGGTGATGAGCTTGCCCAAAATAGGCGGGGGGGTCCACGCTGTTGAAAGTTGATTCCTGCGCTTGGCGTGAAACAGGAGAAGTTCCGCTGTGAAATGCCCACAGATGCAACCATGTGCACAGTGAAACACAGGACCCACAGGCGGGTCCCATTAATCCTAATGGCATGCCACCTACACTGGAAATCGCACCCGCACTGGGAACCACGCTGTACTATTTCCAAAGTAGCGCAGGGACTTCTTTACTGTGTTTCATGGCCATTCCAATGAATTGGCTGTCATGTCCGAGCAAACGCGGGCCCCATCGCCCACACACAGGGCTGTCTTAATGAGAGGGCACACCTGGGCACTGCCCAGGGGCCCCATCTGCATGGGGGGCCCCTGCCCTTTCCCCAAAGCAGCTGATCCTTGAGCCTCCACTGCCCCCTCTACACCCTAGATGTCCCCTACCTACTTGATTTATGTTTACCTGCACTGTCTCCATTGTAGGACCCCCAGAGCATTACTTTGCCCAGGGGCCCATGATGCCATGAAGACGGTCCTGCCCACACAAGTGTGACCCTAGCCTACCTAACTGTAGGTTGGAAGATAAGGATGAGCTCCGGCGTGTTCGCAAACCCCACGTGCAGAGCCCGCCAGGAAGTTGGCACTGCGCTGCGCTGATCACAGGCAGTGAGACATTGTCCTGATGCGCGGCTGAAGAGATCGGAAAATGTCTCACTGCCTGTGATCAGCACGGCGCAGTGCCAACTTCCTGGCAGGCTCTGCACATGGGGTTTGCGAACACGCCGGAGCTTATCCTTATTGGAGGAGGATGATGGAGGAATCCACCATGTTGTGCTATCGTGGCACTTCTCTGCCAGAATACCCTTGTGTTTGCTGTAGCCAATCGGCTACATGTGCTGATCCAACAAAGATTGTCCAACATTCAAGAGGAGGTAATGACCAGGTTAATTGCTGTCCAATGAGAGCCGCCATAGATGTATGACCTAAGGGCCACATGTAATATTCAGTGAATGTCCTACTATAGAAAGTTGTTAGAGGCTGCAGATCTGCAACAGGAGATGCAAGGGTGTGTTACAAGAGATGGTTAAAGCAGGGCTGTCTTAATAGCATCATAGGTCCCAAGGCAAAGAAATGCACTGGTGCCCCTACCAGCTTGCCCGAATGTGCACCCCTACTTTCAAGAATTAAAGTATAAATAGTTGATAGAATAAAAAATACAGTCATCAGTACTTTCAATAAAATTGATTTTACAAAAGGAAAACATTCCATAAATCAGACTATTCAACACAAAGGGCAGAGTACGGGGAGGGGGGGGGGGGTCAGGAGGGCACAATACTGCAATACTGGCATCAGGTGGGCACACTATAGGTACTAGGACGTTTCTCGGGACATGACCATATCGGGACAGTTTTAGTAAAAAGCATGACTGTCCCAGCAAATCTGGGACAGTTGGCAAGGTTATTGTGGGGCTCCAATGTACCTGGGGGCCCCTGGGCAGTGCCCAGAAGTGCCCTTGCATTAAGATGGCCCTGGGTTGAAGGCTATAGACATGTAATAGGAGCTTGTCAAAGACTGTGGTCTTGCTACAAGGTATAGACAAAAGAGGACGGAGATGCTGTAGGAGATGATCAAAGATTATGGGCTTATAACCACGGTTAAGAAGATATTCCCCATATACGCCGGCGCATGCGCACTGAAGAAATAGCACAATCTGTGCCGTTTTCTATAGTGCTTGTGCCATGACCGTCGTCTCCCGCACGGGAGTGACGTCACGCGACTATGGCCAATAGCAGAGCCGGAGTCCACAGCCCCAGAAGGAAGGGGGGTTAAAGAAGGATGCGATTGGACACCACTGACATTGTGGGCTTCTTCTGCAGGTAAGTGGCACATAATGGGCTAGTATGCAATGCATACTAGTCCATTATGCTTTTACTTTGCAGGGAACAGAGGAACATCAGTGTTTACTTCCTCTTAAAGCTAGCCATAGATTGAAAGATTTCCTTTTCATGTAACCACAGGTAGCAGGAAAGAAAAGGACTCCCTTCCCCCATCAAACACAGCCAGTGTGATGGGGGAATCCCTCCCGTGGAGCCATTGTCCAGATGGAAGAACACAGTAATTACTGCTAGTGGCTATAATCAGCTGCTAGTGATAATCACACAGGCTGGTTGTACCCAGATTGATCCATTTAACTTGGGTACATTCAGGCTGCCCATACATGGTTCGAGATTGGAGCCATCTATGGCCAGCTTAAGGCTCCATTCACATCTAGGCATTTTTACGCCTGAAGCCCGACGCCGCAGCAGCAGCCCCTAATACGCTGGAGGGGTGATTTTACATTGCCCTCTATGGAGATGGTTCACATCTCCACGCCAAACGCTGTACGCCTGAAGCTCAAAACAAGTCCGGACCCTTTTTTTCAGGCGGTTTCGGCATAGGAGATGTGGACCTTGGGGTTAAATGGAGGTTAAAATCGCTGCGTTTTTTTTGCCGCAAATCGCGGTACAAAACGCCGTGATTAGGTGTGAATGCAGCCTTCGTACAAGAAATGGTCAGAGATTACAGGCATGGAATAGAAATGGGTCAAAGACTATGGGCTTGCTACAAGAGATGAGAGGGCTGATATGCAACAGGACATGCAAACACTATGGGCTTTCTAGTATACACAGACTGAATGTCGGGTGGCATCAATAGAATCCAGCCAACATTCGGCCATGTGTGTACACGGCTTCTGTCGAAGGGGCATAACCAAAAACGGTCTACCAATCGGCTTCTGATCAGCACTCCCAGCCAATGGCTGAGAGCTTTGGCCAGTGTGTTCTAGCAGGGGTCCACCCCCCCATCAGAACACAGTTAAAAAGCAGGGGAGATCGCTGTACTAACATATCGTTAGTACATCAGCACCTCCCGAGCTGTCAGTTTTTTATTTTTTTTCGTTTAGCCCAATGGGTTGAAGGAAAAAAGCAAAAACTATTACTGTGTACCAGGCTTTAGGCAGGCCATAGATGGTGCAAATTTCTTTCCTGCAACCATGGGTTGCAGCAGAGCTGTATCCTGGCCTAGGCCAACAAGGCCCAGGCCTAGGGCAGCACTTTGCAGGGGGGCAGCACGAAAAGAGTCCCCACCGGCTTGCGCTACACTGTTAGGAAAATTAGTCCAGCGCCCCCAAAAAGCGGCCGCGCTGCTTCTGGTATGTGGGCGGGTGGCATTCCACAACTGTGGGGAGGGGGGAGCTTCCAATTTTGACTGTTTTATCATCCTGGACCACAAACCTTCCTCACTGTGCTATATGTTTAGAAAAAAGGTAAATATAGAGCCTGCACTTGTAAGTAAATCAAATTAGCCAAGTAGCATTACCGTCCCTGGTAGAGAAATAGGTATATATTCCCAATTAAGGGATGGGGCGTGGGACTATACGAATGCACTTGGATATGCTTAAATGTTAACACTAGTATTAGTAGCTCTGAGGTCACAGGAACCAACGAACAGACCAATACAATTTATATATAAAAATATAAATTTTAATATTACATATTATTAAATACATACAAGAGGTTAAAAAACATGGTCATATAATAGATTGAATGTCACCATTGGTAGATTCTTATAATATTATATTCAGTAGGTCCGACATGTTTCGCCCTCGGGCTTCCTCAGGGACGTGTGTGTATATAAATCTCAATCTATGAGTAAATGAATAGAAATGTAATAAGACATTGCAATATTTTAACAGTATATAATTAATATCACATGTGCATAAGAGCGTAAGTACGGTGAATATTCTGATTAAATAGAGTATGTGTACCAGAAGTAATTACAAATTAGAAAGAAAAATTTGTTAAGGAAGAGCAAAATAAATCAATTGAATTATTTGGTGTCTGTCTTTTTTTTCAAACATATTGACATATAGGATGTATAGTTACCTCAAAGATGACCGTGTCTCACTGGCCACAGGTTATTCCAACACTGTTGCGAGGTGGAGTCGCAAATAGCGACTGAGTCCTACAGGCTGAATATGTGAAACTGAGCACTCCTAGTGGGGAATATATGAGTGTGTATTTAAGATCGGATCGCCGATCATAGAGATGAAAAATAAGAATAAAAAAATTAAAATAAAAAGAGAAAGAATGTAATGATGAGTGGTGCTGGGTTTAATTTGACCAACAGGGTATAGTAGTAGAGTACTGGATTAGAATATGGACATACAAATTGGTTCATGCTTGATTATATCAGAAAATATATAGTTAATGGTAACCAAACAAAAGTATAATAGTATGTACTGAACACATAATGTGTTAAACAGTGTTCATATGTTAATTAGTTAATTAACTAACATATGAACACTGTTTAACACATTATGTGTTCAGTACATACTATTATACTTTTGTTTGGTTACCATTAACTATATATTTTCTGATATAATCAAGCATGAACCAATTTGTATGTCCATATTCTAATCCAGTACTCTACTACTATACCCTGTTGGTCAAATTAAACCCAGCACCACTCATCATTACATTCTTTCTCTTTTTTTTTTTTTTTTTTATTCTTATTTTTCATCTCTATGATCGGCGATCCGATCTTAAATACACACTCATATATTCCCCACTAGGAGTGCTCAGTTTCACATATTCAGCCTGTAGGACTCAGTCGCTATTTGCGACTCCACCTCGCAACAGTGTTGGAATAACCTGTGGCCAGTGAGACACGGTCATCTTTGAGGTAACTATACATCCTATATGTCAATATGTTTGAAAAAAAAGACAGACACCAAATAATTCAATTGATTTATTTTGCTCTTCCTTAACGAATTTTTCTTTCTAATTTTGTAATTACTTCTGGTACACATACTCTATTTAATCAGAATATTCACCGTACTTACGCTCTTATGCACATGTGATATTAATTATATACTGTTAAAATATTGCAATGTCTTATTACATTTCTATTCATTTACTCATAGATTGAGATTTATATACACACACGTCCCTTAAGGAGGCCCGAGGGCGAAACATGTCGGACCTACTGTATATAATATTATAAGAATCTACCAATGGTGACATTCAATCTAATATATGACCATGTTTTTTAACCTATTGTATGTATTTAATATGTAATGTTAAAATTTATATT
Organism: Rana kukunoris; assembly: GCA_029574335.1. Lineage (NCBI taxonomy): Eukaryota > Metazoa > Chordata > Amphibia > Anura > Ranidae > Rana > Rana kukunoris. The sequence goes on from CM056051.1 coordinate 128,471,236, forward strand.
TTTATATATATAAATTGTCTTGGTCTGTTCGTTGGTTCCTGTGACCTCAGAGCTACTAATACTAGTATTAACATTTAAGCATATCCAAGTGCATTCGTATAGTCCCACGCCCCATCCCTTAATTGGGAATATATACCTCTGTGCTATATGTTTCTGCTACACCAGGGGTGTCAAACTGGCGGCCCTCCAGCTGTTGCAAAACTACAAGTCCCATGAGGCATTGCAAGGCTAACAGTTACAAGCATGACTCCCACAGGCAGAGGCATGATGGGACTTGTAGTTTCGGAACAGCTGGAGGGCCGCCAGTTTGACACCCCTGTGCTACACCATCTACTTAAAGTAGAACTATAGGCAACACTTTTTTTTTTTTCCTTTTGGGTAGAGTAAGGGAGGGTTATAGCCCCTGTCAGTTTATTTATTACCATCCCTGTCCCATTGCGAAGATTTCCCTTCACTTCCTGCTCTATGGGCAACCAGGAAGTAAGAGGAAATCTAAGTAATTTAAGGGAATCCATTGCCCCCCCCCCCCTCACTCAAAAATTTCAGGGCGGGTCTTAAACAACACAGGGTTTGTCTGCTCCCAGGGAGGTGGGGAGAACGGGGAAGCCACCCCCGATGGCTTCCACTGCCAGCGATAAAGTGATTTGGCAGGCTGATTGTACCAAGTTGATCGATCAAAGCAGAACTTTACTCTCTCAATCAACATTTACTACTTTTAATTCTTATGCTGTCGGCATTAGTAAACGGATAGTAAAGTACTATATATTGGCTACTTATCTCCCTAGAGAGGGTGAACAAAGGATAGATATAGTGGCGGAGGGAGTGTAACCAGCTAAGGGCAGGAAAGTTATGTGCAGGAAAAACAAAAAATAAAGGGGGAAAATAAGCCTGAAAGAAAAGGAAAGCTAATGTAGTTGGCACATCTAAGGACCGGTAAGCTGCAATATATTACATTTAGTTTTTTTGTGTTTAGATACACTATAAGCCCCGGTTCACTTGTATGCAAATTGGATGTGTTTTGAATCCCATCCGATTCACATGACATGTGGACCAAACTGGCTTTCTATGGAGCCAGTTCCGTTATGTGCCATCGGCCGCCATGCACATATGTGAACCCGGCCCACGGACTCATTCACATGGGGGGGGGGGGGGGGGGGTAGTAAATGCAGGCTGCTGAGCCACGGTTTTTCTCACTCATCTAAACAAAAACATGCAGCTGCTCAGGGTTGTACACATGCCATGGTAAGAGTGCAACCCCTTATCACATTCCCAACATAACCTTTCCATGTGAATGGTTCCACACCGCAACTGCGTGCAGGTTCAGGCTTTTCAGAGTTGAATTAGGCAGTGAGGAGGCAATACGTTGCCTGTCAACCACCCTCTGAAGAGTAATCCACTGCACAGCGCTTTTAAGAGGCGTAGCAAGGCCTGCAGCATGAGGCCTAAGGATTGACTCGCACTAATGCGTTTTTCTTTTTTTATGCTTTTTGCATAAATGCAGGGAATTTTTCTTTTTATTAAAAGCCAGCAGCTACAAATACTGCAGCTGCTGACTTTTAACACATGGACACTTACCTGTCCAGGGCGCCCGCGATGTCGGCAGCCAAAGCCGATCTGTCCCTCGGCTCTCGGGTGCTGCCGTCGCGATCTTTGGTAAGGGAATCAGGAAGTGAAGCCTTGCGGCTTCGCTTCCTGGTTCCCTACTCCGCATGCATGAGTTGTGCTGCGTGTTCCTGCTGTCTTCTGGGACCTGTGTGTCTCCCCAGAAGGTAGCGCGGGGGATCGGGGTAGGCGTCGAAAGTGGCGTAGGTCACCTCGATCACTGAGGTGATCTATGCCTGGAAGTGGGAGCAAATAGCTGTATTAGACAGGTATCTGCTCCCTCCTCCCCCCTGAAAGGTGCCATATGTGACACCGGAGGGGAGGGAGGGTTCCAAAAAGTGGAAGTTCCATCTTTGGGTGAAACTCCGCTTTAACATGGGTTTCTATGGAGCACATTAACATCAATACATTTTTGTGCCTCTGCGTTTTTGGAAAAGATCTGGGACTTTTTTTTTCCTGCAAAATGCAGCGTTTTGCATGTAATGGATTTCAATGGACCTGCATCCAAAACGCAAGTTTGCTGCGATATGCGTTTTGCAATTTTTTTTTTTCATTCACTGTATGTAGCTGGTTGCTAAAGAGCCGACGGGAAGCCCAACCGGTACATCCTTAACAACTGATGAGTCATCAGCTTCCCCACTGACAGCTGAATGCAAAACAAATTGGATTTTTTTTCATATAAACTTTGGTATGCCATGTATCCAAACATGGAAAGTGTTACAAATGCAGATACCAAAAAGACTAAATATGAGACAGAGAAAGGGAGCACAGACATACCCTTAGATGGTAAATAACATTCACATCACAGTGACATTGATGGGAATTCTTTCAACTGTGTGTATGTATATGTATGTATGTATGTATGTATGTATGTATGTATGTATGTATGTATGTATGTGTGTGTATATATATGTATGTATGTATGTGTATGTATGTATGTGTGTGTATATATATGTATATATATATATATATATATATATATATATATATATATATATATATAATTACAGGGAGTGCAGAATTATTAGGCAAGTTGTATTTTTGAGGATTAATTTTATTATTGAACAACAACCATGTTCTCAATGAACCCAAAAAACTCATTAATATCAAAGCTGAATATTTTAGGAAGTAGTTTTTTAGTTTGTTTTTAGTTTTAGCTATTTTAGGGGGATATCTGTGTGTGCAGGTGACTATTACTGTGCATAATTATTAGGCAACTTCCTTTCCTTTGGCAAAATGGGTCAAAAGAAGGACTTGACAGGCTCAGAAAAGTCAAAAATAGTGAGATATCTTGCAGAGGGATGCAGCACTCTTAAAATTGCAAAGCTTCTGAAGCGTGATCATCGAACAATCAAGTGTTTCATTCAAAATAGTCAACAGGGTCACAAGAAGCGTGTGGAAAAACCAAGGCCCAAAATAACTGCCCATGAACTGAGAAAAGTCAAGCGTGCAGCTGCCAAGATGCCACTTGCCACCAGTTTGGCCATATTTCAGAGCTGCAACATCACTGGAGTGCCCAAAAGCACAAGGTGTGCAATACTCAGAGACATGGCCAAGGTAAGAAAGGCTGAAAGACGACCACCACTGAACAAGATACAGAAGCTGAAACGTCAAGACTGGGCCAAGAAATATCTCAAGACTGATTTTTCTAAGGTTTTATGGACTGATGAAATGAGAGTGAGTCTTGATGGGCCAGATGGATGGGCCGTGGCTGGATTGGTAAAGGGCAGAGAGCTCCAGTCCGACTCAGACGCCAGCAAGGTGGAGGTGGAGTACTGGTTTGGGCTGGTATCATCAAAGATGAGCTTGTGGGGCCTTTTCGGGTTGAGGATGGAGTCAAGCTCAACTCCCAGTCCTACTGCCAGTTTCTGGAAGACACCTTCTTCAAGCAGTGGTACAGGAAGAAGTCTGCATCCTTCAAGAAAAACATGATTTTCATGCAGGACAATGCTCCATCACACGCGTCCAAGTACTCCACAGCGTGGCTGGCAAGAAAGGGTATAAAAGAAGAAAAACTAATGACATGGCCTCCTTGTTCACCTGATCTGAACCCCATTGAGAACCTGTGGTCCATCATCAAATGTGAGATTTACAAGGAGGGAAAACAGTACACCTCTCTGAACAGTGTCTGGGAGGCTGTGGTTGCTGCTGCACGCAATGTTGATGGTGAACAGATCAAAACACTGACAGAATCCATGGATGGCAGGCTGCATGAGTGTCCTTGCAAAGAAAGGTGGCTATATTGGTCACTGATTTGTTTTTGTTTTGTTTTTGAATGTCAGAAATGTATATTGAGATGTTATATTGGTTTCACTGGTAAAAATAAATAATTGAAATGGGTATATATTTGTTTTTTGTTAAGATGCACAGTAATAGTAGTCACCTGCACACACAGATATCCCCCTAAAATAGCTAAAACTAGCTAAAGCTAAAACTAAAAACAAACTAAAAACTACTTCCAAAAATATTCAGCTTTGATATTAATGAGTTTTTTGGGTTCATTGAGAACATGGTTGTTGTTCAATAATAAAATTTATCCTCAAAAATACAACTTGCCTAATAATTCTGCACTCCCTGTGTGTGTGTGTGTGTGTGTGTATATATATATATATATATATATATATATATATAAAATCCCCCACTTGATTTTATAATCTCAAATCCACTGTAGTTTGTCTGTACAGGTCCTCTGTTTGCAGGGGCTTATTGCAAGTATCATTGTCTAGCAGCCACTCTCATCCTGCAACTGATCACTCACTGTCGGTTAACCACTTGCCGACCGCCTAACGAACATATAGGGCGGCAGAATGGCTTGGCTGGGCAAAGCAACGTACCTGTATGTTGCTTCGAAATCCCGCCGTCCGGGCCCGTGCCCGCCGCGAGCTCTGTGATCGTGATTGATGTCTGCCAGTGTCACGGAGCTGCAGAACAGGGAAATGCCTGTGTAAACTAGGCATTTTCCTGATCTGCCTTGTGACGGGACACTGATCTACTGCTCCCTGTGATCGGGAGCAGTGATCAATGTCATGTTGCATGTAGCCCAGCCCCCACACAGTTAGAATCACTCCCTAGGACACACTTAACCCCTTCCTTGCCCCCTAGCGGTTAACTCCTTCCATGCTAGTGTCATTTACACAGTAGTCGGTGCATTTTTATAGCACTGATCGCTGCATAAATGACAATGGTTCCAAATAAGCGTCAAGTGTCCGATGTGTCCACCATAATGTTGCAGTGACGATAAAAAAATGCTGATCGTCGTCATTACTAGTGAAAAAATAAATTATTAATAAAAATCCAAGAAAACTATCCCCTACTTTGTAGACGCTATAACTTTTGCACAAACCGATCAATATACACATATTGCTTTTTCTTTTTTTACCAAAAATATGTAGAAGAATGTGTATTGGCGTAAACTGAGAAGGAAATTTGTTTTTTATATATTTCTGGGGGATATTTATCGTAGCAAAAAATAAAAACGTTTTTTTTTTTTTTTTTAATTTGTTGCTTTTTTTGTTTTATAGTGCAATTTAAAAAAAGGTGATTAAAATACCACCAAAAGAAAGCTCTGTTTGTGGGGGAAAAAAATACTTAAATTTTGTTTGGGTACAACGTCGCACGCAAAATTTTCAGTTAAAGTGACGCAGTGCTGAATCACAAAAAGTGCTCTGCTCTGGTCTGGTCTGGTCATTCTTCCAAGGCTGAAGTGGTTAATATAATGTGGAAAGAAAAAAAGTGCCTCCATTCTCCCGTGCTCGCATGTAAATGCGAACACACATGTAGGTCTCGCACACATAGGTAAACTGTGATCGCCTCACACATGTGAGGTATCCCTGCAGAGCGAGAGCAATTTTAGCATCAGATTTCCTGTGAAACTCTGAGCTGGTAATCTGTAAAGGCTTTTAAATTGTTGCATAGGAAGATTTTTAGCCTTTTCTGGCACTTTTTGTTAAGTTTAAATCAGTATTTTTTGCTAGAAAATTACCTATAATCCCCAAACATTATACTTGCATTATACTATAATTTTTGCTTGAACGTTTACGGCAATACCTCACATCTGTGGTGCGAACACCGTTTGTATTCGCTCTGATGTGTTTTACACTTTTAATAGTGCTTATTCATAGCTGTGAAACACATTAGCTCCTGTATTCCGTTGTTTGCTATGGCTTGTATTTTTGGATTATCATCTTTTTTTTTTTTTTTTAAAGTCATTGATTTTGAGTACGGCTGTCCAGAACTTTTTCCTTACCTTATTGCTATATGCCTAGCCTGCACCTGGTGTTCTCATCTTAAGGAGAGTTTAATTTCCAGCACCCACTAGTGGTCTCCAAACATTTTTAACAAAGGGCCAATTTACTGTCCTTCGGGATTAATCGAGGGGGCGGGGGGGGGGAATGAACTGCGGCCATTAGGAGTTGAAAAGGTGCTGATGTCAGTGTGAATAAACAATGCCCCATCTTTTTGTGCCAACGGGCCCATTGTTTGTCATTGGGAGGAATTATGCCCCATTGTTAAAGTAACACTAAAGTAAAAAAAAATTTTTTTTTTGTAAAATAACAAACATGTTATACTTGCCTCCACGGTGCAGCTCGCTTTGCACAGAGTGTCCTTGAACCTGGTCTTCTGGGGTCCCTCGGCGGCTGTCTCGGCTCCTCCTCGCAAGAGCTTTCCACCTTCATGCGAGCTCGCATGGTGGAAAGCTTTTGCGGGCGCGCTCCCGTAATACAGCGGCGGGCATAGCTGCCGACTGTATCACTCGGCCCTGCCCCCCGGCGCGCCGCATCATCGGATGTGATTGGCAGCAGCGCCGGCCAATGGCTGCGCTGCTATTAATCCGTCCAACCTAGCCAATCAACGGGCAGCTGGGAACTGAAGAGGATCACAGGGACGAGCATGGGACTTTCGAGAGGTGAGGTAAGTAAAACGGGGTTCGGGGGAGGGGGGGAGCGGTACCGCCGGATGTTTTTTCACCTTAATGCATAGGATGTTTTAAGGTGAAAAAACATTTACCTTTACAACCCCTTTAAGTGGATGAAAATATTCCCCCGAATGCCATTCCTGTGGATGTGAGATTATATGCAGGGGGGGGGGGGGTTATGCCATGGCCTTCCTTATGTGTTGATCAGGCACACAGGGTGGACATGAGCGTATATCCGCCTATAACCGATAATGTCTTTTGCAGAGTGAACACAAACGTCTGTGCATTGCACAGGGGCCCTTTCGCTGGCAGACATATCCCCGCTCTGAAAACACCTCTCTGCATCCCCAAGAAGCTTTCCACTACCAGACAGGACTCGGTCTGCCCCAGTCAGCTCTTTAGAGCGGGCTGCGGGGGTACTAACACTCAGTGGCCTCACTAGGGTTGGTGTCACCCGGTGCGGAAAAAAAATGGTGTCACACCCCCCTTCACTAACTACAGACTCCCCTCCCGCAGTATAGATTCCCCCTCCTTCAGTACAGACCCTCCCCCCACTAAGTACAGACAATCCTCCATCAATATAGACCCCCCTCCCCCAGTATAAACCTATAATATAAACCCCTTAGTACAGACACACCCATGCATACCCCCCTCAGTTAGACACTCCCCTCGGGAACCTCCCCCTAGTGCAGACACCCCCCCCCCCAGTGCAGACCTCAGAACAGAGCGGAAGATACACACATGGGTGTGTCGTTCGAGTGCGGGCTCCTACTCCTGGATGTAAACAGAGGAGGGGGCGGCGGCTTCCTTCACGCTCCGCTGAGGGACACAGACGCAGCAGGAGTCACGAGTGCGAGGCACACAGGGCAGTGGGTGGCCGGTGTTGGTGTGGTGCCGCTACCCACGGGTGTCACCCCTCTGGTGGGTGTCACCCGGTGCGGCCCCCCCCCCCCCCCGCACCTGCCTAGCAACGCCGCTGCTAACACTGGAAGACACTGACAATACATATTAAATACGTCTTCATAAAATTTCCACAAAAAAGCTCAGTTTACTGCTAAAATAAGTGTAAAATTCAAGAGTTTGCTGGGTGTAACAAGATGTCCTACTGCTGCGATTGTGTTCTGTCAGATTAGGAAACCTATTAGCGGTGGAACGCATACGCAGAAGTATTTTTATTCAGTCAGCTGACGGAAGGTTACTTCCATTACCTGATCTGTCAGATTAGAAAACCCGTCAGAACTCCGGGAAGGGAATAATGAGGAACTTTGTTCCTGTTTTAACCACATACATATACGTAGGCAGTTTCAAGTGGTATACTGGTATGATGCCTGTAGTGTGTTTGTGTGGTTTTTTTTTTGTTTTTTTTTCAGTGGGCAATTTTCTTTAAAAAAAAAAAAGCAATCCTAGACCTAATCATCATCTCTATGGTATAGGAACAACTTGTCTCTTCCGGTTATGCCAGATGTAAACGGCACCATTTTAAAATTCTGAAAACATCTGATCACACTGCTCTTTGTGTGATCAGATGCTTTTAAGGGCAGAGGAGACATATGGGGTCTAATAAAAACTACAGTTGGCTTGACAGGTGTAAACAAAGTCCAGGCTGCTATGCGTGAATAAATCCATGGCAAGTCGCAATATACAGCTACAGTATAATTTTTTTAAATCTCTACAATTTTGGGGAAAAAAAAAAGCCCTTGAGATTCAAGGCAGAGAATGACATACAGTAAGCCTGATGAAGATGGGTTGCAACATTTACTAGCTCTCTCCCATGGTGATAACTGTAATATTGTGAGTTTGTAGCAACTCCAAGGCCAGAGGCTGCAAAAGAGAACCCATTTGTGTGAGACAACACAGTATGTACGCACTAGCCCAGAACATAATGGGCAGTTGCAGAAAGTAGTGATGTATGAACATCGGACATTACTGGGGGGGGGGGTAGTGCTTTGGATTGTTGCAATGGTTTACCTATTTTTAGACTTTCGTGAATTGTTAGTTACAAATTTCACTAATTTCTTTGCAGTGCAGTGGAAATAAGCCGTGACTTCAGGTGAGCTCCGGTGCGTTGCAAGCCCTAACTCCTACCTGCAGGATTTTCCTCCAAAAAATGAGAAGAAAAAAAACGTTCCCCGTTCTAAACATATGATACACAGAAGGATTCATTCAGTGGGTGTAGTTTTTAAATTTGATGTTCACGCCTAAAAATGGATGCGTCACATGTATTAATTGTCCTTTTCATACACAAAGTAGCCTTTACTCTGCTAGTGTCATGGTGGAACCATGAATCGCCCAACCCAGTTTATTACATGGAAATCTAAAATGTTGTCATCTGGTCACATTTTGTCCATCAGTTCTTGGCTTCTTGGCATTGATCCAAGCAATGTGTTATATACCGTAATTTAAACTACTAAAGTGAACCTGTGTTTTGCCCATGCAAGGCAACAAGATGGATTAACTAAAATGCTATTTTCCCAGTCTGTGCATACTTTATTCAGTCATTGATAATGACTTTTGGAGCGGTCCTGCTATCGCACCACTTCAGTGTGAAAGCCTTCGGGCTTTCACACTGAAGCCTGCAGGGCACAATTTTTTCAGGCGGTATAGCAGCGCTATTTTTAGCGCTGAACCGCCTGAAAAACATGTAAGTGCGAAAGGGGTCTAAGGGAGACTTGCATGCTTCCTATATCCAGAAGTAGCAGGTTTTTTCTGTTTTGTTGGCCTTGATTGAACAGGGCAGTAGGGCAAACTAGGGGGGGGGGGACAATTCACCTACGGACCCCCCCTCCCCCACACACCCTGGGTCTGTCAGGTCATCTGCAACATCACCATGTTGGGTGGCTTCCCCTTGGTCTGCTCATCCTCTGCGGCTTCTCCTGCCTTCTTCCTGTCTGCCTGTCTGCCTGTCTGTCTGTCTGTCTCCCTTCCTTCCTTCCTTCCTTCCTTCCATCCTCCTCCCTTCCTTCCATCCTCCTCCCTTCCTTCCATCCTCCTCCCTTCCTTCCATCCTCCTCCTGATTGGGACCTGATTAGCCAGGAGGAGAATCAGGAAGACAATAGCAAATTATATATATATATATATATATATATATATATATATATATATATATATATATATATAATTTAAGCCTTGGGCTCTAATTGTGGTTCTAAAAACAAAAAAAACATTGGAAATCATGCCTTCGGCACCCTGCATGTAGATTAGGGGGGCGATGCCGCTACGCCCTGTATGGATGGGCTGCCACTGTTCTAAGGTATACATAACCACACTGGCTATGGTGAGGTGTGACAAAAGGAACCAAAGAGCCTTTCCCACTGCAAGGGTTAAATGCTCTTTTAGTCTAAGGGTGCAGGGGTATCCCTCAGTCCGATGCGCTCCAGCACTGTTCTCCTCTGTCCGAAGCTGTGTGCAGACCCTTAGCTATGATTTCTGCATTGTACGTGGAGTTGACAGTGCAGAACCACTTGCATTTAAGGAGGGAGTCTGCTGGAGCCCAAAAAAGTAAGTGTTAAAGCTTATCCCTGCACCCTTGGTCTAATGACAAGCACTTAACCCTTGCAGTTGGTCACTACAAGGGTAGAATTGTGTTCAGTTTCAAGGTGTATGTGAACCATTAACCACCACATTTAAAGTAATAAAGTGGAGCTGTAGCTTTATCTGTAGTGTGTGTGTGTGTTATTTATATATATATATATATATATATATATATATTACTGTATATATATTCTAAAATATACATAACCACATTTTCTTATAGTGAGGTGTGGCAAGGGGATCCAAAGAGCCCACTACTGAACCAAATGCAAAGCACAACATTTGTGTGTATTGTGTATATCACATCACCTCTAATCTCAGATGGATGAGGGGCTTAGAAAGATGGGGGTGGAGGCTCCTGAGGAACGGGTGTAGCAACAGTAGCTTGAACAGGTCACAGTACCATGTAAAATGCAGAGATAGAAATTCACTGTGAATAGCTTTGCAGAGGGATGTGGCAGCAGGAGGCAGAGAAACCGCAGTACACTGATCTTTGCCTTGATTAGCTGTGGGGGGCGTGTCTGCACAATTCTGACCAATGAAGTACAAGCAGGCTATGTTCCCAAGTAATATGCAAAGAAGCAAACTGACCACACTGGGATGGGTGTGTTTCCATACCCTGGCATCATCAGATTTGAAATGGGGAAAGCAGGGGCACTGGCAGGATCACCAGGTATTTGACACATGGGTAGAAATGCGAAGAGAACGGGATACTTTTACATACAACTACATGGCAACACACACACACCTAATGGCACTGTAACCCAATCATGCAATCAGGGCTGGCAAGAGCTTTCTGTTTTCACTCACCGTGCCTGACTTGTGGTCTCAACCCCACTACACAAGAGTCCTTCCATGTAGATAAAGTTGGAAACCAGGTGAGGATGAATACAATTTCTCTTTGTTTTGTCCAAAGAGTACACATGTTCCAGAGTTGGCTCTGTTTGGAAACAAGTGTACTCCTTGGACAAAATAAAGATACATTTTATTCATCCTCCACTGGTTGCCAAACTTCTCTACATGGAAGGGCTCCTACCGGGCAATGCAAAAGCCGGGTTTATGAAATGTTGGGGTAACATGCACTTTAGGAGCTGCAGCATGCAGGGCCGTTTGAAGGAATTTAGGGCCCCAAGCAAAATGGGGGACCCCCAAGCACCTCTGCCCACACGCAAAGCCTACGTTAGCGATACACTCATTTTTTTACACCCATGTTCTTGCGCCTCCCTCCGCCCCCTAGTCCCTATGTTTTTCTATTCTTACCTCCCCTTCTTCCCTGTAGGCTGCCGCTGTAGCGTGGCCGAGCTCCTCTTCCTCCTGTCAGTCCGGTGTTCCTTCATTATGGGTCCCCAGTCCCCTATCAGATAGTGAAAGGAAGTGAGTACTTAGTGTGCACTTCCTGTCAGTCCGGCCAGGAACAGGAAACTGAATCTCCTGTACTACGTGCGGGACCCGGCCGGACTGACAGGACTCCACGAGGAAGGTCGGCCACGCTACAGCCTGGGAACAGAAAGTTGGGGGGGCCCCAGGCCAGCTCGGGGGCCCCAAGCAATTGTTTGTTTTGCCTGTCCTGTAGCGACGGGCCTGGCAGTATGGCAAGGAAGAACTATATTATTTTACCTTTGGTATTTATCCTGACAATTGTTACTAAGGGGTTTACTTACTAAAGCTAGAGAGGAAAAAATGTCTCACAATTCTGCATAGAAACCAATCCGCTTTAAGGTTTTATTGCTTAATTGAACAAGCTGAGGTTAGAAACTGATTGGTTTCTATGCAGAATTGTGACACATTTTGCTCTCTCTAGCTTTATTAAATAAACCCGTAAGTGTCAATTTTATTGAAAGGTCTACTTTAAGCATTCATATGTAAGGATGTACAAACTGTAATTGTTGCATGCAGTAATCGGAAAAACAGCAACACATGATGTTGTTTTCTGAGTAATCTTATGAATAAAACTGGGGCATGAAGTCTGGATGTCATGGGAACTATACCAGTGGTTGATGGCAGAGATTAGCATTCGATTCACTGAGGTGTGTTTTTAATTTTTGATCTAAACCAGTCCATCCCACAGTCTTCGTGTAAAATAAATGGATGAGAATTTAGAAGAGTTGGCATTTGCCACCACCTAATCATACCTGTAATTGTAAAATTTAAATACAGAGACAGTCATGTCACTTCAGATGCTGGGGACATGCTGTTACTACTGTTATTGCTGTATCTGTGTGTTATTGCTGCTGGAAGTTGTTTTTGTGCTGGATTATTATTGCTTACCCTGACACTTGCTGGTAATTACTATTGTTGGTCCTGATTAGGGTTGTCCCGATATCACTTTTTTAGGACCGAGTACAAGTACCGTTACTTTTTTTCATGTACTCGCCGATACCGAATAACGATACTTTTTTTAAATGTCATGTGACAGTTTTCAAACCACAATACAGACTAAGGATATTTTCTTTAGAATTATGAAAAACTCTAACTCAAGACATTATAAAAGAATAAAAATGTTTTATTTGCTTGTCACGCAATAGTAAAAAACTCAAAGAATTTTCACAGAACATGTTGATAAATACAAAAAAAAGTATCGGCAGAAGCATCGGGAGCATTTGCGCAAGTACTCCCGCAAATACTCTGTATCTGTACCGATACCGATACTAGTATCGGTATCGGGACAACCCTAGTCCTGATGCATGCAGGGGGTTTGCCATTGCTGGCAATGGCGCAAACAATGAGGCTTATTTTACACCCACAATCTTTTCAGTGTACCCCCATGTCCTAGTATGTCTAAATCATAGCAACATATTTTGATAAAATGCATGGCTTACGTAGCACACTGCTTTATTTTTTTTTATTTTTTTTTTATCCCTTCAAATTGTTACCAATTCTTTTTGAATTATATTTTTATCAATTACATGAATTATGGAACTGACTTTCACTCGCTGAGCAGCTATGTACGGGACATTGCAACATTCCTCTAATCGCTGCACACTCATAATATGCTCAAAAGGGGACATCATTTGTGTTCTTAACCACTTCCTTACCAGGCCATAGTAATATGACGCCGGCAGGAACCCTCCCTCCAGTCATATGATGTCCTTTCTTCCCAGGCCGTCTAGGGCCCCCCGCGATTGCCCATGATCACGGCAGGAGTGTGGATCTGTGTGTAAACGCACAGATCCACCTTCTGTCAGAGGTGAGGAGACCGATGTGTGTTCCCAGTACAGAGGAACACAGATCGGTCTCCTCCCCTTGTGAGTCCCCTCCCCCTACAGTTAGAATCACTCACTAGGGAACATATTAACCCATTCAGTGCTCCCTAGTGTTAACCCCTTCCCTGCCAGTCACATTTACACAGTAATCGGTGTGGTTTTATAGCACTAATCGCTGTATAAATGTGAATGGTGCAAAAAACGTGTCAAAAGTGTCAGATATGTCACGGTCACAAAAATCGCAGATCACCGCCATTACTAGTAAAAAATAAATAAAATAAAAATGCCATAAATCTATTCCCTATTTTGTAGACGCTATAACTTTAGTGGAAACCAATCAATATACGCTTATTTCTATTTTTTATTTATTTTTATTTTTTATGTAGAGGAATACATATCGGTCTTACCTGAGGAAAAATAAAATTGTGATATTTATTAAATCATAACGTAAAAAATATTGTGTTTTTTCAAAATTGTCGCTCTTCCTTTGTTAATGGCGCAAAAAATAAAAACCGCCGAGATGATCAAATACCACCAAAAGAAAGCTCTATTTGTGGGGAGAAAAAAAACCCCATAAAGATTGCATTTGGGTACAGTGTTGCATGACCGCGCAATTTTCATTCAAAGTGCAACAGCGCTGAAAACTAAAAATTGGTCTGGGCATGAGCGGGGGTGAAAATGCCCTGTATGGAAGTGGTTAATACACTATGAATGGTTTCTAGACGACATTAAATATTTATGTATTAAATATTTAATGTTCTGACTAAGCATGTTTGCTTATATTCTAACTTGGGATTTGGAGGCATGGTCTAGGCCAGTGTTTTTCAACTCCAGTCCCCAAGGCACACTAACAGGTCAGGTTTTCAGGCTTTCCATTATTTTGCACAGGTGATTTGATCAGTTTCACTGCCTTAGTAATCACAACAGCCATTTCATCTGAGGGAAATCCTGAAAACTTGACCTGTTGGTGTGCCTTGAGGACTGGAGTTGAAAAACACTGGTCTAGGCCAGTGTTTCTCAACCTTTTTCCAGTCGGGGCGCCCTTGAAAAGTATTTTCAGTCTTGAGGCACCCCTGTCCAAGACTTGGTTCACGTCGATGTGTGTTGCGGAACACGCGCAAAATCACGCTTGTTCTTGACACACAGACAAATGCTCTGCTCTTTAGGGGTGCCATTAATTGTTAATGGTGCCCCATCCATTGGCAAACATGGGTTGCTTTTGTTGTGGCACAATTTAAAAAAAAGGGTCGGGGACTTCTTTCCCCGCATTACTGCAGGTAGGGAAATGAATGGGCTGCCCTACACGCAGCACGCATCCACACAGAACCAAAAGCTTGTTCACATATCAGGCTGGAGGGCAGGCATGGACTGGCCATAGGGACTACAGGGAGTTTCCCGGTGGGCCGATGGCTCAGTGGGCCGGTTTCAGTGACAGCCTGTCAAAGTAATGGCTGCGCAGCTCGCCCTCCACTTCATGCAGTGATGTGAGAAGAATGAGGAAAATACAGAGGAGAATAAGTGAAATAATAGAGGTGAGTGAGGACTTCTTTTGTTATGCTACTTATGTTTTTTTGCACAATTGCGTATAGTTTGTATACTGTTTTTGTTCTTGTTTGCAAACATAAAGTGGGCCGGTCTGGATAAAGTCCAGGGCCAAATTTTGGTCTCAGTCCATCCCTGCTGGAGGGGCAGTAAAACCACATGGTTGAGCTGTTTTTACCACCCCCAACTTTTGCCCCTTTAGCTGCAGAGGCAACAGCTGGGGTTGTAAACATGCTGTGGCTGCAGCTGGAGGTATACCCAGGGATAATGGGGCTGCACTGCAACTACCCCGCAACTGTGTGCATTGCATTTACGGCCTTAAAACAGGTGGTGAGGAGGCAAGATATGCCTCTTTACTGGCTGACAAATGCCCCTGAAAAGCGATATGAACACAAATTGCTTTTCAGAGGAGCAGCAGTCCTTGCTGCTATCTCGAACCCTACCAAAGTAGTTCTGATGGTACAGGAATAGGGGGGGTCAGGATTAAAATTAACATACATACAGACAGATGTGCACGCACACAAACAGACACACGTACATCTGTCTGTATGTATGTTACTTTTAATCCTGACCCCCCCCTATTCCTGTACCATCAGAACTACTTTTGTCACACACACACACTAACAGACATGTGTACACATACACTGAAAGAAGAACTGTCAGAGCTGCACAACAACCAATCAGATAAAGAGTGCTGTAGCTATGAATGGAGGATGTGGGGTGTCAGTGACTGTGACAGCTGGTTATTCATAGCAGAGCCCCTCCCCCCCTCACCACCTTACCCTTGGCCTCGCAGTCAGTGCAGTACTTGTTGTCCTCCTCCCTCAGCATACGAGACCGGATGGCCTGGTGCTGCTCATTCAGCTTCAGGGCCTTCTCCCTCTCTGATGGGGTGGCAATGTCTGCCGGCAGGGGAGCAGTGTCGGTCACGGTGACTCTACTCTTTCTTCTTCCCCCTCAGGGAAAAGCGTGTCAGGCAGAGTTTAGGACGGTACCCGCGGCTCCCATGTCACAGAAGCAGTGCGTGCGTCCGACCCTCCCATAGCAACCGATGACTTATTCGGTTGGCAAGACGCGGTCGGGAGGCCCGCACAGCCAGCACAGCTTCCTAAGTGCCAGAAAATGAGTTTTACACAGCGGACCAACACCGCTGTAAATTCAAATGATAACGAAGTGCCCAGCAGTAGTGTTACATTAGATAGCAGCCATAGCTGCCAATATTTGGGGTCATTTTGCCGTGGCACACCTGGGGACTCTTCGCGGCACACCAGTGTGCCGCGGCACACTGGTTGAAAAACGTTGGTCTAGGCTGCCACATTTATACTTTTAGCACCAGCACTGCACCTTGAATAAAATAAATAAATATTTAGAGCAGCTCTTGATCATCTTGATGCTGGTTCGGTATCCTGTTGGAAAACTGCATGGAAGTAGTAGTCAAAGTTTTCAACCATACAAGAAACTATTTAAGTGTAAGTGAATTTTGTATTGTAATGTAACATAAATCTGGACACTATCAGACAGTAGACTCCTTATTTGAATGAATAGCTGTGTATCTTAACCACTTCCCGACCGCCCACTGCCGTTCTACGTCGGCACTTTAAAGATGGATATCTTGGTAACGGCAGCAGCTGCTGCCACAACCGAGATATCCATCTCTTCAGTGGGCGGTTGGTCAAACGATAACGGCGGTCCCTGCGGCGGATTCGCCGCGAGAACGCCGTTATCGGTGGCGGGAGAGGGCCCTCCCGCCATGCTCCCGCGCCCTCCGGCGCTTACCGGAGCCGTCGGTAGCGGCGGAGGCGATAGTGTCCCCTCCCGTGCTCAGTGGGGATGCGAGTGAGGGAAAAATGTCCCTCACCTGTCCCCATAGCTCTGCTGGGCGGAAGTGACGTCAAAACGTCAGTCCCGCCCAGCGTCTTAAAGAGACATTTTTTTTTTTTTTGGTCATTTGAAAAAATGACATTTTACATTTTTTTTTTTTTTTTTTTTTTTTTTTTTTTTTTGCATTTAAGCCTAAATATGAGATCTGAGGTCTTTTTGACCCCAGATCTCATATTTAAGTGGACCTTTCATGCTTTTTTCTATTACAAGGGATGTTAACATTCCTTTTTAATAGGAATAAAAGTGATAATTTTTTTATTTTTTTATTTCAGTGTTAAAAATTGGTAAAATAAATATAAAAACCAAAAAAAAAAATGTTTTAAATCGCCCCGTCCCGACAAGCTCGCGCGCAGAAGCGAACGCATACGCGAGTAGCGCCCGCATATGAAAACGGTGTTCAAACCACACAAGTGAGGTTTCGCCGCGATCGTAGAGCGAGAGCAATAATTCTAGCCCTAGACCTTCTCTGTATCTCAAAAAATGCAACCTGTAGAATTTTTTAAATGTCGCCTATCGAGATTTTTAAGGGTAAAAGTTAGACGCCATGCCACGAGCGGGCGCAATTTTTAAGCGTGACATGTTGGGTATCATTTTACTCGGCGTAACATTATCTTTCACAATATGTAAAAAAATTGGGCCAAATTTATTGTTGTCTTATTTTTTAATTTAAAAAAGTGAATTTTTTCCAAAAAAAGTGCACTTGTAAGACCGCTGCGCAAATACGGTGTGACAAAAAGTAT
Source organism: Rana kukunoris (assembly GCA_029574335.1). Taxonomy (NCBI): domain Eukaryota; kingdom Metazoa; phylum Chordata; class Amphibia; order Anura; family Ranidae; genus Rana; species Rana kukunoris. The sequence goes on from CM056051.1 coordinate 128,488,651, forward strand.
TGCAATGACTGCCATTTTATTCTCTAGGGCATGGGTCCTCAAACTATGGCCCTCCAGCTGTTCAGGAACTACAATTCCCATCATGCCCTAGTCATGTCTGTGAATGTCAGAGTTTTACAATGCCTCATGGGACTTGTAGTTCCGACACAGCTGGAGGGCCGTAGTTTGAGGATCCCTGCTCTAGGGTGTTAGAAAAAAATGTATATAATGTTTGGGGGTTTTAAGTAATTTTATAGCAAAAAAAATGTTTAGTCTTTTTTGCTGAAATTACTGTTTACAGGGTATAGAGACATAAAAGTTAACTGATTCCTTTTCAAAATTATTAAAAATAGATAAAAATCAATCATATAATGTGCCTGCAGGTTAGTTTCACTTTTGAACTGGCTTCATGTTTCTGTGAAGTAGAAATAGACACACAGAACAAAAACAAACAAATCCAGGGCAGTGTTTTGTTTTTAAAATGAATCTGATTTGGTTCTGGGAAGTTTTAGACACACAGTAATGACAGCTCAGACCACCGTGAGAAAGCTCCCAGCACTTTGGTTATAAGGAAACGGACAAGCAGGAAGTGTGGAGAACAGAGCAGGATTACAGCAACTTCAAAGCAAAAACGAACAATAAGGACATGAAACCAGTACTGCAGTAAGGTAAAGGAAGCTATTTAGCTAAAAAAAAAAAAATCCTTTAGTGATCCTTTAAGTGTCATCTTTCTAGGAGACAGTTTATGTGGTTTTTGTTGACTTTGAAGTTTTGATTTTATATTTCCTTTTTTGTAGTTTTTTAAAATCTTGAATCTTGTTAATAATTTGTGAACTCAAGATTCAGAGCTTGATATGCCCGGTCAGCCCTTGGAAAAAATGTCAAAATTTAGAACTGAGCTGTTATATGATAAACACAGCATTTTAAATAATTAACCAGTGTTTGGAAGGTTTGCTTGTTGGTTGACTGTTTTGACCGCCACTAACTTATAAAAATATACAGAAAAGTGATCCTCCAGGAAAGTCGGTTCCCTACCACAGTCCCCTTCCTCATTGCATTTCAATGTAAACAGCACTGTCAGTTATCTCTCCTACCCTCGTGCGCTGTCGGTGTGAGAAGAGGAGAGCTTGGACAGATTATCAGTGCCCTGATTATCGGTCCAAAACAAAACCAAGAAAATTCCCAGCTCAACTTACCAACCAGCCTGCAACCAACCAAATTGTCCTGTCCAGCAGTAAGCATTAAAACAGGGTTTCGTTTGCACACATTTGCCAATACATGCGTAAGCAACATTGCCCCTTCAAGACACCCCAGTTATTTCTGTAGTCCTAACTAAATTTTGAGAGCCTCTACAGTGAAGCACATGCATTATAATGGATAAGCAGAGGGCAGGTGAGCCTGAAGGGACCCCACCCCTCCTTAACCACTTTCCTTCAGCAGAATGGCACAAGCAGGCAAATGGGCATACAGGTATGTCCCTTTGAATTTGCCACCTTGCTGGCGGACGCAGCCAACAGCGTGCCCGCAGGTCTTACAAACACGATTCTTGTCAGCGGCCTGTGATCGTGAGACCGAGAGGCAGAACGGGGAGATGCTGATGTACACAAGGCATTTCCCTGTGCTGCCTAGTGACATGACGGGAATCTGCTGCTCCCTGACATTTGCAAATACAGCATATAGAACCAAGGCAACAAAAGTTGCCATTGTGTCCCATCACCAATATTTCAACAATTTGTGAAAAATATTGGTGAGGGGACACACAGACATCTTTGCTGCCATTGTGCTATATGCTGGGTGTCCAGTGCACCCCTGTGCCTTTTAAGGAGGGGTGGGCTCCCTTCCTGGCTCACCTGCCTTCTGCCTATCCATTATAATGCATGTGCTTCCACTGTGGAGGCTCTCAAAATGTAGAATTGGGACTACAGAAATAATTGGGGTGCCTTGATGGGGCTCTGTAGCTTATGCATGTATTTGCAAATGTGTGCAAACTAAACCTCTGTTTTTAATGCATATTGTTGGACAGGATAATTTGGTTGGTTGCAGGCTGGTCATTAAGTTGAGCTGAGAATTTCTTAGGCATTTGTTGCATGTGTTGTCCTTTTAATGTGCTTCTTGCTGCAAAGAAAAGGAAATTTGTTTGCACTGCCTACCAGTCCAGATCTGTGGTGATGACCCTGTATAGGTGATCATTCAGTTTTCCTTTTGCGAGAAATCGCTTATTATTGTGAATTGTGAATTCATCACCCTGGAATTTAACTGTGAGACCGTTGTTTGCAAGACTTTTCACCGATAGAAGACTGCCTTTTAGTTTTGGAAAATACAGCACTTTCTTTTTTTTCTTTACAAGGATACTTTGCTTGCCTTGTGGTGAATAGTGATGAGAGGAATACGCCATATTCGATTTCGCGAATATTTCGAAAAATATTGGCGAATATTCGTTAATATCGAATATTTGTGATATTTTATAAAAAAAAAAAAAAAAATTGCGAAATTTCGTTTCTTTTTTTTTTTTGGATAAAATATCACGAATATTCGATATTTACGAATATTCGCTATATTTTATAAAAAAAAAAAAAAATTGCGAAATTTCGCTAATGCGAATTTTCGCTAGTGCGAATGCGAAATTGATTGCGAAATTTGAAAAAATACGAATATTCGAAATAGCGAATATTCGCTGCGATATTTGAGTTATTCGCGAATACTCGAATATGCAATATTCGTAGCGAATATTCGCAATGCGATTATTCGTGAGCAACACTAGTGGTGAAATGCAGTTCGGGAAGCCTTAACCTTCTGATGTGATTTTCCCGTTTGCTTGGAAATCTTTGTCTTTTGCACTTTAATGTTTGTGAAGAAGGTCTCATCGCGAGTCTATGCACCAGCCGCATGGATTGTCACAGGTGCCACTCCATGAAGAGTCTTCAGTTTCCTTTGGTGATTGCTTTGACTTCTTTGGTGATTGCTTTGATATCTGTAGCTTTCATTGCTTGGCTTTTCAACTAGAACAGTCCTTTTTTTAAGTGACCGGTCCTTTTTCAGCAATAACGGTCTCTGCTTTTTTGTGTTTGGTGCCTTTGTACATCTTAAGAGCTTTGTCATCACGGTGCATATTTTTTCTTTCCTCCTGTCCTATTCATTGATTTAATTTGCCTTTGACATATTCCAGTGTGGGCTCCTGCTCGGGTCTGGTTTCTAAAGTGTTAATAAGAGCAGTATATGTCTTTGGAAGGCTGCAGAGGAGCAGGGCAACAATATGGTTATCTTTTGATGTCCTCTCCAATGGTGCGTAGCTGTTCTGTGATCTCTAGCATAGCATTTGGGTGGTCAGCATATATTCTTCTAGTCTCATCTTTTATATAGCTTTCTTGGTAGAGACAGCTTACTGTTGAGACTTGAACACTCATGCACCTTTTGTAATGTAGCTCGCATACCTTTTTGGCTGTTTTTCCCTGTTCTTGCCAGGTAAAAAGCATATAATTGCTTTTTACCTGACTGTCCCTCTTATCTTAATCCTCTGTCTTGTGGTTTGTGGGTCTGTCTGTATTCAGCACTTGCCACAAGTCATCCTTGGTGAGAAACACTTCGTTTTTTATTCCACAGCTGGTAATTGGCATTGTTCAGCTTTGCAATTGCAAACTTCACATCTGAACCACTTGCCATCTTTCATCAGCATGTATACAGTACTCGCTGATTCACTGTAAAAATTCTTTGCTCCAGTGCCTGATGGGTACACTGGATGCCTGAGCCCATAACCTAATGTGCAGAGTATTGAAATTAAGCACTGGAAGCATGTTGTATGCAGGATACCACCTTTCCTTTCATGGTGGATATCTTTATCATGGCTTTGCATCATGTTGACAGAAACCCAAAGAACACAAACAAGTGCTTTGAGCATAGATAGACAATACATCCTGTTACATCATAGAATATTAGAACTATATTTTGAAAATAAACTTAAACTTGAATGAAAAAAAAGAATATAAGAACTATATACTATACCACAGCGCCACCTGCTGCATAGATGGGAATAATGCATACAGTATTGTTTGTTTATTAAAGAAACTTTACTTGCTGCTGTTCTTTCAACGGTTCGTAAAGTGAGCAATTTGTAGTGATTCGCTCTCCGTTCTGAACTGTTGGTACACACCTCCAAAATATTCCCCTTTTCAACTGATACCGCAAAGCTACTTAAGCCTAGTACACACAGACTGAATGTTGGACAGCATCAGAAGGTTCAATAGAAACCAAAAATGGCTGACATTTGGCACATGTGTCCTGCAGCCAGTCTAAGGCGACGTATACACGACCGAGAAACTCGTCGGGCGAAACATCGTTTTCCCCATCGAGTTCCTTGTTCGGCAGTCAAAAAACTCGAGCCAAATTTTCCCATTGCCCATCGAGGAAATAGAAAACATGCTCTCTTTTTGGCTCGATGAGTTCCTCGACGGGTTTCTCGGCGAAAAGTGTACACACGACCGGTTTCCTCCGCAGAATACGTCTCCCATCGAGTTTCTTGCTGAATTCTGCTGAGGAAACCGGTCGTGTGTACGCGGCCTAACAGAAGCCGGCCAAACAGCGGCATGACTGAAAAAGGTCTGCTTATCAGCTTCTGGTCATCACGCTCAGTCACCGGAGTGTTCTCGCGGAGAGGGGGCAGTCCTCCCTTACAGAACACAATGGTGCATCAGGATATATCACTGTACTAACATTGCATAGTTAGTACAGCTACTCCTCCTGAGCGGAGTTTTTTTTGTTTTTTTTTGTTTAGCCCTGCTGGGTTGAACAAAAGACTAGTAGTGTAAACCAGGCTTAACTCTGGTTATCTCTCACTCCCGTCAACTATTGCAACTCCCTTCTCTGTGGCATGCCTTTTATACCAGGGGTAGGCAACCTTAAAGAGATGGCGATCTACCTGAACAACATGGGAGAAGTTAAAGATCACCGAGCACAGTGACGCCTTCTCACACCGAATTTTAAACTTCTAATTGCTGTATTAACTACCGTGTGGCAATCATGTGCATTGCATGGCAATCATGGGTTTAAATCGGGTGGTTGACAAACCCGCAGGATATAATAGAAGTCTATGGCTAAGCACAGAAAACCTGCAGGTACACTGCATTGCACCCGAATTGTGGGTAAACAGCTGTGCATTAGTGTGAAAGCAGCCCTATACTATTATTCCAGATGTGTTGCTTCACACTGCTCTAAAGAACACTTCTTTCCTGCAGCTGGCACCACTCTGGAGATCGCTAGCCGAAGTAAGAGATGGAGTGCAGTTGGTATCACTTTGCATGGCACAGGAGCCAGCGCTACAGAGGAGGCATTGGTTTACAACAAGTAGTTTCTCTGCATTGCACTCTGATGCTCTGGAATGGAGGGTCAGCAAGCCAAGGCCGGGATCTACTAGTCGCCTGGCTGTGATCTACTGGTAAATCGAGATCTATGGGTTGCTGACCCCCGCTTTATACACAGTAGGCTATCCTCACTCAATATATCTACGTGGTAATTGTAATGAGTTAGTACAGTGAACAAACACTCAATTTGGAGTAACTTGCTCTGTTATAAATTGTAAACGGTTTTGCTTTAAAAAATAAACCCTGAATAAAAAATTAGTACAACTGCTTGGTACTATGTATTTCTTGTTTATTTTTACTAATACCTGGTACACACAAAAAGATTATTGGACGAATAATCTTCTTTTTTTTTTTGCATCGAAAGTTTTCTAAAGTTACAAAACTTCTTGTATGACCAAATAAAACTCCAGAAGTGCTGTAATGTGTTGTAGTGTATTTGTGATTGTATTTTTGAATGACAACTGTACTGATTCAATTAAAACCGTACAATCTGGTATCGTATGAGAACAATTTCTGTGCTTGTTCAATTGAATAGTTTTGCATGAATTGTCAGGATTGGCTCTCAAAATTTGTGTTTGAACAATTAAGTTATGATAAGATCGCTTCAAATATGGTATTTTTCGTATGATTTTTCTGATCGTTTACGGGCCATAAAAGTAACATGTAGTAATAACTATTTAAGTTCTCTAACTTCTCACTAGATGTCAGTATTGAGCTGAAGATTGTCGGACTCTGCTTATGCTTCCTTTTGATGAGTTCATTTATCTACGTTGCTTTCGGCGAGCGCATATTTGTACGCTTAACCCTGGAGTCTGCCACTTATCAGTCAGGTTAACATGTTTTTACACAGATTTAGTTCTAAAGCCATGCACAATGTTTCTTTTTTATGAAAAGTAGTCTGAAACACAAATTCTCTAAGGATAAGGTTTTATAAAACCAATAGTTGGAAAAAACAATAGATCTTTACCTAGTGGTTCGTTTTATAAGGAACCCATTGACTTCTACCTAACAATAAAATGGCTATTTTGTCCTACCTATTATTTTTCTTTCAAACATTGTAGGGTACCACGATTGGGAAACCGTGGGAAATCATGTTCCTCGAGTATTATTATTGCAAGCTCTAGTAGCAGCCTAAAGCCTCGTGCACATGATCGGATTTCCATCGGACAAATCCATGGAATTTTGTCCAACTGGCGTTGGCCGTGAACTTCTGCATACAGACAGATTTCCGACTTTGTGGTTCCGACTTTGTTTTTTTTGGGGGTTTTTTTCAGCTCTTTAGCGCCACCCTTTGGGCAACTTCTGCTAATGTTGTGCTATGGTTAGCATTGCTTCTGAGCATGCATGTTTGTACTTCGGATTTATTTTTTTTAGACGGACTAGTGTACACACGATCGGAACATCCGACAGCACACTTTTGTTGTCGAAAAATTTGTAAGCATGCTATAAAACATTTTCCGACAAAACCCTGCCGTCACACATTTGTTGTCAAAAAATCCTATTGTGTGTATGAGGCTTTATAGCAGTCAAGCCTAAAAAAAAAAAAAAAACTGCAAGACAAAAGTTTAATGAGCTAGTATGCATATTTCAGTGCAAAAAAAAAAATCGCTCAGGACTGTAGTTTACTGGCATTCCAAATGCTTGTAAACGCATTAAATTGCGTTTTATGAGCGTTTTTAAAGAGGGGAAATAATTCAACACATTTCTCCACATGCTGTTGCGTGTTAAAAATTTACTTGGTTTTCATGCATTGTGGGCATTTGGGAGGGTCTCCTGAGGTTATCTGTAAAAAAAAAAAAAAACGCTTCTAACCTCAAATGCTCATAACCGCTGCTAAATTCGCATTAAAAGTGGTAAAAATGTAATAGCCTTAAAGACGATTTTCAGTCGGTTTCCAAATGTTAAATTTCCAGCGTACACAAGCCCTTTACACTTGTCCTACTTTCAACACATCAATGTCAAAGAATGTTGTCCACTTGCTGCTTAACAAATCCACCCAATTTCAGATACCATTGTAACAAAAGAAACCATGTTCACTTTCTGTCAGTGGTCAAAATGTTATGACTGATCAGTGCACATTCCACATTATATAGCCAGACATGGCTGGGAATACTTATAGTTCTGATCAAGCATTTAATCTTCCTGGTTCACTTTTATCTTACCTGTCCACCTCTGTCCAGTGAGCTGATCTAAAAAGCAGTAAGTTTAGCTCAGTGTGCAGACCACCCACAGTACATTTACATCATTACTTTGACATTAACCACTTGCTTACTGGGCACTTATACCCCCCTCCTGCCCAGGTGATATTTCAGCTTCCGGCACTGCGTCGCTTTAACTGACAATTGCGCGGTCGTGCGGCGTGGCTCCCAAACAAAATTGACGTCCTTTTTTCCCCACAAGTAGAGCTTTCTTTTGGTGGTATTTGATCACCTCTGCGGTTTTTATTTTTTGCGCTATAAACAAAAAAGAGCGACAATTTTGAAAAGAATACAATATTTTTTACTTGTTGCTATATTAAATATCCCAATTAAAAAAAAAAAACTTTTTTTTTTTTCTCAGTTTAGGGCGATGCGAATTTTTCTACATATTTTTGGTAAAAAAGAAAAACAAAATCGCAATAAGTGTCTGGTTTGCGCAAAATCGCAATTTATAGTGTCTGCCTTGCGCACAAATTTATAGGCCTACAAAATAGGACAGAATTTTTTTTTTTTTTTTTTTTTTTTTACTAGAAATGGCGGCGATCTGCGATTTTTATTGGGACTGCGACGTTATGGCGGACACCTCGGACACTTTTGACACATTTTTGGCGTCATTCACATTTATACTGCGATCGGTGCTATAAAAATGCACTAATTACTGTATAAATGTGACTGGCATTGAAGGGGTTAACACTAGGGGGTGAGGAAGGGGTTAAATGTATTCCCTGCATAGTGTTCTAACTGTGGGGGGGAGGGGGGGTGACTGGGGAGGTGACCGATCTGTGTCTCTATGTACAAGAGACACAGATCCGTCTCCTGCTCTCCAGAGACAGAACGCTGTCTCTATGTAAAACGGCAATGAGAGATGATCTATGAGATCATCTCTCATTGGCCGCACAGATCGTATCGCAAACGGCCACTCTGATTGGCCGTTCGCGGCGATCTGTGATTGCCTGTGTCCAAGGGACACGGGCAACACAGTGTTTCCCCGCAGCGCGCTCTGGAGCGCGCGCCGGGAAGCAGCTAGTGACAAGCCGTCAATTGATGGCTTGTTGACAATTTAGATCTGCGCTAGAGCCGTCATTCGGCTGTAGCGCGGATCTCAAGTAGTTAATTACCGTTGTTATGTCAGAAGTAGGGATGAGCTTCGCGTTCCATGCGAACACATGTTCGCATCGAACATCGGCCGTTCGATCGTTCGTCAAACGAACAAATCGGGTCGTTCGCGCCAAAATTCGCATGACGCGCAACGGCCCATAATTCACTGCGGCGTTGCGCGCTGATGATTGGCCAAGCATGCACCATGACCCTGCATGCTTGGCCAATCACAGCGCCCAAAAAACGAAGAGACCTAATTGGCCAAAGCCTGGGTGCTTTGGCCAATTAGGGTTCAGGGCTTTAGCACACGCCCAACACTATAAAAGGCCGCCTCCCGGGCGGCCTCGTGTAGTGTGTTCCGGCTTGCTTTGAGAGAAGTCAGACAGAGAGAGAGAGATAGAGAGAGACACAGTGTCTTTTCAGATAGATAGATAGATCAGGGAGGCTACTAGTTAGTATAGTTAAATGTACAGTTTGTAGAGAATATATTCACATCCCTAGGAGTTGTCAATATATTTATAAACTGTATAGCTTAGCTAGTTCTGCTATTAGTATCTGTCAGGCAGGAGATTGTGCTTGATGCTCTAACGTGTTAGTGTACACGTGTTGGTTAATTGCACATAGACGCATTAACTGTTACTGCACGTGTGCTATTTATTTGCACAGAAAGGCAGTTGCTGTTAATGCAAGTGGGCTATTGAATTGCACAGAAACGCAGTCGCTCTGACTGTGCGTGTGCTGTTTAATACCACCTGAGCGCATTTGAGGTCACCTTACGTGTGCTGTGACATACCACCTGAGCGCATTTGGGGTCACCGTACGTGTGCTGTGACATACCACCTGAGCGCATTTGGGGTCACCGTACGTGTGCTGTGACATACCACCTGAGCGCATTTGGGGTCACCGTACGTGTGCTGGTATATACCACCTGAGCGCAGTTAGTGCCACTGTACGTGTGCTGGTATATACCACCTGAGCACAGTTAGTGCCACTGTACGTGTGCTGGTATATACCACCTGAGCGCAGTTAGTGCCACTGTACGTGTGCTCCTATATACCACCTGAGCGCAGTTAGTGCCACTGTACGTGTGCTCCTATATACCACCTGAGCGCATGTAGTGCCACTGTACGTGTGCTGTTATATATCACCTGAGTGCATTTGGTGTCACTCCGCTTGTGCTGTTACATACCACCTGAGCACTTCAATATGTCTGGAAGGAGAACAAAGAGAGGCAGAGAGTCACGAGGGCAAGCAGGCTTTGCATGTAGAGGTAATGCTGGTAGTGGATGTGGTGCATCCTCTTCAGCCCGTGGCTGCTCGTCCTTCTTTTAGCTGGCTGTGTGGAATCTCAACATGCAGAGGAATTGGTAGAGTGGATGACCAAGCCGTCCTCATCCTCCTCATCCTCCCTTACACAGACAGATCAAAGTTTATCTGGCAAAGCAGTGTCCTCTTCCCTCTGCACAAGAGGAGGAGGAGTCATCATTAATCGTGTGTTCCCTGGTATAGGGAAAGGCGATCAATGACATCACACTTAACCCTTCAGTGCGCCCTAGTGGTTAACTCCTAAACTGCAATAGTCTTTTTCACAGTAATCAATGCATTTTTATAGCATTTTTTTGCTGTGAAAATGACAATGGTCCCAAAAATGGGTCAAAATTTGCGCAAACCAATCGATAAACGCTTATTGCGGACCTTATGTTGCCATCGCAGAGGGAGCAGAAGATGAAACTTCTGCAGGAGGCCTTGCAGAAGGGTCTGTGCAATGCGTTCCCAGAACCGGGGGGGATTACCAAAACCTGCCTCTAGACAACGTCTTGCTGAGGCTTCGGTGAGTCACAGAAGGGGCGGTGGAGAAGGTGGTCGTCTGCGTTCAGGCAGTTTTTTTGTCCGCAGCCCCAAGGTCTGACCGGTTCCAGCAACCATTGCCAGCGTCTGGTTTACATGGTCCGGGAATACCTAGGGGCAAGATCCGACTTGGACACCTTCCCCACCGAAAATCCTCTGGCTTACTGGGTCTTGAGGATGGATCACTGGCCAGAGCTTGCTCAGTACGCAATTGAGCTACTGGCTTGCCCTGCATCCAGTGTTCTTTCAGAACGGACATTCAGTGCTGCTGGAGGCTTTGTCACTGATCACAGGGTGCGCCTCTCCACCGGCTCTGTTGATCGACTGACCTTCATCAAAATGAATCAGGCTTGGATCAACACCAGCTACCAAGCACCTGATGCTGATTTTAATGAATAATATCTTTTTGTTAAAATGTCGGATCCCTTTTAGACTGCTGATGCTGAGTGACTGTCCTCTTATGCTGCTGATGGAATATCCTTCTCCTCACTTTTCTTGCTGATAGCTAGTAAGAAATGTTGTGTTTCTGGGCTCCGCCACCAGTGCCTAAGGCACAATTTTTCAGCCCCTGTTTAACAGGGGCGCCTAATAACAATTTTTGATAACAATACTTTGCACGTGGCTCCTTGTTGCGCTCCAATTACAGTATGTTTGAGGGGTGCCCTTTTTTCTAAAAAATTTCTTTCACAAAACAATAATGGCCCCCCACCACCGCTAAAATATTCGACATAATGTTGCCACACAGAACTTGCGCATGTAGCATTAATTACTTTTTTTTTTTGTCCTTTCATGTTGTGCAGGGACATCTCTAAACAAGTGCCACTACTATAGACACCCAGCAGGTGTGAAAGATTTGTTGTTTGAAAGAATGGACTTTCTAGGCACCAATCATTAACAAAAAATAAATTTTAATTGATGTAACGCCAAAACATATACTTTGGTGTTAGAATCAACGTAACAGTACAGAATTATAAAATTACATTAAGAGCCCATTCACACCTGAGCGGCAAAACGCCTGTCGCGCGACGCTCGTGCCGCTGGAGGGGAAATTTCCCATTCATGTCTATAGAGATGGTTCACATCTCTGAGACGCCGAACGCCTGTCGCCTGAAAAAAAGTCCCGGACCCTTTTTTTCAAGCGACATTGGCGTTCGCCCATAGACATGAATGGGAAGATTTGTAAAAAAAAATAAAATAAAAAAAAAAAATCGAAGCGCGGCAAGTAAAGCCGCGTATGCGGCGTTACTTGCCGCTCAGGTGTGAATGCAGCCTTAAAGCACACGTTATTGATCACAGAATACTTTGTATGTAAACAAACAAAAAACAAAACACAAACACCTTTAAATATCACACCCAGCAGGTGTGATATTTAAAGGAGTTTTTTTTTTTTTTTCACTTCAAGCATCATTAAAATGGCTGCTCCGCAAAAAACGGCCGTTTTAAAAAAAAAATAATTCCATTGTAAACAAACAAAAAACAAAACACAAACACCTTTAAATATCACACCCAGCAGGTGTGATATTTAAAGGAGTTTTTTTTTTTTTTTCACTTCAAGCATCATTAAAATGGCTGCTCCGCAAAAAACGGCCGTTTTAAAAAAAAATAATTCCATTGATACATGTTCCCTGGGGCAAGACCCGGGTTCTGAATGACGTTTTCCAACATTTAATTTAATTTTGGTCTTTAAAATGACCGTTTTTGAATTCGAACATTCGGGTCCCATAGACTTCAATGGGGTTCGAAATATTCGTGCGAACCCGCGGTCTGTTCGAACGTTCTGGTGCGAACCGAACCCGGGGGTGTTCGGCTCATCCCTAGTCAGAAGCTAGTTACCATAACCTTCTGTATTTTTGTTTTTGTACTGAGGGTGATTTTGGCTTTTAACCACTTAAGGACCGCCTCCTGCACAAGCACGTACCTGTACATCCTCTTTAAGTGCCCACCAGTGGACCCAATCGCCACCAGAGTCCCGCGATCGGTCCCCGGAACTGAAGAACGGGGAGAGCTGTGTGTAAACACAGCTTTCCCGTTCTTCACTGTTTTGCTGTCATTGATCGTGTGTTCCCTGGTATAGGGAAAGGCGATCAATGACATCACACATCCAGCCCTGCCCCCTACAGTTAGAAACGCATATGAGGTCACACTTAACCCTTCAACGCGCCCTAGTGGTTAACTCCTAAACTGCAATAGTCATTTTCACAGTAATCAATGCATTTTTATAGCATTTTTTTGCTGTGAAAATGACAATGGTCCCAAAAATTGGTCAAAATTTTGCGCAAACCAATCGATAAACGCTTATTGCGATATCTTTTTTTTTTTTTTTTACCAAAAATTGGTAGAAGAATACGTATCGGCCTAAACTGAGGGAAAAAAATGTTTTTTTATATATATTTTTTGGGGATATTTATTATAGCAAAAAGTAAAAAATATTGATTTTTTGTTTATAGCGCAAAAAATTAAAACGCAGAGGTGATCAAATACCACCAATATCCATCCAACCTCGCTGAGCTCGAGCTGTTTTGCAAGGAGGAATGGGCAAAAATGTCAGTCTCTCGATATGCAAAACTGATAGAGACATACCCCAAGCGACTTACAGCTGTAATCTCAGCCAAAGGTGGTGCTACAAAGTATTAACTTAAGGGGGCTGAATAATTTTTCACGCCCAATTTTTCAGTTTTCTATTTGTTAAAGTTTGAAATATCCAATAAATTTCGTTCCACTTCATGATTGTGTCCCACTTGTTGATTCTTCACAAAACATTACAGTTTTATATCTTTATGTTTTGAAACCTGAAATGTGGCAAAAGGTCGCAAAGTTCAAGGGGGCCGAATACTTTCGCAAGGCACTGTAGCTACCCATCCTTGCTCACTTCTCAGATGGCCTAGGGACAATGGGGCTTGTAGTGTTCATAAACCAGCACACATGATCGCAACTAACATGTACTGCTCATTCAAAGCAAATGGAAAGAGTATATAACCTATTTTTAAGCCTTTTGAAACCAATTTTTGTAGAGGTATAAAATGATATAAGGATTGTCTGTATTTATTGAATGATTGACTATTTCACAAATACATTACTTTATTTTGGTTGAAAGCTATTTTCAATGTCTACATCTCTCCATAACCATCAGACTGTGGCTGGATGTGCCGGTATAATTCAACCTCCCAGAAATGTATTCAATTTTTCTGATTGTCACTTGTTCATATGCCCTTACAGTGCATGGTTATACCTGTGAAAGAAAGAGAGGAAGCACTGGAAGGCACCACTAGCATTTTCTTACATATAGAAACATTTGAAAAAACAATTTTCTGAACTTTATAACCACAGCTGAAGAGATCACACAACAGAGATCGGTGTGGGGCCGGACCTCAAGTTCCTAGAAGTGTGGAGGTCATCATGGATAAAATGTGTGTCTCTGGCCACCTTGCACCATCCATGTCCCTGTTCCCATTTTAGTTTGACATTTTAAACTTGCTGTGTGAAAGTTTAACCAGCATTGAATTTTCGGAAATGAATAGAATACAGATATATTATTGACCTGCTAATTTACACGTTGTACATAAAATAGACCTAGATTTAGTATGCCTTTTAAAATGTTTAAGGATTAGAACAAGGTCATGTAAAGAAAAACAAAACCTCTTCTAGGTCACAAGGCAAAAAATCCAGGGTGGCTAAGGTTATGCATACATTGACATGGAAAACATACATTATGCAATGCGCTGGTGACTGGACTGAATGCATACTGTGCAGTTTTAGAAGGGGTTCTACCTGCTTAAAAGCACATCGAAAATAATATACTGATGTAGTTACAAATCATAATATGCAAAAGGTTCAAAAAGATACTGGCTTGCACTGTTCAGTTTTCATAAATCATGCAATGCTGTGATTTTTGATGGCAAAAAAAATCAAAGTAACAAATGAGTATTAATCTCAATACAGCAAACAAGAAAAATTTCACAGCTTGAGCATTCATTAGCTGAACAATGCCGACGAGATTACACAAAGTTTATTGCCTTTCTTACAGCTTTTTACTGTTTAATAATTATAGTTCTAATACCAACATTTTACAATCCAGTACCTGTATATAAATCATGCCACAGGAACATGATGAATAACACAAAGTGTATATAAGATTTATTCTCTAAAGAGCTTGCAATCTATAAAGGTTAGCTACAAAAAGGTACAGAAAAACGAACCCCCTTTTTATTAAAAGAACTGAAGAATATTATACCCTAAATAAAATATCATCATGATAACCATCTTAAGAAAAAATATGTATAAATTAGGGATGCACCAATACCATTTTTTAAAGACTGAGCACCAACCGATACCAACCGATACCTATTTATAGTGTGGTGGTGGTGTAGCTGTAGCGCATTTGCCAGAGCGACTGGATTTGCACATGTGCAGTGCGATTTTATATACAGGGTGTGCAGAATTATTAGGCAAGTTGTATTTTTGAGGATTAATTTTATTATTGAACAACCATGTTCTCAATGAACCCAAAAAACTCATTAATATCAAAGCTGAATATTTTTGGAAGTAGTTTTTAGTTTGTTTTTAGTTTTAGCTATTTTAGGGGGATATCTGTGTGTGCAGGTGACTATTACTGTGCTGAATTATTAGGCAGCTTAACAAAAAACAAATATAAACCCATTTCAATTATTTATTTTTACCAGTGAAACCAATATAACATCTCAACATTCACAAATATACATTTCTGACATTCAAAAACAAAACAAAAACAAATCAGTGACCAATATAGCCACCTTTCTTTGCAAGGACACTCAAAAGCCTGCCAGCCATGGATTCTGTCAGTGTTTTGATCTGTTCACCATCAACATTGCGTGCAGCAGCAACCACAGCCTCCCAGACACTGTTCAGAGAGGTGTACTGTTTTCCCTCCTTGTAAATCTCACATTTGATGATGGACCACAGGTTCTCAATGGGGTTCAGATCAGGTGAACAAGGAGGCCATGTCATTAGTTTTTTTTCTTTTATACCCTTTCTTGCCAGCCACGCTGTGGAGTACTTGGACGCGTGTGATGGAGCATTGTCCTGCATGAAAATCATGTTTTTCTTGAAGGATGCAGACTTTTTCCTGTACCACTGCTTGAAGAAGGGGTCTTCCAGAAACTGGCAGTAGGACTGGGAGTTGAGCTTGACTCCATCCTCAACCCGAAAAGGCCCCACAAGCTCATCTTTGATGATACCAGCCCAAACCAGTACTCCACCTCCACCTTGCTGGCGTCTGAGTCAGACTGGAGCTCTCTGCCCTTTACCAATCCAGCCACGGGCCCATCCATCTGGCCCATCAAGACTCACTCTCATTTCATCAGTCCATAAAACCTTAGAAAAATCATTCTTAAGATATTTCTTGGCCCATTCTTGATGTTTCAGCTTGTGTGTCTTGTTCAGTGGTCGTCGTCTTTCAGCCTTTCTTACCTTGGCCATGTCTCTGAGTATTGCACACCTTGTGCTTTTGGGCACTCCAGTGATGTTGCAGCTCTGAAATATGGCCAAACTGGTGGCAAGTGGCATCTTGGCAGCTGCACGCTTGACTTTTCTCAGTTCATGGGCAGTTATTTTGCACCTTGGTTTTTCCACACGCTTCTTGCGACCCTGTTGACTATTTTGAATGAAACGCTTGATTGTTCGATGATCACGCTTCAGAAGCTTTGCAATTTTAAGAGTGCTGCATCCCTCTGCAAGATATCTCACTATTTTTGACTTTTCTGAGCCTGTCAAGTCCTTCTTTTGACCCATTTTGCCAAAGGAAAGGAAGTTGCCTAATAATTATGCACACCTGATATAGGGTGTTGATGTCATTAGACCACACCCCTTCTCATTACACAGATGCACATCACCTAATATGCTTAATTGGTAGTAGGCTTTCAAGCCTATACAGCTTGGAGTAAGACAACATGCATAAAGAGGATGATGTGGTCAAAATACTCATTTGCCTAATAATTCTGCACTCCCTGTATGTATGTATGTATGTGTATGTGTGTGTGTATGTGTGTATGTATGTATGTGTATATATATATATATATATATATATATATATATATATATATATATATATATATATTTTATTATTTATTTGTAGCACTACCCCCGCAGGAGCCGCTGATTCGTTTTGGGTCTACTCTCTAATCTATTCATCCCTTTAAGTAGCTCGCACCCTCCCTTGGCACACCAAGGAATTGCAAATATATTGTGAGTCCCACGTTGACTAGGACCACAATAACACACAATATATATAATTTGTATAGTGACATGCAATGTTATTACCTTTCTTTGATTGCAGTCCTCAGGAGCAAACACACCTCACACAAGCGATATAGTAAACCAAGAGTAACTTTACTTTGCATATAATAAGAAAGAATAAGAGGTCAACAATGGGTTACAAAATGCATATACATGTACAGCTGACTCTGCAAGGGCCCTTTGCAAGAGTCAATAAAACCAAACCAAACCGAAATGTTAATGTTATGAAATCTACAAGTAACTATAAATCTATGCTCGTGAGCTCCCCCTAGTGGGCAGTCAATTTAAATGCAATTACTGGCACTATTAATCAGGCCTAGCCTGGGTAACTTCAGAATGTTGAAGAGTGATGACGTCTATTATAAGTTTGTTGGTGCACTTTACTGTATTTGTAATCCAAAAGGGTTTTCAGGCTCAGTCTAGGGGTATGATCAATAAAAGCGATGTGGACCGATCCTCAAGTCGGTATCAGTCAACTTAGCTAGCGTGACTTTCAGATGTTTAGTCTCTTGGCCAGATCAGTAGGCAGCGCGCCGTCCTGATATGTGAATCACTACTAAGTCACAAGGCTAGGGTATTATTGAAACTTGGGCAAGTGCCCTCTCACCTGAGCAGACCTGGTCCGCCTGGGTTCCTCACGGAAGATACGCTGATCAGTAACCACGTTGCACCGCACGGTCTCCGGAATCTTTCTCTCCACTGTTTCAGCCGTCAGCTGGTGAGTCTGTCTGGTTTCTTGGAAGCACGAGCGGGACGCACTTGATCTTGCTTCTCTCCGGGTGTCTGGCCATCCGCTGGATCCAGGCTCAGGCTTCTGGCCTAGCTGCTTGGCTGGAGCGCTGCTCCTCGTTCCGCAGAGGGAAAAAGGCCGGTCCCAAGTGAGCGAATTTGGCTCCTCCCCAGCCTTTAACCTCCCCCATAAAGCTGTGCGGAGGTGTCATGTGCTCCAGGAAGACAAGGCATTGTGGGAACTGTAGTCTATTCTTACTAATGTTAATGGAGTCCGTGTCTTCTAGTACCTCTAATCCCACAATGCATTGCTTTAGAAAAAATATAAACAACGTAGCTGAAACTCCCAGGAAGAATTTAGATTGACATACTATCAATAGTCCACGATAGTATAACCCCGCTACATATATATATTTTTTTTCCCCAGGTCCATTTTCAGTGCAAATTTCCAAAGTAGCAGTTCAGTTGCGACTTAAATCCAGTTCTGATGGGAACTGGCAAGTCCGCTACACAAATTTAAGGACGGTGGTCACCGGCGTCCTTAATCAATTAAGGACAGAGCCTCGTTTTTGAGCTTTGGTGTTTACAAGTTAAAATCCATGTTTTGTTGCTAGTATGTATATATGTATGTATGTATAACTATTTGTGAAAGATAATGTTAAAGGGTTTGTAAAGGTAAACATTTTTTTCCCTAAATAGCTTCCTTTACCTTGGTGCAGTCCTCCTTCACTTACCTCATCCTTCGATTTTGCTTTTAAATGTCCTTATTTCTTCTGAGAAATCCTCACTTTCTGTTCTTCTGTCTGTAACTCCACACAGTAATGCAGGGCTTTCTCCCTGGTGTGGAGTTTCAGGATGCCCACTAACACACAGCTCCTTTTATCTGCAATGTAGACCGCATCCTGACTCTCCTGCTCACCCCCTTCCCCCTCAAGGGAGGGGGGGCGAGAACGACACCTCACACCAGGGAGAAAGCCTTGCATTACTATGTGGCGTTACAGGCAGAAGAACAGGAAGTGAGGATTTATCAGAATAAATAAGGACATTTAAAAGCAAAATCGAAGGATGAGGTAAGTGAAGGAGGACTGCAAGGTAAGAGAAGCTATTTAGTATTTTTTTTTTTTTTTTTTTTACCTTTTTCAACCCCTTTAAGTGGTGGTGTATGACACTTTAATAAAGTTAAGAAAAAAAAGCAAAATGCGACTCTTGCACAGTGGGCACCATCCTGAATGTGTTTTTGTGTGCGTTGGTATAAACAAGTCCTATAGTAGGGCTTTTACTCCTGATTTTTTTATGTAGTAAATAGCCATTCTCATAATGCTGGTTTTTAATATGAATTTGTATCCAGTATTTGTAATACCAAAAAAAGTAACCACTTGTTACAGAGAGTCTCCTTAGAAGCACACTGATCTTAGAGGGATACAAAGAGTTGGCTGCCAACAAGTGTTTAAATCTCTCTAACACACAAAAAAAAAAAATGGGGTTCAGTTGTATAAATAAATTATGTTGGATGGGCAAAGCCAGCATTTTTAATATGATTTATTGTTTTCTATTTCAGTAAAACGCTGGAGGGAGCCAAAGGAATGGAGGCGCCCCTGGAGAATTTGGTGAGTATATTAATTTGTCCTTTTTTTTTTTTTTTTGTAAACTGTATACTGCTGTTATCAGGGGCGGACTGACAACTCGCGGGGGCCCCGGGCAATAGGGGAGATTATGGGGCCCCCAGGCAATAGATTATGAAGCCATACAGTATACATACACAGTATACAGACACACAATATACACACACAGTATACATACATACAGATCACACATACACCCACTGAAAAGGTACTGGAGAGGCGAGGCAGCTATAATCTTGGGATATTTTTTTTCTTTTTAAACACCGATTTTTACAAACTGTCCCTGGTTTTACTGAGGCTGGCAACCCTGATGGGGGCCCCCTAGTGGCATGGTCAGTCCGCCCCTGGTCATTATGGTTGAACATGCCTATTGATCTCTATTTTGGACATGTGTACTGTGCTCTATTTAGGTACCTCTGAGGCCTCGTATACACAGACGGACATATCCGATGCAAACGGTCCTCGGACCGTTTTTATCGGATATGTCCGCCGGGCTATTTTGGTCCGATGGCGTGTATACACCATCGGATCAAAATCCCCACCGGCAGACAGCGCGGTGACGTTGACGCCACCACGTCACCGCACCAGGAAGTAAACAACTTCCACGCATGGAGAAAACAGTCCGAATCCGTCCGTTTGCCCCTACAGACAAGCGGATTTTTCGGCTGAAATGGTCCGTGTGTACGAGGCCTAAGCCTGCCTTTTTCAACCAGGGTGCCTTCTAGGTTCTTCAGGGGTGCCTTGGCAAA
This sequence comes from Rana kukunoris, assembly GCA_029574335.1. Classification (NCBI taxonomy): domain Eukaryota; kingdom Metazoa; phylum Chordata; class Amphibia; order Anura; family Ranidae; genus Rana; species Rana kukunoris. Next base: position 128,508,498 of record CM056051.1, read on the forward strand.
ATGCCCTACATTGCCCCCAAAATGTTATACAAGCCGGCATGTGGATCAGCCTGCCTTTTTTGATACACAAAGCCACAGGTTTTCATTGTGCAGCATTACAACTTTGGACACTGCACTGACCTCATTGGTTGAAACGGACTATATTGGGCACCAACACACCATCCTTTTTTGACCCCCCCCCCCATGCTTTGCCCAGGCAATCCGAGACACGTGGTCACCCTATTCTAGGGAAACCCCTGTGGAGTTTTTTGAGGGGGGTACCTCTGGGATCCTTATGAAAGGAATTATTTTGCTTCCTGCTGAGTTATATGGTGGCGAACTGGCCAACTGAGAAGAAAGCACTGTGGTCCACAGCCAACTTAACCTTTTTATGTCCTAAAGTCTTTAAAGTCAAGCATGCAAGAGCCTTGGCTATGGAAAACTTGCCGCTGCCTCAAATGTTTTTGTCGTCTGCTGTGTTATCTGCTGTATGCTTGTGAGGTACAAATGTGTTGTTGCTCTCTGTGCTTCTACAACCCAGAGATCTTCACCTGACGCTTGCAACAATTTTTCAGGGTTGTCATGTTTACTCTTCACCCTCCTCCCCATAAATTGTGCTTGTTGCATGCTATGTATCCACCATGAGATAGGATGAGGCCCTGTAAGTAATCTATTGTTACTAGTAATATAAAATAACACGTTATGCATTCTATAGAGAGGTGTATCATACTGTCAATGGGTTTCCCCCCACCTGTTGGGCAACATTGTTCTCAGTTCAGATGCTCATCTACCCAGGGCATCCAGCATTGTCCTGCTGTAATCCACTGATCAGGTACCACAGCCCCATGTCTCCATCATGGTCTTTCTCAATCAGCAAGGGTCCGTTGCCTCCTCTGGGTTCAGGTGGCAGGCCTCCAATGACACAGTCCAGCTCTGCCTATTGGCTGCTTTATGTCCCTGCATCCTCCTGGGATATATTACAGGTGTAGCACTATCCCCAGAAGAGCTGCTGGTTTGTTTGATTGGTGCATTTACCTTGTGGCCCTCTGAATTCCTAGGGGTGTATGGCGCATTTAGCAGTAGTAAAGGAATGTCTGCGACAGGTGTCTTTTGCTGTGCTCTTTATAACCCACCTGGGTAAAAACAATAAACTGGTGGTGAAAGGATAGAGTTGAAGGAAGGAGGAGAACAGCAGATTCAGGCGTAGTATTTGGAAACGGGCCTCCTCCCATATGTAACTTTCTGCACCACTCCTGCCTGAGTGGGCTCAGCGTACCCGGACAGGCCTCTCTCACTGACCTGGCAGCCGGAGTATCACTCAAACCTTTTTCTGGGAAAAGTCTCTGCCACTGACCCTCCTGGAATGGACTCTGGGAGAAACCTCTGCCACTGGCCCTCACTGATTACAATTCCTTGTTATAGTCGCTCAGGTACCGACTGACAGGTGATCAATCCTTTAGTGTCCGGCTACCTTGATCCCCCGGTGGTTTTTCATAATCCTTTTGGATCGCCAGCCTCTCATTGGCTCTCCGCAGATGGACTCCCCACCGAACAGCAATACCGCTTGGGATCTTCAAGAATGGGAATCCATATTACATAGTTTTGGTGAATATAAAGTAGAATGTACAGAGATTGTACAATTAGTGTATGGTCATCTTTGTAAGTTACTCTGCAAAGCTCACGGTTGTTGCCAAGACTAGCAGCAATTGCTTTAATGGCACAGCCTACTACAATGATCTTCAGCTCCCACAGGGATTGCAAACACACACTTGCCCGTGTCCCTATTGGAAGACTTCTTTCAGTGCCAGCTAAGTAAAATTTTTGACCACAGATGCAATTAAAGTATATGTAAACCCCTACCTGGTATAACCCATTCAGATTTCTTAAGATAGAAATGCAAAGCAAAATATGTCAATTTATAAATACTTTTTGTTTTTCTTTAGTGAAGTTATGACTTATGTTCTCAGCTACATAAGGGGCTTGGATTGGTGGTGGAGACTGCAGGGGGAGCATGTCAGCAGGAGGCAGAGTAACTGCAGTACACTGTCCTTCCAAATGAAGAACTGTGTAGGGGGGCCGTGTCAGCACAAGTCTAACCATTGGAGTACAGGCAAGCTGTGCTCCCAAATAAAGACAGCAAGAAGAAAAGGCCGCGCCATTTAAGTGTTGTAAATTATTAAAATCAATTTATTCCAAAAGTAAGCAACTCGCATTTAAAAAAAGCTTATGTCCTGCGTATCAACAAACACTTTTACATGTGAGTTGCTTACATTCTGAATGAATAGTTTTTAATGATTTACTTCAATCAGATGGTTGAAGGAGTAACAAGCAACTATGTGGATCAAAGCATGAGGACAAGCAGATCCACATAGTTGCTTGTTACTCCTTCAACTGGCAGCCATCCACTTATTATATTTGGACTAATATATGGACTTTACTCTTTTCCTTGGACTTTTGACATTGTTTGTGCTGGTTTCCCCCTTTCTTCCTTGACGTTTTGTGCTCCCAAATAGCATGCAAAGAAGAAAACTGACCACACTGGGATGGATGTGATCAGTCTGAAAATAAGAAAGCAAGTGGACTGGCAGAATCACCAGCTATTTCACACAAAGGAAGCAATGTGAAGAGAACAGGATACATTTTATACATGGTACCACAGACACACATCACAAATATGAAATGTTGGTGTAACATACACTTTTTAAAAACCTAATGCCGCATACACACGATAATTTTTCAGCATGAAAAAAAACCAAGTTTTTAAAAACGTCATTTAAAATGATCGTGTGTGGGCTACACACCATTTTTCAGGTTCTGAATAACGACAAAAAAATCGAACATGCTGTATTTTTTAACGTCGTTTTAAACAATTTTTTTTTTCGGGTTGTAAAAAATGATCGTGTGTGGGTAAAAACAACGTTTTAAACCCGCGCATGCTCAGATACAAGTTATGAGACGGGAGCGCTTGTTCTGGTAAAACTACTGTTCATAATGGAGTAAGCTCATTCATCACGCTGTAACAGACAGAAAAGCGCGAATCATCTTTTACTAACAAGGAAGCGGCTAAAGCAGCCCCAAGGCGAATAAAACTTCCCCTTTAGAGTGCCGTCGTACGTGTTGTACGTCACCGCGCTTTGTTCATAATTATTTTTAAAAACGATGGTGTGTGGGCTACGTCATTTTTAATGATGAAGTTGGAAAAACGTTGTTTCTTTCTCGTACATCACGGGACACAGAGCGGCATATTCATTACTATGTGGGTTATATGGAGTACCTTCAGGTGTGGACACTGGCAATCTTCAAACAGGAAGTCCCCTCCCTATATAACCCCCTCCCCTAGAGGGAGTCCCTCAGTTTTTTCGCCAGTGTCTTAGGTGTTGGTCACGGAATAGCTTTGCTCCACATCCTTTGGGATTAAGGGCGGGCTAACCGGATCTGTCCAAGGAGCCTCAGTGCCAAAGTGGACAGTACCCGGGCCCCAAACCGTGGGGTTTTGCCTATAATGCTCCTCTTTGGAGGGCTGGACCCTGGGCCCAGGACTTGGAGTTTGCAAAAACCATAAGGTTCCTGTTTTGCCAGGGTGCTATATAGGTCCAGGACAGTGGGTACCTTCATAGGACCCCAGGGCCTGAAGGTCTACTACGCTACCCACGGAGATGGGAGAAGACTGGATCAGTTTGCTGGTCAAACATCCTGCAGCATGGAGCAGGTAAGGGGGAGCCTGCGGGACTTGGTTCGACAGCAGGCTCCCCGGGGTAACCTAAAAGGGGGGATAGCCTGAGTATGCTCTGCATGGGCAACTGTGATCACTATGTCTTAGAGACAGGATGACACCCTTTCTCCCCCCATTACTAGGCCCCCCTGTCTAAAGTGTGTTGCTAGCTAACCTGCTGTTTCTTCCTAGAGGCTAGTAAAGGATCCTTAGGGGCCTTAAAAGAGTCCTACCTGGCCGGGAGTTTTTGAATCTGCCGCCGTTTCTGCGCCATGGATCTCCAGCAGCGCGGCTCCTCCATGTTCTTCCTGTTTCCGGGTACGCGCGCGCGCGCGTGCACGCGCGCGTCTTATTGACGAATTTTCGCGCCATCCGGACAGGAGGGCGGGGGGGGGCGGGCCTGCGGCGTCATACAGGCGCGCCCTTCTGCTGTTATAGACAGCAGGCCTTGTCAGGGCTCAGTCTGTGGCTGATTGTTTCAAGAGAGGACGCAGGGCGGCAGAACAGTGACTCCCGGTGGCGGAAAAGGGGTAGTACATGTGGACTTTGTCCCAATGTCTATTGTTAAGCCAAAGAATCCCCCTTATTTGACAGCAGGTTGGAGGCTGGCAAACTTAAGTTAGGGGCATTATGTATGGTCATAGAAAATATATAATTATTTAAAAAAAAAAAAAAAAAAAAAAAAAAAAAACCAACATACAGGCCCATCAGTTTGTGGGGACACTAGTGATCTACTTTCCCCTAAACTCTGGAATTGTACTCCTGGCCACTACAGTCTGTTGTGTGGGCGGAGTCCCTCGATTTTTTATTATGGCTTCCAAGGGTTCGGGGTCAAAGGGTACAAAAAAGACCAAAAAACAAAAGGGTTCCCTTTCTGATTCTGATATGCCGATTCTTTCCCCGCAGCTTATTAATTTAAGAAGCGCCTTGGATGAGCCATTAGGGGGATCTGGTGCGGAGGCTGGCCCGGATCAGCCCAGCCCTGTGTTTATCACAGAGGAGATGCTAGCCGTATCCCTAGGGGGGCTAGAAGAGAGAATAGCAGCATTGATTGCTAGAGCTATTCCTGGTAAGAAACGGGTTAGATCCCCATCACCAGGCAGTGTATCCTCAGATGCTGAGATTCTCTCTCCGGAGGAATTAGAATCACAGGAGGATCAACTGGACCTGAACCAAGAGGGTTCAGGGATTGAGGGGTCTACCTCTGAGGAACCATTTTCAGACTCCCAGACAGAAAGACTGTGGGTACAGTCTTTGACGGACATGGTCCGCTCGGCATTTAGCTTGCCATTACCAGAACCTCAGGTTCCTCCGGTATCCTCTCTGGGCTCTTTGAGAGCCCCGTTAAGCAACGCAGTTTTTCCGGTCCATCCTCTCTTGGAGGAATTGATCTTTCGGGATTGGGTACGGCCGGACAGGGTTTTTCTGCCACCGAAAAGATTTGCGGTCATTTATCCCATGGAGGAAAAATTCTCCAAGAGATGGAAGCTCCCAGTAGTGGATGCAGCCATCTCATGTGTGAATAAATCACTAACTTGCCCGGTGGAAAATATACATATGTTTAGAGATCCGGTTGATAAAAGATTAGAAACACTTTTAAAAGCATCCTTTGCTACGGCAGGAGCAGTGGTGCAGCCAGCGGTAGCTGCAATTGGAGTTTGTCAGGCATTAAAAGACCAGACAAAAGAGATGTTAAAAGACATGCCTACCCAACAAGCAGAAGAGTTTGCTGACATTCCCAGAGTTCTGTGTTTTGCGGTAGATGCTATAAAAGATTCCATCCAGCAGGCTTCTCGTTTATCACTATGTTTGGTACACATGAGAAGGCTCTTATGGTTGAAGAACTGGGCGGCAGAACCCCCATGCAAAAAGCTTCTGGCAGGATTTCCCTTCCATGGAGGGCGACTCTTCGGAGAGGATCTGGATAAATATATTCAGACTATTTCAAATGGCAAGAGTACCCTTTTACCGGTCAAAAAGACATTCCGGGCTCCTACATTTAAAAGGCAGCTTTTTCCTGTCTCGGGGCCCTCTAATTCCAGGCAGTATCGACGGCCGCCTGCGCGATCCAACGGTAACAGTAGATCGCAGGGACAAACCCCTGGGGGTAAGAAGCCGTGGTATCGCAAGCCGTCAAAGGCAGCCCCTAAGTCTGCCTTATGAAGGGGCGCCCCCACTCTCACGGGTGGGGGGAAGGCTTCGTCTCTTCTCAGAAGTTTGGGAAGCCAAGATCCCCGACAAATGGGTCCGGGCATCTGTAACCACAGGTTACAGACTGGAATTTCTAAGGTATCCTCCGCCTCATTTTCAAGAATCAAGGCTACCAAGGGATCCAGCAAGGAAGGCCTCAATGCTGGCAGCCTTGGATCACCTGCTTTGCCAGGACGTAATTTTAGAAGTGCCAGCCCAAGAGCAAGGCCTAGGTTTCTATTCCAATCTCTTTGTCATACCAAAGCCCAACGGCGATGTCAGGCCAATCTTGGACCTAAAGAGGTTAAACGGTTATCTAAGGGTGCGGTCCTTCCGGATGGAATCCATCCGGTCAGCAGCCGCCGCGCTTCAGAAGAACGATTTTCTGGCCTCCATAGACATAAAAGATGCTTACCTTCATGTACCAATCTGTCAGTCGCATCAAAGGTTTTTACGCTTCGCGGTCGGGCAGCGACACTTCCAATTCAGGGCGCTCCCTTTCGGGCTGGCCACGGCCCCCCGGGTATTCACGAAGATCCTAGCCCCAGTTCTGGCCAATTTAAGAATCCAAGGAGTCACAGTCCTAGCATACTTGGACGACCTTTTAATTATAGATCATTCACGGACGGGTCTGCAGAAGGCAGTAAACCTCACGGTTCGGTACCTCGAAGAATTCGGCTGGGTCCTAAACCAGGGAAAGTCAGCATTCCAGCCTACAAAGCAGTTGGAATACCTCGGCATGAGGTTAGACACGGAACGTCAAAAGGTGTTCCTGCCCCTTGTAAAGATCAAGGCGATCAAGGGGTTGGTTCAGTTGGTTATAAACAAGAGAAGACCAACTATTCGCCTGTGTATGCGATTACTAGGCAAGCTAGTGGCCACATTCGAGGCAGTACCTTACGCTCAGATCCACACTCGCGTCCTACAGGCAGCCATTTTAGCAGCCTGGGGCAAGAGGGCACATGCCTTAGAGTCCCCTTTGACGCTATCATCAAGGGTCCGACAAAGCCTGGCCTGGTGGTTGAACCCTCAGAACCTTCTAAAGGGAAGATCCTTCAGCCCTGTTGTCTGGAAGGTAGTTACCACAGACGCCAGCCTGGCAGGCTGGGGGGCGGTCTTCGAGGGGTTCTCCCGCCAGGGAACTTGGGTGAAAGCAGAGAGGCAGCTCTCCATCAATATCTTGGAAATCAGAGCGGCTCGCCTAGCCCTGTTGGCGTGGACCTCCAGATTAAAGGGGTTCCCGGTGAGAATCCAGTCAGACAATGCCACGGCGGTGGCATACATAAACCACCAAGGGGGAACCAGGAGCCAGGCCGCTCAAAGGGAAGTGAACTTGATTTTTCAATGGGCAGAGGCTCATGTACCCTGCATTTCAGCGATATTCATTCCAGGAGTGGACAACCTGCAGGCAGACTTCTTAAGTCGCCAGAGTCTGTTGCCAGGGGAGTGGTCTCTGCATCCCCAGGTCTTTCAGACAATCTGCCAGAGGTGGGGAACGCCAGACGTAGATATAATGGCATCCAGGTTCAACAAGAAACTAGACAGGTTCGTGTCGCGAGCGAGGGATCCTATGGCCTGCGGAACCGATGCGTTGGTGTGCCCTTGGCATCAATTCAAACTTCTATATGCATTCCCTCCACTACAGTTACTCCCCCGCCTGTTGCGCAGGATCAGAGTGGAGCACAAGCCAGTCATTCTAATAGCTCCAGCTTGGCCCCGGAGGGCTTGGTACTCGCTAGTCCTGAATATGGCAGTGGGAGACCCTTGGACTCTTCCTCTACAACCAGACCTACTCTCACAAGGTCCGATCCTCCACCCTACATTACAACGTCTAAATTTGACGGCCTGGAGGCTGAATCCCTGATTCTCAGGGGTAGGGGTCTGTCTAGGCAGGTAATCCCTACCCTGATTAAGGCTAGAAAGCCGGTCTCCAGGGTAATTTATTACAGGGTGTGGAGGAATTATATAGGCTGGTGTGAATCCAAAAGATGGAATTGCCGCAAATATACTATTGATAGGGGGTTAAGTTTTCTCCAGCTAGGAGTGGATAAAGGCCTGGCACTAAGCACAATCAAAGGACAGATCTCAGCTCTGTCAGTGTGGTTTCAGAGGCCGCTGGCCACCCACTCGCTGGTAAAGACCTTCTTACAGGGGGTCTTGCGTATTAATCCTCCTGTCAAGTCACCAGTTTGTCCTTGGGACTTAAATCTTGTCCTGTCCACTCTACAGAAACAGCCTTTTGAGCCTCTGGCTGAGATTCCTTTACTCTTACTGACAAGAAAATTGGTTTTCTTGGTCGCCATAGTTTCGGCCAGGAGAGTGTCAGAATTAGCAGCCTTATCGTGTAAGGAACCATATCTTGTTCTGCATAAGGACAGGGCAGTTCTCCGGCCCCATCCTTCCTTTCTACCAAAGGTTATATCCAAATTTCACTTAAACCAGGATTTGGTACTTCCATCCTTCTTTCCAAAACCTACATCTAGAAAGGAGGGGTTGCTGCATACCTTGGATATTGTCCGGGCCATGAAGGCCTATCTTAAAGCTACAGAAAAGATCCGGAAAACAGATGTGTTATTCGTTCTACCAGATGGCCCCAAGAAGGGGCAGGCAGCTGCAAAATCCACCATCTCAAGATGGATTAGACAATTAATCATTCAAGCCTACGGGTTGAAGAGGTTGCCTCCTCCGTTGTCGGTAAAGGCCCATTCTACCAGGGCCATGGGCGCCTCTTGGGCAGCACATCATCAGATCTCTATGGCTCAGATATGCAAGGCAGCAACGTGGTCATCAGTCCACACGTTTACAAGGTTTTATCAACTAGACGTGAGAAGGAATGCGGATTCTGCCTTTGGACAGGCAGTACTACAGGCTGCAGTTTGAAATCCTCGGGATCAGAAACACCCTTGGTTATAAAAAAAAAAAAAAAAAAAAAAAAAAAAAAAAAAGTTTTTTCTTGACTAAGTTGGAATTATTATGATTTGAGTTTATCTCTAAATTGAATCCTTCTTTGGAAGATGTCTCCCTCCCCTCATTAAAGCATTGCTTTCGGACATCCCACATAGTAATGAATATGCCGCTCTGTGTCCCGTGATGTACGAGAAAGAAAAAGGGATTTTTAAATACAGCTTACCTGTAAAATCCTTTTCTTGGAGTACATCACGGGACACAGAGCTCCCACCCCTCTTTTGGGTGACCATTTTGGGAGGCATACTGCTTGCTACAAAACTGAGGGACTCCCTCTAGGGGAGGGGGTTATATAGGGAGGGGACTTCCTGTTTGAAGATTGCCAGTGTCCACACCTGAAGGTACTCCATATAACCCACATAGTAATGAATATGCCGCTCTGTGTCCCGTGATGTACTCCAAGAAAAGGATTTTACAGGTAAGCTGTATTTAAAAATCCCTTTTTTTTGGTCATGCTGAAAAATGATCGTGTGTACGCCGCATAAGAGTTGCTAACCTACCCCACAGTTTTGGCCTTGGATATTCAGTACTTCAAGCAACAAATTTGTTTTGGTTAATGAAGTCTCTGTTCGCACTTTGCACAAATTGGCTGCCCTACTACAGGCTAGAAATGCGCCCCTTTTGCAAAATCGCACTGCATTAGATGTATGGGAGTACCATTAAGAATCAAGGGTGCATCTGCTAAAGAGTAGAGTGTTTCTCTGTATGCTGGGAGGATGTGTGATTTTACACACATTCCTGAGGCGCACAGAGTGTGAATGTAATGCTCTGGAGCTACAAATTGGTGTTTGGACTAGGAAATTTGTTGCATGGAATCGGGTGTGTTGGGTGTCAGCTGACTGTCTGAAGTAAACAGAAGGGGCGCCTTGTTAGATATTAACCACACAAGAACGCATAGTGTTCTGTACTAACTTTCAAAAAACATCAGTAGCACATGCAATATAATACACGACCTGAAATTATCTGTCCATTGCCAATCATCGTGTGTTTCAGGAATCTCGAAAGGAAGTGCAGTGTCCTTCCTTATTCCCTTTGGTTATATTTATTTAAAAAATAAAATAAAAATCGATAAAATCTGAAATGAAAGCCTAAAAGCACTAGTTCTTATGTATTGCACTACATTGAAAATAGCCCTGTCTATAGGCAGGCATTTTGACTTGTGTTGAATTTTTTTTTTAATTTAAAAGTTTATTTGTTCATAAACGCTCAACCAGATATTCATTTGCAAAAGTACGATTTTCAGGCTAAATATAAGCCGTAAGATTTGCAATTGTGTTCCCCACAGCAACCAATCCGATTTCAGTTTACTCTCTGGAGAACTGTAAATTATTATTTTGGATACGTTGCATTACTATAAGGTGTGTGTGTGTGTGTGTGTGTGTTTTTTTACATTTAAGATTTATAAATAGGCCTGTTTCCGCTTTAAAATCACTAAGGGCTCTGTGATTGGTGATACATGTGTATGCCATACATGGGTGTACACAAATATCAGCACATATTTACGTACAGCCATGCACAGATGTTCAGGTCTATGGGTGACTGTAAACCAGGGGTGTCCAAACTTTTTTCAAAGAGGGCCAGATTTGATTATGCTGAGCCCTGACACTGTGGTCAGTTTGCATGTCTCCATCTGCAGCCCCGCTCTGTCCTTCTCCGTCTTCCTCTCCCCCTTCCCCTGCCTGTCTGCTCTGTGTCAGCGCCCGCCCCGCCCCTCCCCTCCTGCTGCTATTATAAATGCAAAAAAAAATCCCATCCCCTGAAACATAACAATAAGTTTCCCTGTGCCTGTATTATATTAAAAATCTGCTGCTCTGTACCTATATCGGAGCGTCTCCTGGCACTCGCATGACTCCTCGACTCTCTCCTCACCGGCTGACATCACCAGGAGTGCTCGGCCCAGCCCGCCAGTCAGAGAAGAGAGCCGAGGAGTCAAGTAAGCTCTGGGAGACACTATGATATAGGTACTGATCGGCAGATTTTTCATAAAAGACACAGGGGCACATAACCTTATGTTACAGAGGGGATGTGATGTTTTTATTGTGTTGGCTTAACCACCCCTGTAATGTCTTCTTTAATCCTCTGTACAGCAGAACCCAGAGTTAGGGGCAGCACAGAGGGCCAATTGTGTGTACTTGCATGCACTTGTGTTCTACAAAGAATATTCAGACATTAGCAGAAATCGGGGTGAACAATGAGATGAGTTTGTCCATTTATAGTATGAGGCCAAGATGGTGTCCAGACTGTTTTGCTTAAGGTGTTTCTAAACCCAGGGCCCTGCATTTGTTGGTAAATATAAACTGCTAAATACATTTTTTTTTATCAGCAGTTAGCAGTCTTGTGACTTCTATCTGCATCTGCTTAAAGCTTGTAAAAGGCGTTTTCCATCTGCTCTCACTGTCCCTTAAGGCTGCAGGACCCCTGACCCTCTCTCTGGACAGTGGTGATTAGCTCTGTGACAATAAAATGCACTCTCACAAGAGAAAAAAAACTCTCTAGCACACCAAACTGAGCATGTGCAGCTTGTCCCCTAGCCTCTGTTCTATCAGGAGATGGTTTGGGGACTGCGGAAAAAGGGGAGGATCAGAGAAGACGAGATCAAACCGCCTTTTACACAATGCAACCCTTGGGTTCCACAAGCATGCTTTACTGCATTTACAGACTGATTTGACTGTTTTGTGTCTAGTAACACTAACTGCAGTAGTGAAAAGTCAAGTGGCCAGCCTGGCTCTGCTGTCTGGCAGGACTGTGTAAATCTAGTGACTGGATAGGCAGAAATAAAACTCCCTTGGCAAGTAGAACAGCACCTTTATATGTATTTCATCTGAACGTTCATAAAGAATATGTTATTACTGAAATAAAATACAAAGAGCAGTGTTGTACAGTCAGTAACTCACATCAAGCAATTCAATTTCAAGTTTTATTAGTTTGAGGGGGGGGGGGGGGGATTATTTCTGCCAAAGCAAAATCGTTCTATGAAACAATTTCAGTAATAAGGGGACAAGAAAATGTGGTTTGTTCTTTGAGATTTCTAAAGTATTAACTTTCATATTCAATACAAATCTCTGGCTTTAGTGCATGCTTTGTGTGTCAACATTTAGGTGCTAAATGGCCATGAATTCTTAACGTTAGACAGTCTTTGCTTGTTAAATTGAGGATGATTTTTTTAAAGATCTTTAAGCATTTAATTACATTTGCCTGTATTTTGAGCGGCACAATTCTAGCATTACAAGTAGAAATCCAGTTATTTATTATGTGGCTGGTTCACATCTACCTAGTTTTAGTGTGAAAAAGGCAGTGGGAATTATATGGGCCTAGTCACACTGCATGCATACTAGCACTACGGGAATCCAGTTTTATACTTATTATTTTTTTTTTTTTTTTTTTTTTTTTATGTTGCACCTTTTTAAAATTCAACACACCCATGAAGATTGATGTACAGCTCAACTAAATTGCCATTTGTTTTCTAAAACAATCTGCAATACTAGCAGTTGTCCTTCTTTTTTTGTAAATGTGCTTCTTTTTTTTTCTTTTTTTCATCCGTTCTTTTGCAACCACTTCCTGCCCACAAGCAGATGCCCAAGAAAAGGCTTATGGGATTTCTTAGATGGTTGATGACGGTATCCTCAGTAGAATGTGCCTGTGCAATGAACATCCACTAGGACAGCGTGACGGTGCAGCCGCAGAATATAAAGATGGCACCCATATACGCGACGTCACGGAACTGGTCTTTTTTCTGTTGCGTTTCATATATGTGTATCTCCCAAGCTGCACAGCGTGCTCCCAGCACAGAGATCAGACCCTTCATCCAGCCCAACGATCGGTAATTGGGACTTCAGTTCTGTGTCACCTGATCGCTGTGATGACCTCTGGCTGTCAGTGATAAGTAACTGTGAGCCCGCCCCTATGTTTACTTATGAATGAAGAGGGAGAATCTATTAAATAAAAAATAAAATATTAAGGTTTGCCAGGGTTAGTGTTTGGGTTCAAGGTCAGGGTTTACAGTCAAGGTCACAATATTTGGGGTAGAATTTATTAAAAAATAAATAAATTGGGATCAGTGTCAATTGGTGTCGGAGTGTTTTTTAGACCGGATAAAAAAAGCAAAATGTGTACGATTAGTTGTTTTTTGTACCTGTAGTAAAAAGCCCAGAAATAATCGTACACATATATGGTATCGCTGCAATTGTCGGGAGAACGAGAATATAAATAGGGTTGTTCTTTGGTGGTAAATTATGATAATCGCAAGAAATCTACAGCTAAATTTGAAAAAAAAAAAATATATATTTTTTTACTATTTTAGTCCAGTTTACATTCGAATTAAAGAATTTCAATTAGAAGATATTCATCATTTTACCACCAAAAGAAAGCCCAATTTGTCCTGAAAAAAACAAGGTCAGATACAAGGTACTGGATACACAAAGTAGTTGTGACCAGTACGTACAGTTTTATTAACCCATGTCAAAGTTGCAAAATTGTGCTTGGGCATTACCTTCCTTAGGTGTGAAAGGGTTAAAGACAAAAAAAATATATATTTTTGTAACATTGTCTCTTTAAAAAAAAAAAGTTGTCTTTGTCTTGTCTCCAGCTAGTAAATACATCTGTAATAATAATAAAGTATCCAGTTCTGCCACACAGAATATACATACAGTACATCCTTCTCTTGAAGGAGCCAGATGGAATATTTTCAGGCAAAAAGTGTGATTTGTCCAACAATTGCCATCTAAAATGATGTATTAATCTCAACTTCTCCCTTTTATGAAGTGGAGATTCTAAATTTTAGCCCTACTAAACTCTGCGTCTCTCACCCTGCATGGAAATGTTGATCTCTTTCTTAGTTAGACAATGCTGTCCATAGCAGGGAAACCACTGTTAAGAGGTGTAGTTCTTAGGGTATGCCTATATCAGCCCTCAAAATTTCCACTCGCCTACTAGCATTTGGCGAGTGGATTTAAGCTGGGGGCGAGTGATGACAGGGCTGCATGACCAATCTCCCTCCAATCTGTGCCTACACTTAGAGTCCCGATCAGATTGGCGGCCGAAGAGGAAAGGTGCATGCTCGGGAAAAGTAGTCTGGTGAGCTGCGCACAGGCAGAGCAGTACACATGTGCTCTCCTTACAATTCTCATTAAGCCATGGGACCTAACCGTATGACCTCTCTGATCCTGTCCCCCTCCCTCAACCAATGTAGCTGAAGAGCAGAGAGCAGGAAGTAATGAGTGAGGTGGAGGATTGAAAAAATTACCACTCCGGACCAGCGCTCACTAAAAGTTGCCCTGACATGAGAGCGGCAGCCTTCCAGTTTGTGCAGTTTTCTTCTCCTTGTGCTCTATGTAAGTGTCCAGCAGTTCAGCCTGAGCACTGTGAACAGATTGGTCTCAATGTGTGCTGTGCAGTGTCAGTGTGCGCTGTGCTATGGTGTCAATGGCTGTGCAGTTGTGTGGATCTCAGCGCTGGATTGTATGCCCTCCCGCTGTGCTGCAGCTCCTCTCCTCACTGCCAGCTTGACTAAAAGGGGGAAGTGGGGACATGCAAGTGTGGAGCCGCACACACAGGCTCCTGATGATGAGATGAATAGGAGAGAGAGAGAAAGGATGGATGGGAGTTGCAGAGGAAACAGCAAGAGAATGGGGAAGAGACCCAGTTCTAGTGCCCTATCCCTCTGGTCTGACCCCAGTGCCCTGTCCCATTTTGTTAAAGTTGTTGTTGGTAATATTTAATTGTGTAACTTGATTCTGCATAAAACATTTAACAGTGTCATTCCATGAGATAATCTACGAGGGTGTGTTTACGGGTGCAATTAGGAGCAGGGCAGTGTATGAATTAGGTGGGGCAACTGTTGGCAAGTAACTCTTGAGGCCTGGCTAGTAGCTATGGGCTTGAAATTTTGAGCCATGGCCTATATGATGTGGAACTGATCTCTAAACATCTACCCCTGAAAGAATTTTGCATGCATGACGACGCCACATTAATTAATGTGGTTTCTTACTACAGGAACACAAAGTAAAAGAAAAAATGTCAAGGGTTGCTCTAGTGGGGTGATTTGGGGACAGAACCTTATGTTTTTTACCTGCATACAATGTGCATTGATCATGTAGTCATGGTGTTATTTTTTGCCCTGTACAAACATCCTGTGTAGAGTAATCTTCACATTTTGATGTCAGAAGTTTGTCAGTTTGAAACATGGGACATGCGGCATGGCACTGCACAGGTTACTGCATTTCCTCTGTAGTCTAAGAACTGACACTTCCTGTGAGGAAACTATGTATCCCACAATCCCTAGCCCTCTCAGTCTAGTGCTGGTGGGTGAAAGCATTTAACAGCGCTTACCATGCTGGAAGAAATGTTTGTTTATATAATTAGCACACATTTGTGATGCAATGCAAAGAAAAAGCTATGCATATGTGACCCAGACTACACCAATACCTTGTTTAAAACTCTAAAAACATTTAAAAGTGTACAATGTTTTTAAGTGCCTCCTTGTCCCTGGTGTTTACTGAGGTTGTCAAGCCCAATAAAAGATCCATATAACCGTGTTCAAAGCCAGAAACCCCAGAGTAACCTCCCTACAGTTTGCTTTTACCTTTTTTGAAACCTTCCCCAGTTGTACCTCTACCACTTCTTAGCTGAAATTTGCCGTATGAAAGAGAAGGGAGCCCGTGGTCTCTGCCTGTGTATACTGGTAAACTTTTTCTAGAGTTCTAGGAAGAGTATGTAAAGCTTCTCTGTTGACAAGATTGATTCTCACTTTCTATACTGGAACTGGTGGCGAAGGGAAATCTAAAATTCTCTAGCTGTCTCCAGGACAGTCTTCATGAGGGACACCCGATCTGTCAAGTGTAGACTTTCCACCATCTCTCTGACTGCCAGAACATTGTGTTGATGTTTGCTTAATTTTACAAGTGCATATCTTGCCTAATTTTACAAGTGCATATCTTGCCTATCTATATAACAAATTGTGTATACATTTTTTTTTTTTTTTTTTATTTTAGGTTTTTTGACACTTCTAAACAAGCCATCGGAGCTCTCTTCATCCACTTTACCAATGTATTCCTTTCAAATCTGACGGAAGTGGATCCCTGTTCTTTGTAAGTGCGGAGAATTTATTTCCACGTGTCCTCTATTTTTGGTGATTATTTTTTTTTCTTGTTCAGCCTTAAAAACGTATAAAATCGCCAAGGGTTATCCATTAAGGCCCGGTTCACACTTGTGCGACATGGAATCTGACTTATGAGAGCGCAAGTCGCAAGCCGTGTCAAATTCAATGTTTCTCTGATGCCCCGTGCACACGACCGGTTTTCTTTTTTTTTTTGGCAGTTTTACCATCTGAAAAAACTGCGAGGGAGCATACACAATGTTGGAATTCCCAGCCAAAAGCACTTATTGCAGTTTTTCAGATGGGGGAACCAGTCTTGTGTACGAGGCATGAGGGCCATCTTAACTGATTTGGCACAATTTGCTCTGACTTTAGAAAAGGTTCCAGTGCTACATTTCCAGCCCTACTTTGACATGACTTCAATGCCAGAGTGTGTTAAAAAGTCACAATAAGTCAGATAAAAAGTCAGACTGAAGTTGCAGGGAAAAGTCTAAATCGGGCGTTGTGCGACTTTCATGTCGGAGCAGTGTGAACCTGGGCTAACACGTATAAAAACCATATACAGGACTCTAAGATATATACAAGTGCACAGAGGCAGTTGTAAAACACATTTTTATATCTCTGTTCAGGTACTTCATGCATTTTCTGCTAGACGCCACACTTGGAATGCTGGTGATTTGGCTGAGTGTGAAATTTGTGTCACTCATTGTGGAGCGTCAGCAGTACACATTATTGGTATTTGGTGTATACGGTAAGAATGTAACTATTACTATTCTCTTATAGAAATATTTTTATTTATTCATTATTTGTCAGTTTTCCGTTGTACTTATCCTCTGACAGCTGAGTTATGGTACCTTTTTTTTAATTGCATTATTAATGCTGTTCTGCTATTTTAAGCTAAAGTTACAATTGTGCAGTAATGGTAATGTAATCAGCCATGGGTGTTATTAGTTCAGTAACTTTTAATATTTTTGGGTACACTTTTTTAGGAAGAATTCAATTTTTTTGTGTGCATAACATTCTGCATAATGTCCTTTCCCAATTTGTACACAAGAGGGCGACATGGTTCCTTATTAATATTAGCCTTGGAATAAAACAGAGACTACACACACTTTTTCATGTACTGTGTTCCTATTCAATTGGTTCATTTAGATTGCATGCATGAAGTTGTATCTGAAATCCCCAGCCATACTACTCCTGTAGTATGTAATGTTTAATTTGTGAGCCAGAGATAGAAGAATATTGATACATTGTGATACTTGGCAGATGAAAATTGGCAATAAAAATGGCCTTTCAGCTCCTCACATTGCGCAAAATATGGGCAAATTTAGTCTACATTTGAAATCCTGGTGGCCTGACTATCTGGTCAATAAATGATCCCTCCTCTCCAATATTTATAAAAACATATATACATTTGAATTGACAGCTTTGATATGTACAGCGGATCTCTTATTTTTGGATATGCCATCAGCCAAAAACAGTAATCTTGAAAAACCCAGTTCCCCCTGGCAGATGTTTGTCTGTGAAAGTTGCAGATACTCCATGCAATCTGATTGCAGGCATTTAACATCAATGCTTTATCAAAACCTCCAAATATCTCAATGAATACAGTGGCTAGAACTAGTCCAATGACATGCAAAATAGGACAAAAAAACTAAATACGCAGTGCTTCATCAAAAACAAATGCCACTGAAAACTGGTATGTTGGATGAGTTTCCTTTTTAGAATCTTTTTCCCCATGATCCACAATCATGCCTGTATGTTATCCTATCTTCCACCCAAATTGGTAGTCCACACAATTTAAATGAGTAAAATAAAAGTAAACTCCCTAGCAGGGACACCTTTTAAAGCAGACCGGTCATTGAGATTCACATTTTGAACATAATTCACATACATGAACTAGAGAGGCACATATCAGCAATGCCAAATCACATTATTATCTGGGAGAAAAAGGATTTCTTTCTAGCCAGGAATAGAAAACATTCTGCAGTCCCCAGCCACAAACCTACACCAGATGGTCTGTTTTCAGTTGGTATTGAGAGAAGAGGATCAAACCCAATATCCCATATAAATAATAATTAGATGCTAAATATAGTGACTATATTTTAATTCAATAACAAATGCTGACTGGATTGTTTCATTTTTAAAATGTATCGCTTTCTATAGTGTGTGTATATCCAAAGAAAACATTTGTAAGGGCTAGTTTAACCACTTGACCACTGGGCACTTAAACCCCCATAATAACCAGACCAATTTTCAGCTTTCGGTGCTCTCACATTTTGAATAACAAGAACTCCGTCATACAACACTGTAACCAAATTAAATTTTTGTCCTTTTTTTTTTTTCCCCACAAGTAGAGCTTTCTTTTGGTGGTATTTGATCACCACTGCGGTTTTTATTTTTTTTGCTATAAATGAAAAAACGAAAATTTTGTAAAAAAAATGAATTTTTCTTCATTTCTATTATAAAATTTTGCAAAAAAGGGATTTTTCTTCAAAAATTTTACCTAAAATGTATACTGCTACATATCTTTGGTAACAAAACAAAAAACATTTTGATATTCTTTAGTCTGGGTGAAAGTTATGGGGTCTACAAGCTATGGTACCAATTACTGAAAATGTATCAATTTGATCACATCTGATGTACTGACAGCCTCTCTCATTTCTTGAGACCCTAACTTGCCAGAAAAGTACAAATACCCCCCAAATTACCCTTTTTTGGAAAGAAGACATTCCAAGGTATTTAGAAAGAGGCATTGTGAGTTTTTTGAAGTTGTAATTTTTTCCCACAATTCTTTGCAAAATCAAGATTTTTTTTATTTTTTCCCCACAAATTTTCATATTGGCAGGTTTTCTCACACATAGCATATGCATACCACAAATTACACCCCAAAACACATTCTGCTATTCCTCCCGAGTATGGCAATGTGTGAGACTTTTACACAGCGTGGCCACATACAGAGGCCCAACATGCAGGGAACGCCATCAGGCGTTCTGGAACACCCAGACCAATTCTCTCCTACATGTAAAAATCATCATTTATTTGCTAGAAAATTACATAGAACCCCAAAACATTATATATGCTTTTTTAGCAAAGACCCTAGAGAATACAATGGCGGTCGTTTCAACTTTTTATCGCGCATGGTATTTGCACAGAAATTGAAAAAAATGTTTTTACTGGTTACATCTTCTTAGTTGGAGAAGAGGTCTAGGGCCAAAATTATTGCTCTCGCTCTCACGTTCGCAGCGATACCTCACATGTGTGGTTTGAACACCGTTTTCATATGTGGGCGGGACTTGCGTGCACGTTCGCTTCTTCATACGAGCACACGGGTACAGGGGCGCTCTCATTTTTTTTTTAATTTATTTTTTTATTTTTTTCATTTTACTTTATTTTCGTTTGACACGTTTTTCCCCAAAAATAAATGTTTTTTGATTACTTTTATTCCTATTACAAGGAATGTAAACATCCCTTGTAATAGGAATATAGCATGACAGGTCCTCTTTCCAGTACATCCTGGCTTCGATCGTAGCGGTGAGTAGGAAGAAGCACCAGAGGGCGAAGGAAGTGGGGATGTCCCCTTTCGCCTCCCGTAAGAACAGAACAGCCGCCATGATCATTCTTATGGTGTAGAGAATCGCCGGCTGAAAAAGATGATATCTGAATGATGCATGTAGCTGCAGGCATCGTTCAGATATCCCTGCACAAACTCAAGGACGTCATATGACGTGGGCTGGAAGTGGTTAAAACACATTTTTTTCCCCAGAGTATTGTGCCGGGGGGAGGGGTATTGCAGAGTATTGTGCCGGGGGGGGGGGTATTGCAGAGTATTGTGCCGGGGGGGGGGGGGTATTGCAGAGTATTGTGCCGGGGGGGGGGGGGGGGTATTGCAGAGTATTGTGCCGGGGGGGGGGGGGGTATTGCAGAGTATTGTGCCGGGGGGGGGGGTATTGCAGAGTATTGTGCCGGGGGGGGGTATTGCAGAGTATTGTGCCGGGGGGGGGGTATTGCAGAGTATTGTGCCGGGGGGGGGGGTATTGCAGAGTATTGTGCCGGGGGGGGGGGGGTATTGCAGAGTATTGTGCCAGGGGGGGGGGGTATTGCAGAGTATTGTGCCGGGGGGGGGGGGGTATTGCAGAGTATTGTGCCGGGGGGGGGGGGGGTATTGCAGAGTATTGTGCCGGGGGGGGGGTATTGCAGAGTATTGTGCCGGGGGGGGGTATTGCAGAGTATTGTGCCGGGGGGGGGGGGATATTGCAGAGTATTGTGCCGGGGGGGGGGGATATCGCAGAGTATTGTGCCGGGGGGGGGGGGGTGTATTGCAGAGTATTGTGCCGGGGGGGGGGGGGGGGTGTATTGCAGAGTATTGTGCCGGGGGGGGGGGGGTATTGCAGAGTATTGTGCCGGGGGGGGGGGGGGGGGTATTGCAGAGTATTGTGCCGGGGGGGGGGGGTATTGCAGAGTATTGTGCCAGGGGGGGGGGGGGGGGGGGTATTGCAGAGTATTGTGCCGGGGGGGGGGGTATTGCAGAGTATTGTGCCGGGGGGGGGGTATTGCAGAGTATTGTGCCAGGGGGGGGGGTATTGCAGAGTATTGTGCCGGGGGGGGGGGGTATTGCAGAGTATTGTGCCGGGGGGGGGGGTATTGCAGAGTATTGTGCCGGGGGGGGGGGGTATTGCAGAGTATTGTGCCGGGGGGGGGGGTATTGCAGAGTATTGTGCCGGGGGGGGGTATTGCAGAGTATTGTGCCGGGGGGGGGTATTGCAGAGTATTGTGCCGGGGGGGGGTATTGCAGAGTATTGTGCCGGGGGTATTGCAGAGTATTGTGCCGGGAAGGAAGAGTATTGTAGGGATGGCTAAGCGGGCATGGATGGATCTGTGACTACAATAGTCAAAGATCCAGCCACAGCGCTGCTGACATCCGCACTCCCCCTCTCACACTGTACCAATCGGTACAGAGAGGAGGGAGGAAATGACGCCGGTTTGTTTACATGTGATTGCTCCGTTATTGGACGGAGTGATTTACCGCGGTCACATTCCAGCGACTCTGGGAGGACGTTATATAACATCCTCCCAGAGTTAAGGAACCACCCTGCAGCCGTTATTTTACGGTGTGCAGTGGTTAAGTGGTTAAACTTGCAATGATTAGCAACACTTATTACTGTTTTAACGTGCAGTCTTGGTGTGTGTTTTTTGCTTTCGTGATGTGTTTTTGAAGTGTCAAGAAAGCTTGGCAAATGCCGTGTGTGTGTGTGTGTGTGTGTGTGTGTGTGTGTGTGTTGATTTTCTCCTTTGTTTTAGGGCCCTTTCACACGGGAGGATCCGTTTTTTTTTTTTTTGTTTGTTTTTATGACCTCCGCTTGCTCAGCAGCGATTGCTCCATTGATCCCCGCTGAGCCGGCGGATGACAAGTCCGTCTCTGCACACTGTGCAGAAATGGACTGGTCAGATCTCCGCTTTCCTGTATGGGGATCGGATGAAAACGGACCGTAGAGTCCATTTTCATCTGATTCGATCCGCCAGACGGATGGAAAATAGGGTTTCCATCTGTCTGGATTGAGCGGGTCGGATCAGATGTCATCGCTGACATTCGGTGCTCCATAGAGATGTATGGAGTGTCCGTTCAGGTCCACCAAAAAAAACTGACAGGTGGATCTGAACGTTCCACCCGTGTGAAAGGGCCCTTAAAGGGGCACAATACAATCCTTGCTCATTAGTATCCCCAGCTCAGTAATACTCAAGCTCAGCAGATCCCCAGCTCATTATTACCCCCGTTCTGCAGATCTCCAGCTTGTTGGTAGCCGCATTCAGCAGATCCCCAGTTAATTAATACCAGCGCTCTGTAGATCCCAGAGTGAATTAGTACCCGCAATCAGCAGATCTCCAGCTCATTCATACCCCATTCAGCTGATCCCCAGCTGGGTCAACCCCAGCTCTGCTGATCCCCCACTCAGTAACCCCTATCACTTCTAATACTCTAATATGCAGATCCTCATTTCTCTCCTTTCCTTTGCTGCTAAATTGCATCTGTGGTGTGCACAACATGTGACATCTGCTAGTTTCTCTTGCTTTGCTGATCCCCTGCCACTCAGACCTCCCTCTCTGATCACCACTCACCTTCTGCTATAGTGTTCCCATGTTATATTCTGGTTCAGTCCCTGATCACCTTCCTGATGCTCCGTGACATCTATAGCAGACGCTCCCGGTACAAATACACATGAACTGGAAGTGACTGCTGTTGACGTCTTTCCGGTTTGCATGTTGGTTTCCTAGTGCGTCCTAGGATATCTCATACCTCCAAAGCAAAGCTAACTTCTGAATAAGTGCCCCTCAACAGCTGCAGGTACTGTTAGGAAATGCAGTGATGAACTTCTATAGAAGCTTTGGAGATGCATTGAAGCAACAAGAAACACATGGTGTATAAATTCAGAAAAAAAGTAGCACAAACTCAACAGTGTGTATAGGCCTGTAAGCAGGGGTGGACTGACAACTCATGGGGCCCCCGGGCTTACAGATGGTCACCACGCCAGGAGGCAGTGCAGAGGCGGGGCAGCTAAAATCTCTCTTAGAGCAGTGTTGTCCCCGGCCACTTCCCGGGAGTTCTGTGAGCCGGGTTTATATGAACCCAGCAGCAGCGTATGTGACGCTGTCAGTTTGGCGTATCTATCTCTCTGAGACGTCGTCCCTCAACTGAGTACCTGAATATGTTCCAGGGTCTCCAGGTGTCTGTATAGGTCTCTTGTCGCTTCTGGCCAGTGAGGACCAGGTCCTCCAGTCGGACAATTTCATCAACCTTCTGGAGCCAAGAGGCTATGGACGGAGGGTGTGGAGACTTCCATTTAAGTGGTATGCAGTGTTTGGCTGCGTCCAAAAGGTGGTGGATGATTGACTTTGTATATACTTGTGTCGGTATGTCAGCCGCGTGCAGAAGGAAGAATGCCAGGTCGTCCGGGATCGTACGGTCTGTGAACTGTTGTGCAATTCTACGGACGCCCTCCCAGAACCCCCTAACATGGGGGCATGACCAAAATATATGCAGGAGGGTGCCCCTACTGCTCTGGCACCTCAAACAACAGTCTGAGGACATCGGGAATAGCTTGTGCACGAGGGCGGGGGTCCTATGCCAACGAGTGAGGAGTTTGTAAGTGGTTTCCTGGTGTTTAGATCACCTGGAGGACTTGTGGGTAAACTGGATTATCCGGTCTTTCTCATTCGAGGTGAAGCGACTGTCTAGGTCTCTGTCCCATTTCGACAGAGCCGGGATTTGGTGATCTACCAGAGGGTCTTCCAGGAGTTCCCGCGTTTCTGACGGTAATGAAGGCATAGAAGACCAGGACAGGTATGACGCAATAGCATCGTGCGCGGGGGCCGGTCCGTTCAGGTTGTACAGAGAGCCGTAAAAGGTCCCGAATTCCTGGACAATTTGCGGAGGCAGTGATTTTTTTCTGACCATCGGAGTTCACTTTACGAGTGTTTTTGAGGCTCTCTGGCCACATGCGTTATTGCATGCTATTGAAGTCCATGCGGAACAAATTATTTTAGTTTCCATTGACTTCTATGGGGAAATTCTCTTTGATATGCACGTACTTTGGATTACGAGCATTCTCCTGGAACAGATTATGCTTGTAATCCAAGGTTCCACTGTACCTGCTGCCCAGCTATAGCTGCCAGCAGTGATTGAGCTAAAAAAAAATCAGACGGGCTGCTTTTATCGACTTCAGTACACGCAAAGGGCAGAACATTCAAGTGAATGGTATAGCCCTATGTGACATGCAGAATCGTACTTTGAAAATTCCTGTAGCAGGAACGCTTGCTTCCGCTATGCAATTTAACGGAGTTGATGTAGATGAAAAAAGCCAATTCTTAAAGTATGTTGCTTAAACCAAGGTTGGCTAATGCAATGCCCACCAGACATGTAATGGTGATAAGAGTTCCGTTTCTTGATGAGTTTTAACATTTTGGGAACCTTTTTAGATATTTTTGTGATTTGCATGAATAGATAATTTGATAAAATTGATATAAATGATTATGACTTTGTGTTGCTTTGACAGGCAGATATATCAAATGTATGAGAAGTCCCATATGTGTACAGAACAGATTTGCAGAGCTAGAATCTGAAGCCAGTTCATCCATTTCAGTATAGAAATGCCACTTCCCATTATCATCCATCATGTAACTTGAGTGTACCCTTTGGAACAGAAACCAAATGATATGGATTTGATGTCAATTGGCCTGATATTCGGCTTTCAGTAAAAGCATTACACTGTAATATTTTCGGGAGTGATGAATGGACATCCAGTGTGTTATAGCAGATGTGTAGACAAAGCCAGATTCTCCCCAGAGGACGTGTGGGACGTTGTTAGCATTGTTGTCATGGAAGTCTGCAATATTTCCATAACAGATTTTTCCCACGTTCTGACATCGCCAAGTTACATTTCTGTTTCAAGATTTGAGGCTGAGCGAGGAAAACGAAAAGAATTGTGATAAGTAGACTCTAATGGTAAATAAGTACTTTTTATTTTAAACCTGCTCTCACTTTTAACATGTATGCAAGGCTAGCAATATATAGAAAATATAATCCCCTAAATTGTCCCTACACCAGAAGAATGAATATTAAGAACAAACATTCAATCTTGTTGTCGAGTCAACTAATTTCATTTAAATACCCTTACAGTTTAGTTTTCAGATTTTCTACTTAAATGGAATCCTAGTTGATTCTACTGGTGAATGGCTAGCTTAAAACACACTATATATATATATATATATATATATATATATATAATATACATATACACACACTGTGGAAATTAACTATTAATTCATCGATTAATCTTTAATTTTTTGATTGGTACTCGCCTCTCCGCCGGCTTCCTGGCCTTCAGGGAGTTTCGTTGGAGATCCGGTGACGTCACGGACACCGGCGGGGCTTGCCGTGTCCATCTGAAGGGCTCCTTTGCTGTGTCTTCATATCTGCATGCCAGCGGGACCTTACTATCTGCCACATGCAAGGGCTGTTAGACTTCCCTCTATCAACCTGGGATTCTACAACCATCCACTGGGAGTTGTGATAGTTCCCTTAACGGGACATCTACATGCCTACGCACTGATGTTAACCCCTCCTCATCTGGATTCAGCAGTGGTATCGTTGTACACATTTTTATACCAGTATCATACTTGGCTACATGTTTTTATGACTGCTTTTGCTACCGTTTGGTATTACTCGCACCATTTTTACAGTTTATGTAGCTACATCGATTTTATCTTCAGCGCAATATTTATTTTGTTACCTACTTGAAGACTATAAAGCCGCGTACACACGATTGGTCCATCCGATGAGAACGGTCTGAAGGACCGTTTTCAGCGGTTCACCGATGAGGCTGACTGATGTGACTACACACCATCAGTTCAAAAACTGTTCATGTTAGGACGCGGTGACGTAAAACACAACGACGTGCTGAGAAAAAATTGAAGTTCAATGCTTCCAAGCATGCTTCGACTTGATTCTGAGCATGCGCGGGTTTCAAAACGATGGGCGAGCGTACTAATGATTGGTTTTGACCTATCGGTTAGCCGTCCATCGGTTGAATTTTAAAGCAAGCCATCTGTTTTTTGACCGAAGGATAATGGACCGATGGGGCCTACACACGATCAGTTTGAACCGATGAAAACAAACCTCAGTCCGTTTTCATCGGTTTGAACCGATAGTGTGTAAGCAGCCTAAAAGTTTTCATGCTATTTCTATTGAGTGCTGCCTTTTTGTGTGTTTTTTGTATTCTGCTATCCATTTTTGAAGTGGTTGGTAGCTGCACTGGGAATCGGTCTGCAAGGAGATCAGCTAAAAGTAGTTGGATCTGGGTAATCAAACACAAAACTTTTGTTCAGTAACAGCCTTATATATATATATATATATAAAATCTCAGTTTGCTAATCCTTAGATTTGATGGCTGCATTTGTTTTTCTTTCTGTAGGCTTTTTTTGTTCTCCTTTATTTACACCAAGTGAAGGGTGTGCCATGTACTGAGTTGAGGGATGCGCTGCATAAAGTGTATAGTTGAAAGGTGTGCTATATATATAGAGTTGAAGTGTGCACTATGTACAGAATGCAAGGTTAAGGGGTGTGCAGGGTTGAGGGGTGCGGTATGTGACGAGTGCAGGGATGTGGGTGCGTTACATGCAGGGGTGCGCTAGGTGCAGAGTGCATGGCTCTCCTGTTTTCAGTACAGAGTTTTACTCTGTCCCAAATGCTACTCCCAAGTTGTCGTTTTAGCAGCAGCTTTTCCAGTGGAGATTCCCCACCCCCATCCTCCTCCGTGTTCATAGATCGGTGTGTACACGAGAGGGATTGGAGTGACAGCGGAGAGAGGAGCACTGTAACTTGTAAATACAGTTGAACCTCGGATTACGAGCATAATCCATTCCAGGAGTATGCTCGTAATCCAAAGTACTCGCATATCAAAACGAGTTTTCCCATCGAAGTCAATGGAAATGAAAACAATTTGTTCTGCGTTGTCTTCAATGGGATGCAATACGGAATGCGGCCAGAGGTGGGGGGGCTCCAGAGAGCGCGGAAAACGTCGGAAAAGGCCAGAGGACACTTCGGCTTGTTTCCTGCGCCCCTGTACCTCAGGCCAACTGAGGTACTGAAGGTCTGTTTTCGGCTCTGCTTGGCTTCTGCTCGCCATACCTCAGGCCAGGTGATGTATTGCAAGCCTATTCAGGTTGAAGTCTGCTTGTCTTGTGAGTCAACACTCGCAAACAGAGTCAGAATAAAAAATGTGCTCGCAAAGCAAAACGCTCTCAGACCAAGTTACTCTTAAACCGAGGTTCCACTGTACAGAAGTAGCAATTCTGTATTTACAAGTGTCAGTAGCAAACAGCCAGCATGTGACCAGCGCCGGAGGTGGCCAAGGGACAGCTGCTGTGGGCCCCCTAACAATGACTGGGCCTCGGAACGGCCCATTTTTTGCCCAGGTTTAAAGACGGCCCTGACTGTGGCTATAGAATTGTGTATATAGAATTGTATACATCTCCCCCCCCCATTTTATTGGCTGAACTAGATGGACATGTATCTTTTATCAACCAGACTAACTATGTTAAAGAAGCAGTGTTACATGGTTTGTCTCAGCCCTCTGACACTTTTCTGGACATCTTGGTCCAGTGAAGGAAGTTGAAAAACAATACTTTGGTAAAAAAATGAATGCAGCCACCACTTCTAGGGATTGGTAAACTATATTATAAGAAACGTTTGGGTTTGATGTCACTTTAATCCCTTGTCTTTTCTTTTCCTGCCCCTCAAAGCATCATCAAAGGCCCAGGCCAGTGTAAGCATTACTTTGTTTACATTCCACCTGACTGTGTCGGCCTTGTAATTGCAGATGAGTGCTGACAACAGAAAATTCCTTCTCCGCCTTGCTTTAGTATATTCGTCAGCAGAAACGGTAAATGATTTCTGTACTGCTTCCCCAATTATGTAATCCCTAAAGAAAAACACTGCAAATTTGGAAGCAGGTAACCTTTCCATAAATGTACCAACCCCATCCTATCTCCTCTTTTAGGTATTTCTGCCAGTCTATTTTGAAAAAATTAAATGCACATCTAGAGAGATCTTTGATATCATCGTTGTCCTCGATTGTGGTCTGAACACATGCACTCATTACTCAGTAGCTAACCTTGTACAGAGGCTCCCTTCTTCGAGCAGTTAAGCCTCATACACACGATCAGATTTTCATCGAACAAAGTGTAGGACTTTTGTCCGTAGGGCGTTGGCCATGAACTTGTCTTGAATACAAATGGTAAAGAATTGTCAGCCAACAAACACAAAACTACATGTTTTTTCAGCTCTTTAGCGCTGCCCTTTGGGCAATTTCTGCTAATGTTGTGTTTATAGTGAGCATTGCTTCTGAGCTTGTGTACACACGATCGGATTGTCCGACAACACACAATTGTTGGCTTACAATTTTAAAGCATGCTATCCCACATTTGTCAGCAGAAAATTCGACAACAATTGTCTGATGGAGCGTACAAATAGTCCAATTTTCCGACTACAGCCTGCAATCACACAATTCCCGTTGGATAATCCGTTCGTGTGTACGAGGCTTTAGGCGGGCCATACATGCATGTTTTTTTGTTTAACCGACGAGTTGAATGAAAAAAAATAAGATTTAATTCCCCCATCAACATTCTTGGTGTTGATACAAGAATACCCCCTATAGAGGTAATGTATTCAGAAAGCAGCGAGAGGGGTTTCTGGCTATAGTCGGTGGCAATGATGGAGTAGGAAAACAAAAAGACATGCTGGTTGCACGGAAGTCAATCGAGGTATTCTTAAATGTCCGCTTTTGGGTTTAGCGTTTGTGCCAAAGACCAAACAAAAAAAATCTGCTGCTAATATTGCGATTATTCTGTTTGCATGGAGAAAAGTTGGCCTTTTCGTGTACTGTATAAAATTAAAACATTGCGCATTTTTGAGCGGGAAGTGGCAGCTGGACTGGGAACCCATTGCACAGTTGGAATGAATGATGGAAATCCTTTGCTTGCAGAGAATAGTTGCACAGATTATCCCTTAGCTCCATTGTTTGCAGTATTGGCAGCCTGGCCATTAAAAAAAAAGTATACTTCCTTTAGAAAACTATTACATTTTATGGTCATGTTGCGGGTGATCTCACTAGACATTGGGTGCATATTTTAACAAAACCCAGAAGAATAAACAGGTGGGTTACAAGTAACCCAAATTTGTAAGTTCTTGGAAGACATTGTGCCAAGATTTATTCTTGTATATTTTAAAAATAGATCAGTAATTTCTGAAGTCTAATGTACATAACTGCGCTCTCTCATACACAGTGGTTGATTGTTACTAGTGGGAAATGGCTTTTGGCCGGTCTTATGCTTGAACTAAACACTGAATATTCATCACCGCTTTTTTTTTTTTTTTTTTTTTTTTACATTTTCTGCAGTGCAATAAGCTCTACTGAAACTTACTTGGACATATCTTCTGGAAACCTCTCCGGAAATTTAGTTTTCCTCCCTTCTACTAAAAAGGGAATAAATGAATAGATTTTTGGTTTGGGACCACAATAATGATAAACCATGTGTTGCTATAATTTTTTATAGTTTGGGGGGAAAAAAAGAATAGAAGTCATCTAATCTAGATACTTAGAGGCTATTTGTACATTTATTTCAATTTTGTTTTTAGGTATTCCACAGTGACACTACTAATCTGGGGGGTAATGAGGGATTTTTTTTTTCTACACTTTTTTTAAACATGGTACAAGGTGCTGTGATTTGCCCGGGTACCATGTGATGGCTGTGGATCAATCGCTGCATCACTATAGGAATCACAGCTGTAATGAATGAAATGCATTCATAATAGCTTTGATGACCTTGTGATCATGTGATCACCAAAGCGGCTGTATACCAGGATCCGCAATTCGCTGCATCCAGGTGGACACAGTGGTCTCGGGAGCGGCGTGCTACATGTCCGTAAAAAAGAATCCCCAAATGGGCATAGAAATGAATGGCAAAGAATACAAATCAAGTTATAATGGAAAAGAAAATGCTAAAATATTATTCAGATGGCGTCACATTTGATACATGACAAACTCATTGTAAAGACTAGCTGGTTGGTAAAGCGGAGTTTCAGCCTTTTAATGTTTATTAAAAGACAGCAGCTACAAAAAGTATAGCTGCTGACTTTTAATAAACAGACACTTGCCTGTTCTACGGTCCAGGGATGCCGCCGCACAGAGTGTTGCTCCTCTCCCCCTCCTCTCCTAGGCGCCTCCATTCACACTCTGGGCACCCGGCCGTGACAGCTTTCAGCTTCACGGCCGGGCACGTGCTGCACTCCTGGAGTGGACAAGCGATCTCCTGGGATCTGTTACGTGTCCCAGGAGATCGCCTAGAGGGAGGGATTGCCTAGGGGCAGAGGAGGGGTCTTCTAGGCGGCCCCTAGGTGGAAGTAGGAAGTGTGACAGGAAGTCCCACTCCTAACGAAGCCCCCACTCCTCCCAAAAAAATGAAATGCCAAATGTGGCATGTAAGTGGCGAGGAGTGCTTAAAGCAGAAGTTCCACTTTTGGGTGGAACTCCGCTTTAAGGAGTGGGTGGCCACTGCATCCTTAGCAGCCAAGACTCAAACAAGTGCTAGCATTATTCCATATCCCTACTAGGCCCTTCGGGTATGGTATGGATTTTAAGGGGACCCCACACCGGAATTGACCCAACAACTCGGGTTCCCACCAATGGTAAATATGGATGAGCCCCCCCCCCCCCCCCCTCCAATCTATACCAAGCGCTTCAAATCCAAATTTCATTCCATTTGTTATTTCGGATGCACATGACACCAGTCAATATTATGTGCGACCAATTAGTCTTCGGAATTCATTTCATATATTCGGCATTAATTTTGTATATTCAGAATAGCTGGTTAAGAAGTGGGGAGCCACGTAGCTCTACTTTTGCCAGTTAAATCACTAGGCAGGGACTTGACTCTACCAGGGTATCTCTTAAACCACTTAAGCCCTGGACCATTTGGCTGGCCAAAGACCAGGCCACTTTTTGCGATTTGGCACTGCGTCGCTTTAACTGACAATTGCACGGTCGTGCGATGTGGCTCCCAAACAAAATTGAAATTTTTTTTTTTTTTTTTCACAAAGAGAGCTTTATTTTGGTGGTATTTGATCACCTCTGCATTTTTTTATTTTTTTTGCTATAATAAATATCCCCCAAAAATATATAAAAACATATTTTTTTCTTGAGTTTAGGCCGATACGTATTCTGCTACATATTTTTGGTAAAAAGAATTGCAATAAGCGTTTATTGATTGGTTTGCGCATAAGTTATAGCGTCTACAAAATAGGTGATAGTTGTATGGCATTTTTATAAAAAAAAAATTGATACTAGTAATGGAGGTGATCAGCCATTTTTATCGTGACTGCGACATTATGGCGGACACTTTTGACACCAATTTGGGACCATTGTCATTTTTACAGCGATCAGTGATATTAAAATGCACTGATTACTGTAAAAATTACACTGGCAGTGAAGGGGTTAACCTGTAGGGGGTGCTGAAGGGGTTAAGTGTGACCTAGGGAGCGCTTCTAACTGGCTTGCCGTGACACATCACTGATCACTGTTCCTGATGACAGGGAACAGACGATCGGCAACATGTCGCTGGGAAGAGAGTTGTTGTGTTTACACTGACATCTCCCCGTTCTTCAGCTCTGTGACCTGATCGCAGGAAACCGGCAGACATCGAGTCCACGGTCACGGAGCTCGCAACAGGGTCTCGACCACACGGCCGGCAAATTAAAGGGGATATACTGTATGTATATGTATGTGTGTGTGTGTGTATATATATATATATATATATATATATATATATATTAAATTTGCCCAGTGCGTGCGGTGGCCGGCAAGCGGTTAATTGAACATCGCAACTTATAAGTAGGACTGCATGGGAACTTGCAAGGATACTCTATGACTGACGTTAAAATTGTCAGGAGCCTGTAAAATAATTGATTGGGTACAGTAGGTATGTTTTAAGGTGCCTGGAACTCCGCTATAAAAAAAAACCTGTTTGGAGACAAGCTTTGAACAAACATTTTTGTAATCTGCAGAAGCTAGAAAATGACCAGAAACTTAAGTAAAATATTTAAGATGGAACATTTGTAAAATGTCGAGTTAAGCACCCTTTACTTATAGAAGAAAATCCCCTTAATATCTAAAAATATGCCAGGAACAGCAATTGAAAGGGTGGGCATTTCCTATTTATCACGGATATGCATAACGGTGTTGAATGCTTCAAATTGAACTTCCTTCCTACATATTTAGGAGCATATTTAAGGCGAAGGGAAATTCATCCTTCATTATTGGCCGCCACTTACTGTGTGAATCTTATTTAAAATCTGTACACACATTTTTAAAGCTAGTTAATGATAATGCTAATGTAAAACTAAGCGGGATAACACAAGCAAATCGCAAAATATTAATGAGCAGCTTAAAAATGTATCTAATGTAAAAATTAAAATATTTGTTACCATCCATTATATGATATTGAAAAGCTTTTCAACCCAAAACACAAACTGATTGTAAATTAAACATGCATACACAAATGTATAAAAGGAGGTCTTGGCATAAGTGTGTGAGATTGCACTGTCAAGCACATCATTTTAAGGCATTCAGTCCACAGAGACCTTTAGACATACCTCCTTGTACAGGTAAGATGAAGAGCTCTCCATAACTAATAGAGAACCTGTAAAGATGTGAAAAAGAGGAAAGTGGCGCTGCCCCTCAACTGAAGAGTGCCCCTCCGAAGTGAATCACACTTCACTATTGTGGATTAATTTAAAACTTGCACTCACTGATGTGTAGTTTAGTGTATTAAACCACTAAAAATACATAGGATAACAAATAAACTGTAAAGTACAATGTGCTAATATATAACCCACCACTAGCTGCGTAACACAGCCTACCATAAATGTGCAAAATTATACAAATCCTTCAAAGCGAAGATTGTAAATATATATAGAAAATCCTCAAAGTTTTGTGTAGCAGGTACTTCTCCAGACTGATCTAATCTATTAGGGGACCTCTGTCTGCTGCAGCATCGTGGGCTTTTTCATCCCCCCCTCCTCTTTAAGCACACAGACACTCAGGACTGCTTGTTTGGAAACTCCCTATTGGAGGTTGTCTGTAAACGCTCTGTTGGAAGAGCCTGAGCCAAAGCCAATCATGAGACGGCAGCAAAGGACTTTGGGAGAGGAGATAAAAAGCCAGAGGAACTAGGCCAGAGCCTCTTTTTGCCTGCACCCCATAAGGAGAGCATCTGCACTCTGTGTGTGTGTGTGTGTGTGTGTGCGTTAAATCCCAGCCTACCAAGAGGCACACAGCCTGCAGCTTCAGCCCAGTGGAACGGATTGTTCATGCAGCTTCAGCCCAGTGGAACGGATTGTTCATGCAGCTTCAGCCCAGTGGAACGGATTGTTCATGCAGCTTCAGCCCAGAGGAACGGATTGTTCATGCAGCTTCAGCCCAGAGGAACGGATTGTTCATGCAGCTTCAGCCCAGAGGAACGGATTGTTCATGCAGCTTCAGCCCAGAGGAACGGATTGTTCATGCAGCTTCAGCCCAGAGGAACGGATTGTTCATGCAGCTTCAGCCCAGAGGAACGGATTGTTCATGCAGCTTCAGCCCAGAGGAACGGATTGTTCATGCAGCTTCAGCCCAGAGGAACGGATTGTTCATGCAGCTTCAGCCCAGAGGAACGGATTGTTCATGCAGCTTCAGCCCAGAGGAACGGATTGTTCATGCAGCTTCAGCCCAGAGGAACGGATTGTTCATGCAGCTTCAGCCCAGAGGAACGGATTGTTCATGCAGCTTCAGCCCAGAGGAACGGATTGTTCATGCAGCTTCAGCCCAGAGGAACGGATTGTTCATGCAGCTTCAGCCCAGAGGAACGGACTGTCCATGCTAAAGGACACCCTGCAACAGCTCAAGGATTGAATGCCACTGCAACACACCTGCATCTAAGATTGATCGATCGCTCAGGGGAAGACCGCTGACTGTGTACAGGATTTGGTAATACCACATTCAAATATTGTCCACAGAGCTCTTACATTGCCGATGAAGATAATAAAATGCAAAGCTTTGCTTCCAGGACATTGCCGCAGTTACTCTTAAAGGGGCCACATCACAGGTATTGAGATTATTTTACTGGGTGTGTACTAGAGGTATCGTAGGCCGGCCTGGGGTTAACTTTTTAGCCACAGCATCCCACACACACCAAAAGTTATTGGGGTGTCTATTTAATCTGTACATATTGTTACCTATTATTTTTGTTGTTTGCATAGTGTTCCTGACTGTTTTCTTTTAACTGTTTCAACCAAGTCCTGGGTACTTACACAGGTCCTGGCTGACTGTTAACCTGAATTTTGGTAAAGTAAACTACAAGAACTGTGTTGTGTATTCCTGCTGAGTTATTCCATTAATCACATAGCTAGGTGTGCCAGAGGGGCTGAAACAGTTCATTCGTGTTGAAAGGCAGAGTAACGGACTGAACAAACAAAAGCAGTACAAGGCCTCTCCCGAGATACCAGCCTCTTGCTCAGTGCTCTCCAAGACAGGTTCTTCGAGTGGCTTCCTCCCTCAGGACGGACAGCACAGGACCACTCTGCAAGCGTAGACCCAGTCTGACTACCGGGCCTACTTAGTAGATCACAACCCTGGATCAACATGGTCCCGAAGCTAGGAACACTTGAACACGCACCCCCGGCCAGGAGGGCCACACACGACGATAGACCACAAACACGACGATAGACCCAGGATTGACGGCGACCCCGGACTAGTGACGTCTGTCCCTTAAGTACTCCTCCCTAGCATGCACAGTGGGACGATCAACAAAAAATGTAAAAATTATGAACCAAAAAGTGTCCTAAATATAAGTTTGAAATATATATATATAGTGAATGATTAATTCTTTAGTACAAATATATGCAATGTTCCCAAGTGACTTGTGCAAATGTCCAAAGTGCTCTGTGCATACACTTATTTTGTGACTCCAGTGCAACAGAATGATGAAGTGACAGTCATGCTCCCCTTTGGTTTCACATAGTTGCACATAATGGCCCGTACACATGAATCGCAGATTACAAAAATGTTTGTAAAGCTGTCGTCCGACGAAAAATCGTACACTAACCGGATCGTTGGTACAGAGCTTTCAAAAGCCGATCACAAGTCATCCGATATTATTCGATCTGGCAAGCAGGAAAACTTTCCTCGTGCGATACTAGATCGTACGATTTTCGTTTTAGTCAGTATAGTTGTCATCCGAAAACGCAATACAAATACATTACAACACATGACCTTACTTCCGAATTTTTTTTTTTTTTTTTTCTTTGTCGTACCTGAATTTTCGTGACTTTAGCAACCTATTCAATTTTTTTTTTTTTTTTAACCTATTCAATCTGTCGTCCGACTTTCGTATCGTGTGTACGACTACGGGCCATAAGTGTATGCACAGAGGACTTTGGGCATTTGCACAAGTCACTTGGTGAAATTGCATATATTTCTACTAAAGACTGAATCATTCACTATATATGTGTTTCAACCTTACATGAAGACACACTACTTTTTTTCTTTTTTTTCTTTTTTTTGGTTCATTTGGTGTTTAATTTTTATTTTGAGAATTAATTTACAATTTTTATAGATAATTTTTTTTTTTTGAGAATTTTCTATATATTTACAATCCTTTTTCCTTTAAAGGATTTGTATATTTTTGCACATTTACAGTATAGTAGGCTGTGTTACCTAGTGGTGGATTATAAATGAGCACATTGCACTTTACAGTTTGTTATCCTATGTACCGGTATTTTTAGTGGTTTAATACACTACATCATTGTGGATTATTTTAAAGCTTGCACTCACTGATGTGAAGTGTGAGTCACTTCTGAGGGTAACTCTTCAGTTGCGGGGCAGCAGCACTTTCCTCACTTTCACATCTTTACAATTTATTTGCTCCAATTTTTTGTATTTTCCCAGAGGAGGCAACAGAGGAACATGATCCTGAGCGCAGAATTTCATTAATTATATAAGAGAGAACCTGTGTTTAACAGAAATCTGCAAGGCCTGTAAATCATGTGGTGACAATATTATTCTCAAATGCATATCCTCGCGCTATAGAAACACAAGATCACATACAATCTGCCAACGTTTCCATATATAAATAGCCATACCTTTTTAAAGTGGATGTAAACCCAATTCATGAAATTTTGAGCTGGACACATATTTCTGCAGTATTCCTCAGTTATCGATCTGATAACTCCTGACAAAGTCTTGAACACATCAGATAAAATCAGCCTGACTTTTCTGTCAGGGGATGTTGCTAAAATAGATTAGCAGGGAGCTGGCCCTGTTAGAAAACACCTATGAGAGTCTCTGCCTATGTGGAGAGAGGGTGTGTGCCTTTCCTCCAATCAGCAATTTTAGCTATCTTGGCTGTATGCCCAGACATCACACTCTGTGTTAAACAGGAAGAGAACATTTCCTAATACGATCTGAACTTTCTAAACCATATATAAATGTGTAGACAGAAGGTACAGTATACATGTAAATCCTATGTAGGGAGATTTGGTTCATCTCGGGGTATCATCGGAGGCTGTTCACTTCACCGGGTGTATGGAGGGTTTACATCCACTTTCACTTTAAGGACTGCCTAACGCCGATATACGTTGGCAGAATGGCATGACTGGGCACAGGCACATACCTGTACGTTGCCCTTTAAGAGCCCAGCCGTGGGTCGCGGTCCAAAGCTCCACGGGATCCACAGACCCGATCACTGCCGGTGTCCTGCGATCGAGTTAAAGGAGCTGAAAAACATTCCCAGTTCTCCTCTGTGGCAGAGATTATAGGGAACGATGATTAGTGATGTCACACCTACAGCCACGCCCCCCTACAGTAAGAATCACTCCCTTAGGGCACACTTAACCCCTTAACACCCCCTAGTGGTTAACCCCTTCACTGCCATTGTCATTTTCACAGTAATCGGTTCAATTTATATAGCACTTTTCGCTGTGAAAATGACAATGGTCCCAAAAATGTGTCAAGTGTCCACCATAATGTCGCAGTCACGAAAAAAAACGCTGATCGCCACCATTACTAGAAAAAAAAATAACGCCATAAAACTATCCCCTATTTGGTTTGCGCAAAAGTTATAGCGTTAACAGATAATACGCGAATATTGCGATATTTTTGGCAAAAAAAAAAAAAAAAAGTAGACTACGTATCGGCCTAAACTGAGGAAAAAAATATATTTTTGGGGGATATTTATTATAGCAAAAAGTAAAAAATCATTTCTTTTCAAAATTGTAGCTCTGTTTTTGTTTATAGTGCAAAAAATAACCGCAGAGGTGATCAAATACCACCGAAATAAAGCTCTATTTGTGGGGAAAAAGGAAGCCAATTTTGTTTGGGAGCCACGTTGCACGACCGCGCAATTGTCAGTTAAAGCGACGCAGTGCCCAATCGCAAAAACTGCCCAGGTCCTTTACCTGCATAATGGTCCGGGTCTTAAGTGGTTAAGCTAAGAGCTTGCCTGCTTTTTCATTTCTTTCTTTGTTTACCTTTCCTTAAGCTGGCCATAAATGGGTCAAAATTCCTCGGATTCAGCAGGACCCAGACCAATTTCGATCCCTCTATATGAGTAGGGTGGTTGTACTGAAGTCAGTTTAGTTTGCTGATCAACTTCCGTACAACTAACCTGTAATGTTTTTTGGGGGGGGCGGGGTTTGTGTTCGATCAATGCCGGCTCTAGCTGCTGGGAAACACAATGTCAGAAAACAATAGTGCAGCGGGAGGGATTCACTGACTGTGTTGGTGGGGGAATCAAGCTATTTTATTTTTTTAAACTTGTGGTTGAAGGAAAGAAAGTTGCATAATATATGGCCTGCCTTACTTTAATTTCCCTTTTCCTGCTTCTGCTATTTTTAAAATGGCATATTCAATCCTGGATCAACGCCCAGTACAATGACAACAACAAAACTTTGACAATGACAAAAGCTTGTTGTTTGTCACTCTTTGACCTTTTGACTTTTTGTAATTTGTAGCCATTATTCTAACCACTTGAATAGTTCCATTTGTTACGTGTGTTTATATATTTTACTGGGCCTTCCTGATTTGTGATATTTTGATAGACGTGAGATATTGTAGCCACTTCCAGACCACAAACATCTACCCTTTAGAGAGGACCAGAATATTTTTTTTACTTTTAGAGATCTGTTTTGTGAATAACAAACTTTTCGAAGAATTTAGGGCTTTTATTTGTTTGCAGATTAAAAGGTTGACATTTTCAGTGTTTATTAGTATTAAAAAAAAAAAAGACTACAGTGGAACCTCGGATTGTGAGTAACATGGTTAAAGAGCGTTTCGCAATACGAGCAATTATTTAAAAAAAAATCCTGACTCGGTTTGCCAGTGTTGTCTTGCAAAACGAGCAGGATTCAAGCCTCTGCGGTGTGCAGTACTGCATTTGGCCAGAGGTGCAGGGGCGTCAGTGACACTCTGAGCCATTTGGAAATACTCACACTTAAATACTTTCTGAGTGCAGCCGAGTGATCTCCGAGTATTTCCGAGTCTCTCCGGCGCCCCCACCTCTGGCCACATGTGGTATTGCATGCCATAGAAGTCAATGTGGAACAAATTATTTTCCTCTCCATTGACTTCTATTGGGAAACTCGCTTTGCTATGCGAGTGCTTTTGGATTACAAGCATTCTCCTGGAACGGATTATGCTTGTAATCCAAAGTTCCACTGTATTTCTGTATAACTACCACAACAAGACCAAAGTAACAGTTCACTTTTTAAAGTTAAACCAGCTTTAAAAAAGAGCCAGTTTACATCAATTGGTTTGTGCAGTTCTGAAGCTTGACATAGATGGATTGAAATTCAGCTGATCCATGTGTGGGCTTGTCTTTTCAACAGAAGTTAATCATTAGATTGCCTTTAATGAACTAGCTTGTAGGTTCTTTTTTTTTTTTGTTTTTTTTTTTGTTTTTTTATTGTTTAGCCAGCTGCAGCAGAGTACAATGTTACAGCAGGGAGGATTCCTCCATCCACCTCAGTTGTATAGATAGAAGTCGCTTGGTTTTATTTGTTAAATAATAAAAAAATAAAGTTTCCTTCTGCAAGGCAATATCCTAATGTGCTAGCACATTATAAGAGACTTAAAGGGTTTGTAAACTATTATTTTTTTTTTAAATAACAAACATGTTATACTTGGCTCCACTCTGCAGCTCGTTTTGCACAGTGTGGCCCAGATCCACGATTTTTAATAGTTTTTAAAAGGAATCAGTTAACTATTATGTCTCTCTACATATACAGTCATTTTGGCAAAAAAAAAAAATTCCTTTTACAATTCGAGATTTTCCTAGCTTGTGACGGAAAATATTGATTATAAGAAGACAGGAGGCGAGTATCTTAAGCATTAATCCTTCTTTAATTAATGCTCATAGCAGAGAAAAAACAATGTTTCAACTGTTATAAAGAAAAAATAAGGTGAAAAGGCACTATGTGGACTACGAGTCCCAGCATGCCTCCCCTTAGTGCCTCTATATAAGGAACGGCTCCTCTCAGAATCATCTTCTTTCTTGATGCGAAAAAACTTGATCACTTCGGGTTCTATGTCGATCCACGTCTCCTGTCATTTATCTTCGGCCAGCCGGCCCGATCTCTCTTCTCAAAAGCCCTTGAGTGAAAACTGTCCCAACAGGGGATTTAACCATGAACCATCCGGAAGAACCAACGTCCGATCTCCGGAAAACTTGTTTATGCGGCTCCAGGCCGACTAAGATCTTTGATGCGATCTTCCTCAGAAACCTGGAAGGGAAAACAGAGATATATATGACAGGGAGGGTAGGGAGGGAAGATACTCGCCTCCTGTCTTCTTATAATCAATATTTTCCGTCACAAGCTAGGAAAATCTCGAATTATATTTCAGACAGGAGGCTCATATCTTAAGCAGTTTCAAAGCTTAACCAAATACACAATGACAATAACCATCAGTATATCTCCTGTCTAAACGGATCCGCGCCCGATCATAGGACGATCATGGAAACGTGGGTTTCTGGTCTGAAATAAAAAGAACGGAAGGTGGATTCTGAAGACCAGTCCGCCGCTAGTAGGAGGTCTGATAGAGAGCCTCCCGCCGAGATAACTTTGGTAGCCATGGCACCTCTAGAGGAGTGTGCGCCAAAGAGGGTTACGTCTGTGCCGGCTAACTCCATGGTTGCTCGTACCCATCGGGCTAGGGTGGCGGAAGTGACCGGGTGGTGGGGTCTGACATATGAGAGTAATAGTTGTGGAGAATCAGGCGACCTAAGGGATGCGGTCTGGGCTTCATAGGCCTGTAGGCATCTAACACATAACCTTGGATGTGTGGGAAAATATGGGTAGAAAACCGTCTTTAAGTCCGTCTTGGTTCTACGGACTACGGAAAACCGAACCCCTTGGGGGGAAAATTGGCGTCTAGAGATGTCTAGAGCCCTCACGTCTGAGACTCGTTTGGATTTTGATTAACAATAAGATACCGGTTAGTTATTAAATGCTTTGCAGCTCCCAATGCTGATCCATAATTTACCAATTATTGCAGCTAAAGAAGGTAAAAATCCATTCTGCAAAAAACTCACATGTGTGGACTTGTCTACCTTTTCTATGATGATCTATGACAGTAGGAATAGGTCTCCTGATGTGTGATGGAATATTGCAGCATTTGTTCATGCTTTTTTCCTAAGAAATGGAATTAGAATGGCCAGATGACGGCTCTTTGCTGGAGTTCTGTGCTTGCTCCAAAGAATGCAAGTTACATCATGTAAAATGACCCATTAGCTTTGCAGCTGCATTTGCAGACAAATGACAACATTCTCTTTCAGATCATGTAGGATTAGATATATATTTTTTTTCTATCAAAAAAAGTCTGCAACAAAAATTTCCATACATTTTCCGCTTGGAAGTAATGTTAGGGAATATTGCTCATATTCAGGTATATTTAGTTCAAGCAATTTTGTAGGCAAATTATGAAAATATTCTCAGTAGCTGAATAAATATTGTTGTCAGAAGTATTCTTTGCTCTTACTAAAACGCTTACCCCCCCCCCCCCCCCACGGCTGGAGGTTAGTTTGACCCGGAAGACGTGGGGCATCACTTCTGGGGGCGGACAACGTAATCGGTATGCGCCGGGGAAGCTGGTTCAATCCCCTTAAACGTGCAGAGGGCGGGAATGGCTGGCTGGTGCTAATGATGCAGGAGGAACCTGACATACCATCGGTCCAAGCTCCAGGAGGCGAAGGCACCAGCAGGACACGGGTAGGCACTAGTGGATGACCTTTTGTGTTCATTGTAATGGGACAGCAGCTAGATTGTGGTGGTTTACTAGCAAGCTTATCAGGGGGGTTACTAGTGTCACTGTGGTGGAGTGTGCACTGATCTCACTGCCATGCGTTCTCCTGTCTATTATTTGTCTTTTTGGCAGGTTAAACTGCCTAAAGAAAAGCCCACTCCCAGGAAGGGGGTGTGCAAAGTGTTCTACCAAAATGTCTTTGGAATACACAGAACCGCTATGCCAAATATGCATTGACAGACTAGTTAAAAAAGCAGTCAGATGCAGTTTATGCAAAGATTTTTGGATCCGTGAGGGATGATATGGCTACCGCCTTTTTTTAAGGATCTCAAAAGATTCATTGCAGAGGTTAAACCTCCAACATTCCCTTCAGGAAGTTCCTCTCCCATAGCCTCACCTAGGTCAGAAGTCACCTCAGGGTCGCAGGAGACGGCGAGGGAGCAAGTGGGCAGCAGCGTAGTTGGCGTTTATTGCTACCGACAGCTCAGACTCGGAGCAGGAAGATAGGAGAGAAGAAAGAAAGGGACCCAAGTACAAATTGTCTCTAGAAGATCTGGAGGATTTGCTTGGACCCATATACGAGACTTTGAAAATTGAAGATGAAAAAGAACTTCCTTCCAAACATGACCTGATGTACCAAGGTCTAAGAAATAAAAAATCCAAAGTGTTCCCAGTTCATCCGGTGATGTTGGACACTGAAGAATGAATGGACAGACCCAGAAAAGAAACCCTTCTTTGCGGCCAGTCAAAAGAAGCGGTTTCCTTTCAGTGACAATCCGCATGAAGTGTGGAACAAAAATCCTGAATTGAACGCACCACTTTCCAAGGTTTCTAAAAAATCTTCATTAGCCTTCGAAGATATGGGACACCTTAAAGACGGCATGGATAAGAGGGGCGACATTATCTTAAAGAGAGCTTGGGAGACAACTGTCGCCAGTCTGAAGCCAGCGCTTACCACCACTTTCGTGGCAAGAAATCTTGAGTTCTGGCTTTCCCAACTGTATGACCATATTACAAATGGAACTCCTAGATAGGAGATTCTAAAGACTCTTCCAGTTCTCTCCAAGGCAATTGGCTATATTGTGCATGTATCCGCAGAGTCCGTCAAGCTGGCAGCAAGGTCTTAATGTTGAGGTGTGAATGAGGCATTTGAATGTATTAAAGTGCAGCTGGCGTCAGCGCGTGATGAGGTGCATGTAGCACGCACACGCTGAGGGAAGGGTGGAGCCTCGCCTAAGCCCGGAGCTGGAGGAAGAGGAAGGAGACGGCGCGACCCGGAAGAACTACGGGACGGAGGATGGATGCCGCGAGAGACTGCAAAACTGCTGTCCCCGCTGATGCCTGACCGTCTGCCCCCTCCGCCGAGACATCGCGGTAAAGCCCTCTCCCCCTACACCCCACAGCAGCTGTCGAAGGAGAGCACCCACCGAGCGCAGCTGTGTGGAGCAGATGACACATCGATTGGGTAAAAGCTGACGTGCGGGTAAGACCGCAATCTCCCCATCCCAGACCCTCGGCGGAACCAGGTAAAACGAACTTGCAATTCCCTCCTTGGCTGTAACACCCATATTATGAATGGGTGAGGCGGATAGTCCTTATCTGGTAAGGGCTTTTTGGTGCCAAAAAAAAAAGGGGGGGGAAGTTGCCAGGTAAAATATATATGGACTATGCTTGTAAGAACTGGTTGTTGTCTTGGGCCAAAAAACAGTGCGTTGCTGGTTAAACTGCTTATTTTATCATCTGCATAGAAGTAATAAGGCCCCCCCACAGCTCATACATGGTTTAAGGGAACAGGCGCACAGGCATGTTATTATAGCCCCACTTGGTGCTTGACAATGCGGATGGTGCTGGAGATAAACTCTCATCGCCTAACCCAGTAAAGAGAAGGAGGTAGCAGCAGTGGCAAAGGGTCCTCGCTCATTTTGTGCGTTTGGGGCAGACCCTCCTCCGTGCATTGAGGTTGTAGGCGGCTAGTATGAAGTGTAAATGTAAATGACATAAAGAGGCATAATATCTACTGTGGCGCTCAACCGTATGCTTTAAGGGTAGAAGACAGGGTACAAGCACTGCGACCTGCTCCTCCCCCCCGCGCCCCCCCTTCCGTTGGACGCGGGTTGGAGAGGGACAGTCCTTGGGAATAAGAGCTCTTCTCTGGACCCCCCCCCACCCTGGGCAAGCCATAGGAAGGACAAGGTGAGGTCCTAGAAGAGAAGGTGCAACACGTGCAAGTAAGCTGATTAATAAACCCAGTAAACAAGGAAAGCCCCTATATCCCTCCTAAAGCTGGGGAAAAGAATTAGGACTGCGAAGAAACATAACATGAGCAAAACAACTAGGGGTACCACCCCGAAGATACCTAAGGAAAATGCGGCTTTCAGCACGATCAGACAATATATGACTCAAGATGGAAACATCAAAAGCCCTAACACTACAAAAAAAACGGAAAAAAAAGCAGGAGGATCGAACAGCACAAATACTGACATATCAATAGAAGGGGAGCAGGATGTAAGCCACATCGAGGAAGTAAGAGCAGATGCCCAAATGCCTACAAAGAGCGACATTAATATCATGCTAAAGAGATTGGAAGATGTAATAAGGCAAGAAATTAGGCAGGAAATCAACACGCTGAGGCAGGACCTAAGCCACCTCTTAACACGGGTGGAAGAGATGGAGACTACAAACGAACATCAAGCCCTGGAAATCAACCAATTAAAAGACCAACATCGCATAATGAAACAAAATCAGAGATTATTACAGTACCGTCTTGAAGACCAGGAGAACAGAAACAGGAGACAAAATTTAAGGATCCGCTCAATCAAGGAAGAAAAAGGGGAGGATCTAAGAAAAATCATGAATGATCTCTTTATGCCCATCTTGGAGAAAAACCCTGAAAAAACCCTCAAAATAGAGAGTCCACCGGATAGGACAATTAAAGAACAGAGAGAGGGAGTGGCCAAGAGACATTATCGTAAGGTTCAGAAATTACGAAGAAAAAGCAGAAATTTGGTCACAACTGATGAGGAGACCACCCTTGAGTTTTACAGATCTCGCCTGGGAAACTCTGGCAAGGAGGAGGCTGCTCAAACCACTGCTGGAGCAGCTGCGTATACAGAACATTAAATATCAATGGGGCTTCCCAGCGTGTCTCATTGGGCAGAAAGAGGGCATCTCAGCAAAGCTTACATTTCCAGAGGAATTAGAAGCCTT
Source organism: Rana kukunoris (assembly GCA_029574335.1). Taxonomy (NCBI): domain Eukaryota; kingdom Metazoa; phylum Chordata; class Amphibia; order Anura; family Ranidae; genus Rana; species Rana kukunoris. The sequence goes on from CM056051.1 coordinate 128,552,527, forward strand.
TTGTAATAAGCTGGGCCTCCCCCGCACCTTAAATACTGCACCGCAACATAACACCAATGACCAAAAGTAAAAGATTCCGGCGGGTCTGGGGGGAGAGAGGGTGGGATGGGGCGGGGGGACGGGGGAAGGCGGGGAACGGAGGCTTCTCTTTTCTAGCTCCCGGTCAGACCCCCCCCCCTCCGGAGCTCACCGGAAAGGGGGAATAGTGGCGGGGCAAGACCCACCTCAAACAAGAGAACCGTGGGAAAGGGAGAATGAGGGATCCATGGTTCAGAGGTCCTTTTGTTCTGTGGGGTGGGTAGGGGGGGTGTGGAGGGGAGAGGGAGGGGGGAAGGGAATGTGACTCCCAACAGGAGGTGGAAGGGGATTTATCGCTGTAGAATAAGAAAGAGATGGCAGTAATCAAATTTCTGTCTTATAATGTTAAGGGTTAAATTCCGCGACCAAAAGACATAGGGTAATTGAAAAAATTAGGCAATACAGCGCCGACGTGGTTTTTCTTCAAGAGACACATCTTTCCTTAGACTCAAATGTAAAATTAGGTTCCTTTTCCTATCCAGTATGGTTTTTACGGGGATTCCATCTCGAAACGGGCCAGGGGCATGGCAATAGGGTTTGCAAGGGACATGAGATTTATTGTGGAGGATAGAATAACAGATCCCGAAGGAAGATTTTTATTTTTAAAGGGTAAATTCGGAAGCACTACCTACACGCTTGCGAATATATACGCTCCTAATGTAGGGCCTGTAAAATATATAAAAAAAAAGGGGGAGAAAAGGACCGGGGAAAGGGACTGTATGGCCCACTAGGGGCCTAAAGGGGTTACTTGAAGCAACAAAAGTAATGATCAGAAGTATTTAAAGATACAAAACAGTATTTATTAATATGTATCAAAGTTAAAATTATGTACAGCACGACTATATTGGAACCCATGTACTGGTCGCCTACCTATGTGGGCTGACCACTATGCAAATCAAAAAGAAAAGAACAAATAACACTTAAACAAGACTATGGACAAACACATACAAACTATGCGCGCTGTCCGGACACTCTAGTGTTCAGCCCTCACTATGGATACACTCTTGAAAAGTTATATTTTTTGATGCGGTCATCATAGTAGATGAAGATTATAAAGAAGGTGGGGGGGGTTAGTGTATATCCCCTCCCAGGAGGTCCGCCAAAAAAAATCAAAATTACAGTGTAATCCTATATGTAGGGGCTGGAAACCGGCTAGATAGAAGGGGGTAGGGAGGAGAAGGGAGGGAAGTGTGGAGGTAGGAAATTGGCTGCGTGACTAATTTTAGTCATGCCGCTAATTAACCAAGATACATATTGAGCTGTTGTCTATGGAGTAAAATACCAACTGAAGTGAAGGGCCACAGAGGAACAATAAAAAGTCTAGCAGTGATTGGCTCTATAAGTGTTTCCGAATGGCCAGCGCTTATTAATTGTCCTTAGGCAGTTGTTGATTCAGAGGTAATCAAAGCTCAAGAGGTGAAGAACTGGTAGCAGGTTACAGTCCATCATAATCGTATATCATTTATGGACAGATTTTTATCATTCACAATATTTTCATGTAACGACTACTTTCAGCAAGGCTTATTCTAAGCTGTTATAATGATTGAGCTCATTGCAAATCATTCATGGGTTCTGTGGCAGTAAGAGGAATAACACCATTGATACATTACCACCTCCTTGGCTGCGCGATCTGCCTCACTCTTTTTGAAAATCCATATATTAGTGAAGCTGTGTCAGATGACATATTTAGCCATGGGGCTGGAGCGTTGATTGCGCCTCGATGTAGTGTGATCAGATAGTGATCAGGCTGGTTCAACTTGTTGCCTTGAATCATCGGCTTGTATTCTTCCAGCTCCAATGGTACGGCAGCATTTGGTGGGGGGCTGGTATTATTCGCCTGCAGATTCTATCTTCCTCCGTTCTCCGTGCGAGCCAGCCGGCTTCCGGGGTCACGTGATCACGCTAGCTGGTGACGTCGACGCGTTTCGCCTTGCACACTGGCGTGGCTTCGTCTCGGACGTATTGAACGTCAGAAGGAATGTTGATTTATATGCATCCCTTCCGGCGTTACTCACCAATTACAAAGAAGAGGTAAATGTTATGTCATTATTTTATGACATCAAATTTGTCTTGTAGCATTCTTTTCGGATTCATGCTGGGTCATAAGGAACAGCAGAGTTCCGTGTTGTATTTATCTCGTTTGAAAGGAACAGCTAGCCGTTGGTGCGGATTAGGGTCAAATTGCAAAGTTGCAATATTCCGCCCTACACTGCTAGTTGGCCATTACTGAGGCACGAGGGAACCTATTTTTTCCTCAAAAATCATTGTGTTCATATACAATGCTAAGGGGGGGGAAAGTGACAAAAAGGAAGGTAACTTGGGAAAATTGGGAATTAGGGAAAGGGAAAGAGGAAAGGAAAAAACAAGAGGAATCAACATATAACATGAACTCACAATGTGGCCTTTTCCTGTGTGATCTATAGGCACACTGGAAGTGCATGATGGAGGAATAGTATGGTAAATTCAAATTGGCTAATGGGGGAGAGCAGGAAACAGAAGTGACAGAAAATTTAAAGAAAATAGTAGGCATGTGCAAAAGTGAAAAATTCGTTTCGTTTCGTTTCAATTCGTCATTTAATAAATTTCGTTAAGTTAGGTTCGTTACATGTGTTGAATTCGTTTTCGGAATTCGTTCGTTTTCGACCGAATTTCGAAAAATCCAGTCGAAATCTAAAATATTTCGACCGTTTTTCGAATTCGTTCGTTTTCGACCGAATTTCGAAAAAAAACGTTCGAAATCGAAAATATTTCAACCAGATTAGAAAACAAATAGTCTCTTTTCGAATAGAATTTTTTTCGAATTAAATTCGAAAATATTTTTTTTTTTTTTTTTTCGAATTCCGATCGAATTTAGTCCGCGGGTATTCGATTCGGAATTCGAAAAAAAATTTTTTTTCGATTTCGACCATTTTTTTTATTTTTTTCGAAATTTGGTCGAAAATGAACGAATTCCGAAAACGGTCGAAATTTTTCGCTAATATAGCAATTCGGGAATTCGTATGCATCCGAATGTCCGAATAATGGAAAATTCGTCCGAATTTCGATTCGGAACGAAACGAAATGCACATGCCTAGAAAATAGTAATAATAACAGAAAAATCCAAGGACCAGTAGATTATACCTTCCCTATGGATGTTTTTGTTCTGTAAGGTAGCTAGATATGGGTGTTTTATCGCTCAACGAGAGAGGTTTTAGGAGTGGTACAGTATTTCCATTGGTGAATTATATATAATATAATGTATGCCAGGCATGTTGTAATAATTAGGGGTCCAAGAAAATCTGTAGGTTTAATTCGGTGTTGGAGTCCCACCGGGACCAAAGATTTGAGGTGGTATACCCACCATTTTTCCTTCTGTTGGAGGATGCGATCAAAGTCGCCACGTCTATTAGGTACTTTAAGTGCATATATGCCCTTGACCGTTAGGCCTTTTGAGCATCTGTTGTGATATTGGGCAAAGTGTTTTGCAAGGGGCTTTTCAGGCTCTTTCTCCTTATCGTTAATCTCACGTAGGTGCTCCCCCAGGCGGACCTTCAGTGCGCGCTTGGTTTTGCCCACATATATTTTGGGACAAGGACAAGTGATGACATAAACAACTCTTGTGGTCGAGCAGTTAATGAGACCCCTTATTTCATAGGAGTCATGACCAAGTGCATCAGTGAAGGTCGAGCTCCTGTCAACATATGGACATATTTTACACCTGTTGCAAGGGAACATTCCAAGTGTCCTTGGATATTTGGATAACCAGGTGGTTTCTGGTTCTTTGGTGAATTCTGATTTTATCAGAATGTCTCCTATGCTCCTGGCTCTGCGCGCCACTAGTTTTGGGGAGTCACCTACAATATTCATCAAAGTAGGAGCATTACACAGTATGCCCCAGTGTTTGGCAAGTACCTTGCGTACACTGTCCCATTGTGAGCCATACGGTGTAATGATTCTGATTGGTTCAGTTGGTTGCGAGTTAAGTCTATCAACCGTCCTTTTCTTGGTGAGAAGGTCCAATCTATTGCGTATCGCTGCTCTTTTTTTATTTGGCCATGGGAATATCCACGCTCACGAAAGCGTGCATAAAGGTCTTGGCTTTCGCGTTTGTAGTCAGCCGGGTTTGAGCAATTTCTTTTGATACGAAGGAATTGACCGACTGGTATACCATTTTTCAGCCAATGGGGGTGATGGCTAGAGGCATGTAACAAGTTGTTAGCTGCCGTATCTTTACGGAATGTACAGGTGTGAAGTTGATGCTGTTTCCTAGTTATTTTTAGGTCTAGGAAGGAGAGATGTTCCTCATCAAAAGTGTATGTGAGGTGGATGTTTCTGGCATTGGTGTTAAGTTCTCCCATGAACTGGTGTAGTTGTTCAGTTGAGCCATGCCAGAGCATCAACACGTCATCGATGTACCGCCACCACGTAAGTACGTGGGTGCGGTACATCGGCGACGTGTATACATCCTCCTCCTCCCAGATTCCTAGATGGAGGCAGGCGTAGGCAGGTGCCCAGGGTGCCCCCATCGAGGTACCTCTTATCTGGTGGTAGAATGTAGTCAGGAACTGGAAGAAATTGTTATATAGTGCAAAGTGTAGCATCTCTACCAGAAATTCATTCTGGGGTCCAGATGCCGGGTATGTCATTTCAAGAAATTTCTCCACAGCTGCTATTCCCACCGCGTGTGGTATCGATGTATATAAAGATTCTACATCGATACCTACAAGTAGTACATTGTCCATTTGTCCTTCCATGTCTAGTTCATTAAGTTTACCCAGGACATGTTGTGTGTCCTGGATAAAGGATTTGAGTTCAGTCACCATTTCTTTTAACAGCAGATCAAGGTACTTGCCCAGTCGTTCAAGGGGACCATAACAGGCTGACACTATAGGTCTGCCAGGAGGTTCATTTAGGCTTTTGTGCACTTTGGGGATAATATAGAATGTTGGTATATTATATTCTTGGACCCCTAAATAATTAAATTCTTTTATCGTCAGTAGACCTTCATCCTTGGCCAATTTTAATTTTTGATTCAGCTGTTTTACAAGGCCAGGAAAGGGGTTATCCTCAAGTTTCTTATAGGTAGTTAGGTCATTAATCAGGCGTTTAGCTTCTCGTTCATATTGTTCTTGTTTTAGGAGAACTACATTGCCACCTTTGTCACTATTTTTTATAACTATGCTTTTGTTGTTTTGTAAGTTTTTCAAAGCACAGCGTTCATCATGAGTCAGGTTATCTGTTATTTGATGTGACCAGTCGATTTTTTCAAGGTCCGTTTGGACCATGTCGAGGAATAGATGTAGCCACCTATTTTTCGATATTGGGGGCATTTTAAGGGACTTAATTTTAAGGTTGGCTCGTCGAATGAGGGTTGAGGTCTCCTCATTGTGTAAGTTGTTTTCGTCCAATAGGGAATTTAAGATATCCAACATTCTTTGGTCATCAGGACTAACTATGTCTAGGGGTCCTGGTGTCACCTCTGCCTTTGTATAGAGTGATCGAAAGAACACTTTACGAAGAAATAGGACAATGTCCTTGTAGACCGTAAATTCGTCCATATTGGACACCGGTGAAAAGGACATGCCCTTCTGCAATAGGCTGAGGTGGCTAGGGGTCAGTTGGAGGTCAGTCAAGTTGATAACCTTCAAGTCACCTCCGTCTTGCATTGGCTGTTTCTCTAGGGATTTAGTTATTTTTTCTGACTCCTGGTGTAGCGTTGGTGCGTTGTTTTTGTGAATTGACTTTTTTGGGAGCTGGATTTTGGGGACAACTTTGAGATGTTTTCCTGTGGTGCCCCCTGCTGGTCTAAAAAAATCACTGATTTTGTGGTGCCCTCTTCAGTGTCACTATTTGATACTACGTTTTCGTGATTGCGATCGGGGAATATGACCCCTAGATTTGCTTCGTCCACGAGGGATAGTAAGATCAAAGATTTCGTTTTTTTCAAAGTCAGTCACATCACGTCTATATTTCCCCTGTTTGGTAATTTTTAAATTTAATTGTGCCTTTTCAATTTCCTTTTTTAATTGATCATTTTGTTTAGTAAATTCGTCCTGGTCTTTTAAAGATTCTAATTCCTCTGCACTTGTTTTAATCTCTTGTTGTATAGATAGCAGTTGTAGCTTCTCCTCCTCAACTATCAATTTCATTACTGTGAGGCCATGATCTATGCACAATTCCTTCCATTTAGGGAGGAAAGTTTCTGTATGCAGATGTTCAGCTGGAATTAACCTTTCTCTTAAACCTCTCGGTATTATTCGTTGAGCGATGTATGTTTCAAGTGAAGTTACATCCCATTTTCTGTTTAAATGTTTTAGTAAGTTTTTTATGTTCTTTAAATTTATTTTTTATCTCTTCATCAAGGTCAAAAGTTTGGGGGGTGTCACTATTAAACGCCGTTTGGATTTCCTGATCAATCTCCTCACTTAATACAAGGGCCTGTAAAATGCCTTAATAGGATCCTGAGCAAACGAAAATTGTTTTCCGAGGGCTACACGATAGTGATGGGCGATTTTAATTTCGGCATAAACCCAGGAGTCCATAGTACGTCCCGTGTACAGGGGAAGAATTGTATGTGGTTACAAAAATTTAAACGGAAAATGCATGAAAGCCAGTTGGTGGCCGTATGGAGGATGCTACATCCAAGGTTACAGGACTACACCTTTTTCTCCCCTGTACACGGGACCTACTCTAGGATAGACTATATCCTAGTAGACCATAGGCTACTAGATAAGGTGGTTGAGGCTAAAATCGAAATAACGACCCTTTCGGATCACGCCCCAATAACCATGATAATGGAAATCTCCCCACAACAAAATCATACACCTACCTGGCACCTAAATGAAAATCTGATGAGAGATGAGGACAGGGCGAAGAAGGTGGAACAAGAACTCAAACATTTTTTTTTAACAAATGACAAAGGGGAAATTTCAGGCGCTACCCTATGGGAAGCGCACAAAGCTTATATTCGAGGAATACTAATCGCTGAGGGGGCCAGGAAAAAAAGAGGAAAGCAGGAAGTATGTGACCCTAGTTAAAGAAATAGCGCACCTGGAACAAGTTCACAAAATTGAGAGAACGCAAGAGGCCTACCATAAGTTAATGCTAAAAAGAGAGGAATTTAGAGAGGTCCTAGAACTAATAACAATTTTTTTTTTTAACAGCATAGTAAAGGAGAGATATATCTGGGGTAATAAACCTAGCAGATACTTGGCGAAAATGGTTAAAAAAAAAAGCAATCTAGAAACTATATCGAGAAGATAAAAAAAAAAAACAGATTTGGTATACACCACCAATGAAATAGCAGAGACCTTTTAAAGACTATTACGAAGAGCTGTACACGATTGATCAGGGGGGTCACCAAATCGGAGATAGAGACTAAAATCAGAGATTTTATCTCAAAATCAGGGATATCTAAGATAAAGGAAATAGATAGATTTAATATGGACAAACCAATAACGGAAGTAGAAATCAAAGAAGCTTTAAAAAATACGAAGGCGGGAAAAAGCCCAGGCCCAGATGGCTTCATGGCCCTGTACTTGAAAAAATTTGGCAACATTTTGATACCTAGGCTATGTAAATATTTCAATGGGCTGGGTCTAGAATACGAAACAAGTAGGGAAGCTCTAGCCGCTTCAATTACTATCCTATTAAAAGAAGGTAAGGACAGTTCGCTCTGCTCAGGATATAGACCAATATCGCTTCTGAATGCAGATATCAAAATATTTGCAAAAATCCTAGCAGAGTGACTAAAAAGAGTTATGTCCTTACTGGTCCACCCAGACCAGACCGGATTCATCCCCGACAGAGAGAGTAAAGACAATGGAATAAGAGCACTCCTCCTAATCCAGAAGTTAAAAATAGACAGGGTTCCAGGTCTACTCATGTCGGTGGATGCCGAAAAGGCCTTCGATAGGGTAGACTGGGGCCTTATGTTTAAAACCCTAGAGGCGATGGGCTTCGGGGACAGGATGATTAGCTGGGTGAAAACACTCTACCACCATCCTACGGCAAAAATTAAAATCAACGGCACCCTATCTGCCCCCTTTAAAATGAAAACGCGCCAGGGTTGCCCCTTGTCCCCCCTCCTCTTTATCCTGTCCCTGGAGCCGTTGTTATCTACGATTCGGAATAACCCTGAAATCAGCGGGGTAAAAGTCGGGAACGAGGAACACAAACTATCGGCGTTTGCCGATGATATTTTATTCTATATTACTAACCCACAGACCACTATCCCATCCTTAGCCAAGGTACTCCAACAGTATGGTACCGTCTCAAATTTCAAAATGAATGAGTCAAAAACTGAAATTTTGAACATAAATTTAAATGAAAAAGAAGAGAAGATTATTAGAAGGAGATGTGTATACCCCTGCATAAAAGAGCTAAAATATCTAGGTATAAAATTAACAAGATCAGATAAGGAAATGTATAAAATTAATTGTATCCCTCTGTTAAACGAGATCAAATCGGATATTAAAAAAATAAATAAACCAATCTCTTGGATAGGACGTATTAATACCTTAAAGATGTTCCTGGTTCCTAAGATCCTCTATAAATTCCAAATGATGCCTATAGCCCTCCCCCAACAATTCCTGAGGACATTAAACTCAATCTTGATGAACTATGTGGAAAAACAAAAAACATAGAATCTCACTAGCAATCTTAAAACAAGAAAAGATCAAAGGGGGACTTGCCGTGCCGGATATAAGAGATTACTATAAAGCGGCAGTATTGTCTCGGGTAGTAGAGTGGGCCAGAGATCGACGAGAAAAAAGATGGGTACAAATAGAAAATGCACAATCTAAAGCACAATTGAGCACTATAATATGGATCCCCGCACAATATAGAGCACTAAATAAAAAAACTTTCGACATAACACGAGATACACTGAGATTATGGGATAGAGTTCACAAAAAAATAGATGAGGGTTACAACTCACCCCTCATAAATTTGAAGGAAAACCCATACTTTGCACCGGGGGAGGAAAAAATTGGGGGGAATTGGATTAAAATAAAGTACACTTAGGTGAAATAATAAATTAGTAGAATTATGGGGTTTGAGGAGTTGAAACACAGGCCAGAAATCTGGATTCTGGATGAATGGCGGTATACCCAGCTATGCCACTTTGTGCAACACCTTCCGCACCCTCTGCGGACGAGCTCAGAGCTCACCCCGTTGGAAAAACTGTGCAAAAAAGAAAATTCAAAAGACAGTGTCGAAACTATACAAGATCTTGGTAAAGGTAGACGCGCTGGTGGAGCCGCCCTTTGTCCAGAAATGGGAAAGAGAACTGGGGTCATTAAGAGGGGATAACACTTTCGAAAAGTTAATGAAATGGACCCATTCTTCTGCCATCGATACGAGAACCGCGGAGTCAAATTACAAATGTATCTCGGGCTGGTATGCCACGCCAGATAAAGTGAGCAGATTCAGCGTAGGAGAACCTGGTAATTGTTGGCGGGGATGCCCTGAAAAAGGAACTATGGCACATCTGTGGTGGCTGTGCCCAAAAATTAAAAAATTCTGGCAACAAATCATAGAGCAAATAAAAGAGATTACGGGGAAAGAAATAAAAAACGACCCGTGGGCAGTTTTATTCCACGGTGGGCAAGCGGGGATAACAATGTATAAAAAATCTCTCACCCCACCTTCTCAACGCAGCAAAAAGGCTTATTCCTAAGAACTGGCAGAAAGTAGAAACACCAATGATGTGGGAATGGATCAATGCGGTGGAGGAGACCTATAGAATGGAAGAGCTGAGGGAGATGGTGGGGGGGACCAGGAAAATCAGGTTTTTAAGGAAAAATTGAAAAAATGGCAAGTGTACAAAAAGTCGTGGAGTTATGTGGAAAACCTGAGGGTAGACAGTCATTGGAACTAGAAAACACAAATTGGAAAACAGAAACACAATTAGTAACAAAGAAGGTCTTCTCGTTCTTGATTCCTGTTGGGGGTCACGTGGGAGGGGGGGGGGATGGGTGAATGTTAAGACTGGATAGCCGAACAAACTATCCATTGCCATATATAAAAAAATAAAAAAAAAGAATGTATTAAAGTGCATAAATGCTCCTAAAGTTAAATGCATCATTTGGCTATGGCCTGGTCGTTAACCATTCCCATCAGAAGACGCTCCCGTTGAGGTATTAACTTTCATGGTTGGCCTGGATGTCTCTGTGAGATGGTTGTAGTTCCATCATTGTTACATTTTTGTATCGCTTTTGCTACAGTATTTTTGATTGATAAGTAAAGCTTTACTTATCTTCTTGTAGCTTTGTGATATTTCTCTATGTGGTGCCATTGCTGACAGCATGAAATGGGAGGAGGTTTTATTTAAGCAACGCCCGTTTATAAACAACTGTCTGCTGGACACCTGTTTAATAGATTATTAGACTTGCCTGTATTTGAATTCTTGTTAATAAGGGCCCTTTCACACGGCGCGGACCGTTTTTCGGTCCGCTCCGTGTGTGTCCGTCGGCTCAGCGGGGGGTCCCGCTCAGCTGTCGGCGGACAGGGCGGTCCCTGCACACTGTGCAGGGACCGCCCTGTCTCTCCTCCGCTATCCCCTATGGGGAATCGGATGGAAACGGATCGTCTGTCCGTTTGCATCCGATCCGATCCACCTGACGGAAGAAAAATAGGGTTTTCTTCCATCCGCAAAACGGATCCAGACGGACGTGGATCGTAGGCGGACGTTAGCGGATGCATCATCCGCTAACGGATCCCCTCCCATAGGGCCCCATTCTAAGTCTGTTTACGGACTTAGAAAAAGCGGATCGTTCGTCCGCACGTGTGAAAGGGCCCTAAGGGTTTTGTTGTCTATAAAATTTAGCTTTTGCTCCTAAGACTTTTATTGGGGTGTATTTTTATTTTTGTAACATGGTCTTGAATAAATTTGTTAGGGAAAAATACTTGTTGTGTGTGCAAATTAACAAATGGTTCCATGCAATGGGCCGCATTTTGTGGGAATATTTTGTAGTATAGTGACCCATAGAAAATGTTGATTCTATAAGCAATGTAAAGGTTTTCTGACAAATCTGTTGGGGTGTACTCATTTATGTGTATATGTGTGGTACTAGTCCAGTTGTAGCACACGTGACCACAAAATATAATGGTTTAAGTAGGTTTTTTTTTTTTTTTATTAATTTCTTGAGCGTGATTTTTTATTTTTTTTTAATCTGATCTTTTATTTCATATCAGACTAAAACATTCTAGAATAAATATTTATTTAAAGCTACATATACTTTATATGAACAGTTCCAATTATATTTCAGAGTTCAGATAGCCTGAAAATCCAAACACTAACGTACATCCAAGATGAGTATGAATTTGAAATGACTTGCTGGTATTGGTTGTAATCCATCATGATACTGTATATCCTGATAGAATGATGTATCCTAAACATGGACAAAGCTTAATTGATATGGTTCATATGTATAACTTGTGCACCTTTGCACGCATATGTAGCTAATATGTAAATGCTAGAGGATAATTGAGGGGACACGGTAGGCCTCCTAGATTGGGAGCTGCCAAAGCGTGTTCCAAATCCATCCTATATGAACAAGCTGTTTAGTATGGATGACACTAAAATATGTAAAGGGGTGAAATCCAGTACCAGCAGTGAAGATACATTAGTCATTTGCCAACAGAAAATACTGAATGCAAGACTATGCAGGTATCTTGGATCGTTAATTTTTCAACAAATGTGGTACAGGCAAACCGCCATGTCTCCAATAATGGAGCATATAATGTATGTAAAGTTCCAATCAGGCAATAGTACATACAGCAGTGACTTATAGCAAAGACTTCAGCGCATTCACACATATACGATGATGCATGTTTTAACTGCAGGCTTATAAAACCAGAGTGTCCGTGAAAGCCCATAGGTGGGATAGTGGATGGATGAAGGTCCAGCTAGATTGGTGGCACAAAACACCTTTCACAGTGGCTTCCTCAGAGGCGTGTGACTTTGTATGCTCATAGCGAAGGTCCCTTATATTACAGAAAATCGAATGCCGGCTAACACTGATCCCAGCATTATATCGGTGTTCCGTCCATCAAGGACAAGGACTAGGCAGGGTTTTGTTACAATGGAAGGCCGTCGACTGCAGCATGACACAGGGATGCTCGATTCGATCACAGACGAGGTGGAGGCGGGGCTTTGTTACAATGGATGGCCGCTGACTGCAGCATGACACAGGGATGCTCAATCACAGACGAGGTGGAGGCGGGGCTTTGTTACAATGGATGGCCGCTGACTGCAGCTTGACACAGGGATGCTCGATCAGATGAGGTAGAGGCGGGGCTTTGTTACAATGGATGGCCGCTGACTGCGGCATGACGCAGGGATACTCGAGTATAAGCCGAGGGGCTTTTTTTTTTTTTTTTTAAATGAGCTGAAAAAGTTGATAGATATAGATCTCTCTATCAACTTTTTCAGTAATATATATAATATATACTAAAAAAATATATAATATAATTATATGTAGCGCTAACCCCCACAGGAGCCGCTGGATAGATTTGGGACGGCCTGTTGCCTCTATAGCTTCGATGTCTAGGGTAGTTGAAGAGAGTAGCAATGATGGAATGTCCAAACAGTAGATGTCTTTTCTTGTGCTTTATTTTAACCAAAACGGTAAAACAATAAACCTTGAGGTGAATAAGAAAAGATGGATGAGGAGAAGAGTAACAGATTCAGGCTTACGTTTATCAGAAGCAGTCCTGCTCCAAACGACACTTTGCTTTCGTCGCCACTCCAGCCGGAGTGGGTATAGTGTACCTGGACAGGCCTCTCACACCAACCTGGCAGCCAGGGTATCACTCGTAACCTTAGGGGAAAACAGGCCTCTGCCACAGACCCTCCACTAGAACGTAGGTCATGAAGTAAATCTTCCTTAGTGAATTTAGTGCCTGAATCAGACCTTAGGTAGTTGGTCATCGACTGACAGGTTGCTGACATCCAACCTCCCAGTGTCCGGTATCCTCGATTCGCTCCAGTGCTGTTGGATCACCAGCCTCTCATTGGTGCTCCTCAACTGGACTTCAAGTTGGAACCCCAGTCGATCACTGGGGTCCCGCCAAAACTTCAGTTGCTCCGGGCCGACATGGTCCCAAAACCAGGATCTCTGCGTGGCACCCACGCCCCGGCCAGGTAGGCCATACCGCTTGGGGCACGGTGATGTATGGTCACCCTTAAGGTGGGTTCCGCACCAGGAACAAGAGCCCCGCCACATGGCGTCTGTCCCAGAAGTACTCTCCCCTAGCATGCCCCGTGAGGGAAAACCCCTCCTGATTGGCTGCTGGCAAGAGACACCCCAGCCTAGACTCCACTGCTGCCACTTATTGCCCTGGGATGTAACAACACCCCAGGGACAACAGAATGAGCCCACAGCACAGCCCAGCTGAAACAGAGACCCAACTTGGTCAAATCACTGGATGAGAGCCAAGTAACTCTCTCATCCCCCTTAAATTTAGGAATAGCACCTGTAATGAAAGTACACAGGCGCTACATATAGATATCGGAGAAGGAGTCATGAGGCCCATGCTAACTGTGGAGAAGCTGCAGAGATCCACAGCTCAGATGGAAGAAGCTGTCCACAGGACAACTATTAGTCGTGCACTCCAAGTCTGGCCTTTATGGAAGAGTGGCAAGAAGAAAGCCATTGATAAAAGAAAGCCATAAGAAGCCATGTGGGGGACATGGCAAATATGTGGAAGAGGGTGCTCTGATCAAATGAGACCAACATTTTACTTTTTGGCCTAAAAGCAAAACGCTATGTGTGGCATGAAAACTAACACTGCACATAACCCTGAACACATCATCCCCACCATGAAACATGGTGGCAGTATTATGTTGTGGAATGGTTTTCTTCAGCAGGGACAGGGAAGCTGGTCAGAGTTGATGGGAAGATGGTGGATGCCAAATACAGGGCAATCTTAGAAGAAAACATGTCTGAGTCTGCAAAAGCCTTGAGACTGGGGCGGAGGTTCATCTTCCAGCATGACGACACTAAACATACAGTCAGAGCTACAATGGAATGGTTTAGATCAGGGGTCTCCAAACTACGGCCCTCCAGTTGTTCAGGGACTACAATTCCCATCATGCCTAGTCATGTCTGTGGATGTCAGGATTTTACAAGGCCTCATGAGATGTGTAGATCCGCAACAGCTGGAGGGCCATAGTTTGGAGATCCCTGGTTTAGATCAAAGCATATTTATGTGTTAGAATGGCCCAGTCAAAGTCCAGACCTAAATTCAATTGAGAATCTGTGGCAAAACTTGAAAATTGGATATCCAGACACTCTCCATCCAGTCTGACAGATCTTGAGCTATTTTTCAAAGAAGAATGGGCAAAAACTTCACTCTCTAGATGTGCAAAGCTGGTAGAGAAATACGCAAAAAAGACATGCAGCTGTAATTGCAGCCAAAGGTGGTTCTACAAAGTATTGACTCTGGGGCTGAATACAAATGCACGCCACACTTTTCAAATCCATGTATCATTTTCCTTCCATTTCACAATTATATGGCACTTTGTGTTGGCCTATCGCATAAAATCCCAATAAAAATACATTTAAGTTTTTTGGTTGTAACCTGACAAAATGTGGAAAATGTCAAGGGGTATGAATACTTTTGTAAGGCACTGTACCTTTAGCCCCTTAGCATTTTTCGTGTTTTTTGTTGCCTTACAACCTGGAATAAACATGGATTGTTTTAGAATTTGCATCATTTAATTTACAGAACATGCCCACAACTTTGAAGATGTGTTTTTTTTTTTTTTTTTTTTTTAAGCAAACGAATGTGACAATATAACAGAAAAGGTCAATGTGCATACCTATTCGCCCCCCCTAAAGTCAATATTTTGTAAAGCCACCTTTTGCGTGTCCAAGTCGCTTTGGATAAGTCTCTATGAGCTTGCCACATCTTTCAAAACTGCTCCAGCTCTTTCAGGTTGGATGGTTTGCACTTGTGAACAGCAATCTTTAAAGGGGTTGTAAAGACAAAAATATTTTCCTCTTAAATTAAAGTCTGACAGTAGCTGAAAAAGTAATGTTTTGCATTATAACTGTTTGATACCTGTTGAAATCGAGCTGTTTTATTCACTTCCGTCACTCCTGAATTGTTGTTCTCACTGACTTCCTGGTTTGCGGTGCTCATTCATTTTTGCTACATCACGGCCTAATGGGAACTACAGTTCCCATTAGGCTTAGCCTCCATTCCTGTTAGGGAAAAGAGAGCATCTTCACGCAGGGCTGTAGTCATAGGGAGGGGGTGAGCACATTCTGCTTTTCACCATGGAAAACAGCTCAGATGCTGGTGGAAAGCAAGAAGAGGAGAGACAGGAAATGGCATTTTCAAACCTGAATTACTGTATTTTGGAGGTCAAAAGTAAAAATTAGGTAAGTGATATTTAAATGCTCTAGCTTACAGCAATCCATTGATCTAATAAAAAATGAACCTTTAGTGTTCCTTTAAGTCTGACTACAGATTTTCTATTGGATTGAGGTCTGGGCTTTGACTAGGCCATTCCAACACATTTAGGTGTTTCCCCTATAAACCACTCAAGTGTGTTTGGGGTCATTGTCCTGCTGAAAGGTGAACCTCTGTCCTAGCCTCAAATCGCACACCGCATGGTACAAGTTTTGCTTGCTCAACTCTGAACAGTTTCCCAGTACCGACTGCTGAAAAACATCCCTACAGCATGATGCGTGTTCTTTGGGTTATGTCACATGTTGGGTTTGCTCCATACGTAGCGCTTTCTTTGGCCAAAAAGTTACATTTTAGTCTCATCAGACCAGAGCACCTTCCTCCATACATTTTGGGAGTCTCCCACATGCTTTTTCGCAAACTCAAAACATGCCATTTAGTTTTTTGCTGAAAGTAATGGCTTTCTTCTGGCCACTCTGCCATAAAGCCTGACTTTATGGAGCATATGGCTTATTGTCGCTATATGTACAGATACTCCAGTCTCTGCTGTGGAACTCTGCAGCTCCTCCAGGGTTACCTTAGGTCTTTGTGCTGCCTCTTATTAATGCCCTCCTTGCCTGGTCCGTGAGTTTTGGTGTGCGGCTGTCCGTTGGCAGGTTTTCTGTTGTGCCATATTCTTTCCATTTGGTTATGACCGATTTTATGGTTCTCCTAGGGATCATCAAAGATTTGGATTTTTTTTTATATATTACCTAACCCTGACTTTTACTTCTCAACAACATTGTCCCTTACTTGTTTGGACAGTTCCGTGGTCTTCATGGCAGTGTTTGGTTAGTGGTGCCTCTTTCTTAGGTGTTGCAGCCTCTGGGGCCTTTCAAAAAGGTGTGTGTATATCTAGTGACAGATCATGTGACACTTAGATTGCACACAGGTGCACATCATTTCACTAATTATGTGACTTCCGAAAGTAATTGTTTGCACTAGAGCTTTTTATGGGCATTATAACAAAAGGTAGTGAATACGTTCGCACATGACAATTATTATTTTTTTTTTTTCTGAAAAATTGATTTATGTATATATTTTTCTAATTTTACTTCACCAACTTAGACTACTGTGTTTTGATCCATCACATATAATTCAGATAAAAAAAAAAAAAAAAACATTGAACTAAAGGCTGTAATGTAACAAAATAGGTAAAAGCCAAGTGGGGTGAATACTTTTGCAATGCACTGTACCTCGATTCCACACTGTGCCTGTCTGCAGCAGCTCTCTCCTCTCTCTCTGCTCAGAGGCAGCAATGGATGCCAGCTGCTGGCAATCCTATTCTGTGAGCAGAGAGGGGCTTGGAAGATGAGCCTGTGTGTGTGTCATAAGATGCACACAGCCCCACCTGGGATCAAGCCTGTAGCAACTAACTTTGGTGCCGCACCGAGAAGAGTAGGAGCCCCGAGTGTTGGCGGAGGACCAGAGAAAAGGATGTCCGGCGCAGCTCTGTGCAACACCCTTGTACAGAGTAGGCAAGTATAACATGCTTGTAATTTTAGTAGAACTTTTTTTTTAATATATAATGTAAAAAACTAACTTTACAATCAATCCTTGTTTATGAATCTATTCAATATTGTAAATTCAGGTTAGATCGCGTTCAAATATTAATGCTGAGTGTATAAGCCTTATTGATCAAAACATGGCATAAATTGAACATTATTTCTGAACTTTCAGAATGCATCTGTTTTGCAAATGATTACTTTTATTTTTTTAGTAGGGCAGTTTATTACAATTCAAATGTTTAAATGACTCGATCTTCGTTGCATTGCAGTTGTAGCATAATAATAAAGTAATAGTATTAAAATAACTTTATCTCTTAACTTGATATGCATTTCATTTCTAGGAGACCCACCACAGGCAGCTGCATGGCTTGGGCAATGTATACTTTACCTCTTAATAATGATTGTGGAGAAGACCATAATAAGCCTCGTACTCCTCATTCCAGGATGGACAAAGGTAAACATTGACAAGTAGGGAAAAAAAATCTATATTTAATGGACATTATCCCAGTCCTTCTAGATCTACAGTGAGCAGAAGAATCCATTATAAATAGTAAAATGTATATACCGCTTCTCTCTTTATAGGATTAAGCCAGCAGTGAATCCGTGTAGATATATAAACACATTTTCATCACTAGGTGCTATTAAAAGAAAGTTATGCATTCTATTAAATAAGCATTAAGCCATAACTGGGCATTGCATAACTAGTGTACAGGGTTATGCTCTGGGACTGGTTTTACTTAGTTTCTTGTAGACTTTCAAATTGACTTTTCTGTGACTACAAAAAATATGGTTGATTAAAACTTATATGTATACATTAAAACTCTTATCAACTGTAATGGGAAATTAAATTCCATAAATTATTTTGTAACCCTGCCCCCTTTGCCCTCTCTAACATTTACATTAAATAAGGATGCAGACCTCAGACAAGTGCTGGCTGCAGAGTCTAGAAGAATCTCACTGTTAAACAGAACTACTTGATGCAAATTATGTGAAATGTAACAATATGTTTAATGGATGATATATGGATGGATGCATTTTTTTTTCTATGTGTAAATCACATCAGAAATTAGACTGTAAATATTACAATACAGCTTAAAATATCAGCTTAATACAACTGTACACTACTTTTAAAATGTACTGTATTTGTGTGTATTTGTATATGTGTATTTGTGTGTGTTTATTATAAATACATTGAAGAGTTAAAGGGGTGGTTCACCCAAAAACCTTTTTTTTAACATTAGATTGAGGCTCGTTTTGTCAAGGGGAATGGGGTGTTTTTATTTTTCTACAATCGAAGCAGTACTTACCGTTTTAGAGATGCATCTTCTCTGTCGCTTCTGGGTATGATCTTCTGGTCTGGGCGTTCGTATTTGATTGACAGGCTTCCGACGGTCGCATACATCGCGTCACGAGTAGCCGAAAGAAGCCGAAAGCCAGTGCGGCTCTATACGGCGCCTGTGCACTGTCGTTCGGCTACTTTAGAAAAATCGTGACGCGTCGGAAGCCTGTCAAATAGGAACGCCCAGTCCCGAAGACCATACCCGGAAGCGACGGAGAAGATGCATCGCTAAAACGGTAAGTACTGCTTCGATTGTAAAAAAAAAACACCCCATTCCCCTTGACAAAACGAGCCTCAATCTAATGTTAAAAAAAAGGTTTTTGGGTGAACCACCCCTTTAAAACCACTCTCAGGTTTTATTGTAGTTGGGAGATTGACTCTCCTTTTTTTTTCAAATGACTATTGTCTTTGGTACAGAGAGTGATAAGAAATGGAAAATTGTCTTGTTCTCTCCATAATAGGAAAACCTTCCAATAGGGACACCTGTTCCAGTGACCAGTATCCTAATTTCTTTTTAACAGAAGACCAGTATCTAATTTCTAAGAAAATCTTTACAACTTTTTGCTGCGACTAGGGCAAGTTATAGGAAATCTCTTAATAGTACATGGACCACAAAAAAAGACAGGGTTATTAATAATGGCATAATAAAAATAAAAAATAAAGCGGTGTTCTGCCTGCGGGAAAAAAAAAATGAGTCTACAAATTCTGTAGCTGCTGACTTTTAATAGACACCCACCTATCCAGGGAGCCTGCGATGTTGGCACCCCAGCCCATTTTCGGGTAGGCTGTGGGTGTGCTGCCATTTGTCATAAGGGAAACAGGCAGTGAAGCCTTTTGGCTTCACAGCTGGTTCTCTACTGCGCATGCACAAAGTGCACTGTGTTTTCCAATTTGCCCGGCGGCAGAGGAAGGACGTCGGGGGGCCGAACTTCTGAGGAACGGCATTGTCTCCCGAAAGTGCGAAAGGATTCCTGTCAAAAACAGATACCTGTTCCCCCCTCCCCCCTGAAAGGTGCTGCCAGGAGGAGGCAGCAGATAAGCAGAGGTTCCACTTTTAGAGATGTAAATATGTAGAAAAATGTTACTTCATCTTTTCATAAAAAAATTAAAAGTGAACTAAAGCCTTACAGCCCCCACACCCCCTGATTTCCCCAATTATCTACTTGAGTGATAGTTGAACAGTTTTTTACAATCCTGTTCTGGCTGACCAATAAGAACTGCTCTGATCCACTTCGGCATTCCTAAGGAATGAAGAGGAAGAAGAGCGCCATTTTTAAACTTCTACATCAGACTGTGTGGACTCTAAGGGCCAGATTCAGATGCAGGCGGGCGTAGCGTATCTCAGATACACTACGCCGCCGTAACTTGCAGCGCCAGGTTCCTTATTCAGAAACAACTTGCACCGTAAGTTACGGAGGCGTAGTGTAAATGTGTCGGCGTAACCCCGCTCAATTCAAATGTGGAAGATGGGGGCGTGATTTATGTAAAATCCACATGACCCCATGTAAATGACGTTTTTTTTTTTTAACGTTGCATGCGCCGTCCGTGGACGTATCCCAGTGCGCATGTGTGAAAATCACATCGGAAATACTCATTGATAGCGGCGTGAACGCAACTTACGCCCAGCCCCATTCCCGAACGATTTACCCAAACGACGGAAAATTTGACGCTGTCCCGACGTCCATACTTAACATTGCCTGCGCTTCATATAGCAGGGGTAACTTTACGCCGGAAAAAGCCTTACGCAAACGACGCAAATAGATACGCCGGGCGCAACTACGTACTTGAATTGGCGTATCTACCTAATTTGCATATTCAACGCATAAATCGGAAGCGCCACCTGTCGGCCAGCGTAAATATGCAACTAAATTACGACAGCGTAAGAGACTTGCGCCGCTCGTATCTTGGCTAAATTCCGGCGTATCTTGTTTTCTGAATACAGAAAAAAGATGCGCCGCCGCATCTTAGAAGTTACGCAGTGTATCTCGAGATACGCCAACGTATCTTCTTTCTGAATCTAGCCCTAAAACTGTATATCTCTCACAGAGAAAAGTACAGCAGGGGTGGAGGAGAGGGAGTAGGGTGTTCATTCACCTTTTAATTTTTTCTGAAAAGGTAAACTTGCATTTTAAAGCAGCGCCACATTACTTCATCAATACCATCCTCTATTCTTTGCAGCGTTATGTTAAAAAAAGAAAGGCAACGATGCTGTTAAAGTGGATTATTTCAGGTGTAAAGTGTACAGTAGTTAATGTTTTGGGAGTGCCACAATCACTTCCTCTCATCAAAGGGTGCAGTAGTTAATGTTTTGGGAGTGCCATCATCCCTTCCTTTCATGCATGGAATATGACACATTTACGATTGTATAGTTCACTTCTGAAGAATCCCTCTGGTAACTACATAAAAGCCATCCACTTTTTTTTTTTGGTCTGTAAGTATTCTCCTCCATCCCGACCACTTGGCTCCACAGTGTGCCCTGATGGGCTTGTTTTGTTCCCTATGGATCCCTGTGGTGCTTCATAGGAAGTAGACCCACCCCTGCTAATAAATAAATAAATAAATGTGTCCAGTTTTATAAAATATCGGTCTGATTATCGTGTGTTCTACACATGAGCCACTTGGGGCCACTTGAAAACCTAATGTGCAGCAGATGTCTATGAACTGGCTTTGTGTATATGGGATCCTGATTATATGCTGTAAATGTGTCCTTATTCTCCATTCTACTGTGTAATATGTTATTGTATCTCCATTTTAACGTTCCAATAACTATGTTTGGACTCTGGCTGGGAAAGCTCTGAAGTGACAGGTCTGTTTGTACAGACTATATCCCTCACTCTTTGTGTTTTCTCTGTGCAGCTTCAGGAAATTCTGCTGGACTACATTCCAGATCCCAAGCTGGAGCTTGTCCTGGTAATGCTGGTGGTGCCTTTTATAGTCAATGTGAGTACAGTACTTGTAATTGCATAATAATGCCCTTATTTAGAGGATTCTCTCTAAGCCTCTTACCCTGGGAAAGTGTTTGAACAGTGTCTATGCAGTCACAAAAGATGTTGCGTCAGTTAATACGGTTTACCATACTATATCACATATTTATACCTTAGTAATGATGGTCATTATCCCTGGTCTTAGTATATTTCAGTATCTTATATCAAACCTAATGATTAGCATTTAGTCTATTTAGGCTTATTATGTTGCCAGTAATTGCTTGCCATTTTGTAAACTGTGGTCAGCTTGGAGGGTTCTGAGATCATTAATCTACATGTTATTAGTAAGGATGAGGTTAGAGTTTGCAGTTGCCATGAGTTCAAGGCAAATCCTGGAGGTTCGCTGGTTCATGGTCCCAGTGAATTTATGTGCCGATTCCCAAGGGAGATTTTTTTTTTTTACACTATGGCCTTTGAACTTTGAGGAGCAGGATTTAGAAGTGTCAGTAAGTGGGGCTTTTGGTTAGGACGGCCATCTCACTATAAAAATGAGGACACAGAGCAGCCATAAAATAAAATGTGCATTTTGCAATGCAGTTGCACTAATTTTCCCCAGAGTTGTGGTAAAGTTCTGCTGATTTTCACCATCCAATCATGTGCAAGCAAAAATGCTATATTTTGTATTTTTCCTGCACCTGATGGGGCATTCTTTACAAACTGAAGCTTTACCAAAGTTGCCAAGTTCTAAAACGGGGTGTCAAACTTAATTTGATTGTGGGCCGTATCAGCATTATGATTGCCCTCAAAAGGGCCGGTTGTATCAGTAAGATTAGATGTCCAGCGCATCCCCTCCCCTTACATTGGATGTCAAGAGCCACCCCGCCATCAGAAAATGAGTCCCCCACTCTCCCTTACATCACAGTGTACCCCCCTTTCTTTATGCTGCTGCTGGGAAGAAGCTGGATGCATTGCTTAAGCAGAAAGTAGGGGTCTGGAGGAGGATGACCAGAGGAGGACTGGAGCTCTCCTGCAGCTGCAGGAGAGGTGCGGGAGCCACATGAAATGGCCTGGAGGGCCGGATTCGGCCCAAGGGCCTTGTTTGCCACCTATGCTCTAGGAAAAGCTGACAAATGTCATGGGAGAGGTTAGGGTCTGTTGGGAAACCCACTTTAATTCTGATTGCTAGCTCTTTGCGCAATCAACCACTTTGCTTCCTTTTTTGTTGTTGTATTTAGGATTTTGTCTTTTAGCTTAAGGTCAGCAGTCACTTTTACCTGCTATTTTTTTTGCTGCAAGGCTTACCTTTTAAAAAAGTTAGTTTTAGGGGTGGGTGGTATTTTGTGTAAACCAAAAACCTTGCGAGCAACCCTTGATCAAATGCATTAGACCTGTGATATCAGCTACAAGCACTGCTCACATTCCCATACAACGTACATGCCATTAAAAAGATTTTAATTAATGTGCCCGTTTCTATTACTTCTAATCCAAAGTGAGCAAACAAATTCAATATGAATTGAAACCAATGAAAGAAATCAATCAGACAAAATTACTTTCAGAAAAACATACATGTTAAATATGCATAAAAGAGTGATGTATACAGTTCACAGTATCGGTGCCATCATAACATTGTGTGAAATACTATAAATATAAGTGCAGTACTTAATATGATTTAGTTCCCTATTATCGTGCTGACAGTCACCACCAATCCTCTGTGTGCTTCTTAAAGTGCTTAATTATTTTATAGCTGGTGAAACACTCCCCTTGTGCTCCCCTTTAGGTGTATTCTCATATAAATGTCTGTGACCTCACATTTAAGTTTGGTCAAAACGCGCTTTTTAGTCCCATCTGGCTAATGTGTAAAGAGGTCTCTTTCCTTATGCCTGCTTCCCGGTACCGCCATCTCACACCATATAATCTGTATATACAAAAATAAATCGCCACACTAGCTGCTGGTGTACAATCCTTCCACCGGTTACAGCCGCCATAGTGCCCTGTTGCCCCTCCCTTACTTTGTTATGCCATTCAAATATAAATCATTCTCCCTGAAGAAGCCACATGGCACTTTATTCTCAAGACCTTCTAGAGCCTGTAGAAGGAGATGTAAGCTCTGGGCATGTAGCCTGCCTTCTGGTTCTATCGTTCTATCGTTCTATCGTTCTATCGTTCTATCGTTCTATCGTTCTATCGTTCTATCGTTCTCTCCCTCTCTCCCTGTGTTTTCCATTCTGGTTTGTTTGGACTTCCTGGTTTCCACAAGGCATCCATGTTGTCTGCACGCCATCTACAGCTGGCAGGATCCCTGGTGGTTCCTGCAAATGGTATGATTATTGGAGCCTCTAGGATAGAATACATAATTGTTGAGATAAAAGGTACCATGATCCTGAAAATCTGAATATACAGGTGGTTCTCAAAAAATTAGCATATTGTGATAAAGTTCATTATTTTCTGTAATGTACTGATAAACATTAGACTTTCATATATTTTAGATTCATTACACACAACTGAAGTAGTTCAAGCCTTTTCTTGTTTTAATATTGATGATTTTGGCATACAGCTCATGAAAACCCAAAATTCCTATCTCAAAAAATTAGCATATCATGAAAAGGTTCTCTAAACAAGCTCTTAACCTAATCATCTGAATCAACTAAGTAACTCTAAACACCTGCAAAAGATTCCTGAGGCTTTTAAAAACTCCCAGCCTGGTTCATTACTGCAAACCGCAATCATGGGTAAGACTGCCGACCTGACTGCTGTCCAGAAGGCCATCATTGACACCCTCAAGCAAGAGGGTAAGACACAGAAAGAAATTTCTGAACGAATAGGCTGTTCCCAGAGTGCTGTATCAAGGCACCTCAGTGGGAAGTCTGTGGGAAGGAAAAAGTGTGGCCGAAAATGCTGCACAACGAGAAGAGGTGACCGGACCCTGAGGAAGATTGTGGAGAAGGACCGATTCCAGACCTTGGGGGACCTGCGGAAGCAGTGGAATGAGTCTGGAGTAGAAACATCCAGAGCCACCGTGTACAGGCGTGTGCAGGAAATGAGCTACAGGTGCCGCATTCCCCAGGTCAAGCCACTTTTGAACCAGAAACAGCGGCAGAAGCGCCTGACCTGGGCTACAGAGAAGCAACACTGGACTGTTGCTCAGTGGTCTAAAGTACTTTTTTCGGATGAAAGCAAATTTTGCATGTCATTCAGTAATCAAGGTGCCAGAGTCTGGAGGATGACTGGGGGGAGGGAAATGCCAAAATGCCTGAAGTCCAGTGTCAAGTACCCACAGTCAGTGATGGTCTGGGGTGCCATGTCAGCTGCTGGTGTTGGTCCACTGTGTTTTATTAAGGGCAGAGTGAATGCAGCTAGCTATCAGGAGATTTTGGAGCACTTCATGCTTCCATCTGCTGAAAAGCTTTATGGAGATGAAGATTTCATTTTTCAGCACGACCTGGCACCTGCTCACAGTGCCAAAACCACTGGTAAATGGTTTACTGACCATGGTATTGCTGTGCTCAATTGGCCTGCCAACTCTCCTGACCTGAACCCCATAGAGAATCTGTGGGATATTGGGAAGAGAAAGTTGAGAGACGCAAGACCCAACACTTTGGATGAGCTTAAGGCCACTACCGAAGCATCCTGGGCCTCCATAACACCTCAGCAGTGCCACAGGCTGATTGCCTCCATGCCACGCCGCATTGAAGCAGTCATTTCTGCAAAAGGATTCCCGACCAAGTATTGAGTGCATAACTAAACAGAATTATTTGAAGGTTGACTTTTTTTAAATTAAAAACACTTTTCTTTTATTGGTCGGATGAAATATGCTAATTTTTTGAGATAGGAATATTGGGTTTTCATGAGCTGGATGCCAAAATCATCAATATTAAAACAAGAAAAGGCTTGAACTACTTCAGTTGAGTGTAATGAATCTAAAATATATGAAAGTCTAATGTTTATCAGTACATTACAGAAAATAATGAACTTTATCACAATATGCTAATTTTTTGAGAACCACCTGTAGATAATTGAGTCTAAGGTCCCCAACCAAAGAACCCAAAGTGAGCAAAGGGCCAGTAGGACTGTTGCGGTACTAGTAAAAAGATGGCAGTATCAATGTACAAAAATTGAAAGCAAGATAACATTTATTGAATACAAGGCAATAACATGACATAAAATTAAACAATGATAACCATACACAACACCATTAGAAGATCCCTATTAGGGGATGATACAGAGGGTTGGAGGTCGCAGAAACTCAACTGGCGTAGCCACTTCACCAGGAGCATGTCTAAAAGGCCCACCAAGGGAAGCACGGCGGTGGTGGCAGGGCACATATCCCATGTGGTAGCCATGGGAGGGCATGAGTGTATAAGGACAAGGGTCCTGGGTAGAGGAGCCCGGCTGAAGCACGTGTATATGCCATCAGTGATGTGGTTAATTAGGAGGGGGATCGGAGGTGATCCCAGAATAACATCAAGGTAATGATGCTGGCCTGTGTCACTGAAGGCTGAATAAAGCCACAGTGGTTCCCGGATCCAGCATGGGTAGGGCTGGAAGCCAAGGGGTTCTGGTGTGTCCTCCACCCGGCGTAGCCGACGATCGTGGGTGAGGACTGCGGTGCAAGGACGCCGGGTCAAGCCAGAGAGCGTGACGTCAGCGCAGGTACGTGCACGCGTCATGCTCTGGTGTCCAACGTCCATCACTGATGGCATATACACGTGCTTCAGCCGGGCTCCTCTACCCAGGACCCTTGTCCTTATACACACATGCCCCCCCCATGGCTACCACATTGGATATGTGCCCTGCCACCACCGCCGTGCTTCCCTTGGTGGGCCTTTTAGACATGCTCCTGATGAAGTGGCTACGCCACAAAACTAGTTGAATTTCTGCGACCTCCAACCCTCTGTATCATCCCCTAATAGGGATCTTCTAATGGTGTTGTGTATGGTTATCATTGTTTTAATTTTATGTCATGTTATTGCCTTGTATTCAATAAACTTTGTCTTGCTTTCAATTTTTGTACATTGATACTGCTATCTTTTTACTAGTACCGCAACAGTCGTACTGGCCATTTGCTCACTTTGGGTTCTTTGGTTGGGGACCTTAGACTCAATTATCTATATTCCTGCAAATGGTGACGAGAGGCAGATGCTGCTGATTTTTATATATAATAAAATAAAATAAATATATATTAAGCAATCTTTTATTCTATGTTCTTTGAGAATAAAGTGATTATTTAAAAACTGCACTTAGGTGGTGCTTCCTTGATCTCTTCTTGTCTCTTGATATAGAGATGGCCAATATTCTGAAGATGGCAGCCACCGTTCCGTTGCACAATATGCCTTCTAATTGGCTATGGACCAGGGCAGTCTTAATAGCATCATGGGGCC
Source organism: Rana kukunoris (assembly GCA_029574335.1). Classification (NCBI taxonomy): domain Eukaryota; kingdom Metazoa; phylum Chordata; class Amphibia; order Anura; family Ranidae; genus Rana; species Rana kukunoris. The sequence goes on from CM056051.1 coordinate 128,579,192, forward strand.
CCTGGGCAAAGTAATGCTCTGGGGCCCCTACAATGCTATGGACTATTGAATTTTATGGACTTTGTAGACTGTTTGTTTTTTTTTCTTCGCTCCAGTCTCTGCCAGTGTGTTATGTCTACTAAAGCTAGTTACTCTCCATGTGCCAGAAGATTTCCATTATAACTGTAGCACTATTTTTCTCTCTGCAGCTACTGAGGTATGATGGCACCTGTATATAGTATTCAGGAGCAGAGCATTCATAATCTGTGTGATCAGGACAGGATCTTGAACAAGCACAGTGCCTCCACTCAATTGGGGTTTGTGAATAGCAAGTGAAATCCCAATTGAGAAATTTATCTCCACATAGACAGTAATCCACACAGCATTGTATTTTAAAATTCCATGTATTGAAGAAATAACATTCAGTGAACCATCCAACATAAAGTATTTTCCAAACAGTAGCATTAAATCATTAACAGTCTCTATGCATGTCTCAGTGAGGTGAATCTGCAGCACTTACTTAGTCTGTGTTCTCTTAGCAGGCATTACTGTTCTCTTACCACATGTCTGTCTCTCCACCCACTTGCCTAAAAAACCCCTTGCCATCCTCTGCTCTTCTTGATGACCTCATCCTTGGTGAGAGAGAACATAGCAATCATATTGGAAAAGGGCAAACAAACCCTGCATAACAAGAGTATACACTTGGTAAATTGACAAAGAAATCATAACATCACTACATAACAAAATCCATAATGAAACCTGTCAAGAACATCATCAATATGCTCCAATTAAAACTGCCAAAGTGTGAAAGTTTTTACACTTCAAATAATTACTGTGCACCTTTCTGAAAGCCTATTTCTTCTATACAAGAGGCTTTGAATTCTGCTGGATTTGGAGCCGAAATCAACCCCTCCATCTCCTAATGTAGTTCTAAAAGGAAGAGCATAGGTGTGCGCAGCCTATTGCATTAGGGTGTGCACCCTAAAGCTCAAACACACATGAACGCCACCTGCTGCCACATGGAGGAGGCTCTGATGGTGAGAGACAGCTGATTGGGAGCATATTGTGCTACACTCTAAATGTGTTGAACCTAGTCTTTAATATAAAAGGGAATTTACACTAGCCGCTGGCACCCCAAACCACCCACCTGGTGCCACTCCTGGATAGTGTTAATTTACATGAGGTGATTAGGGTGTGCCCAGGCACACCCTGTGCGCACACCTATGAGGAAGAGTATAGTTCAACTGAAAGAGGTTTGCGGTTTAGCTTTAAGTCTTGCAGAATGTGCTGCTCTTAGTATCACAAAAACATACAACCTAAGTAGAGTAGTGTAGTAGGAACTTTCAGAACCACAGTGTGCCTGCAGTTTGACAGTTTTTTGTTTGTTTCAACACATTGATGTAACTGAGAAGTTCATTTTCGCTGTGCAGCGCATGCAGTACTCACAGCTCACACTTGGTATGTCCACTCTTCTGGTATAGCAAAGTTCAAAGGACTGCCACATGGACAAAGAAAACAGTGGTTGCTTGTAATTGTAATGTTGCAGAAACACTGTTGGAAATGCAATAAAACCCAGGACTTTTTCTGGCAGTATGTCCCTTTTTTAACCACTTAAGGACCGCCTGCTGTACATTTACGTCAGCAGAATGGCACGGCTGGGCACATCAACGTATATATACGTTGGTTTCTAGTACCCAGCCGCGGGTCACGGGCGCACGCCCGCGGCGCGCTCCCGTGACCCGGTCCGAAGCTCCGGGACCGCGGGACTCGTGGACATGATCGCCGCTGGAGTGCGGCGATCGGTCCCCAGAGCTGAAGAACGGGGAGAGCCGTGTGTAAACGCGGCTTCCCCGTGCGTAAACGCGGCTTCCCCGTGCTTCACTGTGGCCGCAGCATCGATCACGTCATCCCTGTTTTAGGGGGACGTGATTGATGACATCACACCTACAGCCACACCCCCTACAGTTGTAAACACACACAGGGAACATACAAATCCTACAGCGCCCCCTTGTGGTTAACTCCCAAACGGCAACTGTCATTTTCACAGTAAACAATGCAATTTAAATGCATTTTTTGCTGTGAAAATGACAGTTGTCCCAACAATGTGTCAAAATTGTCCGAAGTGTCCGCCATAATTGCTGATCGCTGCTATTAGTAGTAAAAAAAATTTTTTTTATAAAAATGCAATAAAACTATCCCTTATTTTGTAAACGCTATTTGCGATTTTTTATTTTTACCAAAAATAGGTAGAAGGATACGTATTGGCCTAAACTGAGGAAAAAAATAATTATATATATTTTGGGGGGATATTTATCATAGCAAAAAGTAAAAAATATTGAATTTTTTTCAAAATTGTCGCTCTATTTTTGTTTTATAGCGCAAAAAATCAAAAACCGCAGAGGTGATCAAATACCACCAAAAGAAAGCTCTTTGTAGGGGGAAAAAAGGACGCCAATTTTGTTTGGAAGCTACGTCGCACGACCGCGCAATTGTCAGTTAAAACGACGCAGTGCCGAATTGCAAAAAGGGGCAAGGTCCTTTAGCAGCATTTTGGTCCGGGTCTTAAGTGGTTAAAGTGTCTTTCACCAGATTCACAAATCCCTGTCACTAGTAACTTTCCCGACACGTTCAACAGATTTGGTTAGTTTGTAATAGTACCTTAGTGGCCCTATGGTTGCATTAACTTTAAAACAAATGACCTCCAGTTTGTAGATAACAAAACTGGAGATTAAGACCACACCTAAGCTGGCGTACAGATACAGACCACGTTCTTGTTCCAGTACACTCTGTAGCAAGGTGCAGTGTTCGTATGGATACCTTGGCTTCATTGCGTTTTTACATCCAGTGCTTTTCCCAAATTCATGGACCAGTCTATAACGGGTACACGAGTCTGTCACCCACGCTGACATTTGTCATGCAGAAGCACAAAAGAACTATATAAAGTGTCATAGACACTCTTTAGCGTTCTATCATGTCAATTTTGTTGTAGACACTGTTCATGAATTTCCCAGTCTATCTTGTTTTCTCTTTCAGAATGGAAATGAGATGTTTGCATATAACAAACACTTTCATTGTGAATCATAGACTGAGCACCTTGCTTTTGTTGCTAAGCTCCCCTCTGCTTTCAAATCATTGCTATCAGCTTCTGAACCTTCCACCCACCTTTTTCTTATTCCAGATCATTAAAAAAAAAAAATGTGGACTTTCAGTTTACAAAATGACATGGACATAAATTTAGGAATTTAAGAAACCATCTTGACTCTAAGGCCTCGTACACACGAGGCAATAGATTTGTTCAAAACGGTCTGTCCGACCGATTTAAACAAATCTGTCTCTTTGGATTTTGGTTTGCTCGCGTGTACACACGAGCAAACCAAAATCCCCGCCAGCAGACGGCGCGCTGACGTGTCGGTAACGTTGACGCTGCCACGTCACCGCACGAGAAAGTAAAACACTTCCGCGCATGCGCCGAATCCATTCGGCGCCGGTGCGAGACAACATGTCTGCTGGTAAGTGTACTAACCAGCAGACATGTCGGGCGGACGGGTTCCCACCCGATAGATTTCAAAGCATGCTTTGAAAGCTGTCGGGTGGCCAAATCCTTTGGCTCGCCCGTACACACGATCGAATCTGTCTGCTGGGACGGTCTAGCAGACTGTTTCCAGCAGACAGATTTGATCGTGTGTACGCGGCCTAAGACCCCTTTCACACCAAGGGTGTATTGCAGACGCTATATCGTTAAAAATAGCACCTGTAATCCGCCCTTAAAAAGCTGCTCTATTGTCTCCAGTGTGAAAGCCCAAGGGATTTCACACTGGAGTGGTGTGCTGGCAGGACGGTAAAAAAAGTCCTGCTAGCCGCATCTTTTGGAGTGGTGAAGGAGCGGTGTGTATACCACTCCGCCGCCGCTGCTGCCCATTAAAATCAATAGGGCAGCGCGGCTATACAGCAGCACATTGCGGGCGGTTTTAACCCTTTTTTGGACGCTAGCAGGCGTTAAATGTGCCTGCTAGCGGCCGAAATGCGCCGCAAATCCGCTCATAGCGTTGGAGGTAAAAATAGCAATGTTTTACCGCTGACGCTATGGGCGGCTCAGTGTGAAAGGGGTCTTAAACACAGTAGTAATATGCTTTTACAGTTCCCAGAGAAGTGCAAAATTTGAACAAATGTTTAACTATACCCTCCATCTTCCCCATGCAATGTCTGGTATTTATTCAGATGTTTGTTGTGTGTACAAAACTAAAAGTAGTAACACCATTTCTTATGGTAAAGCTAGTAAAAATGCTTTTGTTTTTCTTAATTTCACGTCAAACTGTAATTCTGTATGTAATTTCTTTTAGGCCATTATGTTTTGGGTGGTGGACAGCCTAATAATGAGGAAATACAAGAGAATGAAGGTGGATCAGCCTTGTGAGAACAACACTGATGCAGACAGTTTACCACTAATAAAGGATAATGAAAGCCAGGTGAGAGATGGACTGCTTGAACGTTCCAATACTAACAAATTAGATGATGTAAAACAGAGATTCATTACATATACAATTTGAGCAAATGTTTCCACAGGTAATTGTTTGACATATGCCCACAGTAATTGCCTCTCAGGCAAAATGGGATCTTGGGTGTGATCATTCCAAAAATGTCATGAAGGCATTTTGTCCCGTAGCCGGCGTATCAAGCTATTTAAAGCTACATACAGTACATGAATCAATGTGGCTTGTGAATAATCTGTCCAGGTGCACTGAAGCTGCTTTGGTAGCTTTTCTAATACCACGTACACACGATGGGAAATTCCAACAAGAAAACCGTGGATTTTTTTCTGACAGAATTTTGTCTCAAACTTGTGTTGCATACACACGGTCACACAAAATTCCGACCGTCAAGAATGCAGTGACGTACACCACTAAGACGAGCCGAGAAAAATTAAGTTCAATGATTTTGAGCATGCGTCGACTTGATTCTGAGCATGCGTGTTGTTTTTTTTTTTTTGTGTGTGTGTGTGCGTCGGAATTGCATACCATACAGACACTCAGAATTTCCAACAAGAACTTTTCTTGACGGAAAAATTGAGAACCAGCTCTCAAATTTTTGTAGTCGGAAATACTGACAGAAAAAGTCAGATGGAGCCTACACACGGTCGGAATTTCTGACCAAACACTCACATCGAACTTTTCTTGTTGTCCGACCGTGTGTACCTGGCATTATAGTGTTCCAATTGCTTCTTGAAACCCCATGTGTGTATTTATCATACAGATAAAATGTTCTTAAAGGGACACTAAAGTCAGGGCTTTTAAAAAAAAAAAAAATAACAAACATGTTATACTTACCTCCACTGTGCAGTTCGTTTTGCACAGAGTGGCCCGGAAAGCTGTCTTCTGGGGTCCCTCGGCGGCTGTCTGGGCTTCTCCTCGAAAAAGCTTTCCCTCTTCATGCGAGGGCGCTCGCATGGAGGAAAGCTTTTGCGAGCGCGCTCCTGGGATACAGCTGCGGCCATAGCCGCCGACTGTATCACTCGGCTCCGCCCCCGGCGCGCCGCGTCATCCGCTCTGATTGACAGCAGCGCTAGCCAATGGCTGCGCTGCTATCAATCCGCCCAGCCTAGCCAATCAACGGCCAGGCTGGGAACCGAAGAGGACGACGTGGACGCGCCCGGGAGATTCGAACGGTCAGGTAAGTACAACAGGGGCTCGGGGGGGGCCGGTGCTGTGAGATGTTTTTTTTACCTTAATGCATAGAATGCATTAAGGTAAAAAAACGTGTACCTTTACAACCCCTTTAATACATAATTAGCGATAAAAAAATGCTTTTTCTAAGAAGAGTTGATACAATGGCTTCATATGTAAAGGCCTGATAACAATTCCTGCCTGCATCTTCCGTTTTTTATCTGCATAAGATGTGTATTAATCATGTAGTTTCATCTTGTCATTTGTAGCCCTGTACATACAGCATATAGTAGAGAAAATCTTCACATTCCTGTAGAGAAAATCTTCACATTCCTGTGTCAGCGATTTCCAATTTCTGTTGAAACGTGAGGCATGCAACAAGGCACAGCACAGATTAATGTATACACTTTGTCTGTACTGTGAGACCTGATCTTTCCTGCAGAAACTACAGTGCCTTGAAAAAGTATTCATACCCCTTGGAATCTTCCACATCTTGTCATGTTACAACAAAAACGTAAACGGATTTTATGTAATAGACCAACACAAAGTGGCACATAATTGTAAAGTGGAAAGAAAATGATAAATGGTCTTCAAAATGTTTTCCAAATAAGTGAAAAGAGTGGCATGCATTTGTATTTAGCCCCCTTTTACTCTGACCCCCCCCCCCAACTAAAATTTAGTGGAACCAATTGCCTTCAGAAGGCACCTAATTAGTAAATGGTCCAACTGTGTGTAATTTAATCTTGTTATAAATACAGCTGTTCTGTGAAGCCCTCAGAGGTTTGATTAGTGAACCTTAGTGAACAAATGGCATCGTGAAGGCCAAGAAACACACCAGACAGTTTAGGGATAAAGTTGTGGGGGAAGTTTAAAGCAATGTTATGTTAAAAAAAATTCAAAGCTTGACCGAGCAACACCTTGTCCTTCACTTCAAATCTCTTTTTCTCCTCTTTGAGATCTCGCTATACAAGGTTCCTTATGTGATATCTTCAATGTCTTATGTTATTACGATCTGTATCTCCCCTCCTCCCTTGTGGCACTACTGCTCCCATTAGGGGTGCCACATTGGGGGAGTGGACGCCTATGCTTGATCTACATCTGCAGCCTATACCCCACGCCTAGTATACTCACTATTGTTAGTAACACTACCTGTTCTGATGTAACTCATGTTGTAATGTTTTTGCACAACGTACACTCTTTAATTGTACTCTGTACTTATTTTGAAAATCCAATAAAATATTTGAAGGAAAAAAAAATAAAAAATTCAAAGCTTTGAACATCTCACAGAGCACTGTTCAAAATATCATCTGAAAATGAAAAGAGTATGGCACAACTGCAAACCTACCAAGACATGGCTGTCCACCTAAACTGAGAGGCCGGGCAAGGAGAGCATTATTCCATGAAGCACTAAAGAGGCCCATGGTACCTCTGGAGGAACTGCAGAGATCTACAGCTCAAGTGGGAGAATCTGTCAACAGAACAACTATTGGGCTGCATTCACACCTAGGCGTTTTGTCGCCTGAAGCGCGATGCTACAATACACCGTACCTTCGAATTGGCATTACTGTCAATGGAGACCGTTCACATCTCCTAACACTGAACGCCGTACGCCGATAGAACGTCGAACGCCGATTTTGAAAAAAGTCCCGGACCCTTTTCCGACACGCGTATCGGGCGGCTTTGGCGTTCCGCATAGCCGACAATGGCTATACAAAAAGCGGGATTTTTAAACAACGCGTTTTGTCGCCGCAAATCGCCGGTACAAAACGCCTAAACTTTGTTGCCCAAATACGCCCAAAATCGCTGACGCATAGGTGTGAATGCAGCCTAAGTCATGCACTCCACAAATCTGATCTTTATGGAAGAGTAGCAAGATGAAAAACATTGTTGAAAGAAAGCCAGTTTGCGAGAAGCCAGATGGGGGACACGGCAAACGTGGAACCTAAATGCAAAACGCTATGTGTGGTAGAAAACCAGGGCTTTTTTTCTGGGGGAACTTGGTGGAACTCAGTTCCACCACCTTTGGCTCAGACCCTTTGGTGCCCGCTCACCACAATCACTTGTGAACACAGAAGTCTGGTTTCTGTGTTTACAAGTGACTGCTTTGTAACCCCCTGAACTCTGCACACTGTATGTAATGCAATTCTGGTATTTAATGCCCCTTTAAGACCCTTCTACTGTTTGTGAAATCTGAACGGGTCGTGGTTGAGTTCCTGCACCTATTTTCTGAGAAAAAAAGCTCTGTAGAAAACAAACACTGCACATCACCCTGAATACACCATCCCCACTGTGAAACATGGTGGTGACAGCATCATGTTGTGGGGATGCTTTTCTTCAGCAGGGACAGGGAAGCTGGTCAGAGTTGATGGGGAGATGGAGCCAAATACAGGGCAATTACTTAAACCTGTTATGCCACGTACACACGTTCGGTCCATCCGATGAGAACGGTCTGATGGACCGTTTTCATCGGTTAACCGATGAAGCTGACTGATGGTCTGTCACGCCTACACACCATTGGTTAAACCACGATCGTGTTAGAATGCGGTGACGTAAAACACAACGACGTGCTGAAAAAAATAAAGTTCAATGCTTCCAAGCATGCGTTGACTTGATTCTGAGCATGCGTGGATTTTTAACTGATGGTGGTGATCCTTTTTTTTTTACTATCGGTTAGGAATCCATCAGTTAAATTTAAAACAAGTTGGCTTTTTTTAAACCGAAGGTTTAATAACCGATGGCGCCCCCACACGATCGGTTTTGACAGACCGTTCTCATCGGTTTAACCGATCGTGTGTACGCGGCATTAGTCTGCAATAGACTTGAGACTGTGGTGGAGGTTCACCTTCCAGCAGGACAACGACCCTAAATATACAGCCAGAGCTACAATGGAATGGTTTTGATCAAAACATATTTGTGTTACGTTGGTACAGTTAAATCCAATTCAGAATCTGTGGCAAGACTTAAAAATAGCTGTTCAGACGCTCTCCATCCAATCTGAATGAGTTTGAGCTATTTTTCAAAGCTGAATGGGCATAAATGTCACTCTCCTAGATGTGCAAAGCTGGTAGAGACATCCCCAAAAAGACTTGCAGCTGTAATTGCAGCGAAAGTTGGTTCTACAAAGTATTGACTCAAGGGGCTGAATACAAATGCACGACACACTTTTCACATATTTATTGGAAAAAAAAAAGTTGAAAACCATTTATCATTTTCCTTCCACTTCACAATTATGTACCACTTTGTGTTGGTCTATCACATAAAATCTACAATTTTTACAAATGTATAAGGCAACTGGGCGTATGATGACCCCCTAATTTTAATTTTTTTTTACAGTTTTTGCCTATACTCACTGTATCAGACAACCCCCCCTTCTGAGGCTTCATGTTTCCAATATTTGCTGCTTCTTGCTGGAGCTATACCACGCTGAGCCAATCACGGCGAGTGATGTATTCTATTAATGAATACAAAGCCTACTTAGATTGGCAGAGACTGTAACATCATCAAAAAATGCAAGGAAGGGGAAAAGGGGGGGAGGGGAACGCAAGTTGATCCACTAGTATATAGTTAATCAATATGAATACCTATATTTGATCATGGACCATGTTGGGTTTGTTGCTGTAACCAAAAAGTAGTTATATAAAGAATGGGAAAGGGGAATAGCCAAAGAAAGGCTATAGCAACAAATGATGATCTGAACAAAAAATGATACAAAATTACATTTATTCCAGTATCAAAATAGTATTAAAAAGTGCAGTTTTAAAGAACCTTTAGAAAAAATGGAATCATTTAGAATTTGATTACCACGGACATAAATAACCAACAGGACTCACAAAAAAAAAAAAACCTAAATACAGCGCTAGTCCGGACGTGATGGCCCAGCCACAAGTTATAAGCACTCCATCCAAATGGATTCCTAAATTTGGCTAATAGGGAGAAATAGAATTAAAGGAGTTGTAATGGAAAACATTTTTATTTTTATTTTTTTGATGAAATGACTGTTTACAGGGTATAGAGACATAATAGTTAACTGATTCCTTTTTAAAATGATTAAAAATAGATAAAAAACAATCATATAATGTACCTACAGTTTCTAGTTTCATTTTTGCATGCGGTTTCCTGCTTCTGTGATGTACAGAGCCACAGAGCCATACAGGGCAGTGATGGTTTGGAAAATGAAACTGATTGGTGCTGTGGGGTTTTAGACACACAGTAATCACACCTCCTTAAATAGTGACCAAGGAGAGAAAGCTCCTAGTACTGTGGTCATCAGAAAAAAGACAACCAGGAAGTGTGGCGATCAGAGAAGAATTACAGCAACTTGAGAGCAACAACCAACCATGAGGACATGAAAACAGCACTGCATTAAGGTAAAGGAAGCTATTAAGATAAAAAAAAATTCCTTTACAAACCCTTAACTTCAAAAAACAGGCACTGAGTAGCCCCTCCCTTAGCGAGGCCAATGGGTGCCTTAACACAGGGCTGGACCTGGTGAATAAGAGAGAGAGGGGGTGCTGGAGATTTAGCTAGGGGACACCCTCGGTAGCTTGGTTCTGCATGATAAAAGTAAGGATCAGTGCATGTGCTAATTAGGCTGATTCACTAACTAGGCAATATCAAAATTAGGTGGTCCTATTTAATAAATGAACGGATAAATGAGCCGAGAAATAATCATGCGGTTCTGCAAAGTGGGTTGTTTTGTTAGTAGAATAGTCCCAGCTGGAAATTATTGGTTTCCTGTGAGTGGAAGTAAGGTTAATCCATCCATGTAATTTGATCATGCATAAATAGTCCTGTGACAGAGGTATCGGGGGGAAGATGCAATATGCTGGTAACCATGTATGGTTAATGGGACATGGTAAACCTTGGTACTAGAGGAAATGAAAATACCAGGGTAATACAGGCAGCCGGTAACTGGAATAGATGGCAAAGTGTTAAATACGTTACCGACCAATTTCTTGTAGTCACCCTTAATCTTTCTGGCTGATTACTGGAGCCTCAGCTCATGGTGATAAGATGTAGGTATCCCAATGTAGTAAAGGGTCGGTTAGACGATAAGAGGGTAAATAGAGAATGTCCCGGATCCAGATTAATCCTAACTGGATATCCAGCAGTTGCATGTTGCCAGTTGCAGGTGTTCCCTGTCATATAACTCACCTCGTGGTGACAGGAATACCGCATCAGATGGTGTCCATCCACGCACCGTTCCTCCTTTGCTACACCGCTACACCTCTCTCACTCAACACGTCACGTGACTGTGCAGGGTGATGACGTTAACGCGCTTCGCTGTGCTTGGTGGCATAGCTTCATCTCGGTCGTTGTAACATTAGCCCGCTCCTCTTTGACTCGCAAAGCCAATCCAAGCAGGCTACTGTTTTGTAATCAGGTGCTTAAAAAAACACCCACCCCGCATTGGTATCCATGGTCCAGCGCCCTGATATGTAGATCAGAGGGCCGGGGAGTTGGCGCCTGTGCGCCCTCTATGGACTGACTGCCATTTGTAGTAGTACCATTAGCATTACATTGAATGTTGCTGTGTAGCCTTTTGCTTTATTTCCAATCTAATTATATTTTTTTAAAAACACTCTTTCATGATTCTGAAAAATGTGGTTACATTGGGGAGGACTTTAATCAAAACCTACTGGGTGTCTCGGGCAAGGAGGTTTACCCAATACTGTCAATGGCCCTCCCATTCGCTCCCTTTTACCCCAACCTTTTATTCCTATATCAGTCTTTCATTAAATTATTGCTTCTACAGCTCTTTATTTAGTATTTTTTTTAACCCTTTCTCCTTCTCACTTAAACTTAAACTGTTCAAACAGATTCCTCCATCCACACAAACAAGATGGATGGAGGAATCCCTCTGATGTATTCCGACAGTGGCAACATTGATGAGAGGCTGCAGCTGATTGGCTACAGCCACTGATCGATGAACATTTTCTGATCCAACGATGTTGAGGTAAAAAATATTTAGGTGTCCGCATCCCCCCTTACCCACCCACCCACCTTTTACTTAACTGAGCTTTCATTTGATCCAGCGCTGTGCACATCAACAGCTCTTCTCCCCCCTACACTTTAGGGTCTTGCTGGGTCACTGGGAGCCATTGGCCCCCAGTGCTGTCAATCGAGGTCAGTGACAAGGGAGTGGGGGGAGGGGCCCGAGTCTCACTGTCTGTGTCAATGGACGCAGCAGCGGGGCTCAGGAGTGAGCATGTGCAAGGGCCCAATGGGAAGTGTCTTCCCATGGGGGCACTGAAGAGAGAGGCCGCTTTGTGCCATTCAATGGCACAGAGCAGGCAAGTATAGACATGTGTCTTTGTTTTGTTTTTTGTTTTTGTTTTTTTACCTTCACAATCGCTTTAACACTGATCAAAATAAGGCCCTGCTGAATTGGCATAATTTTTATGCGGCCTGTACGGAATTAGATTTGTGTTTAACTGATGAAGCTGAACGCACTTTGCGTTGGGCTCGTCAAAAGTGGTACGCCAAGGCGAATAGGCTCCGAACCTTCGCCCCGAAATTTACTCCCATAAACCTGCGCACCCGCCACAACATCCTCACAAGTAACCCACAGCGGATATTGGATGAATTTCGCCACCGACTTACAAAGCTCTATTCTGCCCCTACTCGCTCATCTAGTCAAGGTCTGGATGCCTTTTTTGTCCGATTTATCCTTGCCTTCCCTATCCGACACATATGGCTTTGTATTACCGGAAGTTAGCAGATGTCCTGGCCCCACATTTGGCGGCCATGTATAATTCAATTAGGAAGGGTCAGTCGTTCACGCCTAATCTGCTGACCGCCAACATCGTAATGATCCCAAAGCCAGACAGGGACCATTCTTCTTGGGCTAACTTCAGGCCAATCTCCCTAATATTGACATGAAAATCTTGACTAAGATTTTGGCCAACCGTTTGAATTCTTTTCTCCCACGCCTGATAAAGAAGGATCAGGTGGGTTTTGTCCCTCACCGACAAGCGGGGGATGCGTTTAGACAGCTTCTCCAAATTCAACATATTGTAAACGCCAGATCCCTGGACACAATGTTTTTGTCCCTCGATGTCAAGGCCTTTGACACGTTGTCTTGGCCTTATTTGACACAAGTCCTTCGTCATTATGGTTTCGGCGCTTTTTTTTTTTGAGCTGGATTTCGGCCATTTATGACTCCCCCCCAGGCCAAGGTTCGGTACTACGGTTTTGAGTCATCCACCTTCCCCATTAGGAGGGGGACACGGCAGGGGTGCCCGCTTTCCCCGCTCCTGTTCGTCCTGGCTCTTGAGCCCTTGGCAGAAGCCGTGCGATCCCATCCGGACGTGTCTGGGGTGGAGGGCACTTCACACAAATTGTCACTGTTCGCAGATGACATTCTGTTGACCATCACCAAACCTAGAATCTCCCTTCCCAATTTGTTACTTTTGGATTCTTTTGCCTCGTTTTCAGGCTTAGCAGTCAATCAGGCAAAATCAAAGGTAATGTCTATCAATCTTTGCCCCTCAGATCTAGACTCCCTATGGTCTGCGTTCCCTTTTCAATGGTTGACCTTATTTGGGGATTAAGCTTACCCCGAAGTACTCAGAATTGTATCAAGCCAACTTTCCTGCTTTGTTTGGGAAATTGACAGCTATGCTCGCCTCTTGGTCCACTCTTCCTCTTTCTTGGTTCAGGAGAGTGGCCATTGTTCGTATGACCTATCTCCCGAAGCTGCTTTATTATTTTCGAGTTTTACCTGTCCAGGTACCCTCTTCTTCTTTTTTTTTTTTTTTTTTTTATCACAATCAAAATTTATTGAAATAGCAGAAAATAAACATTGCACAAAACAGTGTGTAGATATGAATGTAACAAGTAATCCGTAGGACAATCTTACAGATATACTATAGTGGTAATGCGGAAATAACAATGCGTGTATAATAACAAACTGGACAGTGATCTGTTCTCCTGTCTGAGATAAGCTAATCAGGTCTGTAAAGTAGAAAATCAGGAAACATTGAAGAACTGAAATGGATAGAGGGGGGAAAGTTGAAGATTTAAGGGAGGGAGGAGAGAGGAAAAAAAAAAAGGGGGAGAGGGGGGGGGGGAGGGAGAGAGATGAGGGAAGGGAGCACCACGAGAAAAAATTTTATACAGCAGAAAGTAATAGTCTTGTTCGAGCAGAGTTCGACCAGGGGTCCTGTATACATATTTGACATTGAATTCATACATAATCTGGTTAATGCATCATGAGATATCAGGCAAGCCATACTATAGGGTACCCTTGTTTCAGTCTGAAGGAAAGCGTGGTCAGAATCAGGTCATTAATCGCTGATAATCAATGGAATATTTGAAAGCAACCCAGGGCTGCCAAGTGTCATTGAAGGTCAACGAGTTTTCTCTCTTCATTGCCACTAGTTCGTCCATTCTATAAATATATTGGACTCTGTCTAGCCAGTCTCTAACTGAAGGGCATTTGGTCGACTTCCAGTGTAAAGGGATCAGTGTTTTCGCGGCTGTCAGTAGGTGCCTAGTGAGTGAGTTTTTGTAATTTCTGATTGACATATCATTAATATGCAATAGGCAGGCGGCCGCATCTAGGTGGATACGTGTTTCTGTAATAAAGATCGTCCAGTGCTTGATTTGGGACCAATAATCACGTAGTAGGGGGCAAGACCACCATATATGCAAGAGGGAGCCGATTTCTTTTTTGCAGCGCCAACAAGTATCAGAGGTGTCGGGCATCCACCTTTTAGTTTTTAAGGGGGTAATATACCATCGTGTAAGAATCTTGTAGGATATTTCCTGGAATCTTGAGCTGAGGGAGCATTTATGCGCAAATATGTTGGCTCTTTCCCATTGTTCGTCAGACAAAGACACATTAAGTTCGTTTTCCCAGTGGGCTTTGAGTCTATTCTGTGAATGCACCTGGGTCTGGCATAGCCACGAGTAGGCCAACGCAGTCGTTTTAACGACCGGGGTGCCTTTAAGCATATTCGCTCAAGCTGTGTTGGGGTCTTACAATACGCCTTTTTGTGTTTACTATTAATTAAGAAATTTTGTAACTGAAGATAAAACCAAAAACCGGGGAAAGCCTCCCCCAGCTCCGATTTTAGCATGTTGAGAGTTTTTATTCTGTTACCCGAGAGACAGTGAGTGGCGAGGAGTTTTTGCGTGGATAGTGAGGATTCTGGGAATCGGATTCCCAGGCCTGGTGGGAAGTCCGGGTTATCTGTAATTGGGGTCAGAGGGCCAGGTATGGATGCTAAACTGTGGTTCGATGCAATACTGTGCCATATTGCCAACGTGGCGGCCACCAGTGGATGAGGAAATCTACCTGTCAGTTTCGATGCAGTGGACCAAGGATGGAAGGAAATGTGTGTAATGTGTTGGTCTGTCTCGAGTTGAACCCAATCCTTGGATGATTTATGACAGTGCCAATCTATGAGTCTGGTGATGTGGGCGGCAATGTAATACTTCCTAAAGTCTGGGAGGCCAATACCACCTTCATGTTTCGGAAGGGTAAGCTGTGAGAAGTTAATTCTCGGCTTCTTCCCAGCCCACAGAAATTTCAATTGCGCACCACGTAGTTTGGAGAAGAAAGAAGAATGTAGCTTGATTGGCAGGGCATTAAAGTAGTACAGCAGTCTCGGTAACACGGTCATTTTTAGTATAGATGCCCTACCAAACCATGAGAAGGTTTTTGGGGACCATCTATGTAAGTCATTGATAATGGATTGTAGGAGAGGTTTATAGTTAGCGTCATATATAGCGTCAATAGTCGGGGTCAGTCGTATCCCTAAGTATTTGAGGCTTTTTTGTTCCCATTGGAAATTATGGTTACTCTTCAGTGATTCATATACATTAGTCTTGAGGGATATATTAATTGCTTCCGACTTACTCTGGTTGATCTTGAAGTTGGAAACAAACCCAAATGAGGTGAAGGTTTTTACTAGGTTGGGTATAGATATATGAGGATTGGAGATAAAAAAAGAGAAGGTCGTCTGCATAGGCGGCCACTTTAAATTCTCTGCCGAGAACCTTGTAGCCTACAATGTCTGGGGAGTTGTTGATCGTTCTAATGAGGGGTTCTAAAGAGAGGATGAACAACAATGGGGACAACGGGCATCCTTGGCGGGTCCCGTTTGTAATCTTTATCGGATCTGAGAGGGTGGTGTTAACCTTAATCAGTGCCTGTGGATTGGTATAAAGGGCGCCTATCCAGTTTAGCATGTTATCCCCCAAACCTATGTGTGAGCATGTAGCCATCATGAATTCCCAAGAGACCCTATCAAAGGCCTTCTCCGCATCGGTGGACAGGAGAAGGCCCTCTAGCCCTGTTTGCTTAGCGTGGTGGATCAGGTTCAAAGCCTTGGAAATATTGTCCCTTGCCTCTCGCCCGGGCATAAACCCAACCTGTTCTGGGCCAATCACTTGTGCAAGTAACGGTTTGAGCCTGTTCGCAAGGATCTTGGCAAGGAGTTTGACGTCGATATTTATTAACGAAATTGGCCTGTAATTGGCGCACTCAGTGGGGTTTTTTTCGGGCTTGGGAATTACCGTAATGTGTGCTGTAAGTAGTGAGCTGGAGTTATGTTTATTTTTGGCCAGAGCATTCAATAAGGGGGAGGAAAGTATATGGAGAAAGGTTTTGTAATATTGAGCCGTAAACCCGTCGGGGCCTGGGCTTTTGCACGCCTTAAGCGATTTTACAGCATCTTGTAGTTCTGTTAATGTGATGGGATTTTCTAAAAATCTAACATCTTCTGCTCGAATGGAGGGAAGTTTACTACTCTGCAAGAATTCTAGTATACTGTCTAGTCTAGAGGATGAGATGTGAGCAGGTTTGTGCTGTGGGGGTAGGTTGTACAATTTAGAGTAAAAGCCGTGAAACAGTTTTGCGATGTGTTGCGAATCATATTCAATGCCGCCCCGTTTGTTCTTAATGGCATGTATACGATTGGAGGTTGACGCATCTTTGAGAGCTCTGGCCAGAAAACGGCCGCTCTTGTCGCCATGTTCGTAGAAAACATTTTTCTTGAAAAAGAGAGATTTTTGTGTCTGTAGGTTGAGTAATTGTCTTTTTTCAAGAAGTTCTTTCTCAACCTTGGATGACAGAGTTTTCTTATGTTGCTGTTCTAGGTGAGCTATCGTGTTAGAAAGTGCCCCTAACTCTCTTTCCCTTTCCTTCTTTCTGGTGGCACCCCACTTGATCAGGTCACCTCTAATTACTGTCTTGTGCGTTTCCCAGTTGTTTAAAGGATTCGTGTCCGAATCTTTGTTGTCAGAGAAGTAGGTTCCTATAGAATCGAAGATACTATCGTGGATTGTCTGATCTGTCAGGAGGGCTGCATTCAACCTCCAGTTGAAACTCCTACTTTTGGGATGTCCAAATTTCAGAGTTAATGAGACTGGGGCGTGATCTGATAACGATATTATCCCCACTTCAGCTCTAGTCAGTTTAGGTAGGTCCCGTTGGGTGATATAGATCAAGTCTATCCGTGAATATTGTTTGTGGGGCGCCGAGTAGAAGGAAAAATCCTTCTCTGTAGGATGGGTAGACCTCCATGCATCTACCAGTGAAAGTGAGTGGAGAAGGGATTTTATTTTTTTCAGAGTTTGGAAAGTGACATGGGAATGGCCAGTTGAGGTGTCTTGCAGGGGTGATAAGGGAACATTGAAGTCGCCCCCCAAGAGTATGCATCCCTCTGCGAACCATTTAAGTTCGTCGACAATCTTCCGGCAAAAAGTGATATGACTTTTGTTAGGAAAGTAAACATTAGCAAGAGTTATAGGGTTATCCTCCCAGGTGCCTTTAAGAAAAATATATCTACCTTCCGTATCTGACAAGCATTGTTTAAGGACAAACGGGGCATTTTTGTTTATGAGTATTGATACTCCTTTCGTCTTGGCCAATGGGTTTGTAGCTTGGTGAGCTACTGTGAATGTATTATCAGTTATTTTAGGGATATTCTGACCTTTGAAATGCGTTTCTTGCAGGAAGACCAGCAGTGGGCTCGTTTTCCTTAATTCCTTCAGGAGTTTAGAACGTTTTTCGGGTATATTAAGCCCATTCATATTGTGCGACACTAGTGTGGGTGCTTTGCCTAAAAAAGAGTAAGCCATCTGTATCGGGTGTGGGTGGGATAGAAAGTAAAAAAAAAGGGGGGGGGTGAGGTGGGGTGGGGGAGAGAAAGTGAGGAGGGGTGGGGGGAGATAAAGGTGGGTGTATGAGTTGTGTGAGCGAGAAAGGATAGTACCTACTCACCCTTCACTTGAGTCTAGGCCCCACGTGTAAACTCAAGTCGTAGGGCCCAAAAACACCCCTGTTATAGACTAAGGGTGTCAAGTATGACTCTGGTGGGAGCGCGGGAGGCCTCTTTGTGGATGGAGGACTGTGTACTATCTTAGGAATTTATTTATGAAATATGTTAATAACATAAGGTCCGGTTGGGAACAGTAAATGTTAACAAAAAGTTGTGTAAATCTTGGCCCCTCTCCAGAGGAGAGGGAAAGGATATAGGGTAAGCTAGCGGCCTATGCAATGTGCCCCTAGGAGTATCTCTATGCAACCCCAAATTAGATCAAGCAAACAGAATATATGGAACCAAGGTAGCAGCACTGGAACCAAGTCTATTTAACCCAATCTTCAGTGTACATTTGTAATGCCGGCAACTGATTTGCCTGACAACAGAAGTCATGCAGTAAAGTGATGAATGTAAACATGTAAGGTTGATCACACCCCGTGGGGTAATACCCCCATGTCAGGTGGAAACCCAACGATATTGGTGAGCCTCACATGAAAATAAAAAGAGGGTCTCGCAATCTTGCCGAAGGACGAGTGCTGTAATCCGACAGCATTCAATGGCTTAAGTGAAGGTAAAGAGTATGTAGGTACCCTCTTACGTCCTCAGAATACACCAAAGTAAAATTATGCAGTTTATCTGGGGCCCCAAGAGGCCCAGGATTAAGAGGCAGGACCTTTTTGCACGCAGAATCAATGGTGGCCTATCGGTTCCTAATTTACATGCTTACTATACTGCGGCAGGTATCGCTCCATTGGCTCGTCTTCGCGAGAAACAACAAATGCCACTGTGGGCTACCTTTGATTTAGTGGATTCCCACCCGACACCTTTAGCCCCTCTCCCATGGCTCCCTCGAGCACACCGCCCGTCTTCTATAGGTCCTTGTCTGGCCCATTCCCTTAGGTTGTGGGATGCAGTCAAATATTCTGCGGGTCTGATTTTCCCCTCACCTTCCGCTACTTCACCTCCTCCATAGCCCGTTATTCCCACCGGGTAGGGACAACCCCTTACAGTTTGCATGGTGGACTGAACATGGCTTTGTAGACGTTCATTCTATGCTCTCCCCAACCAAGATTATTCCTTTTACACTTTTACGTTCCTCCTATGATATTCCCCTTAGGGAACACTATAGTTATTTACAACTCCGACATTTCCTTCAGCGCCTTATCAGATCTCAACCCACCCCCTATACTATGACCCCCCCTTCGAAAGCTTATGTAGATCGCGCCCCCATTCCACAGGTCTCATATCTTTGATTTATACGGCGATTATCAACTCTAAAAAGCCGCCATTGAGACCTTATCACCTACAGTGGGAGGCTGAGCTTGGGAAGCAACTCGATCCAGAAGACTGGCAGGCTATGACCGTGGCATTGTCTAAATGTTCTACAAATGTTCTCTTCCTGGAGAATGCTTATAAAGTGTTCTACAGGTGGTACTATACCCCGGCCAGGCTGGCGAGTTTTATACCATCCTACTCCCCTTTGTGCTTCCGCGGATGATCTCAGGAGGGTACAATGGCACATGTCTGGTGGACCTGCCCCAGGGTATGCAGATTGTGGGTTAGGCCGCGTACACACGATCAAATCTATCTGCTGGAAACGGTCGGCCCGACCGTCCCAGCAGACAGATTCGACCGTGTGTACGGGCGAGCCGATGGATTTGGCCACCCGACAGATTTCAAAGCCTGCTTTGAAATCTGTCGGCTGGGAACCCATCCGCCCGACATGTCTGCTGGTTAGTACGTTAGTATGTCTTCTCGCACACGCGCCAAATGGTTTCGACGCATGCGCGGAGGTGTTTTACTTCCTGGTGCGGTGACGTGGCGGCGTCAACGTCACCGCCGCGTCACCGCGCCGTCTGGCGGCGAAGATTTTGGTTTGATCGTGTGTACACGATCAAATCAATATGTCCCCAGGAGACAGATTTGTTCAAATCGGTCGGCCCGACCGATTTGAACAAATCTGTCTGCTCGTGTGTACACGGCCTTAGAGTTTATGCGTTGCTCCGCAACCTCTTTAATACCAACTTAAGGAGGGACCATTTTGAGGCCCTCTTGTGGAAACCGATCACGGAGCTTCTCCGCCCTGAACGCCTTTGTACAAGAATTGGCCGAATTTTTAAGTGTGTGGATAGCTTTAGCATTAGTAATAAGCCCTGAGAAGTCACTTTTAAATATGCCTATCATATAATTATTTCACATGCTATCATTCTCTTAGGATCTGTTCTGTGACACAATGTTTGCATATTCTTTTCAAAGTGAATTTTCACTACATTTGTTAATGGGGTTGTAAAGGAAAAACATGTTTTTTCCCTAAATAGCTTCCTTTACCTTAGTGCAGTCCTCCACTTACCTCATCCTTCGATTTTGCTTTTAAATGTCCTTATTTCTTCTGAGAAATCCTCACTTCCTGTTCTTCTGTCTGTAACTACACACCATAATGCAAGGCTTTCTCCCTGGTGTGGAGAAAGCCTCTTGAGGGGGGAGGGGGCAAGCAGGAGGGTCAGAACGCTCTCTACTTTGCAGATAGAGAAAGGGGCTGTGTGTTAGTGGGCGTCCTGACACTCCTGCTCGTCCCTGCCCCCCTCAAGAGGCTTTCTCCACACCAGGGAGAAAGCCTTGCATTACTGTGTGTAGTTACAGACAGAAGAGCAGGAAGTGAGGATTTCTCAGAAGAAATAAGGACATTTAAAAGCAAAATGGAAGGATGAGGTAAGTGAAGGAGGACTGCACCAAGGTAAAGGAAGCTATTTAGGGAATTTTTTTTTTCTTTACAACCCCTTTAAGGTAAGTGAAAATTCCCTTTACAAATTGAACGCGCTTTACTCATTTAGTAAATCGCCCACAATTTTCTCTTTTCAGCTAAATGCTAATGATGCATAGTATTACGACCATGAGCTTGTATGTCTGTATCTCTTGTATTGTTTGTTATTTTTCAGGAATTCTTGTAAAGGAATAATTCATAAACACAAAAAAAATGCATTGCTGTAGCTAGTTTCATAGACCTGCATGTTTACATACTTACAAAGTTTCTAAGTTGTGTTTGGCTTAGTTTTAATGGATTATCTGGACACATGATGGCTGGGAACAGGTGCTGTACACAAGGCCGCCAAGAAATGAGTCACCAATATGCATGTTCCTGCCTGAAGGATTTTCTACTTCTTACCAGTCCCCTAACATCACAGTATATTGTAAGATGAGTTTGCAACCAATTTAATTGTGTTCAGTCTCACCGGAGTGTTAGGAATGCTTTATAGGGGCTGGTGCACATTGCTCCTCCTCCTCCATTTTCTTTCTTTTGTTTTCCATGAAGAAAGCACAGATCTGTAAAAATGATATGTACTCGTTCATTCATCCTTGGCCGAATGTCACTTGTTTGCCTGTAGTTAAAAGGCTCTTGCCATAAGCTAGTACAATTTCATGACAATTTTTTTTTTTTTTTTTTTTTTATACTCACCCGAAATACCTGTTGCTATGTGGATGTTCCTAATCTGCCTCTTCCTTATCTGCGGTGGGTCTTATTTCTTCTGAGAAATCCTCACTTCCTGTTCTTCTGCCTGCAACTCCACACAGTAATGCAAGCCTTTCCCCCTGGTGTGTAGTGTGGTGCTCACCCCCTCCCTTGAGGGGGAAGGCGGAGAGTCAGGACGCTCTCTATACGTTGCAGATAAAGGAGCTGTGTGTTGGTGGGCGTCCTGACTCTCCTCCTCCTCCTCAAGGGAGGGGGCGAACACGACACTCCACCCCAGGGAGAAAGCCTTGCATTACTGTGTGGAGTTGCAGGCAGAAGAACAGGAAGTGAGGATTTCTCAGAAGTAATAAGGACATTTAAAATTAAAATAAAGGATGAGGCAAGTGAAGGAGGACTGCACTAAGGTAAAGGAAGCTATTTATGGAAACATGTTTTACCTTTACAACCCCTTTAACTATTTGGCATTTACAGAATTTTTTTGTATTTTGTATGTACTAAGAATGAACACACCCAATTGTAGTTGTCCTTTCTTTTTTCTGATAAAACTTTTCACATCTGTGACTGTTGGATCCCTTTCACACGGGCGGACCCGATCGAACCATCCATTGCCCTCTATGGAGCAGTAGGTGTCAACAGGCATTTGTCATTTGACAATCGTCAACATCTATCCTATTCGACAGACAGTTGAGCCGTTTACATCGGATCGACCATAGAGGACGGTGGGCTGTGCCTGTGTCCGCCCTGCATAAGCCTAGCAGACAGACAAGCTATCCACCTACTCAGTGGGGAACAGCGGACAGATTGACTGCTGAGCAGCTGGACTCCTGGTGGAGTTCTCCCCATGTGAAAGGGCCCTCCTGTGTTTGCTTAAACCAACATAATTGGTAACACAATATCCCTAAGGCAATTAAAAACATAGTGCTGGGTATACCCACTGACCCTTAAGCCTTGTACACATGATCGGATTTCCACCGGACAAATCCATGGATTTTCGTCCGAAGGGCGTTGGCCGTAAACTTGTTCTGCATACAGACGGCAGAACTTTTTCAGCCAACCTACATGAAACTTCATGGTTTTTCAGATCTTTAGCGCCACCCTTTGGGCAACTTCTGCTAATGTTGTCTGATGGTTACCATTGGTTCAAAGCATGCGTGTTTGTACTATGGATTTTAGTCCGACGGACTTGTGTACAGTACACACAATCGGATTATCCGACGGAACTCATTTGTTGTCGGACAATTTGAGATCACGCTATCCAACATTTGGTGTTGGAAATTTCGACAACATTTGTCCGATGGAGCATACAGATGGTCGGATTATCCGACAAAACGCGTCCATCGCACAATTGTTGGAATATCCAAACGTGTGTACGGCCTTAAGAATGGCCCCGATGTTGGTGTGAACATGGCAAGGTCAGCACACTATGTAAGCTTTTTCAGGCGCAGGGAGGGACTGATGTTGTTTTAACTGTAGCACTGCAAAATGTATTAGTGATATACATTATAAATGGTACAATTCACAAGCCAAGTATAGATTTTTTTTTTTTAATGAGGGTGCAATTTACAAAAAAACCATTACAAAAATAAATCCTTCTTTCAATGAAAGTCTTTCCTACTGTAAGCAAAAAGGTGACTTTTTTTCCTAGTCTACTGATTACTGATAACTTATATACAGTAACTGATTACTGATAACTTTTATATTTCAAGACGTGTAAAGTTCTGTACAAAATACCATCTCAGTGAAACCCTTTGGATGTTTCAAGTTCAGTTAGTGAAATTTTTCTCTTATAGAACTTTTCTCATTCATTTAACAATGACTCTTCTCATGTTCAGTGTTTGCCTGTTAGTTTCCATGGTTTTATCATTTCAGGGGGCTCCATCTCCCAGTGTACTGGAATTGTCCATGACTTTCTGTTTTCTTCTGCATTTCATAATGATCTCATCTTTCCATAAATCACACCCAGCTGCCACTGGGATGGTCGCTGTTCAAGCTTCACTGATGTATTATAAGCAATGTCCTGTAATGACTGTTATAAAGAGCTTTGCAATCATATTTTCATCACATTAGGAACAGCTTTCTAGTGGCTGTAAACTTGCATATACCCAGTAAAGTGACTGGCCTCAGGTGATTAAACAGATGAAAGTATTTGCTTCTCTACTATAAAGTGCAGAATTTATAAATGTTGTCAAACTAATACATTTTTTTTTGGGGGGGGGGGGGGGGAAGCGTAAATTAGTCTGCAGAGCTCTGTAAGTAGAGCCCTGAGAGCTGATTGGAGGGAAGGGACCCCACACCCCCCTTCATACAGAAACAGAGCTGAGGCTTTCAATCAGCTGGAGGTCTTTCCCCATCACCATTTTTCTCTTGGCACTCTTAAAGCGGATGTCCCGCGGCCATTCTTTTTTTCTGTCATTAATTAGTTTATGCCATATTAAAATAGTACTCACTATTCCGCTGTTTAAAGGCACCCGCTGTCTGATTCCATCTGAAATTGTAAGTTATATTATCTGTCTAACGATGGTTCCATTTTGCTTGTGGGCACTGTTCTGAAGCCCACAAGCACTCATTCCCTTGCCATCACAACGGACGGTGTCTGGTCACATTTGGCTCCCCTATTACAGATTGGCATGTCCGTTTTTATCAGATCTTACCCGATCCGATCCGCATGGACAGATGGGGACGTGTGCCCATACGTTCGTTTTTAGCAGATCGGATCAGGTCGGATGTCAGCAGACATGTCTCCGCTGACATCCGACGCTCCATAGACATGCATGGATCGCCCGTTCATGTCCACCTGAAAAACTGACAGACGGACCTGAACGGATCCATGTGTGAATGAGGCCTAGTGTAAGCTCCTTGAAGGTAGGGACCGATGTGAATGTACAATGTATATGTAAAGCGCTGCGTAATTTGACAGCGCTATATAAGTACCTTAAATAATAACTACTTTCAAATACAGTATGAGTAGAACTGCGAGTTGTATTTATGTCTCTCTCAATTGTTTTCCTTTTTTATGATATCATTTTATAAGCAGAACATCCCAGAGCTTCATTCAATTAAAGGGGTTGTTAAGGTAAAACTTCCGACAATACCGGCCTTCCCACCCCCCCCCCCCCCCTGTTTACGCACCTGACCCCTTGAAAGTCGCTGTCATCTTGGCCGGCTCATTAATTAGTCGATTGAAGCAGCTCAGCCAATGGCTCGCGTTGCTGTCAACCACAACCAATGACGCGGTGCGGAGTGATACAGTGAGCGGCTTTGTATCATTAGAGCGCGCCCGCAGGACTGCACACAATGTGACGGAGCTCGCATGAATGTGTGGAGTTCTTGCGGGGAGGACCAGAGACAGCCGCCGAGGGATCCCTAGAAGACATGGATCGGGGCCACTCTGTGCAAAACTAGCTGCACAGTGGAGGCAAGTATAACATGTTTGTTATTTTGAAAAAATAAACAAAATCCTTTACAACCCCTTTAACAAATGAGTGAAGACTACAAAGGCATAGTAAGGGTTCTTTCACGCGGAGCGCCCGTTCAGATCCGTCTGCCGTTTTTTTATGCGGACCTGAACAGGCGCTCCGTGCTCCTCTATGGAGCCATGGATGTCAGTGGTGACATGCCCGCTGACATCCGACCCGCTCTGATCCGCCAATGTGTGACGGAGGAAAAACCTACTTTTCCTTCCGTCTTGTGGATCGGATAGGGTGAACACGAACAGACGGTTGGTGTTCATCCGATCCCCCATATGGGAGTGCGGAGAAAAGACAGGGCGGTCCCCGCACAGTGTGCAGGGACCGCCCTGTCATCCGTCGGCTCAGCGGGGATCAACGGAACGATCCCTGCTGAGCAAACGGAGGTGCACGGGGCTGATCATTACTGATCCGCCCGTGTGAAAGAGCCCTAAGGAGGTTGCAAGATACAAGCTATAGTAGACATTCTGGTTCTTCTATCCCACTCGTTCCTGATCATAGTTGCATGAGTATCAGTGTGTATAATATATATTATTTCTATTGCTAGGCTAATTTTTAATCCTATTTGTTTGCATTAAAGCTGCCTGACGTAATATCTTTCTGTTTTTGTCTTTCAGGCTTTAGTTGGTCCTTCTTCTGTCCGTTTATACTGTTAACATGGCCTTTATATACAGTGTTACCAAAGACTGTAATACATTCAGCTGTTATTCTGTGATGACGACTTTTGGAAATACATTTCTAATGGTGTACTCCTAGTAAAATAGTTGCAGCTATGATGCTTAATATCCATGGTTCTTCCTGCCTTATGGAGCAGCTTTACCTTCTGCCTTTCCTAATGTACAATAAACATGCGTTATGCAAAATATACTATGTTATAGTTCAGTGCTGCGGCCTCTGAAAACCTTTTACTGTTCAAGCATTGATTAGAATATGAAACATATGTGGCCATATGTGGCTTATTGGGGCAATGCAATTTTTGAAAATAAGTGTATAAGGTGGAGGTGGCTTGAACCTGTGTCAAGTTTATATCACTGTCTGCTTTCCCACTAAGGAAATCTACCCCATATTTGGTCCCGGTGACCATTATTATTATTGAGGTAGGAGACTGAAAATCCAAAAGTTTACAGTTGGCACCAAAACTGTGGAAAACGTGTTACAGTAACTAAGGGCTCATTTACATTTGCGTTGCTGCTTGAAGTTTGAAACACATTCATGTTGCTCTTCAGATAGACAGGTGGTAAGGAAGTGCTTTATGACCTCTTTACCACCTTTTTTTTAACCCTCCAAATACCGGACAACAGTGCCACAACCAGACTCATCGTGCGTGGTTGCGGGCAGTTGTAGTGCAGCCCCATTTACTTGAATGGGTTGCACCGCTCCACCGAGCATGTCTGGGTATAACTCCTGCAATGTGTATCCCCCCCCCCCGCCCCCCCCAGCCGATACCTCAGCAGCAAAAGCGGGAGCCGTTGAGGAGTGGTGAAAACACGGCTCAGACTCAGGTTGGGTTCACACCATCGCCACATGCGATTCCCAGCAGGAGTCCGGTCCGTCCCCATTAACTGTTTTTAGGTCTGATTTCAGCCTAAGTTTTGGACTGAATTCGGACCTGAAGCAGACCAAAAAATGCACAGGGCTCCTGTGCAAATTTGAAGCGGAGATATGTGAAGCGGCTCCATAGAAAGGCGGTCGAAATCTCTTGCTATTGCAAATTGAATGGGGAGAGCTTGCATCCAATTCGCAATAGTGTGAACCCAGCCTCTGGGTTTTACCACCACCCAATCACAGGTAAATGAGGCCCAAGAGGAGATATTTCTTTTGACTTCCTTTAGTATCGCTTGGACAGGAAAAGAAGAGAAATCTCCCAACAAGTCAGACAGCAATAAAATCTTGACAGTCATTTTAACTCTTCCCCACTCTATACAAAACTTGTATAAATATTCAGCTAACAATTCGCTTTAGCTTGTTAAGTTTTGCATTGATATTTTATATATATTTTGCTGTTTATTGTTGCCTTTGGTTTCCCACGGGGCATTGCACAGAATCATTTTGTCTAAATGTCTTTTGTTACAAAACACAAAATTATAGTAAAAACCTGCTGTTTTTGTAATCTATCCAAAATTTGCTAATGGCAAAATGATAATGTAATATATGTGTACAGTATTAATAATGCATACTACAAGCATTTGAGTGCTATTGTATGATATGCAGGTTGTAAGACTGTATACATTATTGGCTATAATATTGTCATATATTATATAGGTCTACATTGAAACATATGATAAATATTCAATTTATTCATTGTGAAAAAGCTTAAACTTACGCAACCCCTTACAGGGTTGATTTTCTAAAACTGGAGAGTGCAGAATCTGGTGCAGCTCTACATAGACACCAATCCGCATCCAGGTTTTTTGTCAAAGCTTAACTGAAAAAGCTAAAATTGGAAATTGATTGCCTACCATGCACAGCTGCACCAGATTTTGCACTCGCCACTTTTAGCCCTGGTTCACACTGGGCTGCGGGAGTGAAATCGCGCGATTTCAGCTGAACTCGCACGATTTCACTCCCTCTGGCAGTCCCGATTTCAGCGCGATTTAGGAGACCTCTGTGCAGGGTTCTGCACAGATGTCAATGTAAATCGCGTCCTGAAATCGCAAAAAGTAGTACAGGAACTACTTTTTGAAATCGGTGCAGCGCCGCAGATGCGGCGTCGCACCGATTAGGACGGTGTCATTGCCGGCAATCGAACTAAATCGTACCCAGTGTGAACCTGGGTTTAGTAAATCAACCCAAATGGAGGTGATTTACTAAAGGCAAATATGCTGTGCACTGCAATTGCACTTGCTCCAGAGCTTAGTAAATGAGCTAAAGTTTCACTTTGCAAAGAATACTCAATTGCATGCAAGGAAAACATAAAATAAGCAGCATGACTGGATGATAGAAATCAGCAGACCTTCCCCTCCTTTTCAGAGCTTCCCCCTCCTTTTCAGAGCTTTCCCTCAGATCTAGAGAAAATGCACTTGTGTTGCACTTTAAAGTGCACAGTATAACTTGCCTTTAGTCAATCAACTTCACCGAGTCAGAGTAATGTATTCCCACCCCATCTATGCTATATTTGGAACTGCCCTCAGAAACCTAATTTATCTACAAACCATGTGGTAATGATGATAATCATATGGTTTGACCACTAATGTGTTAAGGCAAACAGTGACTAGTAGTTTGAATTGGCAAAAGAAAGCATCTGATGGTAATCCATGGGGTAGAGCATGTTCACTTTGTAGCGTGAATTATTGTCAGAGGTGAAGCTGCGTGACAATTCACTTTGCAATGAATACCCAGTCACGTGCAAAAAAACTGAATTTTTCTTGCAAGTTTATTGTATGATTAAAGGCATCGTCTCATTTTAGTAAGCAAAGTGAAAATTCCCTTAGAAAAGTTAACATGCACCCCTGGTGTCTGCTGTTCTATCGAATTAGGACACCTTAAGGGTACTTTCACACTGGGGCATTGGAGGTAAAGCGCCACTATCTTTAAATGGGCTTTACCGTCATTTTAGCTGCACGCTTTGGACGCTTTTAACCCTGCTAGCAGCCGAATAAAGGGTTAAAAGTGCCCGCAAAGGGCAGCTTCTGGTGATTTCAATAGGCACGGGCGCTTTAGGAACGGTGTATATGCTCCTAAAGTGCTGCAGAGACGCTACATGCAGGACTTTAACATCCCGCAAGCGCACCGCTCCAGTGTGAAAGCTGTGACAGGAGAGGCGCTGTTTTTAGCGCTATAGTGCCTACATAGCGCCTCAGTGTGAAAGTAGCTTTAGTGTTCAGTGAATCTAGTGTCATGGGAGCACTGTGTACTAAACCTTTTACTGCCATACATTTTACTACTATGTTAATGGCAGTATTTGCATGTCAACAATGTCAGCTGTGGGTTTGTTTACTTTTTGAAAGCAGGCTTCCGGCCGTATTATAGAAGTGATCTGGCGGCTATACAATTGCTTCTAAGATACCCTCGTCCTCTACTCCTAGGTTCACTTCACTTCCCCTGGAAGCCCAAGATTGAAAGAGCATATATCAGGATGGCAAGCGGGAGATCTGGGAACATCTGTACCTCCATCTCTTCTGTGAGCTATGATCTTGGTAATGCTCAACTGTTAGTTCCCAGCTAGGGGAGAGCTGTGTGAAGCATATGGGGTCCTCGGTCATAGTTGCCTACATGCAGGGGGAGGCATTAGGGGTCCATAAAGAGTACCAGTCACCAAAACGTGATTTATTATGTGCACATAATCAAGAATTGTTGGATATTACTGAGCATGCCAGAATGAGAAGAATAATTCTAGACCCATCAGTTACTGGCAACTGTAAGTAGATGAGCTGTAAAGGCTTTTAAAGCTTTACCTACAGACAATTTTGGGTATCAGAATTTGTTGCCATCTTGTAGGGAACATGCAGTGTTTTTTTTTTAGTTTTGACATATTTGGTAACTCATTTACTCATCAATTATATTTTTCAGAACAATGTTATTGTTTGTGTGTGTGAAAATGAATTTGAATGCATTTTTGTACTGAAAATATAGATTTGATAAACCATTGTGCAAATACCATACAAAATAAAAGATTACATCTATCATGTTTCTATTCCTTTGCTTTCAGCAAATATATAATGTTTTGGGGATTTTATTTAAGCTAATTTTTAGGCAAGAAAAAAAAATTGCATTTTAGCATGAGTGCGAAAAACAAAAAAAATGTCCTTGGCAGCAAAACTGCTGTATGTGTGTGTGGTTGTAAAATGTAGAATAATTTTAATACATTTTAAATCAAATTGACCCAAAACCATTTATAGTCTTCGTTCAGACCCCTTTTACACTGGGGCCAAGGCCACTTTGGCTCAGGGACTTTTTTTTTTTTTAAAAGCAAAACGGTGCATTTTTGGTTTAATAGACTTCAATGGAGAAGCTGCAGAAAAGCATGTAGTGCGATTTTGCGGCAACTTGCATTTTATAATCAATCCAACAAAAAAATGGCAAAAAAAAGCATGAACGCATCGAAGTGCAAAAATGCGTCAAAACTGCGTGTGTAAAAAATGCAACATGCACTGCAGAAACTAATCAAAAGCAAGCTGTGTGAACCAAGCCTTAAGGTGCTCTGTCCATTTGATTTTTATGATTATTTAGTTATGAGTATTTTTTGCATACATGTATAATGAGTTTGCAGAATGATATTCTTCTTTACTTTTATATTAATTTCCTCATGGGTTTTGCTTCTTTTGGGATGTCATGTGGAAAATCTGAAAAGTAAGAATTTTAAATATATATTTTAATTGTTTCTTTTTATCAATTTACAAAAAAAAGTGAGCAAACGGAAGAAAAATCGAAATCCAATCAATATTTGGTGTGACTATCTTTTTGGCTTCAAACCATCATCATTTCTTACACTTGCACAAAGTCAGGAATGGTAGGATTAGAGTCCGGTGCATGATCAACCAATTATACCAAGCAGGAGATAATCGTAAATTTTATATGTAGGTTGAAATTGTCATCAACTGAAACAAAAGCAGCTGTGTAGGAGGCTTAAAACTGAGTAATGGCCCATACACACGATCCGAATATCGGACGAAAACGATCGTCCGATGATGGATCGTACGATTTTTGGATCGTGTGTACGCTACTTTCGAGAGCCGATCACGACCGTTCATCCGATATTTTTCGATCGGACATGCGCGAAAATTTTCCTCGTACGATGCCAGATCATACGATTTTTGTTTAGTCAGTACAGCCGTCGTCCGACAATACAATACAAATACATTACAACACGTGACATCACTTCCGATCTTTTTTTTTCTGTCGTACGAGAATTTTCGTGAGTTTAATAACCTATTTTATTTTACTTGCGATTATTAAGCGAAAAAAGTCGTACCATCCATCGGCCGATATTCGGATCGTGTGAATGGGCCATTAGACAGACGAATGGGAGGTTTAGAAAGGTGCCAAAATGCCAAAGGTGTAGCTGGATTTATTCAACCGTGCATTATAAAATTGGGTAGAATTTCAAATGAGAATTCTTTGGAAAAAATGTTCTATGAAAGTATGTTTGTTCTGATCATTATGCGCTTTAACCACTTCAGCCCCGGAAGATTTGGCTGCTCAATGACCAGGCCATTTTTGCGATACGGCACTGCGTCGCTTTAACTGACAATTTCGCGGTCGTGTGACGCTGTACCCAAACAAAATGTACTTTTTTTTTTTTTTTTTTTCACACAAGTCAAGCTTTCTTTTGGTGGTATTTGATCGTCTCTGCGGTTTTTATTTTTTTGCACTATAAACTAGAAAGAGCCACAATTTTGAAACAATAAACACAATATTTTGTACTTTTTGCTATAATATCCCCATATATATATTTTTTTAAAGCAAAATTGTCCTCAGTTTAGGCCGATATTTATTCTACATATTTTTGATAAAAAATCGCAATACGAGTATATTAATTGGTGCAAAAGTTAGAGCTTCTACAAAATAGAGGATAGATTTATGGCTTTTTTTTTTTTTTTTTTTACTAATATTGGCAGTAATCTGCGATTTTTATTGGGACTGCGATATTGCGGCGGAGACTTGACACATTTATGGGAACAGACAATTATACAGCGATTAATGCTATAAAAAAGCACTGATTACTGTATAAATGTCACTGGCAGGGAAGGTGTTAACACTAGGCGATCAAAGGGTTAACTGTGTTCCCTCACTGTGTTCTAACTGTAGGGGTGAATGGGACAAACTAGGGGAAGAGAGATCAGTGTTCGTACATTGTATGAACGTATGATCAGTCTCCTCTCCCCTAAAAGAACACGCATCCCAAATCACGAGCGATCGCAGGTGCCCAGCGGTCATCGCGGCTGCCGGGCACTCTCATTGGTTCCGATGGCGAGCCGCACGTGCCCCTAGTGGCAAAATGGCATGGCTGGGCGAAGCGACATTACCTTGCGTCACTGTGGCGGCTGGTCGGCAACCAGTTAAACAGCATTTATTTACCACAGTGACAAGAACATTTTACCACTTCATTACTGGGCACTTAAACCCCCTTCGTGCCCAGACCAATTTTCAGCTTTCAGCGCTGACCCATTTTGAATGACAATTGCGCGGGAATACAACACTGTACCCAAATTATATTTTTATCATATTTTTTCCCCACAAATGGAGGTTTCTTTTGGTGGTATTTGATCATCTCTGTGATTTTATTTTTTATTTTTTGCGCTATAAACAAAGACAGAAAATTTTGAAAAAAAAAAACACTTTTACTTTTTGTAAAAAAAAAATCCCAATTTGCGTATATCGATTCGCCGGCAAAGTGTTTACCCGCTGCGCGCCCCCTAGCAGTGCGCACGGGTAATGCACCTAAAAGGACGTCCAAAGACGTCCACTCGGCACTTGAGAGCCGCGATGTGGAAGTCTTTCGTCTACAGCGCGGGTCTCAAGTGGTTAAGGAGCAGGATAAAATTTGTTTCCCAAACAAATTTCTAACGGTGTAAGTAGTTTTCATTTGGAAGAGTCAATTTATTACCAAATCAAATGTTAAAAGCAAGCAAAATCATTTGAACAACATTCAGATGCTCTTAGAATTTTTGTATGAATTTTCTTGAGACTTTTCCTAAAAAATTTTGTTCAAAATGCTATCCATCTATGGCCAGCCTAAGTTTGCATGATGATATACATAAACTTCTGATAAATACAAAAACAAAATGGCTTGTTACATTTCTTTGCTTTTGGCATATCAAAATCCACAGCTTTTAAATCGTTAACTGGTACAGCTTGCGATCCAAATCTTTCCCTATCATTTGCATGTCTGTTAAAGAATTTAATAAAGAAAAATTGAGGAAAAGACAGACTACCTGAATTCTCCCTGGTTCAATGAACCAGAGGCACTTGGCACAAAACTACTTGCATTTTTACCTTTCGTTCATTTTTTAATCATAGGCCTTTCTAAACGCACTATTGTTTCTTTATAGGGAAGTTAAAGGGCAGCTCCACACTTATCAACTAAGTAGAGGCTAAAGAAACCTAGTACAGAAAATTGAGCGTTCTGCTAAGAGGAGCCCTGTCCTTAAGCAGAAGCTAAACCCCCGGCAGATATTAAAATGCACTATATTGTCAAAAGCATTGGGATACCTACCTTTACACGCACATGAACTTGGCGTCTTAGTCCGTAGGGTTCAATATTGAGTTGGCCCACCCTTTTGCAGCTATAACAGTTTCAGCTCTTCTGGAAAGGCTGCCCACAAGGTTTAAGGCCTCGTACACACGAGCAGACAGATTTGTTCAAATCTGTCTGTCCGACAGATTTGAACAAATCTGTCTGCTGGGATTTTGGTTTGCTCGCGTGTACACACGAGCAAACCAAAATCCCCGCCAGCAAACGGCGCGCTGACGTGTCGGTTACGTGGCGGTGACGTTGACGCCGCCACGTCACTGCACCAGGAAGTAAAACACTTCCGCGCATGCGCCGAATCCATTCGACGGCGGTGCGGCGGCGGTGCGGGACGACATGTCTGCTGGTAAGTGTACTAACCAGCAGACATGTCGGGCGGACGGATTCCCACCCGATAGATTTCAAAGCATGCTTTGAAATCTGTCGGGTGGCCAAATCCGTCGGCTCGGCCATACACACGATCGAATCTGTCTGCTGAAACGGTCCAGCAGACCGTTTCCAGCGGACAGATTTGATCGTGTGTACGAGGCCTAAGGCCTCGTACACACGAGGGGATATGTCCGCTAAAAACGGTCCGATGGACCGTTTCAGCAGACATCTCCACTCGTGTGTATGGGCTAGCGGACAGATTTCTCCATCCGACAGATTTCAAAGCAAGCTTTGAAATCTATCCGGTGGGAATCTGTCCGCCCGAAATGTCTGCTGGTTAGTACACTTACCAGCAGACATGTCGTCCCGCACCGCCGCCGCCGAATGGATTCGGCGCATGCGCGGAAGTGTTTTACTTCCTGGTGCGGTGACGTGGCGGCGTCAACGTCACCGCCGCGTCACCGCCACGTCACCGTCCGGCAGCGGGGAATTTGATCCGATGGTGTGTACACGCCATCGGATCAAACTAACGATCGGACATATCTGATGGAAATGGTCCGCGGACCGTTTTCATCGGATAAGTCCGATGGTGTGTACGAGGCCTCAGAGTGTGTCTATGGGAATGTTTGATCATTTTTTCAGAAGGGCATTTGTAAGGTTAGGCACTGATGTTGACTATTAAGGCTTGGTTCTCAGTCTCCATTCTAATGCATCCCAATAGCTGTTCTATCAGGTTGAGGTTAGGACTCTGAATTTGGGGTGGAGGAACTTGACTGTCCTGCACACTCCTCCACACTATATTGCCAAAAGTATTGGGCAGCCCCTCCAAATCATTTGATGGAGGGGGGATTGTTTGTGTGTGGTTGTTTTTCAGGGGTTTAGCTTGGCCCCTTAGTTCCAGTGAAGGGAATACTTAAGGTGTCAGCATTCCAAGACATTTTGGACAATTTCATGCTCTCAACTTTGTGGGAACAGTTTGGGGATGGCCCCCTCCTGTTCCAACATGACTGTGCACAAAGCAAGGTCCATAAAGACATGAATGTCCAAATACTTTTGGCTATATAGCGTATATACTGTACATATAAATATAAAACATCTCACTGCATTCCAACAGACCCTCTCCTCTGATACTGTTTAGAGTAGAAACTACCTTTTTGTTCTTGGCCAAACTGTTCGTAGGTATAACTTCTCTTCTTCCAGTATTGTAACCATTTACTTTTTGATGTGATATTTTTATTATTTTTTTTCGAAGCCATTCTTACCTCTAGAGCAGGGGTGTCAAACTGGCGGCCCTCCAGCTGTTCCGTAACTACAAGTCCCATCATGCCTCTGCCTGTGGGAGTCATGCTTGTAACTGTTAGCCTTGCAATGCCTCATGGGACTTGTAGTTTTGCAACAGCTGGAGGGCCGCCTGTTTGACACCCCTGCTCTAGAGACTCTTTTACTTCCTTGTCTCATGTTTGTTGACACTTAGAAAGCCAATAAGCCTGCTAAAAGAAAAGGTAAAACACCCTTAAGTTATGCAACTGAGGTGTCCAGGAGATTTTTCTTGATGACACCCATGGCTCTTCTAGGGAAATGCTTCCTCCTAAGTCCACATCTTATTTGAAAAACCTTGTGCACCTTCTATAAAGGAAAATTATACCATCTTAAAGGGGGCAGCTCTTACAATTGTAAAACCATAAATAAACATTAAACAAATATAATTGTTTAGTAATTTATAAATCTATAACTATACCTCCTAACTTTTTGAGCTGAGAAAGAGGCACAACCTTAGACATTGGCATGCCTTATGCAGACCATGAAGAATTATTAAAATAAAATGTATTGGTTGAACTCATATGTGCAAGTTTTTTATCACTGCTTTTCAAAAAAAATAATTTCAATAATATCAAGGCTAAAGATTGACACCTTTGGTAGGTGGAAAATTCATGTTTATTGACATTCACAGATTAGACCAAAAAGAGCGACAGGGGGATTTAGTTCCAAAGGAAGGACAGTCCCCTCCAATTGAGAGACGGTTAGGAGCTTTGTAGTCTATAACATCTCAAAATCATAAAATTAATAGCAATCTATCCCTTTTAAGGGTTACCATCTTATTTGCACTTTTTTTTTTTAATAAACTGCTTTTCTTCATCTAAACTGGTTGATATTTTATTATACCACTTTATTTTTAGATTTCATCATCAAGATCCTATTAAATTCTCATATTAAAAAAAAAAACATGGTTTTGTACCAGCTTTGTGATTCCCAAATGCTTCCAAATTTTCCTAAACTATCCTGTGAGCTGCAATCCATTGTCAGTATTTTTTCCCACTGCCTAAACATACACACACAGATCCCTGTTGCTGGCATTAATGCCGCTTACACACGGTCGTTTTTTGCGATGAAAAAAAAAACGACGTTTTTTAAACCGTCATTTAAATTAATTGTGTGTGGGCAAAACGTCGTTTTTGTCTTAAAAAAAACGACCAAAAAAAAAATTCCAACATGTTTGAATTTTTTGTGTCGTTTTTCAAAACGTCGTTTTTTGTTTCACAAAAAGTCACCGTGTGTAGCAAAAACGTCGTTCAAAACGACGTTTTTCAACCCGCGCATGCCCAGAAGCTAGTTATGAAGCGAGCTTCAATGGAAAAGAGTGGTGAACGTAACCTTGCTTTTTGTGAAAAAACGATGGTGTGTATGCAAAATTGTCTTTGAAAAGTGACGTTTCAAAAACGTTGTTTTTTACTTCACAGAAAACGTCGTTTTTTTTCATCGCAAAAAACGACCGTGTGTACGCGGCATAAGACTCCTTTCACACTGGGGCGTTTTTCAGGCGCTTTAGCATTAAAAAAAAAAAAAAAGCACCTAAAAGAAGCTGCATCTGCAATCCCAATGTAAAAGCCTGAGTGGTTTCACACTAAAGCGCCTGAAAAACACCCCAGTGTGAAAAGGGTCTTAGCGTTAAAATAAAGTGCCTGAAAGAAGCCTTATCTGCAATCCCAATTCTTTCACACTGAGGCGCTGCACTGGCAGGGCGTCAAAAGTCCTGCTTACAGCTATAGTAAAAAATATTGTTTTTAATATTGGGATAGACATTAGGAACATTTTATTCATAAAGATAATATATATCTGTGAACTTATCTGCCCTTTGCAAATAACAAGCCATGTCTTTTATTTATGTGTTTGAAATGTTTCAACTGATAACATTGTCCTATTTATTAACAGTATTCTTATTTTATTTTTTTATACTAAAACAGTGAAATCAAAAAATGACTCCCTCCGTGAACTAATTTTGCCAGATGTAGGAATTTTGCTGGAGAGACCTAAGTAAATATATTAATTTTCAATCTGTATGGGCCAGCTGGCACAAGTTTCAGAAAATTAGTAGTTTGGAAGATTAACCAGTAGGGTTTTATACTCGTTATTGTTTTTTTGTTCCCTTCCTTTATCCTGTCTTAACCACTTAAAGACCTTGCCTGTTTTTCAGACTTGGTGTTTACAAGATTAAAACAGTTTTTTTTTTTTTGCTAGAAAATTGCTTAAAACTCCCAAACATTATATATATTTTTTTCTAACACCCTAGAGAATAAAATGGCTGTCATTGCAATACTTTTTGTCGCACTGTATTTGCGCAGCGGTCTTACAAGCGCACTTTTTTGGGAAACACTTTTTTTAATTAAAAAATAAGACAACAGTAAAGTAAGCCCAATTTTTTTTATATTGTAAAAGATGTTACGCCGAGTAAAATGATACCCAACATGTCACGCTTCAAAATTGCGCCCGCTCGTTGAATGGCGTCAACCTTTTACCCTTAAAAATCTCCATAGGCGACGTTTAAAAAATTCTATAGGTAGCATGTTTTGCGTTACGGAGGAGGTCTATGGCTAGAATTATTGCTCTCATTCTAATGATCACGGTGATACCTCACTTGTGTGGTTTGAACACAGTTTTCATATGTAGGCGCTACTCACGTATGCATTCGCTTTTGCGGCGAGTTCGTCAGGACGGGGCACTTTAAAAAAAAAATGTATTCCTATTACAAGGAATGTAAGCATCCCTTGTAATAGAATAACGTGTGACAGGTCCACTTAAATATGAGATCTGGGGTCAAAAAGACCTCAGATCTCATATTTAGACTAAAATTCAAAAAAATTAATAAGTGTCATTTGAAAAAATGACAACAAGAAAATATGCCTTTAAGAGGCATGGACAGAAGTGACATTGCTTCCGCCCTGCTATGGAAATGGGTGGGGGCCATCTTGCCCTCACTCATATCCCTGCCGAGCAGGAGAGAGGAACTAATCGCCTCCGCCGATGGCTCTGGTAAGCGATGGAGGGTGCGGTAGAGTGGCAGGAGGGGGAGGCCTCTCCCACCGCCGATAACGGTGATCTTGCGGAGACCACCGCTATCGTGTAAAGGACCACTCACAGGAAAGATGGATATCTCGAATTGTGGCAGCGGCTGCTTCTGTTACCGAGATATCTATCTTTAAAAAAATGACGTATATATACGTGAGCGGGTCCTTAAGTGGTTAGCTGAACTGTGGAATAACCAATATATATCTCCTGATCCTCCCTCACCCAAAGTTCTTCTACCACCATACCTTAATTTAAAAAAAAGAAGTTTTTTAGGCAGTGTTGAGGGTTCTCTCTACTCTGTCACCACTTCATAGCTACAAGCCAGTCATTCAAACTCAATAGGCATGGATGGGAAGGTAAAGGAGTGGTCACAAGCCCCCAATGCCAGGATTACAAAATACCTTGGTAGCTGTAAGCCAGGACCACAGCAGAGCCAGTTCATAACAAGTTACCTATTCATGGAGAGTGGGCAGCAAGCCGCCATAATATAAGAATGATGTACAAACCTTGGTAAGGCAAGGCATTGCCAAAGGATTTCTGTGGCATTAGTATTGCCCAGAGTTCAGCTTTAAAATTTGTTATAACGTTTGTTCTCACGTAAGTTTGTTGTGCAAATTTCTTGGTCAATGAAATGTAATGTTTAAAAAAAAAAAACTTCAACTAAATATTGTAGATAAATTCAGAAATTCCTTTTTTGTTTTGTATATTATATAGAATTGTCTTTTCGAGTTATAGAGAATATTGTCCATCACCCAGGCTAAGGCAGGCCATATACGGTGAAAATTTATTTTCTGCAACATTGGGTTGTAGGAAGTAAATTTGTATGATTTCCCCCATCAACACAGACAGTGCCACAGGGGCGGGCGGGGAAAGATGTCCTCGCCAGGAGAAGACAAGGATTATCCTTATAGTAGCGGCTAGCAATAATTGCAACATAGTTCGGTAGGCTGGTTGTACCCGAGTTGATCAATCAACTTGGTACATTCAACCTGCTCATTCAGCCCGCTGGGAAATTGCAGGAAAGAAATTTTCACCATGTATGGCCTGCCTAAGGATAAGAATAGAGCATGAACTTTGATAAAAGTCAACTTTTTATCTTGTTTACAAGATTTACATTTATAACAATAATTTAAGCTTCCTGTTATCCCTAATATGGTTATCAAAAGCATGATTGTAAAGAATACCAAACAGAAAATTTGATCTGCAATTGAAGAAATGACCATAACACAAAATCACTTTAATCAATGCCGCTCTTTATTCTTTACATTTTGTAAAATAACATTTAAAACTTTGTAACCAAAATCATTTTTCTCTGTTCACATAGTTGCTGTGAAAGTAGTACAGACACTAAGAAAAAAAATATATATTCTAAAAAATTCTAGAAAGATGCAGGCCAAAAGCCAAATTAAATGTCAAACAAATCTTTGGCATTTCAGAGAATTCAACAATCATGACCATAAGTAAAACAACTCGTACATCAGTGCATGTTTTTTGTTTGCTATAAACAAAACTTAAGTTTTAGAACTTCAGTGTCTTGTTCAGACAAAATGTAATGTTTTTTTTTTTCTAAAATAAATATCATTTGTCATTCCCCTTCTCTATTTAGTTTCCATTCATTTAGCACGTAGGTAATCTGGAAAGATCAAGCAACGCAGGAGCTACAAGTCTCAGCAGGCCGGGCCCAGCATTATAATGCTTACAGGCTGAGCGTGGTTTACAGGTCATGGATGGGATTTCATAATAGCCAAAGAATACAGGGGCACCTCGAAGAACATCCATTTTTAACAAGTGGTGTTACAAGTCAAATCCAAACCTAAGGGGGTTGCTGGCGGAATTCTATACAGTGCATCACAGGACAAAATTATATTTTTTTTAAACATACATTGATCCATCTTGGTTACGACTAATCCTTCATAGCTTTTATATGGAGGACCTCTAGGGATGCAGACATTCACTGTAGTAGCATGTGCCACAGTCATCATTTGTTGCTTCCAGGGTCTGCTTGAGCAGACTGCCTTCTGTATACAGGGGGTTACCTGCTTGGCAGGTCAATGGATGCAAGGTGTTCTCTCATTGGACGAGGCTAAAAGGAGGGGTGAATGTCTCTATGATCTCTGCCTTCTCCAAATCGGGGAATGCATTGTATTCATTGAGAATAATACAAGACATATCAACGATGAATCACCATATCACCCTCTTATAGCAGAACAGATGTGTGATACCACTTCTTTACAACAAATGCTCTTAGAGGCACCCCTGTAGTTTTTTTTTTTTTTTTATATAGTATGCAGGTAAACCCATCCATTTTTGATCTTCCCCTGAAAGTGCTAACTGCCTGTCTATCTTTGACATGGTACCATCTGGATTAGTGACCAACAGCAATTATGTAAATCCAGAAAGGCACAGAATAAATTCAGAACTGCTGATCTACATACCTTTTGTGGGTCAGTGAGTCTGAATGTGTTAAAGCTATTAAATCAGCATGATAGTAGGGGAACTAATATTTACAAAAGTAGCAGTCAGCAATGTATTTTTCAAATGTTTGCTAACTAAACCCCTGTTTTTAATGCAAACTGTTGAGGTTAATTCGGTTGGTAGCAGGCCGGCTGGCGAGTTGAACTGGGAATTTTCTTTGGTTTTGTTTTGCCAGTGCTAGTTGTCTGCTGTCATGCTGATCCAGTGGCTTTAATACTTTGTGTTATTAATCTAAAATAATCTAAAATAAGTATGCCTATCAGGGAAGTCATCAAAGGCAGCTTCCACGTTTTCACTTATCCAACCAAGAAGAAAGGTGGATATGATAAGGGTATAAATTAGCACTGCAGCTATGTCAGGCATAAATGATGGATGCAGGCTCTGGTTGGTGTAGGAGTCTGAGGTTTAAAATAGAAAATATAGCCCTAAGACTCCTTTCACACGAAAAGCATGATCAGGTCCACCTACCAGTTTTTCAGCTGAACCTAAATGGGTGTCCTATTTACCCCTATGGACTGGGTGGTGTAAAGGGACTTGTGTTAGTTTTACCCCATCTTCCCCTGGTCTGATCCGGTCCTCTAAAAAAACAAACACAGAGGGCCCCTTCTGTCTAGTGCATGGGTCTTCAAACTACGGCCCTCCAGTTGTTCAGGAACTACAATTCCCATCATGCCTAGTCATGTCTGTGAATGTCAGTGTGTTACAATGCCTCATGGGATGTGTAGTTCTACCACAGCTGGAGGGCCGTAGTTTGAGGATCCCTGGTCTAGTGGAATCGGAGGGCAGTCAGGTGTAAACAGACAGTGGAGTCCATTCACTCCGGCCCCCTATAGAGCACAGTGAGCTTTGTACATGTCTGCTCTGCAGAAACCAAGCAGGCAATAACTTGTCATGCGCCCACTCTGATTCAATCAGCGGACAGATCTCCTGCTGATCAAAAATCCACCCTTTCTAAAAGGGGCTATAGGCATGCCGTAGATTATGCAATTTTCTTTCCTTCAAGGGTTGAAGGAAAAAAAATAGCTTGATTTCCCCTCAACACAGTCAGTGTTATTGGGGGAATCTCTCCCACAGCACTATTATGTTCTACTGATGGGGAGTGAGCAGAGCCTTCCCCATCAGCAGAATATAATGATCACTGCTGGCTGACTATACTAGTTATCAATTTCAATTGTTTTCTTTCTCACACTGCAAATTACAGAGTGAAAGCTGAAATTAAACGATTAACAACACTGTTTGATCCTTGTGAACCCTTCTTATCACACCCAACAGTAGGCACTGTAAGGAGTGGGCTATTAGGTAGGTATAGATAGGTATCCTGTCCAGAAAAGATTTTTCTTTACACCATGTGCTGTAGACCATTAGAATTTCCTATCTCTTTGCGTGGAGTACTAAACTTCACTATGGAGTTCTCCTTTCCAAATTAAAGTAATCTCAGACAGGCACAAAGCAGACTTTTCTTTGTGGTGTCTGTTGGCAGGCAGCACTTTTAATTTCAAATATTCAAGGCAGAGAAAAAGTTCACTTTAATGAAGCCCAGTTGTCTTGAACCTATATTCATCTTAAAGAACATATTAAAGATAACAAATTTAAAAGAATGTTAGTAATACAAACAATTTCAGTAATCAATGCATCATATGCTGGAACAGATGGAACAATGGTACATACATGGTAAACGTACAATTTCATATAAAACTGTCTTGCATTAAGAATATATCTATGTGCTGATAAGAATGTACAAAAAATGATGTCAACACCGTAAATGTAGATACAAGTTCATCTATATTGGTTTCCAGGGAACACTTTGTGCAAAGATTTCACAGTCATTTACTGTGACCCAGACTGCAAATATTGGTATACTGTGCTATACCAGATACATTGGTTGAGGTCCTCTTCTAATGCTTGTTAATTAGCTTTTTAACACATATAAGCGGAATCATTGAAATACTTTTACACTTCGTTTGTTATTAAATCCTTACCACAGTCAAAGGGATGAGACAGAAGATAATCCTGATATACCCCATCAATCAGTTTTTCTGCATTATTCTTTGCAAACCAGCAGTCCACTTGGTGAAGGCCGTTGTATAATTTCCTCTGCTTTCTAATTACAGGGACTGAGCGATTTCTAACCTTTAGCATGTTAATGACGTGTGAGCTTTGGTTTGTTGCATTGTTTGTGCTCAGTGGCACCTGAGTGACCTTAACTTCATTATATAGGAACTGACCTATTGAAAAAAAAAAAGAAAATCTATGTGAATTTACATATATTACATTCTTCTGGTATCACTAGATACAGTATATCAGACAAATACATACCCCTAATGGTAAAGAAAGAAAAATCTTCAGGGTACAACATTCAAATCCATTCTAACCAATGTATAGTTTGATTTGAAACAGTACATGAAATGATGTACCTCCATCCCTCATAATACAATCCAACAATACATTAAAAGGATCAATGAAAATAAAGATTTGTATTTAACAAAATAATGTATATGTAGCCCTCTTGTACTAAACAGGGGCTAATTTGTCAAATAGTTTTTGGCTGGGCTGGAGATAGCTCAGACTGATTGTATTGTTGTCCCACAAGTTTTTTCTCTAAGCTTGTGATTTCTCACTGTCGCCAGTAGATGTCCATAGTATCACTGGTCATAGTATGAGATTTCACAAACAAAACTTATGAATATTTATATTTTCTTCAGCCAATCCGATAGGAGGTTTATGCAAATGGCGCATGCTGGGGGAGGATATAAATTGTTGGGACAGGACATGTGCTCTCTCTCTTGCCTAAGGCTGAGGCCTAACGTGTGCTGAAGTGGCCCTGAAGCTGTTCTGCCTGGTCTGGAGGAAGCTATGCCAAGGAGGAGGCCCCTTGCTGGAGAAAGCCAGGAAGAAGGCGGTTATTTCTTGGTAGCGCAAGATCGTTTTATCACTATGGTCTTTCAGAAGGGCCTGGCTGGTCTCTTAGAAGGGCCTGGTGTCTCACTTGGAGGATGCACTAAAATTTGCTGGGTCGGACTGAGGTCGGGTTCACACTATTGCGAATTGGATGCGGGATCCGAGCATGCAATTTTCAATAGCAGGAGAATTTGACTGGCTCTCTATGGAGCCAGTTCACATATCTCCGACGCGGCTTCCAGTGCGAATTTGCATAGGAGCCCTGTGCGTCTTTTGGTCCATTTCAGGTCCAAATTCAGCCCAAAATTCGGGCTGAAATCAGACCTGAAACAGTAAACCAGGACACCTACTGGGAGCCGCATCGGCATCCAATGTGAACGGAGCCTAAAGGTTCTGACACTGTGAAGCAAGACACTGATTTAGATCTAGAGAGTCTGTAAGGCCTCGTACACACGAGGCAATCGATTTGTTCAAAACGGTCTGTCCGACTGATTTGAACAAACCTGTCTGCTGGCATTTTGGTTTGCTCGCGTGTACACACGAGCAAACCAAAATCCCCGCCAGCAGACAGCACGCTGACGTGTAGGTGACATGGCGGTGACGTTGACGCCGCCACGTCACCGCACCAGGAAGTAAAACACTTCCGCGCATGCGTCGAAACCATTTGGCGTGTGTGCGAGAAGACATGTCTGCTGGTTAGCGTACTAACCAGCAGACATGTCGGGCGGACGGGTTCCCAGCCGACAGATTGATAAGCATGCTTTCCAATCTGTCGGGTGGCCAAATCCGTCGGCTCGCCCGTACACACGATCGAATCTGTCTGCTGAAACGGTCTAGCAGACCGTTTCCAGCAGATAGATTTGATCGTGTGTACGAGGCCTAAGTGATTTGCTATGGTATCTGGGACCCCTAACCCTCACCTCCTTAACCATTCTGCAATAAAACTTTAAAAAGACCAAAGTGACTGCCACCCAATGGACTCAGCCCTGGAGTGAAACGATAGCCTGCCTCTGAAGCTGCTATCCTATCTTACCTTTGGTGTGTCATACGGGTGTTATGTTCACATAGGACATGCCTCTATGAAAACAAGCAGATTTACTGTGATTGTAGTAAATTAATTTTGTATTCACAAATATTTATATTAACATTCCACAAAATTAAAGTTTGATACCAAAATAAAGCGCATTATACATTTCAATTAATTTCATGCATATCAATTCACTTCATCAGAGCTAGATGCTTCTGACAGGGTATTTACACATTGGGAAACACAATTTTGAAAATTTCGAAATTAATAAAATATTAAGCTATATTCACAGTAATTTAGCTTGGTTTTTTTTTGTTTGTTTGTTTTTTTAGAGGCATTTACCCAAGTAAAAGTTATTTTATTAACAAAAAAAATGTTTTATTCATTTATCCTGTTGTATTTTACCTCATATAAGTCCTATGGGCACTTTTGATGTATTGTTAAATATTCAAATCCCTTGTGTCTATGAGGTTCGACAACTCCTCCTTCCCCATAAACCGGTAAATGCTAAGAGCCTTATGCATTGACATGATTTACCAAGAAGAAATATTGTTTCCTCTTAGGCACCAATCATAATTAAGCTTTTAGGGCAGGTCTGATGCTGATTGGTTACTGAAGGAAAGGAAATGTAGTTCTCAGAATGACTATGTTGATACATAATAGTGCCATGTTGACTTCTGAAGTTATCTTTCACTGTTCTGCCCTTGATGAGTTGCCATTGGTTACTAGGAGTTCTCATTCTCCTGACACATTGTTATTCTTTA
Source organism: Rana kukunoris (assembly GCA_029574335.1). Classification (NCBI taxonomy): domain Eukaryota; kingdom Metazoa; phylum Chordata; class Amphibia; order Anura; family Ranidae; genus Rana; species Rana kukunoris. Next base: position 128,624,107 of record CM056051.1, read on the forward strand.
CTATGGGCCAGATTCAGGTAGATGAGAGTATCTTTCCTCTGGAGTAACGCTTCTCATTTACGTTACTCTGAAGACCCTTTCAGCGCAAGTCCTGTAATTCACATAGCAGTTGCGCGTAAACTTGCGCCAGAGTAACGATAATGCGCTGGCGTAACCCGACGCAAGTGGAAGTGGGCGACATTCAAAAAAAAATAAACGACCTGCGGCGCAAGGTGAGGGGCAAGGTGTCCACCATTCGGAGCCATGAGCGGGGCACAGGTGGTGGTCCACCATGTCCTGTCACCCTGACCGCGGAGGAGGAGGTGGTTGCCCGCTGCCTGGACAGGGAGCAGTTGGAGGGGGTCCCTGGCTATGACTCCGTAGAGGAAGGCTCCAGGACAGGTAAGTGATTTTTCCCCCCTTTTTGGTGTGTTGCATGTGGGGGGGGGGGGTGGGTACATGTGCCAAGTGTGTGGGACCACCAACATGTGTCTGCTTTGTGTCATCCACAGATGACGGAGCTGGGCCATCATCTCGTGCCGGCCAGTCCACCCCAACCTCCCAACGGGATGCTGATGACGAGGCCCTGGGTGCTGGAGACACCGAGGTGGAGGAGGAGAGTACCCACACCACTTCAGCAGAGGTGGTTGTGGAGGAGCCTGTCCCTGAACAGGAGTTTATTTTAATGTTGGAGGAGTCCTCCTCCTCTGCAGGGCCCTCTGTGATCCCCTCCCCCATCCTAGGTAGCCCCTCAAGGGCGACTCCATCCCCACGGGGACAACCTTCTTCTGCCCCCAGGAAGGCCACCCGGAAGACCAGGGGGGTGTGTGATCTGGTCGAGGACCAGGTGCTGTTGGACCACGCCAAGCAGACCCAGCAGATGGGGGAGATTGCTGGCCACCTGGACCGGGTCGCTGACAGCCTGGGCTCCATGTCACAGCTGCCCAGTCGTGTGCAGGGCGTTGTGACCAGCCTGGGGGAGGTGCAGGCTGATATCCGGCACTTGACAGCAGCTGTTCGAGACAACACAGCTGCCATCCGGGAAGAGAGGAGGCAGCGGCAACTTGACCAGCGGCATCAGATCACCCGCCAGCTGAGGATGCAGGCCCAGACAAACCTGTATCTGAGCCGTATCGCTGTGGCATTGGAGGGCAGGCAGCCAACAGCTCCCAGGAGTGGCCCACCCGGGGATCAGCCTCCTCCTGATGCCCCCCCACCACCACCCACTCCCTCCAGGCAGATGAGGAGCCCGAGAGTGCCCCCAAGGAGGAGCCCCCGTCATCCCAGATGAGGGTTTTTTGTTTTTTTGGTTGTTATATATTTTTGTTTATACTCAGGATATGAGTTTTTGTTTATTTTTGAATATTATTGTTTATACTCAGGATATGAGTTTTTGTTTATTTTTGAATATTTTTGTTTATACTCAGGACATGATTTTTTTTTTTTTTGGTTCTCAGGTTATGAGATATTTATTTTAATTTTGTACTGCACACGGTCAGGAGTGCAGGGGACAGTGTGAATGGTGTGTGAATGTGAGAGGGTGGCACTCCTGAAAGTAAGGGGTGTCACCCTCGGCCGTGGTGGTGAAGTTAACCCCACGGCTGAATGAATGACGTGTGAAAGGTGTGTGAATGGACAGTGACATCATTGGGGCCTTGACGCTGGCGTTGCTGCTCCCAAGTCCTACATGCTGGACTTGGGCTAATCCAATGCGATGTGCATGTGGTGTGTGTGATCCAGTGGTGTACACGTGTGCACTGTCTGTGTGATTAATGTATTGGTTTAGTGTCCAAAGATGCCTACGGCGAGGACCCTCCTGACTGCTCTTCCATCAGCAGACTGGTTCTCCTCTGGCAGGTGGGGACTGTGTGGGTCGGGAGTCAGGTCATCACGTATGTCAATCTGCAGGCCTTTTCTCATAGCAAAGTTGTGCAGAATACAACATGCAGCGATGATCTGACACACAAAGGTAGGGGAATACAATAGGGTCCCCCCGGACTTATCCAGGCAGCGGAAACGGGACTTCAGGAGCCCAAATGTTTGCTCCACCACTCCACGGGTTTTGATGTGTGCTTCATTGTATTTTCTCTCTCCTCTGGTTTGGGGGTTCCGGAAAGGAGTCAGTAGATGGGGTCCCAGTGCATATGCAGAGTCACCTGTAAGGTAAAAGACAGGAGGATGTTAGTCATGCATGTGCGATTTCTGTTGTGCATCACGGGAGGGGATAGTCATGCCTGACTCCCATGTCACTCACCAACCAGCCAGCTGTCCCCATACATGTTCTGCTCGAATTCTGTAGGGATGGGGCTCTGACGGTATATGAAACTGTCATGGCTGGACCCGGGGTGTTTGGCACGGACGTGCCATATGAGGCGTTGGGCATCAGCTATCACCTGTACGTTGATGGAATGCCAATGCTTCCGATTGCGGTATATGTGCTATGTGGCACTGGGAGGCTGGAGTGCCACATGTGTGCAATCAATGGCCCCGATGGTGCGTGGGAATCTGGCAATGTTGTAGAAATCTGTCATTGCCTTCAGCCGCAGCTCCTCAGTGGTGGGTCTGATGAACTGGTTGGACATGCGTCTGAGGATTGCAGGGACAACCTGGTGCACACATCTGCTTATGGAGGACTGTGACATCCCAGCCACCACTCCACTTGTACGCTGGAATGATCCACTGGCAAGGAAATAAAGTGTTGCCAGTACCTTCACCAGTGGCTGCACTGCTTGTGAGCGGTGTGTTGGGCTGGTGATGTCATCCTGCAGGGTTGTGGTTAGTTCAAGTATTACATCAGGGCTGAATCTGAAGAGGCGATACACCTCCTCATCCCCCATGCCAAAGAGGTTCATACGAGTGCGGTATATCCTCTCACGTGCCCGCCTCCTCCGTAGCGAGGGACCCAGTACTAGTCTTAGGACCACAATTGCCCCTGGCATGTTGGCACACAGAGGTGTTGTCCTTGCAAGTGTTGTTGTTCAGCAAGCTCCTATCGTCGGTAACGCTGCTGTAGCTGCTCTCCTGCTGACCTGTGGCCGTCTGGAGTAAAGATAAAGCAGCCTTTTGTAGAAATAACTTTGCGCCGGACGGACGAGATACGCGCGGCGCATGTAGCCAGCGTATGGTGCTAATCCGTTCGTGAATTGGGAAAAATACCTCATTTGCATATTTGCAGGGGAAATCAATGGGCGCGACTGATGCGCCCAGCGAAAATAAGCGCTGACGATACTCTGGCGTCGGAACGTTCCGCCGGTCGCAAATGGCCCGTTATTGGGCGCATCTAGTTTGGTGGGTACGGGCACATAGAAACGACGGCGCATCATCACAGTTACGCGGCGCATATCGAAATACTCCAGCGCAAGTGTTCCTGAATCTGGCCCTATGTCTTTTTGACATAAACGTGTTCCCATATACATTGGTTAAACAACTTACCTGCTGATTAATGAAACTATACAAATGACAGGAAAATAAAGTGTAATTCAATGGAGCAAGAGCATATGATTTGTTTCTTTGCAACTGCCCTGCAATTTACATTTATGTTTCTTACTATTTCTCTTAGAAGCAATCAAGCTTACCTAAAAGTCCATGAGAATTTGGGGACAGTCCTTTGCTGTTAGAAATGTAAAATCCCAAGTGGTTTCTCTGAAAGGGAGCTGGATTCTTGTACTGGTGCACCAGAATTACAAACGTAATTGTGCCGTAAATGGTAACAGTGACATTGGATTTAGCAGCAACAGAGACCAAAAGATCATCACTCTTCACTGTGGCACTCTTATCACATGCTAGAATAAGCCGATCCTTGCTGTCCAGGATCACCTTGTTGGGAGTAATTTCCATATAAGTGCGCTTTGGTTTGTTGACGATTATAGTGATTTTGCTAAAGTAGGTCCGTTGTTTTTTATGTCCATTTGGAGGAGCCGGAGCACCGATTAGCTGCCCATTCACTGTTACACCTTGAAAATACAGAAATACAATCTTTCAGTTTTTATTTTTATTTCAATGCAAGTAAACATAGAAACAAAAAAAAAGTACTGCTCTCTTACCAGAGTATTTGTGGTCTGATACCAGCCTTAGTACGTCTCCGGGTTCACCGTCAATATTGAAGCACACTGTCAACTTGCTCAGGGGGAAGTCGACAACAAAATGTGGATCTCCATCCGCTTAAAGGATATAGAAATTTATAAGGGACAAAATATAAAATAAAAATTCCAAATATGCTAAAACATTATATATAACATAGTTTATTTCAACACAAGTCATTTTGAACTTTAGCAAAAAATCATCCCAAATTTGCAAGCAGGAAGGTTTTTTTAATTGCAGAAGAGACTTGTAATGTCTATTCTGCAATAAAGGTTTAAAGTGATTGTAAAGTCTTGCTTTTTTTCTATAAAAATAACATGTATACTTACCTGTCTGTGCAGTGGATTTGCACAGAGCAGCAAAGATCCTCCTCTTCTGGGGTCCCTCTTCTGTGCTTCTGGCCCCTCCCTCCTGTTAAGTGCCCCAATAGCCATGCAGCAGAGGGCCATCAGCTAGTACATGTGTGAGTATGGCATGACAGGCTCAGGCTGGCTCTGCTTTTTTTTCCCCTACACCAATGGCTGCATGCACTGTACCATCACCATTTGAGAAGGCCACAAGGATGGTGATGCATGCATCAGTGACACAATCCCTGTTGTGTTCCTGCTGGAGCAGGCACTGTGTGGCATTATGGACAGAGCACTCAAGGCAGAGCAATGGGACGAAGAGGAGGACTTCCTTTCCTCTCAAGGCCCACTTTATTCAGACATCATTATTCCTATGCCACAGAACACACAAGAGGAGAGAGAGGAGAAAGAGAATTCTGGCAGTTTCAGAGGCATCAAAGCAGAGGAAAACATACGTTAAATGGTAAGAGATGGTTTTCCATCCGCAGAACCCTTGGGAGTAGTACGTGGCTGGGAGCAGGCATTTTCAGATACTGCTCCGTGTTGAAAACAAATGTGTAGCTGCTTTTCCACCAATTCGTACCACCACCACCAATTCTAAAGTGGGCACTCACCAGAACTAGATGTTATATGCTCCTATAATTTATCTTAGGGTTGACCACTTCTCTCCGTGGGACAAATCTGACAAAATATGTTTTACTTCGTTTTTTATAAAATAAGTAATTTTTCTCTTTCACTGATGTGCTCTAATGAGACTGCACTGACAAGGCAGAACTGATGAAGAAGCACTGATAGGTGGCACTGATGAAAATTGATAGATGGCACTGTATGGCACTGATGGGGTTGCACTGATAATCAGGGCACCGATGATTACTGTCCTGATTATCAGTGTAAATGTGTGCTGTCAGAATTGCAAATTACCGGCTCTCCTTTCCTCACTGTCAATGCTGATAACCACCAACTTTCTTTACATGTAATCAGCTGTGACTGGAAACAGCTGATCACATGGTAAAAGGCTGCTGTGATTGACCCTTTACCACAATCTGTAATCAGCTGTGTCTGAAGGAAACAGCAATCAAAAAGTGTGCCAGATGCACGCACTAGGGGGGCGGTTCTGAGTGGACATCCATGGACGCCCTTCCAGAACAAGAGAGCCGCGCTGACATTATCTTTTTCGGCTATATCGTGGTCATGAAGATTCTTGGAAAGAATAAACATATAACCTCTGTTCTCAGCTGCATAGGAGGCTTGTAGAAGTGGGGTGATGAGAAACGGCAGTATACATATCTTCCCAGTGGCTGTGCAGCACAAGTCTGACTGTTGGAGGACAGGCACAGACAGAAAACTGACCACACTGGAGAGAATGCGTTCCCGTGCCTAGTGTGGTCAGTTCGAAATCTAAAAGCCGTGTCACTGGCAGAATCGTCAGATATATTTTACACATAGGAAAGTACAAGGTACAACAGACACATATCAGGAATATTGGAGGTAATATTGGAGGTAACATATTTTTCAAACATAATTGGATTGTTCATCCAAACCATGTGAGGCCACAAAGTTTTTAGATATGAAAGTTCCTTATAGATTACCTGAAGTTTTAGACATCGGTGGTTTTTGTTTGCCCATCTGTTGGGATGGAGGTTCTAGTAAAAAAAAAAAAAAGTTGTCAGACACCTGTTTCATTAAAACTCCTAAAAACAACAAAGTTGAGAGTGTCAGGCTTCCTTCATGATGACACATTTCCGCTGATAATACACACTGAGCTTGTATTGTTAGCATAGCTGTACTAGACCTCCTTGGCTTGACTTCAAGTATTTAAAAAAAATTGAAAGCCTTATCGCTTGTTTTATCAGCCTTCAGATTTGTACATTACACAATTTCTGCATTTCACAAATTATTATTGTTACATGCTGTCACAATAAAAACATACGTTTTAGTGCCTGTTCACACTACCGCGACATGAGAAATTACACTAACCACTTAAGCCCCGGACCAATATGCTGCTAAATGCCCAAAGGTGTTTTTACAATTCGGCACTGCGTCGCTTTAACAGACAATTGCGTGGTTGTGCGGCGTGGCTCCAAAAACAAAATCTGCGTCCTTTTCTTCCCACAAATAGAGCTTTCTTTTGATGGTATTTGATTGTCTCTGCGATTTTTTTTTTTTGCGATATAAACGGAAAAAGACCGAAATTTTTGAAAAAAAATGATATTTTCTCATTTTTGTTATAAGAAAAATCGAATAAACTAAATTTTAGTCAAACATTTAGGCCAAAATGTATTCAGCCACATGTCTTTAGTAAAAAAAAAAAACTAGCTACCTAGCGGCAACAGTGACACTAATACAGCGATCAGAAAAACGATTGCTTAGTGACACTGGCAATAGGGGGTGAAAGGGTTAACTAGGGCGGTGATCAAGGGGTTAAACCTTTATTGGGGGGCACGGGGGCTACCCTGGACCTAACACTAACTGCCTGTCACACTAACTGTCACACTGACACTAAATGCAGTGATCAGTAAATATATGATCACTGCTATTAGTGACACTGTGAAAGGGGGCTGGGGGCGGGGTGATCTGAAAGGGTTAAGTGTGCCTATGTGTGTGGTGTCAGTGTAGTGTTAGTGCGACTTACTTGTGACGTCTTCTCTCCTCTCGGTGGATTGAAAATACTGCCGAGAGCAGAGCTGACATCACTTCCTCTGCCTGTGTTTACATTATACAGGCAGAGGAAGTGCAGACCAGGGAGGGAGCGGATTCGCTGGGAGCGATCCGGAGGGGGCGGACAAAAACGAACAGCCGTCCCCTCAGCCCGGATTGCTCCCACGGAATTACCGAGCGCCCCTGACCCACGTCTAGGCAGGGACGTACAGGTAAGTCCATCTGCCTGTACGTGGCATTCTGCCGACGTATATGTACATGCGGTGGTCGTGAAGTCGTGAAGTGGTTAAAGTGAATGAGAGCCGTCTTAATGCACACTACTGAAGTTGCTCTGACTTCAGAAAAGGTTCCTGTACTACTTCAAGGCAACTTCTAGGTTGCCTCCAAAGTCGAATCTCCATCTTAACTGAAGCAACTTATCAGGAAGAGAAAATAGTTTCTCAGGCAAACCCCTCCCTCCCACAGAGCTGATTATTGTTTGATTGGCCACTGGCAAAGTTGCCTGTCCCAGAGGCGACTTGAAGTTGACTCAAAGTTATGTATTTATAAAAAAAAAAAATGGAGTGTAGGTCCCTGAATCTGTCAGATTCCAAACTTCTCTAATCTCCCGTGCAGCAGCACTAAAATGGTAGAGGGAGGATCAGAACTCTGAGCCAAGCTGGATTTGCAGCATGCACATTTACTGACAAGGAAAATGCTGATTAGAGGTGAGAGATGAACCCATTAGTCTGCTGCTGCTGTCACTGTTGAATCACAAGCTAGGGCCAAGGAACTGACTATGCTTTATTTCTGAACTACAGTAGATAAAACTGAGGTCACCAACCAATCCACCTGTTCAGACTGGCAAGGCTGTGTAAATCTCAGCGCAGTTCTAATATATGCTTTTTAACTGTGAATTTAGCAGTTTGCCTGAAAGTCTTCCTGAGTATGATAGGTAGGCTATGGGCTCTTCTTATCTTTGGCATTGGCACCTGCCAATTTAAAACTCACTATAATGGGCTAAAGTAGTTCATGTGAGGTTAAAGCCTTGAGCCAAGTGAGCTACATATTTTAGCTTAATTTACCAGCTTATCTTTCTACTTCACTTGGCTTTCCATTGGCTAGGACTTCTCTACTAAAGTTATTTCTACCTGTACCTGTACTATGTATGGCTGGCATCTGCTTACAAGTCAACGTGATTTTGTTTGATCCACAAAGTATGTTAACAACTGGCAAAATTGATTAACAGGGCGATATAGACAAAGTACAATCAAGAATCATGATATGGGGAAATGTATATCATTTATAATAACTAAGACATTTAGGAATTAAAAACAGAACTCTAGGAAAAAATAATAATTGTTAATAAGTCAGCAAAAGTTAAAAATGTAAGACTGGGAGCCCCTCAGCAAAAAACATTTTCTGTTACTAGATGCTGCCATTGTCATTCAGCCCACTTTCTCTGAGCCCAGGCTGCCATGGACACCCCCTTTTCCCAGGCATTATGGCATCATATCGGCCTGGGCTCAGAGCATATACTGCAATAATGGCTGGTCATATATGTGCACCGTTCAGCAGGGCTGCTGTTAGAAATCACAATTATCAAAACAATTTTTCACCAAAAATTTATGAAAACCATTGTTACTGAACACAAACATTCCATCATACATAAAAACATAAATTCCATCTGGAAGCCAAATTTCCCCCCAAACAATATTGCACATGTTCCCCCTCCTCCTATTTCAAACCCCCCCAACACAAATCTTTGCCCCACCATCCCGCATCCCAGCTCAAATCCCACCTCAATCACCCCCCTAGTAAAAATCTCCCTCACCCCAAAATAATCACATGCCTAGCACACATCCACTTTCTTCTTAAACTTTCTATCCTAGCACAAATCTTCTCCCCCAAAATCTCCCTTGCCAGCACAAATCCCCCCATCCTAGCACACACCCCCACAATCCCTCCTATTAGCCCAAATTCTCCCACCCCGACGTGCTGCAAAATCCCAGCCATCCCCCCTCCCACAGATCTTCTTTCACCAATCCCCCTCCAAGGACAAATTCCTCCAAATCTTTCCTAGCACAGCCCCCTCTAAATTACCCTTTCCAGCACAAATTCCTACTCCCCAACCAAATCCCTGCTCTGCATAAATCCCCCACCTCCTAGCACAAACATTCCTACCCCTCCAGGCAAAATTCCCCCCAAACCCTCCTAGCACATATCCCCACCATTCTTCCTTCTAGCATATATCCCCCCCTCCGCAAAACCCCATTACACTTACAAACACAGATAGCCGCTAATCCCCCCCATCTCCACAAACATCCCAAGAACAAAATATTATTCCCCATTCCCCCAACTTACAGGAGGAAGCCACTACAAAGCCAGGAGGAGGAGATGCTCTCCCCTCCTGTCAGAACAGTGCGCAACTATTCAGCACAAGAAACAGGATTACTCTTAGTTTCCATTGGTCTATACACACACAGTTTGATTACCACCCCCTATCTCCTTCAAAGGCTGCTCATCTCTCGTCGGCAGGAAATATAGGTAGGGGCGATAATCAAACTGTGTGTGTCTACAGTCCAATGCAATCTAAGCACAATCCTGTCTCATGTGCTGTATGGAGGAGCGCTGATCTGACGCAAGGCGAGAGCACAACACAGTGCACCTCCTCCTGGCTCGATCCTCTCTGCCTCTTCCTCTCTCACTGCTCCAGCCTCCAGGCTGTTGTCTCCTTGTCCCGGTCCTGAGTGCAGGTGGGGGTGGAGGAAGGCGCTCAATGGCCAACAGCACAACATCCAAGGGAGAGTCGGCCTGGGGGGCAGAACTGAAACATGGGTGGGCACAGCCCACCCCAGCACCCCCTAAATCTGGCCATGTGTGTAACTCTCCCTCCAGCAGCTGAAAGCCTGTGGGTGGAAGAGGGGGAGAAACCATCATTAAGCTGCTACAGAGAGCTGCACAAGGCATTGTTATGCACTTGCCTCTGCTCCACTAATCGCTTTTTGCCTGGGCCCCCTGTATGCATGGGCCTCCAGAAGGCCCAGTGATACCCCCCATCAGCAACCCTGCCATTCAGTGTGGGAATGATGACCTGTAATGTCAGGGGAGTGGTCCAAAGGCCCTTGGAAAATGTGCAGAAAAGCTGAACTTCAGTTTCAAACAAAATAGCAAATGAGAACAAATTAACAAAACATTATTTCTACAACTCTGTATAACTGAAGTACCTTTTGTTACTTTCCTTCCTTGTAGACTGAGAAGTTTCTGTCCAATCCCCTCTGTATAAAAGCTGGCTGACTCTTCTTTGGGAAGATCCGCCTGGAAGCCATAGTCCTTTACCTCTAGGAGTGTGAATGGTGTGACAAAGTTATACCTCATTGCAAGTTGGCTGGCCTTTCTTGTTATTTCCTCCTTCTCATGGTCTTTATCACTCTTATGCCAAGCTGTAAGGAGCTCCTTAAAAGTCAAGTACCCCCACAGCCGTTCTACGTGGGTCCTGTATTGTTTGCTGTCTTCGATAATCTGAGATCCTGAAACCTTTTTTTGTCCATCACCTTGAATTTTTACATCAGCTTCGAGGACAACATATTTGTTTCTGTTACTTGCTGTGATTTCCACATGCAAAGCATCACTGGATGTATTAATCAGTTTTCCAGCCACCACTATTTCAGACCCATTAAAGTAGTTGTAAAACATGTTCTGCGTGACGTGTTCGACACTATCTGGTGAATAGTCAATTCGAATATCAGATAATAATGGTGTGCCAATCTCATCATAAAACCTATATTGTACAAAATAACAATAGTAAAAAAAATACATCTCATCAAAAATACATGTCAAATTTTGTTTTGTATTAGTATTTATAGTTTACGTGGGTTACGTCGTAAAAAAAAAAAAAAAAAAAGAACACGCAACTTAAAGCCTAATTGAATTTTCAGTTTAAAGAGTAATGCCCTGTACACACGATCGGTCCATCCGATGAGAACGGTCTGATGGACCGTTTTCATCGGTTAACCGATGAAGCTGATTGATGGTCAGTCTTGCCTACACATAATCGGTTAAAAAAACGATTGTGTCAGAACACGGTGACGTAAAACACGTCGACGTGCTGAAAAAAATGAAGTTCAATGCTTCCAAGCATGCGTGGATTTTTAACCGATGGTCGTTATGTATCGGAGAGAGTAATGGGGTTACTGGGGAGCTACAAGAAAACCGTAGACTCCACCTGGCATCATTGGAACTTTTGAGACCACACCCTGCTCCCCTGACCTGAATGGGGGACACTTACTGGATCATCACCCCTACCGGATTTACTGCAATAGGAGGGGCTGAGCACTGAGAAGGGGCATTAAGCACTCACAAGCTGTCTTATTTTAGTTTTTTTGGGTTGGGATACAATTTACACAAACTGAGGAAGTTGTGCCTTCCTAGTTAAACACAATCTTGTTCTTATAAGGGGCAAACATTTAAAAAAATTATGTCATTATGTCTTGTGTGCTATCAAGAGTTGCCGGAAGCAAAGACCTTTGACAACAAACACATTTATGATCCAAGGTGTATTCCACTTGAATTGGTTTAAGAACATAACCCTTTACACAATCACTGTCCTTGGTATTCATTGTGTAGAATATTAGACCTATGAAAACAAAATCAAAAATTGTGGCTGTGCTTATTTGATTTTATTTTGTTCGCAGTTGTGGGAACACAATTATTTGGTTGCAGCCATCAGACAAGTTAGAAGTGAGGGATGCATTAAGTTAGGGAGCGCAAGATAATACACACCTGTTTCATCCTATATGATGAATGCCAAATGCAGTAATGGGGTCTCGTGATTTTAGGGCAAATGGTCAGTAAAATTTGGTTGAAATATTTTTTTATGCATTTTATTGTTAAGCGTAAATGTGTTAATGTATTTAGTGTATGTCAAGCCTCACAGTTCAAATTTGTGGGGTGTAGTTAGGATCAAAATGATGCCAGCTGGAATGCAGCTCCAGCAATTACCATCATATCCAGTGGGAGAAGTAAAGTATGTGAAAAGTGATTACACAGGCTCTTACAGGAGCTCAGCCCTCATGTAAATTGAGAAACCCTTGTATGAAACATTGCATAATAAAAAAAAGAAGAACTAATGTTAGATGATTTCCGTAGTAAATGTCCAGATTAGTGTTATGTACCATGGTCATTTGATCATGCTTTGTATTTTCAGGGGGTGGTTACAGCTGTTTTTGATTAAGGGATTGCTATAATTATATTTATGTAACATGCCTACAATGGATAGTTATAGTAAAAGTGTATTTTATCATCTCCACACTTGGTCAATTATTTGCTTAAATTTTTTTTTTCAAAAAATGTTTTGTACCTCTTCTACCTAAGCTTTGAAGCATTACAGATAAACTAAACCCTCCTATCTGTTACAGCCAAGGAAACAGCCATCTTGGCCTCTGTTTAATCTTCAACTGCCATGATGTGATCAGTTATGACACCATCTAATAGTTTGACAGTTTGGTAAAGAGCACAAGGAATAGTGACAGTTAGCAATCCCAGCGGGACGGGAATGTAACGGTTTCACATGTTTTTTGAAACCATTAAATTGATGGGTTTAGTTCTGCTTAAGACCCTTAAAATCACACTAGTGTTGGCGGTAAAATGCTGGTAATTTACCATCAGATTTGCGATGCTTTTCAGCTGCTAGCGGGGTGCTTTTAACCCCCGCTAGCGACCGAGAAGGGGTTAATACGGCCCGCAATGCGCTGCTTTACTACCTGAAAAACTCCTGCCAAGCAACCTCAATGTGAAAGCCCGAGGGGTTTCACACTGAGGCGATGCGCTGGCGGGAGAAAAAAAAATCTCCTGTCAGCAGCATCTTTGGAGCGGTAGAGGAGCGGCGTGTATACCGCTCCTTCACATTGAAAACAATGGGAAACCGCGCCCGCAATGCGGTATTAACCGTTTCACGGCCGCAAGTCACGGCAAATCCGACGGTATAGCGCCGCTATTTTTAGCGGCGCTATACCGCCAGCGCGGCTCCCGTCCCAATGTGAAAGGGGCTTAAATATCAAGGCTTGGTACATGTTTGGGTAAAGTGGTTAAAATTAAAGGACTTTAATAATAATGATTATCACATTTTCTATTACCACACTAAAAATGTATGCTATATTTTGTTTCATATTATATTAGAACCCCTGTCTGTGTTTTACTATCTGGGGCTCTGTTTTAGGGATTCCACCTTACTTCCCACCCGAATGACAACAATTTTACCAGGAAATTAGTGAAAATTTGCAACACAAGTATGGACATAAATACAAGTAGGGATCTAACCTTCCTCAACTGTACTTAAATATCAACCATATTCCTATGTTATGCTATTAAAAAGTTCCCCTCACTCCTTGTTTGGTAAAAAGATTGTCAGCAGGACAGGAAGTAAGGGAAATTCTCTCTAAAGGCCCGTACACACGATCAGATTTTCCACCGGAAATTGTGTGATGACAGGCTGTTGTCGGAAAAGACGACCATTTGTATGCTCCATCGGACAATTGTTGTTGGAATTTCCGCCAACAAATGTGGAATAGCATGCTTTAAAATTTTCCAGCAACAATTGTGTGTTGTCGGATTATCCGATCGTGTGTACAGAACTCCGTCTGAAAAAAATCCAAAGTGCAAACACGCATGCTCGGAAGCAATACTAACCATAACACTATATTAGCAGAAGTTGCCCAAAGGATGGCTCTAAAGAGCTAAAAAAACACATAGTTTTATGTTTGTTGGCAGACAATTCTTTGTCGTTTGTATGCAAGGCAAGTTCATGGCCGACGCCCTTCGGACAAACGTCCTACGCTTTGCCCGATGGAAATCGGATCGTGTGTACAATGCTTAAGACTCCATGCACACTGGTTTAAAAATTGCTGTTTCTAGAGGAGTTGTGTGTTTTGCCTGTAGAAGCAGCTCAATATTATCCTATGTGTCCATGCACATTAGGATGATTACAGGCATATTTTAAGCTCAACGTTTATTGGCGGGAAAAAAACCTCTTCTGGTTTGCGTTTCTGATTGAAGCTTACTGGCAGAAAAAAATGCGAAACTTTTCTAAACTCACCTAAACTATGTACAAAAAACGCTCTATATGAGCATTTTTTTCTGCCAAGGGAGCTGCCATTTTTTTTAAGCCAAGTGTGCATGGAGCCTAACAATGCCCTGACCATCTGTAAAAAACTAGCAGGGGTTCTTACCCTTCCTCACTCCAAAACTAAGTGTAGCGCCTGGCTACTTTTATAGCAGGTGTTATTGTAAATTTAGAAGGGGGTCAGGGAGTTAATTGGCTCTGATCATGTTAATTAAGCCAAATTGTATAGGCTTCTGTTCCGGCCCACCTGTGCTGTGTGCCTATTCTCTTGTCTGGGGACTTCAGTCACCCCCAGACGGCAGGGGGCAGCAGTAGAATCAGGGTAGTGTGGATACTTCTCCTTCGCCAATCAGGAGGGTTGATCGCCTCGCTGTGCATGCTGAGGAGGAGTATTTAGGGGACAGACACCATTGGTTCAGGGTCGCCACCCCGTGCTTTTCACTTGGTCAGTTGTCCCTCCACCCCCGTGTGTGGCCCTCCTAGCCGGGGTGTTTTTATGTGTTGTTGTGTTCCTTGCTCCGGGACCATGTTGGTCTGGGTCTACAGATTTACAAGTGGTCCTGTGCTGTCCGTCCAAAGTGGAGGAAGCCGGTCGATGGAGAACCTGTGTGCGGGACACTGAGCACAAGGCTGGTGTTGCAGGAGAGGCCTATCTGCTCATCGAAGGACACTTCGTACCTTAGAGTCAGCCTGTCAGTTATTAATGTAATTGAAGCTATTTGAAGGAGATCCGGGTGCTGAATCCAGTTGAGAGGGATTTTGGACCGAGATTGTTTCCACCTTTTGGAGGGTCTGTGGCAGAGACTTTAACCTAAAGTTCCGAGTGACACCCTGGCTGCTAGGCTGGTGAAAGAGGCCTATCCAGGTGCGCTATACCTACTCTGGCTAGAGTGGTGAGGAAGTTTTCTCATTGGAAGCAGGACTTTTTCTGCACCAGTTAACACTGAATCTGCATTTCCATTTCTTCTATCCCTTCACCTACTTCTACTTTTATCGTTTTTACCCAGCTGGGTAATAAAAGCACAGAAAAGACACCTGTTGTGTGGACATTGACTTTATTACAGCTCTCATCCAGTACCCTAGATGGCGAGAAGACAGAGGTAACATGCCACCCAAATCAAACCAGCAGCTCCTTCGGGAGTTTGATATACACTTCACGGTTTACAGTACAGCTGCCAATGTACTAAGCATACCAAAAACATGGGAGCTGCAAAGTCACAACACTGAGGACCCTTTCACATGGTGCTGCACGTTCCATGAGCAGATCCCCTGCTGAATCAGAGCTGAAATGGATGAATGTCAGTTTTTTTACATATACATATTTTTACATCCATGCCCGCATTGGACAGGTGGAAAATAATGGATTTGTGTCCTCTTACAGTATTTAATAAATGAGGAACGGCTGCTTTATATTAATATATATTTGTAATGAACAGGAATGTACAAGGAACAGAGCAGTATCTTTAAATAATGTTTTAAAAAGGACTTATATTAGGCTCTTTTGCAGCTGTATTCCCTTCGGCCTTTTAAGTCTATATGTGGAATAAAAGCTTTCATAAATAATATTAAGAATACTTTAAAAGGAGCCAATTTATATACTGGGGTCAGCACAACTCCCAGAACAAGACACTAAAAATGGGAACTCAACAAGAAAAAAATAAACTTAAAAAGTTCCTGCTGGTAAAGTCACAGCTTGCATAGCTTACTGCACAAAATAGACCCCAGCTAAACAAATACAGATTGTATCATTTTTGTCCAAAAGTCAGCCTATGTTTTTCAGTCTTTTAATAATTATATTGAAAGAATTTATTAAATGAAAATCAACACAAACTCATAACTCCTGCTACTGCACAAATATGTATATAAACAAGGATACGTTGGTGCTGAGTAACAGGACACGAGATAATGACCATGGATATTATTACCAAAGATTGCTTCAACCAGACCATAAATCTACCTCATTGGCTGACCATTTCAGAGATGTGTATACAGCTGGGAATTAAAACCCATCATGATACTGTGGGGGTCAACAGGAAGAATTAAATGGAAGGTATGAAGAGAAATATCAAAGAAGAGAACAACATTACAGACAGATAGAAGTAAAGCTAAGCTTATGTAAAAGACAAAGCAAAATGGAATTTAAAGAAGATGGAGAGATATTTTTTTTTTAATGAGAGGCCTTAGGGGACTCTTTCATTACAACTGGCACCATAGGAAAAACCTTAAACTGAAATACCAGAAGGATTTACCCCTTTATAACCAGGCCATTTTTCTATTTAGCACTGTGCTACTCTAATGCCACATACACGCGACCATTTTTCATGAGGAAAAAAGTGCAATTTTTTAAATTTGTTCGCGAAAAACGGCCGTGTGTCGATGAGAAAAAAAAGGATTTTTAATAACAGCTTACCTGTAAAATCCTTTTCTTGAAGTACATCACGGGACACAGAGCGCATAGTCATTACATATGGGTTATATGGGTACCTTCAGGTGTGGACACTGGTGTAATCAACTTCACAGGAAGTTCCTCCCTATATAACCCCCTCCCACTGAGAGTGCTTTAGTTTTGTAGCAAGCAATTTCTCCGAGGTTACACAATGTTCCCCAAAAGAGGGGTGGGAGCTCTGTGTCCCGTGATGTACTTCAAGAAAAGGATTTTACAGGTAAGCTGTTATTAAAAATCCTTTTTTCTTTATCGTACATCACGGGACACAGAGCGCATAGTCATTACATATGGGATGTCCCAAAGCAATGCTCCATGAAGGGAGGGAGACCGTAAGGCCAAAAATAGCCAAACAAAAAACATTATCAGGAGGTAAAATAGCTCCACCAACAGAAAAAAGGGGGCATGAACCGGGCCAGAGGATTCTATACTGCTGCCCGTAGGACCGCCTGCCCAAATGCTGCGTCCGTAGCCTTTGCGACGTCCAACTTATAAAATTTAGTAAACGTATGTACGGAAGACCAGGTTGCCGCTTTGCAAACCTGTGCCATAGAGATCTGATGGTGTGCCGCCCAAGAGGCACTCATGGCCCTCGTAGAATGGGCTTTAACTGATAAGGGAGGTGGAACGCGCTTCAGACCATAGGCCTGACAAATCAGCTGCTTAATCCACCTAGCCAAGGAAGACTTGGCAGCCGGCTGACCCTTCTTGGGGCCATCCGGAAGAACGAAAAGCACATCTGTTTTCCGAATCTTCTCTGTAGCCTTGAGATAAACCCTCATGGCTCGGACCATGTCCAAAGTATGAAGCCGTCTTTCCTCTCTGGACTGGGGAGTAGGAAAGAAGGATGGTAGGACTAGGTCCTGATTCAAGTGAAAACTGGATATGACCTTAGGAAGGAAAGAAGGTTGAGGCCGCAGAACCACTCTGTCCTTATGCAGAATCAGGTACGGTTCCCTGCAAGACAAGGCTGCCAGCTCGGAGACCCTTCTGGCCGAAGCCATAGCCACCAAGAAAACCAACTTTCGGGTTAGCAGCACAAGAGGGATTTCTGTCAGAGGTTCAAACGGCTGCTTTTGTAAAGCTGACAAGACCAGATTTAAATTCCAGGGGCAGAGGGGAGCTCTATTAGGGGGATTCACATGCAAGACCCCCTGCAAGAAGGTTTTCACAAGCGAATGCGTGGCCAAAGGCCTTTGAAACCATATCGATAAGGCAGACACCTGCCCCTTTAGAGTACTAAGAGCCAACCCCTTGTCAACGCCAACCTGGAGGAATCGCAAGATCCTGTCAATAAAAAACTTGCGAGGATGCCCTCCTTGAGACTCGCACCACTCCACATAGGTCCTCTAGACTCTGTAATAGATATTTCTAGAGACTGGCTTTCTAGCCTGAATTAACGTAGATATGACTTGGGCTGAGAGGCCTCTGCCCTTAAGAATTAGGGATTCAGCCGCCAAGCCATCAAATTTAGCTGCTGTGAAGCAGGGTGGTAGATCGGGCCCTGAGACAGCAGATCTGGGCGCAGGGGGAGTGGCCACGGTGCCCCTACTGACATCCTCACGATGAGTGCGTACCAAGCCCTTCTGGGCCAGGCTGGGGCCACCAGGATCACCGGCCTGCGCTCCACCCTGATCCTTCGTAGAAGGCGGGGAATCATCTGTAGTGGAGGGAACGCATACAGGAGAGAAAACTGGTGCCAGGGGCAAACCAACGCATCGGTCCCGTAGGCCGAGGGGTCCCTGGCTCGGAATACGAATTTGTCCAATTTCTTGTTGAATCTTGTTGCCATGATGTCCACATCGGGAACTCCGAATCTTTGGCAAATCTCTTGGAATACCTGGGGGTGAAGAGACCACTCTCCCGGGAGTAACTGTTGACGACTCAAAAAATCTGCTTGAGAATTGTCTATCCCTGGGATGAACACTGCTGAGATGCAGGGTACATGGGCTTCGGCCCATGAGAAAATCAGGTTTTCTTCCCTTTGAGCCGCTAGGCTCCTTGTGCCCCCCTGGTGGTTTATGTATGCCACCGCCGTGGCATTGTCGGACTGTATCCTTACTGGCAGACCCTGCAGGGGGAGAGTCCAGGCGACCAGGGCCAACCGAGCAGCTCTGATCTCTAGGACATTGATGGGAAGCAGACTTTCTGCCTCTGACCCCTGTCCCTGCTGGGTCCGTTTTCCTAAGATTGCCCCCCAACCTGTTAGGCTGGCATCTGTGGTTACTATTTTCCACGTGATGGGGCAAAAGGTTTTCCCTTTTGACAATTTTTGAGGGACCAGCCACCAGTACAGGCTGCGCCTGACTCCTGGGGAAAGACCTAATGGACGGTCTAATGCCTGTATGGACCTGTTCCAAGCAGAGAAATAGCTGCCTGGAGAACTCTGGTATGGATCTGGGCATAGGGCACTGCTTCGAAGGCGGCTACCATCTTTCCCAGCAGTCGCATGCATAGGCGAATAGTCGGCCTCTTTTTGCCTAGGACTATTTGAATTGTTTGAGTCAATGACCTGATCTTTTCTTGAGGTAAAAATATCCTCTGGCATTCTGTATCTCACCGAAGGCCTAGATATTCCAACTGTCTTGTGGGTTGCAACCTCGATTTTCCTTGGTTCACAACCCACCCGAATTCTTGTAGATGCCGAACTGTGCGGACTACTGCATGATTGAGGTTGGAAGCTGATCTGTCGATAACCAGGAGATCGTCCAGGTATGCCAGGACCAAAATGCCTTCTGTCCTTAGGACGGCTAGCACCGGGGCTAACACCTTTGTGAATACCCGCGGAGCTGTTGCCAACCCGAAAGGGAGGGCTACGAACTGGAAATGACTTTGATCTATCATAAAACGAAGAAACTTGTGATGTGCTGGGTAGATCGGCACATGCAGATATGCATCCTTTATGTCTATAGATGCTAGAAAGTCGCCTTGATGCAGGCTGGCTGTCACTGAACGTATGGAATCCATACGAAAGGTCTGAATCTTTAGAAAGCGATTTAGGCGTTTGAGGTCTAGGATAGGCCTGACGTCGCCATTGGGTTTTGGTATAATAAAAAGGTTGGAGTAGAATCCCAGACCCCTTTCTTGGGTTGGTACTTCTACAATTACTCCTTGGAGCAAGAGGCGATCCAACGCCTTTACGAGAGAGGCCCTCTTTAACGGGTCGCTTGGAAGACTTGACCCCTGAAAATGAGGAGGGGGGATTTCTCGAAACTCTAGTTTGTAGCCTGTGGCTACCACGGACCGAACCCAAGAGTCGGGAATTCTGGCCTTCCAGACTTCGGAGAAAAACTGAAGTCTTCCCCCCACCCAAGAGAGTGGGGCGCCCCTTCATGAATCTGACTTGATGACTGGTTTAGCCGGCTTGCGAGACCAGGGCCTCTTGTTTGCCGCGGCTTGTCCCTGTGGGCGGCTATTAACTGCTGAACGCCCGGGAGGCCGTCGATACTGACGGGAAGTCGAAGGGGCCGAGCCTGCAAAGGCCTGTCGTTTAAACGCGGGCCCACGCGGTCTTTCCTTGACCGGTAAGGAAGAACGTTTACCACTTGATATGGTTTGGATATATTTATCTAGGTCTTCACCGAATAGTCTTCCCCCATGAAAGGGAAACCCTGCTAAAAGCTTTTTGCAGGGTGCCTCTGCTGACCAGTTCTTTAGCCACGAAAGACGACGCATGTGAACCACCAGCAGAGATAACCGGGATGCCTGTTGGATGGAGTCCTTAATAGCATCTACTGCAAAGCAGAGAGCCCTAGGGAAATCTGCTAATTCACGAGTTTGCTGAGCCGGCATGTCCTTTAATATCTGTTTTGCCTGATCCTTTAAGGCCTGACAAACGCCAATGGCTGCCACCACTGGCTGAACCATGGCACCTACTGTGGTGAAAGAAGCCTTCAGTAGGGTCTCTAATTTTTTGTCAACCGGATCCTTGAACATCTGGACATTTTCAACCGGACAGGTCAGGGATTTATTCACGCAGGAAATGGCCGCGTCCACTGTGGGGAGTGCCCATTTCTTTAAAAATTCCTCTTCCATAGGATAGAGAATAGAGAACCTCTTAGGAGGGATAAAGATTCTATCAGGTCGAGCCCAATCCTGGTAAATCACGCTCCGCAGAAGGGGGTGAATCGGAAAAGACACACAAGTTAATGGAGCCTTTAAAGAACCCAATGAGGATACCACAGGGGCTACTAGTTCTGGCACTGGAAGTTTAAAAGCAGTGCGAACTATATCGGTCAAAGACTGGATCCACAGGCTCTCCGCTTGAGAGGCCGAAAATATTCATCTACAGTGGAACCCTCCATGTCTGAACCTTCGGGACTTGGGTCTGCTTGATCCCCTTGTGGGTCCCGTTCCTCCGAAGAGGAGACCTCCGCATCTGAAAACACCAAACTAGGTGAGGGGGATCTAGCCCGTTTGCTACTTGGCAAAGGGCGGGCAAACAAAGCAGTTAACCTTTTCTCTAGCCCACCCAGGGTGGTCGCTAGCATTTCTTCCGTTACGTAAACGGGAATGGGTGGATCGGGGGCCGCCTCTGCCCCCAGCACCCCCAATGGCTCTTGTACTATGCTACTCGGTGGTCTAACTGGTGAGGGTGGGGCCGTTGAAGCCTGGCCCAAATCCTCTGACCCCGATGGAGACCCCTTTTGTTTCTTGGCACCTTTTGCAGCCTTGGCTGGTCCTGATGCCTTTGGAGCCATTGCACACCTTGAGTCACCCCTCTAGCCAACACCTGACTGTTGTAGCTAGGAGTAATTAATATGAGAACAGGCTTTTTTTTTACCCGCCTGGGAGGTGGCAATACTGAGGAAAACCTGTGAGTATTGCAACACCAATGCCCGTTAGCCGGAGTCCAAGGTTGACTCAGATACTGCTGGATCTAAGGCTGAGTCCCTTTAAGCAAAAAAACTCTTTTTTTTTTTTTTCTGGTCAATAGTGGAACTAAGTCCTAGACCTGAAGATCCACAAACCGCCACTGGGTGTCACTGTGGCCAAAAGACCCAGCTGCGCGCTCTGTGTCCTTCTTCCTCTGCCTCCAGGAGGGAAAGACCAGCCAGAGAAAAAGTTTTACTTTTAAACAGACCCTGACGCTGCTGGCCCGCCCCCCCAACGCACGCCGACGCTATAAAAGGTGGCGTGCACGCGCGCGCACGCGCACACGCGCGCGCACCCCCCCCACGCTGAAAACAACATGGAGGAAGCAGAGCAGAGGAAAAAACATGGACCAGCGCCAGGCAGCACCAACAGACACCAGGTAAGCACTAATCTTATTGTAGTGCACAGAGAGAGGAAGCTGTCCCCATGGGCTTCCTAAGAAACAGGAGTTTTCACCAGCAATTTCCTCTTTAAAACATGTGGGGTTGCAGTATCAATGCTAACAGGCAGACCTGGGGTGAGTAGCAAATATATATCTTACACAAGTATACATATATCTACATGTTATCTGGGTAAACATTAGTATCCCATCCTGCCCACACAGACATAGTGGAGATAGTGGCTGATGCACAAGCATACCATTAGCCAACCCAGAACCCCCAGGGGGATACCTACTGTCGAACCAAGTCCCGCAGGTTCCCTCTTACCTGCTCCACGCCGCAGGGTATTGCAAACTGCAAGAGGCCCAATCTTCCCCCATCTCCGTGGGTATTGTCTCGGACCTTCAGGGACCGGGGTCCTGTGTTAAGGAACCCACACCCCTGGACCTATATAGCATCCTGGCATCAGTAGCGTTTAGTCCTGGGAGAGACCAAGGCACTGGAGCCCAGAATCCAGCCCTCCAAGGAGAGGCATTATAGGCAACACCCCACGCAGGCAGGGCCCGGGTACCGTACTCCTTGGCTTTGAAGCACTTCGGACGGATCCGGCTAGCTATCCTGGGTCCCGAGACCTCCGAGGGACAGCTAGACGTGACCAACACCTAAGACACTGGCGAAAAAACTAAAGCACTCTCAGTGGGAGGGGGTTATATAGGGAGGAACTTCCTGTGAAGTTGATTACACCAGTGTCCACACCTGAAGGTACCCATATAACCCATATGTAATGACTATGCGCTCTGTGTCCCGTGATGTACGATAAAGAAATAGCCGTTAAAAATGTAGAACCTGCTTTATTTTTTCTCATCGTTTTTTCATGTCGTTATTTTTTACGTTGTGAAATATGGTCCTGTGTAGGCCTTAATGAAGGGGAAAAAAACATGCATACCCAGAAGCAAGTTATGAGTTATGATTAGCATTAGCAGCCCAAAGGGTGGCGCCATTAGAATGAAACTTCCAGGGTGGGAGCTGTGGTGGCTCAACGTGATTGGCACTGTGCTGACAAGCCGTTCACCTCTGCAGCCAAGGGTTCGGATCCCGGTCTCGGCTACATGTGAATTGAGTTTTTTGGTCTCAGCCCGGCTCCCAGTGGGTGTGCTATGCAAGGTACGCCTGTGCTTGGTATGCCCACCCCCCCAAAAAAAACACCACACTTGCACGCACACAAAATTGGTTTAACACACACGCACTTTGGCCATGAGGTCTCCTAAAATAAAGAGAGGCGAAGGACCTACGTGGCTGGCTGGGTGGGCTAGACCCCCTCACTTCCTCATAGGGGGAGTCCCTCTGCCCCATTGGGATCCCGTTGGGCCCCAGTCGGGCTCCCAAGTGGAGCAGGTAGGGCAGGGTGAGTGGGAGGCCCCCCCTCACACCCGCCATTGCCACCGGGGGCATGGAGAAGGATGGCGATTGCCTCCGGGGGGAGGGTCTGCCTACTCCCAACTCCTGCAGTCCGGCTCCTCTCTCTCGAGTTCACGCACAAAATACACTTAAAAAAAAAAAAAAAAAAGAATGAAACTTCTCCCTTATAGTGCCATCGTACGTGTTGTACATCACCGCGCTTTGCTCAAAAATTTTTTTTTTTGCGATCGTGTGTATGCAAGGCAGGCTTGAGAGGAATCACGTCGAGAAAAACTTAGTTTTTTTCCATGACATGAATAATGGTCATGTGTACACGGCATAACTGGTAATTGCATGGACATGCAATGCTGTACCCCAGGGGTCTCAAACTGGCGGCCCTCCAGCTGTGGCAAAACTACAAGTCCCATGAGGCATTGCAAGGCTGACTGTTACAAGCATGACTCCCACAGGCAGAGGGATGATGGGCCACCAGTTTACCACCCCTGCTGTACCCAAATGAAATTGATATCACTTTTTCATACAGAGGTTTCTTTTGGTGATATTTGATCACCATTGGGTTTATTATTTTTATTATAAAAACAAAAAAAGACCAAAAATGCAAAAAAAACAAAAAACAAACTTTTTTACTTCCCGTTATAAAACATATCCGATAATAACCAAAAAAACGAATTTCTTCAAAAATGTTTGTTAAAAAAAATCCCAATAAGTTTATATTAATTGGTTTGTGTTAAAGTTATAGGGCCAGATTCACAGAGCCCTTACTCCTGTCTAACTCGCATTAGACTGGAGTACTTTCAAATTACGCATGTTTTTTCACTATTCTAAAACCTCAAACAATGAAAATACGGCTGCGGGCTTCAATCCGACTGGCTTACGTGTTCGTACGCCTTCGGATCTACGCTGCAATAAATTTGCGACATTATAGCGGACACATCGGACACTTTTGACACATTTTTGGGACCATTCACATTTATACAGTGAAAATGCTATAAATATGCATTGATTACTGTATAAATGTGACTGGCAGGGAAGGGGTTAACCACTAGGGGGCAGGGAAGGGGTTAAATGTGTGTCCTAGTCAGTGTTCTAATTGTAGGGGGAGGGGGGTGACGGGGGAGGTGACCGATTGTGTCCCTATGTACAAGGGACACAGATCGGTCTCCTCACTCCCTATAGGACGTGGAGCTCTGTGTTTACACACAGAGCACCACGTCCCCGCTCAGTTACTCAGCAATCGCGGGTGCCCGGCGGTCGTGCGCATGGTGATGTCAGTAACCCGGCGGGTGCACGCACGGTGTTGTCAGTTACCCGACGGGTGTGCGCGCGCACCACCTAGCGGCTTAAAATGACACGACGTCATATGACGTGATGTCAGAACAACAGAGTATCCCGGTTATTAAGTGGTTAAAAAACCTTGCAGTTAGCCATGACATCTTTTCCTTTAAAACATTTTTAAGGTATGGTGTGCGAATGGAAACATGTAACAAACACATAGTGAGGTTTCCTTAAATTTGACTGCAACATTGGAAATACCCTAAAGCCGCATACACACAATCAGTTCAAACCGATGAAAATGGACTGAGGTTCGGTTTCCATCGGTCCAAACCGATCGTGTGTAGGCCCCATCGGTCTGTTATCCTTCAGTCAAAAAACAGAGGGCTTGCTTTAAAAATGAACCGATAGACAGCTAACCGATGGGTCAAAACCGATCGTTAGTATGCAAAAGCATCGGTTAAAGGGCCACGCATGCTCAGAATCAAGATGACGCATGCTTGGAAGCATTGAACTTCGTTTTTAGCACGTCGTTGTATTTACGTCACCGCGTTCTGACACGATCGGATCATTAACCAATGGTGTGTAGGCACATCAGTCCATCAGTCAGCTTCATCGGTGAACCATCAGATGGACCGATCGTGTGTACAGGGCTTTAAAGAGCACAGGCCAGGGTCTGGGAAGAGTGCTATGCCTGTGTCCATCATTGGTTTCTATGGCAGCTCTTATTTATTTTTATTCTGTCACATACATCTGATTATAGAGGACAAAAACTTTATTTTTCACACAAGGAGTTTTAGCTTTTTTCAAACTTACATCAGGGAAATATTTTTCTTTTTTTAAACACATGTAGTGCTTGCAAAGTTACTCAATAAATATATATTTTTTTTTCTCTAGCTTAGAAGTTTATATTGACCACATGTTTGCAGGGATGGTGCAGAGGACTATTTAGCAAACTAAAAACTTGTTATCAAATCAGTATATTGGTTCCTAATACAAGTCATAAACGTGGGAACTTTCCTCGTAAAGCATTCCAGCTTTAAAGGGATCTTCTACCCATAATATGGAAGCCACAAATTACATACCCTTTCAGCTGAACAGCTGCATCATCGTCTTCAGTGACCCGGCGCATCATGCCACAGTTTTCCAGGGATAATTTTTCCAGCAGTTGGAAATCAACATCATTGCCAATGCCAATGCTGAATAGGCAGAACTTTTCCCTGATGGCATTCTTGGTATTAATTAGGATTTTGCTAGACTGGACTTCCCCAAGAGTTGGTCTTCCATCAGTCAAGAATATTATCAGTGATACAGTCTTTTCAAGCTTGTCCATATTTACTAAATATTCATTAAGGAGGCTTGTGGAAGCCTGGATACCTCCATTTATATTTGTACCTGAAAATATCAAATATTTTATTTTATAATCTAATACAGCAGCATACAAAGGTTAACTGTTTTTCTATTCTCTATCTATCAACGCATTTCATGAGCTCTGAGAATAAAACCATCATCCTTCATAGTGAAGAAAAATACACAGTTAAATGGCTTGGACCACTAGTGTCACATGGTTGCACTGGCAGTGCATTCTACAGATTCACAACTATAGCATTCATTACTGTGACACTTTTTTTTATCTGGTGTCTAATTTATTCATAATTTCATAAAGCAAACCACACACAGTTGAACAAGGCAATGCTTATCAAGCAATGCTTCCATACAGGCTGAACAATGTAGATGAAGAAATTACCAATGGTGGCTCTTGTATTTGGCAGCTGTGGCACTCTATGCCTGATTAAAGTGGCACTGCTGAACAGTGATGGTATCTAATAGGATCCAATCACCCTTCGACTGATAATTTTTCACACAGCTCCGTTGATTTGTAACCACTTTCCACCCACGCTATAGCGTGGGCTTCCAGTGCCGGAGGGGTGTCAATCACAGTGGGCCCTTTACCATCCGATCATCTGTCAGCCAACGGCAGCTAATCAGGAAGAAAACCAAAGCCAGTTATCTGCATTTTTTCTCCCTACAATCAGCTTGAGGAGAAACGAATAAAGTCGGTCACCACCTTCTGTTACTGGAACATCAGTCCCAATATGTGCCACCTATCAGTGCCCACAAGTGCTGCTAATCAGTGCCCACAAGTGCCATCTATCCGTGCCAAACAGTACCCACCAGTGCCACCTTTCAATGCCATTAGTGCTGCCAATAAGTGCCACCTATTAGTCCTACCAATCAGTGCCTCATCATCCGTGCCACCTACCAGTGGCACCTACCAGTGCCTATCAGTGCCCATCAGTGACACCTATCAGTGTCCATCAGTTACGCCTATCAGTGTCTATCAGTGACGCCTATTAGTGTCCATCAGTGATGCCTATCAGTGTCCATCAGTGACGCCTATCAGTGTCCATCAGTGACGCACTCAGTGGTGCTCATCAGTGCTGCCTATTAGTGCTCATCATTGCTGCCTATCAGTACCACCTTTTAGTGCCCTTCAGTTTCACCAATCTGTGCCACCTATCAGTGCCCACCAGTTCAGCCTATCGGTGCTCATCAGTGCAGCATCATCAGCACACATTGGTGAAGGAGAAAAATTACCTGTTTGCAAAATTGTATGACAAACTATAATTTTCTCCCTTTTTTTGTTTCTTTAGCAAAAAAATCTTGGCCTTGATTAAATACCACTAAAATAATGCTCTATTTGTGTAAAAAATATATAAACATGTTGTTTGGGTGCAGTGTTGCATGACTGAGTAATTGTCATTCAACGTGTAAGTGCCCAGTGGGCAAGTGGTTTAATCAACATTTGTCTAGCTGGGTGGCGCAGCAGGAATCGGCTGAAATTCAAGCTGTCTATAGCCAGCTTAAGATACATTGTGGATATGGAATGCTAATCAATACATGGAAGACTCTCTTTATGTCTTGATTAGTGTTGAGCGGAATACGCCATATTCGATTTCGCGATATTGCGCGAATATATAGAAGAATATTCGCGAATATTCGCTAATATCGAATATTCGTAATATTTTATCCAAACAATTTTTGGCGAAATTTCGCTAATGCGAAAATGATTGCGAAATTCTCATAAACGGAGATCATTTCCTGTATTACTAAACACTAACTCTACACTAACTCTACTTAAAAGAAAGGAGAATAAGGGGGCAAAAGAAGGGCGGAGAAGATAATCACGCAATATTCCTTTTGCCGAATATTCAAGTTTTTCTGATTGGCTCTGATGCAAAAGAAGGGCGGAGAAGATAATCGCGCAATATTCCGTTTGCCAAATATTCGAGTTATTCTGATTGGCTCTGATGCGCCCTTCTTTTGCATCAGAGCCAATCAGAATAACTCGAATATTCGGCAAAAGGAATATTGCGCGATTATCTTCTCCGCCCTTCTTTTGCATCAGAGCCAATCAGAATAACTTGAATATTCGGCAAAAGGAATATCGCGCAATATTCCTTTTGCCGAATATTCAAGTTATTCTGATTGGCTCTGATGCAAAAGAAGGGCCGAGTAGCTGATGCGATTATTTTATGTTGCCGAAAATTGCGAATTTTTGGCAACATAAAAGAATCGCATCAGCTACTCGGCCCAGGGTCTCTCTCTAATCATACCAGCAATGCTTTTAGACGTCGATGGAGATCACTAGGATGTGATCTGTTTTAAAAATAAATTTGAAAAATACAAATATTCGCCGCAATATTCGAGTTATTCGCGAATACTCGAATATGCAATATTCGTAGCGAATATTCGCAATGCGAATATTCGTGAGCAACACTAGTCTTGATACACAAATACAATTTTTGCATCATTAACAATGAACCTAGGGTTTTAGCAATAATATTAACATTGATATTAAAATGAAATGTGTCTTTCTTCTGTAGGATTGTCTTCAAAGCCTTATTCAACTTTCTCAATATTTAAACCAACTGGTGTTAAGGTAGATAAGAAGTACATATTATATTTTTTAATTTGCCATGATAATAATCACAATAAAGTTATATTTCAGATGCAAAGCTTGGTGAAATAATTTCTGAGCACTTTTTTTTTTTTTTACATTGTATGCATTTTAGATTCCAAAAATCATATCAAACAAGTGAAAATGTGCAAAAATATTGTCATTCAAGGGGAATAAGGAACCTAGTCAATAAAAGTTTAATTTAAAAATATGTATTTATTTCTTGATTGATTGATTTTCATACTCTGCAGCTGAAAAAAATACCGTGGAGCAGATGATAGGAAAAGCTTGTGAACAGCTGCCACCAATTACAATATTTGTACATTGTAATGAAAAAATCATATTGTATCTGTCAGTTATCACCGATAGTGAATATTAAAGACAGAGCCAATGTCAGCAGCTCTTCTACACAGATTGGAGCCACAGCTATCAAACTATCAGTGTGACCCCATTGTGGCGTGTGTGAGCAAGTGCACATAGTATGATGTGATATCTGATACACACCGGAGGCTGAATTGATGCAGCGCAGCCCAGTGCATGCTTAATATGCTCTCTGGCCATAATAATTCAATTATAAATCATTTAAATAATAATATATTAAATAATATATTAGTAGTATTATAACTTGATTGCTCATCTGGGGCTCCCCATATCCCATCCTTAAGCCTAGTACACAAGATCAGAAAAATATTGTTTTTGAAATGATCATACGATAATCTGATCGTTAGTACACAGCTTTCATCTGAAATTATCCCAAAAATTTCTCATACCATACCAGAACGTACGGTTTTTGTTTAATCACGAACCGGAAGGATTTACCCCCTTAATAAACAGGCCATTTTTGGCAATACAACACTGCGTGGCTTAAACTGACAATTGCGCGGTCGTGCAACGTTTTACCTAAACAAAATATATGTCCTTTTTTCCCCACAAATAGATCTTTCTTTTGGTGGTATTTGATCACCTCTGCGGTTTAATTTTTTTTTTGCGTTATAAACAAAAGAAAACTGACAATACTTTTTGCTAGAATAAATAATCCCCCCAAAAAATAAAAAAAGTAATTTCTTCATCAGTTTAGGCCAATATGTATTCTGCTACATATTAAAAAAAAAAAAAAAAGCAATAAGCGTATATTAATTGGTTTTGTGCAAAAGTTATAGCATATACAAAATAGGGGATAGATTTATGGCATTTTTTACCCCCTTTTCTTCCCCACTATGCAACCCATGCCCACAGTGACTCGTGCACTAAACGGGGTAAGGGTACGTAGTTTCGCGCAATAGGGCTGCCCTGCAGCAGTATATATGCGGTGGGCGGTCCCTAAGTGGTTACTCAATGCAGTTTTCATCCAAAATTACAATACAAATACATTACATCACTTCTGAATTTTTAGTCTGTCGTAGGAGAATTTTCGTACTTTAGTAACCTATTCGTTTTTGAAATGGAGACTAGCATGCAAAAAAAAAAAGGACGATCTTTGTTTGATAGTCTCATCGTGTGCACTAGGCTTTAAACCCAACATATATAAGATTCCTTACTGTAATATACAGTATGTACAGGTGGAGTTTGGTGGTAGTTGTCTATAATGAAAATTCTCGATAACATGGCATAATTGGATGGTTTTCAAAGAATCACAACAAATAAGGCCCCGTACACACGAGCAAATAGATTTGTTCAAATCGGTCGGACAGACCGATTTGAACAAATCTGTCTGCTGGGATGTATTGGTTTGATCCCTGCTGGCAGACAGCACGCTGACGTGTCGGTGACGTGGCGGTGACGTTGACGCCGCCACGTCACCGCACCAGGAAGTAAAGCACTTCCGCACATGCGTCAAAACCATTCGACGCGTGTGCGAGCAGATATGTCTGCTGGTTAGCATACTAACCAGCAGACATGTCGGGCGGAGGGGTTCCCAGCCGACAGATTTGAAAGCATGCTTTCAAATCTGTCGGGTGGCCAAATCCGTCTGTTTGCCCGTACACACGATCAAATCTGTCTGCTGAAACGGTCTGGCAGACCGTTTCCAGCAGACAGATTTGATCGTGTGTACGCGGCCTAAGATTAAAAAGTACCCCCAGCAAAGGTATGAAATTATGCAGTAAAGTGGAAGGATTATACTGGTTAATTATCCTAAATCAGGTAAATCTGAATGTAAACCCCCCTCTCTCCCCCTTTTTTTTTCTTTTTTTTTTTCCTCTCCTCCCCTTCCCCCTCTCCCATTCCCCCATTTACCTCTCTTGACCGTTAAAGAATCTGGCAATAGAATATTCTGTCTATTGTTCTAGATAGGCATAACAAAAAAAAAATTCTCTTTGCTGAAGTTTGCGTTATATAATATGCACTCATATATGTTCTTGTCGTTTCTTTTTTTGTTCTTAATTATCTTTTCCAAATGATAATTGTTTTACATCATTAGACTATAATCTGAGACAATAACCTTTTGGATATCTGTTATTATTGTTAAAATATGCAGTTACATGATGTATCTATACGATGTTCTGTATGATTTAATTTTCACCTAATAAAACTTTATGAAACAAGAAAATGTATAAGCAGTTTTTTTTTTATATATTTTGTGGATGTTTAAGGCAACTTTTTATATAGTACAGAAGACATTTTATAGAATTATTGTTGGTATGATTATTGTAGCACTCAAAAAAAAATAAAAAAGTTGTACCTATAGTATTATAATGGTTTTAATTTATTTTCTACTGGATCCAACAAGGTAGGGACCTTAAATTGTGTTTGTTCACCTTAGATACCTGTCTTTAAAGTGGATGTAAACCCAAAAATGTTTTATTTATTTTTTGATGTCACAATGTAGAGTATAAGATTTCCTATAATCTGTGCCTAGTCTTGCCACACAGAGTTAATCCAGCTCAGTTAATCCAGCTCTGATCAATCCTCTTTTATTGTTCAGTGAAAATTAACAGACTTCCAAATAAAAACCTGTCTAAATACAAAGTCAGTTTCTCTCTCCTTGCTTTAAGTGACAGGTTATTTACATATCTAGCTTGGACATGTTTATCATATGTTATGTTATGTTTATCATAATATGAGGTGATCCACAGTATAAAAAGTGAGAAATCCACCCCTCCCCCACATAACACATCCTGGTAATATACAATGAACTATGGATCACCTCATATTATGATAAACATAACATATGATAAACATGTCCAAACTAGATATGTAAATAACCTGTCACTCAAAGCAAGGAGAGAGAAACTGACTTTTTATTTAGACAGGTTTTTATCTGGAAGTCTGTTAATTTTCACTGTTGTGGTGTGAATTACTGCGCTGCTAAATGTGTTTGTATCAAGCTGCTGGACACGGCTACTGAAAAGTAAGAAGCAAAAAACAAATTGTGGACAAAGAAGTGCAGCGCTCTGATACAGTAGATTATGACAGTGAAGTCAAAAACGTGTCTAAAGAATATGCAAAAATATATAAAAAAAATTGCACGTGAAAATACAAACCACTACACAAGTGATACATAAAGTCCAAAATAAACCACGTGATAGGTAAACAACAC
Organism: Rana kukunoris; assembly: GCA_029574335.1. Taxonomy (NCBI): domain Eukaryota; kingdom Metazoa; phylum Chordata; class Amphibia; order Anura; family Ranidae; genus Rana; species Rana kukunoris. Next base: position 128,656,158 of record CM056051.1, read on the forward strand.
AAAGTTCAAAATTGGAAAATCAATAAAAGTAAGATGATGACTTCCAGAGACTAAGTAAATGGATAAGAAATGAATTTCCAAATGAAAAAGATATCCCACCACTGGTGTGGGTGCAGGCTTACCGAAGCGTGTGGACTCTGCGAAATTTGTATTTCCAGAGTCAATCAGGCTTGGTATATACTTGAAACCATGGTGTGGGATCTCTTCAGGAGGGGGTCTGCGAATGACTAATGTAGCATGCAATCACCTGGGGATAGGCTGGAAGATCTCTCACTCAGGAAATGTAGGTAATGGTCATCCGTGTTGGAGGTGACGTGTGAATGTAAAAAAGAGAGGAGGGGACGCCATAGTGTAACACCGTAAAAAATCAATGTAAATTTAATTAAAAGTTGCACTTACATATCGGATGAGAATACAGCGCTTTTCAATAAAATGATGGCAACAATGGAGTCATCCCTGTTAATTTTCACTGAACAATAAAAGCGGATTGATCAGAGCTGGATTAACTCTGTGTGGCAAGACTGGGCACAGATGATAGGAAATCTTAGGCCTCGTACACACGAGGCAATCTATTTGTTCAAATCGGTCGGACCGACCGATTTGAACAAATCTGTTTGTTAGGATTTTGGTTTGCTCGCGTGTACACACGAGCAAACCAAAATCCCCGCCAGCAGACGGCGCGCTGACGTGTCGGTGACGTGGCGGTGACGTTGACGTCGCCACGTCACCGCACCAGGAAGTAAAACACTTCCGCGCATGCGCCGAATCCATTCGGCGGCGGTGCGGGACGACATGTCTGCTGGTAAGTGTACTAACCAGCAGACATGTCGGGCGGACGGATTCCCACCCGATAGATTTCAAAGCATGCTTTGAAATCTGTCGGGTGGCCAAATCCGTCGGCTCGGCCGTACACACGATCGAATCTGTCTGCTGGGACGGTCTAGCAGACCGTTTCCAGCAGACAGATTTGATCGTGTGTACGAGGCCTTATACTCTACATTGTGACGTCAAAAAAAATTGGGGTTACATCCACTTTAATATTTGTGTGAACAATTGTTTTGAAATTGATTCAATTTTGTTGTTTTAATGTACGTATTTCATAATATACATGGAACAGTGGTATGTTTTAAGATTTTTTTATATTAATATTGAATGTTCCAACATACAGCAGCTAGTTTCCTAAATTCCAGGTATGGCACTATGTTTTATATTTCTTCAATTTTTTAGGAAATTGAGACACAGCTTGTTAGCTGGTTAGGAACAGCTAAATGCAAAGTATTTTAAAAGGGGATTGTTATTCTATTAAAAATGTCTGAAGGGTATTTGTATCCCAGTCTAAAGTATCTCAATCAAAAGTAAAACATTTGCCAACACAATTTTGTCAATCACCAGCCACTAGGAAAGCTCCCTAACAGCTATCAATAGGCTCCAATCACAAACGTAACACATGCAATTATCATACATATTTTGCCCTTTATGATTAAATATGGATCCAACAAGCATGTACGAAAAATAGCACTTCGATTAATATTAATAGTAATTATTTCTATTAGTAGTAGTAGTAGTAGTATTACCTCCTGTAGGTGACAAGCCAAATATGAACTTTTTTGCATCTCTAATGTTGTTCGGAGAAACTTTCATAAGTTGGTTTTGCTGCCAAATTTTAATTTTGTTGGAGAACCCAATTATATTGAAATGATCATCAGGTCTCAAGTCTCGAAGAATAGTAAATAAAGCATCCTGCGTCTGCAAAGAAATTATTTGTTGAGCAACGTTTCCAGTAATATACAGTACATATATATTAAACTATAAAATAATTAGGCCCCAGTATTAAGCCAAATCAGCTTATCAAAGAATACATTGTAAATCTGTATCTAGTATTTTATTGAAAACAGAAGTGTGAGTTAACATATATTTGAAAATACATGTGAAAACTACAGGCTAATACATCGGTAGAAAATACAGCTAAGCATGGAAAAAAAGCATACCCATACCAAGCAATGTTTTTTATAAACACCTCAGAAAATAGCTTGCAGAATATTGGAAACATTAGAGATTTTAAATAAGTAAAATCCATAATTATAATCTACTACAATGCATCATGAGTGCACTGGATATACAGTATCTCACAAAAGTAAGTACACCCCTCACATTTCTGTAAACATTTTATTATATCTTTTCATGTGACAACACTGAAGAAATTACACTTTGCTACAATGTAAAGTAGTGAGTATACAGCTTGTATAACAGTGTAAATTTGCTGTCCCCTCAAAATAACTCAACACACAGCCATTAATGTCTAAAACGCTGACAACAAAAGTGAAACTGTAAAACATTAAAAATAAGCGCCTATGCTGTTTAAAGTCCAGTAATACACTGTATCGCCCTGCTCTGCACACTTAGTTGCTCTCCATTTTTAGGCATTTGTAGGCACTGCCAAATATGTAGAGGCCAATCTGCTGATAGCCTTAAAGCGGAACAAAACCCTCCTATCCTTTTTAGCCAAAGAAGTTGCTTCTGTTTGATCTGCAACTGCCATGGTGCTGCACATGTGATCAGTTATGACACAAGTCATTTGATGGTTTGACAGTTTGGTTGAGGACAAGAGCAAATGTGAAAGCTAGCAAACAACCCTGGCATTCCAGGAATGTAATTGTTTTTGAAACCGGGTTTAGTTCTGCGTTATGATTTACTGCTGTTCAGGGGCTATGGGTTTCAGCAAAATGGAAGACACCAACAAGAAGGAAAGGGAGCAATGCTGGAGGCAATTTACAGAACACATTAATTTTAGTAGCATAATTATTAATTTTTAATGAAGAATGTATGTTCCTTGCTAAAGAACATTATTTTTTTATCAAGTTGTTATGAGTAAAGTTCCACTTTAAGTATCATCTGATGCAATGACATCATGCCTCCTTTCCCAGTTGGCTGGAATTCTGTTTGTTTTATTGGTTGACAGCTTACTGCCATACCACAAGAAAGTGAGCTGTCAACAAAAGAAGCAATAATTCCAGCCAATTGGGAAAGGATAAATGATATCATTGTATCCAGGCATTTAACCACACACAGGCATACTGCGGAGATCTACAAATCTGATTTCTAATTTTTTTGCACAGAGTTTTAGAGATACTATGTAGTGATTGCTAGAGAGGCTCCAGAGCATTTTTTTCGACGTGAAAAATGGGCATTAAAAATTTAGAACATACTCAAAATGTTTGTGTCGTTTTTCACGTTGTTGTTTTTCACGTCGCGCATTTGTAATGGAGATAGCACATTCGTCACTCTGTAACAGACTGAAAAGCACAAAGCCTGAAAAGCGCGAATCGTCTCTCACCAAACTTTTACTAGCACAAAATCAGCAAAAGCAGCCCAAAGGGTGGCGTCATCTGAATGGAACTTCCCCTTTATAGTGTCGTTGTACGTGTTGTACATCACCGCGCTTTGCTCCAGCATTTTTTTTTCACGATCGTGTGTATGCAAGGCAGGCTTGACAAGAATTACGTTGAGAAAAACTTATTTTTTTCTAAGACATTAAAGACATAAGTGACATAAGTTACCGCAGCTTCAATGCTGTCAGGCAGAGTGGTGATCAGGATAGTTGCTGGAAGGAACATTCTGTCCTATCCTCCCTCCAATGGCAGCAAGGGCCAAACATCCTTTTTCCTTTCTCCCCTAGTCATGTGACACATCACATGACTAGAGATGAGAAAAGGAGCAGCTGTCTTCATTCATGTGAGGGTGCTGAACATAGGAGGTCAACTGTGAGTACAGGTAGGGTGGGGGAGCAACTTAACCCCAGAGCTTCCCTCAAAGCCTTCTGAGAGATCTTTATTCATCGTACTTCCCTTTAGAGCCCTTCAACCACAAAATACTTTTTTTCTCCAACTTTCAGCATCTTTGCAAACATTTTTTCTTCCTACCCATATTTTACAGCGTGTCAGTATGTGCACCACTTTTCAACTCTTACATTTGTTGCACTGTGTCACAATCATTGGCACTATTTCAGTGCATAACAGGTGAGGCAGGGCCATGAACATTAAAAAAAGTCTAAAAAAAAATTGAGCTTCGATGGTCATAGTTTGGCGACTTGAGGTCACATAGACCAAAATGTAGCCTAAGTCCTATCCAAACACTGGTAAAAATATGGGGCTCCTACGACCCATGGTTCCAAAGATATGGGGCTCCTACGACCTACGCAGCCTGTTAGAAGCTAAATATAAAGTAGCCACTTTAAATACAAGCTGACACACTCTGCAGCATACAGAGGTTGAGCTCACAGTGCCTCTCACTTCTTGTCAGAGGCAAGGAGCTCAATGAACAGCTTGGAGTCTTGGATCAGTGGTAAAGTACCATTATCCCCAGCTGTCCAATTTTTTTTTTTACAGGTTACATGTTTAGAGTTACAGAGGGGGTCTAGTGCTAGAATGATTGCTCTCGCTCTAACGATCGCAGCATATGTAACCTGGCACTGGTGGGGCACTGGCTCTGATACTAGCCAGTGCCTCACCAGCCACTGACCTCACCGCATGTCCCTGCATTACATACTGTATGTCTTGGTTCAGTGCCCCCTGCTCTGCCCCTTGTCCACCCCCATTTTTAGGCCCACTGATTTTCAAAAGTTTGCAGGTATGCATGTGGCACATGTTTTTAACCTTGCAGTACAAAGTATAAAGCTGCTTTTGTTAAGTCATAGGAAAAGTAATACCTGAATATAAGCTGGACAACCTTAGTCCCAGGTTGGTTCCATGTACAAAATATTTATTTTCATATATTGATTTCAGCAAGTGTGAGACTTTTGTTTTCGTCTGCTCAGCTGCTTTCTTTTTCTCTGTAACCAGCTGCTTTATTTTCCTTCTTGTTTGGTAGATTATGTTCTCTTTTTTTTTTCTCTCCATGGTCTGTTCAAATTTAATTTCTTATGGACAGTGACACTTGTTTTCCAGCTGTGTTAAACACACACTCCAAACCATTCTACCACTTTGTTTTTCTGGGTGACTGCTGTCCAATACCACTAATGACACTATTAATTTTTAAAGAAAGAAAATGAAGGACCACACAGAGGACGATCATGGAGCACACCTTGGTGGCAATGGTCCAGAGAAGATGTGCTACAAATTACCTTCAAATTTGTATTATCATCCCACCCAGATGACATTTGGTCAACTGACTAGAGAAAATTGCTGATTACTTTTATGTAAAATTATAATATTGTATCATCAAAATACATCAGAGTATATATTGCTGTATATTACAAAAGTACAGCAATTTTGTACAGTATTGTCTTATATACGAATATATTGGGTTGTGCGATGGAACAAAGCGACTTCCATCACATGCCAGTAGGCATAAATAAAGGCTTATATTTTTTTTTTTTTTTTTAATAATGAATGTTCCCTCAGGCCGCGTACACACGATCAGACCGGTCCGATTAAGCTGGCCTGAAGACCAGTTTCATCGGACCAAATTGATGGTGTGTACGGCCCATCGGACCGTTGTCCATCGGACCAAAGTTTTAAAACTTGCTTTAAAATCTGTCCGATAGACACCTGTCCGTCGGACCAAAACGATGGTTAGTACGCAAAAGCATCGGACCAAAAACCTGCGCATGCTCAGAATCAAGTCGACGCATGCTTGGAAGCATTGAACTTCGTTTTTTCAGCACATCGTTGTGTTCTACGTCACCGCGTTCTGGGGCGATGGGATTTTGGACTGATGGTGTGTACGCACATCAGACCATCAGACCACTTCAGCGTGGTCCGATGAAAACGGTCTGTCGGACCAGTCTCATCAGACTGGTCTGATCGTGTATACGTGGCCTCACTGTCATGCTCACCAAGTATTTCACACTTCGAATCATGGACCCACAACAAACCTGTATATAAGGACACCTCTATTTTTTCCAACTCTCTAGATCTGTATCTGGATCCTGGTCAATTACTTTGAATTAGTGGGCTTGCATAATAGCCAGGCATCTAGTATCTTCAAGAGGAGGTCAGCAAGGGAAACACCTCTATCTCTCTTAAGAAATGTTTACTGTAATAATTTAAAACAACCTGCAAATGGTTAGATCCAAAAAAGCAATACCTAACCTTTATTTTTTGGGTTGCATGTGGGCCTCTCACCTCTTTTCTGACCTCTGTAATTTAAATAGTTTAAGTAAATGACTCCTCAATATTTACATAAAATCGTATTGCCTTACATAATATTGCTGTTAAATACTTTTGAAAATGTTTAAATGCTGTTTCTGGCATAACATGTAAGTTGGAGATATTACTATAATTATAGGAGTACAAAAGTTCTATAAATCTTTTTTGTTAATGGTATTAAATAGTTTTGGCCCCAATACTTCCACTGTGTTGGACCTTTTGTTTTAGGTTTAATTTCCCTGATCTAAAATTAGGGTCCGGATTCACAAAGCACTTACGCCGACGTATCTCGAGATACGCCGCACATGTTTTTAAGCGATTTGCGTAAGGTTTACGTCCGGCGTAAAGTTATTCCCCATATTGGAGGCGCAACTCATGCAAAGATATAGACCGTCTAATTTTACATAGTTTGCGTAGTACGTGAATAGGGCTGGGCTTAGGTTACGTTCACGTCGTAGGCATTGTCTGAAGCTCAGCCCATCATTTGCATGGGGTCACGCTTCATTAAAATGTATCACGCCCATTTCCAGCCCACTTCCACGCTGCCTTACGCCGACGAATATACGCTATGCCGGCGCAACGTTAGGAGCTTCCCTCTCTGTGTTGCGCCGGCCTAACATAAAGAAGATACGCTACGGCGGCATAAAGATGTGCCGATGTATGTGAATCCGGGCCAATATGTCTATCCCGACTCACTAAAACTAAAGTGATTTTTTTGCCACGTTTCCTATTTCGGAGATTTCCCTTCACTTCCTGTCTGTTTGTTCTGCTGACAACTCAACATTTAGTATTTTCTCTTATTTTCATTGGTGGTTACCAGGAGGGTAAAAATAAAGAGGGTAAATTGAATCTTCCCAATTATAATAATAACAATCTGACAAGGGCTCTAACTCTTCTTTACACCTATAAAAAAGAAATAAAAATCCCTTTGCCTAAAAGGAAATAAAAAGAAAGGAAAAGGAAGGTCCTGGCTTTACTTACACGCCATAATTTTGTGTAACCATTCAACTTCCTTTATCCATACATTTATAATAAGTTTGCCAAAACTGACAGCTGGAGACTAGCCTCTGCCTCCAGCTGTTACATTTTGCTAAATCAGTGACCTTTGTGATATAAATGAGAGACTGTTGTCATTAATGAACAGTGAATAAAAACACTACATTAATATTACAAGAACAAGTCTATCAGCAAGCAGACAATGGCTAGCTTTAGAACATGCCGAACATTTCTAAATGATCATGTCATGTTATATTAGCTCAAACCCAATCTGTTAAGTTCTGAATTTTGCAACTTTTTAGTTTTTACATATTTTGACAACATGTTGATTACTTTTAGCTCTAAAATATTTACCAGCATTTTATTATAAAATTCAGTTAACATAAAACACAACATACACTACTGTGCAAACGTTTTAGGCAGGTGTGGATTTTTTTTTTAATTAGGAATACTTTCAGAAATAGAAGGGGTAATAGTTTATTTTTTATCAAGTTACACAATGGAAGGTAAATGGATAGAAGAGAAATTCAAATCAAATCAATATTATAGTAGGTGTAAACAAGTGAGCAAACAGAAGATTGAACTATGGCTCTAACCCTACAAAATCCCTGACTTTGTGCAAATGTAAGAAATGATGCTGGTTTAAAACCAATGGGTAGTCACGCCAAATACTTATTGTATTTAGATTTTGCCTTTAAAACAGCATATATTCTTCTAGGTGCACTTGCGCTCAGTTTTTGAAGATCTCAGCAGGTAGGTTGTTCCTAACATCTTTGAGAACTAACTGCAGATCTTCTGTACATGTAGGCTTCCTCAAATCCTTCTGTCTCTTCATGTTATCCCAGACAGACTTGATGATGTTGAGATCAGGGCTCTTTGGAGGCCAAACCATGATTTCCCAGACTCCTTGTTCTTGTTTATGCTGAAGATAGTTACTAATAAATGGGGTGCATGTTTGGGGTCGTTGTCCTGCTGCAGAATAACTTTAGGGCCAATCACACGCCTCCCTGATGGTATGGCATGATGGATAAGTATCTGCCTGCATTTCTCAGGATTGAAAACACCATTGATCCTGACCAAATCTCCAACTCCATTTGCAGAAATGGTCCTAAACTTGCAAGGCACCTTCACCATGCTTCACTGTTGCCTGCAGACACTCGTTGTACCACCTTTCAGCCCTTCATGGACAAACTGCCTCCTGCTGCAGCCAAATATAAAACATGTTCACTAAATCAGTCCAGAGTACATCCTCCTATGTTTCTGCACCCTGTTCCTATGTTTTGTGCATAGTTCAGTTGCTTAGCCTTTTTTCCCCAGCGGAGGTATGACTTTTTGGCTGCAATTCATCCTTGCAGACTATTTCTGGCTAGATTTCTCTGAACTGTAGGTGGGTGTACCTGGGTCCCACTGATCTCTGCCAATTCTGTACAAATGACACTGCTGGACGTCTTCTCATGTTGAAGGTAAGTAAGCATGAGGTGTCTTTCCTCTGCAGCAGTAAGTTTCTTTGACTGACTACTGTATCTATGGTCCCCAGTGTTGCCTGTTTTTATTGTGCTGCTTCAAATAATCTTGAACAGCACATTTCAAAACCCCAGTCTGCTTTAAAATCTTTGCCTGGGAGGGACCTTGCTGATGGAGTATAACTACCTTGTGTTTTGTTGCTGTGTTCAATTTTGTCATGGTTTTACGACCTGTGGCATGAAACTGTCTTCTACAGCCTCACCTTAGAAGCAGAGTTTGGCTGTTCTTCACCCAGTTTTAAGCTTCCTACACAGCTTTTTCTGTTTTCAGTTAATGACCGTGTTTCAACCTATATATGAAATGCGTGATCATTAGCACCTTCTTGGTATAATTGGTTAACCATACACATGGGTCTAACTATAAAATCCCTGACTTTGTTCAAATGGATGAATTGATGCTGGTTTGAAGCCAATGAGTAGTCACTTCTGTTTGCTCACTTTGCATTTTGTAAATTGATAAAACGTACTTTACAGCATTTCTTCACACCTGATAAAAAATGTAATTACTTACTGATGATTGATTTTAATTGGAAATTTGTTTAGCATTTGTAGCTTTTATACTATGCATACAATGCGCCTTTTTGTCACACATACAGTATATGGCTATTGTTTTTATTATGTTAGTTTTAATGATTCAAATTGTGGAAGAATTAAATACCAAACCAATCAAAAGGTTTTTCTAGAAAGAATATTTTATAAAGGTGATCACATAATGGGTACATTTTACTTTTAGTGGAAAATCCCTATAACGGTTTAAGTGCTTATACATGCAGTATTTGTGTGTAAGTGAAGTGGAAAGGAAATATGATCACTGATCATGCTGGGTCACTCAAATCAGCACCCATTTACACTTGTGTGTAGTAACATGCACTAAAACACATGCATTGCAACAACACATGGCAACACACCTGCTCTATGTATGGGACTATTCACTGCGAATGGTACCTTGATGCATTGTACAGTGGAACCCGACACACCAAGCATCACAGTACACCAAAATGCAATAAACATGTGTTGTGGTGCCCTGCATTTCTAAAAGAGTTTTGTATGTTTTTTTCACCCATTGTGGTGCATTCATAATACCACAATGTGCATTATTGCATGTTAATTAACGCACTTCATTTAAATGCATGGGCCTACAAACTTGTGATAGTCTCCTATTTGAAATCAGCTAATTTCTGACTCCCAGTGGAACCAATATGTCTTCATTCTGTTAACGTTCTAGGATTATTTCCATAAACCTGGCTGCTTTGAGGCATTCAGTGTACAGTGTTTTGCATACTTTAATTATACTAGGCAATGTGAATTTACACACTGCAATGAAATGCTTAATTGTGCGTGAGCCTCCAAACCTTTTATTACCTCTTATTTGAAATCAGCTCAGTCTGGACACCCAGTGGAACCAAAATTTCTCCATTCTCCTAATGTTCTAGGATTCTTTCTATAAACCTGGCTGCTTTGAGGCTCTCAGTGCACAGTGTTTGGCATACTTTATTTATATTAGGCATTCTAATGATGGCAGGTTGGCTTGCAAATTACTTTGGTATTGTTCCAAAAAAAAAAAAAAATAGTGTGATAAAGTAACATCTGAAGAATGTGGGTTTCTGCAATTATAAACTTTTTAGAAATTCCTTCTCCCTGTGATTAGCATGCTTGCAGGAGATAAAGTATTAACATATTCTTTTTACAAAGCTGAATGTGAACACAAAGGATTACTTGTAAGACAGTGTCTGATGTTCCACAGTTCTACCAATGAACTGTAGTCAAATTCAGATCTTCTTTAACAAGGAAAAAAACACTTGCTTCAAATCCACCATCTAAATGGCTCTTTGGTAATAAAGGAAAATGTAACGCATCAGTGACCTCTTTCTTCAGCATACTATAGAGCAAAATAGATTTTAGTCAATGTCCCAAAATCACTAGAGAGTTAATGACATCTGTGTTGTCTTTTTTGGTCAGAAGTCTAATGTTAAAGTGTAATTAAACCTTCCAAAAAACGGTACTTTATAAATGTGCAATTAAAATGCATATGCATACCTTTTATTCTTTCAATTTCTTTTTCAAGTGTATGATTTGTTTGCTTTTAGCGCTATGTGCCAACACAGCTCACGGGCTTCTCCTGCCTGTTTCCATATTGTACACTCGTGGCTGTGCTCTACTTAGTCATGACATGGCAGCCCCAGAATGGTAGGTTGTGTAGATGAAGATATGCTGAGAAGAGCAAAATCGGAAGTGTAGGTGTGTTTCCTAGGGTGACAACGTTGCCCCAGCACACACACACACAGGACTGAACAGTGTCATACTAGCAGGGGAAGTTGTAAAGAAACCATCATCACCTGCTAAATTATACACAAAAATCGAGCTTTCACAAAGAAAGGGATAATGTTTAACTTTAGGGTTTCAAATTTGATTCTCAGTACAGAGCTTTCAGTAGTGAAGTAGTGGCATAATGACTTTAACTTGATTTTAGTTCTTAAAGCATATCTTCAACCTCAAATTTAATCTCCCTCCTCTCCACCCCTCCTGTACACACACAGCATACATTTTTAACCTTTTATTTTTGTGTAAAAACTGCAGGCGCCACCCTTCATGCACATCGCTCGTCTAGGTGAATGACTTACATTATGCCTGCTGTGCCTTCTGGTATATGCACATCACATATCCCAGGAGGCATATGGCTTCACTGACAAAGGAGGAAGGGGCAGGTCCAGTGGTGCATCACCATGAGGTGAACCTGGGCCTGACATGGAGGGTCCTGAAGGGCTCAGTGACTTCTGATTTGAGCAGTGCTAGCTGGTCTGGTCAGAGGCTGGGAAAGCAGAGCAGCCTGTGGGGGAGCCCCACCTAGTACTGGGAGGGTTCTGTTTCGGCAGTCCCTCCGAGGAAGTTGGGTCTGTGTCGGCTTCGGTTACTTGGACCACAGTACCTCAGTCCCCGTCTGGAGCCTAACGCCCCTGGGGATCAGGGTTTGGGTCCCTTCTTCACAGGAGGACCACTTGACGTTGCACCCGTCTGCACATTTTTGTGACCACTCGTTATGTGTGTGCACATTTTTTCTGCACCGGGTGAAGTTTTTGGGTGTGTTCACACGCCATAGGCTTTTCAAAAAAAAAACAGAGCAGCCTGTGGTATCCAGCGGCCCATGGTAGTGGCACCTCAGGGTATCCGAATAACACAATGGATGTTCATTGGGCTCAGCTTACTCTATTTTCAGTGTGCTCAACAAAAACAGATTATCACTTTTGGCACCTGTGGTAATAGCAATAAACAGCAACAGTATTAATTATTAATTATTCCAGGATAATTCCAGGCTAATATTTAAGTTGTGAGACCAGGTGAGAATAAACTCAATGCAGGAATATCACTGAGGGGTATATTTTAATAGAACAATAATGCAGCTCCTGTGTTTGTCTTCTAGTAGCTCCTGAACACCTTTGAGTCAAAGTTTAACGACACCTTTCAATTAAGTACGTGACTAAGCCTGTTTTGGGAATAGCTCATGTTGAATTTAGAATCGCTGTTTGCTCAGCAGAAACCATGGAGTTTCTTTGGCATGACTTAGAGCAGTTCCCATTGGAAAAGAGCCATTTGTGTGATTAGAGAGCTCAAGTCTTCTGCCAGCTATTCTGAAGTACTGAGGAATGTTTTCTTAGGGTCAAGGGCTATGCTTCTTATCTGGCTCTGAAGGAAACACAAAAACCTTTCCTTAGATTTAAAGTAATCAGAATAACAATTCAGGATTCACATAAAGATGAGTAAGAATGGGGTAGAAGTGGATTGAGTAATACATGTTTAAACATATGCTATTGTCATAAAATATATAAGCAGTAATATACTATTAAAATTAGAACTGTAATCTTTAAATCCAATGTTTAAAAGTCAAATAAATACTTACTTGGCCCATGGATCTTTACTATTGCAGTCTACTTTTACAGGATTTAAAGTGGTTTCAAAGCCTTAACATTTTTTTACCTTAATGCATTCCTTGATGTTAAAGGGGTTGTAAAGCTTTGTGTTTTTTCACCTTGCACTCTCTGGCCCCCCAGCCCCCGTTTTACTTACCTGAGCCCTAAATCTCCGTGGGCGTGATCCCGCATTGCTTTCCCCCAGCTCTTGTCGGCTCTTCATTGGATGATTAATAGCAGCGCAGCCATTGGCTCCCGCTTCTGTCAATCAAACCAATGATGCCGGGGGGCGGGGTCGAGTCATACACTCGGCGGCTATGGCTGCCGACTGTCACACAGCAGTGCGCCCGCTAGGTAACCCCTCAGGAGAGAGCTTCCCAGAGGGGGTTAGCTCTTGCAGGGAGGAGCCGCGAGAGCCGCCATGGGACCTCAGAAGAGACCGTTCGGGGCCACTCTGTGCAAAACAAATTGCACATTGAAGGTAAGCATGATATGTTTGTTATTTTTTTTTTTTTAAACCTAGAACCTTTAGTGTCCCTTTAAGGTAAAAAAAATGTAGGTATCAAATTCCCCCCCCCCCCCCATAACTACCTGAGCCCTCATTTAATCCAGCCCTGTGCTTATCTGGAGCTTTTCCCTGCCCTCACTTTCGTGTCTCACTGGCTTTGCTGGGACAATGGGAACCATTGGCTCCCAGTGCTGTCAATCAAAGCCAGTGATGAGAGTGTTAAAGAAAGTATTCAAATTAAACAACGTTAAATGGGGATAGATTTTTTATTTTTTTCACTCAGTCTTAGGCGGCGTACACACGAGGGGATATGTCCGCTGAAAACGGTCCGATGGACCGTTTCAGCAGACATCTCCGCTCGTGTGTATGGGCTAGCGGACAGATTTCTCCACCCGACAGATTTCAAAGCAAGCTTTGAAATCTATCCGGTGGGAATCTGTCCGCCCGACATGTCTGCTGGTTAGTACACTTACCAGCAGACATGTCGGCCCCCACCGCCGCCGCGCCGCTGCCGAATGGATTCGGCGCATGCGCGGAAGTGTTTTACTTCCTGGTGCGGTGACGTGGCGGTGACGCGGCGGCGTCAACGTCACCGCGCCGTCCGGCGGCGAGGAATTTGATCCGATGGTGTGTACACGCCATCGGATCAAACTCCCGATCGGACATATCCGATGGAAATGGTCCGCAGACCGTTTTCATCGGATATGTCCGATCGTCTGTACGCCGCCTCAGTCTTTTACAGCTATACAAGCAAAGTATTAAGACTAACAACTCCTATAAACTAAATCGAATTAAAATTTTCCAAGGGCAGCCTTTCTTGTGAGTCATATAATGAGTTTTGCTGTGTATATTAAAAATCTTCTGGGTAGAAAAGACAAGAAAAAAAAAAACGTTTATTTTTAAAAACAAATGTGCTGTTCACTCATTACACCGCCCTTGGTTTCCAACCCCAAGTAATGTCCTGTGGCTTAAAGTGACTCTGTCCTGATAATAGTATTGTGGCTGTCATTGCCGGCCCACTTCTGAAAATTCCCGTTGCCTGTTTGGGTCTGGCTTCATTACATTTGCATCACAGACCTGCGATAAGCATGCTGTAAATGAGGGTCAGAAATATTTGCTCTACTTGCTCCGGGTCAGAGACTCAAAGTATTGAAACCAAAGCCTCAGCATGGCAGCCAGGAAACCAACATTCTCAAAGGAGAGCTTAGCAATGGCAGGCTCTATATTTTTCTCACATCACTTTAAGAAACATTAATGGAGCCTGTACAAAAAAGACTAGATACATTTCTAAGTCAACAAACATTTTAGTCCCCATTTACAATTGCAGGAACACACATAAAAATGCATGTATTCCTGTATTATCACAATACATCTGCTTTATGTGTACAATGTACAGTAATTGGTTTAAATGCACCACACAGCGCACCACAACACACAGACCATGCAGTATGTTTCTGATTTGTTGCTGTGTGCTGGCATAACAAATGGACTTCCTTAATGCATAGTACAATAATGCATGACATAATATGCATTAATGCACCACAAGGCATTGCAAAAGTGTGAATTGGCCCTCGATTTATACTACAAATAGGGTAGCAAGGGCTGAAACTTCTACACCAATGGGCTTGGTAATACTAATTCTGCTTCTTCTTTAAGAATACTTAACTTATTTCCCAAACAGATATCACCAATGCACAGTAATCATGTATAAGAGGTTCGCAATAAATGCTGTTGTGTGACTTTTTTGTATCTATGGTATGAAAAACGAATAGCAAATACATATTTTAGAACACTGGTTCACAAATTCTAGATATATCTGTTAAGTCCTTTGGTGAAAATCCTTCTTTGCCAAACCCACATAAATATCTTCAGTCTATCATGAATGCTGCTGCCAGACTCATCTACCTTACCAACCAATCCCTCCACTGGCTTCCGATCGGCCAGCAAATTGAATTCAAAATGCTAACACCAACAAACAAAGCCATGCACAACTCTGCTCCAAGCTACCTCATTAATCTTGTCTCCCAATATCACCCAAACCATCCTCTCCGCTCCTCTCAAGGCCTTCTGCTCTCAAGCTTTCTTGTCTCCTTCTCCAATGCTAGTCTCCAGGACTTCGCCAGAGCCTCTCCCATCCTCTGGAACTCTCTGCCTCAGTCTGTTCGGCTATCTCCCTTGGCTGGCTGCCTTTAGGCGACCCCTGAAAACTCATCTCTTCAGGGAAGTCTATCATGCCTCCAACTAATCTTTTATCACTTGAATCAACTCATCCCCCACAGTTACAACCTTTTGTACTACTGCCCCACTCTATTAGATTGTAAGCTCTTCTGAGCAAGACCCTCTTGTATTTTATTGTATTTTCACTGCACTCATTTTTATGTTGTAACGTGCTGTGTAACCTGTTGACGCTATATAAATCCTGTATAATAATAATGATTTTAAGAGATTTTTAATTATAGATTGTAAGGAAATAGAGGAGAGCACCCAAGTATTTCCACCAAACTCTGCAAACCAAACATGTCACCCATGAAAATTTTTAATGAAGTGAATGTAAGAACTTTGTCAGACATTATGTGGGAAATTTACTAAAAATGGTGCACACAGAATATGGTACGCCTGGGCTTAGTAGCCAATCAGCTTCTAGGTTTTATTGTCAACGCTTAATTGAATATGCTGAAATTAGAAGCGGATTTGTTAAATTACACAGCTACACCGGATTCTGTGTGCATCAGTTTTAGGAAATATCACCCTATGTTTCTGTGATTTTACAGTAATAGACCCTTTAACAGGCCTAAGAAAATTTAGCACTGCAGCTGATGTGAAGCCACATGTTCAAGAACCCCTTGCCAACAGCTGATTGACAAGACTGTCTGGGAGTTTCTTGCATAACGGATGGAATGGATTGCGCATGCCTCTGGGCTGCAACATTTTTCACATCTGAAGACGCAGTAAGTTAAAAGTGAACATTAGCTCAGGCAGCTATCAGTAATGAATGCTTAAGGGTAGAATAAACAATAATTTCTTTACCTAACAATAAAATGTTTCATTCCTTTAAGAGTGATCCAACCAATCAACATTATTATTTATTCTTACCTGTCTCATTTTAGTTCCAACCATGGAAGCACTTGTATCAATCACAAAAACCACATTTTTTGGCAGAGGAGGTAAGTCAGTGGGTGCAAAATAATGTACAAAGTATCCATTTAATATCTGGAAGAAAAAATGTATATGGTAAGCAATTTACACTCTCAAGAACCTTCAGAGCCCCAGAAGATTTTTTTGTATCAGCAAAAAATAATAATTCCCCAGTTAAAGCAGACTTGTACTGATATGTTAATATTAAAGGGGTGTTCCAGCCAAAAGTTTTGTTTATTAAAAGTCAGCAGCTACAAAAAGTGTAGCTGCTGGCTTTTAATAAACAATCACTTGCCTGCTCCAGCGTTCCAGCAACGCGCCGGGGGGGCTCTGCTCCTCTCCCCCCCTCCCTGTCCGGCGTCTTCATTTCTACTGTGGGCACCCGGCCGTGACAGCCTTCGGCTTCACGGCCGGGCACCTACTGTGCATGCGCGAGCCGCACTGCGCATGCGCGCGGCGCGGTTCGCCACTGATTGGACAGGCGATCGTCTAGGACCTGTCAGTGTCCTAGATGATCGCCTACGGGAGGGGCTGCAGTAAGGCGATTAAGCCTAATCGCCTTACCAGCCACTCGGCGGAAGCAGGAAGTGGGACAGGAAGTCCCACTCCTCCTGAAGCCCCCACTCCCCCCAAAAAAATTACATGCCAAATGTGGCATGTAAGGGGGAGGGGAGTGGATTAAGCGGAAGTTCCATTTTTAGGTGGAACTCTGCTTTAAGCTAAGTGAGCAATTGTTCTGAAGTTAAGAGCAATAGGCTAAAATATTTGCCTTTTTCTGGAGAAAATTGTTCTTTAGGTCCTCTTTGGTGCTGACCACAAACTAAAAGGTCTAATGCCCTGTACACACGATCGGTCCATCTGATGAAAACAGACTGATGCATTTTTTCATCAGTTATCCGATGAAGCTGACTGATGATCAGTCGTGCCTACACACCATCATTTAAAAAAACGATCGTGTCAGAACGCGGTGACGTAAAACACGACGACGTGATGAGACTGTTTTCATCAGACAAACCGATCGAGTGTATGCGGCATAAGATGCTAGATAATGGGTTTTCTACTGAAGGGGAACATCAGAGTTTAGCATAGCCACATGACCAAATACCCACAATTTTCAGACAGCTGATCAGCAGTGAATTAACATTGCAATGTAAAAAATTTGAGTATCACAATTTTATCTATTACTCTTTATTCAGTTTAGACTGTTAACCACTTGACCACTGGGCACTTAAACCCCCTTCCTAACCAGACCAATTTTCAGCTTTCGGTGCTCTCACAGTTTGAATGACAATTACTCAGTCATACAACATTCTACCCATTTGAAATTTTTGTCCTTTTTTTCACACAAATAGAGCTTTCTTTTGGTGGTATTTGATCACCTCTGGGTTTTTTATTTTTTGCGCTATAAAAGAAAAACGACTGAAAATTCTGTAAAAAAAAAAAAAAATATCTTGTTTCTGTCATATTAGCAGGTTATTTCTCACACACAGCATATGCATACCACAAATTACACCCCAAAACACATTCTGCTATTCCTCCCGAGTATGGCAATACCCCATGTGTGAGACTTTTACACAGTGTGGCCACATACAGAGGCCCAACATGCAGGGAACGCCACCAGGCGTTCTGGAACACCCAGACCAATTCTGACATTTCTCTCCTACATGGAAAAATCATCATTTATTTGCTAGAAAATTACATAGAACCCCAAAACATTATATATGCTTTTTTATCAAAGACCCTAGAGAATACAATGGCGGCCGTTACAACTTTTTATCTCGCACGGTATTTTCGCAGAAATTTATTGAACGCGTGTTTTTTAAAAAACTGTTTTGTGCTTAAAACAAAACAAAACAGTAAAGTTAGCCCAATTTTTTTTTCAGAATGTGAAAGATGAAGTTACGCCGAGTAAATAGATACCCAACATGTCACACTTCAAAATTGCGCACACTCGTGGAATGGCGCCAAACTTCGCTACTTAAAAATCCCCATAGGCGGTATTGCAGAGTATTGGGGTATTGCAAAGTATCATGCAGGGTATTGGGGTATTGCCGAGTATTGGGGTATTGCTGAGTACTGGGGTATTGCTGAGTACTGGGGTATTGCTGAGTACTGGGGTATTGCCGAGTACTGGGGTATTGCCGAGTATTGGGGTATTGCCGAGTATTGCCGAGTATTGGGGTATTGCCGAGTATTGGGGTATTGCCGAGTATTGGGGTATTGCCGAGTATTGGGGTATTGTTGAGTACTGGAGTATTGGGGTATTGCCGAGTACTGGGGTATTGCCGAGTACTGGGGTATTGCCGAGTACTGGGGTATTGTTGAGTACTGGGGTATTGTTGAGTACTGGGGTATTGTTGAGTACTGGGGTATTGTTGAGTACTGGGGTATTGTTGAGTACTGGGGTATTGTTGGGTACTGGGGTATTGCCGAGTATTGGGGTATTGCCGAGTATTGGGGTATTGCCGAGTATTGGGGTATTGTTGAGTACTGGAGTATTGGGGTATTGCCGAGTACTGGGTATTGTTGAGTACTGGGTATTGCTGAGTACTGGGTATTGCCGAGTACTGGGTATTGCCGAGTACTGGGGTATTGCCGAGTACTGGGGTATTGCCGAGTACTGGGGTATTGCCGAGTACTGGGGTATTGCCGAGTACTGGGGTATTGCCGAGTACTGGGGTATTGTTGAGTACTGGAGTATTGTTGAGTACTGGGGTATTGTTGAGTATTGTTGGGTACTGGGGATTGCAGGGTACTGGGGATTGCAGGGTACTGGGGGGATTGCAGAGCTGGGATGTTTTGAGGGATGGCTGGATCTGTGACTGCATTTGTCACAGATCCAGCCACAGCTCGGCTGCTGACACCCCGCTCCCCCCCTCTCCTCGCACACTGTACAGAGAGGAGAGGGAGGAGAGGGAGGAACCGGCGTCATCAAATGACGCCGGTTTGTTTACAAGTGATCGCGCCGTCATTTGACGGCGCGATCACGTGGTAAACGGCCGCGATCAGCGGAAATTTACCGTGATCCGTGATGCGCCGGGTCTTCTAGAATCGCGAAAGTGAAGGACGACGTCCCAGGGACGTCGTCCCAAGATAACCCCGCCGCGCCGTAGCAGTAAAATGCTTATGGCGCGGTGGGAAAGTGGTTAATACTTGAGAATATGTCCACTTTGAGTTACTAGTAGTGTTGCTCACGAATATTCGCATTGGCGAAAATTCGCAATTTTTTTTTTTTTATAAAATATCACGAATATTCGATATTAACGAATATTCGCGACCGCATATGTGAAATTTTATAAAATATACAGAATATTCGTAAATATCGAATATTCGTGATATTTTATAAAAAAAAAATCGCGAAAATTCGCAATTTTTTTTTTGGCGTATTCCGCTCATCACTAGTTACTAGGTGGAACAAACAAGTGCACCATATGAGATCATCATTCTTCATTGTCTAAACTGCCCACCCCTAATCTGCTCTAGCAATTGATAAATAGCTAGAGTATGTGAAAATTGGCCTAAATTGTCTTGTACTCAGTTGTAGAAAGCAGGCTAATGTTCATTAGCATAAACTGTATAAAAAAAATCACAATCGCAAAATGAACAAGAAAAAACTTGCACACAAATTGTAGTAATGCATTAACTTACTCATGTAAGTCAGTTTGTCTGAGGTTTCTGAGAGTTAAAGTATAATTAACCACTTCAATACTGGGCCATTGTCATATGACATCCACAGAGGGGATCTACCATCCCAGGTGGATGTCGTATGACTTCCTGGGATTTGTGGGGTGATATCTGAATGATGCCTGCAGCTAGAGGCATCATTCCGATATCCTTCTCTCCTGCCAGAGATTCTGTGCAACATAAAAATAATCATAGTGGCTTGATCGTTCTTATAGGAAGCGGGAGGGGACATCCCCCCTCCCACCGCCATCCGGTGCTTCACCGGGCTCTCCGGTGCCAGCGGGGGCCCTGGAGAGCGAATCGTCCGGCGCTGGCAGGAAGCATAGATATGACTGGTGACTAGTAGGTCACCAGTCATCTCTATGACCGTCGGAGGACCCAGGTGCGATGTGATGACGTCACGCCCGGGTCCCCGTAAGTAAACAAAGCCGCGATTGCGGCTACTAATCAACAGTGATGAGATTGTGAATTTTTTTTCACCGATCTCAAGCTTTCCAGCCTGGAGGAGAGATGTAGGGTCTTATTGACCCTGCATCTCTCCATAAAGAGGACCTGTCACACACATTCCTATTACAAGGGATGTTTAAATTCCTTGTAATAGGAATAAAAGTGATAATAAAAAATAAAAAAAAAGTGTAAAAAAATAAATAAATATGTAAAATAATAATAATGATAATAATAATAAAAAAAAATGCCCCTGTCCCCGGTAGCTCGTGCACAGGAGAAAACGCACACGCAAGTCCCGCCGACATATGTAAACGCCGTTTAAACTGGTAACCTGTAAAAAAAATCAAAGCGTTGCCTATGGAGATTTGTAAGTACCGAAGTTTGGCGCCATTCCATGAGTGTGCGCAATTTTAAAGCGTGACATGTTAGGTATCTATTTACTCGGTGTAACATAATCTTTCATATTTTACAAAGAAAATGGGCTAACTTTACTGTTTTGTTATTTTTTTAATTCATGAAACAATTTTTTTCCAAAAAAAGGCGTTTGAAAAATTATTGCGCAAATACCGTGCAAGATAAAATGTTGCAATGACCGTCGTTTTATTCCCTAGGGTGTCTTCTAAAAAAACATATATAATATTTGGGGGTTCTGCATAATTTTCTAGCAAAAAAATGATGATTTGTACATGTAGGAGAGAAGTGCCAGAATAGGGCCGGTATGGAGGTGTGTATAAAAGCCCAGTATTGAAGTGGTTCAAGGCAAAACTTTTTATTTTGTTTTAGACAGAGAGAGATTAAGAAAAACTGTCAATTTTTATTGCTTGCTGTGCCCCCTTTGGGACATTCATCCTCTCTATTTGTCCTGTTTACTATTGGCAATGAAAAGAAAAAAGAAAACCCCACATTTTGGGTCATCGCCAGGCAAGTAATAGAGTGGAAATCTTCCAATGGGGACACTAGTTCTGCTGGCCTGGGGGCCCCTAAGATATTTTCTTAATTTGCAGGGATTTTCTCTCACTTCCTGTTTTGGCTATGGGGCAGGAAGTGAAAGTAAAACTCCCCAATGGGGCACAGGGGGCACAAATAAAAAATGTTTTGCCTATAGTTCTGCTTTAAGGTATGTTATCACCTGACTCATTGTATTGTAAAATAACTGTTTTACATGCAATATAGATTGTAGTTTCATAAATCAGTACCTGAATGTCACCAATGCTAAGCTCTCTTCTTACATCATATCGAACCACAAAATCACCAAGATTCCCATTCTGAGTGATCTTTGCTTGCTGAACCACATTGGGTTCAAATGTTATTCTTGCAAAATTTTCTGTCTGGTTAATAATCGTTGATGGAGGAGGGGAGATTTCATCTATTGAGGAAAAAACACACATGCATAAAAGTTGATTTCTTTTAGGGGGTGACAAATTGTATTACTAAGCCTAGTAATTTTAGTATCGTAATCATTCTGACATGACATATTCGCACAATTTCTTTCTTCGCTACACAATTAAAAAACAAAGGCAAAATCTGTTGTCACAGTGACCACAATGAAAAGTTCTGTTTGTGTTGATTTCATTGCCATACCTGTCTAGTTCCATAAAAACAATAACGATCTGTAGTATAATTTTTTTTTTTATAATACAGATTTTTCTGTGAGCCTTTAGGATGTGAGCTTTTTATAAATCACACATGAGTCCACCGTGTTTTGTCAAGAAGTTCAACAATTATATTTTTTCCAATGTTTAGTTATTTGAATGGCAATTATTTAGACAACAGACATGATGCATAAAACACTCACTCTTCAAGTAGTAAAAGCAGCTAAGTAAATGGCAGAATGAAATAGTGTAATAGAACTAAATGATCAATGGGAAAGTAAATAAAAAATTCTGGTTTTGGTTATTTTTGCCTTTGTTTTTAGCCATTTTTTTTAAGTGCCAGGGGTGGGGGCGGATGTAGGATAGCCAAATTTTTAAATGTCAAATTTTTTATCTTATTGTACTTCTTATCATAAAAATGATTAAAAGGTGAGTGGGGACCTACTGCTGACAGTATGTAAAAAAAGTGAAATAAATTATATATTATATCAAAATTTAATTGTGACAAAAAAATATTTACTTTAAAAAACTCATCATGCCCCTTACTAAATACCTCAAACTGTTTACTTTCCAAAAAGGGGGGATTTGGAGGCATTTTAAGTGTGTCAAGAAATGTGATACTGTAGATAGTCAGTGCATCAGGATTTGATCAATTTTCAAATATGTATATATCATAGTTTGTAGACACAATAACTTTCACTCAGATCAAATAATATACATTTATTGCAGGGCTTATTTATTTTTTATTTTTACCAAAGACCTGTAGCATTTTGGCCTACATTAATGAAGAAACAGAAAGTAGAAAATATGTTTAGTTTTTTTTATTATTTATGGACTTTTTTGTTTATATAGCAAAAAATAAAAAAGCCCAGTGATGATAAAATACCACCCAAAGAAAGCTCTATTTGTGTGATTTTTTTAATCTAAATTTAATTTGAGTACAGTGTTGCATGAGGATGCAATTGCCAGTTAAAATAGCACAGTGCTGATTAGCAACACATGGCCTGGTCATGAAGGGGAGCCCAGGGGGTTAAACTGCAGACTAATATATGGGCAGTTTCACATACTCATGATGATATGGCGCTAAGAAACAGAAAAACGTGTCCATTATCACTTTTTTGACTGAACTTTGTAATAAAAGGAAAAGTTAAGCAACCATATTTATGATAGCACATTATCAGGTCTCCTATAAAGGATTCTTTTGGCTGTAATTTCCCTTTAACTTCCAGATAGTCATAGTGTTGATCATGTCTCCCGTTTCTGTCTATTTTAGGAAACACTTAAAAAGCTAGTTACTGGACTTTACATTATGTGACACCTTGACATATCTGCATGTCCGGACTCCAGTCCAGTTCCTCTGTTTAGACTGATAGCAAGGCCAAACAACTAACCATTGTATGGAAGGGCACAGTACTGTGTATTTAAAGGTGTGATGTTACTTCCCCAAGATAAGTACAGAGGAAGTATATTACTTCACAGAAAACCAAAATATCTGTTCCTATGAATGTTTCTTATTGGACCTGCATGAAAGACATATTTGCTCCAACGAGTACACAATTTTATTATTGTAGAAACGAATTCTCTGATGAGAATTCTAAATGTCTTTGATTGGCTGCCAAAAGATCATGCAGACATGGAAGAATTAAAAAAAACAATCATCGTTACGATATAAGGAGTTCCCTTATTGCTTATTTGATGTATTTACTCAATCTGCTTTTGATGTCCACTGAAAACACAAAGACCAAGAGACACAAATCATTTCTTGCCAGTTATGAGTTTGCACAAGACAAAAAGATATTCTTTATTTTAATTCCAAGCAGAAAAGTAATAAAAACAAACACACAGTATTCAATGACCTACAAACTTCACATTTACAACATATTTGTTACTGACTATCTCTTTACTTACTTCTGTTGTTATTAGTTTTATAATCTGTATTATTTACTACTATCTTCGAAGCCGTCAGTTATACCTAAAATGTCCCTAGGGGTCCTATTTATAGAGGAGATAGCAGAGGAGACTCTGCAGTGTGTACTCCACAGCACAGCTTGTATTCGTCATGCCATTAATAACTGTATGGTGTTTTTTTTGTTTTTTGATTTTTTTAGGCAGCAATTTGACCACCAGTTTTAAAAAAAAAATGCTATTGTGTCCATCTAATCCTATCAATTAATCCATTGTTTTCTAGTTCTTAATTTAAATTGGAAAGGTAATTATGGTATAATTAAAAGATAAAGAATCCGTTTTTATGTAATGTGTATGCACGCTAAGTCATATGTAATGTGTAAGAATATGTTTACCACATTTAGCCCATTCTGGGTCCTTGGACTCCTGCTGCGTGACTGGCCAGGCACTGCACAGGGCTCTGAAGAAACGGCACAGATGACATCATCGGCTGCATATGCAGTAAATATCTCCTAAACAGTGCATGATTAGGAGATATTTTCAGTACCTATAGGTAAGCCCTGTTATAGGCTTACCTATAGGTACAAATAGTCCATGGAAGTTTACATCCTCTTTAAAGGGGTTGTGAAGTTTAAAAAAAAATTTAAATAGCAAACATGTTATACTTACCTCCACTGTGCAGCTCGTTTTTCACAGAGTATCCCCGAACCTGGTATTCTGGGGTCCCTCGGCGGCTGTCTCGGCTCCACCCCGCAAGATCTCAACACCTTCATGCGAGCGAGCGAGCGAGCCGGTGGCTACTGCCGCTTACTGTATCACTCGGCCCTGCCCCCCCGCGCTGCATCATTGGATGTGATTGACAGCAGTGCTTCTCTGCTTTCAATCCATCCAGTGTAGTCAATCAGCAGGCCATGCTCAGAAATGAGGAGGATGATGGGGCGAGCGCGGGATTTTCGAGTGCTCAGGTAAGTAAAATGGGGGCTCGGGGGGGCGGTATTGTCGGATGTTTTTTCACCTTAATGCATAGGAGGCATTAAGGTGAAAAAACATTTACCTTTTCAACCCCTTCAAGGCTCTTTTTACACAGAGCTGGTCCACTCTGTTCAGCAGCAGATTTCATGGGCCAATCCTGTGCTGAATCATAGCTGAACGGCATGGATGTCAAATTATTGCCAACTGTACCCGATCAGTTTCCAGTTTGTGTCTGGCTGGCAAATTGGAGCATGCTTTGCTGGGGTTTTTGCCTTCCTCTGAATCAACTATGGGTATAGGTTTGTGTATGTAGGATTGCATGATTTTGTTTTTAGGATTTTTTTATTTTTATTGGTTGAACAAGATGGACTTGTGTCTTTTTTTCAACCAGACCAACTATGTGACCATAAAAATCTGATAAGTGGACCTGATAGGAAAGCCCATGTGAAAGAGCTCTTAAGTTTGATTTGTCATCTTAACAAACTTAGAGTTGAAAATATATTTATTGGTATTTGAATAATACAAAACATAAAAATAAGACGATTAACAAGAGGCGTTACAGTCTACATACATTTAAAGATATAATCGGGGGGGAGTCAGCCTGACGGCTATCGCCCACAGCAGGACTCTCCCCTACAATACATCTTCCTCTTGGTAGAACTGCAACAGTAACCTAAGGTATAGAAATAATAATACAATAAAAGAAAAACCAGAAGAAAAGGAAAGGTAAGGACAGACAGAGCTGGAAACAAAGTAAAATTAGAAAGAAAGACATCGAGAAGACGAGGGAACAGGGGGCAAAAACAGGGAAATGCGGGAAAAGAAAAGGGGAGGGAGAGGAGGGAAAGGGGTGATGGAAGAGAAAGGGAGACAGGTCAGGGTAAATGAGAGGGGGAGCATGGAAAGGGGGCGTGGGCCACCGACAAGACAGGTGTGGAAAGGCAAAATAGGGAAGGCATGGGGGGAGAGACCCAGGAGCGTAAGTCTAACCGGCCACAGAAGGAAATGTGGTGACGATCACATCGAAGGGGACAACATGTTAGTCAGGGCATCAGAGGAAGAGAAATTAAGCCAGATGAGCCACAACTGTCTGTATTTATCATAGGTATCTTTGTCAAGAGCCAGCATTTCCTCCATTCTCATAGTGTCATTCATAATCAAAACCCAGTGAGATAGTGGGGGAGTAGAGGTCGACTTCCAGTAGGAAGGTATGAGCTGCCTCGCTGAGGACATAAAGTGCAGGAGACTCAGCTTCTGCGATGTTATCGAGCCAGGAAGTACAGAAAGGTGGGCAATCTTAGGGGAGGGGACCAGCGATTCACAATAAGTCTTATTGTAACAGTCAAATACCTGGGTCCAGAAGGGGCGGATCCTCTCACATTCCCACCAGACATGCAGATAGGTCCCAACAGCTGAAGAACACCGCCAACAGCACGGCGGAGTGGACGGAAATATTTTGTGTAGCGTAGAGGGGACCCTGTATCATCTTGAGAGAATCTTGTAGATTTTTTTCTTGAGAGTAACAGGAAATTGTGGACTTATGAGTAAAATGGAATGAAGTCTGCCATTCATGATCTGAGACATCCTCCCCCAAATCTGCCGACCACGCCCTGGTGTAAGAAGGTAGCTCGGTATGTGTGAGTGCCTGAAGGAGACTATATATGGCTGATAAAAGGTGTCTAGGGGTCTCCGAGAGTGAACACAGTTGTTCAAAGTCAGTACAGGGGTGGTGTATTTGGGAGGAGGAATGTAGGTGTCTAGTGAGTGTAGAGAGGTGGACAGCAGTTAGCCAATCATGCGATCCCGCTGGCATCACAGACGACCCCCGATGCGGGTGTACAAAGGAACGTGCCTGTGGCCATGCGGTCCATTTGAAGGGACCCAAAGACTGGACCCCGAGACCCTGAGGGAAGGAAGGATTATCAAACAGAGAGGTGAATGGGGAAGGATCAGAGGACAGTAGGGAACATAACCCCCTGTTATACCAGATCCTGAGAGATGCCAAAGTTAGTGGGGAGGGAGGGGGCATGCGCATAAACTCTGACCTATATCCCCACAACAGAGCTCTAAGGTCCACATGTGGCAGGTCCTGCTCTATGGCAACAGAGGCCTTCAAAAATGGACGCGGGAACCACTCTAGGACTCTCGCCACATGGGTGGCCTTGTAATCCAATTCAAAATCGGAGAGACCAACCCCACCTCACAATTTAGGGTGAGCAGATTATATTTCACCCTGGGCAGCCCTCGGCTCCACAAGAATCTAATGGCTAGGGAACGTAGGGAAACGAAAAAGGATTTGGGGACTATAATGGGGATCGTTTGAAGAAGGTATAGAAGCTTGGGAAGGGTGTCCATTTTCAGGGTGTTGATCCGCCCAAACCACGGTAGAGAAGACCCTCCCCATTCCTCCAAATCCTTCCGGAGGCGAGAAAGTAACGGAACATAATTGAGGGAAAAAAGGTTGGCGAGATTGGATGGAATGGTGACCCCAAGATATGAAATCCCACGTGCTTGCCACTGGAAAGAAAAATTGGCTTTAAGCATAGTCATGGTGGCAGGGGGGAGGGATACGTTGAGGGCCTCGGTCTTGGAAACGTTAAAGTTGCTGAAAGAGCCAAAGCTGCAGAATTCAGCGAAAAGGGATGGCAGGGAGAAAAAGGGGTCATGAATATACACCAGGAGATCGTCCGCGTAGAGAGATAATTTGTGATGCGAGGAAGGTGTTTGGATCCCATGTATGGAAGTGTTTTGTCTGATGGCACAGGCCAGATGTTCTATGACAATAACGAATAGGAGGGGGGATAGGGGACAGCCCTGCCGGGTGCCGTTGGAGATGGCAAAGGAGTCCGAGGTAGAGCCATTAACCAGTACCGAGGCCGAAGGATGAGAATAAAGAGACATCACCTTGGAGATAAAGGGCGCGCCCAGTCCTAACTGTTCCAGCGAAAGCTGAAGGAATCTCCAGTTTACGCGATCAAACGCTTTTTCAGCGTCAAAGGAAAGGAGGCAAGCCTTCAGGCCTCTGCATTGGACAAGGGAAATTAAGTGGATTGTCTTGGTGGTATTGTCCCTGGCTTCTCGGCCCGGGACAAAGCCCACTTGGTCATTGTGTATCACACCAGGGAGTAGAGGGGATAGACTGTTAGCCAGCACCTTAGCAAACAATTTGAGATCGACATTGAGCAGGGAAATAGGCCGGTAGCTGCTGCATTGGGAGGGGTCTTTGCCCGGCTTGGGTATAATCGAGATGTTAGCAGCTAACATAGCCTTGGGTGGAGGGAGGGAATCATCCATGGCATTGAACGCCTTAGCCATCAGAGGTGCCAACAGTGAATCTTAACAAACTTACTATGTGGTATGTGAGATTACCTAAATAGTCCATTCAAATTCTAAACAGACAGTTTTACCTCTAAACTAGACAAAGCTACTTCACCTGACATTGCCTCCATATTTTTTGTTCCTAAAAGACTGAAATCATCTTTTTTTCCCAACATCATCCAGGGTCAGTATACATGGTTAAATAGTCAGGTTGAAAAAAAGACAGAAAATCCATCTAGTTCAACCAGTAGAAATAGAGAACCTCCATATAAAAAATCCTATACTCCCAATTGATTCAGAGGAAGGCACAAAAACATCACAAAAACCTCAATAAGGTTTGACCCATATTGCTCCAGTGGAGTAAAATAATTTCTTCTGATGCCCTAGAGGACTGGGGGAAGTGGTATATGATGAAAGCACTCAAGCAGAGTGTGGGACTTTTCTTAACAAAAACTATCACAGTTCCTTTACTCTCAACCGAATGGCCGGTGTCATAATGTCAAAATGTCATCATGGCAACTGCAGAGTAAAGGCTAACATAGCAGCATCCTTGGATATAAAGGATAAGAGCGTTCAATTCCACTATAAATGAACATTGTATATGTGTAGCATGGGTTGTAATGCATTATATTTTGGGTAATATATTATATATACAATTTCTGTATTTTTACAATGATATGACAGTAGCTAACAAACTCTCTGCCATATAATCATCTTCCCAGAGGCTACTGTGTATCAGAAGCTGTGACTGTTTCCATGGAAACATGATCATTTTAGGAATAATTCCAAATATAGGTGATTTATAGTTTAGTTTTTGTTAGAAAGCCAGGAAGTTCTGAAATGTCAGGTGATTAATAAAGGAAATAATCTATTGTGAGACTTTCTAGAGTAAACACATTTATGAAGAGCTCATGGATAGATGTTATTTCCTGAACTGTTAGTCATCAACAGCCCACACACTCATTTATTATGAGGTATGCTTTATTAAAATGGAAATGCACTGTTTATTTGCTGACAATAATGGTCTTGCGTGAATTTTATAAAAAAAATAAAAATTAAATGAATACATGTTTTGTTTCATTGGAATCTATATACAATTGTTGTTTAACAAATGGTATGACAAAGAAATTGTCAAGCACTATGGGTTAGCTTTGAGGTTTAGCTTGTCTTCAGATTAAACTTTACGATAAGGGATTCATCAAATTCATTCACTAGTATGTAAAAATTTCAGCTCAAGCTACTGAGTCCTGTAAACACAAACTTTAATTCAGTGAAGCAAAGTTACAGCCTGGAAACATGAACATGAAAGTTCAACCTACTGGCTCAAAAGGAAGTGCAAATTTTACCATGAAATATTTTGTGTACTTGAATAAATAAAATAAAATATTATTAAAAATGTTATTTTCTCTGTCCTCTCTAGAAAACTGATGCATAAAATCTCTATACATTCCATATTTACATCTGGCGATTATAGGCATATTGTATATAGCACCGCACCCTACAATATGTCGTTTACTGATAATTATTTCATCCCCCAATAGGAGGATTCTGATGTCATTGGTGTGATGATGTCTTCCTGCATTAAACATTACCTAGATCCTTGTACCTTTGGGACATGACAGGTTAATTACATCCTTGAATGTATTCCATTACTCACCATTTTTACTTTTCTGCTTATTGTTTTGGAGTGGCAAAACCTCTAGGACAGTGATTCCAGATGTCTCGAAAATATTGACCTCCACCAATAGACGGCCCACTAACTGCTGTGGGCGGACACTGATTACATGCTCATACATTCCAAGGCGTCTTTGAAGCAGCTCCTCATACATAAGCAGAAAAATAGCTTTGTCTCTTCCAGGGATGAACGCTGATGCATTAAATGTTTCCATTTCATTTTCCCTGCAAATAAACATGAAAGCACAATGAAACTGGTACAGGGACAGTATGTAAAAATCTGTGTTTTTAGAAAAAATCCCAAGATTATAGCTGCCCCGCCTCTCCAGTACCTTTTCAGTGTGTGTGTGTATTTCAATTCTGTGTGTATATATACTGTGTGTATACTGTATGTGAGTGTGTATACTGTGTGGTCCCAGATTCTATTGCCTGGGGGGCCCATAATCTCTTATTGCCTGGGGCCCCCATAATCCCCATAATCTCCTATTGCCCGGGGGCTCCATGAGTTGTCAGTCCACCCCTGGTCTTGACCACATAGGAAATAAGAGAACAGCTCAGCCAGCTTACCCTGTCTATCCTGTGGGTAGCACTGGGTATATTCACAAATTCAACATCAGAACATGTTTTGAGTTCAATTTATAGATGTGGAATTGGGACGTTTGGACAATTAATAATCATTTTTATTTTTCCTTTTTTCCCCATTTTCTTCTTTATTGCATTATATTATTTTTTTTTGCACTTTGATCATTAATGTCATGGTTTGATAGTGCTACACGTTTTTGATTTTAAGCATTAAAACATTATTTGTAGCTGGAGCTTTTTGTGAACTTAGTACACAACGGAGATACAAAAACATCCACATCCAAGTTTCTAATTCCTCATTCTTCAATATGTAATGGGCAACATCATAAATGTAAGAAGGACTGTTTCTGGTGACTACAGTAAACAACAACCTTCTTGCTTTTCATGCGTGACACAATATGGAAATTAAAGTTACCCACCTGCCTAATGGGAATTCCTATTGGTCAATGATGCAGTCCCTCATAGTGATAGATCGATACTTTAAGCAAATCATCTTTTTATTAATTTTATATACAGACAACAAGAAAGAAACACAACAAAAAACGACAAAACGACATACAACCCCAGCCCATATTGAGAGGAAAGGAACCCCCCACACACACACACACTTATCACACATTGATTCTCTCCTCTCTCGTCATACCTCCAAGATATCAAACCACCTTCTCCATATTTTTTCAAATTTCCCTAAACAGCCTCTATGTAAGAACGTATACTTTACCTTAATTAAAGTTTCCCTTACTTGATTCTCGTGTTTCCCTTACTAGATTGATACTAATGTGTGGAAGGTAAGAGCAAGCAAGCAACCTTCAACATTATAACAGGATGTATCCGATAAGAGTGACCCAAGATTTCAAACATAGCATTGATAACTGCAAGTTGAAGGTATGAACAATGCTATATCCTGGCCTAGACCGACGAGGCCCAGGCCTAGAGCAGCACTTTTCAGGGGTGCAGCACGGAAAGAGTCCCTGCCGGCTTGCGCCACACTGTTAGTTAATCCCGGACAGCAACAGACTTGTGTGTGGCTATCTTGGTTACTTAGGGAGCCACACCCCAGTTTGAATAATGTGTTGGGGTTTCAGTGTGCTTGAAACCCATACACATGATTCAAAACCTGGACTGTCCAGGTGAATCCTGGACAGGTGGCAACCCTAGTCACCACTTGACAATTTCAGAGTGGATCTTAAACAGAAAGGGGTGTGGCATTGACAAAAAAGGGGTGGGTCATATTTAAATTAGGGGATGCACAAGTTTAGTCAGGCCCAGGGCAGCACATAACCTAAATACACTACTGGGTATGGGCTTATACCTTTTACCTGTTAACAGGATTTTTGGGTGACCAAGTCTCATTAACACTGCCACTGGCGAAAATGCATGTACAGTATATGCATTTAGAGGACATTTCGAAAGGCATAATAAATGCAGGTAGCCATTTTTCAATGGTGCATTTAAACTGATCATTTATTTGCATTTAGATGTGGTCAGTGTAGCTGCGTTAAGAGAAAATAGAATTCTGTGTGTCTAGGATCTGATAATAAATGCAGCTAAATGTATGTTAAAGCAGAAAAACTTTAAAACAGGAACATTTAAACACAAAAAAAAACTTCTCCTAAGTTATTATTACTCAAAATGTACTTTTTAAGGTTATTACTTACAACCTGTCGCCATTCATTTTCTCATAATCATGTATATTGTTGTCTCCAGTCTTCTTTCTCCATGTGACTTCACTGTAATATGTTTTGCCTCCTAGAATCCTGGAATAAGATACCAGTTTTAAAATGTATAGAATAAGAATGACTCATTTAACTGAATTGTGAGTTTCAAATAGTTCTGTATAAAGAGAATACCCAGACAACAATGAAAACCAAATAGTGAACTAGTGAACTGTAAGGTATTGCTATCCAGCAAACACCAATCCTTCATATACCATCCTTTCCTAAGGATATTGGCTTTGTTTGGCAAGGGAAGCAGGCAAACAGTGCCGCCACTCTCCCCATTATGTGATGGTGCACTGTCACGGGGGCGGCAGGTCACATGGTCCTCCATAATTGGAAGTGCCTATTCACCAGTTTGTTCAATGAAGTGCAAACTTTGTTACTGTGCCCTGCATAGGCAAGGTCACAGTGTCTCAATAATTCAAAAGAATAAAACAAATCAGTTTTTCTCAAACTGATCACCCACCATCATGTAGGAAAACTATACAGTGTGTAGAAAAACTTGAAAACTTGCTTCCTGCAGGCCTTCAAGAGCAGAATGGATAAAATGATGTTCCCATATACCTAGTATCATGTACTTGGTAGAAGAGCCCGACATGATGGGGAAAGCTTCTATTACACCTCTGACTCGGGGCCCCTGATAGAGTAGACAGGAGGTGCAAGAGTACAGAGTGGCACAAGTGCCTGTTGGTTTTGCTAGCAGCAAGGCTGAACAGACTCTCTGCATTAAGCAGGGGAAGACCATCAGTAGACCAAATCAGGGCAGGAGTGCCAGATGGACACCAGAAGACAGGAGCAGGCTGGCACTGGTGACAACAGACAGGTATAGGCTGAAAGCAGACAGGTGGTGAGCAGATGCCAGTGGAATATAGGCAGAGGCTTGCAGCAGGCAGTCCAGCAGCGATGGGGACAGAGGCAGAATCAGACGAACCGGGTCATACACAGGCAGGTGGATCAGGTGCACATATATAGACAGGAGTGAAGTCCAGGTACAGGCTGAGTCGATAACAGATCTGTAGAGCAGCAGCAAGGGACACAGGCAGAAATAAGGTTAGAGGCAAGCTGGGGCATGTGCTGGTGGAGTTCAGGGGTAGTCAAGGCAAGCTGGGTCAGTAACATCAGCCAAATGCACAATAACAGGTTGCAGGTATGTACAGGAACACTGTAGACAATACTGCACTGAAACATAGCACAGGCACAGTTTAAATGGCCCGATTGGCACTAATGCAGATGTTCACGCATGTGCACGAATATGCACGTGTATGCCTGCATGAGCACATGCACATTTTTTTATGTACATTTTTTTATGTACATGTAAAGGAATATTAATTAGCCTGAGCTTATGCACAGGAAGCTGTTCAGAACAGCCATTTTTTCTGCTGGTATGCCCTTCCCAACGCTCGGAAATGCTGGATATTATTGCTGGCTGTGGGGAACAAAGGAGTTGCATGCTTTAAAACTTGTCTGCTGGAAACCCTGTCCATCCGACATGTCCGCTGGTTAGTACGCCTAACCAGCGGATAAAAATCTCCCACATGCGCCGAATGGATTCGACGCATGCGTGGAAGTATTTTACTTCCTGGAGTGGTGACGTGGCAGCGTCAACATCACCGCCATGTCACCGCGCTGTCTGCCGGCGGGGATTTTGGTTTGATGGTGTGTACAACCATCAGACCAAAACAGCCCAGCAGACATATCCGATGAAAACAGTCCGTCAGACCGGTTTCATCGGATAAGTTTGAGCGTGTGTACGCGGCCTAGAAGGAATTTTAAAATTGGCTCAAATGTGGAAATCTTTTAATATTATTTTGTAAACTGACAAAAATGGTACTACACATTACATGCAGGAGTCAGTACTTTTTAACTTTATTTTTACAGTTTTATATATATATATATATATATATATATATATATATATATATATATATATATATATATATATATATATATATTTATCAGTTTTAGTGGGCTCTTCCACATAAGCCTCAATATCATATTTATCATACTTCATGGTAATAATTACCTCAAAAGGAAACACAATTTTTCATTTTAGCTGTGCATCTGGGCACACAGCCATAGAATAAATTTCTCGATGAACAATCATTTGTTTTTATAGGTACCTACATTGTGAAGTTGGAAACAAAAGCTGCTGCTGGAATCTGCATCTGGAATACAACATCTTTAGCTTCAGCTGCCCGATTTACCATGGTGCAGGACACAGCAGTGAATGCATAGCGTGATATAATGGTCGATTTCACAGTGAATTCAGAAACCAAAGGTTTGATTTCCTGGAAAAAATAAAAGTTGTATATCAAGTCGAGATAATTTTTCAGCCAAGCATTGCTGTGAATTGTGAAAGTCATATAACATCTCCAGAAACAAGTGGATCCATTGTCATAGCAAAAGAAGAAGTAGAGACAAGGGTTGACAAGGTGTCGCTCGACAGTTTACTCGATGAAAAGCATACACACAACCGTTTTCCTCTGCAAAAAAGCTCCCCCACCAAATTTCTTGATGGATTCTGTCGAGGAAACTGGTCGTGTGTACGCGGCCTCACTTTGTAAAACTTATGAGAGGCCTATTCTGATTTTTTTACATATTTTACATACATACATTTTACATATCTGTGGTACAATAATAGCAAGAATCAGACTGATACAAACCAGCATAAAGACAAACATCCCAGCTATATACAGGCTTCTCATACAAATATATGAACATAGAGGTCTCCATAAAACAGAGGTAGTGTAAAGGAAATCTGTTTGAAGAAAGAATAACTACCCATAAAACAGTCAACAACATTTCAGAACACAAAACCTTTGATGAAGGAAAACAAAAAGGGAAGTACTCATTACGACAACCATGGCTGCCAAATCCTGTTGTATTCGGCAATTTCTACTAATCAACAAAATATATAGTGCAGAGCAACTAGCAACAATATATTAAACATAAAAGTGAATAAACATAAATAACTGTGCATCAAAATATTCGAAAGGCAAAATTGCTACAATCCAAAAAAACGGGAACGATCAGTCCAAAAAACAAAACACTTATAGTGACTTGACAGTTCGTTGTCCTGTTAAATGAATCAAAATACTGTGATCTTTAACCTCCATGCTAGAAAACAAATGTGCTCATCAATCCTCAGGAAGTGAATGGATGGCCCCTCACCTTATACTTAGACCCCTGTTTCACCAGTGGTGTTTGATATAGTGTTGCTAGTTGCGATGCACTATATATTTTGTTGATTTATATTGAAGTGAGTGTGAACACTTTTTTTTTTATTTTTTTTTATTTCTGTTTATTAAAGGTTTTTGCACATACAATACAGAAAGAAACAAACCTTCCTTGGCCAGATGCCAAGTTGAACTGTCGGTCAACATGACCGGGAACATACAAAACACTGTGCCATCACAGGTGGCATGATCAAAACAATACCCTCCCTCACCCCCCCCCCCACTCCCACTGCTCAGTTCCCTTCCCCCACCGGCCTTAACCTAAGATCATGTCAGTAAGAATACACTCCTCCATGGCATGCTGCTAACAGTGTCACTGACACATCAGACATGAGTTCACTCCAAGCTTAAGTGCATGCTAACCAAAATTAGATACCCCACCGTGTGATCTGATTCATACCAGGCCCTCCACACCTTCTCGAATTTCCCCACACATCCCCGGGACAGATATGTTGCTTTATAGTACAGTAGCATAGCGTTCACCAAACCCTTCCAAAAAGCGATCTCAGGGGCCCTTGGATTCCTTCATTTAAGCAAGATGGCCTTTTTCCCATAAAACAGCAAGATGCTCAGCAATGTTCTATGCGCTCTAGACGGGACCACCTCCTCCACCAGGCCAAGTAAACAGACACTAACTTCCCGCGGGACCGGGACTCCCAGCACCTCTGCAATGCAGTCCGTGACCCCCGTCCAGAACTGTTGGATCAGGGGACACGTCCAGAACACATGGTGTGCGTCAGCAGGGAAGGATGTACACCTCCAACATTCAGCAGGTACCGAAGGATATATTGATGCCAACCTGGCTGGAGTGTAGTACACTCTATGCAAAAACTTGAATTGGATTAACCTGTCTCTCGCAGCCACTAAATATTTAAATGGACGATCCCACATTTCATCCCACTCCTCTCCCTGTATACCCGGGACCTCCGCCCCCCCATCTCTCCCTGCACTTGAGTAATCCTTGGGGGCTAGCCTTAAACAGTTCTTTATATGTTACCGACAAGGTCTTGGGTAATTCCTCCGTCGCAAGCAGGTCTTCCAGTCTAGAAGGAAAAGATTCAACTTTCTGCGACTCAAACTGAGACTGAAATGCATGTCTTAAACTTAGATATCGAAAAAATTGCGAGTTTGGAAGGTCATGTTTAGCTTTCAATTGATCAAAGGTTAGCAGTTCCCCATCCCGAGTAACATCTTTAAGCAATTTTACCCCCTTGGAAGCCCACCCGGGTGCATCATCTATTTTATAAAAGTGTTGAAGCTTGGGGTTCATCCACAGAGGTGTTGAAGGGGAGAGCCCCCTGTAACTCGGAGAGGCCAGCTTCTCTACCTCTTCCCAGGCCCTAATCGTAGCTTTCATGGTAAGCGTAAGAGGAAGGTCCCTACCGGTACCCCTATAAATAGCCAGACGGAGAGATTCATAAGATCCGAGATGTGCAGCCTCGAGCACCGTGGCTGAATCGCCCGCGTCTGAGCTCAGCCATCTATGGACAAACACCAACTGACCAGCCAAGTAATACTTACGCCAGTCTGGAAGTGCCAACCCACCTTGACCCCATGGTTCTTGCAGGACTTTCAACCCCACCCTAGGCATTTTAGGAGCCCAGAGAAAAGAGCTAGTGAGACTATCCAGTTTCTTGAAGAAGGACTTCGGTATCCATACCAGAGCATTTCTCAGAAAGTATAGGATAACCGGGAGGATTTTCATTTTTAGGAGGTTAATCCTGCCAATCAGTGATAAGGGAAGTTTTTGCCAAGCCAGTGCCTTTTGTTTAAAGAACGTCAAGAGTGGCAATAAGTTGAGAGACATGTAATCCATCACGTTCGCTGTGACCTTCACCCCCAGGTATGTTATTTGCGTGACCCATTGTAGTGGTAGATCTGGGCTTGCTCTTTCCCTAGCCCCTTCATCTAAAGGCAGTATGGACGACTTCCCCCAATTAACTTTCAGGCCGGAGTATGTGGTGAACTTATCCATAATGTCCAAAGCAGTATTCAAGGACTCTACAGGATCCCTCAGGAACAAAAGAAGGTCATCTGCATATAATGCCAAGCCCTCATCAATACTCCCCACCCTGATTGCCCTCACTTCCTCCGATGCTCTTAAAGCCACGAGTGTGAACACTTTTGAATGATAGGCAGCAACAAGTATTTCACATTAGCCACTTGTTTTGTATATTTAATAAAGCAAACCATTTACATTTTATTATTTGCAATTAATTATTTGTGGCAATAAAGGTAGAGGTTTATTTTGGAATTTCTACTAATATATGTTAGTTTGTACATAGGCAACACCACATTAATTGCAGACACCCACAATGCCAACAAGGGAGAGGAGGGAGAGGCCCATCTGCAGAGGTTTTTCTTCTGGGCATAATACAGTAGGTAAGAAACCAATAATTTTGTATACCTTGATCTCTGGTCATCATCATGAATGCCTAATAAAGCTAAGTCAGGGGATACCAGGAGGCACAGTTGCAGATGGGTATTAATAAGGTCAAAGACCTCTGTCTAGAACTGGGCCACCTTAGGGCAGGTCCAAAACATGTGAAAAAAGGCACCAATCGAGGAGTGACAGCAGGTACAGTCAAGGGACCTTTGTGGATAGATTTTATGCAACCTCTGAGGTGTGTGATACACTCTATGCAGAAATGTAATGGGAGATCTATTCTTCATAAAATTCCAAGCTTGCTTTAGGTGTAAACAGAAATACCCTTGCACAATATTATGCACACTTTATGGTACTGAGAATTCATTCATTTTATTTTAGTTAGATATTTCTAACATTGTTTTCTCAGTCACACACATATTATTTTTAATAACCGAGTTCTAAGGGCTGTTGCACACAGTTATCCATAGTGTTTACTTAAATTTCAGTTTTCAACAGTTAAGTGGCTTCTAAGCTAATGAAAGATGATATCTGATACTAATTCTGTTTCCTAGGGGCTAAAGTGTATTGGTAATTGGCTTGTTAATAATGACATTAGTTGTTCACTTGAATTACATTTCATATAGGATAGAGGGGAAGATAGATGAATGTATAAGATTGGAGTTATTGTAGCACTTACTCTTCTTGAAGAAAAAGGAATTTGCCTTGGAACTCGGGATGCAACCTACAGCAGGAGAAGATAAAAACATTAAATGTTAAAAATATATTTGTTAATGACTGCATATGGTAATAATGTTTTTATATCATCTTAAAGCTGTACAATACAGAAGCATTTATTGTAAATGTATTTGTAGCAATACATTTTTTTAGTTTTGGATAGAGTAGAGGAATTAGTCTAATTTTGGTTTACATTTTTAATTTTAAGAATGTCAAATGATGTTTGTTTTTGACCACCATGGAGGGAAAATTTAAAGGAGTGGATGGGAAATTTCTCCCAAACTAAGGAATTTCTAATAGTGAATGTAGTTATTTTTTATTCATTTATTCCAACATTAAATTTTAAAAGCAAATTCAGTTTTGAAGTTTTTTCAAACAACATTTGTCAAGTCATTAAAAGTACAGAGAATTTAATTTTACAATAGTTCGAACAAATGTTTGCTTAAAACATTTCTAGGGTATGGCCAGATTTATACTGCTGTCTGTGTCCCCCCTGAGGAGATTCATTCACTTAATTTGTTCTTGTCACCGGGACAAAAGAATTATTGCAAATACCAAATTTGTCACTTGTACAGACATAGAGGGAATATCTCCTTATTGGGACACCTGTTTTTATGACAACAGTCTAAAAGGGTTAGTGCACTAAGAAATCTCTTCATTTTGGGGTGATTTCTTCCTAATTTGGCTTCAAGTTGGGGGTAAAACCCAATATGACAGACAGCAATCCTGCATTCTCATAGGATGATCGTGAGAAAATGAAAACTCCTCCAAAAGCTTTAACCAGACACTCATAGAAGTCACAGGGCTGCTTCAACTGCTGGTGAAAAAGGTATTTAGCAGTTTATTTTTACTAAAATAACTGCATTTCCATGTTCTGTGTTCCTGTCGAAATCAGATATAGTAATTGCAGGGTCCTGGATTTAGTAACACTTTAAGAGGTTTAACACAATTCTTTAAAGTAGACAAATCTATAAGATTCAATATGAGTATATAATGAAAAACACATAAGCAAAAGTTTTAGTTGAAACACAGTCTGAACAAATCAATAGCTTGAAAGATATGTGCAACTGATGTTACTTGCGACACCTCCAATAAAAGTTGACCTCTGTTCTAAATGAATAAATGGATTTTAGGCTGCATTCACACCTGAGCATAGCGTATTGCCACGATTTTGCGGCATATTTTTACGGCGTTTTGCCGCGATTTGTTACGCCATTTTTTACCGTGATTTTGGACAGGTCTAGGGTTACCAATGTAAAAACAGAAAAACGCCCAAATACGCTCAATTCGAGCGACAAAAAAGGGTCCAGAACTTGTTTGAGCTTCAGGCGTTCGGCGTCAGGCGTTTTGGAGTGGAGATGTGAACCATCGCCATTGAGAATAATGTATTTGTTCCCCTCTAGTGTTTTGGAGCTTCATGCTTCAGGCTACAAAATGCTCAGGTGTGAGTGCAGCCTTACTAGACCACACCCTCACTCCTACTTGCTTACCAGGGCTTAAATTACATTTCTGTAGGCCCCATTAGGTTAAAAGAGGGGCCCAGGAGGTGGGAGTAGAGGAAATACTTTTTTCGGGATTTGGGGGAATAAAGTCAGTGCTGCTTTTCCACTGCACCCCGTAGTAGGTGGGGTATAGGCATGGTTATTTTAACAGTGTCCCTGACCATATCTATGGGTCTAGAAATGCAAAAACATTCCCTGTGCATCCACCAAGATGGCTACACAAAGAGACGCAATTCAAAACAAGACATTTTAACACTTGATTTTCTCTAATGGGAACTTCTGTCTAAATGTTTTCATTGTATGCTTAGTTTGAATTTCCATGCTTTGTGACAAGGAGGAAGAGACCATGTGAATAAAGATGTGTAATTTAAAAACTAAATGCACACAACTTCAGGGATGGTGCTCCAAATGATGGCGGGAAATCGCCATGTATAATTAGACTTGCAATGGAAATGTAGAAGTAATGTTATGAAACCCAATACAGCACAATCATCCTGAGTCTGAGCCAGCCCTTATTATAATCTGTCATAATGTTTATAAACCATCTGGCATAATGCCGTCTCACTCACTAAATTTTTATGTAAGCTATATTTGGCTTACACATACAAGTCAAAGCAAGAAGAATGGTCAAGAGAAAATATGCCCCTGCAATATACACAACTCCCCATATTTCTAACACAACTGCATACCACCCTAAAGCAGCCCATAGATGATTCCGTTTTTTTCATTCAACCAGTGGATTGGGAAAAAAAAACATAACACATTCAAGGTCAATAGGGGAATCAGGCTGCTCTGATGATGGGGCACCAGCAGTGCTGATCGAACAGCATTTATCCAACAGGCTGGTTGTACAAAAGTAGATCGGCCGTGCATGGATCAAAATTTGGCTGGTCCCTGCTGAACCGGCTGAATTTCCATCTATGTATGGTCGACTTAACTCCATGTAGCTATTTTTACATTACAATAACAAAGTGGACCTAACCCAAAGGATGAATACCTACTGTCTTATTGGGAACATCTAGAAATGGTAATTGTGTCTAATCAGTATCATGTCACTAGAATTCCTCTGGAAAAAATAGCAGTGGACGTCTTGTTCCTCGAGCCTTGTAGCTTTATATCTCCAGAGTAACATTTAAGACCCTGCTAGGCTCATAAGTTGGAAGTAATAGTTGGTGATGTCACTACTATGCTGTTTTTTTTTTGCAGCTCTCGTTCCTGTCAGCGGGGGAAACGCTGATTTTCTGTTCATACAATGTATGAACAGAAGATCAGTGATTTCCCCTAGTGAGGCCACCCCCCCTACAGTTAGAACACACTT
Organism: Rana kukunoris; assembly: GCA_029574335.1. Taxonomy (NCBI): domain Eukaryota; kingdom Metazoa; phylum Chordata; class Amphibia; order Anura; family Ranidae; genus Rana; species Rana kukunoris. The sequence goes on from CM056051.1 coordinate 128,697,422, forward strand.
AACCCCTTCCCTGCCCCTTAGTGTTAACCCCTCCACTGCCAATGGCATTTTTATAGTAATACAATGCATTTTTATAGCATTGATCGCTATAAAAATGGCAATGGTCCCAAAAATGTGTCAAAAGTGTCCGATGTGTCCGCCATAATATCGCAGTACCGAAAAAAAACGCTGATCGCCGCCATTACTAGTAAAAAAAAAAAATAATAAAAATGCCATAAAACGACCCCCTTTTTTGTAAACGGTATACATTTTGCGCAAACCAATCAATAAACGCTAATTGCGATTTTTTTAACAAAAAATATGTAGAAGATTACGTATCGGCCTAAACTGAGGAAAAAAATGTTTTTTTATATCTTTTTTGGGGATATTTATTATAGCAAAATGTAAAAAATATTGAATTTTTTTCAAAATAGTCGCTCTATTTTTGTTTATAGCGCAAAAAATAAAAACCGCAGAGATGATCAAATACCACCAAAAGAAAGCTCTATTTGTGGGAAAAAAAGGACGCCAATTTTGTTTGGGAGCCACGTCGCACGACCTCGCAATTGTCAGTTAAAGCGACGCAGTGCCGAATCACAAAAAGTGCTCTGGTCTTTTGACAGCAATATGGTCCGGGGCTAAAGTGGTTAAAGCGATAGTAAAGTCTGCTTTGTAATTTTTACCTACAGGTAAGCTTTTAATAAAGCTTACCTGTAGGTACGATAAATATGTCCTAAACATGCACTGGTTAGGGGATATTCACTTTTTTGGCAGCTGGTGATGGCAACGGCACATGCACTCTGAGGGACGGCATACCCGTGCCAATTTTGCCAGTCATGGTCGGGACTCCTGCATGCAAGCGCGGGAGTGAAATAATAGTGGCTGAGCCAATTAAGCTGCTGGAGCCCACAAACCTGAGAGGAAGACCGGGTGAAGATGGAAGCCCCGTCAATGGTGACAGTGCACTGCTGGAGGGCTTTGTTCTAAGGTAGGTATTTGATAATGTGCTAGTATGTGAAGTATACTAACACATTATGCAATTGCCTTGCAGGGGATTATTATTTTTTGTCATGGCCATGATTTCCTACTGCTTTAACCAAGTGAGCATTTGTGTTTATAGCAACAGTGTCTATGTATTGCTCCTTTTGTAGCTGGCTCATTCATGCATGCCCCACCTCCATCAGAGGTTATAGTTTTTATCTAATCATAGAAAAATGTATTTCAAAATATGATTCATATTTTCCAGTTGTGTTATGTCAATGCATGTAGACAATTGAATTCTAGATTCAATCCTTGTACATGCACACAAATCAGTGGGGAGCATTTTAAATATTAAATATTGTTGAAATGAGGTTTAACTGGACAAGTGCAGTTTCAAGTGAGCAAATGATAGCTGATGAAGTCACGTGGTGTGATGATACGCGTCGGGATTGGAGCGCTGGACAACCGAAGCACCTGACGGACGGCTGACGAGTTCGCCACTCGTGGATGCTGTATTCGTTCCTCCATCGTCTATGTGAGTGTTTTTAAGTTGTTTTAAATAAATCCTTTTTACTGGATTACGCGATGTACCACCTTTTTTGTTTTCTGTGATATCACCCGAGCCTCTGAGCACCATCAGCCTAAGACCAAGCGGACTCCCAGTGAGAGGAAAAGGAGGACACTGACGAGTTCGCCGATCGTGGAGATTAGCCCTTTACCTTTACTTTATGTAAGTGCATAGAGTGCAGGCGTGTTTTGGCTCCCCTTTATATCAGTATCACACTATATATTGTTGTGTATCCTCTCCCCGTATGTGGTGTCTGATCCCGGGATTTTAAGAACCTTCTACCTTCATTTGGACTCCGCGTGAAAGCAGCTGGCTAGGCTATATCTGGTAGCCGTGAGTGATATCACCCAAGCCTCTGAGCACCATCAGCCTAAGACCAAGCGGACTCCCAGTGAGAGGAAAAGGAGGACACTGACGAGCTCGCCGCTCGTGGAGATAAGCCCTTGTACCTTTACTTTATGTAAGTGCATAGAGTGCAGGCGTTTTTGGCTCCCCTTTCATATCAGTATCACACTATATATTGTTGTGTATCCTCTCCTCGTATGTGGTGCCTGATCCCGGGACTTTAAGAACATTCTACCTTCATTTGGACTCCGCGTGAAAGCAGCTGGCTAGGCTATATCTGGTAGCCATGAGGTGAGCTGCTGGGACCACCTGAGGTGTGCGTGTTGTTCTTGGGTGACGGCTCGACTTCTTTCACAGAATTGGCTGCTGGGTCTCTCCTCATCTGTTCCCTTCCTTGAGGAATTTGCTGTTATTTTTATTTTTATCTTTATCTTCCAGTACTGGACTTCCTAAATTAATTTTGTCTTTCCTGGACTATACTTTGCCGTTTATGTGTTACCATCAGTTTACCAATTGGAGATGTTTATTGCTGTCTAGGTGTATCATTGTTATTTAGCTAACACTTTTTCACTTACCGTGCCCCTTTCCCACACCCATTTCCTAGCCTTGTGCCCTTTTTCAATCTATTTTCACAGCGCAGACTCCTTTCACTTGCACAAATGATAGCTGTATATCACACAGGGATCACTTTCAACATCGTTGGGTTTTGTATAACAGGTTGTAAAGTGTTATATCCAAAAGCATCAAGTTACAGTGTGTTTGAAGCATGAACACTTTAATTGACTGTAGAATATGTCCATCAGCACTCTGATGTGCCCATGCAGCTAAGATGATTTTACAACCCTAAACCTTTATACAGAGTTGAAGAGGGCTAAACACAGTGCCACATCCCAAAATAATGGGTTGTTAAAATTGGTAGGTTTGGCAGATGGACTTTATAGGCACAACACAGTTGGATGTTTAAAATTCTATGCTTTAATAAAAGAGATATACAATACACAATATAAAAATAATAACATTAGCTATTCACAAAGACAGAAAAACTTAGAACAGTAACACACCACCTAGAAAGGTCATACGTGTAAGGAGTTCTATAGTATGCAAAGAGTGAAGACAAAGCGTCACTTCCAATACTAGAGTATACTAGTAGTACAATTATTGACCAAAGCGGTGTATTGCATACTGCTTAACTTGACATGTTGTGCATGGAAACACTTCCTCCGGAGAGCGTGATCAACAAAACCATGGATACATGTCCTCAAAATAACTTTGAAACTAAGGGAGAACAAGCTTAAAAACGAGGGGCAGCAAATGGAGTCATCAAAGATCCCCAATCTGTAGGGGGCTAATAACCTACCCACCAGCTTGACATTTGCATTTAAAAGCTAGATTCCCAATACTCAGGATTGGCAAAGATCCATAAGAAAGTGCCTCAAGGAGTATCTTGTCTTAGGAAGTTAATTAAGTGTTTCCGTTTGGGATGAACGTCAGAGATACCTGTACCAATAAGAGCACACAACAATTTACGGAAGTGGCAGAACAAAAATTACACATTTATTAGACATCCCTAATATACCACTGGCAACGCAACCAAAATAGGGTGTTTATCACATCACAGCACATTTATGGTGTATTCCTGTGCCACTACTCTGGGGTCGTAGGAGTTTGAGACAGGTGTCTGAAAAAGCTGTTTGAGCTTTTGATTTGATAGCAGTACCGAGGTCTTTCTCTCTGCTGGAAAATATCCCAAAGTTCTGGGCCTGTGATACTCTTTCTGCAGAAGATGGTGGGAGATGCCCAACCACTAAAGTCCGCTCCATCAGTTAAAGCTGCCCGGTGCATAGTATAGTCTCACATGGCTCTCTTGTTGAAAGTTATGATGATGAATGAAAGGTAAATTATGACACTAAAACTGGAACAGAAGAAATGTATGTAGAGCTCTCAACTACTCCAGAGTGCCTGGACTTTAGCGTGGAAGGTGACACAGACTGCAAAGGAGGAAAATGTTTGAAGGTGGGTCTTGTACTGGTATATAAGAACGGATACAGCTCCTGCTGGGGGATTCCTCAAGCATGTTAGACCCACTTGTATTTTAGGGGTCTAAGTACCTGGTGAGTCCCTGCCTATTGGAGGAGTTTTTATTTAAGAGCACGGTGTAATACCACACAGAGGAGGAGCATTGTGGAGCACATTGTTTACAGATTAAAGCACTAGATAATATTGGTAAATTGAAGAGCACTGTGATACAAGTCGAAACACTTTCAAATGGAGTATTATGCAGCACTTGGAAACACACTGGACAATTTTGTTGATTAATTTTAAATATTTTTTGTTTCACTGATTTGGTAATATATCGTTTTGAAAAGGGGTAACAAATCATAGTGCTGTATTTATTGGTTTATTGACAGAAAAATATCTGTTGATTCTACCAAAATCCCATGAGTTCTTAACTTCCTAACAGAACACCTATGTGTAAATATTATTTAAATAAAAAGAGGATCGGTATTCTGTTATCTAGAATGTAGGTGGAGTCTAGACGCAAGGAACCCAATCAGAAAAAGACCACACACCACACACAGTCCTTGATTGTAGTAATTATCATATATATTGCATATTGGTTAGAAGTTATGAATAGCAAATAATGAGAGATCTTACAGGCACTGAGATAAGGCAATATAACAGTTGATGTTCATGCAGTGTTAGTAGGCTTGGGCCTGTAATACCGGAAAATGGCTTCTGCTGGAGGGGTGGCAGTTTGCAGTGTGCCGGGACAAGCCTGTAATACTGCTGGGAAGAGGCCCACATTATTATATTATACATGATTTATATAGCGCCCAAAGTTTATGCAGCGCTTTACAATGTAGAAAGGGGACAGCACAATTACAGTACAGTTCAATACAGAAGGTACCGGAGGGCCCTGCTCATAGAATTTACATTCTTAAGGGAGGGGGTGGTGGTACAAAAGGGAATAGCTGTGGAGAATTTGTTGGGGGAAGCTCGGGGACAGTTGTTAGGTGGGCGTGGGATAGGCTTCCCTGAATAAATGAGTTTTCAGGGGTCTCCTAAAAGTGAAGAGGTTAGGGGTTAATCGGACCTACCGGGGCAGGGAGTTCCAGAGGATGGGAGAGGCTCACAGTACTATTCTGGCTGCCAGGATGTTTTCTCTTGACCAGTATCTCTCAACCTTTTTTTTAATGAAGGCACCCGCTAAAATGATCTGCATCTAATTCTAAATTTTAAAAAACTAATGTGATCCCCAGCGCTGACAGAGAAGGGTAAGGGAAGGAAAAACAAGGACTATGATGTCTTTAGTTGTTAGGACACCAGCAACTGGCCCTTACAGTGCCCTGGGTTGTAATGCTATGGCTTTGAGTAACAAAAACAGGCAGGTTTGTTAATAATATTTGGGTAACTTGGGGAAATTTTGAGGCATTTTGCCAAGGCACCCCTGAAAAACATGGAAGGCTAAAATGTGCTCTAGACAGACATAGTTCCCTGCTCTGTCCCTACTCAAAAGGAATCTTTCCCTGTGCTATAAACTTTCCCTCATCAGTGGGGTCTCTATCCTTGACCTAACACTTGCTCCAGCAGGAGTCGTTGCCACGCTCTGTGTGTGAATGGACAATGCTCATTCACATGGCTTGGAAGCGAGTGCCCCCATATGAAGATGCTTGCTATTGGGGGCACTCAGCAGAGGTGAAGAGCCAGTATCACCAGTCGGGGACCCAAAAAGAAGAGGATCGGGCTGCTCTGTCATCAGTCCTCTTATCACTCAGTTCTCAGACTAAGAGCCAGCAGGGGACTGCTGAAACATTGCACTGATGCTGCAGCCATACAAGTGAGTATGACAAGACAGAGCAAGATGACGCCCAAGAGGGTACTGAAACACACTTAAAACAACTAAAAACAAACTAAAAGTCTATAAAGTCCAGGAAGTATACAAATAGAAGAAAGGCAAGGTGCGCCAAAATTGCAGCAGAAGATGCGAATGGTATATTAACCACTTCCCGCCCAAGGACGTCATATGATGTCCTGGATTTTCAGTGAGGATATCTGAAAGATGCCTGCAGCTACAAGCATCATTCAGATATCCATCTCTTCAGCCGGCGATCCTGTGCACAATAAGAATGATCATAGCGGCAGTTCCGCTGCTTGATCGTTCTTATAGGCGGCCCCCCCTCCCTTGCCATCGGAGACCCGGAGAAACGATCCACTGGCGTCGGATGGAAAGCATAGAGATGACTGGTGACCAGATGGTCAACAGTCATCTCTATGATCGTGAGGCCTTGGCGCGATGTTATGACTTCACGCCCGGGTACCGGAATGTAAACACAGCCGCAATCGCAGCTGAAAGCATTAGATCGGTGAATTTTTTTTTCACAATCTAATGCTTTCCAGCCTGGAGGAGAGATGTGGGGTCTTATTGACCCCGCATGTATCCATAAAGAGTACCTGTCACGAACCATTCCTATTACAAGGAATGTTTACATTCCTTGTAATAGGAATAAAAGTGATCAAAAAAGTAAAAAAAAAAAAGTGTAAAAATAAAATAAATTGAGTAAAAAAAAAAAAAAAAACAACAATTAAAACGCCCTATCCCCGGTAGCTCGCGCTCAGAAGCGAACACACACGTAAGTCCCACCCGCATATGTAAACGCCATTCAAACCACACATGTGAGGTATCGTCGCGTGCGTTAGAGCGCCAGCAACAATTCTCGCACTAGACCTCCTCTGTAACTCTAAATTCTTAACTTTAAAAAAAAATAATGGGCGACACCTATGGAGATTTTTAAGTACTGAAGTTTGGCGCTTATCCACAAGTGTACGCAATTTTAAAGCGTGACATGTTAGGTATCCATTTACTCGGCATAACTTCATCTTTCACATTATACAAAAAAATTAGGCTAACTTTACTGTTTTGTTATTTTGTAATTCATGAAACCGTTTTTTTTCCCCAAAAAAGCGTTTGAAAAATGATTGCGCAAATACCGTGCGAGATAAAAAGTTGCAATGACCGCCATTTTATTCCCTAGGGTGTCTGCTAAAAAACAAACATATATAGTTTTTGGGGGTTCCGAGTAATTTTTTAGCAAAAAAAAAATGATTTTTGCATGTAGGAGAGAAGTGCCAAAATAGGCCCGGTATGGAAGTGGTTAAATAAAAATTAGCCAAATGGCTACTTACACTTTTATAACGATTAATAGGCACTTAAATCTAATAAAGAAGCTGATGCTTTGAAACTTTATCTCCATGTTCTGATGTCACTTCCGATGCGACTCCGAGTGTGTTCCATGCTGGTTCCAAGACGATGAGACGAACGTCCGGACGGTTGTTCCTCTCCTCTCCTCTTGTGTCAACATCTACACACCACCATCCACTGATCACTGACCATCCAGTATTATACTGCTATATGCCTACTGACCTTTATAAAAGTGTGAGTAGCCATTTGACTGATTTTAATAAAATATACCATTCATTGCATCTTCTGCTGCACTTTTTGGCGCACCTTGCCTTTCTCAAACAAGTAAGTATGTGCGTTTGTTTTTTGTTATTTCCCACCCTTTTCTTCTAAAATCTTTCTGTATACTATAAAAACAAAACAACAAACCATAAAATACTTTAAAATAGAAATAATGGGAGCTCCTGCTGTTTTAAACTGTCACGTATTGTCATTTAAGTTTATAATAGAAGTTTGTTGGTAAATGTCATTCTTTTATGTCTTTGCAGCATTAAGACCTTGCTATCAGACTTAAGGGCACCAAACCAAAGCAACCTGTCTTTGTGTATGCAGATAAAAGCTTTGGCAGCTTGCTATCCGTAGACACTGGATAACCACAGACAGGATTAAAAAAAGGATTTGAAACTACTGCTACTAAATGAAGAGGAAAAAACAACAAATGTGCATCTTCTCTGTATCAGAAGTTGAACACAATGGCAGCAGGGAATGTATTAATGTGGTGTATGAACCCTAAATTATATACAGTATATACATATTTGTTCAATGCCAGGACTTTAGCTTATATATTTAGCATCCAGCCTTTCACGCTATACAGAAGTTCTAAAAGTACAAAGCTAAAAAAATGAATCCTTGTGTTTCCAGAAGTTAAAGATTTTGCAGTCTACAAAAGGATGATGTACAGTAAGTATATCAGCTCCTCTATGCTAGGACATGCGCACATGTGCTTACTTGTAATTGCCGATGCTGTATCACAATGCATTCTAGAGAGGTTGAAGTTGGAGTGATGATCAAGATTGTTGGAAAGGATTCCCAAAATGTGTTGTCATCATACAATTACAAAAATATGAAATAAGTGCAAATTTACAATTCATAAAAAATACACCAACATAATAAAATTTGTGTTTTGAAAAAAACAATATTCAAATACTATAAATAAATAAGTCCCAATTAATGAATTAAAAAAATCTAAAAAAAATAGGTACTTCATGTGCAACATCAAAAAAAACTATAAGGTGTATAGTCCCGTATCGAAGTGCAATAAATATAAGTCTCATTCAATAAATATAAGAAATCCAATAAATAAATAGTTGTTACATCCAATGCTGATCACTACAGTGATATCACCCGTGATATAAGATAGGGTTGGCTCCTTTCCAGATAGTGTGGACCATATTAAATGGTCAACAGCTTGTTTAAAAAAACAGGGGGCCAGATTCACAGAACCATTACGCCGGCGTTACAGGAAATGCGCGGCGTAAGTCTAAATTTGCGCATGCGTTTCGATGCGCTGCATCCCCAAAACAAGATACGCAAGAAATCTACTTTTTTTGGACCGGCGTAATTTCGATAGACCGGAGTATCCGTCCGCGCAAAACTGCGCTAGACACACCATTGATTTGCTATTCAAATATGCAAATGAGGGAGTTACGGGGATCCACAAAAGAACGTTGGTGCAGCGCACGCTACGCGCTGTGCGCAACAGCTGCACGTCCTGTCTAAAATTAGACCATATAAAAGGTGGAATAAAATTAGACAATCCGTCTACATGTCAGCTAAAGCAACACTGTTAGTGAGGAGCTGAGCAGTCACACTTGCTGGACAACAAACTGTATGCCAACAAGCCAGGGGCATTCATGCTCATAGCTATACTACTGACTTTAGATGAGCAAAGAAGGAGGAGGGCACGGAGGAGGGCACGAAGGAGGGCACGGTAGAGGTTTTTTTTTTTTCCAAAAACGTTTTCTTTGCTTTTATAAACATTTTTACAAAAAATATACATACATATATACATCAATACATAACATACATACAAATTACAAACACGGTCTCACTATCTTTCAATAGCCCTTTAAAACCTTGATGGATATAATAATCTAATCTGATACAAGCCCCTCACTCTTCACTTGATATATCACACACGCATAGACATCTTTGGCATGAGTGATTCTGAGGCCTCGTACACACGATCGAACATATCCGATGAAAACGGTCCGCGGACCATTTCCATCGGATATGTCCGATCTGGAGTTTGATCCGATGGCGTGTACACACCATTGGATCAAATTCCCCGCCGGCGGATGGCGCGGTGACGTGTCGGTGACACGGCGGTGACGTTGACGCCGCCACGTCACCGCACCAGGAAGTAAAACACTTCCGCGCATGCGCCGAATCCATTCGGCGGCGACGCGGCGGCGGTGCGGGACGACATGTCTGCTGGTAAGTGTACTAACCAGCAGACATGTTGGGCGGACAGATTCCCACCGGATAGATTTCAAAGCATGCTTTGAAATCTGCCGGGTGGACAAATCTGTCCGCTAGCCCATACACACGATCGGAGATGTCTGCTGAAACGGTCCATCGGACCGTTTTCAGCGGACATATCCCCTCGTGTGTACGAGGCCTGAGGTGTCTCGCATCTTCAGATTCACCCCTCATGCCACCCTGGAATTAACCACAACCCTGCAGGAGGACATCACCAGCCCAACACATGACACCACCCATGACACCCATGACAGCTACATATACAATCCTAACCCCATCCCCACAGATTTCGAACAGAACATGTATGGGGACAGCTGGCTGGTTGGTGAGTGACATGGGTGGCAGGCATGACTGTCCCCCCCATGATACTGAAATCGCAAAGGACACATGCACTACTAACATCCTCCTGTCTTATCCCTTCAGGGTGACTCTGCATACGCACTGGGACCCCATCTCATGACTCCTATACAGAACTCCCCATGGTACCCTGTTGTATTCCCCAAACTTTGTATGCCAGATCATCGGTGCATGTTGCATGCTGCACAACTTCGCAGGCCTGGAGATTAACATAAGTGATGACCTGACCCCTGAACCAGACAATCCCCCCTAACCGAGGCTACCCCGTCTTCTGAGGGAAGAGCAGCCAGGAGCCAGCTCACATTAGGCATCTTTGCACGTTAAACACACACATTAATCATGGCACAATGAGAATGCATGCATGCACACCACTGTGGTCCCTAGCACAGACACATCACATCCTCATCACATTGGATTGGCACAAGCCCACCATGCAGGACTTGTGAGCAGCAACGCCATGCCACGGCTCCAATTATGTCACTGTACATTCATACACCATTCACACGGACCAGGGAAACACCTTTCCACCACAAATGAGGGTGACACCCCTTTTCCAGCAGGAATGTCACCCCCACATTCCAAAATCATTCACAAACAGAACCAAAAAAAAAAAAATGACCAGCAAAAAAAAAAAAATGCCCAGCAAAAATATAATTAAAAAAAAAAAAACAACAAAGAAAACACATAAAAGACAAAAATCACTTTGTAAAACAGTCCCCAAATATCTCAAAGACACGTCACAAACAAACAAACAAACAAACGCTAACAAACAACAGAACAAAAGCACCTTGCTGTATAGGAAGGGATACAAAGGGATGTACTTTTGCAATGGAAGTGCGTTTGTGTCTGTCTATTTAAGCTGTCTGCGTAGTTCACTAAGTTGCCCGGGTCCACTTCCAATTTCACTGATTGCGCCGTTCCCGAGTTGTGAGCATGCGCACAGAGGTGCTGACCATGGTCTGCTTCATGTGCGCATGCGCGATCAGGCCGGCCCTTCATTTGCATGGGGTCATGGCTCATTTCAATGTAACACGCCCACGTCCTTCCCAATTTGAATTACTCCACCTTACGCCTCGGAATTTACGTTACACCGGCGCAAATTTCTGCACAAATACTATGAGGATACGGTGATTGCGCCTCTACATTGCGCCGGTCTAACGTAAAGGAGGTTAGCTACGCCGGTCAAAATATGCGCCAATGTACGTGAATCTGGCCCAGGAAGTCTTCTTGTCACTCCTCATCCCCTTTACCTATTTTTTAGATTTTTTTAATGGATGAATTGGGACTTATTATTTGTTTTTAGGATTTGAATATTGTTTATATTAATATTCAACACACTATTATTATTATTATGTTGTTGTATTTTAATGAAAATGTAAATCTGCATTTGTTTCACATTTTTGCACATTATGAATTGAAATTTGTATCATTAATTTATATCTGAGTTTTTTTCAAATTAAAGAAGTTATGGAGAGGTGCTGAATATAAATGTTTTACACACGCTACCTTCGTCCCATCAAAATTTGAAATATGTATTTGAGAGAAGGCTGGAGTTTGGACTTTGATGGTACCATATATCAACTGATTACCAGTCAAAATTAGAAAAGTATAAAGAAGGTTTTATAACAACATTATTACAAATTTATTGTAATAAAACCGTCTTTATACTTTTCTAATTTTGACTAGTAATCAGTTGATGGTACCATCAAAGTTCAAACCCCAGCCTCCTCCCAAATACATATTTCAAATTAAAGAAGTTGTAAAGGTAAAAGGTTTTTTAGGCAATATAACAGTGGGAGTGCAAGAATGACCAGGATTGCCATGATGTCAACAGGAGAAAGCGCGTAGGAGGGCCACCAACGAGGCAGAGCAGAGGCGTCATTGGCTCCCGCGGCTTTCAATCAAAGTCAGTCAACCAATCAGAGCAGAGAGGGGGCAGGGGTCATTTGGGGCTCCGTGTCTGAACGGATACATGGAGCTCTGACTCGGCTTGGGTGACCCATGTAGAATGCTGCTGGCTGAGGGGCACTCAAAGGAGGGAGGGGTTCGGAGCAGCAAAGAGGGACCCGAGAAGAGGAGGATACAGGCTGCTCTGTGCAAAACCAACTGCACAGAGAAGGTAAATATAACATGTTTGTTATGTATTTTATTTTAAATGAGCCTTTACAATAATTTTAAGTACAATATATTTTCTATCATGTTGTATTAATTTAGTGTCACACTATTTGAATGATTTATGCACCAATTTGGTAGCACAGATTTTGGGGTAGGCTGCTTTTATGTGTTAAAATTTTCACCAGTGCAGAATTATTTTTGTTATTATACAATTACAGATCATAGAACAAAATCAAGGCATGGTTCTACACAGAACATCTAAGGCCACGATCAGTCCATCTGATGAGAACGGTCCGAACGTGTCAGATGTAAAACACAACGAGGTGCTGAAAAAAACTAAGTTCAATGCTTCCAAGCATGCCTCGACTTGATTCTGAGCATGCGCGGCTTTTTAACCAATGCTTTTGCATGCTAACGATCGGTTTTGACGGTTAGGCGTCCATCGGTTAAATTTTGAAGCAAGTTCTCTTTTATTTGACCGAAGGATAACTGAACGATGGGGCCCACACATACCAAAATTGAAAAAAAATACAAATTAAAAAAAAAAATCACGCTTACAAATAAGTCACATCACCTTATCTTTTTATGATATTGAATTTAAACACCTTTCTATTTGTTGAGGCCCCAAAAAACTCATATAACGCTTCCTTGATGGCAGCATCTCAAAAAAATCTAAATCCGGGTGAGTACTATACTTTAAAATCTTGCATGCCCAACAAAAAGGCATCTCTGTATATGCTCATCCTGAGGATGTGTGTGGAGTATAGTAAAGTAAATTATGTATGGTAAAGTCCACTACTGTTTCTACAAAGCTGGCCATGTGAGCTTCAAATTTGTTATCTGATCAATCTGCAATTTGATCAAAATAATGCAAACGACAAACGAATAGCCGTAATACCCCTCCAGATTAATCGGATTATATCGGATAATATCGGATTCCATTGGCCAGGGTGGAAAATTATTGATTGTTTTGCATCGATTGGCAGATACTTTGATCATATTTCAACCATTCATATTATGAGATTACATGGTGAAAACAGATATATTATTTTCATAAAATAAGTTATAATCTTATCCTATTGAAATCAACTTTTCCGCGTGTGGCATATTGATCAAATAGATTGCCAACTATAGATCATTTATTCCTATCAGAAGAGATTGGTTGGAAAATAAATTGATTGTTTATCTAATCATGTATGGCCACCATTTGGGGTACCGCTTTAAAGTGAAGCATCTCCACAGGTAAGTGACATTCTGCAGTGTTTTTGTTCAGGGTAAGGTAAGGGAGCAACATATAGAAACAGGTAAACAGTTTCTTTGTACTTTTTCGGCCATCAGAATATTTAATTACATGCAAGGAAAAAAATATATATATACACATATATGTATGTATTTTTGCTTGCACATGATTGGATGATGACATTTATCAGAGCTTCACCTCATTCACTAAGCTAAGAGAAAAATCTCTTAACCACTTAAGCCCTGGACCAAAATGCAGCTAAAGGACCAGGCCCCTTTTTGCAAATTGGCACTGCGTCGCTTTAACTGACAATTGCGCGGTCCTGCGACGTGGCTCCCAAACAAAATTGGTGTCCTTTTTTTCCCACAAATAGAGCTTTCTTTTGGTGGTATTTGATCACCTCTGCGGTTTTTATTTTTTTGCACTATAAACAAAAATAGAGCGACAATTTTGAAAAAAATGCAATGCTTTTTACTTTTTGCTATAATAAATATCCCCCAAAAAAAAAAAATATATATATATATATATATATATATATATATATATATATATAAAAAATTTCCTCAGTTTAGGCTGATACGTATTCTTCTACCTATTTTTGGTAAAAAAAAAAAAAAAAAAAAAAATCGCAATAAGCGCTTATCGGTTGGTTTGCGCAAAATTTATAGCGTTTACAAAATAGGGGATAGTTTTATTGCATTTTTATTATTATTATTTTTTTACTACTAATGGCGGCGATCAGCGATTTTGGTGGACACTTCGGACAATTTTGACACATTTTTGGGACAATTGTCATTTTCACAGCAAAAAATGCATTTAAATTGCATTGTTTATTGTGGAAATGACAGTTGCAGTTTGGGAGTTAACCACAGGGGGCGCTGATGGAGTTATGTGTGACCTAATGTGTGTTTACAACAGTAGGGGGGTGTGGCTGTAGGTCTGACGTCATCGATTGTGTCCCCCTATAACAGGCTCTCCCCGTTGTTCAGCTCCGGGGACCGATCGCCGCACTCCAGCGGCGATCGGGTCCGCGAGTCCCGCGGTCCCGGAGCTCCGGATCGGGTCACGGGAGCGCGCCGCGGGCGCGCGCCCGTGACCCACGGCTGGGTAGTAGTACAGGACGTATCTGTATGTGGATCTGCCCAGCGGTCCTTAAGTGGTTAAAAAAGAAAAACTTCCCTTGCAACATGACAAGCCTATTTTCCTTTAGTAAATCAACCCCAATACCTCCCTAGACACACCTGAGTAGGTTATGGAATGAAATTAATATTGTAGTTTTTTAGTACATTTTTAAAACCAGTTTACCAGATAGAAGGTATTGTCATTGTGATAATTTGTCGTTAAATATATTATTAAGGGAATAGAAACACAGGATAATAACATTATAGAACTCTGCAGTAAGCCTTGGGACTTTTCCATTTTGTAAACAATTGCTAATTTCTTCAGTTTCCTAAGCTTACAGTTTAGTATTTATGAACAGTAAGTTTCAAATAGTGGGAATATTTTGAGTTTCCAAAAGGTCTTCACCTCCTACAATATTTAAAGCTGATCTCCAGCCAAAAACAATATAAAACATCCTCTAAAAAGATAAAATAACAAAATCAACTATAGCTGCAATAATAAGCGTCAACAGTTTTCACTCGCAGTCATTTTTATATTCCAATAGATGTCCTCAGACTGATACCCATAATCATTTTTCCTCTGAGCCCAGGTTGGCCTGGACCTGTCCAGCCTGTCACTGGACAGTGAAAGGAGAAGCAGCATAGTGATGAGCTAATCTCTCTGTCAATCTGCTTTCTTCTGCTATCATCATGCTTCTTGTCAGCACATGAACTGATTGGCCACTTATATTGCTTCTTCCTCTCACACTCCTGCTAATTACACTGCTTTCATTTTAAAAATTCATTATTCATGTATTAATAATTACAGCTGCATTGATTTGTGTGTTTTATATATGCCTAGAGTTTAGCTTTGAGTTCTTTTTTATTTTTTATTTTTTGTTTTTTGAGATCAAGATCTCAAGTGTACCTAAAGCCACAACATTTCTTTAGTTATGCATAGATTAGTGTAAACCCTTATTTGTAAATATACTATTGATACATATGTAGAGTTGCCCTTTTGAGGGTTGCAATATAAATTAGCACCCCTCTGGTTGCCCTGACCCTGTGAGCTCTCTGACACCCTGGGTTCAAACATTTTCCCTTAACCACTTCCCGACCTGCCGCCATCATTATACTGCGGCAGGTCGGCATGATCCTGCGAGCCGTCGTATCGGCACGTCAGCTCTTTAAGCGAAATAGCAGGCGCACGCGTTTCCGCTGCACTGTGAGGGGCTGATGCTTTGTTTTCTAAAATGTTCCCAGTCTTGTTACCGCTTTAAAACGTACTCTCTTGGGCCCCTTTCACATGTGCGGACGGTATATCCGTATTTCATCCATCCATTTTCAGATGAAATATGGACATATATGTATCCCTATGGGATAGCGGATGAACATCCACTGGCACACAATGTCATCGGTCCCCGCTATGTTTCGATTCTGCAGATGGAGGAAAATCCTATTTTTCCATCCGTCTGCAGAGCAGATCGTGTGAACATGGACAGACTGTCCATGTTCATCAGATCCCCTCCATTGTGGAGAGCGGAGATCTAAAAAGGGCGGATAATAAAGGAACGGATCCTGACGGGATCCATGAGTGTGAAGGGGCCCTTAGTGTCTCTTTACTTCCCTCTTCTGACTGCCTACTGCGCATAATGGCTCCTTTTGAATGGCGTCTTGTGGCCTTTTTTTTGTCTTTGGATGGAGTAGCGGATCAAGCCCCTCCCTGTTAACCATTCTTTACAATCCAGTGTTCATTTCCATCAGAAGGTCCTGCTTAATATGTATCTTTCATATCTTTATCTATTTTTAATAATTTCTAAAAGGAATCAGTTAACTTGTATGCCTCTATACCCTGTAAAAAGTCATTTCAGCAAAAAAAATGTTTCCTTTAGTGATCCTTTAAGTCGCTCCGACTTCAGAAGAGGTCCCTGTACTACTTCAATCAGACTTCTAGGCGATTTGTACCCATTGATTTCAATGGAAGTCGCTTCCAAGTCTGATCACTAACTGAAGCTACTTTCCAGGAAGAGAACATACATTTCTCAGGCAAAGCCCTCCCTCCCCCTCCCTCTCCCAGAGCTGATTGTTGTTTTCTTGGCCACTGGAAAGTCTCCTGTCCTGGAGACGACTTCAAGTCGTGTTGTAAATCCCCCCAGATCGCCCTGTGGTTCATGCTCAAGTCGTGTTGGAGTTGCTTCTGAAAGTCGTGCTGGAAGTCATGTCGCCCTAGTGTGAACCGACTCTAAAATGTCACCAGTGACAGTTTTGACACTACTGAATTATGTTGCTGAAATGCTCATGTTTTGTTGTGGGTGCACGTCATTCACTAATTGGTTACTAGGGCTGGCTTTCAGGAAGTCAGAGGGCTTGCAGATAGAAATTGAAGGTCCTAAATACTCTCATCTTGGCTCTGACATCACTTACTGCTGGGAGTCCTGTAGACAGTCAGTAGGCACATTGGTCTAGCAGACGGACGTGTGCCTAGAGCTCCTCTCACCTGACATCCAGCGACTCATCCTCCTTGCAGCAGACAGCTAGGCAGGCAGGCAGGTGTTTTTCTCTCCTCCAGGACCCAAGATCCAGAACTCAGAACCCATGGTAAGCCATCCACTGTAGATGCAGGCGGCCGTCCTTGTCAGGACAAGCCGCTGCTACCTGCTCAATTCCCTGGCTCTCCCCCTCTCCATAACTCCCTGCCTGTACCCCCACGCCATCTCCCCCACTCTAGTAACCCATCCGCCATCCATCCGACACCATTTTACGCCTTTTCGGGCGTTTTTCCATTGCTCGGCGCCGGCCTGGAAGCATTTGCGGCAGCCGCAACTAGGAGAGGCCGGGGCTTCACCCGCGGCCTAGCGGCGCGCCGCTGCTTACCCCCGACAACGGTCACCTAACACCTAAAACGGGAGCACCGCGCCAGGCCGTCCTGAATCGCGGGGCCGCGGTCTAGGAAAGACCGCGGCTTCACTTGCGGCCTAACGGCGCGCCGCTCCCCACGTTTCAGGGTCCTCACCCTGCTCCCAGGCAAACCTCCCCCTGATCCCTGAAGGACAGTTACCCGGCCCTGTTGCTCACCCTTCACCCATTCAGCCCAGATTATTCAGTTAACCCCCTGTCAGCCCTCATCCCTGAGCAGGCAGCCACCAGACCAGCAACAAGTTCTCCCTCTCAGCCCCAGTCCCCCCCCTCTTCGTCCCAACACACAGTAGCTTGATCCAGGGGTTAACCGATCGCCTCTTACAGGGGTCAGGAAGGAATTTTTTCCCTACCGGAGCATATTGGCCGAGCTCTGACAGGGTTTTTTTGCCTTCCTCTGGACCAAGCCCCCCACTGCCCCAAACCCCCCCCCCCCCCGGTGTAGTGGCGATCATGGTATGTCGGCAATATTCTGCCGATACCATTTGGAGTTTGAGGCAATACGCCGCAATACTGCCAGCCATCACCAAAAAGGCCCTAAGAACTGAGCGACTATTGAGAATCGATCATAGATCGACGGTCAGACATTTCAGCCATTTACCCCAGCTCAAGCACATATCATGTGCTCTGATCAACACAAGATCGGCAGTAAAACACCGACTAGAAATCCGCGACTTTATTCAACAAAAGGATCTAGACTGCCTCTTTATTACAGAGAGTTGGCTCACAGCCGACTGTAACACCATTCTAGGAGAACTGGTGCCAGAAAATTACCGTATCATAACGGAAAACAGAATAGGGCAAAGAGGAGGCGGCCTGGCGGTGATCCATAAGTCTCATCTTACGATCACCAAACCAGTCCGCCAAAACCCTCTTCCATTCATGGAAACCCTTACTCTGCAACTGCAAGCAAATACAAAGGAGACCGTCCACATTCTTCTCTGCTATAGGCCACCCGGCCCAAAATCGCAGCTGCTATCATCTTGGACGGATTTTTTCTCCACTTATACCCTCATCAGCAAACATCTTTTGCTGCTCGGGGATTTCAATCTCTGGGCAAACTCCTCACTAGACCCCATTGCCGACGCCTGTATTGACCACCTGGAAGGTTTGGGATTGCAGCAATTAGTATGTGGGCCCACACATGCTTCAGGTCACACACTTGATCTTATCTTCAGACAAGCTCTGGAAATAAAGATTTGGGAAAATGAAAAGTTGCCATGGACAGATCACCATGCAATTATATTCAGGATTTCCACCATCCCCCCTGCAACAAAAACATCAAATCCAGTGACAACACACTGGACTAGATGCCAGAAGAAGCTCCACTCGGAACTCTTCAAAACAACTTTAAGGAAAAAGATAGAAACAACTCAGCCGCATCAAACGGCCGTTGAAACATTGGAAGCCATTAACTCGGCCATGCTACAGTCAGCTGACTTGGTAGCGCCGAAACGAAGTACCCGCATCCGGAAAAACAACCGCAGCTGGTTCAACAACCAGCTGTCGTTACTGAAGCAAGAACGCAGAAGGGCAGAATCTGCCTGGAAAAGATGTTCTTCAGAGCTGAACCTATCCATCTACAAGGCGACCACAAGAAAATACCACAAAGGAATTTTCCAAGCCAAGAAAAATTATTTTTCGGAGGCTATCAACGGTGCCATTAACCGCCCCCGCGAACTCTTCAAGATGGTCACTCAGACCATGGAACCAGAATGCATCACAGCCCCCAGTTCGGACACACAAGAATTTTGCAATGAACTATCGGATTACTTCATTAATAAAATCGAAGCAATCCGTGAAAGCATTCAGCAAAACAATTCCCCCCTAAGCCCTCCCTGCAGCCTCTCACACAGCACCCTTAGTAATGCTCCGTTATCAGGTAAGTTTACCCTGGAACCCATCTCCATCGAGACCACTAAAAATGTCATTTGTACTCTGCATAATGGCACAGCGCCGAATGACATTATTCCCACAAAAGTGCTGAAGGAATGCGCCTACATCCTGGCTCCTCCCATCACGCAGTTTATCAACCAGTCTTTTCTGGAGGGCAAAGTGCCCACACAGTTGAAAGAGGGTATAATCCAACCCATCCTGAAGAAACCCTCCCTGGACCCCAAGGACCCACTCCACCGCCGTCCCATAACAACCCTCAACGTACTCTCTAAGATAATGGAGAAAGTAGTGGTACAACAGCTGCAACTGCATCTAGATACTTACAAGCTACTTGACCCATTGCAATCAGGCTTCCGTCCCGGACACGGGACGGAAACAGCATTGCTGAAAGTATGGGACGATGTTCTCCAGTCCGCAGACGAAGGAGAATCTTGTCTCCTGGTTCTGCTGGACCTAAGTGCAGCTTTCGACACGGTAGACCACAAACTGTTACTGACTCGGCTTGCTGAAGTAGCCAGAGTCGCAGAAGGCGATTTATCTTGGTTCTCCTCTTTTCTGGAAAACCGATCGCAAACAGTAAAGTTAGGACCTTTTACGTCAGAAAAACGCACAGTAACATGCGGAGTCCCTCAAGGATCGCCTCTGTCACCAGTGCTGTTTAACATATACCTTCGTCCTCTTTTTGAGATCATCAGCAGCCAAAAACTGCTCTACCACTCATATGCAGATGATACGCAACTGTATTTCCGCATCTGCAACAGACAGGATCACCACCTCAATCTAGAGACATGCCTCTCTTTGATAGAGGACTGGATGACAAAGAGTTATCTTAAACTCAATGGAGTGAAAACAGAACTTCTTCTGTTTCACGCCAAGCGTAGGAATCAACCCTCAACAGTATGGACCCCCCCGCCTATTCTGGGCAAGCTCATCACCCCTAGCGCCAAAGTCAAAAGCCTAGGGGTCATTTTTGACTCCTCTATGACAATGGACGCACAAATAGGGTCAGTAGTCAGCGGATCTCACCATCTACTGCGCCTACTACGCAGACTCACTCCGTTCATCCCTAAAGAAGATTTAGCGGTCGTGGTGGGAGCAATTGTTAACTCCAGGCTGGATTATGCAAATGCCCTTTACCTCGGCCTCCCCAAGTACCAAATCGCTCGCCTGCAAGTCGTTCAGAATACGGCCGCCAGACTTGTGACTGGGAAAAAAACCTGGGAATCAATCTCACCTTCACTGAGAGCCCTTCATTGGCTGCCAGTTAAAGACAGAATTGCTTTTAAAGCTCTCTGTCTTACGCATAGATGTGTCCATGGGAATGCCCCCCTTTACTTATGCGAATTAATAAAAGCGCATAAGCCCAATCGCGTTTTGCGATCCACAAATCAGAACCTACTCCAGGTTCCGAAAGCCAACTTCAAGTCCAAAGGAGAAAGAAGATTCGCGGTCCAAGGTCCCAGACTATGGAACGCTTTACCAACCAGCATTCGGTTGGAGGAGAACCACCTAGCATTCAGGAAAAAGGTCAAGACTTTTCTCTTTTGATATCAAAGGAGATAGGAACAACAAGCGCCCAGAGGCGATTCAGTTCGCATGTGCTGCGCTATATAAGTTTTCATTCATTCATTCATTCATTCATGTATGATAAAAGTAGATGCCAATTTGCCAAAATGTCAGTTACCTTTTGCTGAAATTTTGAAGAAGGCAAAACTGTAATTTTGCAGTGAAATCAATTTAGCCAAAATCACTGTGCTCCTCCCTAAAATGCGTCAGGATATGCCACAATGTATTAAGTAGGTACTACCTTTACCAGTTTTAATTTAAAGCTTATGTTAATGCAAATAATAATAATAAAAAAAAAAACTATTTTGTAACCTCTAGAATGTGTACTGTTTCAGAGACTAACATGGGCCAACAAACATTGAGAAATTTGTATTACCAAGGATAAGAAAAGTGGATACAATTCTTTACATGTCAATCCTGTGGAAGGAAATTCACCACTAGGGATGGACCTTGTGGTTGGACGGAACCTATGTTGGTCTGAATTTTGTCTGTTTTAAGTTTAATCGAATGGCCAAACTAATAGGATGGTTGACGTTTGCCAGGGCCTCAAACCTTCAGCTGGGCAGAAAAATCCAGTTTAAAAGCGGTATTATTATCGCTACTAAATATGACAGCTTCAATATTTACTCAATGTATTCTGTTGTGCGTGACCCGTATTCTGTGTGCAACCCCGATAAAGATTTTAATGACAAAAAAAAATGACAGCTTCCACAGTAACAGTATTAACACTGCTACTAAATATGAGAGCTTCCACAGGGCACCTGGGAAGGCATGGCAGCCAGCTTCCTAAAAAAAAAACATTTTGTCCATTCAGCTGTTAGCCAGGGATTCTCTGCTGACAACTGAAATATAAAAAAAAGGATGGGGATAGCTGGCATAACTGACTAAATATTGACATGGATATATTTGATCAAGTTGAGCATCTGTACGGTGTATACAACCTACCACAGAAAAACTAACAAAGAAAAAAGATTCTGGCAAATGACAGCATTGGCTACTTTACTTCTGTTTATTAACAAATAGCCAGGGTTTTCCTTCACCTATCATCCAGAACCTTATCCTAGATGACAGTCTGATATACAGTAGGTGTTAATGGTGGACCCCTATACAAAAGAAGAGTGGGGTTCCCTCTAAAAAATACATACCAGACCCTTACCATCAATGAGGGACCTCGTGTAAAAATTAAGAAAAAAGAGTGGCCCCCCCGCCAAAAAAAATCCTTATCCAATCATGAAGTTTAACAGACCAGGAAAGATTGGGGTGGAGCTTCCAGGCTTCATACCCTTAACATGTGGGACTCCCTTGGCAAAACACCTAGGGCCAGATTCAGAAAGAATCTACGCCGGCGTATCTCCTGATACGCCGCCGTAAATTCAAATGTGTGATGTCGCATCTTTACGCCGATTCAGAAAGCAAGATACGCCGAAAAACATGGCTTCAGTCGTCCGGCGTAACTTGCCTATGCCGGCGTATCGTGGGCACATAGTTACGCTGGACGCATTAAACTTTCCCATTAAAAATTTGCAAATGAGCTAGATACGCCAATTCAGAAACGTAGTTGCGCCCGGCGTATTGATATACGTAGTTTACATAAGGCGTTCGACCGGCGTAAAGTTACCCCTGCTATATGAGGCGCAAGCCAATGTTAAGTCTGGACAGCGTAGAATTCTACGTTGTTTACATCATTTGCGTAAGTTGTACGCGAATAGGGCTGGGCGTAAGTTACGTTCACGTCGTAGGCAGTGTTCGGCATATCTCTAGCCGATGTGATTTTGACGCATGCGCACTGGGATACGTCCACGGACGGTGCATGCGCTCATTTCAATACTACACGCCCACCTCCTTCCTATTTTGAATTACGCGGGCTTACGCCGGACCAGATACGCTATGCCGCCATAACTTAGGGCGCAAGTTCTTTCTGAATACTGTTCCTGCCGCTCTAAGTTACGGCGGCGTAGTGTATCTGAGATACGCTATCCCGCATAAAGTTAGACAATTCTTTCTGAATCCGGCCCCTAGTTTCCATGTTGATAAGGACAAGGGCCTGACTGAGCTGACTGAAGCTCCTCTTTAATGACTGCCAAGAATCTAGTTTCTTTAAAAACAGGAGGTCTGTATTGGCAGCCTCCATACCTCTACATACTAGAGAGATACTGTAATGATTTTAAATATATATGTTATTTCATAATTTTTTTTGACATTTTCAAATGGATAATATAGGATCTCGTTCATACAGGCATACATAAGTGTACACTCATGCCAGGGCCATGTTTTTCCTCACAGGGAGGTACATGTGTTCCATGCATCCCTGTGCAGGGAGTCCCATTTATGTCAGTGGGTACACAGTGGCTGCATGGACACAGCCACTGCTCCCAATCTAAAGCCCCATACACACTATGGCCCAGATTCACGTACCTGGGCGCATCTTTGTGCAGGCGTAGCGTATCTTCTTTACGCTACGCCACTGCAACTAAGTCAGTCAAGTGCTGTATTCACAAAGCACTTGCATCCTAAGTTACGGCGGCGTAGCATAAGCCCGGGAAATTAAAAGTAGGCTTGGAGTGGGCGTGTTATATGGTAATCAACCATGACCCCAAGTAAAAGACGTTTCTAATGAACGGCGCATGCGCCGTCCGTGGACGTATCCCAGTGCGCATGCTCAAAATTACACCGCAAATAATCATTGGTTTCCACGTGAACGTAACTTACGCAAAGCCCTATTCGCAAACGTTTTACGCAAACGACGGAAAATTCGACGCTGTCCCGACGTCCATACTTAAAGGATCACTAAAGGAATTATTTTTTTAGCTAAATAGCTTCCTTTACCTTAATGCAGTACTGGTTTCATGTCCTTATTGTTTGTTTTTCCTTTGAAGTTGCCGTAATCCTGCTCTGTTCTCCACACTTCTTGCTTGTCTGTTTCCTTATAACCACCATACTGGGAGCTTTCTCACGATGGTTTAAGCTGTCATTACTGTGTGTCTAAAACTTCCCAGAACCAATTAGATTCATTTTAAAAACAAAACACTGCCCTGGATTTGTTTGTTTTTGTTCTGTGTGTCTATTTCTACTTTGCAGAAACATGAAGCCAGTTCAAAAGTGAAACTAACCTGCAGGCACATTATATGATTGATTTTTATCTATTTTTAATCATTTTGAAAAGGAATAAGTTAACTTTTAGGTCTCTATACCCTGTAAACAGTCAAAAATGTTTCCTTTAGTGACCCTTTAACATTGCGTACGCCTCATATAGCAGGGGTACCTTTACGCCGGAAAAAGCCAGGCGCACGTACGTGCATATTTGAATCCAAAATCAATGGGAGCGCAAGATGCGCCCAGCGTAAATGTGCGCCCGCGCTACGCCGGCTTAGAAAAGTTACGTCGGTCGGAAGAAGCCTATTTTTTGGCGTATCTGGTTTTGTGGGTACGGCGCATAGATACAACGGCGCAAATTTACACTTACGCCGAGCATCTCGAGATACGCCGGCGTAAGTTCTTTGTAAATCTGGGCCTATCAGTTTTCCTACAGGTTTTTCTCTTCGGGTTTACCAAAACCATCTAATATGAGTTCAAAACTTAAGGCCCTGTACACACGATCAGACATGTCTGATGAGACTTGTCTAACGGACCGTTTTCATCAGACAACTCTGAACTTGTCTGATGGTCTGATGTGCGTACACACCATCGGACCAAAATCCGATCAGACCAGAACGCGGTGACATAGAACACAACGACGTGATGAAAAAACGAAGTTCAATGCTTCCAAGCATGCGTCGACTTGATTCTGAGCATGCGCAGGTTTTTGGTCCGATGCTTTTGTGTACTAACCATCGAACCTGTCCGGCGGACATGTTCCATCAGACAGGTTTTAAAGCATGTTTTAAAACTTTGGTCCGATGGAAAATGGTCCGATAGGCCGTACACACCATCGAACTGGTCCGATGAAACCGGTCTGCAGACCAGTTTCATCGGACATGTCCGATCGTGTGTACGCGGCCTAAGAGTTTCAATTTGCATGCAATCAGGCAGGCCCTTGCACTACATGGTTTTGGTAAACCTGAAGAGAAAAACCTGCAGGAAAACTGATAGTGTGTACAGTATGGGGCTTAAGGCTGGTCATACATTATACAATTTTCCTGTACAATTTTCCTTTAGATTTATCAAAACCATATAAAATGAAGTCAAGCCTAAACACTTTCAATTTGTATGCAATCAGCCACATAGTTGACGGTAAACACTACATAGTTGAATGTAAATATAAAAGGAAATTGAATAAGAAAATTGTATAATGTTTGGCCAGCCTAACATCCATGGTGCGGGTGCGTGTTCCTGAATGCCAACAGTGTACGTTTAGGGACAAGCACCGGCATAGACATCCACATGGCTGTCCATTCGGGAGCAGCAGCTGTGTCTATACAACCACTGTGTACCAACTGACATAAATGGGACTGTCTGCCCCGGGATGCACGGAAGACCTGTGCATCACTCTGCAGGGAAACCTGCTCCCCCCTGCACGGGTGTATGTTTGACTACACCCATGTTAATGACGCCTGTATATAATCTAACATGTTTATTTTACAAACAGGGTTCACTTTTGACACAGAACGTTGTTATCAGTCTCTAAAGAGTAATCACAGCAGAAATCAGAACCATTCTGAGCCATTCAGTTCCATATATTCCATTTACATTGCCCAGGGGTCAGGTTGACATCCCACTGTATATAGACCAAACTACATTTCCCTTGATGATTGACTGCTGTAATTGAATGAAGCATATATTAGAGGTTTGCAACACATATAGGGTATTACAGAGAAGAGCCCACCAGGCACTGAAATGGTGCACACCATGCTGAGGCAAAATAGCATGCAACGTTTTCACCTGCAGTGAAATGGCCGGAATCAGTGGAAAGAATAATAATAATTATATATATATATATATATATATATATATATATATATATATATATATATATATATATATATATATATATATATATATATTGTAAGGGGTTAGCTCAGTAGCGGGTGTGTGTGACCCCGTGGATGGGTTCACTACACGCTGAACTATACAGTGCAAGCATCAAAACAGCATAAACTAAACAAAACAAAACATAAAATAAACCCTTGCCACTTGGGGCGTCTACCTTCAGAACACAGGAACCTACCTATAGAGTCTATAGTGGGCAGACACTGCTGGTCACTCAGCAGAAAAACAATAGTCTTTTTGATTTTTTTTGACACAGAAAAATGAACACCTTTTTTTTTCACACAGAAAAATTAACACCACCTCACCTTCAGGAGTCTCTAGGCTCACTGCCCTCCTTAACTTAAAAGCCTCAGGATGCAGCAATCAGTAGTGATCCTTGTAGAGCCCTTAATTGCCTCATTCTGAACAGCTGAAACTATCCAAGGTCCTTAAACCTGATAGCAATTGGTGAATTTTCTAAACAAGGCAGAAATGTATTTCCCGTCTGTGACAACACCCACAGATTTACCTGAATTCCTGTTACAATTCAACTCTTCTGGGAAGACTGTCCACAAAGTTTAGGAGTGTGTCTATGGGAATGTTTGACCATTCTTCCCGAAGCAAATTGGTGTACAGGCCAGTCAAGTTCCTCCACCCCAAACTCGCTCATCCATGTCTTTATGGACCTTGCTTTGTGCACTGGTACAAATCATTTGTTGGAGGGGGACATTATGGTGTGGGGTTGTTTTTCAGGGGTTGGGCTTGGCCCCTTAGTTCCAGTGAAGGGAATACTTAAGATGTCAGCATACCAAGGAATTTTGGACAATTTCATGCTCTCAACTTTGTGGGAACAGTTTGGGATGGCCCTTTCCTGTTCCACCAGTGCACAAAGCAAGGTCTATAAAGACGTGGATGAGCGAGTTTGGGGTGGAGGAAATTGACTAACCTAACCTCAACCCGAAAGAACATCTTTGGCCTCGTACACATGACTGAGGAACTCATCGTAAAAGACACATCGTTTTCCTCGACGAGTTCCTTGTTAGGCTTGTCGAGAAACTTGACAAGCTGTCTTTGCGTACACACTGTCAAGACCAAATCTCGTCGTTCTCAAACGCAGTGACGTTCAACACGTACAAAAGGCAAGGGAAGTTCGATTCCACTGACACAACCCCTGGGGCTGCTTTTGCTAATCTCATGTTACTGCGTGTTAAGTAAAACTTTGGTAAGAGACGATTTGCACTTTTCAGTCTGTTACAGCGTGACAAATGTGCTATCTCCATTACAAACGCTACTTTTACCGAAGAAGCGCTCCCGTCTCATACTTTATTCTGAGCATGCGCGGGTTTCTAAGCATACACACGAACGTGTTTCTCATCGAAAACCAGCCTGACGAGGAACACGACGGGGAAATTGAGACTCCCGGCGAGGAAAACTTGTTCTCTTTTTTTTCTTGTCGAGTTCCACAACAGTTTTCTCGATGAAAAGCATACACACGA
This sequence comes from Rana kukunoris, assembly GCA_029574335.1. Lineage (NCBI taxonomy): Eukaryota > Metazoa > Chordata > Amphibia > Anura > Ranidae > Rana > Rana kukunoris. The sequence goes on from CM056051.1 coordinate 128,724,666, forward strand.
CTGTTTTCCTCGGCAAAAAAGCTCTGCCACCAAGTTTCTTGATGGATTCTGTCGAGGAAAACGGTCGTGTGTACGAGGCCTTTGGGATGAATTAGAGCGAAAACTGCGAGCCAGGCCTTCTGGTCCAACATCAGTACCATACCTCACAAATGCACTTCTGGAAGAATGGTCAAACATTCCCATAGACACACTCCTAAACCTTGTGGACAGCCTTCCCAGAAAAGTTGAAGCTGTTATAGCTGCAAAGGGTGGGCCAACTTAATATTAAACCCTATGGACCAAGACTGGGATGCCATTAAAGTTCACATGTGTGTAAAGGCGGGTGTCCATATATATATATATATATATATATATATATATATATATATATATATATATATATATATATATATGGATATAGATATCTATAGATAGATATACACACTGCCTAAAAGCCAGACACAGTAAGCTTTTCAAATATGCTTCTGTACAGAGTGCAGCCACTTCTAATATGATTCTCATGTTCAGTTATATGTAATAAACTGCGGTGGAATTGAAAGTAAGGCAGTACATGAACCAGTACACAGAATGCATGCATTTTAACAGCCTCAGATCCACTTTCCCTCAGAAAACAAGGATAACGATACTGGCAGCTGCAATGATCGGGTAATCAGATAGCCAGCTGTACAGCGGAATATGAAATTAAAATTACAGCTATGCAATAGATATGTTGTGTTCCTTAAATCAACTCAGATGTACATATTCAATGTTTGTCTAGATTGCACATCTAAGTGCTGTATCATATAAGGTAATATGGTTTGCAAAAATAATTAACAGACGTCCACAATAAAAAATAGGATACATTTAATAAAGGGAAAATAATTGCAATGAATTAGACAGTTTCGGGAGTCTGATACCAGGCACAATAGTGGATCCTGTCTGTGGCTCATAGCAGCCTGCATTTCACATCCCAGCAGGTATTTTCCTAGTGCTAGTAAGCAAGTAAAGAATATGTTATGGAACGATTTCCTTTTAGACACATCTGATAACAACTACTATGCATAAGTAGGTTCCCAGTCCAGTTTGCAAGTACATTGGATGTAAGTTTGCCCCATACATTGCAGAGATTGCTCTTGATCTAAGTAAAACACCAACAGAGCACACAGCAAAGAATACATCATTCTGCATTCATTCCTTCCTTCTAATGAATCATGACTGTTACATAAGCGCATACAAGTCTGTGCAATGACCACTTCCAACATCACCTCCAAATACTTATATTCATAAAATATCACCTTAGGAAACAAAGTCATTTGATGAGTAGCTAACACAGCTCTGATCCATTGCAGAACACCTTACAACAAAAGTTTGAATTTCAACTCCTTGTATTTTTATTATTGGTTGGACAGGTAATAAACTGTAAACTTTAATGCTGGCCATACACATGGGGGTTATTTATGAAAGGAAAATTCACTTTCCGCTACAAGTGCAAAGTGCAGAGTTATCACGTAAAAATCTATTTTTGGATTGATATTTTTAGCTGAGTGTGGAACAATACTGTTAGATATTTTATTAGACAATGGATTGCTTGTTTGCAATTGCTTATACCAAGATCAATTGCACATCACAATGGGGGTTATTTACGAAAGTCAAAGCCACTATACACTACAAGTGCAAAGTGCACTTGAAATTGCACTGAAAGTGCACTTGGAAGTGCATTCGCTGTAGTTTGCAAGGAAAATAAAAAACGGCATTTTAGATTGCACATGATTGGATGATAAAATCATCAGAGCTTCCCCTCATTTCAGATCTACACCTCAGATAACAGCGACTGCACTTCCAAATGCACTTTCAGTGCAATTTCAAGTACACATTGCACTTGTAGTGCGAAGTGGCTTTGACATTTTCGTAAATAACCCCCATTGTGGTGTGCAATTGATCTTGGTATAAGCAATTGCAAACAAGCAATCTATTGTCAATTAAAATATCTAAAAGTAGTGTTCCACACTTGTGATCAGCTAAAAATATCAATCCAAAAAAAGATTTTTAAAAGGATAAATGTAACAATTAATGAAAATCTATTGTATAATTTAACTGAATTGCATCTGGTTTTGCAGCACACACAGAATTATTTGTTTGGGAGATCAAAAGTCATTGAGAAAAGTCAGCCATAGCTAATCAATGAGTCACAATCAATTAAGAGTTTACAAATTGATCAGAGGGTCTTTGGGTTGTGATTTTATTTGATTTGATTGGTTTAAGCCCCATACACACTGTTGCAGATTTTTGTCTTCAGATTTTCCAAAACCATCTAATATGAGGTCAACCTTAAGAGTTTTGATTTGTATGCAAATGGTTTTGGTAAACCTGAAGACAAAAATCTGCAGAAAATCTAATAGTGTGTATAGTCACACTAGTCACTTAGTCATAGTCACAATCAATGATTAACTGAATGATCATGTTAATAAAGGTGCGCCTATCATAACAGGTCTTTAATTCTCATGATAAAAGTTATTATAAGAAATAACAAAGCGTGGAGTACTCACTTTTCCCTCTATGCCATTTACTAATGAAAATTCTATTAAGTTGCTGTCAGTCATTTCAGCCCTGTTATCTCCCAGGGAAGTGGCAACACAAAAACAGAATCCAAGGAGAAAAATCATGTTTAAATCCTATGGGTGATCCAATTTTCCCAGGGAAGACTGATGTCCTTTCCAGCAGCGCTGGGATTGTAGATGCAGGGTGGTGAGCTGCCAGTATGCAGCTGGCTCAGATGGCTCTAAGAGCCTGGAGAAAGAGGCAGGCACTCCCAGCCCTCCCACACCTCACCCCAGCCTCTCATCAATGTTCTCTGCACCAAACAAGCACTGTCAAATATTCCCAAACAAAGTGTAGTCACCAGGAAATCAGACAAGAGGAGGATGCATGGGTGTGTGCCGTGTATTTATGTACAGCCTTTTACAGATCTGCTTTAAAACTTTGGCACAAAATTCTGCAACCCTGGCTGATTATCCTACAGTTCAAATATTTATTACTGCCACTTGCGCTGTACTATTTTTGTGTTTCAATTTGTATTTTTCATTTCTGACAATGGATATTTATTGAAACAGCCCTTTGAGCATGTCATCCTATTTACTAAATACAGATTTTAAGCAGCTGGCTAGCGTTGTACCGACCAAGAAAGGAGCAATGTGAATGTCAGTGTCAGTGTTACCTCATCAGCTAGTTTTGTTCTGCATTACGCATTACAGCTGTGACCCCATAAATCTCTGAAATACATTTTCAGTATTATGAAATTCCCACACTGCTCTAGAGAACATGTACTAATGCCGCGTACACACGGTCGTTTTTTGTGATGAAAAAAAATGAAATTTTTAGTCTGTGGACGGTGGACGGAGGCTCGGCGGAGGATCGGCTGCTGGCGCTTCGGACAGTGTGACGGCGGTCAGCTGACAAGGTCTGGTGATCGGGCTGATACACTGGCTATTGGAGGACGAGGACAGGGACAAGTTGGGGTCTCCTAGAGGTTATATTGTCACCCCACTAAGCCCCGTTAAGCCTGATATCCTGCTGGGACCCCGCAGTAAGGAGGGACAGGTCATGCCTCTCAGACCTAGCAGCAGCGCAAGCAGGGAAAAGATCCAGCAGAGTGGGAACTCCATAGATCACAGCGGGCTCTCTGCAGCAGCAGTGTGAAGTCTTGGACGGAAGCACGGATAAGGACGGAGTGAGTAACCCATTAAGCATTGCAAACCTTGGTAAATTGGTATATTGTACCTGGAACTATGTAACCAAATCTCTAACTGATGAACTGAATAATATTTTAAATTTTAAAACCGTACCAAGCATCTCACTTTATTTTTGCTCTTTTTGAGCAAGAAAGTTGAAAGAAAGTTAAAGGAAAGAAGGAACTGTGCATTAATTTGTCTGATTACCTGATTAACAGATTGATTGACTGTCCAGGTGGGAAGGGAAGGAAAAACCTGAAAAACCTGTTTATTCAAAAAAGTCAAGTTAAAAACTAAAAAAAAACATCTAGGCAACTGACTCCTTGACGGATGGCTCATTCTGTCGGGTTGTTCCCTTACTATTCCCTTACCATTCCTTACCACCACCCCCCAACCAGGATCCATCACTGAGAAACCAACCTTTTTTTTTTTTTTTTTTTCGTTCTCTTTCTCTCCTCCACCGCCTCCTTCTCTGCGGTTTTTCCTCAATAACAATGTCGGGCCCACAATCATTAAGATCGGCTAAGGACAAGGGGGGGGGTAGCGGCCACTGCAGCGGCTAAATTGGAAAAATATGCTCATGCTGCAGAGCAAACACCCAGTAAAAGTCGCCCCTCCCAGGTATCCCAGGCCCCAGGGAAAATAAACGCAGATAGAAAAAGCCAAGGTCCAGGAGGTGGGGTGGTAACTAAGATCTCTGTTAATAAAAATACAGCCGCAGTAGATACGGACTCAACAGTAAACATCCCACCAGAAGAAGTTACAACAATAAAAGACGTATTCTTGGTGGTGAGCGAATGCAAAAGAACACTGGGGGAGGTATGTAATCAAATGAAGGGTATAAAAGAGGAGTTGGTCTCGGTGAGACAGGAGCTTCAGAAAACCAACAAAAGGATACTGGAGGCGGAGGGGAGGTTATCCCAAATAGAGGACGAATTGCACCCCGTCAAACAAGATGTTAAGGATCTGAAGGCACAAATGGACAAAATAGAGGAAAAAGTGGATGAAATAGAGAACAGACTCCGGAGGGACAATATTAGGCTGGTAGGACTCCCAGAAAGAAGTGAGGGGTCTCAGCCGATAGAATTTCTAGAAAACTGGTTTATAAAAGTATTTGGAAAAGAGACTTTTTCACAGGCGTTTATCATAGAACGAGCACATAGAGTCCCCTTTAAACCACCTCCCTAAGGAGGTCGCCCGAGATCGATGCTTTTAAAAATTTTGAACTACTGGGACAAAGAGACTTTGTTGAGAAAGAGTAGAGAGATGGGAAATACTTTTTTTGAAGGTTCTAAAGTTTCATTCTATCCTGATTTCTCCCCTCAGCTTCAGAAGCGGAGGACGGGCTTCATTGAGGTTAAACGTAAAATGCAAAAGATTAATCTTTCCTATGGTTTATTGTACCCGGCGCGCCTATGGGTGTCAGCGATGGGCAGATGTTTTTTCTTTGACACACCTGAGGCAGCGGCAATATGGCTGGAGGAAAAAAAAGATCAATTATTAGTAGGGGAAGCAGGGAACACATAAATTCTAAGTAGTGAAGGGGGGAGTGGGGGGGGGGGTTGGAGGGGAGCACATACTTAATGAGAGGAATAGGTCATGAATGGAGGAATGGTATGATTGGAAAAGGGGGTGGTGGGAGGGGGGAGGAGGGGAGAATGAATGTAAGTATGGTAGTAGTGGAACCGGTCACCAAATCAGCCCTTAGGGGATACCTAGGAAGGTGGGGGAAGGGGGATGGGGTGGGGGGGGCGAAGGGGGATTCATAAGGGTGAGACACTCCTGGGGCAAGAGACGGGATTTAGTATAGAGTGGATAAGCGATAGATACACACAACTGGCACAATGTGTGGCAACGCACAGGAAAACACGGATACCATATCACAAGGGATTGAGTAAAATTGTACGGAATACAAAGGATAAAACACACATACCACAAGTTTTTTCAAAGGAAATATTAAGGGCAGGGGGCATGGCCTTGGTCTATATTATGAGATCGAGAGTATGCTTTCTCCCCCACTGCTTTTTTTTATTTTTCTACCTTTTTTTCACTGAATCTTAAAATAACACTTTCACAGAGAGATTTTGGGTCACGAAATGTATAAATATATAAAAGTATGTATAAATGAGTAGAATTTTGAAAATAGGATCTTGGAATGTCCGTGGGATGGGGACACCAGCTAAAAGAGCAGTTGTTTTTGACGCATTAGAAGGGTATATGGTGGGATTAATTTGTTTACAGGAAACCCATTTTACAAACGACAGTAAAACACAGATTCCTTACAGGAAATTTCAACATCAATTCCATTCAGTTCACACATCATATTCAAGAGGGGTGACAATCCTGATAAAAGGGGGAGTGGGGTTTACTTGCAGGAAGGTTAGCATTGATGATGAGGGGCGTTACGTTTTCCTATATTGTGCAATAGAGGGCAGAGAATATATACTCGCTAATATATATATTCCCCCTCCATTCAAACTAGAGGTTATGTACAAATTTATGGACTTTATCCTGGATAAACCCGGGATACCAGTCAATGCAATGGGGGATTAGGGAGAGAATGGGAAAATAAGTATTCAATAGGGGCTAAGTCCAAGATTATGGTATGCGGGGAATGAAAAATGTTTTGTATAAAGAAAATGTTGTATGTAATCTGTTTAAGAAAAAAGAAAAGAAAAAAAAATGACATTTTTAAAAACGTCATTTAAAATGATCGTGTGTGGGCTAAAACGACGTTTTCCGTCTTCTGAAAAACGACAAAAAAAATTCGAACATGCTTCAATTTTTTATGTCGTTTTTGAACTTTTTGTTTTTTGTGTTGTAAAAAATGATCGTGTGTGGGCTAAAACGACATTTTAAACCCACGCATGCTCAGAAGCAAGTTATGAGACGGGAGCTTGAATGGAACAGAGTGCCGTCGTATGTGCTATACGTAACGGAGCTTTGCTAGAGCATTTTGAAAAAACGATAGTGTGTGGGCAACATTGTTTTTTATGATGAAGTTGGAAAAACTTTGTTTTTTTTTTCATGGTGGAAAACTTCGTTTTTTTTTCATCACAAAAAGTGATCGTGTGTAAGCGGCATAAGGCTAAAAAAAAAACGAAATCAGGCTAGGAGCAGTGATTTTTGTTTAATGCTTTAAGTGAAACATTAACCACTTAAGACCCGGACCTTTATGCAGGTAAAAGACCTGGCCAGTTTTTGCGATTTGGCACTGCGTGCTTTAACTGACAATTGCGCGGTCACGCGATGTGGCTCCCAAACAAAATTGGCATCCTTTTTTTCCCAAAAAACTTTCTTTTGGTGGTATTTGATCACCTCTGCGGTTTTAATTTTTTGCGCTATAAACAAATATAGAGCGCCAATTTTGAAACAAAATCTATATTTTTTACTTTTTGCTATAATAAATATCCCTAAAAAAGTTTAGGCCGATACGCATTCTTCTACTTATTTTTGGTAAAAAAAATCGCAATAAGCGTTTATCGCAAAATTGATAGTGTTTACAAAAAAGGAGATAGTTTTATTGTATTTTTATTGATATCATTTTTTTTTACTACTAATGGCGGCGATCAGCGATTTTTTTCATGACCGCGACATTATGGCGGACACATCGGACAATTTTGACACATTTTTGGGACCATTGTCATTTTCACGGCAAAAAATGCTATAAAAATGCATTGTTTACTGTGAAAATGACAATTGCAGTTTGGGAGTTAACCACTAGGGGGCGCTGAAGGGGTCAAGTGTGACCTCATATGTGTTTCTAACTGTAGGGGGGAGGGGCTTGACGTGTGACGCCATTGATCGTGTTTCCCTATATCAGGGAACACACGATCAATGACACTGCCACAACGAAGAACAGGGAAGGTGTGTTTACACACACCTCTCCCTGTTCTTCAGCTCCGGAGGACCGATCGCGGGACATCCATTCTCACACAGGTCACACATAACCCCTTCAGTGCCCCCTAGTAGTTTACTCCCAAACTGCAATTTGTCATTTTCACAATAAACAATGCATTTTAAATGGGCCCCATCAGTTATTTATACATCAGTTAAAAAATTAGAAACTTGTTTTAAAATTATCTGATGGATAAAAAACCGATAGAAAAAAACTATCGTCTGTAGGCACGTCCATCGGTTAAAAATCCACGCATGCTCATAATCTAGGTGACGCATGCTTGGAAGCATTGAACTTAATTTTTCTCAGCACGTCGTTGTGTTTTACGTCACCGCGTTCTGACACAATCGTTTTTTTTAACTGATGGTGTGTAGGCAGAGTTGATCATCAGTCAGCTTCATCGGATAACCATTTTCATTGGATGGACCGATCATGTGTACAGGGCATAAGAGCACTAACCCAACAGTGACCAGTCTGCAATGTATGTGCAATAACCAGTGATCAGTTTTAAAGTATATGTGCAATAACCCAACAGTGACCAGTCTGCAGAGTTCAACACAAACCTCTTAGTGACAAGCTGCCACAGAAGATGTGGCAGCCCCTCAGGCCCCCACCTTAAAAGGATGTACATCAAATGCTAAGTGATGAATATTTATCTACTTATTGTTTGTACCTTAACTACTTAATCACTGCCCCATAGCCGAATTACGGCTACAAGGCGGTTTCTTAACTCTGGAAGGACATCCATGGACGTCCTCCCAGAATCGCTCTCCCGTGCACCCCCTGGGACACGCACACAGGAGTGTCCGTGACCGCCGGGTCCTTCACAGATCGCGGTAAATTGCCGCTGATACCGGCCATTTACCACGTGATCGCTCCATCCAATACTCTGCAATACCCCCTGTGCAATACTCTGCAATACCCCCTGCACAATACTCTGCAATACCCCCTGCGCAATACTCTGCAATACCCCCTGCGCAATACTCTGCAATACCCCCTGCGCAATACTCTGCAATACCCCCTGCGCAATACTCTGCAATACCCCCTGCGCAATACTCTGCAATACCCCCTGTGCAATACTCTGCAATACCCCCTGCGCAATACTCTGCAATTCCCCCCGCACAATACTCTGCAATACCCCCGCACAATACTCTGCAATACCCCCGAACAATTTTCAGATATTGGCAGTGTTGCTCATCTTACTTTAAAAAAGTAATTAGTTACAGTTACAAATTACTTCTCCGAAAAAGTAATTGCGTTAGTGACTCAGTTACTACATTGAAAAAGTAATTAGTTACTCAGCAAAGTAACTGACTTTTTTTTAATATTCTACAATGCTTTGTTGAGAAGCAGATGACGGGCGCTTGCCAGGGAGCAGTGAGTTAATACTTCAAGACAAAAGAATGCCAGATCCTTGAGAGAAGAAAACCAGAAACAAATGGTGATCTTGTGTATATTCCAGCCAAGGTGCATCCGTCCCACCATGTAGGTGCAGCTAATAGGACTTAAAACCCTTATCCATCTGCTATATATTACATCCAAATTATAAGCTTGATTAAAATGTATGTTTATAATATGCATTCCCTTGACGTTTACAGAGTCTGTAATTTAAAATCTTATATTAGGCTTTATTAGAATTTTCTATAATTTATTATTTATTATTTTATTTATCTTATATAAGCTTTATTAGATGCAAGGGATCTGGAATGGGGATGTCAGATTTTTCTTTGTTGTCTGATGAAGAGATGAAATCACTGACCAAAAATAACCTGCTGATCATTGGTCTGTATAGGTGTCCTGCACTTACCATGTTGACCACTAGATGTCGCTGTGTACACTGTGTTGTATAGGGAACGTTTGTTCTGTGGAACATTTTGTTCTGGCCATGTGTTCCCCGGATCATTGATCAGGTTGCGCACACAGTGTGTGTGATTGATGTGAGTTGTTCCCCGGTGATAGGTCAGTGTGAGGCGGATGGAGCTCATTGTATCCAGGGCTCCTTGCGATTTGGAGTTTTAAGACCGCTGTGACAGGCCATCACAGCGGTCACATGATTTTACAGCGGAGTTCCACCCATATTCATATTCACAGCGCCGGCAGAAGCAATTACTCTGCTGCCATCTAGTGGCAGTAGATGTAATTGCGGTAACCCCCGCCCAAGTAATGGGAACTGCGTTACCGTGAGGGGAAGAGTAATCAGGTAGATTACTCAATACCCTCAAAAGGGGCTGCGTTAGGTAACTGCGTTTATTGTAACTCCGTTACTTACAACACTGGATATTGGCACTATAGCTTGTGGACGCTATAACTTTCACAAAGACCAAATGATATTCACCAATTTGTACTTATTTTTACCAAAGATATGTGGGTGCACGTCATTCACTAATTGGTTACTAGGGCTGGCTTTCAGGAAGTCAGAGGGCTTGCAGATAGAAATTGAAGGTCCTAAATAGCATGTATGATAAAAGTAAATGCCAATTTGCCAAAATGTCAGTTACCTTTTGCTGAAATTTTGAAGAAGGCAAAACTGTAATTTTGCAGTGAAATCAATTTAGCCAAAATCACTGTGCTCCTCCCTAAAATGCGTCAGGATATGCCACAATGTATTAAGTAGGTACTATCTTTACCAGTTTTAATTTAAAGCTTATGTTAATGCAAATAATAATAAAAAAAAAAAAAACTATTTTGTAACCTCTAGAATGTGTACTGTTTCAGAGACTAACATGGGCCAACAAACATTGAGAAATTTGTATTACCAAGGATAAGAAAAGTGGATACAATTCTTTACATGTCAATCCTGTGGAAGGAAATTCACCACTAGGGATGGACCTTGTGGTTGGACGGAACCTATGTTGGTCTGAATTTTGTCTGTTTTAAGTTTAATCGAATGGCCAAACTAATAGGATGGTTGACGTTTGCCAGGGCCTCAAACCTTCAGCTGGGCAGAAAAATCCAGTTTAAAAGCGGTATTATTATCGCTACTAAATATGACAGCTTCAATATTTACTCAATGTATTCTGTTGTGCTTGACCCGTATTCTGTGTGCAACCCCGATAAAGATTTTAATGACAAAAAAAAATGACAGCTTCCACAGTAACAGTATTAACACTGCTACTAAATATGAGAGCTTCCACAGGGCACCTGGGAAGGCATGGCAGCCAGCTTCCTAAAAAAACATGACATTTTGTCCATTCAGCTGTTAGCCAGGGATTCTCTGCTGACAACTGAAATATAAAAAAAAGAAGGATGGGGATAGCTGGCATAACTGACTAAATATTGACGTGGATATATTTGATCAAGTTGAGCATCTGTACGGTGTATACAACCTACCACAGAAAAACTAACAAAGAAAAAAGATTCTGGCAAATGACAGCATTGGCTACTTTACTTCTGTTTATTAACAAATAGCCAGGGTTTTCCTTCACCTATCATCCAGAACCTTATCCTAGATGACAGTCTGATATACAGTAGGTGTTAATGGTGGACCCCTATACAAAAGAAGAGTGGGGTTCCCTCTAAAAAATACATACCAGACCCTTACCATCAATGAGGGACCTCGTGTAAAAAGTAACAAAAAAGAGTGGCCCCCCCGCCAAAAAAAATCCTTATCCAATCATGAAGTTTAACAGACCAGGAAAGATTGGGGTGGAGCTTCCAGGCTTCATACCCTTAACATGTGGGACTCCCTTGGCAAAACACCTAGGGCCAGATTCAGAAAGAATCTACGCCGGCGTATCTCCTGATACGCCGCCGTAAATTCAAATGTGTGATGTCGCATCTTTACGCCGATTCAGAAAGCAAGATACGCCGAAAAACATGGCTTCAGTCGTCCGGCGTAACTTGCCAATGCCGGCGTATCGTGGGCACATAGTTACGCTGGACGCATTAAACTTTCCTATTAAAAATTTGCAAATGAGCTAGATACGCCAATTCAGAAACGTAGTTGCGCCCGGCGTATTGATATACGTAGTTTACGTAAGGCGTTCGACCGGCGTAAAGTTACCCCTGCTATATGAGGCGCAAGCCAATGTTAAGTCTGGACAGCGTAGAATTTTACGTTGTTTACATCATTTGCGTAAGTTGTACGCGAATAGGGCTGGGCGTAAGTTACGTTCACGTCGTAGGCAGTGTTCGGCATATCTCTAGCCGATGTGATTTTGACGCATGCGCACTGGGATACGTCCACGGACGGTGCATGCGCCGTTCGTTAGACACGTCATTTACGCGGGGTCACGGCTCATTTCAATACTACACGCCCACCTCCTTCCTATTTTGAATTACGCGGGCTTACGCCGGACCAGATACGCTATGCCGCCATAACTTAGGGCGCAAGTTCTTTCTGAATATTGTTCCTGCCGCTCTAAGTTACGGCGGCGTAGTGTATCTGAGATACGCTACCCCCGCATAAAGTTAGACAATTCTTTCTGAATCCGGCCCCTAGTTTCCATGTTGATAAGGACAAGGGCCTGACTGAGCTGACTGAAGCTCCTCTTTAATGACTGCCAAGAATCTAGTTTCTTTAAAAACAGGAGGTCTGTATTGGCAGCCTCCATACCTCTACATACTAGAGAGATACTGTAATGATTTTAAATATATATGTTATTTCATAATTTTTTTTGACATTTTCAAATGGATAATATAGGATCTCGTTCATACAGGCATACATAAGTGTACACTCATGCCAGGGCCATGTTTTTCCTCACAGGGAGGTACATGTGTTCCATGCATCCCTGTGCAGGGAGTCCCATTTATGTCAGTGGGTACACAGTGGCTGCATGGACACAGCCACTGCTCCCAATCTAAAGCCCCATACACACTATGGCCCAGATTCACGTACCTGGGCGCATCTTTGTGCAGGCCTAGCGTATCTTCTTTATGCTACGCCACCGCAACTAAGTCAGTCAAATGCTGTATTCACAAATCACTTGCATCCTAAGTTACGGCGGCGTAGCATAAGCCCGGGTAATTAAAAGTAGGCTTGGAGTGGGCGTGTTATATGGTAATCAACCATGACCCCAAGTAAAAGACGTTTCTAACGAACGGCGCATGCGCCGTCCGTGGACGTATCCCAGTGCGGATGCTCAAAATTACACCGCAAATAATCATTGGTTTCCACGTGAACGTAACTTACACAAAGCCCTATTCGCAAACGTTTTACGCAAACGACGGAAAATTTGACGCTGTCCCGACGTCCATACTTAAAGGATCACTAAAGGAATTTTTTTTTTTTAGCTAAATAGCTTCCTTTACCTTACTGCAGTACTGGTTTCATGTGCTTATTGTTCGTTTTTGCTTTGAAGTTGCTGTAATCCTGCTCTGTTCTCCACACTTCCTGCTTGTCTGTTTCCTTATAACCACCATACTGGGAGCTTTCTCACGATGGTTTAAGCTGTCATTACTGTGTGTCTAAAACTTCCCAGAACCAATCAGATTCATTTTAAAAACAAAACACTACCCTGGATTTGTTTGTTTTTGTTCTGTGTGTCTATTTCTACTTTGCAGAAACATGAAGCCAGTTCAAAAGTGAAACTAACCTGCAGGCACATTATATGATTGATTTTTATCTATTTTTAATCATTTTGAAAAGGAATCAGTTAACTTTTAGGTCTCTATACCCTGTAAACAGTCAAAAATGTTTCCTTTAGTGACCCTTTAACATTGCGTACGCCTCATATAGCAGGGGTACCTTTACGCCGGAAAAAGCCAGGCGCACGTACGTGCATATTTGAATCCAAAATCAATGGGAGCGCAAGATGCGCCCAGCGTAAATATGTGCCCGCGCTACGCCGGCTTAGAAAAGTTACGTCGGTCGGAAGAAGCCTATTTTCAGGCGTATCTGGTTATGTGGGTACGGCGCATAGATACAACGGCGCAAATTTACACTTACGCCGTGCATCTCGAGATACGCCGGCGTAAGTTCTTTGTAAATCTGGGCCTATCCGTTTTCCTACAGGTTTTTCTCTTCGGGTTTACCAAAACCATCTAATATGAGTTCAAAACTTAAGGCCCTGTACACACGATCAGACATGTCTGATGAGACTTGTCTAACGGACCGTTTTCATCAGATAACTCTGAACTTGTCTGATGGTCTGATGTGCGTACACACCATCGGACCAAAATCCGATCAGACCAGAACGCGGTGACGTAGAACACAACGACGTGATGAAAAAACGAAGTTCAATGCTTCCAAGCATGCGTCGACTTGATTCTGAGCATGCATGGGTTTTTGGTCCGATGCTTTTGTGTGCTAACCATCGAACATGTCCGACGGACATGTTCCATCAGACAGGTTTTAAAGCATGTTTTAAAACTTTGATCCGATGGAAAACGGTCCGATAGGCCGTACACACCATCGAACTGGTCCGATGAAACCGGTCTGCAGACCAGTTTCATCGGACATGTCCGATCGTGTGTACGCGGCCTAAGAGTTTCAATTTGCATGCAATCAGGCAGGCCCTTGCACTACATGGTTTTGGTAAACCTGAAGAGAAAAACCTGCAGGAAAACTGATAGTGTGTACAGTATGGGGCTTAAGGCTGGTCATACATTATACAATTTTCCTGTACAATTTTCCTTTAGATTTATCAAAACCATATAAAATGAAGTCAAGCCTAAACACTTTCAATTTGTATGCAATCAGCCACATAGTTGACGGTAAACACTACATAGTTGAATGTAAATATAAAAGGAAATTGAATAAGAAAATTGTATAATGTTTGGCCAGCCTAACATCCATGGTGCGGGTGCGTGTCCCTGAATGCCAATAGTGTACATTTAGGGACAAGCACCAGCATAGACATCCACATGGCTGTCCATTCGGGAGCAGCAGCTGTGTCTATACAACCACTGTTTACCAACTGACATAAATGGGACTGTCTGCACCGGGATGCACGGAAGACCTGTGCATCACTCTGCAGGGAAACCTGCTCCCCCCTGCACGGGTGTATGTTTGACTACACCCATGTTAATGACGCCTGTATATAATCTAACATGTTTATTTTACAAACAGGGTTCACTTTTGACACAGAACGTTGTTATCAGTCTCTAAAGAGTAATCACAGCAGAAATCAGAAATTGTTAACTTTTAGACTTCCTTTCTGTAATTGAAACTTCACAGGGAGCCTGTGAACAGGCAGATTGGAAAGGAGATAGAGGTAGTATATGTCACTCTTCTGAGCCATTCAGTTCCATATATTCCATTTACATTGCACAGGGGTCAGGTTGACATCCCACTGTATATAGACCAAACTACATTTCCCTTGATGATTGACTGCTGTAATTGAATGAAGCATATATTAGAGGTTTGAAACACATATAGGGTATTACAGAGAAGAGCTCACCAGGCACTGAAATGGTGCACACCATGCTGAGGCAAAATAGCATGCAACGTTTTCACCTGCAGTGAAATGGCCGGAATCAGTGGAAAGAATAATAATATATATATATATATATATATATATATATATATATATATATATATATATATATATATATTGTAAGGGGTTAGCTCAGTAGCGGGTGTGTCTGACCCCCTGGATGGGTTCACTACACGCTGAACTATACAGTACCAGCATCAAAACAGCATAAACTAAACAAAACACAACATAAAATAAACCCTTTCCACTTGGGGCGTCTACCTTCAGAACACAGGAACCTACCTATAGAGTCTATAGTGGGCAGACACTGCTGGTCACTCAGCAGAAAAACAATAGTCTTTTTGATTTTTTTTCACACAGAAAAATTAACACCTTTTTTATTCACACAGAAAAATTAACACCACCTCACCTTCAGGAGTCTCTAGGCTCACTGCCCTCCTTAACTCAAAAGCCTCAGGATGCAGCAATCAGTAGTGATCCTCTGCATAACTTGTAGAGGCCTTAATTGCCTCATTCTGAACAGCTAAAACTATCCAAGGTCCTTAAACCTGATAGCAATTGGTGAATTTTCTAAACAAGGCAGAAATGTATTTCCCGTCTGTGACAACACCCACAGATTTACCTGAATTCCTGTTACAATATATATATATATATATATATATATATATATATATATATATATATATATATATATATATATATATATATATATATATACACACACACACACACACACATACACCATACACACAAGCTATTACCAAGGTATTGGGACACCCGCCTTTTCACGCACATGCACTTTAATGGCATCCTAGTCTTAGTCCATAGGGGTCAATATTTAGTTGAGTTGGCCCACCCTTTGCAGCTATAACAACTTCAACTCTTCTGGGAAGACTGTCCACAAAGTTTAGGAGTGTGTCTATGGGAATGTTTGACCATTCTTCCCGAAGCAAATTGGTGTACAGGCCAGTCAAGTTCCTCCACCCCAAACTCGCTCATCCATGTCTTTATGGACCTTGCTTTGTGCACTGGTACAAATCATTTGTTGGAGGGGGACATTATGGTGTGGGGTTGTTTTTCAGGGGTTGGGCTTGGCCCCTTAGTTCCAGTGAAGGGAATACTTAAGATGTCAGCATACCAAGGAATTTTGGACAATTTCATGCTCTCAACTTTGTGGGAACAGTTTGGGATGGTCCTTTCCTGTTCCAACGTGACTGCACACCAGTGCACAGAGCAAGGTCTATAAAGATGTGGATGAGCGAGTTTGGGGTGGAGGAAATTGACTAACCTAACCTCAATCTGAAAGAACATCTTTGGCCTCGTACACACGACCGAGGAACTCATCGTAAAAGACACATAGTTTTCCTCGACGAGTTCCTTGTTAGGCTTGTCGAGAAACTTGACAAGCTGTCTTTACGTACACACTGTCAAGACCAAATCTCGTCGTTCTCAAACGCGGTGACGTTCAACACGTACAAAAGGCAAGGGAAGTTCGATTCCACTGACACAACCCCTGGGGCTGCTTTTGCTAATCTCGTGTTACTGCGTGTTAAGTAAAATTTTGGTAAGAGACGATTTGCACTTTTCAGTCTGTTACAGCATGACAAATGTGCTATCTCCATTACAAACGCTACTTTTACCGAAGAAGCGCTCCCGTCTCATACTTTATTCTGAGCATGCGCGGGTTTCTAAGCATACACACGAACGTGTTTCTCATCGAAAACCAGCCTGACGAGAAACACGACGAGGAAATTGAGACTCCCGGCGAGGAAAACTTGTTCTCTTTTTTTCTTGTCGAGTTCCACAACAGTTTTCTCGATGAAAAGCATACACACGACTGTTTTCCTTGGCAAAAAAGCTCTGCCACCAAGTTTCTTGATGGATTCTGTCGAGGAAAACGGTCGTGTGTACGAGGCCTTTGGGATGAATTAGAGCGAAAAACTGAGAGCCAGGCCTTCTGGTCCAACATCAGTACCATACCTCACAAATGCACTTCTGGAAGAATGGTCAAACATTCCCATAGACACACTCCTAAACCTTGTGGACAGCTTTCCCAGAAAAGTTGAAGCTGTTATAGCTGCAAAGGGTGGGCCAACTCAATATTAAACCCTATGGACCAAGACTGGGATGCCATTAAAGTTCACATGTGTGTAAAGGCGGGTGTCCATATATATATATATATATATATATAGTGTGTGGATATAGATATCTATAGATAGATACACACTGCCTAAAAGCCAGACACAGTAAGCTTTTCAAATATGCTTCTGTACAGAGTGCAGCCACTTCTAATATGATTCTCATGTTCAGTTATATGTAATAAACTGCGGTGGAATTGAAAGTAAGGCAGTACATGAACCAGTACACAGAATGCATGCATTTTAACAGCCTCAGATCCACTTTCCCTCAGAAAACAAGGATAACGATACTGGCAGCTGCAATGATCGGGTAATCAGATAGCCAGCTGTACAGCGGAATATGAAATTAAAATTACAGCTATGCAATAGATATGTTGTGTTCCTTAAATCAACTCAGATGTACATATTTGTCTAGATTGCACATCTAAGTGCTGTATCATATAAGGTAATATGGTTTGCAAAAATAATTAACAGACGTCCACAATAAAAAATAGGATACATTTAATTATAAATTAATAATAAATTAGACAGTTTTGGGAGTCTGATACCAGGGCACAATAGTGGATCCTGTCTGTGGCTCATAGCAGCCTGCATTTCACATCCCAGCAGGTATTTTCCTAGTGCTAGTAAGCAAGTAAAGAATATGTTATGGAACGATTTCCTTTTAGACACATCTGATAACAACTACTATGCATAAGTAGGTTCCCAGTCCAGTATGCAAGTACACTGGATGTAAGTTTGACCCATACATTGCAGAGAAAGCTCTTGATCTAAGTAAAACACCAACAGAGCACACAGCAAAGAATACATCATTCTGCATTCATTCCTTCCTTCTAATGAATCATGACTGTTACATAAGCGCATACAAGTCTGTGCAATGACCACTTCCAACATCACCTCCAAATACTTATATTCAGAAATATCACCTTAGGAAACAAAGTCATTTTATGAGTAGCTAACACAGCTCTGATCCATTGCAGAACACCTTACAACAAAAGTTTAAATTTCAATTCCTTGTATTTTTATTATTGGTTGGCCAGGTAATAAACTGTAAACGTTAATGCTGGCCATACACATGGAGGTTATTTATGAAAGGAAAATCTATATTGCACTACAAGTGCAAAGTGCAAAGTTATCACGTAAAAATCTATTTTTGGATTGATATTTTTAGCTGAGTGTGGAACAAAACTGTTAGATATTTTAATAGACAATGGATTGCTTGTTTGCAATTGCTTATACCAAGATCAATTGCACATCACAATGGGGGTTATTTACGAAAGTCAAAGCCACTATACACTACAAGTGCAAAGTGCACTTGAAATTGCACTTGGAAGTGCATTCGCTGTAGTTTGCAAGGAAAATTAAAAACGTCATTTTAGATTGCACATGATTGGATGATAAAATCATCAGAGCTTCCCCTCATTTCAGATCTACCCCTCAGATAACAGCGACTGCACTTCCAAATGCACTTTCAGTGCAATTTCAAATACACATTGCACTTGTAGTGCAAAGTGGCTTTGACATTTTCATAAATAACCCCCATTGTGGTGTGCAATTGATCTTGGTATAAGCAATTGCAAACAAGCAATCCATTGTCAATTAAAATATCTAAAAGTAGTGTTCCACACTTGTGATCAGCTAAAAATATCAATCCAAAAAAAGATTTTTAAAAGGATAAATGTAACAATTAATGAAAATCTATTGTATAATTTAACTGAATTGCATCTGGTTTTGCAGCACACACAGAATTATTTGTTTGGGAGATCAAAAGTCATTGAGAAAAGTCAGCCATAGCTAATCAATGAGTCACAATCAATTAAGAGTTTACAAATTGATCAGAGGGTCTTTGGGTTGTGATTTTATTTGATTTGATTGGTTTAAGCCCCATACACACTGTTGCAGATTTTTGTCTTCAGATTTTCCAAAACCATCTAATATGAGGTCAACCTTAAGAGTTTTGATTTGTATGCAAATGGTTTTGGTAAACCTGAACACAAAAATCTGCAGAAAATCTAATAGTGTGTATAGTCACACTAGTCACTTAGTCATAGTCACAGTCAATGATTGACTGAATGATCATGTTAATAAAGGTGCGCCTATCATAACAGGTCTTTAATTCTCATGATAAAAGTTATTATAAGAAATAACAAAGCGTGGAGTACTCACTTTTCCCTCTATGCCATTTACTAATGAAAACTCTATTAAGTTGCTGTCAGTCATTTCAGCCCTGTTATCTCCCAGGGAAGTGGCAACACAAAAACAGAATCCAAGGAGAAAAATCATGTTTAAATCCTATGGGTGATCCAATTTTCCCAAGGAAGACTGATGTCCTTTCCAGCAGCGCTGGGATTGTAGATGCAGGGTGGTGAGCTGCCAGTATGCAGCTGGCTCAGATGGCTCTAAGAGCCTGGAGAAAGAGGCAGGCACTCCCAGCCCTCCCACACCTCACCCCAGCCTCTCATCAATGTTCTCTGCACCAAACAAGCACTGTCAAATATTCCCAAACAAAGTGTAGTCACCAGGAAATCAGACAAGAGGAGGATGCATGGGTGTGTGCCGTGTATTTATGTACAGCCTTTTACAGATCTGCTTTAAAACTTTGGCACAAAATTCTGCAACCCTGGCTGATTATCCTACAGTTCAAATATTTATTACTGCCACTTGCGTTGTACTATTTTTGTGTTTCAATTTGTATTTTTCATTTCTGACAATGGATATTTATTGAAACAGATTTCAGCCCTTTGAGCATGTCATCATATTTACTAAATACAGATTTTAAGCAGCTGGCTAGCGTTGTACCGACCAAGAAAGGAGCAATGTGAATGTCAGTGTCAGTGTTACCTCATCAGCTAGTTTTGTTCTGCATTACGCATTACAGCTGTGACCCCATAAATCTCTGAAATACATTTTCAGTATTATGAAATTCCCACACTGCTCTAGGGAACATGTAATAATGCCGCGTACACACGGTCGTTTTTTGTGATGAAAAAAAATGAAATTTTTAGTCTGTGGACGGTGGACGGAGGCTCGGCAGAGGATCGGCTGCTGGCGCTTCGGACAGTGTGACGGCGGTCAGCTGACAAGGTCTGGTGATCGGGCTGATACACTGGCTATTGGAGGACGAGGACAGGGACAAGTGGGGGTCTCCTAGAGGTTATCTTGTCACCCCACTAAGCCCCGTTAAGCCTGATATCCTGCTGGGACCCCGCAGTAAGGAGGGACAGGTCATGCCTCTCAGACCTAGCAGCAGCGCAAGCAGGGAAAAGATCCAGCAGAGTGGGAACTCCATAGATCACAGCGGGCTCTCTGCAGCAGCAGTGTGAAGTCTTGGACGGAAGCACGGATAAGGACGGAGTGAGTAACCCATTAAGCATTGCAAACCTTGGTAAATTGGTATATTGTACCTGGAACTATGTAACCAAATCTCTAACTGATGAACTGAATAATATTTTAAATTTTAAAACCGTACCAAGCATCTCACTTTATTTTTGCTCTTTTTGAGCAAGAAAGTTGAAAGAAAGTTAAAGGAAAGAAGGAACTGTGCATTAATTTGTCTGATTACCTGATTAACAGATTGATTGACTGTCCAGGGGGGAAGGGAAGGAAAAACCTGAAAAACCTGTTTATTCAAAAAAGTCAAGTTAAAAACTAAAAAAAAACATCTAGGCAACTGACTCCTTGACGGATGGCTCATTCTGTCGGGTTGTTCCCTTACTATTCCCTTACCATTCCTTACCACCACCCCCCAACCAGGATCCATCACTGAGAAACCAACCTTTTTTTTTTTCGTTCTCTTTCTCTCCTCCACCGCCTCCTTCTCTGCGGTTTTTCCTCAATAACAATGTCGGGCCCACAATCATTAAGATCGGCTAAGGACAAGGGGGGGGGGGGTAGCGGCCACTGCAGCGGCTAAATTGGAAAAATATGCTCATGCTGCAGAGCAAACACCCAGTAAAAGTCGCCCCTCCCAGGTATCCCAGGCCCCAGGGAAAATAAACGCAGATAGAAAAAGCCAAGGTCCAGGAGGTGGGGCGGTAACTAAAATCTCTGTTAATAAAAATACAGCCCCAGTAGACTCAACAGTAAACATCCCACCAGAAGAAGTTACAACAATAAAAGACGTATTCTTGGTGGTGAGCGAATGCAAAAGAACACTGGGGGAGGTATGTAATCAAATGAAGGGTATAAAAGAGGAGTTGGTCTCGGTGAGACAGGAGCTTCAGAAAACCAACGAAAGGATACTGGAGGCGGAGGGGAGGTTATCCCAAATAGAGGACGAATTGCACCCCGTCAAACAAGATGTTAAGGATCTGAAGGCACAAATGGACAAAATAGAGGAAAAAGTGGATGAAATAGAGAACAGACTCCGGAGGGACAATATTAGGCTGGTAGGACTCCCAGAAAGAAGTGAGGGGTCTCAGCCGATAGAATTTCTAGAAAACTGGTTTATAAAAGTATTTGGAAAAGAGACTTTTTCACAGGCGTTTATCATAGAACGAGCACATAGAGTCCCCTTTAAACCACCTCCCTAAGGAGGTCGCCCGAGATCGATGCTTTTAAAAATTTTGAACTACTGGGACAAAGAGACTTTGTTGAGAAAGAGTAGAGAGATGGGAAATACTTTTTTTGAAGGTTCTAAAGTTTCATTCTATCCTGATTTCTCCCCTCAGCTTCAGAAGCGGAGGACGGGCTTCATTGAGGTTAAACGTAAAATGCAAAAGATTAATCTTTCCTATGGTTTATTGTACCCGGCGCGCCTATGGGTGTCAGCGATGGGCAGATGTTTTTTCTTTGACACACCTGAGGCAGCGGCAATATGGCTGGAGGAAAAAAAAGATCAATTATTAGTAGGGGAAGCAGGGAACACATAAATTCTAAGTAGTGAAGGGGGGAGTGGGGGGGGGGTTGGAGGGGAGCACATACTTAATGAGAGGAATAGGTCATGAATGGAGGAATGGTATGATTGGAAAAGGGGGTGGTGGGAGGGGGGAGGAGGGGAGAATGAATGTAAGTATGGTAGTAGTGGAACCGGTCACCAAATCAGCCCTTAGGGGATACCTAGGAAGGTGGGGGAAGGGGGATGGGGTGGGGGGGGCGAAGGGGGATTCATAAGGGTGAGACACTCCTGGGGCAAGAGACGGGATTTAGTATAGAGTGGATAAGCGATAGATACACACAACTGGCACAATGTGTGGCAACGCACAGGAAAACACGGATACCATATCACAAGGGATTGAGTAAAATTGTACGGAATACAAAGGATAAAACACACATACCACAAGTTTTTTCAAAGGAAATATTAAGGGCAGGGGGCATGGCCTTGGTCTATATTATGAGATCGAGAGTATGCTTTCTCCCCCACTGCTTTTTTTTATTTTTCTACCTTTTTTTCACTGAATCTTAAAATAACACTTTCACAGAGAGATTTTGGGTCACGAAATGTATAAATATATAAAAGTATGTATAAATGAGTAGAATTTTGAAAATAGGATCTTGGAATGTCCGTGGGATGGGGACACCAGCTAAAAGAGCAGTTGTTTTTGACGCATTAGAAGGGTATAAGGTGGGATTAATTTGTTTACAGGAAACCCATTTTACAAACGACAGTAAAACACAGATTCCTTACAGGAAATTTCAACATCAATTCCATTCAGTTCACACATCATATTCAAGAGGGGTGACAATCCTGATAAAAGGGGGAGTGGGGTTTACTTGCAGGAAGGTTAGCATTGATGATGAGGGGCGTTACGTTTTCCTATATTGTGCAATAGAGGGCAGAGAATATATACTCGCTAATATATATATTCCCCCTCCATTCAAACTAGAGGTTATGTACAAATTTATGGACTTTATCCTGGATAAACCCGGGATACCAGTCATTGCAATGGGGGATTAGGGAGAGAATGGGAAAATAAGTATTCAATAGGGGCTAAGTCCAAGATTATGGTATGCGGGGAATGAAAAATGTTTTGTATAAAGAAAATGTTGTATGTAATCTGTTTTTTAAGAAAAAAGAAAAGAAAAAAAAATGTCATTTTTAAAAACGTCATTTAAAATGATCGTGTGTGGGCTAAAACAAGGTTTTCCGTCTTCTGAAAAACGACAAAAAAAATTCGAACATGCTTCAATTTTTTATGTCGTTTTTGAACTTTTTGTTTTTTGTGTTGTAAAAAATGATCGTGTGTGGGCTAAAACGACATTTTAAACCCACGCATGCTCAGAAGCAAGTTATGAGACGGGAGCTTGAATGGAACAGAGTGCCGTCTTATGTGCTATACGTAACGGCGCTTTGCTAGAGCATTTTGAAAAAACGATAGTGTGTGGGCAACATTGTTTTTTATGATGAAGTTGGAAAAACTTTGTTTTTTTTTTCATGGTGGAAAACTTCGTTTTTTTTTCATCACAAAAAGTGATCGTGTGTAAGCGGCATAAGGCTAAAAAAAAAAAAAAATCAGGCTAGGAGCAGTGATTTTTGTTTAATGCTTTAAGTGAAACATTAACCACTTAAGACCCGGACCTTTATGCAGGTAAAAGACCTGGCCAGTTTTTGCGATTTGGCACTGCGTGCTTTAACTGACAATTGCGCGGTCATGCGATGTGGCTCCCAAACAAAATTGGCGTCCTTTTTTTCCCAAAAAACTTTCTTTTGGTGGTATTTGATCACCTCTGCGGTTTTAATTTTTTGCGCTATAAACAAAAATAGAGCGCCAATTTTGAAACAAAATCTATATTTTTTACTTTTTGCTATAATAAATATCCCTAAAAAAGTTTAGGCCGATACGCATTCTTCTACTTATTTTTGGTAAAAAAAATCGCAATAAGCGTTTATCGCAAAATTGATAGTGTTTACAAAAAAGGAGATAGTTTTATTGTATTTTTATTGATATCATTTTTTTTTACTACTAATGGCGGCGATCAGCGATTTTTTTCATGACCGCGACATTATGGCGGACACATCGGACAATTTTGACACATTTTTTACACACACCTCTCCCTGTTCTTCAGCTCCGGAGGACCGATCGCGGGACATCCATTCTCACACAGGTCACACATAACCCCTTCAGTGCCCCCTAGTAGTTTACTCCCAAACTGCAATTTGTCATTTTCACAATAAACAATGCATTTTAAATGGGCCCCATCAGTTATTTATACATCAATTAAAAAATTAGAAACTTGTTTTAAAATTATCTGATGGATAAAAAACCGATAGAAAAAAACTATCGTCTGTAGGCACGTCCATCGGTTAAAAATCCACGCATGCTCATAATCTAGGTGACGCATGCTTGGAAGCATTGAACTTAATTTTTCTCAGCACGTCGTTGTGTTTTACGTCACCGCGTTCTGACACAATCGTTTTTTTTAACTGATGGTGTGTAGGCAGAGTTGATCATCAGTCAGCTTCATCGGATAACCATTTTCATTGGATGGACCGATCATGTGTACAGGGCATAAGAGCACTAACCCAACAGTGACCAGTCTGCAATGTATGTGCAATAACCAGTGATCAGTTTTAAAGTATATGTGCAATAACCCAACAGTGACCAGTCTGCAGAGTTCAACACAAACCTCTTAGTGACAAGCTGCCACAGAAGATGTGGCAGCCCCTCAGGCCCCCACCTTAAAAGGATGTACATCAAATGCTAAGTGATAAATATTTATCTACTTATTGTTTGTACCTTAACTACTTAATCACTGCCCCATAGCCGAATTACGGCTACAAGGCGGTTTCTTAACTCTGGAAGGACATCCATAGACGTCCTCCCAGAATCGCTCTCCCGCGCACCCCCTGGGACACGCACACAGGAGTGTCCGTGACCGCCGGGTCCTTCACGGATCGCGGTAAATTGCCGCTGATACTGGCCATTTACCACGTGATCGCTCCATCCAATACTCTGCAATACCCCCTGTGCAATACTCTGCAATACCCCCTGCGCAATACTCTGCAATACCCCCTGCACAATACTCTGCAATACCCCCTGCGCAATACTCTGCAATACCCCCTGCGCAATACTCTGCAATACCCCCTGCGCAATACTCTGCAATACCCCCTGCGCAATACTCTGCAATACCCCCTGCGCAATACTCTGCAATTCCCCCCGCACAATACTCTGCAATACCCCCGCACAATACTCTGCAATACCCCCGAACAATTTTCAGATATTGGCACTATAGCTTGTGGACGCTATAACTTTCACAAAGACCAAATGATATTCACCAATTTGTACTTATTTTTACCAAAGATATGTGGGTGCACGTCATTCACTAATTGGTTACTAGGGCTGGCTTTCAGGAAGTCAGAGGGCTTGCAGATAGAAATTGAAGGTCCTAAATAGCATGTATGATAAAAGTAAATGCCAATTTGCCAAAATGTCAGTTACCTTTTGCTGAAATTTTGAAGAAGGCAAAACTGTAATTTTGCAGTGAAATCAATTTAGCCAAAATCACTGTGCTCCTCCCTAAAATGCGTCAGGATATGCCACAATGTATTAAGTAGGTACTATCTTTACCAGTTTTAATTTAAAGCTTATGTTAATGCAAATAATAATAAAAAAAAAAAAAACTATTTTGTAACCTCTAGAATGTGTACTGTTTCAGAGACTAACATGGGCCAACAAACATTGAGAAATTTGTATTACCAAGGATAAGAAAAGTGGATACAATTCTTTACATGTCAATCCTGTGGAAGGAAATTCACCACTAGGGATGGACCTTGTGGTTGGACGGAACCTATGTTGGTCTGAATTTTGTCTGTTTTAAGTTTAATCGAATGGCCAAACTAATAGGATGGTTGACGTTTGCCAGGGCCTCAAACCTTCAGCTGGGCAGAAAAATCCAGTTTAAAAGCGGTATTATTATCGCTACTAAATATGACAGCTTCAATATTTACTCAATGTATTCTGTTGTGCTTGACCCGTATTCTGTGTGCAACCCCGATAAAGATTTTAATGACAAAAAAAAAATGACAGCTTCCACAGTAACAGTATTAACACTGCTACTAAATATGAGAGCTTCCACAGGGCACCTGGGAAGGCATGGCAGCCAGCTTCCTAAAAAAACATGGCATTTTGTCCATTCAGCTGTTAGCCAGGGATTCTCTGCTGACAACTGAAATATAAAAAAAAGAAGGATGGGGATAGCTGGCATAACTGACTAAATATTGACATGGATATATTTGATCAAGTTGAGCATCTGTACGGTGTATACAACCTACCACAGAAAAACTAACAAAGAAAAAAGATTCTGGCAAATGACAGCATTGGCTACTTTACTTCTGTTTATTAACAAATAGCCAGGGTTTTCCTTCACCTATCATCCAGAACCTTATCCTAGATGACAGTCTGATATACAGTAGGTGTTAATGGTGGACCCCTATACAAAAGAAGAGTGGGGTTCCCTCTAAAAAATACATATCAGACCCTTACCATCAATGAGGGACCTCGTGTAAAAATTAAGAAAAAAGAGTGGCCCCCCCGCCAAAAAAAATCCTTATCCAATCATGAAGTTTAACAGACCAGGAAAGATTGGGGTGGAGCTTCCAGGCTTCATACCCTTAACATGTGGGACTCCCTTGGCAAAACACCTAGGGCCAGATTCAGAAAGAATCTACGCCGGCGTATCTCCTGATACGCCGCCGTAAATTCAAATGTGCGATGTCGCATCTTTACGCCGATTCAGAAAGCAAGATACGCCGAAAAACATGGCTTCAGTCGTCCGGCGTAAATTGCCTACACCGGCGTATCGTGGGCGCATAGTTACGCTGGACGCATTCGATTTTCCCATAAAAATATGCAAATAAGCTAGATACGCCGATTCAGAAACGTAGTTGCGCCCAGCGTATTGATATATGTAGTTTACGTAAGGCGTTCAACCAGCGTAAAGTTTCCCCTGCTATATGAGGCGCAAGCCAGTGTTAGGTATGGACGTCTGGTCAGCGTCGAATTTTACGTTGTTTACGTCGTTTGTGTAAGTCGTACGCAAATAGGGCTGGGTGTAAGTTACGTTCACGTCGTAGGCAGTATTCGACGTATCTCTAGCCGATGTGATTTTGACGCATGCGCACTGGGATACGTCCACGGGTGGCTCAAGCGTCGTTCGTTAGACGCGTCATTTACGCAGGGTCACGGCTCATTTCAATACTACACGCCGACCTCCTTCCTATTTTGAATTACGCAGGCTTACACCGGACCAGATACGCTATGCCGCCGTAACTTAGGGCGCAAGTTCTTTCTGAATACCATACCTGCCGCTCTAAGTTACGGTGGCGTAGTGTATCTGAGATACGCTACGCCCGCATAAAGTTAGACAATTCTTTCTGAATCCGGCCCCTAGTTTCCATGTTGATAAGGACAAGGGCCTGACTGAGCTGACTGAAGCTCCTCTTTAATGACTGCCAAGAATCTAGTTTCTTTAAAAACAGGAGGTCTGTATTGGCAGCCTCCATACCTCTACATACTAGAGAGATACTGTAATGATTTAAAAAAAATATGTTATTTCATAATTTTTTTAGACATTTTTAAATGGATAATATAGGATCTCATTCATACAAGCATACATAAGTGTACACTCATGCCAGGGCCATGTTTTTCCTCACAGGGAGGTACAGGTGTTCCATGCATCCCTGTGCAGGAAGTCCCATTTATGTCAGTGGGTCAGTGGGTACACAGTGGCTGCATGGACACAGCCACTGCTCCCAATCTAAAGCCCTATACACACTATGGCCCAGATTCACGTACCTGGGCGCATCTTTGTGCGGGCGTAGCGTATCTTCTTTGCGCTACCCCGCCGCAATTTAGTCAGGCAAGTGCTGTATTCACAAAGCACTTGCGTCCTAAGTTACGGTGGCGTAGCGTAAATGGGCCAGCGTAAGCCCGGGTAATTCCAAGTAGGCTTGGAGTGGGTGTGTTGTATGTTAATCAACCATGACCACACGTAAAAGACATTTCTAACTAACGGCGCATGCGCCGTCCGTGGACGTATCCCAGTGCGCATGCTCAAAATTACGCCTCAAATACTCATTGGTTTCGACGTGAACGTAACTTACGCAAAGCCCTATTCGTGAACGTTTTACGCAAACGACGTAAACGACGGAAAATTTGAAGCTGTCCCGACGTCCATACTTAACATTGCGTACGCCTCATATAGCAGGGGTAACCTTACGCAAACGATGTAAAAAAATGCCCTGGGCACACGTACGTTTGGGAATCGGCGTATCTCCCTCATTTGCATATTTGAATCCAAAATCAATGGGAGCGCAAGATGCGCCCAGCGTAAATATGCGCCCACGCTACGCCGGCTTAGAAAAGTTACATCGGTCGGAAAGAAGCCTATTTTCAGGCGTATCTGTGGGTACGGTGCATAGATACGACGGTGCAAATTTACACTTACGCCGCGCATCTCGAGATACGCCGGTGTAAGTTCTTTGTGAATCTGGGCCTATCAGTTTTTCTCCAGGTTTTTCTCCAGGTTTTTCTCTTCGGGTTTACCAAAATCATCTAATATGAGGTCAAACCTTAATGCCGCGTACACACGGTCGTTTTTTGCGATGAAAAAAAACGACGTTTTCTGTGAAGTAAAAAACGACGTTTTTGAAACGTCACTTTTCAAAGACAATTTTGCATACACACCATCGTTTTTTCACAAAAAGCAAGGTTATGTTCACCACTCTTTTCCATTGAAGCTCGCTTCATAACTAGCTTCTGGGCATGCGCGGGTTGAAAAACGTTGTTTTGAACGACGTTTTTGCTACACACAGTGACTTTTTGTGAAACAAAAAACTACGTTTTGAAAAACGACACAAAAAATTCAAGCATGTTGGAATTTTTTTTGGTCGTTTTTTTGAAGACAAAAAACGACGTTTTGCCCACACACGATCAATTTAAATGACGTTTTAAAAAACAACGTTTTTTTTCATCGCAAAAAACGACCGTGTGTACGCGGCATAAGAGTTTCAATTCGCATGCAATCAGGTAGGCACTTGCACTACATGGTTTTGGTAAACAAGAAGAGAAAAACCTGCAGGAAAACTAATAGTGTGTATGGGGCTTAAAGCTGGTCATACATTATACAATTTTCCTGTACAATTTTCCTTTAGATTTATCAAAACTAGGGTTGTCCCGATACCACTTTTTTAGGACCGAGTACAAGTACCGATACTTTTTTTCAAGTAGTCGCTGATATCGAATACCGATACTTTTTTTAAACGTGTCCCCAAATGCAGCCATGTCCCCCACATATTGCTGCCATGTGTCCCCCCACATATTGCTGCCATGTCCCCCGACATATTGCTGCCATGTCCCCCCACATATTGCTGACATGTCCCCCCACATATTGCTCCCATGTGTCCCCACACATATTGCTGCCATGTGTCCCCCCACATATTGCTGCCATGTGTCCCCCCCACATATTGCTGCCATGTGTCCCCCCACATATTGCTTCCATGTGTCCCCACACATATTGCTGCCATGTGTCCCCCCACATATTGCTGCCATGTGTCCCCCCACATATTGCTGCCATGTGTCCCCCCACATATTGCAGCCATGTGTCCCCCACATATTGCTGCCATGTGTCCCCCACATATTGCTGCCATGTGTCCCCCACATATTGCTGCCATGATGTCCCCCACATATTGCTGCCCTGATGTCCCCCTACCTGATGATGATGATGATGATGCTGACCCCGCCGCCGTATAAACAAAGCTGCCGCCGTGAACATTACATGCAGCTTTCGTTTTTCAATAGTTGTTTTCCCTATTGCGCGCCCTGTGTAAAGGACACTCCCTCTTGCTCGTGAGGCTAGCAAGGGGGATTGTCCTTTACACAGGGCGGGCGATAGGGAAAACAGATATTGAAAAACAAAAGTGTCATGTAATCTTCGCGGCGGCGGCTTTGTATATACGGCGGCGGGGTCGGTGCCGGCGGCTGGGGCGACGGCGGCCGAGGGGGGGACGGGGGTTGGGCGAAGTATTCTATTTGGGTATCGGGGGTATTTGCGGGAGTACAAGTACTCCCGCAAATACTCGGAATCGGTCCCGATACTGGTATCGGTATCGGGACAACCCTAATCAAAACCATATAAAATGAGGTCAAGCCTAAACACTTTCAATTTGTATGCAATCAGCCACATAGTCGAAGGTAAACACTACATAGTTGAATGTAAATATAAAAGGAAATTGAATAAGAAAATTGTATAATGTTTGGCCAGCCTAACATCCATGGTGCGGGTGCGTGTTCCTGAATGCCAATAGTGTACATTTAGGGACAAGCACCAGCATAGACATCCACATAGCTGTCCATTCGGGAGCAGCAGCTGTGTCTATACAACCACTGTGTACCAACTGACATAAATGGGACTGTCTGCACCGGGATGCACGGAAGACCTGTGCATCACTCTGCAGGGAAACCTGCTCCCCCTGCACGGGTGTATGTTTGACTACACCCATGTTAATGACGCCTGTATATAATCTATTCTAAACATGTTTATTTTACAAACAGGGTTCACTTTTGACACAGAACGTTGTTATCAGTCTCTAAAGAGTGATCACAGCAGAAATTGTTTACTTTTAGATTTCCTTTCTGTAATTGAAACTTCACAGGGAGCCTGTGAACAGGCAGATTGGAAAGGAGATAGAGGTAGGATATGTCACTCTTCTGAGCCATTCAGTTCCATATATTCCATTTACATTGCCCAGGGGTCAGGTTGACATCCCACTGTATATAGACCAAACTACATTTCCCTTGATGATTGACTGCTGTAATTGAATGAAGCATATATTAGAGGTTTGAAACACATATAGGGTATTACAGAGAAGAGCTCACCAGGCACTGAAATGGTGCACACCATGCTGAGGCAAAATAGCATGCAACGTTTTCACCTGCAGTGAAATGGCCGTAATCAGTGGAAAGAATAATATTATATATATGCTTCAGCTTCATGCTTCCTGACGACGTGTTAATCACGAAACGTACGTTGAAGCGCCTGGATACGTAAAAACAACGCACTTCCGGTCCCGCTGGTCCCCTGGCTTGGAACGCACGCCAGCTCCCTAGCGAGGAACTCGTATCCGGCTTGGACTTCACCCCAGTTCCCCAGTGAGGAACACTCATCATAGCCCATCCTGCCATGTTGACTAGCCTCAGTGCCGGGTCCTAGGCACTACTAAAGTAAGAGACCATTTGGCTATGCTGTTTTATCTGTGTCAAATTTTAAATAAACTGTACTTCACTATGGTGGTTTCCCCTCTCCCTCCTTCATGAGAGTGTTTGATTCCAGGAAACATAGAGCTGCGCAGCTGAATCATTCAACTGGTTTAGTGACCAACTGCTGTATTTGACCTTTTCTAAACAATCAGGTCAACACCGTGCGGTAAGGAGCCATCCATTAGTGCACATTTGGGGGATCTTCTTGGTGGAGGTGGACACCTTTTACAATGAATTTTCAACAATTTGCATCTGAGAAAGATTAGCCTTGATTGGACTTTATCTAACACTCTTTGAATGGACTTGAGTTTATTTATTTATTTATTCATTCATTCATTTATTTTTATTTTTTTTGTACAATCTATTTCTATTTCACAATTTTCAGTGTGTTGCTGCTCACTAAGTCTGCTATTGTTGGTTCAGACGAACCATTTATTAGATTTCACTTTATTGTTTATTCTCTTATTATTCAATATTAGCGCCCCCTCCATTTACCATTACTGTTCAGTTCAGACCTTTGATGAGGTCTCTATCTTAGGGGAGCTGCTTATTCACTATAATTATATGTTGTTGCCACATTAATTTTTATTGGCGCGAGATACCACACCATATATATATATATATATATATATATATATATATATATATATATATATATATATACCGTGTATATATATATATATATATATATATATTGTAAGGGGTTAGCTCAGTAGCGGGTGTGTGTGACCCCCTGGATGTGTTCACTACACGCTGAACTATACAGAGAGGCAGTTGAGGGTGGTTGTAAACAAAGAATATGGTTTATTCTTCCATATTGCTGGATACAAGTGCCAGCATCAAAACAGCATAAACAAAACAAAACATAAAATAAACCTTTGCCACTTGGGGCGTCTACCTTCAGAACACAGGAACCTACCTATGGAGTCTGGCACAGCCTACGGCTGAGCAGACACTGCTGGTCACTCAGCAGAAAAACAATAGTCTTTATGATTTTTTTTCACACAGAAAAATTAACACCTTTTTTTTTCACACAGAAAAATTAACACCACCTCACCTTCAGGAGTCTCTCAGCTCACTGCCCTCCTTAACTCAAAAGCCTCAGGATGCAGCAATCAGTAGTGATCCTCTGCATAACTTGTAGAGGCCTTAATTGCCTCATTCTGAACAGCTGAAAATATCCAAGGTCCTTAAACCTGATAGCAATTGGTGAATTGTCTAAACAAGGCAGAAATGTATCTCCCGTCTGTGACAACACCCACAGATTTACCTGACTTCCTGTCACAATATATATATATATATATATATATATATATATACAGCCCTCAAAATTTCCACTCGCCTGCTAGCATTTGGCGAGTGGATTTCAGCTGGTGGCGAGTGATGACAGGGCTGCATGACCAATGTCCCTCCAATCTGTGCCTACACTTAGAGCCCGGATGCGATTGGTGGCCGAAGAGGAAAGGTGCATGCTCGGGAAAAGTAGTCTGGTGAGTCACGCACAGGCAGAGCAGTACACAGGTACTCTCCTTACAATTCTCATTAAGCCATGGGACCTAGCAGTATGATCTCTCTGAGCCTGCCCCCCTCCCCCGAACAATGTAGCTGGAGAGCAGGAAGTAATAAGTGAGGTGGAGGATTCCGAAAATTACCACTCCAGGTGTCCCAGGTAGGCAGTGCAGCACTCACTGAAAGTTACCCTGACATGAGAGCGACAGCCTTCCAGTTTGTGCAGTTTTCTTTTCCTTGTGCTCTATGTAGGTGTCTTATATCCTTACTTGAGCTTACAATGTTTGAATGGGCTGTTAGGTGGGGCAATTGGTGGCGAGTAACTCTTGAGGCCCGGCTAGTAGCTCAGGGCTTGAAATTTTGAGCCCTGTATATGTATATATATATATATATATATATATATATATATATATATATATATATATATATATACACACATACACACACGCTATTACCAAGGTATTGGGACACCCGCCTTTACACGCACATGCACTTTAATGGCATCCTAGTCTTAGTCCATAGGGGTCAATATTTAGTTGAGTTGGCCCACCCTTTGCAGCTATAACAACTTCAACTCTTCTGGGAAGACTGTCCACAAAGTTTAGGAGTGTGTCTATGGGAATGTTTGACCATTCTTCCCGAAGCAAATTGGTGTACAGGCCAGTCAAGTTCCTCCACCCCAAACTCGCTCATCCATGTCTTTATGGACCTTGCTTTGTGCACTGGGGTACAAATCATTTGTTGGAGGGGGGAATTATGGTGTGGGGTTGTTTTTCAGGGGTTGGGCTTGGCCCCTTAGTTCCAATGAAGGGAATACTTAAGATGTCAGCATACCAAGGAATTTTGGACAATTTCATGCTCTCAACTTTGTGGGAACAGTTTGGCATGGCCCTTTCCTGTTCCAACATGACTGCACACCAGTGCACAAAGCAAGGTCTATAAAGACGTGGATGAGCGAGTTTGGGGTGGTGGAAATTGACTAACCTAACCTCAACCCGAAAGAACATCTTTGGCCTCGTACACACGACCGAGGAACTCGTCGTAAAAGACACATCGTTTTCCTCGGCGAGTTCCTTGTTAGGCTTGTCGAGAAACTTGACAAGCTGTCTTTGCGTACACACTGTCAAGACCAAATCTCGTCGTTCTCAAACGCGGTGACGTTCAACACGTACAAAAGGCAGGGGAAGTTTGATTCCACTGACACAACCCTTGGGGCTGCTTTTGCTAATCTTATGTTACTGCGTGTTAAGTAAAACTTTGGTAAGAGATGATTTGCACTTTTCAGTCTGTTACAGCGTGACAAATGTGCTATCTCCATTACAAACGCTACTTTTACCGAAGAAGCGCTCCCGTCTCATACTTTATTCTGAGCATGCGCAGGTTTTTTAGCATACACACGAATGTGTTTCTCGTCGAAAACCAGCCCGACGAGGAACACGATGAGGAAATTGAGACTCCCGACGAGGAAAACTTGTTCTCTTTTTTTCTCGTTGAATTCCACCTCAGTTTTCTCGATGAAAAGCATCATACACACGACCGTTTTTCTCGGCAAAAAAGCTCTGCCACCAAGTTTCTTGATGGATTCTGTCGAGGAAAACGGTCGTGTGTACGAGGCCTTTGGGATGAATTAGAGCGAAAACTGCGAGCCAGGCCTTCTGGTCCAACATCAGTACCATACCTCACAAATGCACTTCTGGAAGAATGGTCAAACATTCCCATAGACACACTCCTAAACCTTGTGGACAGCCTTCCCAGAAAAGTTGAAGCTGTTATAGCTGCAAAGGGTGGGCCAACTCAATATTAAACCCTATGGACCAAGACTGGGATGCCATTAAAGTTCACATGTGTGTAAAGGCGGGTGCCCATATATATATATATATATATATATATATAGATATATATATATATATATAGATAGATAGATAGATAGATAGATATACACACTGCCTAAAAGCCAGACACAGTAAGCTTTTCAAATATGCTTCTGTACAGAGTGCAGCCACTTCTAATATGATTCTCATGTTCAGTTATATGTAATAAACTGCGGTGGAATTGAAAGTAAGGCAGAACATGAACCAGTACACAGAATGCATGCATTTTAACAGCCTCAGATCCACTTTCCCTCAGAAAACAAGGATAACGATACTGGCAGCTGCAATGATCAGGTAATCAGATCAGCCAGCTGTACAGCGGAATATGAAATTAAAATTACAGCTATGCAATAGATATGTTGTGTTCCTTAAATCAACTCAGATGTACATATTCAATGTTTGTCTAGCTTACACATCTAAGTGCTGTATCATATAAGGTAATATGGTTTGCAAAAATAATTAACAGATGTCCACAATAAAAAATAGGATACATTTAATAAAGGGAAAATAATTGCAATGAATTAGACAGTTTCGGGAGTCTGATACCAGGCACAATAGTGGATCCTGTCTGTGGCTCATAGCAGCCTGCATTTCACATCCCAGCAGGTATTTTCCTAGTGCTAGTAAGCAAGTAAAGAATATGTTATGGAACGATTTCCTTTTAGACACATCTGATAACAACTACAATGCATAAGTGGGTTCCCAGTCCAGTTTGCAAGTACATTGGATGTAAGTTTGCCCCATACATTGCAGAGATTGCTCTTGATCTAAGTAAAACTCCAACAGAGCACACAGCAAAGAATACATTATTCTGCATTCATTCCTTCCTTCTAATGAATCATGACTGTTACATAAGCGCATACAAGTCTGTGCAATGACCACTTCCAACATCACCTCCAAATACATTTCATGAGTAGCTAACACAGCTCTGATCCATTGCAGAACACCTTACAACAAAAGTTTAAATTTCAATTCCTTGTATTTTTATTATTGGTTGGCCAGGTAATAAACTGTAAACTTTAATGCTGGCCATACACATGGAGGTTATTTATGAAAGGAAAATCCACTGTGCACTACAAGTGCAAAGTGCAAAGTTATCACGTAAAAATCTATTTTTGGATTGATATTTTTAGCTGAGTGTGGAACAATACTGTTAGATATTTTAATAGACAATGGATTGCTTGTTTGCAATTGCTTACACCAAGATCAATTGCACATCACAATGGGGGTTATTTACGAAAGTCAAAGCCACTATACACTACAAGTGCAAACTACAAGTGCAAAGTGCACTTGAAATTGTACTGAAAGTGCACTTGGAAGTGCATTCGCTGTAGTTTGCAAGGAAAATAAAAAACAGCATTTTAGATTGCACATGATTGGATGATAAAATCATCAGACCTTCCCCTCATTTCAGATCTACCCCTCAGATAACAGCGACTGCACTTCCAAATGCACTTTCAGTGCAATTTCAAGTACAGATTGCACTTGTAGTGCAAAGTGGCTTTGACGTAAATAACCCCGATAGTGAAGTGCAATTGATCTTGGTAAAAGCAATTGCAAACAAGCAATCCATGTTCAATTAAAATATCTAAAAGTAGTGTTCCACACTTGTGATCAGCTAAAAATATCAATCCAAAAAAAGATGTTTAAGTGATAAATGTAACAATTAATGAAAATCTATATAATTGTATAATTTAACTGACTTGCATCTGGTTTTGCAGCACACACAGAATTATTTGTTTGGGCGATCAAAAATCATTGAGAAAAGTCAGCCATAGCTAATCAATGAGTCACAATCAATTAAGAGTTTACAAATTGATCAGAGGGTCTTTGGGTTGTGATTTTATTTGATTTGATTGGTTTAAGCCCCATACACACTGTTGCAGATTTTTGTCTTCAGATTTTCCAAAACCATCTAATATGAGGTCAACCTTAAGAGTTTTGATTTGTATGCAAATGGTTTTGGTAAACCTGAAGACAAAAATCTGCAGAAAATCTAATAGTGTGTATAGTCACACGAGTCACTTAGTCATAGTCACAATCAATGATTGACTGAATGATCATGTTAATAAAGGTGCGCCTATCATAACAGGTCTTTAATTCTCATGATAAAAGTAATTATAAGAAATAACAAAGCGTGGAGTACTCACTTTTCCCTCTATGCCAT
The DNA here is from genome assembly GCA_029574335.1 of Rana kukunoris. Lineage (NCBI taxonomy): Eukaryota > Metazoa > Chordata > Amphibia > Anura > Ranidae > Rana > Rana kukunoris. Next base: position 128,761,527 of record CM056051.1, read on the forward strand.
TTACTAATGAAAACTCTATTAAGTTGCTGTCAGTCATTTCAGCCCTGTTATCTCCCAGGGAAGTGGCAACACAAAAACAGAATCCAAGGAGAAAAATCATGTTTAAATCCTATGGGTGATCCAATTTTCCCAGGGAAGACTGATGTCCTTTCCAGCAGCGCTGGGATTGTAGATGCAGGGTGGTGAGCTGCCAGTATGCAGCTGGCTCAGATGGCTCTAAGAGCCTGGAGAAAGAGGCAGGCACTCCCAGCCCTCCCACACCTCACCCCAGCCTCTCATCAATGTTCTCTGCACCAAACAAGCACTGTCAAATATTCCCAAACAAAGTGTAGTCACCAGGAAATCAGACAAGAGGAGGATGCATGGGTGTGTGCCGTGTATTTATGTACAGCCTTTTACAGATCTGCTTTAAAACTTTGGCACAAAATTCTGCAACCCTGGCTGATTATCCTACAGTTCAAATATTTATTACTGCCACTTGCGCTGTACTATTTTTGTGTTTCAATTTGTATTTTTCATTTCTGACAATGGATATTTATTGAAACAGCCCTTTGAGCATGTCATCCTATTTACTAAATGCAGATTTTAAGCAGCTGGCTAGCGTTGTACCGACCAAGAAAGGAGCAATGTGAATGTCAGTGTCAGTGTTACCTCATCAGCTAGTTTTGTTCTGCATTACGCATTACAGCTGTGACCCCATAAATCTCTGAAATACATTTTCAGTATTATGAAATTCCCACACTGCTCTAGGGAACATGTACTAATGCCGCGTACACACGGTCGTTTTTTGTGATGAAATAAAATGAAATTTTTAGTCTGTGGACGGTGGACGGAGGCTCGGCGGAGGATCGGCTGCTGGCGCTTCGGACAGTGTGACGGCGGTCAGCTGACAAGGTCTGGTGATCGGGCTGATACACTGGCTATTGGAGGACGAGGACAGGGACAAGTGGGGGTCTCCTAGAGGTTATCTTGTCACCCCACTAAGCCCCGTTAAGCCTGATATCCTGCTGGGTCCCCGCAGTAAGGAGGGACAGGTCATGCCTCTCAGACCTAGCAGCAGCACAAGCAGGGAAAAGATCCAGCAGAGTGGGAACTCCATAGATCACAGCGGGCTCTCTGCAGCAGCAGTGTGAGGTCTTGGACGGAAGCACGGATAAGGATGGAGTGAGTAACCCATTAAGCATTGCAAACCTTGGTAAATTGGTATATTGTACCTGGAACTATGTAACCAAATCTCTAACTGATGAACTGAATAATATTTAAAATTTTAAAACCGTACCAAGCATCTCACTTTATTTTTGCTCTTTTTGAGCAAGAAAGTTGAAAGAAAGTTAAAGGAAAGAAGGAACTGTGCATTAATTTGTCTGATTACCTGATTAACAGATTGATTGACTGTCCAGGGGGGAAGGGAAGGAAAAACCTGAAAAACCTGTTTATTCAAAAAAGTCAAGTTAAAAACTAAAAAACATCTAGGCAACTGACTCCTTGACGGATGGCTCATTCTGTCGGGTTGTTCCCTTACTATTCCCTTACCATTCCTTACCACCACCCCCCAACCGGTATCCATCACTGAGAAACCAACCTTTTTTTTTTTCGTTCTCTTTCTCTCCTCCACCGCCTCCTTCTCTGCGGTTTTTCCTCAATAACAATGTCGGGCCCACAATCATTAAGATCGGCTAAGGACAAGGGGGGGGGTAGTGGCCACTGCAGTGGCTAAATTGGAAAAATATGCTCATGCTGCAGAGCAAACACCCAGTAAAAGTCGCCCCTCCCAGGTATCCCAGGCCCCAGGGAAAATAAATGCAGATAGAAAAAGCCAAGGTCCAGGAGGTGGGGCGGTAACTAAAATCTCTGTTAATAAAAATACAGCCGCAGTAGATACGGACTCAACAGTAAACATCCCACCAGAAGAAGTTCCAACAATAAAAGACCTATTCTTGGTGGTGAGCGAATGCAAAAGAACACTGGGGGAGGTATGTAATCAAATTAAGGGTATAAAAGAGGAGTTGGTCTCGGTGAGACAGGAGCTTCAGAAAACCAACGAAAGGATACTGGAGGCGGAGGGGAGGTTATCCCAAATAGAGGACGAATTGCACCCCGTCAAACAAGATGTTAAGGATCTTAAGGCACAAATGGACAAAATAGAGGAAAAAGTGGATGAAATAGAGAACAGACTCCGGAGGGACAATATTAGGCTGGTAGGACTCCCAGAAAGAAGTGAGGGGTCTCAGCCGATAGAATTTCTAGAAAACTGGTTTATAAAAGTATTTGGAAAAGAGACTTTTTCACAGGCGTTTATCATAGAACGAGCACATAGAGTCCCCTTTAAACCACCTCCCTCAGGAGGTCGCCCGAGATCGATGCTTTTAAAATTTTTGAACTACTGGGACAAAGAGACTTTGTTGAGAAAGAGTAGAGAGGTGGGAAATACTTTTTTTGAAGGTTCTAAAGTTTCATTCTATCCTTATTTCTCCCCTCAGCTTCAGAAGCGGAGGACGGGCTTCATTGAGGTTAAACGTAAAATGCAAAAGGTTAATCTTTCCTATGGTTTATTGTACCCGGCACGCCTACGGGGTGTCAGCGATGGGCAGATCTTTTTTCTTTGACACACCTGAGGCAGCGGCAATATGGCTGGAGGAAAAAAAAGATCAATTATTAGTAGGGGAAGCAGGGAACACATAAATTCTAAGTAGTGAAGGGGGGGATTACGGGGTCAATTCAAATTAATTTAACGCAATATGAAGGGGGGAGTGGGGGGGTTGGAGGGGAGCACGTACTCAATGAGAGGAATAGGTCATGAATGGAGGAATAGTATGATTGGAAAAGGGGGTGGTGGGAGGGGGGAGGAGGGGAGAATGAATGTAAGTATGGTAGTAGTGGAACCGGTCACCAAATCAGCCATTAGGGGATACCTAGGAAGGTGGGGGAAGGGGGATGGGGTGGGGTGGCGAAGGGGGATTCATAAGGGTGAGACACTCCTGGGGCAAGAGACGGGATTTAGTATAGAGTGGATAAGCGATAGATACACACAACTGGCACAATGTGTGGCAACGCACAGGAAAACACGGATACCATATCACAAGGGATTGAGTAAAATGGTACGAAATACAAAGGATAAAACACACATACCACAAGTTTTTTCAAAGGAAATATTAAGGGCAGGGGGCATGGCCTTGGTCTATATTATGAGATCGAGAGTATGCTTTCTCCCCCACTGCTTTTTTTTATTTTTCTCCCTTTTTTTCACTGAATCTTAAAATAACACTTTCACAGAGAGATTTTGGGTCACGAAATATATAAATATATAAAAGTATGTATAAATGAGTAGAATTTTGAAAATAGGATCTTGGAATGTCCGTGGGATGGGGACACCAGCTAAAAGAGCAGTTGTTTTTGACGCATTAGAAGGGTATAAGGTGGGATTAATTTGTTTACAGGAAACCCATTTTACAAACGACAGTAAAACAGATTCCTTACAGGAAATTTCAACATCAATTCCATTCAGTTCACACATCATATTCAAGAGGGGTGACAATCCTGATAAAAGGGGGAGTGGGGTTTACTTGCAGGAAGGTTAGCATTGATGATGAGGGGCGTTACGTTTTCCTATATTGTGCAATAGAGGGCAGAGAATATATACTCGCTAATATATATATTCCCCCTCCATTCAAACTAGAGGTTATGTACAAATTTATGGACTTTATCCTGGATAAACCCGGGATACCAGTCATTGCAATGGGGGATTAGGGAGAGAATGGGAAAATAAGTATTCAATAGGGGCTAAGTCCAAGATTATGGTATGCGGGGAATGAAAAATGTTTTGTATAAAGAAAATTTTGTATGTAATCTGTTTTTTAAGAAAAAAGAAAAGAAAAAAAAAATGACATTTTTAAAAACGTCATTTAAAATGATCGTGTGTGGGCTAAAACGACGTTTTCCGTCTTCTGAAAAACAACAAAAAAATTCGAACATGCTTCAATTTTTTATGTCGTTTTTGAACTTTTTGTTTTTTGTGTTGTAAAAAATGATCGTGTGTGGGCTAAAACGACGTTTTAAACCCACGCATGCTCAGAAGCAAGTTATGAGACGGGAGCTTGAATGGAACAGAGTGCCGTCGTATGTGCTATACGTAACGGCGCTTTGCTAGAGCATTTTGAAAAAACGATAGTGTGTGGGCAACATTGTTTTTTATGATGAAGTTGGAAAAACTTTGTTTTTTTTTTCATGGTGGAAAGCTTCGTTTTTTTTTCATCACAAAAAGTGATCGTGTGTAAGCGGCATAAGGCTAAAAAAAAACGAAATCAGGCTAGGAGCAGTGATTTTTGTTTAATGCTTTAAGTGAAACATTAACCACTTAAGACCCGGACCTTTATGCAGGTAAAAGACCTGGGCAGTTTTTGCGATTTGGCACTGCGTGCTTTAACTGACAATTGCGGGTCATGCGATGTGGCTCCCAAACAAAATTGGCGTCCTTTTTTTCCCAAAAAACTTTCTTTTGGTGGTATTTGATCACCTCTGCGGTTTTTATTTTTTGCGCTATAAACAAAAATAGAGCGCCAATTTTGAAACAAAATCTATATTTTTTACTTTTTGCTATAATAAATATCCCTAAAAAAGTTTAGGCCGATACGCATTCTTCTACTTATTTTTGGTAAAAAAAATCGCAATAAGCGTTTATCGCAAAATTGATAGTGTTTACAAAAAAGGAGATAGTTTTATTGTATTTTTATTGATATCATTTTTTTTTACTACTAATGGAGGCGATCAGCGATTTTTTTCATAACCGCGACATTATGGCGGACACATCGGACAATTTTGACACATTTTTGGGACCATTGTCATTTTCACGGCAAAAAATGCTATAAAAATGCATTGTTTACTGTGAAAATGACAATTGCAGTTTGGGAGTTAACCACTAGGGGGCGCTGAAGGGGTCAAGTGTGACCTCATATGTGTTTCTAACTGTAGGGGGGAGGGGCTTGACGTGTGACGCCATTGATCGTGTTTCCCTATGTCAGGGAACACACGATCAATGACACTGCCACAACGAAGAACCGGGAAGGTGTGTTTACACACACCTCTCCCCGTTCTTCAGCTCCGGAGGACCGATCACGGGACATTCATTCTCACACAGGTCACACATAACCCCTTCAGTGCCCCCTAGTGGTTTACTCCCAAACTGCAATTTGTCATTTTCAGGCAGCGTACACACGACCGAGGTTCTTGCTGGAAACCAGCGAGAACCTCGCTGGAAGCTGCATTCCAGCGAGAACCTCGGCCGTGTGTACGCTGCTGGCTCGCCCTGCCCGTCGGGAATCCCGTCGAGCGAATAGAGAGCAGGCTCTCTATTTGCTCGACGGCCCGCCTGGATGAATGGCTGGTTACGATTCCCAACGGGCGGGTCGCCGATTTCGACGGCCGGCAGAGAACCTCGACGGGCAGAACGATGTGTTCTGCCCGTCGAGTTTCTCTGCCGTGTGTACGCGGCTTCACAATAAACAATGCATTTTAAATGGGCCCCATCAGTTATTTATACATCGGTTAAAAAATTTGAAACTTGTTTTAAAATTATCTGATGGATAAAAAAACGATAGAAAACAACTATCGTCTGTAGGCACGTCCATCGGTTAAAAATCCACGCATGCTCAGAATCTAGGTGACGCATGCTTGGAAGCATTGAACTTAATTTTTCTCAGCACGTCGTTGTGTTTTACGTCACCGCGTTCTGACACAATCGTTTTTTTAACTGATGGTGTGTAGGCAGAGTTGATCATCAGTCAGCTTCATCGGATAACTGATGGAAAAATCCATCAGACCATTTTCATTGGATGGACCGATCATGTGTACAGGGCATAAGAGCACTAACCCAACAGTGACCAGTCTGCAATGTATGTGCAATAACCTATCAGTGATCAGTTTTAAAGTAGATGTGCAATAACCCAACAGTGACCAGTCTGCAGAGTTCAACACAAACCTCTTAGTGACAAGCTGCCACAGAAGATGTGGCAGCCCCTCAGGCCCCCACCTTAAAAGGATGTACGTCAAATGCTAAGTGATGAATATTGATCTACTTATTGTTTGTACCTTAACTACTTAATCACTGCCCCATAGCCGAATTACGGCTACAAGGCGGTTTCTTAACTCTGGGAGGACATCCAGAATCGCTCTCCCGCGCACCCCCTGGGACGCGCACACAGGAGTGTCCGTGACCGCCGGGTCCTTCACGGATGGCGGTAAATTGCCGGCCATTTACCACGTGATCGCTCAATCCAATACTCTGCAATACCCCCTGTGCAATACTCTGCAATACCCCTTGTGCAATACTCTGCAATACCCCCTGCGCAATACTCTGCAATACCCCCTACGCAATACTCTGCAATACCCCCGCATAATACTCTGCAATACCCCTGCGCAATACTCTGCAATACCCCTGCACAATACTCTGCAATACCCCCTATGCAATACTCTGCAATACCCCCTATGCAATACTCTGCAATACCCCCGCACAATACTCTGCAATACCCCCGCACAATACTCTGCAATACCCCCGCACAATACTCTGCAATACCCCCGAACAATTTTCAGATATTGGCACTATAGCTTATGGACGCTATAACTTTGACAAAGACCAAATAATATTCACCAATTTGTACTTATTTTTACCAAAGATATGTAGCAGTAAAAATGTTGGCCAAAATTTATGAAGGAAAATTACAAATTTGCTAAATTTTATAACAGAAACAAAAAAAAACATTTTTTTACAGAATTTTCAGTCTTTTTTCTTTTATAGCGCAAAAAATAAAAAGTCCCAACGATGATTAAATACCACCAAAAGAAATCTCCATTTGTAGGAAAAAAAGGACAACAATTTCATAAGGGTACATTGTTCTATGTTTGAGTAATTGTCATTCAAAATGTGAGAGCACCGAAAGCTGAAAATTGGTCTGGTTATTAAGGGGGTTTAAATGCCCAGTGGTCAAGTGGTTAAAGTGATTCTAAAGTCTAGCTGCTTTTTACCTAATGCACAGCCCACCATTAGTTTAAATGGGTTGAGTGTCCACTGCTGATTGCAAAACCTGGCCATTCCAGCAGCAAGAATCTAGATTCTTGTTGCAGGAATCCGGTGGCCACAACAACAAACGGGCCTAACTACACAACCCCCCCCCCCCCATTTTTAAATATTTATCTGTCCTCCTATCACAATCCAGCGTGTAAATATCCCTAAAAAATATATATAAAAAAATTCCTCAGTTTAGGCCGATACGTATTCTTCTACTTATTTTTGGTAAAAAAAATCGCAATAAGCGTTTATTGATTGGTTTGCAAGAACTTGCAAAAGTTATAGCGTTTACAAAACAGGGGATAGTTTTATGGCATTTTTATTAATATTTTTTTTTTACTAGTAATGGCGGCGATCAGCGACTGTGACATTATGGCGGACACATTTTTTGGACCATTTTCACAGCGAAAAGTGCTATAAAAATGCACTGATTATTGAAAATGACAATGGCAGTGAAGGGGTTAACCACTAGGGGGTGCTAAAGGGTTAAGTGTGCCCTAAGGGAGTGATTCTTACTGTAGGGGGGTGTGGCTGGATGTGTGACGTCACTGATCGTCGTTCCCTTATAACAGGGAACAGACGCCTATAACGCGGGACTCGATCGCCGCCGGTGTTTAGCAAATTAGTCATTTTTCTTCATAAATCTTGGCCAAAATTTATACTGCTACATATCTTTGGTAAAAATAAGTACAAATCGGTGTATATTATTTGGTCTTTGTGAAAGTTATAGCGTCCACAAGCTATAGTGCCAATATCTGAAAATGTATCACACCTGATGTACTGACGGCCTATTTCTTGAGACCCTAACATGCCAGAAAAGTACAAGTACTAGTATCGGTATCGGTAACGATACCGAGCATTTGCCTGAGTACTTGTACTTGGGCAAATGCTCCGATGCCTGGGCAGTCAGGGTGATCAGTGCTGTTGAGGAGTTACAAGCACTGATCACCCTGTATAGATTTAAAAGTCTGACAGCCGGTCCTCTCTCTCAAACCCCTCGCCGCGGCATTCAGCGGTGATCGGTGCTTCTCTCCCACACACCATCATCGCTGACTGTCCCCTATCCTCCTCCAGTCCCCATCCGTCCTCCTCCATGCTGCTGTCCCCCTCTCTCCTCTGTGTCCCTCTCCGTGCATCTGTCCCCCTCTCTCTTCCGTGTCCCCCTCTGTGCATCTGTCCCCCTCTCTCCTCCGTGTCCCCCTCCGTGCATCTGTCCCCCTCTCTCCTCCGTGTGCCCCTTTCTCCTCCGTGTCCCCCTCCGTGCATCTGTCCCCTCCGTGCATCTGTTCCCCTCTCTCCACTGTGTCCCCTTCCATGCATCTGTCCCCCTCTCTCCTCCGTGTCCCCCTCCGTGCATCTGTTCCCCTCTCTCCTCCGTGTGCCCCTTTCTCCTCCATGTCCCCCTCCGTGCATCTGTCCCCCTCTCTCCACTGTGTCCCCTTCCATGCATCTGTCCCCCTCTCTCCTCCGTGTCCCACTCCGTCCATCTGTCCCCCTCTCTGCTACCCTCCGTGCTGCTGTCCCCCTCTGTATCTTAGAATGGAGAGCAGAGGTAGGAGCCGGTAAACCCGGCTCCTTTGTTTTCTGAATTGACAGAATCAGTGATCACTGACTCTGTCCATTCACATAACTGAAACATCGTAACCTCCTGTGATTACGATGTCTCAGTTAATAAATGAAGAGGAGCCGCTGTCTTCTCTCCTTTCATTGTTTAGTGCAGCGGAGGCTGCAGAGAAAGGGACTGGGAAATATGTGTCCCTAGTCCCTTTCTCTGTCTGAAAGGGGAGATGTCAGAGGTCTGTTAAGACCCCTGATATCTCACCATAGCCCCCCAACAGGGCTGATAAAAAAAATTGCAATAAATACAAATAAAAAAAATGTAAAAAAGAAGAAAGCATTATAAAAAAAAAAAAAAAAAAAAATTAAATACTGACATGTGCCACTGTGACATGAGATCAAATAAAAGTATCAGTATTCGGTATCGGCGAATACTTGAAAAAGAAATCGGTACTTGTACTCAGTGTTTAACCACTTCAATACTGGCCCATAGTCATTTGACGTCCACAGAGGGGATCTCCCATCCTAGGTGGACGTCATATGACATCCTGGGCTTTGTGCAGTCATATCTGAATGATGCCTGCAGCTAGAGGCATCATTCAGATATCATTCTTTAGTGCCGGCGATTCTGTGCACCATAAGAATGATCATAGCGGCGGTTCCACGGCTTTACATCACCCCCTCCTGCCGCCATACGGTGCTTCTCTGGGCTCTCCTGTGCCATCGGGGGCCCGGAGTAAAAAATCGTCAGGCGCAGACTAGGAAGCATAGAGATAACTGGTGACCAGATAGTCACCAGTCATCTCTATGACCGTCAGAAGCCCGGGCGCGATGTGATGACGTCACGCCCGGGTACCCAGAAGTAAAGAAAGCCCCAAATTTGCAGCTAGTAAGCACAATTAATCATGAGATCGGTGAATTTTTTTTCACGATCTCATGCTTTCCAGCCTGGAGGAGAGATGCAGGTTCTTATTGACCCCGCATCTCTCCATGAAGAGGACCTGTCACACACAGTGTTAAAAAAAAATAAAAAGGTGTAAAAAAATAAATAAATAGGTCAAATTAAAAAAAAAGAATAATAAAAAAAATTATTAAAATGCCCCTGTCGCCCCTGGTAGCTTGCGCGCAGAACCGAAAGCACATGTAAGTCTCACCCACATATGTAAACGCCGTTCAAACCACATATGTGAGGTATCGCCACGTGCGTTAGAGTGCCAGCAGCAATTCTCGCACTAGACACTCCCTGTAAATCTAAACTGGTAGCCTGTAAAAACTTTCAAAGCGCCGCCTATGGAGATTTTTAAGTACTGAAGTTTGGTGCCATTCCATGAGTGTGCGCAATTTTAAAATGTGACATGTTAGGTTTAAAAAATTATTACGCAAATACCGTCCAAGCTAAAATGTTGCAATGACCGTCGTTTTAATTCCCTAGGGTGTCTCCAAAAAAAGATATATAATGTTTGGGGGGTTCTGCATATTTTTCTAGCAAAAGAATAATGATTTGTACATGTAGTAGAGAAGTGCCAGAATAGGCCCGGTATTGAGGTGGGTATAAAAGCCCGGTTGGCTGACTCGACGGTTGGCTAAGTCAACCTTTGAGTTAGCCAACCGTCAGGTTATCCAACTCAACAGTTGCCTAATCTGACGGTTGACTAATCTGACGGTTGGCTAAGTCAACCATCAAGTTAGACAGCCGTCAGGTTAGCTAACTTGACGGTGTGTTAATCTGACAGTTGACTAAGTCAACCGTCAAGTTTGCTAACCATCAGTTTAGCCAACTCGACGGTTGGCTAATATGACGGTTGGCTAAGTGAACCATCGAGTTAGCCAACCATCAGGTTAGCCAACTCGATGGTTGCCTAATCTGACGGTTGGCTAAGCTAGTCGTCGAGTTAGCCAATCGTCGAGTTAGCCAACCTTGTTGTTTTTTTTCTTTTGTTATGGCACTGCACAGATTAGTGAACCATCGAGTTAGCCAACCAACCGACAAAGTCAACCGACAAAATCAACCGTTGAGTTATCTCAAAACTCACACGTGGATTCTCAATATAGTAATCTGACGGTTGGCTAACTCAACAGTTGAGTAATCTGACGGTCGAGCAATCTGACGGTCGAGTAAGACAACCGTCACATTAGGCAACCATCGAGTTGGCTAACCTGACGGTTGGCTAAGTCAAACGTCGAGTTAGTTAACCGTCAGGTTAGCCAACTCGACGGTTATCTAATCTGACGGTTGGCTAAGCTATTCGTCGAGTTAGCCAATCGTCGAGTTAGCCAACCTGTTTTTTTTTTTTTGTTTTTGTTTTTTATGACACTGCACAGATTACCTCAAAACTCACACTTCCTGGATTCTCAATATATCTGACGGTTAGCTAACTCGACGGTTGAGTAATCTGACGGTTGAGTAAGACAACCATCAGATTAGGCTACCATCGAGTTATATAACATCCTGGTGGTATATCTGAATGATGCCTGCAGCTACAGGCATCAATCAGATATTGACGGTTTCAGCCGGCGATCCCCTACCTACACCATAAGAGCGATCATAGCGACTGTTCTGCCGCTTGATCGTTCTTATGGGCAGCGAGAGGGGACGACCCCCCTCCCGCCGCCCTCCGGTGCTTCTACCTCTCAATATAGTTATCTGACGATCGGTGAGTTGGTGACCAGATCCGTGGTCGCCGGTGACCGCCGGTGGTCACCAGATGGTTGCCGGAGTCTCTATGAGGGATGTTTACATTCCTTGTAATAGGAATAAAAGGATTTTTTTTAACCATTTAAGACCCGGACCATTATGCAGCTAAAGGACCAGGCCCCCTTTTTGCGATTCGGCACTGCGGCACTTTAACTGACAATTGCACGGTTGTGCGACGTGGCTCCCAAACAAAATTGACGTCCTTTTTTTCCATAGAAATAGAGCTTTCTTTTGGTGGTATTTGATCACCTCTGCGGTTTTTATTTTTTGTGCTATTAACAAAAATGTCACAAATATTTTTTTTTAAATGTAAAAATTAACAATATTTTTTTTTAACCACTTAACCCCCGGACCATATTGCTGGTCAAAGACCAGAGCACTTTTTGTGATTCGGCACTGCGTCGCTTTAACTGACAATTGCGCGATCGTGCGACGTGGCTCCCAAACAAAATTGGCATCCTTTTTTTCCCACAAATAGAGCTTTCTTTTGGTGGTATTTGATCATCTCTGCGGTTTTTATTTTTTGTGCTATAAACAAAAATTAAGTGACTATTTTGAAAAAAAATCAATATTTTTTACATTTTGCTATAATAAATATCCCCAAAAAAAGATATTAAAAAACATTTTTTTTCCTCAGTTTAGGCCGATACGTATTCTTCTACATATTTTTTGTAAAAAAAAATCGCAATTAGCGTTTATTGATTGGTTTGCGCAAAATTTATAGCGTTTACAAAAAAGGGGGTAGTTTTATGGCATTTTTATTAATATTTTTTTTTTTACTAGTAACGGCGGCGATCAGTGTTTTTTTTCGGTACTGCGATATTATGGCGGACACATTGGACACTTTTGACACATTTTTGGGACCATTGGCATTTTTATAGCGATCAATGCTATAAAAATGCATTGGATTACTATAAAAATGCCATTAGCAGTGAAGGGGTTAACACTAGGGGGCAGGGAAGGGGTTAAGTGTGTTCCTGCTTGTGTTCTAACTGTATGGGGGGGTGGACTCACTATGGGAAATTACTGATCTTCTGTTTATACATTGTATGAACAGAAGATCAGCGTTTCCCCCGCTGACAGGAATGAGAGCTATATGTTTACACACATAGCTCTCGTTCCCCGCTCTGTAACGAACGAGCGCGCGTGCCCGGCGGCGATCGCGCCCGCCGGGCACGCGCGCGGGACTCAGGGGACGAGCGGGGGCGCTAAAGGTAGGATGTAGAGCTACGTGCTCTCGCCCAGCAGTGCCACCGTCCCGCCGTATAACTGCGGTGGGCGGTCGGCAAGCAGTTAAAGTGCTTCTGTCCCCGCATGCAGAAGCGAACACATGGGGAAGTCACGTTTGCTCACGTAGTGTGGTGTCAGATCAGCTTAGCTTCTGAATCTCCTTTCATGGAACTACCGCTCTCTATTACCATCATTACTATATCATTACTATACAACTTATGGACTATTAGCAATTTAAGCTCTGCACATTACCACTATGTTGGTGCGTTTTATATCTGTTTGTATCATTACTTACTCCAGCGCCACTGTTTACCTCTAATTATAGTCTGTTAGACACAGGTGGACAAGTCAGTACGGCGTACGGACCTCCTCTCTTACTTTCCTCTAAGCTTATGGTCACTTGACCCTAAGCTTATATCATAATTGTTCAGCAGACTCTGCTGATTAATTCTATAACTCTGATCAGCGGATCATGTAACCAGTTTCCTATCCATGTACATACAATTTCAACAAGTCCAACAGACCTTATTTTATAGATTAAATGTTTACCAGGGACAATATCAAATACCTTAGCAAAATTTAGATCAACTACTGTATGCCCACTGGACTTCTACAATCCAATTTTTTACTTACTGTCTCATGGAACGATGGCAGGTCGGTCTGAAAAGAATGACTTTTTTTAAATCCATGCTGACTGTCATTTATACTACCTTTATGACGCAACATTTCTGAATAGAGTGCCTTACCATTCCCTCATACCATACATACTACTGATGTTAGGCTGACTGGTCTGTAGTTTTCTGGTATTATTATTTTTATTATACAGGATTTATATAGCGCAGCAACAAAATGAAGGCAGACATTACAGTTGCATTACAATTTGGTATTAGAGGAATTAGAGCTTACAATCTAAAAGGGAGGGTCAATTGATACAAAAGGTAATTGTTGTGGGGATGAGCTGATGGAGAAAGCCGTGTATTAGTTAGAAGCAGGATGGGCTTCTTTAAAGAGAAGAGTTTTCAGGGATCGTCTGAAGATGAATAGCTTAGGGGACAATCAAACAGATTGGGGTAGAGAGTTCTAAAGGATGGGAGAAGCTCTGGAGAGATCCTGGAGGCCAGTATGGGAGGAGGTGACAAGGGAGAAAGAGAGCAGGAGGTCTTGGGAAGGCTAGGTTAGTAATGTGAAAAATGAAAAGAAATAGAGTGCGCTATTGAGTGGACTAAGTAAATCACTGTCTATAGTGAAAATTAAGATAAAGTACAATGTGAGTGTACTTCGTGTGCAACATGAACCTGGTATGGTGGTAGATAAATACAACAAAAAATTCATGAAAAATAAATCCTAAATTAAGTGGTAAAAATTGGAATAATCACCAGCCGATTTATACAATTATGGCAAAAAATCTTAATGTATTACATTGAATGATCACCATGCAGAAGATTGCTCACTCTTGGTGAGGTATAAAATACAATTGGAAATACAGTGCAATATAAGTCTCTATGAAAGCCACAACTATTTGTCAGTGGAAAATTGTTGAAAGCTGACTCATGGATGTGTCTGAATTCCTCCACCATTGAAATAAGGACTCCACCCAAGGTGCTGGGGAGATGCTAAACGCTTACCACAAGGAGAGACCTCTTAATTAAAAGTAGGTCAGGAAAGCAGGACAGGATGAGTGCCTGTTACACTGGGGGCGTAGTTGGATCTTGATGGGAACCATATTATTGACCGTGGAGCTCACAGAGTAATGGAGGCAGATAGGAAAAAATCATAGTGCATTACCTTTATTAAAACATTAAAAATCGCACATACAGCCAAATGGCCTCTTACTATGGCAGGTGCCTGCCTGGCACTGGGACTGTAGCGTAGCGGATACTCTCCGGAGGAAGGATCTCGCCAGGTCACTTGGTGCGGTTAGTAATGTAGCTGGTAGCAGAGTTATGGATGGCATTGTAAATTATTGTTAGTGCGGTACTTTCAATTGTATTTTTTGGGTGAGTGAATGAGGGATTGGCAGAGAGGGGTGGAGGACACTGAATGGTTGGTAAGGTAGATGAGTCTTGCAGTGGTATTTATTATAGACAGAAGGGGGGTTAGTCTATGTAAAGGTAATCTATTGAGGTGGGAGTTACAGTAGTCGAGGCGAGAGATAACCAGGGCGTGAATTAGAAGCTTGATGGTGTCATTAGTTAAAAAGGGGCATATTCTGGAAATGTTGCAGAGGCTAAGGCGGCATGATTTAGACAGGGAATGAATGTTTTCCTGAAAAGACAGTTCAGAGTCTAAGGTTACCCCTAGCACCCTGGCATGTGGGACAGACTGATAGATGTGCCATTGATCTTGACAGAGAAGTCAGCACATGGGGGAAAAAATATTAAGAACTCTATTTAAGATGTTAGATTCAGTTTGAGGAAGTGGTGTGACATCCAGGCTGATATGTCTGTTAGTAAATCAGTGATGCATGAGGAGACTGAGGGGGTGAGCTGAGAGGCAGAGAGAAAGATTTGGGTGTCATCGGCACATAGATAGTATAATCTCCTTGTCAAGATATCTTTATTGAAGTGATAAGGGAATGTACAATTCAACAGAATAAAATAAGTTAAATACAGATATGGAATAACTTCATGGTTCATATAAGTGGTAAGTTCACAACAGGTGAATCTGGTGGCTTCAATGGACATGTTAATAGTACAGATAAGGTTATAACTAAGAGACCATATTTCTGAAGTTTGTTTTAAGATGCTTTGTTTCTTCCAACTAGCCCATATGGTTTGAGGGCTATGGTGTAGGTAAGAGTCCAAATGCATTAACGTAAGAGTTTCAACCAAATTCAGCCTTATAACAATGTTAAGAACTGGTATAACATCGAAGATCAGGGTTAGAGCCCAAAGCGGGGGGGAGAAGGGTGGGGAGGAAAGCGGGGGGAGAAGGGTGGGGAGGGAAGCGGGGAGGGGAGAAGAAAGGGGTGTCTGCAGGAGTGGTCCGGATTTAGCTGTCAATATCAAGATATACGATAAGCGGGAGACTGTTTAAACAGGCTGGGCTACCATGGTAGTATCACAACATAATTGATAACATTGGGTACTGCATATTCATACCACAGTTTCCAGGTTCTTTCAAATCCGGCGGTCGTGTCCATGTCGATTGCCATCATTTTGGCATGAGTCATAGCTAGGTTCATTCTGTTCTTTACTTCGTTAATTGATAAGTTAGGGGTTTTCCATGCTTTTGCCAATGTTTGTTTCGCAGCTGTAAAGAGCTATGTAATTAGTTTAAATTGTTTATGTGGAACATTTTCGGGTTTGAGGTTTAATAATGCGATTTTGTGGTCCAGTGGGATCCCCTTACCCGTGAGTTGACTGCTTATTGTGAAAATTTCTGACCAGAATGACTGTGCTTTAGGGCACGACCACCAGACATGAAAGAATGTTCCTGGAGATGAGCATCCCCTGAAACAATGTTCAGGGTAGTTTGGCACAAATTTTGCGATCCTAGTAGGAACTAGGTACCATCTAGTAAGTACTTTGTAGTTAGTTTCACAAGCTAATACATTTATTGAAGCAGATTTGGTGTTGGTCCATATTTGATTCCAGTCTTCTGGATCTAGTTCAATATCCAGGTCTAGCTCCCATTTGTTTACATAGGGGAGTTTCCCCGTTATAGAGTTGGTCAACAACTGGGAGTATATTGTTGAGATCAAACCTCTAGAGGGAGGGGTGCTTTTGCAGAGCTTTTCAAAGGCGGATAGTCGGGAAGGCCTGGGGATGGAGTCTGCAAAGGGTTTGAAAAAGTTTTTAATTTGGAGGTATCTAAATATTTCAGATTGTGGAATGTTATAGATTTCGCAGATATCCGGATGGGACCTAAATGTAGAGGAATCCAAGAATTTATACAGGCATGTACAATCCTTTCTCACCCATTCTTTAAAGGTGTTGGGGTAAATCCAGGCTGGGTAGAACAATGGATTTTTATAGAATGATAAGAGTGGAACATAGGAGGATAAAAGGGAGTTCTTTATCTTCAAATTGTCCCATAGGGACAGGGAGTGATTAATAATGGGGTTATGGATATGTTTGCGTGATTTGGATGGGATCCGCATAATGTTGGAAATCGGGATGGGGTCGCAGTCCACCGCTTCAATCGAAACCCAGAGGGGAGGTTCCTTTGTTGTGTGGTACTTTACTAACGTGGCTAATTGTACAGCTCTATAATAGTTCAAAAATTGGGTAGTCCCAGTCCTCCATTAACTTTGGGGAGATGCAAGATTTGATGTTTTAGTCTTGGTTTGGAGGGGCCCCACACAAAGTTGGAAACTCTTTTTTGTACAATTCTTAAGTAGTATGCTGGAATTGGGGCTGGGAGAACTCTAAAGAGGTAAAGGAGTTTAGGCAGAATTGACATCTTGATTGCATTAATTCTTCCAAGCCAAGATAAAGGTAAGTGAGACCAGGAATTTAGAAGATTCGATATCTCTTTTAGAAGAGTGAGGTAGTTGGCTGTAAATATCACAGAAAAAGAAGCAGTAAGGCTGATTCCTAGGTATGGAATGTGTTTGTCTGACCATTGAAAGGGTAGACCAGATTTAGCTGCATTAAGTTCTGTAGCTGAAAGTGATATATTAAGAGCCAAGCTCTTTTTAGGGTTTATAACTAGTCCTGAGAATGACGCGTAGTGTTTTTGTAGGGACATTAGGTTTGTGCCTGTTACCTGAGAGGTCGCGAGAAAAAGGAGGATATCATCGGCGAACATACATAGTTTATGTTTATGACCACCTACCTCTATGCCTAAGATCTTGGGGTCCGACCTAATCTTATGTGCAAGTGGTTCTATGAGGAGGGCGAACAAAAGAGGGGAAAGCGGGCATCCCTGTCTTGTGCCTCTGCCAATGGAAAAGGGGTCCGATATGTAACCTGCGTATTAACGCATGCCTTCGGATTGTTGTACAACTCCATTATCCATGTCAAGAAGTTGGGTCCAAAGCCCCATTTTTGTAATGCATATCTTAGGTAAGACCAGGATATGGAGTCGAATGCTTGCTTTATGTCCAATGACAGAAAGCACACTGGGATGCCCCTTTTCTTAGCAATATGAGCTAGCAAGTACGCCCTCCTGATACTATCACCCGCCTGCCGATTGTATAAAGCCAACCTGGTCACAATGGACCAGGGAGCCTATTATTCCGTTCAGGCGTGCTGCCAGGATCTTACCAAGAAGTTTGATGTTCGTATTCAGCATCGAAATGGGACGAAAGTTTTCGCACGAGGTGTTATCGGTTTGTGGTTTTGGTATCATACAGATTGTGGCCATGAGTGATTCCTGTCGGAAGGATTTTTGGTTTAATAAGTCATTGAAGGCCTTAGCTAGCCTTGGTGAGAGGAGTTCAGTGAATGTTTTGTAGTATTTAGCTGTGAATCCGTCGGGTCCAGGTCTTTTATTTAGTTTAAGGTCTTTTATCGCGTTGCTTACTTCGTTATGTGATACAGGTGATTCTAATTGCAATCTTTGGGAGTCCGACATTTGGGGTAGATGGAGATGCGAATAAAAGGAGTCAGCCTCCTTTTCATTGAATACGTTTGTATCCGAATACAGTTTTTTCAGGTGGGAGCTAAATTTTTGTACGATTTTAAGGGGGTTGCTAGAGATGATGTTGTTATCCAATTTCAGTTTTATGGGGGTGTAGGATTTTTTAAAGAAGCCTAATGATCTTGCTAAATAAGCCCCCGGCTTGTTGGCTAATTTGTAAAAGGTGTGTTTGGACCTATTCAAACTTTTGTTGGCTGATTCTGTAAGGAAAAGGTCATACTCTAAGCAAGCTTTATCGAGGCGGTCCTTAGTTCTGGGTGAATAATTGTCTTGGAAGTCTAAAAATGCTAGATTAAATTATTTTTCCAATTTTAACACCATTTGTTTCCTTTGTTTTTTGAGGATCCTTAATTGTCTCTGAAAAGTCCCTCTTAGGACTGGCTTGTGGGCTTCCCAGAGTGTGAGGGCGGATATTTCAGGGCTCTCATTGTGGGTTAGATAGTCTCTTAAGGATTGTTCTATTTCTAGACAGTGAGCGGGGTGGTTAAGTAATATCTCAGGCATGTACCAGGACCGGTCATGATTTTTTGGAATGGTTGAAGCTATAGTTGTAAGAACTGCGTTGTGGTCTGACCACGGAATGGGGACTATATCGGAGTGGAGGACTTCAGGCAGCATTCCGGTTGTTAGGAATATGTGATCAATTCTACTAAATGATTGGTGCGGATTTGAAAAGTAGGTGAAGTTGCGTTTTGTTGGGTTCATCTCCCTCCATGAATCTACCAGGTTGTATTTTGAGAGGAGATTAGGAAGATTCCATTTAGGATGGTGTTTGTGATGAATATAGGGGGACTTGTCTAGGAAAGGGAGAAGGACCTGGTTTGAGTCTCTGCAAATCAGAAGGGAGCCCAGTTTATGAGTATTTATGGTTTGAAAAAGGTGGGACATGAAGGGCATAGGATTGAGGTTTGGGGCATAGTATGAGACAATCATAATTGCCGTGTCTAAAATATAGCCCGTTAAGATCAGGTATCTCCCCTCTGGGTCTCTGATTTCTGTGTTTAGTGTGAAAGGGGTCGAGCGGTGGATGGCTATGAGAGTGCCTCTTTTCTTTTCTGTGGCGGATGCAGTGTAAACTTGTGGATAAGCTGTGTGAAAGTACTTAGGGGTTGTGCTTGGGGTGAAATGAGTTTCCTGAAGGCAGACTATGTGGGCCTTTTTTGACTGGAAGAGCCTAAAAGCTTTTGATCGCTTCTGTGGTACATTCAAGCCTTGAACATTAAGTGACAATAAGTTCAGTGGTGCCATGGTAGCCAAACCAACAAGTCAATCTTACCGTGCTTCCGGGTGTAGCAATTACCCGGACCACTCCATGCAGACTGGATAGGGAGTAGGGCAGGGAAGGAGGTTTCAGGGGAAAAATAAAAGACAACAAAGATTAGTGCAACAACAGTTAACAAATTGTAACAAACGTATTTGGCGTAAGTCCGTGGTTGGGGAAAAAGATCCCCACCAGGGAAAAGGGGGTCTCCGTCAGATCCCCACATATTAAGTTGGGGGTCTGAGTTAGACCAAATGGGGCACATGTTTTTCCAAGGGTCAGAGTGCCGCATTCCGTAATGTACCAAAAGGGGAGAGGAGAGCAATTTTATGATATGAGGGGATGCGCTCAGATATGTGGAATATTAGAATATTAGCTGAGCAAGGGAGGGAGAACCCTGTCGTCCCTGAGGTGAGTGGTACTGCCTAGTGGGGTATAGGGGGTCTTGGGACAGGCGGGAGCGCCCAGGAGATATACCGGGAGGGTAGTTTGGGAGTGGGAGTAGAGTGAGGTCTGGATCATTAAGGGTATATTAGAACAATAGGATTGAGTCTATGTGGTTGTCATCTATTGCAATGGCCAGAATGATTTGAGGGGGAGGGGATGCAGTAGGCATCCGTTCGCTTAAAAAGAGTGGATTTAACAGTTAAAGGAAGGTGGACATGAATTTGTGCCGGGTAGGAGGGATTGGCGTGATAAACTATTTTTGCATTCTCTGGAATTTACCATAGTTTCAGAGTACAGAGCCATGGATGCGGTTCCAGAAAAGAGGGAAGGGTATAATTAAGTAGGCTACTATGGGGAATGTGGGATGAAAGGGAAGGGTGGTGTTTACAGTATTATTACCTAGTGAATGGAATTGGGGTCATCACCAGAAGAAGGGAGAACACCTTAAGGGTGGTACAAGCAGCTCAGATACAAGTGACCAGAGGTCCAACCTAGAGAGAAAGGGAAAAATGGTTAATAATATAAAATGATCAGTCCATTGAGTCTTCTCATTCGGGAGGTTGTGACACGAATCTGCCTCGCTTGCTTGACTGACGGAAGTCTTCATTTTGCTCCTGCTGCGTAGCATGGTTGTTGGCTGAGGATGATGGCGATCTTCTGCGGGTGGATGATGTAGCAGAGGGTTGCTCAATTAATTTGAAATCCACAAGGGCTTGGTGCAACTGGTGAGGAGACCTGCAGACTATCTTTGTCCCTTGCAGTGTAAAACGGAGGGAAAAAGGGAAACCCCATTGGTATTTAATGTTACGTTGCTGTAACTCAATCAGGAGGGGTTTCATGGCTCTTCTCTTGTTAATTGTCAGTTGTGAGATGTCCGCAAAAATTTGGTAGTTGTAGTTTTGGAAAGTCAAGGTGTTTTTCTCTCTTGCTGCCTGCAGTATTTGCTCTTTGGACCTATAGTAATGAAATTTGGTTATTATGTCCCTGGGGAGACCGTCAGTCTTTTTAGGGTGAGAGCCTTGTGAATCCTGTCCATTTCTAGGCGCTCTACAGGAATGCCTGGGAACACTTCCTGGCATAGGGCAAGAATGGTGGATTGAAGGTCTACTACAGACTCTGGTATGCCCCTAAATCTAAGGTTTGACCTCTTTGCTCTATTCTCAAAGTCCTCCAGTCTATTTTGAAAAAATAAGTTTTCTTCCTTAAGGGCATCTACGTCAGACATGCATTCCTGAGTGAAGACTTCTATTTCATCCACCTTGGTTTCCAGGGCATCTGTGTGGTTCCCTACCTCCCTTATTTCTCTTGTGAGACTTGAGGTGATTTGTTCAGATGTCTGCTTAAGTGCTCTGTGGAGCATCTTTTCAAATTGTTTGAGCAGCCCTGAGGGAATTTCCTTGACATCTTTATTCAACTGTGGTGACACGCCTGAGTCTCCCTCACTATCTGAAGTAATATTAGCCAGGGAAGCCATTGGATTAATAGTTTTGGCAGTTTTAGCTGCCGCTTGCTTTTCTGTTTCCCCGAGGGGAGCTGTTCTGAGGCGAGCGGTGCCTTCTTTATGGCTCCTTTGCTCAGCTGAGCACCGCTTGGGGGATTCGGTTTTGCTCTGTTTCTGGCACCTCCTAGCACCATTCTTTCTCCCAAATGTCCCCCTCACCTTCCTGCAGCTTGTGGTCTGTTTGTGAGGTAGTTTAACCAGGTGTCATACCGGGTTATCTGCAGCTTTCTTCCCCGAGTCACGGAGCTCTAGGCAGGCATGTCTGCTCCGCTAGAGCCCACGCATGCGCCCCCAGATAGTATAATCTTTTTTGTAACCACATGTTCTATGCCAATCAATGCTTGTTAGTGGAAAAATGTACTGTGTAGTTATAGGTTTGTACACCTAGATCCAAACTTCTAGCAAAACATTAGTCATGATCCAAGTATACTAACACAGTAATGCAAACTGTCTCTTTTAGCCACTTTCCCATTATCTTGTTAGTTTGATACTACGGTAGATTGATGTAATAGGGGAATGACACAAGACAGGAGTTCTAGGGGTCCTTGAGTTTAGAACCTGGGTCCCTCTTTCCAATATGCCATTATTAGCTCATGGTTGTGATAAGTGGCCTTTTTGGCTAAAAACACATTGTGAGACAGGTTAGGCAGGGCAGACTCTTAGGCATACTAGTGTGATCCTCTATGCCCTCACCCTGGTCATGTCCATTTCCTTGTTTTCACATTGCCTTTTTTCCATCCAGCTCCAGATGACGTCAGAGAGACAAAGCGTGTAGGGCGGAGTCAACGTGCATCCTTGCATCTCTTTTGGGCAGCGGCATTAGTTTCAGCAATACATGCTTTTTATGCTTTTGCAATATGTGAGTACATTTCCACATTATTATTTAATAAATAGTCTATCAGTATTACACTATTGGGGTCCATATCTCCTTTACATGGTAATCAATTGGAGTACCACCAAGTGGCACACAGTGCTACACAGTACTACACAGTGGCATATACTGTGAATGCTACATACCCCAAGCGGGAAGGCAAATTTCCGTTGAGTGTGTGCACATTAGGAGCACGGATAAGCCACACTTGCTGTGATCACTTTGTGAAGAGCGAAAACAAACCGTGATTACTTTTCACCAGCACAAGCACTTTCTTGAACTGTTTTGAATGCTCTATTTATTGAATTTATTTCATCCAGAGATCATTTACATTAGAGCAGGGCCGATCCTAGAGTCACAGGCACCTGGGTGCAGAAATATTGCTGGTGCCCCCACATGGGCATCATAATTTTACTAACTCCTCCCCTTTACAAATGTTTCTATGGCAATGACTCAACCACAGAGATGCTTCCCCACAAAGTCTTCATTAACCTGGGATCCTTACATGATCTCTTAACATTAAACAAAATACAGGAAGAGAAGCAGAGTACTTTATTGGGACCTGGAGGGGGGCCTCTCTGATGGACACAGAGAGTGCTTCTGTTAGAGAGTCGGATAGATGTTCGGCGCCCCCACCTCTGCAGGCGCCTGGGTGCAATGCACCCTGTGCACCCTGCCTAGAATCGGCCCTGCATTAGAGATCTAATTATTTTTCTCCTTCATTCATTTACTCCACCTAGGTGGTAGTAATCTGTAGAGGCAGCAGTTCTTTTGATTTACCATATTATATATTTTTTTCCCTGCTGGTATTTTTCTCCTTTGCGCGGAATCATACACACCCTTTATCATTTGGGCATTGGTGCCTTCAGATATTCTGATGTAGGGTGGTCCCTACTACATCTTTTTATCAGTTGGACAACTTGGTGGCTGTTGAAGTTGGACTGCTTTTGAATGTCCCAGCTGGTTTAAAATTCCTGAAATCCTTTGCCACTCAAAGGATGATAAGGAAAATAATATTTTTGTACTTGACATAAATGCCAGCCCTCTGTGATGTATTTGGTCCTATGGGTTGAAGAGCGGTTATACTGGAGCTGGCTTACAGCATTTTTCTATTTGCCAGTGTACCAACCCACTGTGGCAGCAGTATACGTTAAATGTTTTTTAGAATTCATTTGCCCATCAATGGACTTCAAGGTATACAAAAATCTTATGGTAACTATAAAAATTTGATTTTCATTGCATATACTTGTTTCTAAAGCAGTACCTCTTGTTTGCATATATTGACTAAGGTAATACTAATCCTTTCAAATATATTTATAGATAGATAATCTATTATTTGCATTGGAAGAAAGCTGAAGAAGATGCTTTTCTCACAATGCCGTCATTTTTTTTTCTCAATGTTGCTAGATTTTTATATTTTGGACATAAATAAAATGGAGTAGACTTTAGTTACAAATAAGGGCAAATGCAATTATAACGGCTAATGCTTAAAAAGATATCTCCAGTTTCTTTCTATTTTCATATTTTAATTCTATTATGTTATATTATTATTTCTATGTTTAAATGTCCTATAATAGCATTGCTCTTGCTTTATGTATTTACACACATCACACTTCTCTGTTGAAGTGGCTGTAATGGAAAACTATATGTTGAAACATGTTTCTTCAATGTTTGTCTTCTGTCAGTGGCTGCGTTGTGAAGTAGTTACATCAGTGCTTACATTTATTAGCAAACACTTACTTGCTTGTTAATGTCTGCTCTGCCGTTGCCTCTTCACGCATTCCACTGAATAGTCTGTTTTGCCCACCAAACACCTTCCCGCGTTATAACCTTAACATTGAACAAGTTAAAACTTTATGTATAGCCAACATAATTTCATTTTTATTTTGTATAGAGTAGAAAAGGATTACAAACCCTGCCAAGTTTATACGCTGTCTATGTCTCCACTGAGAAAAGTCACCCTTTATCTGTTTGCAAAACAGAAAGTGATGGCAAATACAAAATGATATACTTGTCACCAGAAAAAGAGGTGAGGATGTACAATATCTCTTAATGAGAACACCTGTTCTGGTGACAACTGTCTAGAAAGAAACAAGCTCGCCGTGATCTATCATTTAGTAGCAGTAGAGTTTGTAAAAAAAAATTCATAACTTTTAAAGGAGTACACAGTACTGCTCTGCAACTCCATGTGTAAGCATAAGGCATGCTCAAAGCATGTTATTATAAATTATATACGTATGTTTAATGTTGCCCTTTAAACCATATTAAAAGACACTCACAACTTTATTTTTTATATATATTGTATTGGTGTATGACCCCATGGCAGTGCCTGGCTACCTATGCCCTTATATAACAAAACCCTGTAAGCTGGTCTTAAAGAAGGCCATAAAGAAAAAAAAAGTGCAGCTCCTATAGACCTCATTAGTGTTCAGCACTATGTTTGGGTTTAGCAGATTTTTAGCAGCTCTTACAAGTTATCAGGCACATTTTAAATCAGAACCAATAGGACAGTTAATAATCATAATCATAGGCATGTGCACAGGATGTGCCAAGTGTGCCTGGGTACACCCCAATCATCTTGCGTGTGTTAGTTTCCCGGTATCTGACAGGGATGCTGTGACCTGCGGCATCCAAGCAGTGAGTAACCCCCCCCCCCCTCCGCTGCCTATGAGACAGTATCACATTGAGCAGATCATGAGGTGTGTAAGATCCACTAAGAGTGTGAAACTGTCATGTAATGTAACCGCATGCAGGGAGATAGAGGAGCTGTCAAAATTCAGCCATTGTGTAGGGGATGGGCAGGGCCAAACGACTATCAAACATCAGCCAGTAGGGTGGGGTCTGGGTGGGCAGCTAGGTGTATGTGGATCTGCTCCCTTTCTTAAGCCTTTTGATTGGACTAATCATTAGCTGGTGTTTAGATAGCTGTTCAGTCCCACCCATTCCGGACATCAACGCTGAGTTGTGACAGCTCTTTTCTCTCCCTGCATGCAGTTACATTACATGAAAGTTTCACACTCTAAGTGGCTCTTACAAGCCTCATGATCTGCTCGATGTGAAACTCCCCCTCTCCCCCAGTCAGTACCAATCAGTGCCACCTGCCAGTGCCAATCAGTGCCACCTGCCAGTGACACTTGTCAGTGCCAATCCATGCTTCCAATCAATGCCAATCAGTATCACCTGCCAGTGCCAATCAGTGCCACCTGCCAGTGACACTTGTCAGTGCCAATCCATGCTTCCAATCAATGCCAATCAGTGTCACCTGCCAGTGCCAATCAGTGCCACATGTCAATGCCAATATGTGCTTCCAATGCGTGCCAATCTTTGCCTCCAATCAGTGCCACCTGTCAGTGCCAATCAGTGGCAACCAGTGACACCTGTCAGTGAATTGAGCAGACTCATGTAATATACAGAAATTAAATAAATCATCCTACATTAGTTGTGCCTGTTTATCTGTTGCCTTCTTTTCTCAACAGCCTCCTAAAGCACACATTTTACAAAACATCTCTAAACTCCAAAAGCGGGGGGGGGGGGATTTGATGTTACACACCGCACAGCTCATAGAGGAACCCTGAGTGTAATCTGAGACCTGAGTGGAGCAATCTTTTAAGGAAACATGCACAACGGAGGCCTTCAATAACAGGTTGTGTTCTGGACCAACCATCCACCAATGGTTCTTTGGAGTCAGCACAGCATGTCAGAAATGACTTGTGCAGATAGCAGAGGAACAAGGCAGCAGACAGAAATCACAATTTCAAATGAGGCAAGGACATACTGCAGAAGAATATGCTTTGTTTGTTTTTCATGTCAGAGGTTTACAAGTCCAACCACTTTAACTTCTCCAGCTGCAACAGCCAGTTAGGCTCCTCCTAGCCCCAGATTGTCAAGAGTGGGCTTAGTCAAGGCATTTTCCCAGCGATACAGATTCCAGAATTCTGTTTTTTCTAAAAGATATATTCTACATACACAAACTAGAAACAAAATGCTCAGCATGCAGATATCACATAAATGGCATTGTAAATGTAAATGCTATTTTCTTCTGGCTTCTCTCCAAATATCACTCCTCCTAAACCATTTAGTATAGATTTTCAATAAAACATGTTATACAAAGCAAAAATACAGTTCTTTTTATTTCTCACGATACCATTTACCAAGCTAATATAAGTCTGAAATTTGTTTTCACTGTAAGCTTTTATAGGAACATTCCCAAAATGTTGGTGGATAATGGTGTTAGCAGCAGCCAAAGGCTGGTTTCATGCTAACCACATTTTATGCATCTTATTAGCAATATCTTAATGTTAGATCACTAGGTATTGTATGTGTCCAGATTGAATTTAAATCAACGTAGTTAAAACAGTACCCACTATAAACAGATGTGCTCATTGTCCATTGTCTAATAAATTATCGTCTGGATCTAAGTGTAATGTATCTTCCTTGCAAACTGAATCGTCTGTCACATTGACCTAAAGTGCTGATTTTTTTTTTCTTTATTGGATGACCATGGCTGTTTTTGTAAGACGGAAACCAAATACAATCCTTTTTATAGGGTGCACAAGAGATGGTATTGCCAAGGAACAAAACAGCCATCAGACATTTCCTACTCGGTATAAAAAAAACTGGTGCTAATTAATCTCTTGCAAAGGTGCACTTCTTTGCTTAGTTTAGCATTTTATGTCTCCTCTGTTTTATTGGTCTATTTTGCTTAACCACTTAAGACCCGGACCTTTAGGCAGCTAAAGGACCCGGCCAGGTTTTGCAATTTAGCACTGCGTCGCTTTAACAGACAATTGCGACATGGCTCCCAAACAAAATTGGTGTCCTTATTTTCCCACAAATAGAGCTTTCTTTTGGTGGTATTTGATCACCTCTGCGGTTTTTATTTTTTGCTCTATAAACAAAAATAGAGCGACAATATTGAAAAAAATTCAATATTTTTTACTTTTTGCTATAATAAATTTCCCAATTTAAAAAAAAAATATATATATATATATATTTTTCTCAGTTTAGGCCGATACGTATTCTTCTACATATTTTTGGTAAAAAAAAAAAATCGCAATAAGCGACTGGTTTGCGGAAAAGTTATAGCGCCTACGAAATAGGGGGCAGAATTATGATTTTTTTTTTTATTATTACTTTTTTTTTACTAGTAAGGGTGGCGATCTGCGATTTTTATTGGGACTGCGACATTATGGCGGACACATCAGACACTTTTGACACATTTTTGGGACCATTCACATTTATACACCGAACAGTGCTATAAATTTGCACTAATTACTGTATAAATGTGACTGGCAGGGAAGGGTTTAACACTAGGGGGCGAGGAAGGGGTTAAATGTGTACCCTGCATAGTGTTTCTAACTCTGGGGGAAGGGGACGGACTGGGGGAGGTGACCGATCTGTGTCCTTATGTACAAGGGACACAGCATCGATCTCCTCTCCACACAGATCCATGTCCTTGTCTGTGTAGCGGCCGATCGCGGGTGCCTGGTGAACATCGCAGCCGCTAGGCACGCGCATCGGCACTCCAGTGATGCGATGGGCGCGCCGGTGCACGCGCGCCGGTGCACGCGCGCCCCCCAGTGGCCAGAGGAGCTGAGGACATCTATAGACGTTCTCCCGGCAATTGAGAGCCACCTTGTGGCCGTCTTTTGGCAATAGGGAGGATACCAAGTGGTTAAGGAATCCCTGTCCTCATCGAAAGATTTCCCCTCCATGGCTGCATTCACACCTTCGTGATGTGAAACTGTCATAGTCTGGATTTGAACACAGAACCTTTGCTGTATCAGGCAATGGGGTTGATTTACTAAGACTGAAGAGTGCAAAATGTGGTGCAGCTCTGGATAGAAACCAATCAGCTTCCAGTTTTTTTTTTTTGTTAAAGCTTAATTGAACAAGCTGATGTTAGAAGCTGATTGGCTATCATGCACACCTGCACCAGGTTTTGCACTCTTTCGTCTTAGTAAATCAACCCTTATGTCTCATCTTGCTGAGCTACCTGAAGTGCTGGACAGTTCTCTGGACAATTCCTTGAATAACCCTGTCTTGAACTTAGTTCGTCTTGAACCCTGAATTCTTTGCTCTCTTCATAATCTTCCTGATATAAGCCGTGTCTCTGCACTTCCACTTTGCCAGAATATTGTGCTCTCTCCAGCCAGTATCTCGCTCCTGTCTTCTCTGCTGCTTTCCATATTTTGCTACCACTTGTTATCGACCCCTGGCTTGTTCCTTGACTACGTTTCTGCCTGATCTCAACCTACAACTACTCATTACTGACCTTCTAGCTTGTTTACTGTCTACACTTTTGTTTGATCCCTAACGGCCTATCTACTACTAAACCCCGGCTTGCTCACCCTCCTAGGACCGTGAACTGATACTAACACGTCCATCTGCACCATCAGGAGCTCTGGTAAACACTGGTTCCCATTTATTTTTGGTTGTTTGTTTGTTGCACACCAGCATAGGGCAGCCCATTCACATAAATAGGGCTGCCCTACACGCGACAAACATGCCAAAATAGCTCTTGCACCTTTATTTTGGTAGTGAATCGATTGCATTTTTGCAAGGCACTTTTTTGTGTGATTTTCACTCAACAAAATGCACAACTGCTAGCTGTGTTTGGTGTACCATTAAGAAATAATAGCACCTCGATTTCAATGCTAATTTTTGCACTTTTTTACACGTTTCCATGAACGTGGGCAGAAATTTGTATTTCTGCCCACGTTCCAAGAATGCGAAAATGTGAATGCAACCTTACTCTTCTAGGGACACCCCAAAATTTTAGATTTTCATTATCACTTTTGATAATATATAGGTCAAATGGAGAGTGTGAATCTCCCTAACTGGACCACAAACCACAACAAAACCCGACAGGTGTTCTATTCCCTTTCCACTCTATCCAAAAAATACAAAAAAGAAAAGGTTTCCTTTTAGATGTACTTTAACCACTTAAGACCCGGACACTTACGCTGCTAAATGACCCAAGGTGTTTTTACAATTCGGCGCTGCGTCGCTTTAACAGACAATTGCGCGGTCGTGCGACGTGGCTCCCAAACAAAATTTGCGTCCTTTTCTTCCCACAAATAGAGCTTTCTTTCGGTGGTATTTGATCGCCTCTGCGATTTTTATTTTTTGCGCTATAAACTAAAATAGAGCGACAATTTTGAAAAAAAATCACTATTTTTTTACTATTTGTTATAAAAAAAATCAAATAAACTAAATTTTAGTAAAACATTTAGGCCAAAATTTATTTAGCCACATGTCTTTAGTAAAAAAAAAAAATCGTAATAAAAAAAATAGCTACCTAGCGGGAACAGCGACACTAATACAGCGATCAGAAAAATAATCGCTTAGTGACGCTGGCAATAGGGAGTGAAAGGGTTAACTAGGGCGGTGATCAGGGGGTTAAAACTTTATTAGGGGGGGTGGGGGGGCTATCCTGAACCTAACAGTAACTGTTTTTACACTGCCTGTCACACTGACACTAAATGCAGTGATTAGATCACTGCATTCAGTGACACTGTGACAGGGGGGTGGGGGGGGCGATCACAAGGGGTTAATATGCCTATGTGAGTGTGTGTCAGTGTTGTGTTGGTGCACACTTACTGTGGATGTCTTCTCTCATCAGCAGCGCTGGGAAACAGCGCTGCGATGAAAGAATACATAATTTCCTCCTTCCTGTGTAAACACAGGAGGAGGAAGTGACAGGCTGGGAGCGCGCTCCCATTGGCTGGGAGCGATCGCGGGGGGGGCGGAAAACACGGACATCCGCCCGCTCGTCGGCGATCGCTCCCAGAGCCAGGGGGACCGCCGCACGCCGCGGAGGGGGTCCCGGTGGGACCCCCGAACCGCACTAAGGCGAGGACGTAAATTTACGCCCTTGTGCCTGTACGAGCCATGTTGTGGACGTACATAGGCGTGCGGGGGTCCTTAACTGGTTAAAACTGAACTTTGGGTGCTAAAATTTCATACTCCTTAATGACCTCAAAGGACATAAATCCATTTTGTGTGTACCAAATGTCTTTGGAAACCAAGGTAATACCTTGAAGTAGCTGTGACACCATCACTGTGCTGTAAATAGTCTGTATAGAGGAATAAACAGGCTCCATCCACCACAGGCTCTCCTGCAGAAAGCAACAGGAGGGGTGTATACAAGACCAGGCACACTGCTCAAGGAGAGAATGCAGTAATGGCTGGAATTACAAGCCCCTGTACAGAGGCAAAGTTTACCTCTGCATTACTGCACAGATCTGGAAATAATACACAAAATACTCCAAGATTCAAATATAGTTGGCCATAGGCGGAACACATTTTGGCCAATTTAGCAAGGACGGGCCAAATTTAGATCAGTGTGTGGACATTCCAGTTCTGCAAAACTTGATTGATTGAATTTTGCCAAATGGAGGAGTTGAAGAACTTTTGTTGACCCATGGCTGCAGTGGCTGATTGGTGTATTCTGACAGAGCTGGGTCTTAGGCCGCGTACATACGATCGGTCCAAACCGATGAAAATGGACTTAAGTCCATTTTCATCGGTCCAAACCGACCATGTGTTCGACCCATCGGTCCGTCATCCTTCGGACCAAAGTTTGAAAACGTGCTTTAAAATCGGACTGATGGACGCCTGTCCATCGGTCCAAACCGATGGTTAGTATGCAAAAGCATCGGTCCAAAAACCAGCGCATGCTCAGAATCAAGTCGACGCATGCTTGGAAGCATTGAGCTTCATTTTTTTCAGCACGTCGTTGTGTTTTACGTCACCGCGTTCTGACACGATCGTTTTTTGGACTGATGGTGTGTACGCACATCAGACCATCAGTCTGTGAACCAATGAAAACGGTCCGTTGGACCATTCTCATCGGGTTGGACCGATCGTGTGTACGCGGCCATAAGCCTCATACACACGTAGGGATTCCAGGCGGTAAAAAGTCCACTAGGAAACCTGAGGGTAAACCGAGAACATGCTCGGTAACTTTTTCCCCCTACACACGACCGGGTTTCCTGACAGGAAAACTGCCATGAGAGCTTTGGTCGGGAATCTTGGCCGTGTGTATGCTCCATCGCAGTGTTTTCCATAGGAAAACTGCTGGGTTAAAAACTGCAGGGAATTCCGGCGGGAAAAAAGAGAGCTGGTTCTCTTTTTTTTTTTCGGCAGTTTTCCTATTGGGAAAACTGCGATGGAGCATACATATACGGCTGGTTTTCCTGGCCAAAAGCTGTCATGTCAGTTTTCTTGACTGGAAAACCGGTCGTGTGTACATGGCTCCACTGTCAGAATGCAATGTCCCAGGAGGGTGTTAGGGGCAATTCCTCCATCAACCTTATTTGTGTGGATGGAGAAATCTGTCATTTTCATTCAGCCTGATGGCTAAACATAAAAAAATACCCATCTATAGCCAGCTTAAGCTTACACATGCCGCATGTATTTAAACAATATTTGCTTATCCTATAGCTCAGCTTTAAATAGGCCTGATGTGTGCAACGAACACGTGGCCCATACTTGTCTCATTTCATTGTGGCTGATTTTAATGTTAGAAAAATAGAAGTTTTACTTGTGCTTCTGCCAAAATCTGGACCTCTAGCAGGTCATAAATATTTTCCCTGGGTTACTTTATAGCAATCTTTGGTTTATTTAGTGCAATTAGTGTCTAATAGCAGAGCATGACCCAAATGCACAACCTATCTACAAACAAAATGTGAAGCAGGACATTTTAACCACCTGACCAACAGTTGCTCATGTTGGAGTTTACACAACCATACAGTATGGCATTCCATGGGGCGGGGGAGCACATAAATTTGTATTACTTGTCTTCTCCCCCATCAAGTAAAACCTTGGGGCGTTGGTCAGGGAACCCACCCACTCTTTACCTGAGCAGACTCCAGAGTCCTAATAATGCAGACTTCAAATTCTGCCATAGCAGCAGTGTCTCTTTGGAGTCTTTACTTGATGAAAGCCCCAGCATCTGGCAGCAACCTACACCCATAAGGAATGCACTCAGTTCCAATAGATAATATCTTGCCACCATTAATTTTACCAAATAATCTGTACTCTATATTCCACTGGCCATAAACATGGCACCATCACTCGGTTTGTGCTGCTTTCTCAGAAACATACCACTACTTGCATGTTGAGCAACTAACTTAGGGACTCTCTTACTCACCCTCAGAGGTATTCAGTGTAGTTGGCAGATTTATCATCAATTTTCATTTGATGCTGCTTATTTACATGTACCAAAAAATATTATTTTTTTCCGTGCTCACATTAGCTATCTCAAAACTTTCAACTGCGCAACTTTCTTAAAGCAGGCTAAAAATCGGTGAAGAGGGTTCCTTGACAGAACATGTAACCCTATAAAAGCCCATAGTTGGTGGGGTTGATTTTTTGGAGATTTGTTCATCTATATTGGTAAGGAATCATTGCAGCTTGGCAAGTTGACAGCAAGAGAAGGACTTTACCAAAAGAGGAAAGATTGCTGGCCATCTTTAGTTTGTTTGGCTGTCTAGCTAGTTAGAAAAAAATATGTAAAGATTAATGTATAAAACGTGTTAGTATGACATTGTTTGGAACTGAGTATAACAGTCCAGTATTTATATAGTTACTAAACATTACTGAACTACAATAAAATGATGAGCACCACTACTGTTCTCTATTTATATTAGCGTTATCTGTTTAAATCATGGAAGATCTGAAGTGAAAGATTCTCATGTGCAGTATGTGATTTGGACACCATCTAGTGGTTGCTTATTTCTCTGAAATGCTTTCTTTTACCAGGAGCATGAGAAATGATTTACTAGATTCTATGTAAATGTTTAACTAGAATGGAGACATCACATATACGACATCAAAGACAGACTACTGCCCTCCATACTGGCCGGGTGTCTTGTTTTACTCATAGTGCTTCTGACGCTATTTTTCTCTTTGTGTTTCATATTTTCTTAGGTTTTCTTCTTTAACCACTTGCTTACTGGCCACGTATACCCCCTTCCTTCCGGCACTGCGTCGCTTTAACTGACAATTGTGCGGTCGTGCGACGTGGCTCCCAAACAAAATTGGTGTCCTTTTTTCCCCCACAAATCGAGATTTCTTTTGGTGGTATTTGATCTCCTCTGCGGTTTTTATTTTTTTGCGCTATAAACAAAAAAATAGCGACAACTTTGAAAAAAAAATCAATATTTTTTACTTGTTGCTATAATAAATAGCCCAATTTTATTTTATTTTTTTAAACTTTTTTTTCTCAGTCTTGGCCGTTACGTATTCTTCTACGTATATTTTTGGTAAAAAAAAACAAAAATCGCAATAAGCGACTGTTTTTTTTTTTTTTTTTACTAGTAATGGCAGCGATCTGCAATTTTTATTGGGACTGCGACATTATGGCGGACACATCGGACACTTTTGACACATTTTTGGCGCCATTCACATTTATACAGCGATCAGTGCTATAAATATGCACTAATTACTGTATAAATGTGACTGGCATTGAAGGGTTTAACACTAGGGGGTGAGGAAGGGGTAAATGTGTACCCTGCATTGTGTTCTAACTGTTGGGGGAGGGGGGTGACTGTGGGAGGTGACCGATCTGTGTCCCTATGTACAGGGGACACAGCATCAGTCTCCTCTCTCCCAAACAGGACGTGGATCTGTGTGTTTACATACACAGATCCATGTCCATGTCTGTGTACTGTCGATCGCGAGTGCCTGGGGGACATCGTGGCCGCCAGGCACACACATCGGCATCTCAGTGGCCTGGAGGAGCGGAGGCTGTAAAAAGACGGCCTCCCAGAGAAATAGAGCCACCCTGCGGCCGTACAAAGTTGTACGGCCGACAGGAAGTGGTTAACAAAATTAAGCTAAATGATAAAGCTAATGACTTTGTATACAGTATATGATAACGTTGTTTTTTTTTTTTCCTCTTTCTTTGCGCTTAGATTTGGTCCACACTTTAAAAAAAAAATTAAATACATTAGAAGACTTACTAAAATAGTAATTTTCATGATGACATAACCATGCGTAAACCTGTATTGCATATCTAGAAAATTTTAAATTGCAGAAATGTTTATATAAGAAAGAAGATCGATCTATAATATGGGGTATCCTTGCTAGTATGTTGTTTTTTTTTAAAAAAAAGCAATTTTATTAAACTTTTTTTGTTTGCGTGTGTCAACAACAAACAAAGATGAAAAAATAAATGGAAATTTGCCCGGCATGGCACAACACAGAGATGTAGCTCAGATTCAGAACAATACAGAAAATAACAGAAATATCAGATAATCCGTAAACAACAATACCAAATGGTGTAATTGGCTCAGGACACAACATAGCAAAAACAATTTCAGAAATGAAAAATGCACCAAATACCTCTTAGCCAACGAGAGAGAAGGGATACAAACGTAGAGATACATACCATAGCTCTGAAGCAACAGTATCTTGGGAATCCAGCCAAGGAGACCAATTTCTTTGTACATTTCTTTCGGTAGCCTCACACTCGGTAGGATAGTTTATACATAGGTATAGCTTGGTTGGTATGTTTGACTTTAGCACTAAAACTGCAATATACAAGTTCTCAGCACTATTTTCAACCCATACCCAACAAGTCAACATGACCAGTCGCGGCTGGTGCTCAATATTTTTTGGGGGCAGCAAACAAACCTGCCCCCCTCACTCACACATACAGCTGTTCCAAGTGCACACTTTACACATTGCACAGCACAGAGATGGAAGCTGAGTGTAATCTGAGACCTGAGTGGAAGTAAAGGATACAACCTTCTCTATATAGTATTAAGGGGAAATATGCACAGCTGAGGCTGTCAATCACCTGCTGTGTGCTGGGGAGGGGGAGGGGCATCCCTCAGAATTCCCCAGTGTTGGATTAAATGATCAGAAGTGACTCATGCAGATAGCAGAGGGAGGAAATAAACGCTAAAAATCACACAAGGTGCTGTAGCTTGAGACAAGAATACATTATAGTATTACATGCTGTTCATTTTTAATTTCAGAGGTTTACAGCCACATTAAAGTGGTACTTAAGTCAGAAGGTTTTTTTATCTTAATGCATACTATGCATTAAGACAAAAAAACTTGTGTGCAGCAGTTCCACTCAGTCCCTGTAATACTTACCTGAGCCCCATCTCCATCCAGCGATGTTGCAAGTCTCGGTTGCCCGGGCCTATCCCTCTTTATTGGCTGAGACAGATAAAAACTATGTAGAAACAACCTTAGTTATGAAATACTCACACTCTGCGTTATTTATTTTCTCTGCTGGGATGCT
This sequence comes from Rana kukunoris, assembly GCA_029574335.1. NCBI lineage: Eukaryota > Metazoa > Chordata > Amphibia > Anura > Ranidae > Rana > Rana kukunoris. The sequence continues at coordinate 128,796,996 of CM056051.1, forward strand.
GACTGCACTTTATATTCTTTAATCACTTCAGCCCCGGACCATATTGCTGCCCAACGACCAGAGCACTTTTTGCGATTCGGCACTGCGTCGATTTAACTGAGAATTACGCGGTCGTGCGACGTGGCTCCCAAACAAAATTGGCGTCCTTTTTTTCCCACAAATAGAGCTTTCTTTTGGTGGTATTTGATCATCTCTGCGGTTTTTATTTTTTGCGCTATAAACAAAAATAGAGCGACTATTTTGAAAAAAATGCAATATTTTTTACTTTTTTCTGTAATAAATATCGCCCAAAAATCCTCAGTTTAGGCCGATACGTATTCGTCTACATATTTTTCGTAAAAAAAAATAAAAAAAAAAAAAAAAAATCGCAATTATTTTTATTGATTGGTTTGAGCAAAAGTTATAGCTTTTTAAAAATAGGGGGTAGTTTTATGGCATATTTTTTTTTTTTTACTAGTAATGGCGGCGATCTGCGTTTTTTTTCAGTACTGCGACCTTATGGATTACTATAAAAATGCCATTGGCAGGGAAGGGGTTTACACTAGGGGACAGGGAAGGGGTTAAGTGTGTTCCTGGGTGTGTTCTAACTGTATGGGGGGGTGGCCTCACTAGGGGGAATCACTGATCTTCTGTTCATACATTGTATGAGCAGAAGATCAGCGTTTCCCCCGCTGACAGGACCGGGAGCTTTGTGTTTACACACATAGCTCCTGGTCCTCGCTCTGTAACGAGCGATCGCGTGTGCCCGGCGGCGATCATGCCTGCCAGGCACGCGCGTGGGACTCTGGGGCGAGTGCGCGCCGGCTGCGAGCACGCGACCCCCTAGTGGCCGCTTTAAAAGCGGACTTATAGCTACGGGCTCTTGACCAGGCATGCCGACTTCCCGCAGTAAAATGACGGCGGGGAGTCAGCAAGCAGTTAAGCCGCGTACACGCGATCGGTTCAGACCGATGAAAACGGACTGAAGTTAGTTTTCATTGCTCCAAACTGATCGTGTGTAGGCCCCATCAGTCCGTTATCCTTCAGTCCAAAAACAGATGGCTTGCTTTAAAATTGAACCGATAGACGGCTAACTGATAGGTCAAAAACTATCGTTAGTACGCACGAGCATCGGTTAAGAATCCACGCATGCTCAGAATCAAGTCGACGCATGCTTGGAAGCATTCAACTTCCGTTTTTTTATCATGCTGTTGTGTTTTATGTCATTGCATTCTGACACGATCGGTTCATGAACCGATGGTGTGTAGGCACATCAGTCAGCCTCATCGGTGAACTGATGAAAACGGTCCGTCGGACCGTTCTCATCAGATGGACCGATCACGTGTACAGGGCTTAAGTCATCTGGGAGGGACCTTTGGACGAGCTCCTTGAATTTTTCAATGTGACTAATCAAAATGATCGTAACTTATGAGTTTACTATGATGTATGACCGCAAGAGCATCACTTTTCTGGATGTTCAAGTCAAAATTAATACAGAAAACAAATTATGTAGCACTTTGTTCCACAAAGACACTACTGGGAACACAGTGCTCCATGCTGCAAGCTTTTACCCAGTACCACTTAAGAACTCCATCCCTTATGGGCAATATTTGCACCTCCCCCGCAATTGCTCTAATGACACCCTCTTAAATGAGGAAGCCAGCAAACTCCAAAAACGACTCCTAATTTGTGGATATAGTTGATCCTGCCTACAAAAAGCTTATAATAAAACAATTACCAAACCCGGAATCGGACTTGCTATTTAAAGAAAAACCCAAACATGATCCTCATCCTGATACCACTCGGATCATTATGCGTTTCTCATGCCATCAAAAATATTGTGCAGAGGCATTGGACTATTCTCACTAATGACCCCAAAATAAGTCCCCATCTCATCCATCAATAACCTACAAATGTGCCACTTCTATTAAAGACAGGCTCGTTCAGAGCGATTTCAAAGACGAATCCAACGATTCCAACATTGCCCCATTGTGGGCTCCTTTCCATGTAGTCACTGTTCACATTGTTCACTGATAATGTAGGAAAAAACATTCTGTCTCCCCAATGGGGAAACCTTTAAGCCCTTGCACTTCGTAAACTGCCAGACACGTGGTGTGGTATATTTCATGGAGTGCAAGTGTGGTGCCTTTTATATAGGCAAGACAAAACAGGAAATTTGGTGCCGAACATCTAAGCATATGTACAGTATGCAAGTCGGCAATCGTTATCTCCCTATTGGGCGCCATGCCGTCTTTGTACACAACTATAGGGTACCAAATGTAACTTTTACAACATTGGATTGTATCCATATACCCAATTGCGGAGGAGATTGGAAAAAGATCCTGCTTCAAAAGGAGCAAAGATGAATCTTTAGTTTACAGGCCACCACTTTTCCTGGCCTCAAAGAAACAATCTCCTTTGCCCCATTTCTTAGGCCGCGTACACACGATCAAACATATCTGCTGAAACTGGTCCGCAGACCAGTTTCAGCGGACATATCCGCTCGTCTGTACGGGCTAGCAGACAGGTTTCCAGCAGACAAGAGTTTTAAAGCATGCTTTAAAATTTGTCTTCTGGAAAGCCGTCTGTCGGATATGTCCGCTGGTTAGTACGCCTAACCAGCGGACCGAAAATCTCCCGCATGCGTCGAATGGATTCGACGCATGCGTGGAAATATTTTACTTCCTGGTTTGGTGACGTGGCGCGTCAACGTCACCTCCACGTCACCGCGCTGTCTGTCCGCTGGGATTTTGGTTTGATCGTGTGTACACACATCAAACCAATGGCCGAATTGGAATCGCAGAATTGTCAGTGCCGAATCGCAAAAATTGTCCGGGCCCTTTAGCTGCCTAAAGGTCTGGGTCTTAAGTGGTTAAATGTACCTGAGCTTAGCATCACTTTGGCATAGATACGCTTCAACATCCGACAAGTGTAATACCATTACACTTGCGGATCGTAGTTGTAATGACAACTCCGGCCACTAGGTGGTCTTTACGTTGTTTTTTCATTTGCATATGCAAATGAGGCTAGTACGCCGATTCCCGATCACTTTTACGCCGCCCCGTTGTCGCGTACGTTGTTTTCGTCCGCGTAAGGTTACCCCTGCTTCTATGAGGAGTAACCTTACGAAGTTCCGTCGGATGCCGTCGGGTGCCGTCGGATGCCATGTTAAGTATGTCAGCGTCAGCTTTTTCCGTCGCTTACGTCGTTTTACTAACTCGTTCGTGAATAGGGCATTGCGTAAGTGACGATCACGTCGTTTTGACGTCGGTTTCAACGACGCTCTCCGACGTGAGCTGGAGCATGCGCACTGGGCTTTTTCCCCGGCGGGGGCGCGCTTAATTTAAATACAAGCCGCACCATTTAAATTACGCGGGCTTACGCTGGGCCATTTTCGCTACGCCAACGCAAACTACTGAGCAAATGCTTAGGGAATACGGCACTTGCTCTAGTACGATGCGGCGGCGTAGTGTAAATGGCTTACGATACGCAAGCAAAATTCTATGAGAATCTGGCCCTTAGACTTTTCTCCTCTTCTTTCTGGTTTTTATATCAGACATTTGGTTTTGGAAACATTCACTTTGTTTATTCATCCATCAGTTTTTCTCACTATACATATTTGGACTTGTTTATCAGTCATTTGATTTTTCTTTATCATTTGTTAGCGCTACTATTTGTATGTTGTATTTGCTGTTTTTCACTGTTCACTGGTTTTTGTAGCTGCTTATCTTTTTTTGATAGATTTTATTAGTTTTTTTGTCTTTATTGTAAAATAAATAGAAAATGCACTGCAAAGCACAGCAAAAAATAGGGATGGCAGCCTATGCGTTTCACACTATCAATTAGTGCTTAATCATGGCTGATTAAGCACTAATTGATAGTGTGAAACGCGTAGGCTGCCATCCCTATTTTTTGCTTTGCTTTGTAGTGCATTTTCTATTTGTTTTACAATAAAGACAACCTTCTAGTTTTTTTTGGAGTGCGGCTGTCTATTCAATAGTCTCTACCATTTGCCTTGTGCATTGCCGGCACCCTGTAAAGAAGGTTTTCCATGTATTTGCCTATCCTTTACATTTGAAATCAATACAACTAGTGCCTAAAAAGTCCACCCAGAGGAACCCCTTCTTTTGTTATAAACTATGGATGTGGCACATCATATATTTGCCATTCACCCTCCGCTCACTTTATTCATTCATACATTCACATTTAACCCTTATTCATTTAATTTAAAATTTCTCCCACTTACACACATCCTCCACCTTCTCACCCCCCCCCCCCCACTTTAGTTTCTCTTCTTCCATTTCTTTCTCACCTCCATCCATTCATCTATTATTTTTGTCCACACTATTCCTTTTACACACAGGGAAGGTGACGTGCTGACGCAATACGTGACGATCCGAGTGCAATGGGCGTCCAACTAAGCCGGCCGGCTTTGCTTTCTTTCTTTGCCTGTTTTCAAGATGTTTTTGTAAGTGCAACCTTTATTAAATTTTAGCCTTTTTATTGCATACTTCACTATGTGGGCTTCCTTCTTTACCCCCCAATATTTATCGCTGTCGATGCGATACTGAGAGGATCCTTAGATATCCAGCCAGCAGCGGCATCACTCAAGGCCCAGGCTAAGGGTATTTTAGCCATAGGAAGATCTATGTCTGGCTTCTGGTAAGCCTTCAATTTATATGGGTGATATGGTGGTGGTGTTTACATTGTCACTTTTTAAAGCCCTGCAGACATACTTCACCATGGTAGTTGTTTCTTTCTTTTGTTCCTGATTGGTATTTTTTTGGAGTTTTCTGCATCGCTCATCACTTGCTGAGGATTCCTAAAGGCCCGGGCTAGGGTTTTTAGCCGCAAGCCTGTTGAGCTTGCCTTCTGGTAAGCCTCCATCCATTTTTGGTGTATTTTTGGTGATGTTTTTTTCCTTCTATTGGACTTTATCAATAATTTGCATATTATTATCAACTAAGAACTTTATTCGATTAGTTCTGTGGAACTGATGAATCATCTTCACTGTATATAATGAATATATTTCTGTGGACACTATTGTTTTCACCCATACACTGAGTTCTTAAACGGACTTAATTTTCCCAATTAGTTCACTTTATAGTTGTTTATATTTTGATTTTTGTTATTTTTCATATAGCGCAACTCCAACGTTTTTGCCTTTACTATTGTGTGTGTATAACACTCAGTTGTTGCAGCTTTTTCTTTTGTGATCATAGGTTTTAGTGCGGTATTTTTCCTTTTCTTCCTTTTACACACAGCCCCCCTTTTCCAATTGGTTTCCTCTGATTATGAAACATACACAATAGTTCTATAATAAGCAATACTTGATTTTATTTATATACTACATAGAAACGCGTGTTGCAACTCAATAGATATATTTATTTTCATACACTATGCCTGTGCTCATTGTTGCACACTGAGTGCAATGCATTTAATTTAATTTAAATTTAAATTTAAGCTCTGCCTTGATATATAACTGCCCACCAATCTATACACTATATATATTTTGCACAGATTCTTGAACCCTATGTTTGTGCAATATATGACACCTTTTCAACAATTCCCCTGCTGATCTGCTGTTTTGCTCCCACATCCCCGCCCCCCCCGCGCACGTGGCCCGAACGTGGAGATTTGCTCCTACTGGTGTGGCTCCTTATAAATCACCACTGGACAGATTGAACGTCTCCTACAAAACACTGTCTGGCTGGGGGATTTCCTGTGGGATCATGTGAAGATATTCTAGAGGACCTCTGGTCGTGAGACCCTTGTCAATACAGTGTGATTTGTAATTATGCATTAGAATGTTTACTTTTTTAAGTTATAAAATTGATTTACTGTATGCAATTCCTTCACAGCAAACGTATCTTCTAAATAAGACCCTGATGGGTCGAAACGCATCAGTATTCATGTATTTATCAGCATTTGTTTGATTCACAATGTTGTGTATAACATCATGTTTGCATCATATGTATTGATCTCTTAGCCTCTGTACCAGAGCTTATATTTTAATTGCCAAATGTCACTTTGATATGGTTGTCATTAATAAAAATATATACTTTTATAAAAATCCATCTACCATTATTTCTTTAACTTTTGCTGCCGAGAAAACCCCTTTTGGGGGAAACTGTGAGGGCTTACCTTGAGTGGAGTCCATTTGCAGACTTGTGAGCTTACCTTTACGACCTGATGCGATCCGCCCCCTGAGATTGGGACAGAGGGACGGTACCAGCGGGAAGATGATGGTCAGGTGCGTGGAGCAGGTACAGACGGATTACCAACTGGAAGGCTGCAGCAGATAAAACAGAAGACAGTCCAGGCACAAAAGTATTTCACAGGAACCAAGTACTTCACCGATCAGGGCAGGGCTGAAAACACGTCTGGGAGACAAGCCGTGGTCAGGTGCTGGAGAAGACAGGGAAAGTCCAAAAGTACAGGCCGGGGTCAAAGGGCAGGTGAAGATCTGGTATCCAAAGTCCAAGCCAGGGTCAAGGGTTCAGGCAAGCAGCAGTCCAAAAACGAAGCCAAGGGTCAAAATCCGGGGTCAGTCTTGCAGCAGAAGATCAAACACAGGAACTGTGGCACAGACAGAATGATCAGATCAGAATGAACTGACAAGGCTCTCAGAGTGAGGCAGGACTTTATACCCTGGTTAATTGTATAACCTGCCTCAGCTGGACCAGGGTAGTCAGGTGCAGATTGCAGGGAGATCAGGCAATCAGCACATAGTTCAGCACCAGGCTTCAATGGACATCAAACAGAATTTAACCTGAGAAGTGGCCCAGAGGCAAGGTGTTGGAATAACAACGGAGAGGTCCCGGGTTCAACTCCACCCAGGGCCACCTGAGGCGCGACCACGCCTCGCTGCCCGCTTGGCACGGTAATGACCCTGACAGAAACCTCCCTTTTGAAAATAAAACACACTACGCAGGTTTTTAAAGTACCGGTAATTTATTAGGCAGCTCTGGGGTCTCTTCCGACTTCTTCTTCCCTTTCTGGCTCTTCTAAGCTCTCGTTGGTTCTTCTCCCTCTGTCTGCTGTCTTCTGCCGGGCCTCCTCCGCTCTCTCCTTTGCTGTCTTCTCGCTCTTTTGCCTGGTCTTCTCAACCAGCATCTTCCTCTGTTCTTCTTCCGATGTTGATTATACCGCTCTAATGCTGTGTGAGAGGTGTGCAACTACTCATATTGGCATGGGGCAGGGTCACCGCGTGACTTCATCCAGAGGCCGGCCCCCTTATGACGTCACCATCACCTCCCGAGACATGATGGGCGGTGACGTTATAAGGGGCGTGTCTCCTGTGACCCCACCCCATGCCAATATAAGTAGTGGCCCACTGCACACCCAGCATTAGAGCAGGAGAGAGCGTTGAGTTAACATCAGAAGAAGAACAGTGGGAGAAGACAGCGGAGAAGACCAGGCAAGAGTGAGCAAAAGAGTGGGCAAAAGAGCAGAAGATAGCGGAGGAGACCCGGCAGAAGACAGTGGACAGAGGGAGTACCGGAGAGAGCGGAGAAGAGCAGAGAGGGGAGAATAACTGGAGGAGAGAAGAAATCAGCGGAGGAGGGAGAAGAGCTGGAGAGGGGAGAAGAAGTCGGAAGAGACCCCCAGAGCTCTCTTGTCTACAACCCTTCAAAAGTGCAGATTTGTGATACAATCCTTAAGCATCTGTGAGGAGTACAGAGGAGGGGGTGGAGAACTGCAGTTACAGCTCTTATACACTGTGTGAGATCTTATTGGAGGAAAACCACCCCCCTCCTCCACATAGGCAGAGGAATGAAGGTACGTGAAGAGCTGTATTATAAATGGACAAGCTGTGTGCTTATCTCCCTCCCTGACACAAATAGCATGTGTCTGGAAAACTTCTCAGAAGTGACTGATGCTGATAACAGAGGAATGAAGCACCAGAGAGAAATGAGACTTAGAGCTTTGGAGAGCGATCAGTAAACACTGCAGATTTATGTGCTTATTTCAAATTTCATGACTGGGGTTTACAACCATTTTAATTTTAGGGAAAGCTATTTCAAAGACTGTCCAAATGGCTCAAATTACACTACTGCCAAAAGAAAGTAAAGACCCATCTCATTGTCAAAATTTGCACGCCATCTTAATCATTAAAGTGATTCCAAAGTCTAAGGGCCAGATTCTCATAGAATTTCGCTTGCGTATCGTAAGCCATTTACACTACGCCGCCGCATCGTACTAGAGCAAATGCCGTATTCCCTAAGCATTTCCTCCGTAGTTTGCGTTCGCGTAGCGAAAATGGCCCAGCATAAGCCCGCGTAATTCAAATGGGGCGGCTTGTATTTAAATTAAGCGCGCCCCCGCGTCGAACGAACTGCGCATGCGCCCGCCGGGGAAAAAGCCCAGTGTGCATGCTCCAGCTCACGTCGGAAAGCCTCGTTGAAACCGACGTCAAAACGACGTGATCGTCACTTACGCAATGCCCTATTCGCGAACGAGTTAGTAAAACGACGTAAGCGATGGAAAAAGCCGACGCTGACCCGACGCCATACTTAACATGGCATCCGACGGCATCCAACGGAACTTTGTAAGGTTACTCCTCATAGAAGCAGGGGTAACCTTACGCGGACGAAAACGACGTACGCGACGACGGGCGGCGTAAAAGCGACCGGGAATCGGCGTACTAGCCTCATTTGCATATGCAAATGAAAAAACAACGTAAAGGCCACCTAGTGGCCGGAGTTGTCATTACAACTACGCTCCGCAAGTGTAATGGTATTACACTTGTCGGATGTTGAAGCGTATCTATGCCAAAGTGATGCTAAGCATCACTCGCATAGATACGAGGCAAAAAAAACGGCGATACGACGGGGTATCCGAGATTCTGGCCCTAAATATTTTTTACACTAATGTATTTCCTGCATTAAGGTAAATAATGTCCCAGTAATTGTATGCCCCCCTCCCCCCAAACACTTATCTGAGTCCTTTTCTCAATCCTATCCATGGATCTTGTCTATGGATGGATGCCTACAACCTGGCTCGGGTGCTCTCCTCCACAAGTGACTTTATAGCAGCCAGGTTTTCTAAGGGAACAAAAGCAGACGAGGAAGAGCAGAGAAGGTCTAGGGGGATTCCAGAATAGGAGGTAAGGGACACTCTGTGCAATGCCATTGCACAGAGCAAGTAAGTATAACTTTTTTTTTTCAGAAAAAAAACCTTGCCTTTATAACCACTTTTGGCTAAGGTCACAGCCAACAGGTGGAAACTGTAATTGTCTGAGGCCGCGTACACACGATCAGACCGGTCCGATGAAACTGGTCTGAAGACCAGTTTCATCGGACCAAATTGATCGTGTGTACGGCCCATCGGACCATTGTCCGTCGGACCAAAGTTTTAAAACTTGCTTTAAAATCTGTCCAACGGACACCTTTGGTCTGACCAAAATGATGGTTAGTACACAAAAGCATCGGGCCAAAAACCTGCGCATGCTCAGAATCAAGACGACACATGCTTGGAAGCATTGAACTTTGTTTTTTCAGCACGTTGTTGTGTTCTACGTCACCGCGGGATTTTGGAGTGATGTTGTGTACGCACATCAGACCATCAGACCACTTCAACGTGGTCCGATGAAAACGGTCCGTCGGACCAGTCTCATCGGACCGGTCTGATCGTGTGTACGTGGCCTGAGAAGGCATTTGATTAGATTGACTAGGGGCCAGATTCTCTAAGAAATCCGGCCGCGTAGCGTAAGCCATTTACACTACGCCGCCGCCGCATCGTACTAGAGCAAGTGCCGTATTCTCTAAGCATTTGCTCCGTAGTTTGCGTTGGCGTAGCGAAAATGGCCCAGCGTAAGCCTGCGTAATTTAAAGGGGACGGCTTCTATTTAAATCGTCCGAACTGCGCATGCGCCGGCCGGGGAAAAAGCCCAGTGTGCATGCTCCAGCTCACGTCGGAAAGCGCCGTTGAAACCGACGTCAAAACAACTTGATCATCACTACGCAATGCCCTATTCGCGAACGAGTTAGTAAAACGATGTAAGCAACGAAAAAAGCCGACGCTGACCCGACGCCATACTTAACATGGAATCCGACGGCACCTGACGGCATCCGACGGTACTTCGTAAGGTTACTCCTCATAGAAGCAGGGGTGACCTTACGCGAACGAAAACGACGTACGCGACGACGGGGCGGTGTAAAAGCGATCGGGAATCGGCGTAGTAGCCTCATTTGCATAGGCAAATGAGAAAACAACGTAAAGGCCACCTAGTGGCTGGAGTTGTCATTACAACTACGATCCGCAAGTGTAATGGTATTACACTTGTCGGATGTTCAGGCGTATCTATGCCAAAGTGATGCTAAGAATCACTCGCATAGATACGAGCCATAAAAAACAGCGATACGACGGGGTATCTGAGATACTCCGTCGTAGCGCCACTGAGAATCTGGCCTTAGGTCTTTAAAGGGGTTGTAAAGGTTTGTCTTTTATTTTCTAAATAGGTTTCTTTAAGCTAGTGCATTGTTTCTCACTTCCTGTTTCTTCTCAGTTAGCTTTCCACCATCATCTGAGCGGTGGAAAGTCATTTAGAACAGCTTACTGAACACCTTACTGAGGAGGAACAGGAAGTGAGAAATTCAGACAAAGAAAACAAAGAAAAGAAAAAACATTTAGAAGGGAAATTGAAGGAAAAGGTAAGTGAACCAACAATGCACTAGCTTAAAGGACCCTATTTAGAAAATAAAAAACAAACCTTTACAACCCCTTTAAAGACTAAGGCCCAGATTCACAGAGCGATTACGCGTGCGCAACTGCTGTTGCGCGTGCGTAAGTCTAAATGTGCGCGTGCGTATAGTTGCACGCGATTCACAAAACAATATACGCCAGAAATCTACGTTTTTTGGTCCGGCGTAATTGAGTTAGACATTCGCTTCCCTTCGCGCAAAACTGCGCTAGACACACCATTGATTTGCTAGTCAAATATGCTAATGAGGGAGTTACGGGGATTCACAAAAAAACACAGTTGCTGCGCAGGCTACGCGATGTGCGCAACAGCAAAATGTTCTGTCTAAAGTTAGAGCACCTAAAAGCTGGTCTGTTAGTGAGGAGTTCAGCAGTCACACGTGTTGCCCAACAATCTGTATGCCAACATGCCAGGGGCATCGTCGCGCATAGCTATACTACTGACTTTAGATGAACAAAGAAGGAGGAGGGCACGGAGGATGGCACTAAGGAGGGCACGGGAGATGTTTTTTTTTTTTTTTATTTGCTTATATAAAATTTACAATTTAAATTAATCTAATACAATATTCTTATCTGATACAAGCCCCTCACTCTTCACTTGATATATCACACGCGTGTGTGATATATCAAGTGAAGAGTGAGGGGCTTGTATCAGATAAGAATATTGTATTAGATTAATTTAAATTAATTTAAATTGTAATTAATTTAAATTGTAAATTTTATATAAGCAAATGAGACCCCATCTCATAGACATCTTTGGCATGAGGGATTCTGAGGTGTCTCGCATCTTCAGATTCACCCCTCATGCCATCATGGAATTACCACAACCTTGCAGGAGGACATCACCAGCCCAACACATGGCACCACCCATGACACCCATGACAGCTACATATACAATCAGAGCCCCATCCCCACAGATTTCGAACAGAACATGTATGGGGACAGCTGGCTGGTTGGTGAGTGACATGGGAGTCAGGCATGACTATCCCCTCCCGTGATGCACACCTCACAAGTGGCACATGCATGACTAACATCCTCCTGTCTTTTCCCTTCAAGGTGACTCTGCATATGCACTGGAACCCCATCTCATGACCCCATCTCATGCCAGCTCACATTATGCATCTTTGCACGTTAAACACACACATTAATCATGGCACAATGAGAATGCATGCATGCACACCACTGTGGTCCCTAGCACACACACACCACATCCTCATCACATTGGATTGGCACCAGTCCACCATGCAGGACTTGTGAGCTGCAACGCCATGCCACGGCTCCAATTATGTCACTGTACATTCATACACCATTCACACAGACCTGGGGATCACTTCTCCACCACAAATGAGGGTGACACCCCTTTTCCCGCAGGAATATCACCCCCACATTCCAAAATCATACACAAACAGAACCAAAAAAATTAAATAAATGACGAGCAAAAATAAAAAATGCCCAGCAAAAATATAATTTTAACAAAATAACAACAAAGAAAACACATAAAAGACAAAAATCACTCTGCAAAACAGTCCTCAAATATCTCAAAGACACGTCACAAACAAACAAAAGCACCTTGCTGTATAGAAAGGGATACAAAGGGATGTATTTTTGCAAAGGAAGTGCATTTGTGTCTGTCTATTTATGCTGTCTGCGTAGTTCATAAAGTCCATTTCCAATTTCACTGATTGCGCCGCTCCCGAGTTGTGAGCATGCGCACAACGGAGCTGACATGGTTTCCTTCACGCGCGCATGCGCGAGTCGGCCGGCCCTTCATTTGCATGGGGTCACGGCTCATTTCAATGTAACACGCCCACGTCCCTCCCAATTTGTATTACTCCTCCTTACGCCTCCGGAAAAAACCTTACGCTTGCGCAATCTCTGGCGCAAAAGCTACGTGAATCGCGGGATTACGCGGCTAGATTGCGCAAGTCTAACGGAAAAGTGGTGCGCTACGCCGGACCGATAATGCGCCGATCTACGTGAATCTGGGCCTAAATGCTTAGACATTTAGACTTGTGTGATAATTTGCTTGCTTGGATTTCTGCATTATATACAAATTCCTTGGCCAAGATTAAAGCAATCAACTGCCTTTTCACTAGATTTGGAATTATCAACGGCACTAAACAGTGGTGCACCCTGTCCCCTATGTGATTTATTCTGATTTTGGAAGCATTGTTTTGCAGAGTCAGACTCAACCCGATATTAGCGGCATTCAAGTCTGCTTAATTATATATGTTTTATTATAGACACATGCAGCATCCGCCCCTGAAGAGTGTGCATACATCCCACGAAACGCATCAGGCTTACATGCCCTACAAACTGGCTCTTCATGTTCCATAATTAATCTTAATTTTTAACTTTTAACTGTAATATGCTGTAAATACTTTGCTATATGCTGTCCCAGATGATTTATTGATGTGGAGGACATGTTTATTTATTATATTATGTAACAAGTTTTGATATGCTTTATGATTGCCTGCATGGTCTTGCTATACAATGCTCATCCATGAAAATATGCATGACATTACTATAAGAAAATATATTGTGTTGTTTGCGGCTGTAGAAAAATAAAACATATTTATTCTACAATTATTGCTTGTTAGCCTTGAATTCATGCCTCACTCAAAGTCCCAAAAGTTCCTATTCTATATAACCAGGGATGAAGTTGTATGTTGTCGTGCATCTCATTTAAAGTCCCACCTTCTCTTCCATGTTTAATAAATTAGATTGGTTACCTCTACTCATATTTGCTCTATGAGTCCAGGCAAGGAGGAGAGCAGAGGAATGACTCCCTTTGTGTCAGGCCTCTCTCTACTGCCCCCTGACACCACATGCCCAGCTTTACACACCTATTCAAGTCAGCTTGTAATGGCTTAACTTTATAGTCCCATATGTCCCAAACACCCAATGCATATGCAGAGCCCTGAATATGTGTTTGCGGATCCGTATGGCCCTAACAGCTTCAGTCCTTTTTTTAAGCAAAGATATGCTTTGGTGTCTTCAGCTAGCCACTTTCGTTGGTGCACTTTAACTCCTGGGAAGCAGGGCAAACAATATAACTGGCCCAGATTATCAGGCGAAACAGACAGGATTTTGTTCAACAAGGTAAGAGAACAATGATGTTTGTATACTATGTCCAAGAAATGGATAGCCTTATCCTTTATCCCTATAGTACTACACGTGTCAGCAAGATGACTACCAGCAATGATGTCTGTATATTTCTGTAATTCAGTGTCTCTGTTCCCTGCAGATGGGCAAAAATGCCCTCTCACCAATTCCTGAAAACAGGGCCCAATCGAACGACCTGGAACAGGCAGGCTTTCATAGCGACCTGACCCTCACACTGAAACAGTTCACGTTGATGGAGATGCACCCAAGATTCACCTAGGATTCCCCTCTCTCAGGCTGGACAACCCAACTCGAGACGGAGGTCTGAATCACGCAGGGAGATCATCTGAGAGACAGGCCTCTCTCTCAGGTCTGGTCTCTTTACTCCCTCATCGCTGACTGACCTTTACCTCAAGACTCAAAATGGAGTCTTTTAATTTTGCGTTAGCAAAGCCTGCTGGGATTTGTATTTGAATGAATGAATGAATGAAAACTTATATAGCGCAGCACATGCGAACTGAATCGCCTCTGGGCGCTTGTTGTTCCTGTCTCCTTTGATATCAAAAGAGATGAGTCTTGACCTTTTTCCTGAATGCTAGGTGGTTCTCCTCCAACCGAATGCTGGTTGGTAAAGCGTTCCATAGTCTGGGACCCTGGATCGCGAATCTTCTTTCACCTTTGGCCTTGTAGTTGGCTTTCGGCACCTGGAGCAGGTTTTGATTGGTGGATCGCAAAATGCGATTGGGATTATGAGCTTTTATTTTTTCGCATAAGTAAAGGGGGGCATTCCCATGGACACATCTATGCGTAAGACAGAGAGCTTTGAAAGCAATTCTGTCTTTAACTGGTAACCAGTGAAGGGATCTCAGAGAAGGTGAGATGGATTCCCATGGTTTTTTCCCAGTCACAAGTCTGGCGGCCGTATTCTGAACGACTTGCAGACGAGCGATTTGGTACTTGGGGAGTCCGAGGTAAAGGGCATTTGCATAATCCAGCCTGGAGTTGACAATTGCTCCCACCATGACCGCTAAATCTTCTTTGGGGATGAACGGAGTAAGTCTGCGTAGTAGGCGCAGCAGATGGTGAGATCCGCTGACTACTGACCCTATTTGTGCGTCCATTGTCATAAAGGAGTCAAAAATGACCCCGAGACTTTTGAATTTGGCGCTAGGGGTGATGATTTTGCCCAGAATAGGCGGGGGTGTCCATGCTGTTGAAGGTTGATTCCTGCACTTGGCGTAAAACAGGAGAAGTTCTGTTTTCGCTCCGTTGAGTTTAAGATAACTCTTTGTCATCCAGTTCTCTATCAAAGAGAGGCATGTCTCTAGATTGAGGTGGTGATCCTTTCTGTTGCAGATGCGGAAATACAGTTGCGTGTCGTCTGCATATGAGTGATAGAGCAGTTTTTGGCTGCTGATAATCTCAAAAAGAGGACGAAGGTAGATGTTAAACAGCACCGGTGACAGAGGCGATCCTTGAGGGACTCCGCATGATACTGTGCGTTTCTCAGACGTAAAAGGTCCTAACTTCACTGTTTGCGATCGGTTTTCCAGAAAAGAGGAGAACCAAGATAAATCGCCTTCTGCGACTCTGGCTACTTCAGCAAGCTGTGGTCTACTGTGTCGAAAGCTGTGCTTAAGTCCAACAGAACCAGAAGACAAGATTCTTCTTCGTCTGCGGCCTCGAGTACATCATCCCATATTTTGAGCAATGCGGTTTCAGTCACGTGTCCGGGGCGGAACCCTGATTGCAATGGGTCAAGTAGCTTGTGGGTATCTAGAAGCTGTTGCAGCTTTTGTACCACTACTTTTTCCATTACCTTTGAGAGTACATTGAGGCTTGTTATGGGACGGCAGTGGAGTGGGTCCTTGGGGTCCAGGGAGGGTTTCTTCAGGATGGGTTGGATTATACCCTCTTTCAACTGTGAGGGTACTATGCCCTCCAAAAAAGACTGGTTGATAAGCTGCGTGATGGGAGGAGCCAGGATGTAGGCGCATTCCTTCAGCAGTTTTGTGGGGATAATGTCATTTGGCGCTGTGCTATTACGCAGAGTACAAATGACATTCTTAGTGATCTCGATGGAGATGGGTTCCAGGGTGAACTTACCTAATATAGGAGAATTACTATGGGTGTTGTGTGAGAGGCTGCAGGGGGGACTGAGGGGGGAATTTTTTTTGCTGAAAGCTTTCACGGATTGCCTTGATTTTATTAATGAAGCAATCCGATAGTTCATTGCAAAATTCTTGTGTGTCTGCATTGGGGGCTTCAATACATCCTGGTTTCATGGTCTGAGTGACCATCTTGAAGAGTTCGCGGGGGCGGTTTAAGGCGCTGTTGATAGCCTACGAAAAATAATTTTTCTTGGCTTGGAAAATTTCTTTGTGGTATTTTCTTGTCGCCGCCTTGTAGATGGATAGGTTTAGCTCTGAAGAACTTATTTTCCAGGCAGATTCGGCCCTTCTGCGTTCTTGCTTCAGTAACGACAGCTGGTTGTTAAACCAGCTGCAGTTGTTTTTCCGGATGCGGGTTTTACGTTTCGGCGCTACCAAGTCGGCTGACTGTAGCATGGCCGAATTTATGGCATCCAGTGTTTCAACGGCCGTTTGATGCGGCTGAGTTGTTTCTATTTTTTTCCTTAAAGTGGTTTTGAAGAGTTCCGAGTGGAGCTTCTTCTGACATCTAGTCCAGTGTGTTGTCACTGGATTTGATGTTTTTGTTGCGGGGGGGATTGTGGAAATAATGAATTTAATTGCATGGTGGTCTGTCCATGGCAACTTTTCATTTTCCAAAATTTTTATTTCCAGATCTTGTCTGAAGATAAGATCAAGTGTGTGACCTGAAGCATGTGTGGGCCCACATACTAGTTGCTGTAACCCTAAATCTTCCAGGTGGTCAATACAGGCATCGGCAATGGGGTCTTGTGAGGAATTGGCCCAGAGGTTGAAATCCCCGAGCAGCAAAAGGTGTTTGCTGTTGAGGGTGTAAGTGGAGAAGAAATCCGTCCATGATGATAGCAGCTGTGATTTTGGGCCCGGTGGCCTATAGCAGAGCAGAATGTGGACGGTCTCCTTTGAATTTGTTTGTAGTTGCAGAGTAAGGGTTTCCATGAATGGAAGAGGGTTTTGAAGGACTGGTTTAGTGATCGCAAGGTGAGTTTTGTGGATCACTGCCAGGCCTCCTCCTCTTTGCCCCACTCTGTTTTCCGTTATAATACGGTAGTTTTCAGGCACCAGTTCTCCTAGAATGGTGTTACAGTCGGCTGTGAGCCAGCTCTCTGTAATGAAGAGGCAATCTAGATCGTGTTGTAGAATGAAATCATGGATTTCAAGTCGGTGTTTTACTGCCGATCTTGTGTTGATCAAAGCACATGAAATGTGCTTAAGCTGGGGTAAACGGCTAAAATTTTTGACCGTCGATCGATCTTCAAAAGTTGCTCAATTCTTAGGGTCTTTTTGGTGATGGCTGGCAGTATTGCGGCGAAACTCCTCAGATCCCAAATGGTTTCTGTAGAGTACCGCAGATCAGCCATGGTCGCCATTCACCGGGGACAAAGTAGTTTTTTTGGTGGCGATGGAGAGAGGATTCGGTGAATCCTCCCGGCTTGGTCCAGAGGAAGGCAAAAAAAACCTAGCCGTGCTATGCCAATTTGCTTTGGTAGGGGAAAGAATTCCTTCCTGATCCCTGAACGGCGATCGGGCGAAACCCCTGGATCAAGTGCTGTTAAGTTGTGAAAAAGGGGGGTGAGAGCTGTCACTGCTGCTGGGGTGTACCAAGATGGCCGCCGACCAGGAGCAGGACATGGGACCCAGGCTGGTGTGTAGCCAGCTGGGTGGATTGGTGAGCAGGGGGGGACTGGTTGTTGAAGCCAGGGGTGGATGAGTCCTGCAGGGGCTGGGGGTGAACTCCTGGGAAGTTTCTGGTGATGTTTTAGGCCGAGAGTGCAGCGCGCCGCTAGGCCGCGGATGAAGTCGCGGCCTTTCCTAACATGCGGCGGCCGCGAATCAGCTATGGCTGGCGCGGTTCAGGGGAGAAGACGGGGAGTGTCAAAAAACCGCACTAGAGATGGCGGGGATGGTGGAAATTGCAGCGGGGAGGTGACGAAGGGATGCCTCGAGTGGCGATGGTGGTGTGGGGGCACAGGGAAGGAAGAAAAAGGAGCAGGGAAGAGCCGACGGGGATGGGTAGTTGCTGTCCTTCTGGGGTAGGGGGGGTTTCCTGGATGACTTGGTGGGGTTTCTGGGTGTGAGAGGCGGTGCGGCGTTAGGCCGCAGGTGAAGCCGCGGTCTTTCTTGCCCCGCATTTGAGAGATGTCTGGCGCGGATGTCCAGAAAAGCCCTGGGATGGCGGAATTGCCGCGGAGAGGTGGCAGGAGGGTGCCTCTGATGGCGATGGATGTATGGGGGGCGTATGGGACAGAGGAAAAGAGCAGGGGAGCCTTCCAATTCCGGCTTGTTGTTGGGGGGGCCAGAGCTGGAGGAAGCGGATCGCGGGGGGTTGTTTCTCCGATGGAGGAGATTAGGCTGCCGCCGTGGCTGTCCTAACAAGGACGGCCACCTACGGGTCCTGGGGAGGTGTAGATCGCCCTGAGTAGCAGGGGCTTACCTGGAGAGGTCCTTAGGAGAGTGAGAAGCGGCCAGGGAAGGCTGATGAATAGGCCTGCTGAGGCGGGGGGGTGGGAAACCCTGCCTGTCTGGAGCCCAGGAGCCACACGTCCTACTGGTAGGTACGTGCGCCGATTACTACTGGGACAGTTCTCGCCCTGGGGGAGGGTCACTCTTTCAGACCCAACAGGAAGAGCTCCTGGAATAGGTCTGGACAGCACAGAGCACAGAGCACAGAGATGAGAGTGGAGAGATGTTGGAAGATTCCATATTTCTCCCTGTATACCAGTCTATGGGGCCGTTTTATGAGGGAACTGCATGTCCCAGAATCCATTGCTGCTCTTCTGGCAGTTCAGTACAATCTCTTCCATTGGCTGTTGTAACTGTGTCTTTAATTGGTTCTCCTCTTACGGCCAATAGGGGCACAAGAGAGGCCACTGAATGCAGAGCTCTGTGTGTGTGAGCTCAAATTATATCAACTCATTCAGTGAAAACACAAAAAAAGAGGGGGGTGAAAAAAAAACCCTTACAGCTGTTGGAAAACCTGTGTACATTGCTCTGACCAGCTTGGCGGGATTGCGGGTTAGTGAGACACCCGCTTCATACGCTAAGCCTTTTTCACTAGAAAAATTTAATTTTCTTTGTTGCTGCTTTGTTTTCAACCTGTGTTAGATCCTTTACTGTTAAAGTTTGACCCCCTTGACCCCCCCTCCAGACTAAGGCCTCGTACACACGAGGCAATCTATCTGTTCAAATCGGTCGCATGCTTTGAAATCTGTCGGGTGGCCAAATCCGTCGGCTTGCCCGTACACACGGGCGAATCTGTTTGCTGGGACGGTCGGGCCGACCGTTTCCAGCAGACAGATTTGATCGTGTGTACGAGGCCTTAGTGTGTCGGACATTTGACCCTCCCCTATAAACGGTTGCTGTTTTGGTCTCCCCCCCTATAAAATACTCATTATGTATGCTTGATATCTACCCAATCCTCACTTGCTACCGATTATTTGGGTTCTGCCCCTGGAAGTGGTGTATCCTCCTGACACTCTGATTTCTGCATTGATGTAATTTCTGTGACATATATGTAATGTAATGCTGATTTGTCTAATAAAATTTGTTTCTGTTAAAAAAAAAGTAGTGCATGTACAGCTTGTATAACAGTGTCAATTTGCTATGCTTATGACTAAGCATCGGTTGTCGATGTGAAACGCGTCAGCTTTTGTTACCCCACTGTTTGCTGTTTTTGCTGTTTTAGTTTTTTGACTGGAATAAACAGGCACTATTTTTAAGTCTTTTCATCCATTGGAGTGCGGCTGTCCATTTTTCTTTCCTTATAGTGTCAATTTGCTGTCCCCTCAAAATAACTCAACACACTGCCATTAATGTCTAAACCACTGGCAACAAAAGTGTGTACATCCCTAAGTAAAAATTTCCAAATTGGGCTCAAAGTGTCAATATTTTGTGTGGCCTCAATTATTTTCCAACACTGCCTTAACCCTCTTGGGCATGGAGTTCACCAAAGCTTGGCCAGTCCATTACCTTTACGATCAGCTTCTTTAGCAAGACCTTGGAGGTGTGTTTGGGGTCGTTATCATGTTGGAATACTGCCCTGCGACCCAGTCTCCGAAGGGATGGGATCATGCTCTGCTTCAGTATATCACAGTACATGTTGGCATTCATTGTTCCCTCAATAAACTGTAGCTCCCCAGTGCCAGCAGCACTCATGCTGCCCAGGACCATAACACTCCAACCACCATGCTTGACTGTAGGCAAGACACACTTGTCTTTGTACTTCTCGCCTGATTGCCACCACACACACTTGATACCATTTGAACCAAATAAATGTATCTTGGTCTCATCAGACCACAGGACATAGTTCCAGTAGTTCATGTCCTTAGTCTACTTGTCTTCAGCAAACTGTTTGTGGGCTTTCTTGTGCATCATATTTAGTAGAGGCTTCCTTCTGGGACAACAGCCATGCAGAGCAATTTGATGCAGTGTGTGATTTATGGTATGAGCACTGACAGGCTGACCCCCCACCCCTTCAACCTCTGCAGCAATGCTGGCAGCACTCATACATCTATTTCCCAAAGACAATCTCTGGATATGACTCTGAGCATGGGCACTCAACTTCTTTGGTCGACCATGGCGAGGCCTGTTCTGAGTGGAACCTGTCCTGTTAAATCGCTGTATGGTTTTGGCTACCGTACTGCAGTTCAGTTTCAGGATCTTGGCAATCTTCTTATAGCCTAGGCCAGTGATGGCGAACCTTAGCACCCCAGATGTTTTGGAACTACATTTCCCATGATGCTCCACTACACTGCAGAGTGCATGAGCATCATGGGAAATGTAGTTCCAAAACATCTGGAGTGCCAAGGTTCGCCATCACTGGCCTAGGCCATCATTATATAGAGCAATAATTATTTTTCAGCTGCCATGCTGAACTTCCAGTGACCAGTATGAGAGAGTGAGAGCTCCAAATTTAACACACCTGTTCCCCATTCACACCTGAGACCTTGTAACAGTAACCAGTCACATTGGGGGGGGGGGGCACTGGGAGGGAAAATGCCTAAGTGGGCCCAATTTGGACTTCACTTTTGTTTCCAGCGGTTTAGACATTAATGGCTATGTGTAATTTTGAGGGGGGCAGCAAATTTATACTGTTATACAAACTGTACACTTACTACTTTACATTGTAGCAAAGTGTCATTTCTTCACGGTTGTCACATGAAAAGATATAATAACATATTTACAAAAATGTGAGGGTGTACTTACTTTTGTGAGATACTGTATATAAAAGGCACTTAATGCAACTGTTTATCAAATAATACATTATCATACACCAACAAATCTTTTTTTTTTAATACAACAGAGTAAGTCCCTGAATTGGTCCCAGTATCCTTCTCATGCAGTCCCCATACAACAGAGCTCAACTGTAGTATTATAAAGTTACCCCCATTTTGAGAAAGTAATTTGAAAGTAAACTCACGTGTAAAAAGCAGATACATTAGGTTCAAGTGTCCCTCGGCCCTAACAAAATGGCCGCCAAGCAGTTTCTTTATATCCCAATGACATCACTTCTGATTGGTACTGAGGCCGGTGACGTAACACGACGTACCACGTACAACACGAGGAGAAAACAAGTACCCATGTCTTGAACGGCCGTTCGTAACCCAGAGATTCAGTACAAACCAAAATACTTCCCCCGCGGAACAGGACAAGCGCTGAGACGAGGTCTGCTGGTAACGTCTGACCACAACAGAGCCACTTCCAGCAAACAAGTTTTAAAGCAAAATTCAACGCAATGTCTGTGGAAACCTTTTCCATTCGGGGGGCGCGCACCATGCGGTAGAATTATATCGGTCCGCAGGTCAGACGGAGATAGCGACCGAATAACCGGAGCAGGCCACATATCATCGACAGACCGGAGCTTTCCAGCAGACAAGTTTTAAAAAAAAATAAAAAAGAGGCATAAGCTAAATTAAAACTTTTGTCTGCTGGAAACCTGTCAGTGCTTCCATTAGAGCAGCCACCTGTACACACGAGCGAATCTGTCCGCTGAAACCGGTCTGCGGACCAGTTTCAGCAGATATATTCAATCGTGTGTACGCGGCCTGAGATGTATGCGCAGCCACTCGGACGCCGATCGCTCCCATTTAACTAAAGGACACATAAGCAGAAACGGAATAGCGACAAAATATGGCCCGTCTAGAAAGCATCTCAGAGCTATACTACATTTGTTCAAAGCAGTTTACAATTATACATAACATTATACAAAACAAATACAATAAAGAGGCATGCAAGCATAAATCAAATAGTTTTTTGCTTATAATAAATGAAGTTCAGGGATTGATTCAATCCTGGATGCATGGTTGCCTTCAAATTGGGAATCCACTTGGCTTGGCTCTGAATATAACCTTGGTATTAGATTTTGATTGTTTGACTTTTCTGTGTAAGGAGCATGTTGGCAGACCTACATGAAGACCAGCTACAGGTACAGGCCTAAGAGGTGAAGTTCAGGGCATTTTTGTCTACCTCTTGCCTGGCTACCAGAGATGCATGAGCAACATGAAGATATCTAGAGATGAAGCAGCCTGTGTTGTTTCAGCTAGCTGGGACAGTGTCCATGAGAGTGATCGCCACCAAGAGGACATCTGTGAAGCATTGGTGTGGTGAGATGTCTTTGGCCAATATCACAGGGATTTGCAGCCACCAGTAGACTTCTGCATTGCTTTTCCTTTTTTTGTGGATCGCAAGTATTCTTGTTTTAAGGGTGATCGCTCCAATGTGAGATCAAGGGCCCCGCTAGAAAACCTATTTTATTTGTTTAATGGCCAGTGACTTAACAGGGCTTGAATATTATAGTACGCCCCATTGCCACCTGTTCTGTCTTACATTACAAGGGTATTAACATTAGTTACTTCTGTTATTGCTGTGTTATGCCCTGTACACTCGATCGGACATCTGATGGAATCTAATCCGATGGATTTTTTCTTCAGATGTCCGATGAAGCTGACTTTCATCAGTCTTGCCTACACACCATCAGTCAAAAATCCGACCGTGTCCAACGCGTGATGTAAAACATTACTACGTGCTGAGAAAAATGAAGTTCAATGCTTCCAAGCATGCGTCGACTTGATTCTGAGCATGCGTGGATTTTTCTCCAATGGAGTTCCACACAGACGATCGTTTTTTTCTATCGTTTTTTTATCCATAGGTAAATTTTAAAACATGTTCTATTCATATTCATCAGACAAAAGCGATCATGTGTACAAGGCTTAAGTGTTGTTTCTTTTTTTGCTCACCTAGTGCGTTCTGGCAGTGCCATTTCAAAGGCAGCTAGGGTCAACAAACAACCTTGTTGTTGCACGTACTGTACATTTATTTCAGTATTTCAAATCAGGTAAACCTGTCATTGTTGCATCTGTTTAACTGCACTTCTCCTATAGCGCTTATTCCAGCCTAACCAAATCCCACCACATTACTAACGGTGTGCCAATGAGTTTTTGGGTCCAGTTAGGGTGGATCACCACTGGGAACGAAAGGAGGACCCAACAATCCAGCTGCTCCTTAGGGATTTACTGCTGCATAACTTTCACACTTCCCTGCCTACATGCATTGTTTTTCATTGGGTTGATTTACTAATAGAAAAAAGGCTGTTATCTTTGCAAGGGAATTTGCACTTGGCAATGGAATTGTGCTATAAAGTGGATGTAAACCTTATTTTTATTTTTTTATAAAAATAACAAACAGGCCTATACTTACCTTCTTTTGTTTTGCACAAAGCAGCCCTAAGCCTCTTATTATGGTGTCCCCTACTGGCACTTCAGGCCCCTCCTCTTCATCAGGTGCCTCCACGGAATTCCGATTTTCCCTGGGGGCATCCGGTAGGGGGCTCACACCTGAGTCTCACTGCAGCATCCATTGACACAGACAGTAGGACTCGGCCTCGCTCCCCCCCCCCCCCACTCCTGTGTCACAAGATTTGATCGACAGCAGTGGAAGCCAATGGCTCTTGCTGCTATCAATCTGTTCAATGGGAAGAGAGACATCAAGCCACTGCACTCATGGTCATTGTTGGATTGGATCTGGCTCAAGTAAGAAAAATGGGGGGGCTCTGGAAGGAGCTGCAGCGCGGAAGGGTTTTCCCCTTAATGCATAGAATACACCTTGAGACTTTAGAACCACTTTAAAGAGAAGTTTTGCTGACGTCCATATCCCATCACCTGCAAGCAAAATTAATGTTTTTATTTCCCTTGTTGGCTATTCTTTGAAAAATGAATGTTCACCAAATTCACTAAGCTAAAAGAAAATCCCAAGGAGCAAATTATCTTGCAAAGTGCACAGCCATCTTGCCTTACTTAAAGACTTGCTATGTGAGAAGAAGTCATAAAACATAACCATTGTGTAGCACAGGTGTGTCTAAGGCTCAGTCCAAACCGATGAAAATGGACTGAAGTCCAGTTTTATCGGTCTGAACCGACCGTGTGTACGGCCCATCGGTCTGTCGTCCTTCGGACCAAAGTTTTAAAACTTGCTTTAAGATCGGACTGATGGACGCCTGACCATCGGTCCAAACCGATCGTTAGTACGCAAAAGCATCGGTTCAAAAACCCGCGCATTCTCAGAATCAAGTCAACGCATTCCTGGAAGCATTGAACTTCGTTTTTTCAGCACGTCCTTGTGTTTTACGTCACCGCGTTCTGACACGATCGGTTTTTGAACTGATGGTGTGTACGCACATCAGACCATCAGCCCACTTCAGCGGTGACCCGATGAAAGCGGTCCGTCGGACCATTCTCATCGGGTTGGACCGATCATGTGTACGCGGCCTCACAGTTTGACTTTCTTGGGCCACATTGGAAAAAAACTAGTATGATATTGGACACGCAATTCATTTTCAAGGTGTTTATTCGATATTTTGGTTATAATTTTGCCCTTTGTGTGCTTCACCCTTGAAGATAGGGATGAGCCAAACACCCCTGGGTTCGGTTCATACCAGAACCTGCGAACAGACCAAAAGTTTGTGTGAACTTTAGAACCCTGTTAAAGTCTATGGGACTCGAACGTTTGAAATCTAAAGTACTCATTTTAAAGGCTAATATGCAAGTTATTGTCCTAAAAAGTGTTTGGGGACCCGGGTCCTGCCCCAGGGGAGTGTTTGGGGACCTGGGTCCTGCCCCAGGGGACATGTATCAATGCAAAAAAAGTTTTAAAAAACTGACGTTTTTTCAGGAGCAGTGATTTTAATAATGTTTAAAGTGAAACAATAAAATTGAAATATTCCTTTAAATTTCGTACCTAGGGGGTGTATAGTATGCCTGCAAAGTAGCGCTTGTTTCCTGTGCTTAGAACTGTCCCTGAACAAAATGTAATTTCTGAAGGAATCACTCATGGCTATAATGAATTGTCAGATACCAGCAATACAGAGAAAAGTCATTTATAACAAAATAATGCGTGGGGGTCCCCCCAAATTCAATTACCAGGCCCTTCGGGTCTGGTATGGATATTAAGGGGAACCCTGTGTCAAATTTTAAAAAAATGATGTGGGGTTTCCCCCAAATATCCATTCCAGACCCTTAAGGTCTGGTATGGGTTTTAAGGGGAACTCCACCCCAAATTTAAAAAAAAAATGCCGTGGACCCCCACACATTTTTTTTTTTTATGAATGACTTTTCTCTGTATTGCCAGGAGCCGACAATTCATTATAGTGAATTTTAAGTGATTTTAAATTACTTTTTGTCCTTCAGAAATGACACTTTGTGCAGGGACAGTTCTAAGCATGGGAAACAAGCGCTACTTTTCAGGCATACTATACACCCCCCCCCCCCCCCCGGTACGAAATTTAAAGGAATATTTCACTTTTATTGTTTCACTTAAAGGAATTATTAAAATCACTGCTGCCAAAAAAACTGCAGTTTTTTAAACTTTTTTTTGCATTGATACATGTCCCTTGGGGCAGGATCCAGGTCCCCAAACACTTTTTATTACAATAACTTGCATATTAGCCTTTAAAATTATCACTTTAGATTTCAAACGTTCGAGTCCCATAGACTTTAACAGGGTTCTAAAGTTCACACGAACTTGCCGCGAACACCCCAAATAGTTCGTTGTTCGGCAAACAGGCAATGTTCGAGTCGAACATGAGTTCTACTCGAACTCGAAGCTCATCCCTACTCACAAATATAGGTAATGCCAAAAACTGATAATAATTCTATAAGGTGTACTGATCCTACCTTTTTTTTTTTTCTTTCCATTTATTGTTTTCACTATTAAAGGTTAAGATCAAAAATCAACTTCAAAGTCAAAAGGGAAAGATGCAAAGACAACATCCCCAGTACATGGTTATCATGAGATGATAAACGAAAAACTTCATGTTTGCATAACCTCTCAGTCCCTGTCCTAGCTGTGACTTCTTCTACATGGCAAATATTTGCACTGGACAGAGCAAAGTTTATTATTTTAGGTTTAGAAAAAAAGAGAAGTTATAAACTCAACTTTAAAGTGGCTTTCGCCACATTGGAAGAAAGTTTTCTTGCTGGATGCCAGGATTCTCTGGCTGACAATTAGAAATCATGAGGCATCTTCTTTGTCTTGTGTTGCTGTTATTCTCTGCTGAAATAAGGGGATTTGATCTGTATATAGAGGAGTTCCCTGATGCTGCTGTAAGTATTACAATTTAACATCTACTCTATATAAACCATAATATACAAACTAGTGCATGCAAGTTCTCATCCATATCTAAAAATCAAATGCAATGGTGTTTGTTTCCTTCAAAGCCATTATTTTCTAAAGTATGTTGTGGATAAACAAAAGTGATTGGCTATAAGTGTTACTTATGTCAGTCTATTTCAAGTGTTTCTACCTATCACCAGTACATTTTACCTATCCATATGTGTTATGATACTGAGTTTTTTTTTTTAAATGAAATAATGTGTTTTATTCCAGGTATTTTATAAGCTATTATTTGTTAACAATATTTCACTAGAAATGTGATGATTAGTTTAACTTTAAATTACCAAAATTACCGGGCTCACACTACATATAGTAGGGGCTCACATTTAGCTCAAGGGTCCACAAACTCTCTAGCTCATTTACCCCTTTAAGTAGTTTCAGACAGTTCATTGACCCTCCAAATATTTATTACATGAACTTAATTTATTAAATACTACTTTCAATATTAGTACTAGAGATGGTAATTATAAATTCTTAACTTATTATAAGTTAATATTTACAATATGAAAAATATTACATTTAGCAGACCATTGATACTAAAACTGGTATTATTAATGGGAAGGATACATCTGATAAATATCAACAAGGGCACTGATATTTTGTTGGTAAATCTAAGCCATAAGTCACCATGCTCTTCCAGGTTCAGTCTGTTCATTTGCTTGGTTAGAATTGTATTTGCATGGCTAAAACCAGCTTTAACCATGTAAAAACTTGGAAGAAAAAATAGCTGAAGCATTGCTTAAAGTTGAGGATATTAAACAACAGTATTTACATATGATATTCCATAGTTTCTGTCACCGGTATCTAATTTCAGCCAATATTAAACCAGCAGTGAACAATTTTGTATAGTTCAAGTAATTAAATATTTTTCTGGTGGTATGGGTTACAGAGTATCACTGCTGATCTAGACCTGACATCCTCAGTTGGGCTATGGCAGGCCTCCAGTGCTAGATAGAAATATTAGCTGTGATTGGTAATAGTTATCCTCGTACACGCGATCGTAATTTCCAATGGAAAAAGTCAGATGGACTTTTTTCATTGGAAATTCCGACCGTGTGTATGCCCATTGGATATTCTGATGAATTCTATCGGAGTTTACATAGAGAACATGTTCTCTTTTCCTCCGATGGAATTCCGTCGGAATTCCGATGTGAATTTGGTCGGACAAAGGTCTGATCGTGTGTACAGGAGGATGATTGAAGGGAATTTATACAGGCCAAAAACATTTTCACACAAACACGCACACACACACACATAGATATATATATATATATATATATATATATATATATATATATATATATATATATATATATATATATATATATATATCAAATATATAATGTATTGAAATGAAAAAGGGAAAAAGAATATATAGTGTGGCTATTTACTGACAAAAATGTTAAGACAGTTTCAGTGTTGCATTCAAAGCTCAACTGTTTGAAATAAAGATTTTTTGAAATTCCTCTCCAAAGTTATCACAAAGCAATTGTATGTTTAAAGTCCCATGAATGCACGGAAATTGTGAAATATAACAGATTATTGTATGCTCCAACAGAAATTTCATACTAGACGACAGTGATCTGTTGTTCTTTTCTAATCCCTTACATAAATGCAATCAGTCCTGCCACCAATCATAAAACCATCTGTCAGTAAAATTGAGCTCAATGTATACCTATCAGAAACAGATCCTCATGTGTAAAATGATATGCCCTTAAGAAACAAGAATACTATACACAGATATATCACATTGATGTTGTAGTATTGTTGGTTTCTTATTAACAACAAAGCCTCTGTTTGCCCAAATGCAGTAGAGGTTTAAGAAATAATTTCAGCACCAATATATTGGTCATTTCCTATTTTTCATTTTTTATTTTATTAATTCATTATAGAATTTGTCTTTAAACCCTGAAGATTTTAATGACATTTCTGTGTTTAAATGCCTGTGATAAGGCCAAAAGAATTACCTTTAGGACAGGAATTGGTGTGAATATTTCTATATATTCTGTTTAATATGCAAGTGCTATACATAGATTAGGTAAATAAATCACAGAGTTATCTGGAAAGATGTTGTAGGAAGTCTACTTTTAGTGCTTTTCTTCTTTAATAAGCATTGATTTGCCCTAAGAACTCTATTTTGCCTTCTAAAATGTATTTTTTTCTGAGTCTAAGCATTCAAAGAACACAGAAAATGCACCCAGGTTTTAGAAAAAAGTAAGCTTTGAAACCAGAAACCTCTCCTTTTTGCCATTCTTTTGTTTTTTTTCCTTTTAGGGGTTTTCGGTAAATGCTAATACCTAAGCATACTGGTATAGCCTCATAAGATAAGTTAAATAAAGCTGCATGTGTTTTAAGTAAATATAACATATCTTCTGTCATATGGTACTCTATTCTCTGAATAACCGAAAAAGGACTATCTATACAGTATATTAATGAGTTTTTATTCTTTTAGGACCTTGGTCAACTCATGGATGAGTTGGAACCCCATATTAAGGAGAGAATAAAGGTAAATGATTTTAGTAAATTTCATAAATAAATCTTTATATCTGCAAATGTTGTATATTTTGGAAAGGATTTGTGGGTCCTAGCAGCCCCTGGACCTAGCACCACATACCGTCTACAGTGTCATAGCTTTGTCAGTCCTGGCACTCCTAAGTTATATCTAAACCCAGGAACAAAAATGTAATACATTGCAGCATAACAGTCCTTACATGCTACTGTAATTATTTCTAAATTACATGGTTGTTCTTACCAGAATGTCAGTTCCCTTGCAACATTCTGGGCTTTGAACCAATATATCAAACAATGTTACCAGCCTTCCTAGCTATCTGTGAACTACAAAATACTTCCCTACTATGTAACAGAGATGAGAAGATAGGAAGATTTTATTGTCTAAATTAGAAGAGCAGACTAGGGGGGCAATGATGTTCCTTCATAGATACTCAGCAGTCAGTGAGTGTTATCATTCTAGCAGCGTCACCAGGTGAAACTAAAGAACAAAAAGTCTGAAAAAATTAAAACTAATACAGCCACTCAGCCACTATAGCTAAGCACTGGTTAGCTGCAATATATATATATATATATATATATATATATATATATATATATATATATATATATATATATATATATATATATATATATATATATTGTATTTGTATTTTTTGTATTTGTATTTTTTGTATTTGTATTTAGGTTTAGATATGCTTGAAAGAAACCCTGTACTCAGTGAAATATGTTGTCTTCAATTGCTGACCTTCTGCAACTACTAGTTGCCTGGTCTTTCTTTTTTTCTTTTTTTTTTCTTTTATATTCTTTATTGAAAATGTTTCCATCCCCTGGAGAATGCATATAAGGTATTCTACAGATGGTATTATACGCCAGCCAGAATAGCTCGCTTTATCCCTTCTTACTCCCCTTACTGTTATCGGGGTAGTTCAATGAAACTATGGGTCAGAGTCTATTCCCTTCTACGTAACATGTTCCATTCCAACCTAAGGAGAGACCCTTATGAAGCCCTCTTATGTAAACCCATCCTTGAACTTCTCTGCCCGGAACACCAATTAGCCCAGCACCTCTTTAACCACTTAAGACCCGGACACATATGCTGCTAAATGACCCAAGGTGTTTTTACAATTCGGCGCTGCATCGCTTTAACAGACAATTGCGCGGTCGTGCGACGTGGCTCCCAAACAAAATGTGCGTCCTTTTCTTCCCACAAATAGAGCTTTCTTTTGGTGGTATTTGATCGCCTCTGCGATTTTTATTTTTTGAGCTATAAACTAAAATAAAGTGACAATGTTGAAAAAAATCACTATTTTTTACTTTTTGTTATAAAAAAAATCAAATAAACTAAATTTTAGTAAAACATTTAGGCCAAAATTAATTCAGCCACATGTCTTTAGTAAAAAAAAAAAAATCGCAATAAAAAAAAAAAAAAAAAAAGCTACCTAGCGGGAACAGCGACACTAATACAGCGATCAGAAAAATGATTGCTTAGTGACACTGGCAATAGGAAGTGAAAGGGTTAACTAGGGCAGTGATCAGGGGGTTAAAACTTTATTAGGGGGGGTACGGGGGCTATCCTGAACCTAACACTAACTAACTTTCACACTGCCTGTCACACTGACACTGAATGAATGAATGAATGAAAAACTTATATAGCGCGGCACATGTGAACTGAATCGCCTCTGGACGCTCGTTGTTTCTGTCTCTCTGGTCATCAAAAGAGCAGAGTTTTTATCTGTCTTCTGAAGCTCAGGTAGTTTTCCTCTAACCGAGTGCTGGTTGGTAAAGCGTTCCATAGTCTGGGACCCTGGAAAGCAAACCTTCTTTCTCCTTTGGACTTGTATCTGGCTTTGGGTATCTTGACCAGATTTTGGTCGGTGGATCGCAGAATGCGATTGGGATTGTGGGCTTCTATCTTGTCGCATAAATATTGCGGAGCCTTCCCATGGATGCACTTATGTGTCAGACAGAGTGTTTTAAAAACAATTCTGTCTTTTACTGGCAGCCAGTGAAGGGTTCTCAACGAAAGTGAAATGGATTCCCAGGTTTTTTTTCCAGTCACCAGTCTGGCGGCCGTATTTTGAACGACTTGCAGACGAGTGATTTGGTACTTAGGGAGTCCAAGGTAAAGGGCATTTGCATAGTCCAGTCTGGAGTTCACAATTGTTCCCACCACGACTGCTACGTCTTCTTTAGGAATAAACGGAATAAGTCTGCGTAGTAGGCGCAGCAGATGGTGCGATCCGCTGACTACTGACCCTATTTGTGCGTCCATTGTCATGTAGGTGTCAAAGATGACCCCGAGACTTTTGACTTTGGAGCTAGGGGAGATGATCTGGCCCAGAATGGGCGGAGGTGTCTAGGTTGTTGTCAGCTGATTCTTGCGACTGGCATGAAACAGAAGAAGTTCTGTTTTGGAGCTGTTGAGTTTGAGATAACTCTTGGTCATCCAGTTTTCTATCAAAGAGAGATAATTCTCTAAACTGAGATGATGATCCTTTTTATTGCAGATGCGAAAATACAGTTGCGTGTCGTCTGCATATGAGTGATAAAGTAGTTGTTGGCTACTGATGATTTCAAAGAGAGGGCGAACATAGATGTTGAAGAGCACCGGTGATAGGGGGGATCCTTGAGGGACTCCACATGATACCGTGCGTTTTTCAGAAAAGAAAGGTCCTAAATTTCACTGTTTGTGATCGGTTTTCCAAAAAGGAGGAGAACCATGATAGATCACCTTCTGCGACTCTGGCTACCTCAGCCAGCCGAGTCAGTAACAGTTTGTGGTCTACCGTATCAAAGGCTGCGCTTAGGTCCAACAGAACCAGGAGACAAGATTCTCCTTCGTCTGCGGCCTCAAGAGCGTCGTCCCATATTTTGAGCAATGCTGTTTCTGTCCCGTGTCCGGGACGGAAACCTGATTGGAATGGATCAAGTAGATTATGGGTATCTAGATGCTGTTGCAGCTGTTGTACCACTACTTTCTCCATTATCTTGGATAGAACATTTAGGCCTGTTATGGGACGGCGGTGATTAGGGTCCTTGGGGTCTAGGGTGGGTTTCTTCAAGATGGGCTGGATTATGCCCTCTTTCAGCAGGGAGGGCACTATGCCTTCCTTGAATGACTGGTTTATGAGCTGCGTGATGGGTAGTGCCAAGATGTCGGCACATTCCTTCAGCAGCTTAGTGGGGATAATATCATTAGGCGCTGTGCAGTTTCGCAAAGTACCGATGATATTTCTTGTGGCATCAACGAAGATGGGTTCCAGAGTGAACTCGGTTGATTGTAGAAGGTTTCTATGGGTGTTCTGTGGTTGATTAAGGGGGTGGTTGCGAGGGGTATTATTTTGTCGAATGCTTTCCCGGATTCCCTCAATTTTATTGATGAAGAAATCCAACAATTCATCGCAAAACTCTTGGGTATCTGAATTTGGGGCTTCAAGACAGCCTGGATTCATGGTCTGACCGACCAGCTTGAAGAGTTCGCGAGGGCGATTTAGGGCGCTATTGATAGCCTTAGAAAAATAATTTTTCTTGGCTTGGAAGATTTCTTTAAGGTATTTCCTTGTTGTTGTCTTGTAGCTGATCAAATTCTTTGCTGACGCGCTTCTATTCCAGGCGGCTTCCGCCCTTCTGCGCTCTTGCTTCAGTAGCGATAGCTGGTTGTTGAACCAGCCGGACTTGTTTTTCCGGATGTGGGCTTTGCGTTTCGGTGCTACTAAGTAGGCAGTCTGCAGTAGCACTGTATTTATGGCATCCAATGTGTCTGAGACTGTTCGGAGTGGTTGGAGTGTTTTTATTTTATTTCCTAAGGTAGATTTGAAGAGTTCCGAATGGAGCTTCTTCTGAGATCTAGTCCAGTGTGTTATCACCGGCTTAGGTGTTTTTATCAATGGGGGAATTTTGGAAATTATGAATTTAATTGCATGGTGATCTGTTCATGGCAACGGTTTATTTTCCAAAATACTTATTTCCAGATTTTGTCTGAAAATTAGGTCGAGCGTGTGACCTGAAGCATGTGTGGGGGCACATACTAGTTGTTGTAGTCCTAATCCTTCCAGGTGGTCAATACAGGCGTCGGCAATCGGATCCTGTGAAGAGTTGGCCCAGAGATTGAAGTCCCCGAGCAGCAGAAGATGTTTGCTGTTTAGGGTGTAAGTGGAGATAAATTCTGTCAGTGATGCTAAAAACTGCGATTTTGGCCCGGGTGGCCTGTAGCAGAGTAGAATACGGACGGTCTCCTGAGGATTTGATTGCAGTTGTAGAGTAAGGGTTTCCATGAATGGAAGAGGATTTTGAAGGACTGGTTTAGTGATCGCAAGATGGGTCTTGTGGATCACCGCCAGGCCCCCTCCTCTTTGCCCTATTCTATTTTCTGTTATAATACGATAGTTTTCTGGCACCAGTTCTCCTAGAATGGTGTTACAGTCGGCTGTGAGCCAGCTCTCTGTAATAAAGAGGCAGTCTACATCGTATTGTAGTATGAAATCATGGATTTCCAGTCGGTGTTTTACTGCCGATCTTGTATTGATCAAAGCACATGATATGTGCTTAGGTTGGGATGGGTGACTGAGTTTTTTGACAGTCGATCGGTGATTGATTCTCAAAAGTTGCTCAGTTCTTAAGGACTTTTTGGTGACAGCTGGTAGTATTGTGGCAAATCGCCTCAGACCCCAAATGGTTTCTGGCGAGTATCGCAGATTAGCCATAGTTGCCTGTCGCCGGGGGGGGGGGGGCGGTGGTCGGATGGCAATGGAGGGAAGATTCACTGAATCCTCTCTCTTGGCTTTGGTCCAGAGGAAGGCAAAAAAACCCTGGCCGAGCTATGTCAATGTGCTGGGGCAGGGAAAAAAATTCCTTCCTGATCCCTGAAAGGTGATCGGCAAAAAACCCTGGATCAAATTTGAAGTTTGTGAGGGGCAGGGGATAGGCGATGTCTCTGTTGCTGGGAAGGTGTACCAAGATGGCCGCTGGCCTGACACTGAGCCCAGGCTTGGGGGCTATCAGTGAGGTGGACTGGCAGCAGAAAGGCGGCTGGGTTGAAATCCTGGGGGTGGAGGGGGTTATCCAGGGGTGAGGGGGGGTATGCTGGGCAGTCAGGGCAAAAAACTAGGGGAAATAGTGTGCTGGGTATAGGGCGCCGCTAGGCCGCGGACGAAGCCGCGGTCTTTCCTAAGACGCGGCTGCCGCGGACCTAGCATAGGCTGGCGCGGATCGTTTAAAAAGAGCAAAGAACAGGGAAAAAAAGCGGCGGTGAGGGGTGAGGCGGCAAGGAGAGGATGCCTCAATGGTGGACAGTGGAGGGGGTGTGGATGCCAGAACGGGGGGATTTCATTGTCTGCCTCCTGGGATCGGGTGTTGCGGCTTGTCCTGAAAAGGACGGCCGCCCACAGTGCAGGGAGACAGATAGAACTCACCTTCCAAAGGAGGGGAGGAATGCTGGAGAAAGGCTTGAAGCTGGGAGCTGGAGGGGAGGCTAGGTTCAGAAGCAGGCTGGAGCTGAAGCTGGGGTGGGCTGGGCTAGGATGAACCCTGCCTGCCTGCCTGTCTACCTCCTACGCCTGCCTGGAGCTATGACACACACGTTCCTACTCCTAGGAACGAGCGCCGCTTGTAGCTCCTGCTGCTAATCCGCCTACCTCACTGATTAGATCACTGCATTCAGTGACACTGTGACAGGGGGGTAGGGGGGGGGGTTATCACAAGGGGTTAATGTGCCTATGTGTGTGTGTGTCAGTGTTGTGTTGGTGCACACTTACTGTGGATGTCTTCTCTCATCAGCAGCGGTGGGAAACACTGCTTCGATGAGAGATGACATCATTTCCTCCTCCTGTGTAAACACAGGAGGAGGAAGTGACACGAAGGGGGAGCGCTCCCATTAGCTGGGAGCGATCGCGGGGGGGGGCGAAAAAAACGGACATCCGCCCGCTCGTCGGCGATCGCTCCCAGAGCCAGGGGGACTGCCGCACGCCGCGGAGGGGGCCCCGATCGGACCCCCGAACCGCACAAAGGCGAGGACGTAAACTCACACCTGTACGTGGACGTACATAGGCGTGCGGCGGTCCTTAAGTGGTTAATGCTACTAAGTTGACCATTGCGAGAGCTTGGGAAGCCCCGGTACTTAGCTTTGAGGCAGTTAAAAATTGCATAAACGATATTATGATTAACGGACATTTGAAATCCTTCACCTCTGATGGATGGATGGATATCAAATCACCAACCCTCCAGGTTTAATAGTCAACTTCTCTCAATCTAAGTGTCTTTAAATGCTCCCCCCCTTTTTTTAATACTCTTCCCTTCTCTTTTGTTTCTTCTCTCTCTTGTAGGTCCCCTTTCCCCCTACTCCCTGTAGTCTATCTACTTCTTTTTCTATTTCCGTGTACTTTTTCGTGAGACTCCTGATGTTTTGGAATCGACTTAGTGACGATGGTTACAGTGATACAGGATCCCTAACTTTGAGAGACCAAATGGGGGATAAATCCTTAACAGTTTTTATTTTTTTTGTGTTTCATACGATCACAGTACAGTAGAATTCTGTATATTTGCACCCCCCCCCCCTTTTTTCTAGTTGTGTCATTGAATGTTGTACAATGTATTTAGCATCCCGCTGCTGGGATTCTCCTTTACATTTTCTGATTGATGTAACCATCACATTGTTGCATTAACCTGTTACTAATTTTCTATCAATAAAACTTTTGTAAAATAAATTTTTTCCATCCCTGGTCTTTCTGAGTATAGTACTTTCTGAATCACTGACCTTAAACAAGTATACAGTGAGTAAAGTCCACACTTGATTTACTTTTTAAGGGTCAGCGAAACAGAAAGAATTGAAACCATTTGATCAGCAGGCATTACAAGCAAACAATTAGCAATTTCCTCAGCTGATATGCTATGGCCTCTATAATATTCTCTGCATTCATTTCCTAAATATTTTGGAGCATTAAAGAACTTGATATTATTAGAAGAAAATTCAATTAAAGCACAACACAAGCCAAAACGTTTTATTTTGCTTTGAATAGAGACAATTAGAGACTCTTTTTGTTTATTGCTGTCTATATCTCTATATCTCTATATCTATATCTACAACAAGGACACAGACAAAACCACATTTAAAGTAGGGTGAGTAAGTAGGGTGAGTAAGGTTTAGAACATCTGAGAGTGCTTTTGTTGCTGTTTGTGCCTTCCTGTCACCCAACCACATTGTTATGTGGGCTAGTGTTGCCACCTCATCCCTTTAACATTGAACACATTTTAATTACACAGGTTCTGTGGCTGGTACAGGTGGCAATTAAACTGACTCGGTGCCTTATATGCATTAAATTAGCCTCAGAACCTGTGTACTTCATATGTGTTTGGGTTTAAAGGGATTAGGTGGAAACCCTAGTGCGGGAATCACATGGCCAGGACGTGAGAACAAAATATCCCTATTGGAGTCATAAAAAATATGGGCCTGTTGCCTCTTCACCACTTTCTCCAAAACTAAAAATAAAATTGTGGCTATAGTAAAGCATTAAGCATCATTTACATCTGAATTTTTAAAATTAAAGCAACGTTTCTCAACTCCAGTCCTCAAGGCACGACAACTGTCATGTTTTCGGTCTGTCCATTATTTTGCACAGGTGATTTGATCAGTTTCACTGCCTTAGGGTCCTTTCCGTGTGTGTCCGTCGGCTCAGCGGGGATCATCCGTCAATCCCCGCTGAGCTGTCGGCAGACAGGGCGGTCCCTGACCACTGTGCAGGGACCGCCCTGTCTCTCCTCCGCTCTCCCCTATGGGGAATCGGATGAATACGGACCGTTTGTCCGTATTCATCCGATCTGATCGACCGGACGGAAAATAAATAGGGTTTTCTTCCGTCCGAAAAACCGAGGATCTTTGCGGACGTTAGCGGATGCATCATCCGCTAATGGATGCCATCCCACAGGGATGCAATACAAGTCCGTTTACGGACTTGTAAAAACGGACGAACGGAGGCGGACGTCTGAAAGGGGCCTTAGTAATTACCACAGCTGTTTCATCCTGAAATCCTGAAAACATGACCTGTTGGGGCGCCTTGAGGACTGTAGTTGAGAAACATTGAATTA
Source organism: Rana kukunoris (assembly GCA_029574335.1). NCBI lineage: Eukaryota > Metazoa > Chordata > Amphibia > Anura > Ranidae > Rana > Rana kukunoris. The sequence goes on from CM056051.1 coordinate 128,834,207, forward strand.
AAGTGTATGCCCAACAATCATCAATTCTAACAGGTTAGAACCCATGTTGGGAAAAACTGTTATGCAGGTCTCTGTTTTTCGTTCAGCCAGTGGGATTTCTCCACAGCTGGCAGAATATGATGCTCATTTGTAGCAGCAACTGATTAACCACTTGCCAACCATATAAGATAGATATATGGAGGCAAGGCCCCAGATCATGTACTAGGTATGTGATCTGGCACTTCTGGATAGGGGGTGTGCATGCGCCACCGAGGACCCAGTTGTGCTGTGATTAAACATAGCAGATGTCGATCAGCGGGTGCCGGCCAATGGATTAACACTGGCACCCAGAGATCATCATGAATTTACACAAGACAGAGCCCTGCCTATGTTTTTAATAGCGTAAGGAAAGGCTAGAACCCCGTCAGACTTTTTTTATCTGTCTCTGTAGCTGATTTTTTCTTACTTCCTGTGTTGTGAAATTGTTGTCACCGGGACAAAAAGTGAGGCGCAAACACTCTAACGGAGCCTCATTTATCCTATGTTCCAAACTGGAAAAAAAACGTTTCTGGCTTCATGTACATTTTTTAAAAAAGTTTTATCAACTTTTTGTTAAAATAACGACTCTCTTCTTTTTGTTAAAGTAATTACTCTCTTTCTCTCTCTTAAAAAGTCATAGCTAGGAATAGTGGCAGGGACATAGAAAATTCATAACAAATATTTCAGTAACTAGTTGAGGGGACTGGCAGAAAAATGTTCACTTAGGTTTCCTTAACCACTTAAGGACCGAGCCTGTTTTTCAGACTTGGTGTTTACAAGTTAAAAACACGTTTTTTTGCTAGAAAATTACTTAGCACTCCCAAACGTTATACATTATTTTTTCTAACACCCTAGAGAATAAAGTGGTGGTCATTGCAATACTTTTTGTTACATCGTATTTGCGCAGCGGTCTTACAAGCGCACTTTTTTGGGAAAAAATTTACTTTTTTTAATTAAAAAATAAGACAACAGTAAAGTTAGCCCAATTTTTTTTTATATTGTGAAAGATAATGTAAACATTCCTTGTAATAGAAAAAAGCATGACAGGTCCTCTTAAATATGAGATCTGGGGTCAAAAAGACCTTTAGATCTCATATTTAAACTTAAATTCACAAAAAAAAAAAAAAAAATTGTCATTTGAAAAAATTACAACAAAAAAATGTTGCTTTAAGAGGTATGGGCAGACGTTATGACGCCGCTTCCACCCTGCAGTGTAATAGAGACGGGTGGGGGCCATCTTCCCCTCACTCGTCTCCAGGCCACTGACGGGGAAGAAACCAACAGCTCCGGTAAGCGGCGGAGGGCACCGGAGAGCGGCAGGAGGGAAGGGGGCCCTCTCCCACCACCGATAAAAGTGATCTTGCAGCGAATCCGCCGCAGAGACCACTTTCATCATGTAGCGGACTGCCCGCTGAAGAAGAGGATACCAGATTTTGTTTTCAGCAGTGAAATCCAATGACAGCTAAAAAAAAGCAAGTAATCTAGCAAATAACTTGTGTATTAAGGTAAAATTATTTAAATCTAGTGTTTTCAATTGATCAAAATTAACTATTTACTAGCTTTTATGTATAGCTTTAAACTGCATAAAAGTCTCACAATGCTTAAAATACATACATGGAACATCTTATACACTGTGATCTTTAACCTGAATAACATACTATGAACTCTTATTTGCTGAAGTGCAAATAAAACTGCTTGCACAATGTCATGTATAGATGTTCTTGAACTTATGTCACAATGTACATAGTTCTCAGTATTACTGATAGTCTTGTAGTTTTTGTAAATATCTACACAAAGTGCACCATCTACAGTATATGATGAATTATTGTGAAAGTGGAATTGGAAACAATGCAAACAGTAGCTAAATTATTTATTCAGTGTAAGACTGAAAGCATATGTCACATTATGTTCTCTTGTTTGAAATGGTCTTTTGGAACCAATAAAGCACAACATCACAAAATTGCAACATTGTAGGCTAAGTAAATAGTGGTTGTACATCTAAACTCTGCCACCATGAATAGAACAGCTGTCTTGTAAACATCTACCAGGGACTTAAGTAGAAAATATCTACTTATACCTGAAATGGTAAATTTAGGATGAATAGCACAGGTTCGAGAACCTTAGCCGCTTGCCGACCAGCAGCTATCATTATACAGCGGCAGCTTGACTCTCCTGGGCGAATCGCCATAGGTGTACGTCAGCCGCTTTAAGAGCAATAGGGGGGCGTGCGTGCACCTGTGACATGATGTCGCAAGCAAATTCGCCACAAAGAGCCAGAACGGTTTTACAGATCTGTAAACACACAGATCCCCATTCTGACAGAGAAGTAGAGAGAGATCTGCTCTTTCTAGTGATCAGGACCAGTGATCTCTCTCTACTCCCTGTCAGTCCACTCCCCCCACAGTTAGAAACCTCCATAGGACACACTTAGCTCCTTGATTGCACCCTAGTGTTAACCGCTTTGCTGCCAGTGACATTTATACAGTAATCAGTGGCTATTTTTATCTGATTGCTGTACAAATTAAATGGTCCCAAAAAAGTGTCAAAAGTGTTCAATCTGTCCACCACAATGTCACAGTCCCACTAAATGTAGCAGATCACTGCCATTATTAGTAGAAAATAAATAAATAATAAAAATGCCAAAAATCTATTGCCTATTTTGTAGACGCTATGGGCCAGATTCACATACATTGCCCGCCGGCGTAGCGTAAGCCATTTACACTACGCCGCCGCAATTTAACAGAGCAAGTGCCGTATTCCCAAAGCACTTGCTCCGTAAGTTGCGGCGGCAAAGTGTAAATGGCCCGGCGTAAGGCCGCGTAATTCAAAGGGGGCAGTTTTTATTTAAATGAAGAGCGCCCCCGCGTCGATCGAACTGCGCATGCGCCGGCCGCAAAAATAGCCCTGTGCGCATGCTCCAGCTCACGTAAGAAAACGTGAATGAAACCGACGTGAGCGTCATTTACGTAAATCCCTATTCACGAACGACTTAGTAAAACAACGTAACCGATGGAAAAAGACGACGCTGACCCGACGCCATACTTAACATGGCAACAACGGAACTTCGTAAACCTACCCCTCATATAGCAGGGGTAGGTTTACGCTTACGGAAACTACGTAAACGTCGACGAGGCGGTGTAAAAACGTTCGGGAATCGTCGTATTAGGCTCATTTTCATAGGCAAATGAGAAATCAACGTAAAGGCCACCTAGCGGCCAGCGAAGTCATTACATCTACGATCCGACGGTGTAAGTGTTTTACACCTGTCGGACCTTCACTGTATCTATGCGTAAGTGATTTTATGAATCACACGCATAGATACCCAGTAAAAAAAAAACAGAGATATGACTGTGTTTCCTGCGATACACCGTCGTATCTCTTTTGAGAATCTGGCCCTATAACTTTTGCCCAAACCAATCAATATACGCTTATTGCGATTTTTTTTTTTTTTACAAAAATATGTAGAAGAATACATATTTGTCTACACTGAAGATATTTATTATAGCATTTTATTTATTTTCAAAATTGTCACTATTTTTTTGGTTAATAGCACAAAAAATAAAAACCACAGAAGTGATCAAATACCAGCAAAAGAAAGCTCTATTAATGGGGAAAAAAAGGACGTGAATTTTGCTTTGCTACAATGTTGCACAACCACACAATTGTCAGTTAAAGCAGGGCAGTGTTGTATCACATAAAATGGCCTGGTCATTAAGGGGGAAAATCCTTCCGGTACTTAAGTGGTTAAAAAAGGGGATGTATGGGAATGAATAAAACTCTAGAATATGGGTACTCAACCTGTGTCCCTACAGCTGTTGTGGAAATACAAGTACCATCTCGCCTATGCCTTTGTGAGTCATGCTTGTAACTGCCAACCTCATGGCACTTCGTTCCACAACAGCTGGAGGACCACAAGTTGAGTAATCATGCTCTAGAACACAGTGATGGCTTGTCCATTAGGGGCGCCGGCCCCCCCATCAATGCGTCCACCCCCTAATCTACGCACCAGACACATGGATTCCAGTTGGGGTTGCTAGTTTTTTAAGCATGTGATTAGAGCCATAGGCTCTAATAGGCTTCAAAAAAGCACTGCGCCCTGATCCTACCGAGTTGTGTGACAATAGTGAATGAATATTCGTTATTGCCACACTGATTCTCCTCCCGGCCAATCAGGGAGCGGGTCTTGAGACCCAGTTCCCAATTGGCCGAAAGGAGAAGCGTTCCAATTGGCCTAGGAGGAGGAAGGAGGAGATGCACGACGAATGGCACCATTATGCCTGCGCAGGAGAGCAAGAGAAGGGGAAGCTGCCCATCACACGTTATACCGAGAAGAAGAGTAGGGAAAGGGGAAGCCGCCACTGCCCGTCACTCCCCAGGGGAAATGCTGCCCAACATAGATGGGGTGGGTGCCAGTGTTACCCAATCGACTGGGGGTGTGGCTGTTGCTGCCCCCCCCCCCCCCCCCAAAAGAAAATGTTTTACCAATGTTTTCAGGATCGATTAATATAACTGCCCAAATTCCTTACGTAGAGCAAAAGGCATTCCCCTAGTGACACTACCCTAAATTGACATTCCATACAAAACTCATATCTTGTTATTTATGGGCCAAAGTTAGCTGACTTATGTGTGAGCATTTTTTTATGGTTTACAGTACTGCTATCCCCAAACTTGATATCTTTTTCTGCTCCCTCTGTAAAGTCTCACTTCATCTGCTGCTCAGTAATCTTATGCATGGCCATATACCTAAAAGTAATGCCTCGTATACACGATCGGAATTTCCAAAGGAAAATGTCAGACGGACTTTTTCCATCGGAAATTCCGACTGTGTGTATGCCCCATCGGAGTAATTCCATCGGAAATTACGATGAATTTCATCTGAGTTTACGTAGAGAACATGTTCTATTTTCCTTCGGTGGAATTCCGTCGCAAATTCTGACCATTTGTAGGATTAATGGGCAAACTGCTATTAAAAAAAGGTATAGAATACTGGCACTGCCATCAGGGACATATAGCAATGCTAACAAATATCTAAAAACACTGAACAGTGCAGAGAGGAGCCTTTATATATAGCTCTGTTGGGAAAAAAACACCAAGGGCCAGATTCAGCAACACTTGCGATGGAGTATTTCGATATGCGCCGCGTAACTGTGATGATGCGCCGTCGTTTCTATGTGCCCGTACCCACCAAACTAGATGCGCCCAATAACGGGTCATTTGCGACCGGCGGAACGTTCCGACGCCAGAGTATCGTCAGCGCTTAATTTCGCTGGGCGCATCAGTCGCGCCTATTGATTTCCCCTGCAAATATGCAAATGAGGGATTTTTCCCAATTCACGAACGGATTAGCACCATACGCTGGCTACATGCGCCGCGCGTATCTCGTCCGTCCGGCGCAAAGTTATTTCTACAAAAGGCTGCTTTATCTTTACTCCAGATGGCCACAGGTCAGCAGGAGAGCAGCTACAGCAGCGTTACCGACGATAAGAGCTAGCTGAGCACCCCCACTTGCAGGACAACACCTCTGTCCATGCTTGTCTGTCAAATTTTACAGCCATGGAGGAAGACATCATAGGTCTCCATAGCCGAGATGATGGCTGACAGCTCCTGGCCATTAAAGTTCAGCTTTCTCCTGTGTGTTTGCGGGGAACGGGAGCAGCCATCTCAAAACAAAAGTAACATCACTGCGGGGAGGGGGAGCAGGATATACTTTAGTGCCGAAATGGCGCTTCTACGGGCGCATTTAAACGCCCAACGGATGGCATTGCGCTGACGTTTCCCGTGAAGTGGTGCCGACGGAAGTTGTGAGCATGCGCACAAAGGGGGCGAGTGGAGCCTCACTCACTGCGCATGCTCCGTGGTTGATGCGCTGAACGTAAGCCTCTGCGCTGGGCTCCGCCCATCATTTACATATGATCACACCCACTTCCCCTTGCGTCGGGTTACGCCAGCGCATTATCGTTACTCTGGCGCAAGTTTACGCGCAACTGCTATGTGAATAACAGTACTTGCGCTGAAAGGGTCGTCAGAGTAACGTAAATGAGAAGCGTTACTCTGGAGCAAAGATGCTCCCATCTACCTGAATCTGGCCCCAATTTTTTAAATCACATGCTTGGTGGTTGCCTCTAAGTTGTACAATTTTCACTGAGTTTCAGTGTCTAGATATGCAAAGCTAGTAGAGACATATCCCAACAGACTATTAATTAATTAAAGCAAAAGGTGGTTCAACAAAATACTGACACAAGGGGGTGATCCTTTTTCCAACTCAGTAATTCTGTTTAAAAAAATAAATAAAAAATCTGACATTTTGGTGTTCACTTGGATGTTATAAGTTGCACTGAGTAAATGCAGCTGGATAAAACAAAAAGTGTGCCTGTCTTAATTTCAGGCTGCAAAGCAACAACATTTGATTGTTTTAACCTCTTCGCATCAGCGCTATAGCCAAAAGACGGCTACAGCACGGCCCTTTATTCCCGGGACGCCATCATATGATGTTATTCTCTTTGCTCGCGCCCTGTGCGCCAATGACAGCTGATCACGTGACTTAAACATAAGGTCGGTAATAATTTGTATTTCTCCTCATGCTGACAGCGTGAGGAGAAAAAAAAGCCGATCACTGGCCTCTGTGAAAGGTGAAACACCACTGCATCATCTGTGTCCACCAGTTCTTCCTGCAAGTGCCCACCAATGCATATCAGTACCACCAATCAATGCCACCTAATAATGCCCACCAGTGGTACCAATCAGTGGCTCATCATCAGTGCCACCTAGCAGTGCTGCCTATCAGTGGCACCTACCAGTGACCATCACTGCCACCCATCCGTGCCCATCGCTGCCACTTATCAGTGCCCACCAGTGCCACCTATCAGTGTCCATCAGTGCCGCCTTATCAGTGCCCATCAGTGCAGCCAATCAGTGCCCATCAGTGCCACCCACCTGTACCACCTCTCAGTGCCCACCAGTGCCACCTCATCAGTGCCCACCAGTGCCACCTATCAGTGTTCATCAGTGCCGCCTTATCAGTGCCCATCAGTGCAGCCAATCAGTGCCCATCAGTGCAGCCTCATCAGCGTACATCAATGAAGGAGAAAAATTACCTGTTTGAAAAATTTTATAGCAAAAATATAACAGTTTTGTTTTGGTCTTTTTTTTCATTTCTTTAACAAAAACAATTAAAAAAACAGCAGTGATTAAATACCACCAAAATGTTGGCAAAAAAAGTTATACAAATTTCATTTGGGTACAGTGTTACATGACCGCATAATTGTCCTTAAAAGTGTAAGAGGGATGAAAGCTGAAAAATGGTCTGGGCAGGAAGGGGGGTTAAGTGCCCAGTAAGCAAGTGGTTAAAGTGGGGGGTGATTCTTTACATACATGCTTTAGTATCTCAGTTACCACTGCAACCCCCATTTTATACAGGCTTCAGAGGATTAGAAAGTGAAAGAAAAGGTCCCAATGTGGTTACAGACAGATTTTAAGTCTTCCATTTTCTGTGACATATAATTGAAAGATTTTAATAAAATGATATGAGTGGTTAAATGACAGGTGACATGTATTATTGAAAATGTAGGTTGCATCTAGGTCTTGGCAAAAACATTTTCCCTATACATTACATGGAATATCGTTGACTAATAGCCCAGACAATCATTTCTCCCATAATCTTATTGTGTGTACCAAGCATAAAGCAGCTGGAGAAGAACTTTAGAATAGAAGTAAATATAAGATTAGCGCCTCCTTTTAATGCCAAGTGTCAAGTGCAGAAGTTGGACCTATTATAAGGGAGATAGAAATACATCATGCCAATAAAGCATTATTAAGTGAAAAGCCATGCAGCTACATTTGTAAAAGCACAGACAATGGGCCAGATTCAGGTAGCCTAGCGTATGTTTAGGCGGGCGTAGCGTATCGAATATACGCTACGCCACCGCAACTTAGAGAGGCAAGTGCTGTATTCTCAAAGCACTTGCTCCGTAAGTTGCGGCGGCGTATCGGGAATTGCCGGCGTAAGCCCGCCTAATTCAAAGTAGAAAGGAGGTGGGCGTCATCTATTTAAATTTAGCGTGACCCCATGTAAATAAATGGCCAGTCGAACTGGGCATGCGCGCGCATGCTCAGAATCAAGTTGCATAAACTCCCTAAAATACATTGGCATAAATGCCTATGGCATGAACGTAACTACGTAAACGGCGTACGTCACGTAAAATTAGACGGCGTCGTTACCTGGCCCATACCTTTGCATTAGCTGCGCCTGCTATAGCAGGGGTAACTTTACGCCGGACGTAAGCCTTACGCAAATAGCGTATATGAAGCGCCCGGGCGCATATACGTTCGTGAATCGGCGTATCTTACTCATTTGCATATTTATAATAGGAACGCCGAATGCGTCCAGCGTAACTATGCGCCCATGATACGCCGGCCTAGGCAAGTTACGTCGGACGGCTGAAGCCATGTTTTTCAGCATATCTCGCTTTGTGAATCGGCGCAAAGATGCGAGGGCGTACATTTGAAATTACGGCGGCGTATCTGGGGATACGCAGCGTACATCTTTGCTGAATCTGGCCCAATGTACTTACAATGAAAGGTAAGGAAAATATTTCATATTCAACATAGATATTTTGCTTTCCCCAAGATAAAAATCAAATGTGATGCTGAGCCTTTATGATCAAAAGAGTTGAATTCCAATGAAAGAAAGGGGTGGGCCAGGGACAGTAAAGCTCCGTACACAGGGGCAGAATGTCTGAAGACATTTGCCGGTACAAAAAATACCGGCCGACATTCTGGCAACAGCCAACCGACTCCCAAACAGCGATGTCAACCAATGGCAGAGAGCGCTGATTGGAGTGTTCTGGTGGGGGAGATCGCTGGACTAACCTTGCATGGTTAGTACAGCGGCTCCTGATCGGAGCTGTCAATTTTTTTTCGTGCAACCTGCGGGGCACGAAAAAAGTCTATTGTGTGTACCAGGCTTTAGGTAGGGAAGGAACTGGCTGGATGATGCTAGACATCCCCTGAAATGAGGCAACTCTCTGAGTTGATGCAGCTTCTAATACACACTGTGAGAAGCTCACACTTTGTAGTAAAATCAAAGTAAGCAATTTTAGTGCAGGTGAGAAGCCTGTATACTGTGCAAGATTAAAGGAAAGGCTGGAGTTCAGCTTTAAGTTATTCAAAATGTTGAAATTTTCCCATGGTCTTTATAAAGATCTAGCAAAATTACTGTAAAACAAACAAGGGGGCATCCATTGTCTGTTGAAGAAAGTTCACAATCAGTTTTACTAATCTTTACCCAGCCTTTCAAATTAATCTGCATTATTTAACCCTAACTATAACCCTAAACATTTTGTAAATTAGATTTTATCTTATTCCATAGTAACCTTTTACACCCCTCAATATCACCATGCTTACTACAAATATTGAAAGCACATGATTTTTTTTTTCCTGTACTAAGACTCATTGACTGCTACAATAAAAAACAATTGTATTATATAGCTAATCATGGCAGAAATATTATATAATGGTTTATATGTACAACTATTTAATTAATTTTTGTAATTGTCTGGGATAATTGTAATTTACAACAATGTTTTCTTTACAATGAAAATCAAATTGTATTTACTCTGTTTTATTTTGTTACAGAGAAGTTTGACATTTGGAGATGATGGTATAGAGGTATGTATTACTGCTGAGCATGCAAGGTCAATGTAAGATAACCATTAGCTGTTTCTTTGACTGCAAGGTCAATAACACCAACCACAGCAAAAAATGTGTAGGTTGTCCATCACCAATGAAGACTACTGACTGAATAAACGTATGGTACTAAGTAAATACTATGGGGATAAGGTACAAAACATCATAAACACAACATGCCTTATGCCGCGTACACACGGTCGTTTTTTGCGATGAAAAAAAACGTTGTTTTTTAAAACGTCATTTAAATTGATCGTGTGTGGGCAAAACGTCGTTTTTTGTCTTAAAAAAAACGACCAAAAAAAAATTCCAACATGCTTGAATTTTTTGTGTCGTTTTTCAAAACGTCGTTTTTTGCTTCACAAAAAGTCACCGTGTGTAGCAAAAACGTCGTTTAAAACGACGTTTTTCAACCCGCGCATGCCCAGAAGCTAGTTATGAAGCGAGCTTCAATGGAAAAGTGTGGTGAACGTAACCTCGTTTTTTGTGAAAAAAACGATGGTGTGTATGCAACATCGTCTTTGAAAGTGACGTTTCAAAAACGTCGTTTTTTACTTCACAAAAAACGTAGTTTTTTTTCATCGCAAAAAACGACCGTGTGTACGCGGCATGAGTATATCCAGCCATCTGTTTAATTGCTTTTTTTGTCTAGGAAAACTATGTAAAATTGTTGTAAAATCATTATTAAACATTTTAGAGGGAGTATGGAGAAAAATTCAAATTGTATGTTTAATTTAAGGTACCTCTGGGTCCTTCTCTCTCGCTCTTAGTAAACAGTAGAAAGATCCCTGTCCTATTGATGCTTGATGTGCTTGATGGTAGGTTGAATACGGCCAAGAAATGGGGAACACTATCAAATTGTATCACTATACCAATATCACCAGAAGAAGATGCTACCAATAAAGCTGACTGATGGTCTGATGTGCCTACACACCATCGGTTAAAAAAACTATCGCGTTAGAACCTGGTGACGTAAAACACAACGAAAAAAAATGAAGTTCAATGCTTCCAAGCATGCGTCGACTTGATTCTGAGCATGCGTGGATTTTTAACCAATGGTCGTGCCTACTAACGATCGGTTTTGACCATCGGTAAACATTTAAAGCAAGTTGTCTTTTTTTTAACCAATAGTTTAATAACCTATGGGGCCCACACACGATCGGTTTTGACCGATGAAAACGGTCCATCAGACCGTTGTCCTCTGTTTAACCTATCGTGTTTACGAGGCCTAAAAGTTGTCGTAAGAAAATCAAAGAAAATCAAGGAGGCAACCCTTCAAAATCTGAGCATGGTAGCATTTATAACCTAAAGTGGTTCATATTTGTGGTAATCCCTTACAGTGGACTACTCTGATATGCTCCGTTTTGGTTTGTCTATTGGATGAGTTAAACTGATAACATCCCATGTTGTCTATTTGTATTGACTTTTATCAGTTAGCATTGCTCTCAGCTATCTCTAGGAACTACAAAACAGCTCCCCTATGTTATGGAGCCGTGTTCTGTAGACCTGCCTTAGACTGAGAATGCTGCTCCTCCATAGATACAGTATAATAAATGTTTATTATTATTAATATTATTATATAGGATTTATATAGCACCAACAGTTTGCGCAGCACTTTACAACATGAGAGTAAGAGCCGGTTCACACAGGGGCAACACGACTTCCAGCAGGACTTTGGGAGGCAACTTGGAGACTACTTGAGTATGAATCAACAAGGCAACTTCAAGTTGCCTCCAGGACAGTACAAGGCAACTTCAAGTCGCCTCCAGGACAGGAGACTTTCCAGTGGCCAATCAAACAACAATCAGCTCTGTGGGAGGGAGGGGTTTGCTTGAGAAATGTATGTTATCTTCCTGTATTGTTGCTTCAGTTAAGACAGTGATCAGACTTCTGAGGCAACTTCCATTGAAATCAGTGTGTACAAGTTGCCTACAAGTTGCCTAGAAGTCGGATTGAAGTAGTACAGGAACCTTTTCTGAAGTCGGAGCAACTTCAGTAGTGTACATTAAGACGGCTCTCATTCACTTCCATTGATTTTCTCAACCACATGACTTGGGATGACTTGGGGAAACTTCAAGTTGGGTCCCAGGTTGCCCCTGTGTGAACCAGCTCTAAACAGTACAGTTTTCAATACAAGTCAATAAAAGAGGAAACACAGGGCCCTGCTCATTAGAGCTGACAAACTAAAGTGAGGGTCAAGTCATGCAAAAGGTAATAACTATAGGGGGTGAACTAATGGAGAAAATAAAAGTACAATTGTTAGGTGGAGGATATGCTTCTCTAAAGAGAAGTAATTTCAGGGATCAACTAAGAGTAGACAGAGTAGGAGATAGTCAGACAGATTGGGGTAGGCAATTCAAGAGGATGAGAGAAGCTCTGGAGGCAAGCATGGGAGCAGGTGACAGGGGAGCTGGAAAGCAGGAGGTCTTGGGAAGGAACAAAGAGAATGGTTTGGTTGGTATTTGAAACAAGGTTAATGATGGGGCCAGAATTGTGGGTGGCTTTGTAATTTGTTATTAGTATTCTGAATTCTATTCTTAGGGTGAGTGGAAGCCAGTGGAGGGATTGGCAGAGAGGAGTAGCAGACATTAAACTAGACTGCCCTAAACTGAAAATGCTGCTCTTCCATAGATACAGTATAGTAAATATGATTTTTCACTCTAGGGCAGGAAGTAGATTGTATAATAAAATGTTATTCTTGAGCTTAGATACAATTTTATTTCAGTGTTTTTTTCCCACCATGCTCATTAGGTTGCTGTTTTTCAGAAACAATTTAAACTGTCATTACCCCAAAGAAGGCAGGTTATGGAAAGAGGTGGCGCTATACATAACACACTAGAACAAGTCAGTTTATACAATATGATTGTGGAAAAGCCAAAATCAGCTTCTAACCAAAAAATAACTCTGATTATTTAAAAAATAAATAATAATCAAAAATCTGTGACAACTTGCTGCAAAAAACAATATATGTGCTCCCACATATAAAAGACAACAAAAAAGTGTTGCATATAAATACCGTAACTATTTATAACAAGCAATGAGTCCAGATAATTGGGCCAAAATGTTCTTCAATGTTCAAAAACAAATGCATTTATAAGTGCCTACTAAATGACAAGTTATGAACTGGTTGTTCTGAAGAGTGATCCACAGGCACCTTCACACTATTATTGGGATTTTGCTGGTCTATTTGGTGGCATTTTTAAATGTATTTGTCTTGAATATGAATTTTAAACATTGAAGAACATTTTGGCACAACTATCTAGAATCATTGCTTATTATTAGGGATGAGCGGAACACCGCCCAGTCGTTTCGCACCAGAACATGTGAACAGGCAAAAAATATTTAGCGGAAGTCCCGCCCTCCACCTTGGCTGGTAACGCGGCTGTTTTTGAAGCTATTACAGCCCCGCGCTCAGGCTTACCCACTGTCTTACAACATGACAGGATGAGAATGGTCATCTCTCCCATCGGCGTGGAACCACCATTTGGACCCGTTAGTATCTACTAACCTCCTGCTCATCTATACAGCAGTGGTAAGGACTGGTTGCCGCTGAGCAACACTTGTTCCTGTTACATCTATCCATCTTGTGTCCACCCATAGCCGTCTAGAGGAGAGCTCTCCATAGAGGTATTGTACCTCCCAGCACGTTACTTACGATTTCAAGCCAGTCATTTTGCTACTTCTCTAAAGTGGGTTATTTAACCCTTCCATCACATGCAATTTTTCCCTATGGACTCTAGGTGAACAGTTTTTTTATATTTTTATATATATATTCTTAATTCATGATTTCTGTGCAAAACAACTTTTATATGAGTTCTGGACTATTAAATGTCATTCTAAATTCTAATCCATTGAGCGCTGTCTCTGTTGTTTGTATGTTCTTTGCCCATTTTTTGGTTGACAGCTGCACTGTGTTAGGTTTTACTGGTTCTCACATCTTATTGTGCTGCTATAATACTTGTAGCGCTCCCTGGAGGGATTTTTTGTGTATAAAAAATATTTAGCGCACATGGGAACCCTATTAAAGTCTATGGGACACAGACATTAAAAATCAAAAGTGCTAGTTTTAAAGGCTTATATGCAAGTTATTGCCATAAAAAGTGTATGGGGATGCGGTATTGTCCTAAGGGACATGTATCAATGCAAAAAAAAGTTTTTAAAACAACCGATTTTCAATATATAATTTGGGTATTTATAAGTTAGCAGCACAGCAATATTTTCTTGTATTACAAAATCAGTTTTTGTTTATCTTCTCTGCATGACTACATTCTGAAATACAATATCATGTCTTTATTCTTACAGGCTCCATCTAAGGACTCGATCTCTCTGTACAGCTATAAAGTAGAATCTACCATCACATCACATTTCGTCAATACCATGATACAGAGCAAAGTGGTGAACACTGCTTCACATTCACAGAGCCTCTCGTTTGATATTCAGATTCCCAAAGGGGCATTCATCAATAATTTTACCATGTAAGATTTTTTCTTAATAGCCGTTTCAAGTTACCTTTAATCAGTTGTGTTGTTACTACAAAACTAATCTGGTACAAAGGCTAACCCAGGCATGGATAAATATGCTTAATAATGATATTTATTTGAACAGGGAGTAGTTGGATTTTTCATTACTCTTTGCCCACATGCAGCCTGAAGATGCGAGAGATGGCATTTGTACCTGGTTGCTCTTTCATATTGCTGTTGTATTTAATGGGGATTCGTTTCTAGATCAGTCTGCCATCATACACTGAGATACAGAGGCCGATATGCTGAAGGAGCTAATTGTGATTAGGACACCGATGATAACTAAGCAAAAATATATATAAAAAAGTTTATTTTTAATACTATGTACTTCTATATATGCCCCTTGCCTTCTTCTTTTTTGTTCCCCACATGAAACTCTAATAAAAATATTTGACAAGGAAAAAAGTTTATTTTTATTGTTAAAAAGTCAATGTAAGGCATGAGGTTTAAGAAATAATTAGATGACCTCATACAAAGTTACATAGTTACTTAGTCAGTTGGTTGAAAAAAGTCCATCTATTTCAACCACATATATTGGAACATTTATCTAGACATCAACATCACCTAATCACCCCAAATACTACATGGACTATGTATATATATTAATTATTGCCATGATAAACAAAAAGTGCCAACGCATTTCAAAATTAATCTTTTTCAGGGGTAGGAGTAGTCATATATATACTGTAAAGTGAATGTTAAACATGTTGAATCAGCCAAATTATAAAAACACAAACATCCATCGCTCAAATGGAGCTCACAAGGTTCTTCATCTTTGGGGTAAAATGGGGAGGGCCTTACACAAAGACTTAGGCCACGTACACACGATCAGACTGGTCCGATGAGACTGGTCCGATGGACCGTTTTCATCAGACCAGGCTGAAGTGGTCTGGTGTGTGTACACACCATCGGACCAAAAATCCAATCAGACCAGAACGCGGTGACGTAGAACACACCGACGTGCTGAAAAAAGGAAGTTCAATGCTTCCAAGCATGCGTCGACTTGATTCTGAGCATGCGTGGGTTTTTGGTCCGATGCTTTGGCGTACTAACCATCGAATCTGACAGATTTTAAAGTAAGTTTTAAAACTTTCGTCCGACGGACAACTGTCCGATGGGCCGTACACACCATCGAATTGGTTCGATGAAACTGGTCTGCAGACCAATTTCATCGGACAGGTCTGATCGTGTGTACGCGGCCTTAAGGAGACACGCCGATGGATAAACTCTGCTTCTAGGTGTAGTAGCCAATAATGTCAAGAAGAGAGAGCCCATAACCTTCCATTCACCAGAGGCATGTCAACCATTTTGTCTTTAACACTCAATTTATATATTTGACTGCTCCTATAATGTGGCATAACATTTTGCCTACAAACCCCTTTTATGAAAGCATATGAAGACATTGGGGTTGATTTACTAAATGTAAACGGACTGTGCACTTTTGAAAGTGCAGTTGCACTCTGCAAGGGCAGTTGCTCCACAGATTAGTAAATGATGGAGAGCTCTGCTGACTTCCATCATCCAATCATGTGCAAGGAAAATTGCAAAAACAGCATTTTTCCTGACACGTGATTGGATGATGGAAGTGAACAGAGCTCGCCATCATTTACTAAGCTTTGGAACAACTGCCCTTGCAGAGTGAAACTGCACTTTCAAAAGTGCACAGTCCATGAGCCTTTAGTAAATCAACCCTATTGTGATCGTGTATAATAATAATTGGAGCTTTTCAGCCGGATCACCAATTTTGAAGGGAGGGATAAAAAGTAATATCACATGAATCATTGTTGGTAAGATAGATTAAACTGCATCTGATTTTTGTTGAATCATTGTCTGTGATCAATCACTAAGTAATTGTTTATGATCAATAACTAAAAGGCTATATTTATAATTTTACCATGCCAGTATGAACAATATTCCATAAATCTGATAATGTACTGTACATTGTTTTCTTTTTTTAAGGAATGTTAATGGATTCACATTTAGTGGCTCAATTAAAGAAAGATCAGAGGCAAGAGGTCTGTATTCTAAAGCAAGAGCAAGAGGAAAATCAGCAGGTATACTGAGGTTAGTAACTCTGAACACCTTATTGAATTCATTTTTAGCTTGTATATAAGCTTTCAAGATTTGAACTTAGCAGCAATCAAAAGATTACTGTTCTGCCCCTTAAAAGACCTGGACCTCAAATTTTATTTTTAACAATTTGGCATAATCAAGTTTATAATAGATGAGTTCTGGTTGTTTTCTATGTGTCATTTAGCTTATTGCCCCTCGCCTTATTACATGCCTATATGTTTTACAATCAATACCAGAGGATTAGAGGTTTTTTTTTTCATTAAAATATTTTTATTTCCCCCCAAGAATTTTACAATTTTCCAATGCACAAACATTATGTCTTTTGTTCAGTACAATTATTATACATATTACTCACGTAGGTGATAGCCAAAGGTCTCTAGTCGATTATAAAGACTGTTACAATGTAGCAATACAGTAGATCTTTTGGGGTATCAATATATCATTTTTAATTATACAGTTTTGAGGAGAATGAACTGTATGGTACAGGTCAAGTAGGGTGGCACGTGAAAGAAGGAGATGTGCTCTGCAGTGCTACACACATGTCATTAAGCCAACGGTCCTGGACTAGGGATTTTTAGACATACATGTGGGTCCAAATTTTACTACATGATTACCATGTTGAGTTTTGTCAACCTGGTATTGAACACAGTGAAGATAGATGTGGTATGGAAATAAAAATAGATGTGAACACAACCACTAAAATGTAATATAAGCTTTAAAGTGTTAATGTAATTAAAAACATTGGCCCAGATTCACAGAGCGATTACGCCTGCGCAACAGGAGATGAGCGTGCGTAAGTCTAAATGTGTGCGTGCGTTTCGATGCACGGCATCCCCAAAACGAGATACGCAAGAAATCTACTTTTTTTTGTCCGGCGTAATTTCGTTAGACAGGCGCATCCGTCCGCGCAAAACTGCGCTAGACAGACCATTGATTTGCTAGTCAAATATGCTAATGAGGGACTTATGGGGATCCACAAAAGAACGTTGGGGCAGCGCAGGCTACGCAGTGTGCGCAACAGCAAAATGTCCTGTCTAAAATTAGACCATATAAAAGCTGGTCTAAAAAGAGAAAAAAAGTCTACATGTCAGATAAAGAAACACTGTTAGTGAGGAGCAGAGCAGTCACAAGTGTTGCCCAACAAACTGTATGCCAACATGCCAGTGGCATCCATGCTCATAGCTATACTACTGACTTTAGATGAGCAAAGAAGGAGGAGGGCACTGAGAAGGGCACTGAGGAGGGCACGGGATTTTTTTTTTTTTACTTTTTATTTGCTTGTATAAACTTTACAATTTAATCTAATCTAATACAATATTCTTATCTGATACAAGCCCCTCACTCTTCACTCTTCACGGGAGAGGATATACTGCACACGCATAGACATAGATGGCATGAGTGATTCTGAGGTGTCTCGCATCTTCAGATTCACCCCTCATGCCATCATGGAATTAACCACAACCTTGCAGGAGGACATCACCAGCCCAACACATGACACCACCCATGACACCCATGACAGCTACATATACAATCAGAGCCCCATCCCCACAGATTGCGAACAGAACATGTATGGGGACAGCTGGCTGGTTGGTGAGTGACATGGGTGGCAGGCATGACTGTCCCCCCCCATGATGCACACATCACAAGGGACACATGCACTACTAACATCCTCCTGTCTTTTCCCTTCAAGGTGACTCTGCATATGCACTGGGACCCCATCTCATGACCCCATCTCATGCCAGCTCACATTATGCATCTTTGCACGTTAAACACACACATTAATCATGGCACAATGAGAATACATGCATGCACACCACTGTGGTCCCTAGCACACACACCCAACATCCTCATCAAATTGGATTGACACAAGCCACCACAAATGAGGGTGACAACCCTTTTCCGGCAGGAAGGTCACCCCCACATTCCCAAATCATACACAAACAGAACCAAAAAAAAAATGACCAGCAAAAAAAAATAAGCCCAGCACAAATATAATTTTACAAAAAAAACAACAAAGAAAACACATAAAAGACAAAAATCACTCTGCAAAACAGTCCCCAAATATCTCAAAGACACGTCACAAACAAACAAATAAACGCTAACAAACAACATGACAAAAGCACCTTGCTGTATAGGGAGGAATACAAAGGGATGTACTTTTGCAAAGGAAGGGCGTTTGTGTCTGTCTATTTATGCTGTCTGCGTAGTTCTCTAATTTGCCCTAGTCCACTTCCAATTTCACTGATTGCGCGGTTCCCGAGTTGTGAGCATGCGCAGAGAGGTGCTGACCATGGTCTCCTTCAAGCGCGCATGCGCGAGCCGGCCGGCCCTTCATTTGCATGGGGTCGCGGCTCATTTCAATGTAACCCCCCACGTCCTTCCCAATTTGTATTACTCCGCCTTACGCCTCTGAAATAACGTTACGCATGCGCAATTTTCTGCGGAAAAGCTACGAGAATAGGGTGATTACGCGGCTACATTGCGCAAGTCTAACGTAAAGGCGGTGCGCTACGCCAGTCTAATAATGCGCATATGTACCTGAATCTGGGCCACTATTTTCACAATGTAAAAATCT
Organism: Rana kukunoris; assembly: GCA_029574335.1. Taxonomy (NCBI): domain Eukaryota; kingdom Metazoa; phylum Chordata; class Amphibia; order Anura; family Ranidae; genus Rana; species Rana kukunoris. Next base: position 128,853,077 of record CM056051.1, read on the forward strand.
GCAGATTTAATTAATTAAAATCTGGTAATCCTGCTGTGAAGATTCTTGTTCAGGTACTTCATATTTTATGGTGACGAAACACTGGCCTGCATCTCAATTGTTCACCTGTGTTGTCAAATGCCCTCACAAAGGGAGATTACTAGTGGGCTGAAACTGTTGGATTGAAATATTGTCTGAAAATATCTACAGTATAAATATATATATATATATATATATATATATATATATATATATATATATATATTAAAGGGCAAAATAAAATGTTTAAAGAAGAGAATATTTTGTCTCCTTGTACTTGGTAAAGTAAAATACAATGGGCCAGATCCACATACAATTGCATTGGCGCAGCGTATCAGAGATACCCTACGCCGCCGTACCTTACCTGGCGTAATTTTGAATCCTGAAAGATTGCGTGCCGAAAGTTACGGCGACGTAGTCTATCTCTGGCGGCGGAATTCAAATCGGCGATTAGGAGGCATGATTCATTTAAATGAAGCGTGTCCCCGCGCCGAATGAACTGCGCATGCTCCGTTTCTGAATTTCCCACCATGCATTGTGCTAAATGACGTCGCAACGACGTCATTTTTTTAACGTAGACGTGAGTTACGTACATCCCTATTCACGGACGACTTACGCAAATAAAAATTCAAATTTTGACGCGGGAAAGACGGCCATACTTAACATGACAAGTCTATCTATACGCCGCAAAATACCAGCTTTAACTATACGCCGGAAAAAGCCGACTAGAACCGACGTAAGAGAATGCGACGGCCGGGCATATGTTCGTGGATCGTCGGAAATAGCTAATTTGCATACCCGACACGGAAAATGATGTGAACGCCACCCTGCCGAAGTATTGCATCTTAGATCCGAAAGGCGTGCGAGGATGTATACCTGTCGGATCTAACCCCGAAGCCGCCGTATCTTGGTTTGAGGATTAAAACTAAAGATACGACGCAGGAACTTTGAAAGTACACCGGCGTATCAGTAGATACACTGGCGTACTCTCTCTGTGGATCTGGCCCAATGTTTTTTTACCGGGCCTTTTATTTCCAGGCTCTATTATGGTTCGCTAATAAGGATCCATAAAAATGTATTTTTGCCTGTTTATTAAACAGCCCTGGAAAAAATGAGTCTAAATTTTGTTAACATGTTAAAATTGAATTTTTTTTATTTTGTTGTGGACAGAACAAATTCCCTTGATATGGAAAACTTCAAAGCTGATTTAAATGTACCAGGAGGAACCAAAGTTCAATTTGAACTTCATTATCAAGAAGCTATTCAGAGGAAACTTGGGCTGTATGAACATGTTCTCTATCTTCAACCAGGAAGAATAGCAAAACACTTTGAGGTGAGAGAGCCTGTGAAAAAAAGAGATGGTTGCAATGAGCATTAGCTGGTATATTGTGATAACTATTTTGGTTTATATTATTTTTTCATTTTTAGGTGGATATCTATATCTTAGAGCCAGAAGGTATCAGCACTGTCAATGTAGTGAATTCAGTTGCAGATAGGTTTTCTAATCTCGTAAAAGTTGACAAGAGTGATAAGAAGGTAATATCAGAATTTATCACATTTTTTAATCCAGTACTGTATTTAAACTTTACCTGCTGTAAGTGCTGTAAATCTTAACTGTAACTGTAAGGCAACAATCAAAAAATGTTCAGTTCATAATAAACTGTTAAAAAATGAAAAGTACAAATTATTGACAAAATTAAAAGCAAACCCGGTTTCCTCTCATGCAGCAAACAAGCATTTACGACCCATGCACCTGTAGTACTGGGCAGCCAACTGTGTCAGGTTGACAATGTTTCTGAGAAAGATTTAGCACTGTAAATGAGACAGATATTCACTTTAAACAAATGTACAATTTAGAAGTGGGCAGGGTCAGATTGTATTTTATTATACTGCAGTACAGAGCAGCTGAAGCAGAAATTTATCATTTAAATTACCTCCCTACTAGACTGAAAATCTCTTGTTAATCAAAAGAAATTGCAATTTTTTTTATTAAATATTTTATTTGTTACTTTTCTGTTACCTTTTCCTGGGTATTGAAGCAATGGGTATGTAGGCAGGGCCCACAGATGCTCCTTTGGAATGTTACGTCACTGGTACCTTACAGTGAGATCTTCCGTACATTGCAAAATCATACAAGATTATGAGGGGTAAATGTTTATGTTTTAGTGCTTTAGATGACATGTAATTTCACATGATAAAGGTGGTAGATACAAAGCTATTTTTGAATTAATTAAATCATGCAAGATTTTGTTAATGTATTTATCAATCTGTTTGCACTCTTTGGTTTATGTCTTCTGTTTATGGGTGTTGTAAGAGTGCTGTAGATAAGGAAAAAAGTGAAAGCAATCAAGGCTTAAAGTAAAAGTTTTTTTTTTATTATTATTATTATTATTATTGTCTTTCCCCAGCATTTTTAAAAGTGTCTTTACCTTATTTTTACAGTCTAGGTTACAGTCTACATAAGCAATGACTTGCTGTGTGACAGAATTTATACATTCCATCCGCACCCCTACGATTTTTCTTTGTCTATATTTTTTTTTCTTAGTTTGGTAACTGACTTGAACTTTGATGAATGACAATCTTAAGTCCTTAAATTGTTTTCTCAAAACCCTTACAAGCTGCTTTCTCATTGGGCTTCAGAAAACAAGAAACCCACTTGGACTTTCTTGTATAGCCCTGTAGCTTTAAAGTATCCCCATTTCTGGTAATGATGTTTTATCCACTTGGAAATTGGGCTTCAAACCTCTGTTTTTTCTTGGATATTGTTACTATCCACCAGGCTTTGGTAAAAAAAAAAAAAAAAAAAATACTCAAGTTTAAATTCTAAAGTGAAACTGTGAAAGTCAACATTAATTAATTTAGAATCTGTGTCAGATATTGCCAAAGTGTGTAATGTTTTATATTTGACAGTTACATCTGTTTTCTTTATTTTATTTGAGTATGAATAGAAATCTTCAGGGTGGAAAAAACATTTTTTAACCTGGTATTTTTTTTAGTTGGTTATTAATAAATTATTTAATTTTGTACAAAGTATACCTTCATTTTTATATATAATTGAATATATAATTTACTATGAAATTTTGAGTTTGACATATATTTTTGAGTCATATGAATTGTGAGGTGTTATACCCTAAGTCTGTAAGACAAGCATGTAATTAAAGATGTAAAAAAAAAGTAGATGATCCATGTTGGTATTCTTTCTGTTTTTGTTATTAATTTTAATAATTGCATTTATACTGCCATAGGCTCACATATCCTTCAAACCAACTGTGGATGAGCAGCGTGAGTGCCCCATCTGTCCAACTACTGCTGTGGATGGAAGACTCAGCGTGAAATATGATGTTAACAGGGAAAAAGCCAGCCAGCTCCAGGTAGCATCCTAAATCTGAGAAGAAAATTTGATCTCAATATGTATTAAATGCATTCTATAAGGCAACGTACCTTTCCAGGGGATGTGAGGCCAAGTTTGACAAGGTGTGGCGGGCTTGGTACAATTCGGACGCTACTGTAGGTTAGGAGGGTCGGCTATGTAATGTGATTTGATTTGTGACCAGAGGCTTCTTACATAGGGGGCCTGTGGGTATAGTCCTATTGGGTTGGGGGGGTGGAGGTAATGATGCCTATTGGTCTTTCCCCTGATTGGACTGCTCAGTCTGTTGGGGTTGAATGTTATTTATTTTTCTATAATGTCATTGTTTTGTATTTGTTCATGCCAGGTATGATTGGAGATTGGTATACCCATGTCTTTTATTTCGTAGTTGGTGTCCGATGGTGGTGGTGAACTGAGCTTCGGGTTGTTGGGGGTGGGTTGAGGGATGGGTTTATTGTGTTCGGTAAGGACAGGTAAATGTTTTCTTTTAGATAGTCTGCCTATTTGGTCGACCATGTTGGTCGCAGAGGGGCCGGTGTTTTCCATGGCACACTCTTTTCAATGTTTGTATGTCTGTCTCAAAATCTTTAATAAAAAGAAATTTCCAAAAAAAAAAAAAAAATATGTATTAAATGTGGGCGATGGTCAGAAAAATATTTAACAACCTTAGCTTTCTTTTGGCCTGCCATGTGTATTCTAAACATAATTCCTAAATTGCTAACATACATCGCAACCTGTTGAAAAACCCTAATCTTTACATTCACAATTGAAAAAGCTTAGTGCCAACACTGTATTTTAACCAAACATACAATGATGCTCTTTGTGTTAAAATAATTGTTTTATAGTATATATACTGTATGACTATCATACAAATGTTTTGTAAAACAAGTATTAGGAAAATATTGCCACATCTCCTTCATCTTTAGTGAAATCGATGAGAGCGCTAATAAAAATATTTGTCCTGAACTGGGAGAAATGCACCCTGTTTCCTTCCAAACCTTGCTAGCTCCTATACATAAGGTAGAATGCAGAGGGATTAATTTTCATTGCTAAATTAATTAGGAAAGGAAATATAAAAAAATCCTTTTAGGGGACCTCTATGTTGTAATATGGAGGCGTTGACCATTGCTAGAACATCTTATCGAACAATATCAGTAATCCAATTGAACTGCTTTTTGGGACTCACCAGTACCTAGTTCAGCTGATATATCTACGGCATAAAAACACCACCTACAGGTGATTGATTGCAATGCCAGTGATATCACCTATCATCTAATAAATATAACAAAAACTATTATAAATGTCATAAAAAAATTAAAAACATATATGAAAACATAACACATAAATGGCATATGTGCAATGAAGTGAAAAAGACAACATCAAAATCTCTAATATAGAGGAGTGTTATATAGAAAATCCCAATAAGGCTTCTACCAAGCACTTTTTGTAATAAATTGTCCAGTGCAATTAAATTAACACCTTCCCACCTGGCCAATAGTAAATTGACGGCCGAGTGGTTGTTCAGATATCCTGAATGGCCGTAATATGACATCATGTCAGGTTATGCTGATTGCACGGCTGTAGGGCCACACATCAACATGATCTGTCACCAGCCACATCCACAGGACATGGCCGATGACCGATCTGAGTACTGGCTCGCTGTCGATACCATGTGATCGCCGTGACGTATCACAGCAGGTCACATGACAGTTGTAAATAATAGATGGGTTCCTTTCATGCCATCCATTAAATACAACTGTGTTGCTAGCTGTGATGGGTAAGTGTGATCAATGGCACAGACAGGGCCAATCACAGCCTATGTGGAGAATGTGATTAGCTCTGGCCAATTTTACAGCTAATCAAAACAAAACAGACTGAAATGAATCAGTTTCATTCAGTAAAATGCTTGCTTATAGCAATGTAATGCATTTCAATATGCAAACATAATGTGTAAAAAAATAAAAAATCCAGGTCACTTTCCCCAAAGTAGTACAGTATTACTATGGTAACATTATATTGCACTGGTCATGGTTACAAAATTCCTACAGACTAAGTAATACACATTGATTTGGTTTATTTTCACCAAAGAAATGTAGCAGGATACACTTTGACCTAAATGTATCAAGAGAGAATATTTATTTGCTAAATTTTATAGCCTATTTTAAAGCCTATTTTTGTTTATTTAGCAAAAAAATTAAAAAAAAAAACAATGGTGATTAAATACCACCAAAAGAAAGCTCTATTTGTGTGAACAAAATGATAACAATTTCACATGGGTACAGTGTTGCATTATCGTACAATTGGCCATTCAAAATGCGACAGCTCTGAAAGCTGAAAATTGACCTGGGTTTCAAAGTCATTGATAAAGTGTCCCGTGGAGCAAACTTTCAAACAGAACCATCATTAGACCAGCAAAGATTCCTGCAGAGCATCACTGTGGATCTCATGGAATGATCCCTATAATTGCCATAATGTCACATCCAAAGGTCCCTACCCAATGCGTTGCATCTCCTGATGTGTTCCAGGGGTGGATTGCGTGGTAAATCACAACTACGTTAATTATAAAATAGCACAATGTAGACATACTAAAAAACGAATCAATTTTAAAAACACAAAAGCAGTATATATATATATATATATATATATATATGGGAGCAAAAGACATTTAAAAACAGATCACTTTTTAGAAATACTGCACCAAAGCAGAATATTAGTGTCACGCCTAAGGCAGCACTCCAACCTAAAAATATTACTGCAGCATTATATGCACAAAATAGATTAAAGTGGCAGTCTATGCACACTCAAGGCGGCACTCCGAGCTAAATGTATGCACAAAAAAGGGGGGGGGGTTAAAGTGGCACTCTATAGTCAGCAACTAATAATAAAAAAGACAAGAAAATAAAATGAGAATGGTTGTAATGTGTCCAATTAAAAAAATCCCGTTTGTTTCCCTTCTAGAAACCTAATTTATTAAATACTTCCACCTCCAATCATTCTTAATCCTATCTATTGCATAGAAGACCAATAACCTGGGATCCTTACTATGCTTCTCTCTGAAATGTCTAGATACACTATGTTTCTTGAAGCCATTTATTGTATTATTAACATGTTCTCTTATCCTTGTCTTTTATTTTTGGGTGGTGCTTCCCACATATTACAGCCTGCAAGGACATTCTAAAATGTAAACTATGTGGGATGTGTCACAAGAAATTAATCCTTTAATTTCTATATTCTCTTTTTGTTCTTGTAGACCTAAAAAAAAACTCATCTTTGTACTTTTGTACTCATCGTGGTTTTACATACTTTGGCCCAGATTCACAGAGCGATTACGCCTGTCTAACTGGTGTTAGACAGGAGTAATTTCAAATTTCGCGCGCCGTATCACTAGTTTGAATCCTCAAACCATGATACGGCGGCTTCGGGCTTCGATCCGAGAGGCTTACGTCTTCGTAAGCCTTCGGATCTACGCTGCAATATTTTTGTGGCCGCTGGGAGGAGTCCGCGTCGTTTTCAGAGTCGGGGTATGCAAATGACTTTTTATGGCGATCCACGAAGATACGAGTGGTCTTCGCAATCGCTTACTTCATTTTTTTGCTTCGTACTGTTAGACCAGCTATTTGCTGGTCTAACGGTGCGTAGCCCATGTTAAGTATGGCCGTCGTTCCCACGTCAAATTTAATTTTTTTATTTATTTTTTACGTAACTCGTTCGGGAATAGGAATGTCCGTAAACGACGCTACTCAAACAACGAATGACGTAACAACGTGATTTTGCGCAATGCACGGCGGGAAACGATCGCCGCGGGAACGTGCCTATTTTAAATGCTTCACGCCCCCTACTCGCGTAGATGGCTTGCGCCGGGAGAAATACACTACGCCGCCGTAGTTTACTGGACAAAATCTACCGGGATTCCACGTAGAGCCAGGTAAAATACGGCGGCGTAGAGTATTTCTGATACTCTACGCGAATCCAATTGTATATGAATCTGGCCCATTGCGCCTATTACAATTAGAGAAGCCTTTTCCTTTAAAAAAAAACTACCTGGGCCGACTTGTTCTTAAGGACTTATTTTTACAATAAATTAAACCCAGATTCTTGAGAAGTAATTTTTTTTAAAACCTCATCCTTAAATAAAATCAGCCAGTGTTTTTTTATAGTGTATTTTCCAGCAGGGAGATTCTATTCTTTTCAAAACCTAGAATTTTCTAAAAAGGTCCTATTATACCCCTTTTCTAAAGAGTAACTACTTGATTGGGATCCTAACATAACACATAACAACAAAAATATTTTATGGTTTTATCACAATACCGGATTTCACCAGATAACAGAGATGCAGATGAAATCTCTAACTACAGTAATATACACCAAGATTTACCTAGGAGTTTCTGGAGTGGGTCACCGTTCTGATTTACTACAAGGAGTGATCAGAAACAGCCAATGGCTTTCCAGTTTTCATTTAAATTATCTTTAGAAAATGAGCCCTATACATGTTATGTCAGCAGATGTTTAACACCTTACTGGTGCCCTGTTGTGTAGCTTTTGACAAACAAAACATACATTTGGGACAGTACTATGCCTTTTGTATTTATTTTCTATCAAAAATATATAATATCTTGAGAAATAAAGAAAGAATATTAAATATATTAAGACATATGGGGCCAAAAATCTTATAAAGGGGACTAGAGAAATAAGTGTGAAGATTATGTCACAGCCCACAATGGTTCATGCTAACACAATGTTTCTATTATTTCTCTATATTAGGTGTTCAATGGATATTTTCTCCACTTCGTTGCCCCAGAAAATCAGCCTCCACTTCCAAAGAATATTTTATTTGTTATTGATGTCAGTGGTTCCATGTGGGGAATTAAGATGAAACAGGTAAGTGTAAAATGAAGAGATAGTTTGTGGGACTTTAAATGAAAATAATAGCACTAAAGCCGTGTACACACGATCAATTTGTCCGATGAAAACATCATCCAATTTGTCCGATTTTTCTATCAGTGTTAAAAAATAGAACATGTTTTAAATTGTTCCTATGGATAAAAAAAAAAGTAGAAAAATCTGATCGTCTGTGTGGAACTCCAATTGGAGAAAAATCCACACATGCTCAGAATCTAGTCAACGAGTGCTCGGAAGCATTGAACTTAATTTTTTTCAGCTCGTCGTAGTGTTTTTTGTCACTGCGTTTTGGCACGGTCGGAATTTAGTCTGATAGTGTGTATGCAAGACTGATGAAAGTCAGCTTCATCGGATATCCGCCGAAAAAATCAGTGGATTAGATTGCATCAGATATCCAATCGTGTGTACAGGGGTTACGTGTAGGACACAACCTAAAGAAGAATACGTTTACAGCAAAACTTGAACTTAATAAAAAAAGGGGAAAAAAACACAGCTAATCACAACAGCATGGTCTCATAGTACTACTGCATTGAAGATTGCTCATACACTCCATGACCACTGTTCAGTACAGAAGAAAGAACTGCCCACCTCCACCATAGGAAAGGAGAAAGCATATATGATGTTAACAGACTGTCCATGAAAGCATATGCATATTTTTATTTATTTATTTTTTACGTGGTGCATGTCCATTGGAAGGGAGCTAAATCACACATTACAGCAAGGAAATGCCACCATCGTAGCAGCTGAGAGATATGAGGGCAGGGTGTGATTCTTCTCTCCCCCTCCATCCTCTTTCCAAGTGTCCATGTGAAATAAAATATCATGAAAGTTACATATAAAGCATGTTTTTAGACCAATTTGTTGTGTTATTTTTTTTTCAGACAGTTGAAGCAATGAAAGCTATTTTGGATGACCTTCGTCCTGATGACCAGTTTGGTATTGTTGACTTCAACCATAATATTCGATGCTGGAAGGATGAGCTTGTTTATGCAACACCCACAGAGAAAGATGGTGCCAAGCAATATGTTCAGAATATACAGGCTATTGGAGGTAAAAGCTTGAATTAAAGGAGTTCTGATGTTAACCGATGCCACCTAAAACTCAGTCTAAGTCCAAATCACAATCATGAATGTAATCCAAATTTAAAACATGCAGTTTAAGAAAACCCCTCTTGTCAGAGTATTGGATTTTATTTATGTGCCTATGGTGTGCTTCAAGGAGGTCAGGTTCCATTAAAAAAAAAGTTTAAACAGTGTTTATACGAAACACTTATTTTTTTGCACTGATGTCTTTCTTCAATCTCTTTATCATCGCACATAAAAGAGACCCTGTCACTATACCATTAATTTGAACAAAAATACACCCATACGATATATGAGGAGGAGCTGGGCCAGCACAAAGATGAATCAGTTACTCCCAGAAGTGGAGAGGACTATGACATGCAAGTATGAAGAGAGTTGTTCTAGGGAATTGACTACTTAATTTTTCTAGCAAGTTAAACGATTCTCTTCTGTGTATTTGAATAGCCACAATATAGAAAAACAGCTATGTTCACCAAACCACAGACCGGCTGTTCTATATCCACTTGACCTCCAAAAAAATGTTTTTTTGTTTTTTTTTTAAACATTATTTTTAACTTTATGCTCAAAAACACATCCAATAAAATGTTTTAAAAAATCTAATACTTTCATCAGTTTGGGCCAATATGTATTTTGCTACATATTTTTGGTAAAAAAAAATCCAATAAGCGTATGTTGTTATAGCATCTACAAACTATGGGATATTTTTATGTTTATTTTGTATTTATACTAATAATGGTGGCGATCAGCGACTTATAGCCGTAGTGCAATATTGTGGCAGACAAATCGAACACCTAACACTTTTGACTCTTTTTTGGGGACCAGTGACACTAGTGATCAGTGTTAAAATGCACTGCACTGTGACTGTACTAATGACATTGGCAGGGGAGGAGTTATTATCAGGGACAATCAAAGGGTTAACTGTGTGCCTAGCTAATGTTTCAGTGCAGTGGGAATGCAGGATACATGCCTTTGATACTGACAGAATGGCAATCTGTCTTGTTTACTGCAATTCTTTCTGTGTACCGAACGATCAGCGGATGCCGGCGGACATCGGGACCATGGGATCCACTGATCAGCTCATGCTGTGTAAAATCACAGTGGGAGTGAACCGCCCCCGACACGCACTCGCACCCAATACCCGAAAGTGCAGGATCATATATATATATATATATATATATATATATATATATATATATATATACACACAAGATCCTGCGCAGCGCGGCCACCCTGTAGCAGTAAATCTGCTAAGGGGTGGTCAGCAAGTGGTTAACATTTCACTTTTTTTGTACACAGTGCTATACTAAAACAGCTAGATCATTACTGAGGAACTGCAAATGGCAGCAAAATGTTGTGTCAAAAACAACAAGTAGAGAGCAAAGGATTAGTTACCAAAATTGCCCGTAGACTCTCTATATCTGATCTTTTCTCTATTACTGGCTTACCAAGTATTGTTCTGCACTGTGTTGCTGTGTGGAAGCGGCCATCTTGATAGGCAGGGTTTTGCTTCTTTGTTGATTGGTAATCTAATATCAGATTTAACAAAAAGCAGCAGGAGAGGAGGAGGAAACACATATTTACAAAATTAATCAAGTAGAAGTGTGAAGATCCCTGCACTGCAGGTCCTCAAGTATACCTTTCTTTCCTCTTTTGCTGTCAGAGAACAATACAAACACAATACTGTCTTTCTAACCCCTTATTATTTTACTATAGTTATTTGAATATCCCTTACTATCTAAAAACTCATTAGAGTCCCTCACTTGGTTTAAGACGCCGCCTTTTTCCATGCGTTAAATAGGAGACCCCTTCCAAAGATACACTTTTCCCTTTCCCTTGTTGACTTTTTATGTTAAATTAACTTTTTATTTTAAAATAATTATAATTGTTGGGTGAAATCCTGTATCCCCATTATTTCTACTCTGTGTCATACAACAACATTTGCTCGCCTGATGACTGTATTATTTCTCTCATTTTCTAGTTGTAACGCAGAAAATAATATATTATTTATGACATATGCAACCTAGATACAATTTTGTCTGGAAATAAAATAAAGTTATTAAAATAACATACAAAACAGTAGTGGCATTAATATATCTCTCTCAAAATCTTGTGAGACTAGCAGTCATTAGCAGCAGTGCCTTAGATCTCACACCGCAGATATACAACAATGAGGCTACACATATAAGATAGCAGATCTTGATTTTTTTTATTTCAGTTCCAATGTGATGCTTGATGTGGGATGTTTAACATTTTGGCACACAATAATTTAGTTTCTATATCACCATTAATTACTTAGCTTGGGAGGTTTAAGTTTAAAGGTATGTTCAGAATAGGGTAAGGGTGTAGTTTAAGCGCACCCTTACATTTTTTGTTAAATTGCATTACTTGCAAAATGTAAGACTGTATTTCCGTGATTAACACCTTATTGCCACACATTACCTAAACAAAATGTCAAAAGTTATCCAGAATCATCTTGGGGCTTAGAAAAGATTTATATACATTAGGAGAGACTCATATGTTACTAACTATTTAATAAATATCAACTGTGATAGAATGTAGTGTATACTGTCAATGTGTATATGTCAAAGTAATATTTAATGCTAATAATTTTAACAGGTACTAATATCAATGAAGCCCTTCTTAGAGCTATGTTTATACTGAAAGAAGCCAATGACCACAAACTGTTGGAACCAAACTCCGTTTCTTTGATTGTGCTGGTTTCAGATGGGGATCCAACTGTAGGTAAGAGCGCATTAGTGTAAGTGTGCAAGTATATATTAATCACTTCTATAGTATTAGCTGTAGATGATCATATTTACAACTATGAGTTAATGTGCTATAAATGGCAAGACTATGATTTTAAATGTGCTTTGTTTGTTTTTTACACTTGACATGTCTATATCCTCCTTCAGCATAAAAAATGCATAGAATGAAAATTCTGGACAGTATTCATAATACAGATCATTTTATGGTCAACACATTGGCCCAGATTCACGTACATCGGCGCATTATCGGTCCGGCGTAGCGCACCGCCATTACATTAGACTTGCGCCATCTAGCCGCGTAATCCCCCGATTCACGTAGCTTTTGCGCAGGAAATTGCGCAAGCGTAAGGTTTTTCCAGAGGCGTAAGGAGGAGTAATACAAATTGGGAGGGACGTGGGCGTGTTACATTGAAATGAGCCGTGACCCCATGCAAATGAAGGGCCGGCCGGCTCGCGCATGCGCGCTTGAAGGAGACCATGGTCAGCTCCGATGTGCGCATGCTCACAACTCGGGAGCGGCGCAATCAGTGAAATTGGAAATGGACTAGGGCAACTTTATGAACTACGCAGACAGCATAAATAGACAGACACAAATGCACTTCCTTTGCAAAAATACATCCCTTTGTATCCCTCCCTCTACAGCAAGGTGCTTTTGTTTGTTTGTGACGTGTCTTTGAGATATTTGAGGACTGTTTTGCAGAGTGATTTTTGTCTTTTATGTGTTTTCTTTGTTGTTATTTTGTTTAAATTATATTTTTGCTGGGCATTTTTTATTTTTGCTCGTCATTTATTTAATTTTTTTGGTTCTGTTTGTGTATGATTTTGGAATGTGGGGGTGATATTCCTGCGGGAAAAGGGGTGTCACCCTCATTTGTGGTGGAGAAGTGATCCCCAGGTCTGTGTGAATGGTGTATGAATGTACAGTGACATAATTGGAGCCGTGGCATGGCGTTGCAGCTCACAAGTCCTGCATGGTGGACTGGTGCCAATCCAATGTGATGAGGATGTGGTGTGTGTGTGCTAGGGACCACAGTGGTGTGCATGCATGCATTCTCATTGTGCCATGATTAATGTGTGTGTTTAACGTGCAAAGATGCATAATGTGAGCTGGCATGAGATGGGGTCATGAGATGGGGTACCAGTGCATATGCAGAGTCACCTTGAAGGGAAAAGACAGGAGGATGTTAGTCATGCATGTGCCACTTGTGAGGTGTGCATCACGGGAGGGGATAGTCATGCCTGACTCCCATGTCACTCACCAACCAGCCAGCTGTCCCCATACATGTTCTGTTCGAAATCTGTGGGGATGGGGCTCTGATTGTATATGTAGCTGTCATGGGTGTCATGGGTGGTGCCATGTGTTGGGCTGGTGATGTCCTCCTGCAAGGTTGTGGTAATTCCATGATGGCATGAGGGGTGAATCTGAAGATGCGAGACACCTCAGAATCACTCATGCCAAAGATGTCTATGCGTGTGTGATATATCAAGTGAAGAGTGAGGGGCTTGTATCAGATAAGAATATTGTATTAGATTAGATTAAATTGTAAATTTTATATAAGCAAAAAAAAAAAACATCTCCCGTGCCCTCCTTAGTGCCATTCTCCGTGCCCTCATCCTTCTTTGTTCATCTAAAGTCAGCAGTATAGCTATGCGCGACGATGCCCCTGGCATGTTGGCATACAGATTGTTGGGCAACACGTGTGACTGCTGAACTCCTCACTAACAGTGTTGCTTTATCTGACAAGTAGACTTTTTTTCAAAATTTAGACCAGCTTTTAGGTCCTCTAACTTTAGACAGGACATTTTGCTGTTGCGCACATCGCGTAGCCTGCGCAGCAACTGCGTTTTTTTGTGAATCCCCGTAACTCCCTCATTAGCATATTTGACTAGCAAATCAATGGTGTGTCTAGCGCAGTTTTGCGCGAAGGGAAGCGAATGTCTAACTCAATTACGCCGGACCAAAAAACGTAGATTTCTGGCGTATATTGTTTTGTGAATCGCGTGCAACTATACGCACGCGCACATTTAGACTTACGCACGCACAACAGCAGTTGCGCACGCGTAATCGCTCTGTGAATCTGGGCCATTGTTTATAAGCAGTTTTGACAAGTCAACTTCATGATGCCAATTGATTTTTTAATTTGATTACTCTGAATCCTATATTAAACGTATTTATATTGACTGTTTCTGTCTAGGTGAACTGAAACTGTCTAAGATTCTGAAGAACGTTAAGACAAATAATCGTGATGAGTTTTCCCTTCATTCTCTTGGGATTGGGTTTGATGTAGACTATGACTTCTTAGAAAAACTTGCTCAGGAGAATCATGGATTAGCTCAGAGGATCTTTGGAAATAAGGATACAGCTGCTCAGCTTAAGGTATATTGACTTTGCATTGCCTTTTTGGTCTTGTCAATCCTGGAAAAAATAATGATAATCTCATCCCCCATATTTCTGCGATGCCATATTTACTTTAAAAGATGTTTTTTTTTTAATATTTTCTCTAGTTTCCTTGAAAGAGTTACATAGAAACATAGAAAAGGGACTGCAGAAAAAAGGCCAAATCATCCATTGAGTCTGCCCATTTTTTTGTTTTGTTTGTTTGTTTTAATTTATAAATTGCTTTGCTTATAGTTGCTTATAGTTGAGTTACTGGTAGTTCGTTTGATCTTTTAGCATAGCCCTATTTTTGTCTTTAATTTAGTCAAGATATGTTTTTATGGTGCTTACAAGTATAGTACTAATTTCAGCCATCTCATCTAATTATAGTCAGTTTGGGAAACAATGGAGGGCCAGATCCACAAAGAATTACGCCTGCGTATCTATAGATACGCCGACATAATTCCAATTTCCCGCCGGGGTATCTTTGTTTTGTATCCACAAAACAAAATACGTCAGAATTACGCTAAGAAACGACTGTAACGTTATTACACCGTCCTCTCCTAGGTGCATATTTACGCTGGACGCTAGGGGCGCTTCCGTCTATTTCCAGCGTAAAATATGCAAATGAGCGAGATACGCAAATTCACGAACGTTTGAGCGACCGGCGCATTCCCTTTACGGCGTTTGCGTAAGCGTATCTCCGGCGTAAAGCTACCCCTGCTATATGGAGGCGCAGCCAATGTTAAGTATGGACCACAGGACAGTATTGGACGTCGTTTACATCGTTTGCGTATGTCGATCCAGAATGGGCCTGGGTGTAAGTTACATTCACGTCGTTTTCATTGACTATTTGCGACGTGATTTCACACATGCACACTGGGATACGTCCACGGCCGGTGCATGCGCAGTTAAAAAACGTTTTTTGCGTCAGGTCATTGATAATTTAAATAATACACGCCCACCTATACCCCATTTGAATTACACCCGTGAACGCCGGCCCATTTACGCTACGCCGCCGTTAGTTACAGCGGCAATTCTTTGTGGATAAGGATACGCCGCTGTAACTTACAGCGGCGTATGAAAAATTACATAGGCTACGCCAGCGGCGAGCCTTTGTGGATCTGGCCCAGAGTGTATGGCCCGGATTCACATAGATTGGTGCATCTTTATGCCGCCGTAGAGTATCTTCTTTACGCTAAGCCGGCGCAACGTTGAGAGGCAAGTATAATATTCACAAAGAAAATGCGCCCAACGTTGCACCGGCGTAGCGTATATTCGTCAACGTAAGCCGACGTAATTCAAAGTAGGTGGAAGTTCGCTAGAAGTGGGCGTGATGCATGGTAATGAAGCATGCCCCAATGCAAATGATGGGCTGAGCGTCATCCAAGTACTTAAAACGAACGGCGCATGCGTCATAGCTTGGATGTATCCCCCGTGCGCATGCGTAGAACCACGTCTAAATAACTGCCTGAGATACGTCGAATCACTACCTACGACGTGAACGTAACCTACGCCCAGCCCTATTCACGTAGTACTACATAAACGATGTACAATACGACGGCTGTTCCCTCATCCTTACCTTTGCATGACTTACACATGCTTTATGTGGGGTAAGTTTAAGCCGGACGTACGACTTACGTAAACCGCGTATATTAATGCGCCGGGCGCAAGTACGTTCGTGAATCGGCGTATCTCACCCATTTGCATATTTAAAACGTAAATATGCGACCACGATATGACGGCGTAGGAAACTTACGTCGGTCATAAGAAGCCGATTTGCAGGCGTATCTTGCTTTCAGAGTCAGGCGCATATTTACGACGGCGCATATGTGCACTTACGCGCCGTATCTCGAGATACGTCGGCGTAAGTGCTACGTGACTCCGGGCCTAAGAATGTAACTCCCAACCGTGTCAGCAATCACCTAACCAAGAAGAGATCAAATTAATTAGCCATTGGGTTTTTCCAGACAATCATACACTGTATATTTTCGCAGTGTGATATACTATCCCATGGGTGTTTAAATAAAGTTTCCTTCTTGTATATAAGCACAAACATGCACTCCAGGGTGAACTGAACCGCAATTTGTATAAAAGATCTTTTGGTGGTTGGAATGCCTGTATTTCCAACAACCATCTAATATTTCTAGGTGGCATAAGAGGTAGGAAAATCATTTCTAAAAAATATAGTAACTCCTAGTATTGGTAGAAATGTATATGTGGGACATTAGTTGATAGTAAAAGAGAACATATGTAAAACAGTTTTGAAAATCCAAGATTTACCACATTTAAAACTATTTAATTGTTTGTTGTAGGAATTTTATAAAAAGGTTTCCACTCCACTGCTGAAAGACATTATTATCCAATACCCGACAGCTGGCATTTCAGATGTGACTAAAAGCCGCTTCCACCACTATTTTGGAGGGGATGAAATTGTTGTTGCTGGTAAAGTTGACACTGATCAGACATCAAAGGTTGAAAGCATCATCGAGGCAACGTCCGCTGTAAGTTTTTAATGCAAATTAATTTATTGTCTGCCATTAATGCAAGATAATCTTTCTGCTTATTGTTTGTTTTTTACTTAGTTTCTCTATAAAGACCACTGGAAGGAAATATTGTAAAAACGTTGTAGCTTTGGTAGCTGTGTACCACCTTAAAAACATCTGTCAAGTCAAGTGCTACCTGCAATAATTCTTATTAGCATTTATAATTTAGGCATATATATGAGACACATAAGGATAAATTCATATAATACTCAAGTTTTTTTATGTTATTCTTAATGCAGTCATGTGGATATCTTTACATACTCTTGCTTCTCTTTGTACTCGACCCTCAGGACAGGTGCTGATTAGAGCTGAGCGGACACCTGAATGTTCGGGTTCGGTGCGTTCGGCCGAACTTCGGAAAAAAGTCTGGGTTCGGGACCCGAACTTGACCCGAACTTGACCCTGAACCTGAACCCCATTGAAGTCAATGGGGACCCGGACTTTTGACTACTAAAATGTCTCTAAAAAACTAAGGGAAATGTGGATAGGGAAATAACTTAGAATTACATAAAATACATACAAATAAAAAAAAAAAATCTTGACAAGCAGGAACCTTCCCCTAAATCAGTGGTCTCCAAACTGTGGCCCCCAGGGCCAGATGCGGCCCTTTGCATGCCTTTCTTCGGCCCTTGGGAATTCCTCCTACAGATATGAAGCGCTATTCCTCCCACTGACACCAATGATGGGACACTATTCCTCCCACTGATACCAATGATGGGGCACTATTTCTCCCACTGACACCAATGATGGGAGACTATTCCTCCCACTGATACCAATGATGGGGCACTATTTCTCCCACTGATACCAATGATGGGGCACTATTTCTCCCACTGACACCAATGATGGGACACTATTCCTGCCACTGACACCAATGATAAACTGGCCCTTTGTTTAAAAAGTTTGGAGACCCCTTCCCTAAAGTATCTGCTGCAATATGCAGAGTATCTGACAGGAACATATGCAGTGCTGGTGCAATATGCAGAGTATCTCTCTGGAACATATGCAGTGCTGCTGCAATAAGCAGAGTATCTGACAGGAACATATGCTGTGCTGGTGCAATATGCAGAGTGTCTCTCGGGAACATATGCAGTGCTGCTGCAATTTGATTTGTGAAGTAGGACTGACTATCTAAATCTCTCCCTATAAGCACAATCAGCAACTTTCCCTAAAGTAGCTAATGCTATGTAGATCAATCGCTGGGTATTGTAATTCGAGTTCTGAAGCAGGACAATCCTATCTAAATCTCTCCCTGAGAGCAGCAGTGGCAGCCTTTCCCTACCCTAGCTAAAGCAGAGTGACGAGCTGTGCTATGTGCCTCTAGCTTATATAGAGGCTGGGTCACATGCTGGGTCACATGCTGCACTGGCCAATCACAGCCATGACATTAGTAGGCATGGCTGTGATGGCTTCTAGGTCACAGGAGGAAAACAAATGGCGATTGGCTGCCGTGCAGTGCGCCATTACACTGCTGAACACCGAACCCGAACTTTCAGCAAATTATTCAGGTTCGGGTAAAAAAAAAAAAGTCTGGTACGAACCCGAACTTTACAGTTTGGGTTTGCTCAACCGTAGTGCTGATACCTGTGTCATTGGTGACCAAGGTAGACATTTGTGCTCTGCAGTGTAATGATTGTGTTTCTCTCTAATGATTGGTACCTGTCTTCCTTTTGCAACAGTTACCAAGCAGGGTAGGAAGAGTGTTATCTAATCTTCAGGCAGAAAGTGTATATATATACAAGAATGGGAATAAGAAGAATGGGTCCACAGCAACATTACTAGACATTTTTATGATGACATGGTGAAGTTGATGACTATTTCAGACAAGATATGTGCTTTAGCAAAACATTTTTAATATGTATTCCATGTGTAGGGGGATACACGGTTCTTATTGGATACAGTAGCAGAAGTAGAAGCCCTGAATGAATTCTTCGCAGAAAGCAAACATGCCTTCCCTGATTTTGCCAAGCAATACTGGGCTCAGCTGACAATCAACCAGCTATTAGCTGAGAGGTAAGGAGGATTACATGCCTCATGTTATCACATTGTTCGTATACCAGAAACCTCAAAGACATTGGCAGCTTTCAGCAAAGATGTGGAAAAAATAAAATTTTGAACTGCAAAAAAAATTGTATAAATGGTAAAGCAACAAAAAGGCACCATCAAAGTGTCTCAACAATAATTAGTTATCGTGCATCACATTATTACGAAGCTGGAGATGAGCTTTAACAAAATTAATTTCATGCATTTTGATCACAGGCCAATAATCTGTAGGTTGATGCATCTGCTCAGTGACCCTACCAGAATTATTATTAATAAAGGATTTATATTACACCAACAGTTTGTGCAGTGCTTTACAATATAAAAGGAGACTGTACCGTTACAATACAATTCAATACAAAAGGGTTAAGAGGGCCTTGCTTGTGAGAACTTACAAACGAATAGGGAGGGACAGGTGGTACAAAATGTAATCATTGTGAGAGGGATGAGCAGATGGAAATTAAAGGTTCAGTTTTTAGGTGGCACTGGGATAGGCTTCCCTAAATAGATAAAGTGAGGAGTAGAGAGATGGACTTGGATGTCATTAGCATTGGAGATGATATTGGAAGCCGTGAGAAGCTGAAGGAGATTATCAGGTGACCAAGGGAGCAGGTTCAGATAGAAAAGAGAAGAGGCCCAGTGACAAAACCTTGGGGGAAACCCACAGAAAAAGAAAGTTAGGAGGAGTTGTAGGCAACACTGAAGGATTGCTGTAATAGGTAGGAGGAGAACCAGACCAGGAGAGAGCAGTCTTGCTGACGATAGGAGTTTTTGAGGAGGAGACATAGTCAACAGTTTTAAAGGCAGCACAGAGATCGAGTAGTATGTGTATGGAGTATGGCCATTGTTTTTAGCAGTCAGTAAATCGTAAGCGAGTTTTAGTAGGGCAATTTTTGTAGAGTGTTGCAAGCAAAAGCTAGACTGTAAGGGGCAAAGAAGGTTTTTGACAGTGAGGTAGCAGCTCGGACAGTTGTAGTCTAGGCATTCTAGAAGTTTAGATGTAAATGGCAGGAGGAGAACTTGTCTTCAGTTGTTCAGGCTGGTGGAGCCCAATAAGAGCTTTTTAAGTATGAGGTGACCAGCAGAGAGGAAGAGATTAAAGATGTGAGTAAGAGGCCCAGATCCACAGAGGAATTACGCCAGCGTATCTCCAGATACGCCGCCGTAATTTCAAATGTGCGCCGTGGTATCTTTGCGCCGATTCTCAAAGCAAGATACGCCAGAAAATATGGCTTCAGTCGTCCGGCGTAACTTGCCTATGCCGGCGTATCATGGACGTATAGTTACGCTGGGCGCATTAGGCGTTCCCATTAAAAAATATGCAAATGAGCTAGATACGCCGATTCATGAACGTATGTAGCCCAGCGCATTGATATACGCCGTTTATGCAAGGCGTATGAGCGGCGTAAAGTTACCCCTGCTATATGAGGCGCAGGCAATGTTAAGTATGGATGTCCGAACAGCGTCGAATTGTACGTCGTTTACGCCGTTTGCGTAAGTCGTACGCGAATAGGGCTGTGCGTAAGTTAAAGGGGAGGTTCGCCTACAATTACATTTTTAACATTGCATTTATGACATTAAAGATGATTAGAATTGGCTGTTTTTTTTTTAAAAATGTGTTCCGTACATACTGTTTCCAAGATGTATTCTTAACCCGGCTTCCGGGTATGACGATCGAGGCTGGGCGTGCCTAATTGATAGACAGGCATCCGTCCGACGCATACAGCGCATCACGAGATGCCGAAAGAAACCGAACGTCGCCGCCGTAACTTAGGACGCAAGTGCTTTGTGAATATGGCACTTGCCTCTCTAAGTTGCGGCGGCATATCGTAAATAAGATACGCTACGCCCGCACAAAGATATACCGCGGTACGTGTATCTGGGCCAGAGAGTATAAATTAGAGGAACATGGTGACTGTAGTAGCTGTGAGGGAACAGGGTCTAAGGGACAGGTGGTTAGGTAAGTGTCTGAGAAGAGACTGGCAAAATCTTCACTAGTAACGGAGTCAAAAGAGTTTGAAAGTATTGAATGTGTTTTAAGCAGGGTATGTTAAGTGGGGAAGAAATCTTTTCAGTGGAGATGTTCCCACAAACTGCATCTTGTTTTTGAAATGACTGTCAATCTCCAAGGAAATATATTCCATAGATGACATTATATGGCATAATGCCTTACTATATCCGCAGAATTAATATACCTCCACCCCCTAAAAGTGACATTAGAAGTCCAATGTCTCAAGTATGGGCTAGGCATTTCGTGAAATAGATACCAGGCTAGGAAGTACAATTACTTTTTTTTATGTATTACCATACTATTATGATTGCACATCTCAAGGATGTCAGAGAGTAAGCTGACATTTTCAAATCCTTAAATTCAAAGAGTGCTATTAGACATACTGTAAATAGTCAGTGCAATGAAAAAAATGTGGAAACAATATTTTGCTATCATTTGTATGTGGCCTATTGACGTAATGTTAAGGTAATATATTTGGATAACAGATTTTTTTTTACATAGATTATAATTATTATTTGATTTCTACTACAGGAGCTTGGCAGTTACAGCAGAATCCAAGAGGGCACTTACCCACAAAATAATGCAGCTGTCAATCACACATCATATAGTGACCCCTTTCACATCACTGCTGATCGAAAGTGAGGATGGAAAGGAGAGAATGTTGGCGGATCCACCAAATGCTATTAAAGGAGCATGTTGTCAAAGTGAGTATTGTTTTTACTTTCCGCAATTTTACTAGATGATATATTGCTATTCTTTACACTCGAGTGCATGTGTTTTTTTGTGTGTTCCCACACGGCGTGTTTTTGGCAGTCTATTAATTTTAATGGACTGCCAAATGTGCTGGAATGCGCACAAAAACACATGGTACTGCAATGCCATGCATTTTGGGGGCCATGAATGCCCTTGTGTTTGCCAGATGTGGGGGTGTCTGCAGACAGCAGCGCTGTCCCACACTGCTATTGGTATGAACAAGTCCCTCAAGTCTATACAATGTGTAAAAATGAACAAATATTTGTCCAATATGTCAGAATATATAGAAAAAATAAAATATTTGTGAAAAGCGATACGCCAAATAAACCATTGTTTGTCCCCCAAAAATATATATTTATCATAAGTAATGACAGCGTTAATGCAAATTCAAAGGCCCTTACTAAAATATGAAAATGGCACAGGAGTTCAACTGGTTAAATCAGGCATCCTCAAACTACGGCCCTCCAGCTGTTGCGGAACTACAAATCCCATGAGGCATTGTGAAACTCTGACATTCACAGACATGACTGAGCATGATGGGAAATGTAGTTCCTGAACAACTGGAGGGCCATAGTTTGAGGACCCATGGGTTAAATCAAGGAATGATGTTTTTGACATACCACACCCCTTCCCCTGGGCTGCAATTGAACAATATTAAGGCCTGGGCAGGTGTGGTATTGCTCATGTCAAGTGGGTTTTGCATTCCTATACAAGTCTATGCCAAACCTGCTAGAATTAGGTCAAATGAAGGAGGCCAACTGCAGGTAAATGCACCTGTTAATGAATTCTAAATAATCTGAGAAGAGTCTCATATGGATGTCAAACTACCCAGATAGCAAGCAATTGTGCTGTAAGTTTGAAAATGACTCGCTAAGCTATTTCTAGACTTGCCAAGCTTCACGGATCAACTTTCTTTGCAAACATTCTGAAAGTCTGCTGCAAGTTTTGGTTCAGTTATGTTGTGCAATAGTCATCCCACCACAGGGGTCACTGTGGCTAAATTTTCAGGCTGTAGACTTCTTGAAGAGTTCTTGCTGCAGACACACCACTGCAACTGTGTTCTTCCTAGAGACTTGCCATGCAAATTCACCACAGAATGGAAAAGTGTCAACCAGAAATTGTGCTTCAAGTGCTCTGCACTTGTACAACTTGCCAGTGAAAAGTGCAGCAAGTTAACCACTTAAGGACCGAGCCTGTTTTTCAGACTCAGTGGGCCAGATTCAGGTAGAGTTAGGCTGGAGTATCAGTGATACTCCAGCCTAACTGTCACTTTAAGCCGGCGTTTCTGTTCTCTGTAACCAGAAAACAAGAAACGCCGGGTTGGAGTTCCGATGCGATCGGCGTAATTGAATTTCGCCATCGCATCGCAACTTTAATTTAAAAATGGCGCGGGGGGCGTTCCCGCTGATTAACGCCGAAACAATATGTTAATCAGCGGGAATCGGCAATTCACGATCGTATTCGGGTGCGACGCAGTGACTTTCCGACGTTTCCGTAAGAGATACGCGGCGTAAAGATAAAGCAGCCCCCTAGTGGAGTATCCTATGTTAAGTATAGCCGTCGTCATCGCGTCGAAAAAAAAAATTTGCGTCGCTTGCGTAAAACGTCCATGAATGGGGATTTGACGTCATTGACGTTCACTGACAGAATTTGGAGCATGCGCACTGGGATGCATTGACAGTCGACGCATGCGCAGTACGTTCGCCGCGGGATCGCGTTTAAATAATACACGCCCCGTACCCGCCCAATTTGAATTCCGCCGGCTCATTTTCGATACGCTGCCGCAACTTTAGGAGCAAGTGCTTCATGAATAACAGCACTTGCTCCTAAAATTTCGCCAGAGTAACGTAAATGAGAAGCGTTACTCTAGCTTAAAGATGCTCCCATCTACCTGAATCTGGCCCAGTGTTTATAAGTTTAAAATGGGCACAGTAGCAAAATTAAAGGGCACAGTGACATGCACAGTGGCAACAATGGGCACAGTGGCAACATTTAAAGGGCACAGTGACATGCACAGTGGCAACAATGGGCACAGTGCCGACAATTGAGGGGCACAGTGGTGACAATTGGCACAGTGGCGACAATTGAGGGGCACAGTGGCTGCGTTTGATGGCATGACACAGTGGTGACTATTGATGGCACAGTGGCTGAGTTTGATGGCATGGCACAGTGACTGTGTTTGATGGCATAGCACAGTGACTGCGTTTGATGGCATGGCACAGTGACTGCGTTTGATGGCATGGCACAGTGACTGCGTTTGATGGCATGGCACAGTGACTGTGTTTGATGGCCTGGCATAGTGACTGCGTTTGATAGCATGACACAGAGACTGCGTTTGATGGCATGGCACAGCGACTGCATTTGATGGCATGGCACAGTGACTGCGTTTGATGGCATGGCACAGCGGATGCGTTTGATGGCATGGCACAGCGGCTGCATTTGATGGCATGGCACAGCGACTGCATTTGATGGCATGGCACAGTGACTGCTATTGATGGCATGGCACAGTGGTGCGAATTGATGGCACAGTGGCTGCATTTGATGGGCACAGTGAGGCTGCAATTTTTTTTTTTCAGTTGCGCCTGCCCCAAAAAATTTGAGCACCAGCCGCCACTGGTGTACATTAGGTCTGCCCTATTCTTTGTTAAAAATCAAATGAATGTTTATGGTGAACACTTCTTTAACACTCTGTAAATGGTTAACACTTGATTTTTTCACCGATAGCAATACTAGCTACAAAGCCTCCTAGTGTTCGCACATTATCATCAAAGCCAACTCTACCTCCACCTTCATCACCTGGAACTCAGGAGGCAAAAAGGGAAACTGCAACGATGACTCCATGCAAGAATGGAAAAACTCCAACGCCAACTTGTGGTAAATATACATCTGGTCATAATTTGGCTATAATCCACACAGATTACACACAGAGATTCACGTCCCTGTTCTGTCACCGCAGATCGCGGGAACCCGGCAGATATTGCGGCCGCTAGGCACGCGCATCGGAGTCTCAGTGACACGCTGGGCAGGCGGAGGACCCGAGGCCGTAAAAATACGGCCTCCCGGCAATTTAGAGCCACCTTGAGGGCGTCTTTTTACTATGGCCCGGGTCTGAAGAGGTTAATTTACATTCGGATACCTGTTACTTCACACAATATTTAAATATACTAAAACGTTATGATAGATAATATGATTGGATAAATATTATATTGTTGACTATTGTTACTACACTTATGTATACTTCAAGGCCTTCGGGCCTGTGTAATCATATCCCCCCTTTATTTCCTCTTATGGAATAAAAAATATATATTATATGATAGGAATCAATATATTTTAGATATTCCAGCAGATCTGTGTAGAAAACATTTGATAATAACCTCTGCATGTAGAGTAAAAATACATAAAAACACCAGTATGTGAACACTAACAATTATTTTGCAGTTGATACGGATCCACATTTCATTATAAACTTACCAATAAGCCAAACAGATGTCTGCTTCAATGTTGATGCACAGGCCGGAAATATGTTGAACCTCCTGACTGATACTGAATTAGGTAAGTGCAATCAAAGTATTTGCATATAATATACAGTATGTATTGCTTTTTATTAGCCTTTAGGCCTCGTACACACGATCAAATCTGTCTGCTGGAAACGGTCTGCTAGACCGTCCCAGCAAACAGATTCGACCGTGTGTACGGGCAAACAGACGGATTTGGCCAGCCGACAGCTTTCAAAGCATGCTTTGAAATCTGTCGGCTGGGAACCCGTCCGCCCGACATGTCTGCTGGTTAGTATGCTAACCAGCAGACATATCTTCTCGCACAGGCGCCGAATGATTTTGACGCATGCGCGGAAGTGTTTTACTTCCTGGTGCGGTGACGTGGCGGCGTCAACGTCACCGCCACGTCAGCGCGCTGTCTGCTGGCGGGGATTTTGGTTTGTTCGTGTGTACTCGCGAGCAAACCAATATCCCAGCAGACAGATCTGTTCAAATTGGTCAGTCCAACCGATTTGAACAGATAGATTGCCTCGTGTGTGTACAAGGCCTTAGGCTACCTTTCTGTCTGCTGCTCTGGTTTTCAAAGTGACTGCAATGCCGAAGATCATTGGTGAAGTAGGTGGCAGCCTAACCCATATTTTAAATGGGTTATTCTTATTTTTGCCTAACTGCTTGGTAATCCATTCTGTAACATGTAATCTCCCGAAGTGATCTGTACCCACCAAGGTGGTTATTCTATGGCTGCAAGCCAGAAGCAGACCCTTCTGACCTTAAAAACAGTCTTTCTCAAAATGGGTTCTGTGGTTTCCTTCTGAGGCTACTTGGGGTTCTTGGAGCAGTGAATAGAGGTGAATTGATCTCCCACCAATGCAAGAATTGTGTTGTATTAATCAGGGGATGGATTGTCATGGATGTTATTCATTTATTTAATATAATTTACAACTTATTGATCGCATTAATGTCCCATGAGGTGTGGATGAATGAATGAATAAATAATAAAGTAACTTGTATAGCGCTACAAACGCGAACTAAATCGCCGAAGCAGGACTTCCCACGAAACCTGAACATTACTTCAACAGTGCTCAAGGGCAAAAAGTGTGAGAAAGGCTAGTTTAGTGTGAACCCCACCTACTTATAAAACTGCTACTAAGCCATCTTTTGCTGTTAAACTATTAAATGGCAGGGTCTTTATTTGCCACTTAAAAGAGAAGCTTTTTAGGCCATACTTCTCTTATAGGTCACAGGAGTGGACTTACTTGTGCTCTCCTGTGACCTCTCAGAGCTGCTCCAGGCTCTGGAAGGAAACAAAGTCGGGAAACACCCAGATGCCTTTTTGGCGACTGGCTCAGCCTCCCAGAGCAGCGCTGAGAGCCTGTGCCAGCTTCAGCTCCTCCCACCCTGACACTCCAGTGAGTGCTGGAGGGGTAGGGCAGAGAGCGGTGACTGACAGTTACTGCTCTCTGCTAACAGCAAACCAAGGACTGAGCAATAAGCATGTGTTTGCTCAGTTTTCAGACTAAAAGGTGGCAGGGGACAGCTGCAGCATCCCAGCAATCATGCATCCACAGAGTTAAGTATGAATGATGTTGTTTTTTATTCCCACACTTCTACTTTAATTGTGCTCCATTCAACAACTGATTGACAGCTGTCATGGCTTAAAGTAGTACTATTAGCAATATTTTTTGTTTCATTTTTGGTAGAGTAAGGGAGGGTTATAACCTCTGTAAAAAATGTTGTCATCTCTGTCCCATTGGGGAGATTTCCCTTCACTTTCTGTCCCATAGCCAAACAGGAAGTGAGAGGAAAATCCCTGAAAATAATGCGACAACCCAAAATGTGGGATCTTCTTTTACTTTCAATGATAATAGTAAACAGGACAAATAGAAAGGGTGAATCTCCCTAATAGGGGGCACAGACAGCAATAAAAACTGATAAACGGTCTAGTCCCTCTCCACACTATCCAAAACTAAAAAAAAAAGGTTTGCTTTTAATTTTAATGTGGAGAGAGAAGGCTGATAATGCAGCCTGAACCTTTCCAATCTTAAAAAATACACTGGATGACAAGTACAATTGAATGGTTTAAAGCAGTGGTCTCCAAACTGCGGCCCGAGGGCCAGATGCGGCCCTTTGCATGCTTTTATCTGGCCCTTGGGGTGCTATCTCATCCACTGATACCAACAATGGGGTACAACTCATCCCAATAACACTGACAGGAGTCACTTTAGATGGGGGGGTTTGTGCAACCCAGCTTAACAATGAGGCATAATTTAGGCCAATGACACTGAAGATGGACACACTTATGCCCACTAAAACAAATGATGGGGTGTATTTTTCCCACCAACATCGGGACCTTTTCTATACCTAATAGACACAGTACGGCCCCCTAAAGTCTGAAGGACAGTAAACTGGCCCTTTGTTTAGAAGGTTTGGAGATCCCTGGTTTAAAGCATAATTATGTGTTAGAATGGCCTCCAGACCTAAATCAAACTGAGAATCTGTGGCAAGACTTGAAAATTGGTCTTCACAGACGCTCTATATCCAATCTGACAGAGCTTGAGCTATTTTGCAAAGAAGAATGTGCAAAAATGTCACTCTCTAGATGTGGAAAGCTGGTAGAGAAATACCCAAAAAGACTTGCAGCTGTAATTGCAACAAAAGGTGGTTCTACAAAGTATTGAATGTACTGATGACTACAAATGCTCGGCACACTTTTCACATATTTATTTGTAAAAAAAATTGAAAATCATTTATCATTTTCCTTTCACTTCATAATTATGTGCCACTTTGTGTTGGTCTATCACATAAAATGCCAATAAAATACATTAATGTTTTTAGTTGTAACATGACAAAATGTGGAAAGGTTCAAGGGGTATGCATACTTTTTCAATGCACTGTAGTACTCCTACTCATTAAAAAAATATATATATATATAACCTAGAAATAAAGACACAAAAATGTTTGTCATGTCCTTTAATACAAAAATAAATACGGTATTTCAAATGGCAATCTGTGTAATAGAGACGCTCTCCCACTGACTGGTTGAGACCTGAACATTATTTCAAGGGTTTCTCCATGTTAAAATGGTTGGGAAAGACTAGAGCAGATGATGAGGCACTGTAAGTGTCTATATTTAAAGAGTAAACCAGCAAATTAGTTTTGCGTATATGTGTGTATTTTGCTGTTTAAAATCATATTAAGGGTATTTGTTTGACACCGACCTTTATAAAAATAGTAGAGGCTCTTGTTTATCCTGATGTTGGTCTAAAAGAAATTAGAGGTCATTCTCATCCCAAACCTGTAATTTTGTTTCACCAGGACTCCTTAGTCATCAAAATTGGATTTTATCTGATGGAAAACAAAACAGATTGCTGGCCTATCCAGTTGTAATGTGACACATTTGAGGTCTTGTGGGAATATGGAGACTGAATGTGTTTAAAGGGATCTTTCCAGAGAACGACTGAACCCCTTTGTACTCACCCAAGCATAATTTAATAATTAGAAAATAAAAAAGCTTTTAATGTTACTTGAAGTGAACATTTTGTTAAATTAAATCCAGAGAACACTTGATATCAAAGGGTTATAGCTGGACACCAGTAGGTTGAACTACTTACTTTCTACTTATACCTCTTGGGGATCTACTCAGAGCAATTGGTTCTTCCCCTATGCTGCAGCCAAAGCTAATGCCGCGTACACACGGTCGTTTTTTGCGATGAAAAAAAACGTCGTTTTTTAAAACGTCATTTAAATTGATCGTGTGTGGGCAAAACGTCGTTTTTTGTCTTAAAACGACCAAAAAAAAATTCCAACATGCTTGAATTTTTTGTGTCGTTTTTCAAAACGTCGTTTTTTGTTTCACAAAAAGTCACCGTGTGTAGCAAAAACGTTGTTTAAAACGACGTTTTTCAACCCACGCATGCCCAGAAGCTAGTTATGAAGCGAGCTTCAATGGAAAAGTGTGGTGAACGTAACCTCGTTTTTTGTGAAAAAAACGATGGTGTGTATGCAACATCGTCTTTGAAAGTGACGTTTCAAAAACGTCGTTTTTTACTTCACAAAAAACTTCGTTTTTTTTCATCGCAAAAAACGACCGTGTGTACGCGGCATAAGCCAATAAAGACAGATCACTAATGCATTGTTTGTATTGCAATAAAAAGCTCTTAGAGAAAAAACAAAAATAGAAAGTCAATGATAATATGCAAACTAATACATGAGTAATGTTTTCTTCTGCAGGTATTGCGATTAATGGGAGAATAGTTACCGCTAAAAAAGCTAAGGATGGCAAGCTGAACACCTACTTTGGTACATTTGGCATGTATTTTAGACAGCTGGATATGAAGATTGAAGTAAGCACTGACAAAATAACACTGAAAGACGCATCTTATACCAGAGTGATGCGCTGGTCTGAGTCCAGCAGCCTGGCTTACAAGAGGTAAGTAGCTTGGAAATGTTGCATTGATTGACTGATAAAACTTACTGGAGAGATATTAGAAGTTTCCTTATTTCAGTTTACATAAAGGGGGTTATTTACTAAAGGCAAATCCACTTTGGACTACAAGTGCAAACTTGTAAGTGCACTTGGAAGTGCAGTCGCTGTAGATCTGAGGAGGACACGCAAGGAAAATAAAAAACAGCATTTTAGCTTGCACACGATTGTATAATTAAATCAGCAGATCCCACATCAGCGCTCCTGGTCCCTCCTTCCTGCCGAGTGCCACCAAGGCAAGCAGCTTGCTATGGGGGCATTCATGCAGGCTTACTGCTGAGCCGCTGCTTTGCTTTTTTATTTAAACACAGAGCTGTGGGTTGGCCCCACTCCCTTTCTTATCATTAGCTCACTGGCTGTGATTGACCAATGGTTCCGGCTGCTGTCTCAGCCGGTGAGGAGGAAGAGTCTCCAAAGAGCCAAGGCTCTCGTGCACATCGATTGATCACGATGGGGCTCAGGTAAGTATTAGAAGGGCCTGAACAGAGAAGGGAAAAACCCTTGAGCCTTTAGAACCACTTTATTTAAAGAAACTGAAGCTAGAAGCTGAGCGGTTGCTATGCATAGCTGTACAATTTTTTAGTAAATCCCCCTTTCCCACAATTTTATTTCTATAATCCTTTCTGGGTCCCTATACCCACACAATGGCATTGGGTTTAACCTATGAGCCAGGGAGGGGGAGCAAGTGGAAAATGTTTTCTTTAAATTTTCCTTGACCCTATCTGGGATAGTGGTATCTATGCTCACCAGATTCAGCTGGTTTTTCAGATGACTACCCTCTCTATACTCCAAAGTCTATGGACACCTTAGAATGCCCTCTATGAGCATTCTCTAAAGTCTATGGACACCTTAGAATGCCCTATATGAGCATTCTCTAAAGTCTATGGACACCTTAGAATTTGTTTTGTTACCCTGGCAAGTGTCCCGTGCTTCTGGTTACATTTCTATAGTCACTTATACTCATGGACCACCTTTTTTTTTTTGAGTCTGCTGAGACTTACACACAAGGATGAGGGAAGGTTACACACTATTGAACCATGTAACAAAAGGATGTAGTCACACTTTAAACATTGTAAAAACTTTCTAAAGCAGGCTACAGTGTATGCATCTCTACTACTATCTGATAGCCGAGAAAACATCCACCATCACTGGTTCTTGCTGAATGGAGCTTAGCACTGTTCTACTCATTCAGAGGACATATTAATGTTACACTATTGTTATGGCATGCAGTTACATTTTTGATTACTCCATTCTAATTGTACTCATCATCATCAATTTCACTGTTAGAAAACGTACAACCACATACCATGCTTGTAGATCAACACCAACTTTGTCCTCATACTGTAGTATGAAATGGAAAAGGCGTGACCAGTGGGCTTTTTCCCACCATTTAGATCTACCTACAGACTCATTTTTTTTTTACTAAGAATTGAACAATAGGTAACTTTTTATTAAAAATGATAGCAAGTTTGGATTTATCATATCATCATATACTGTATATGTTGTGTGTGGGGTAGTTTACAGAAGTGCTAGCTTTATGATTTCAACATTTATATGGTCTTTATATCAGGGTCTTTTTAGAGCAGCTTCCATTACTAATGGTCTTTGTTCAGATTATTGCTACACTAACTGCAGATTTTTGTTGTTTTCATTATTTGTAATGATATGTATTTTTGACATTTTTACTAAATATGCTGCTTTCTTGTAGGCTCACTGTGTCGGTGAAGAAGGAGAGTAATATCACCATTACCGTAGATGATAACATGACTTTCCTGATAATCTTGCATCGGGTATGGAAAAATCATCCTGTCAACGTAGACTTCCTTGGACTCTACTTTCCTTCTAGTCACTCATTTTCTGATGGGGTACACGGTTTGATAGGTAAGCCATGGTGTACTGTATCGGCAGGGCCAATTAAATTACTAAAAATTTAAAGTATAACACCCCTCCACATACGCAATTTTAAAGTGTGACATGTTAGACATCGATTTACTCTGCATAACATCCTTTTTTACAAAACAATGGGTGTGTGTGTGTAATAAAATTTATTAAACTGCTTTTTTTTTTTTTGCCAAAAAAAATTGCATTAAAAAAAATGCTGCGATTATACCCTGTGACATGAAAAAATTGCAAAACTAATGATTTTATTCTATATACAAATATATATAAAATAGAAAAATAGGATTTTCCTCCATCTGCAGAATTGGAAGATTGCAGACACTGATGAGATCGGGTGTCAGCAGATGTTCATCCGCTGACACCCGCTATCTCATAGGGATCAATGTATGTCCCTTTTTCATCCATACACGGATGGATGAAAAAGCGGACATACGGGTCGCATGTCTGAAAGGGGCCATAGGCTGTAACATTTGAGTAATGTTTACATGTGTACAGCATTTCAGTGTAAATGGCCCTTTTACTAGAGCACAGGCAGCTTCTCAAGGAAGTAAACCTAGCCTCAATTCATTGCTAAGACTCAGGCAGCTTCTCAAGGAAATCTGCCTAGCATCCTCTGTTGCTAGGATGCAGGCAACTATTGCCACCTAGTGTTCACCGTTGCAAGGACACACACAGCTCTTGTACTTCAATAGAGTACATTTGTGCAATATGTATACAAAAGTTAGTACAAAAATGTTCACATGCATACAACATAAAATATGATCCAAATGCAGGACTTCAGAAAGATTTTTCTACTTTTCCTTCTGCACTGAACATTTTCAATCAAATTTACTGTTCTGTGTGCAGATGTGTGCACAGGCTTGTAGAAAACTGTACACCTGTATTCAGATCCATTAAAAAAAAAAAGTTTACTCATAAAAATGCTGTGTCTTGTGATCATGTGTAAAAGTCTTTAAAGTCAGCTGGACAGCCAGGGAACGATCATTTTCAGAGGTATAGTAAGCCTCCTGACAGAATTTGCCAAGACTTACCTGTATGCAGACATAATCAGCATTTGCCTTTGACACTGGCCTATAATATTTATTACTAAATAAATTGTAAAATTAAAAAAAATATATATATTGCTTAACATATACTGATATAATATGCCTAAAGAAAAGGGGGTCTAACTGCAAGTAATTTATCTTCATTTATTTAGGCCAGTTTATGAAGGAGCCAGAAGTAAGTGTCTATGATGTGCGAACAGGTACTGATCCAGAGAAACCAATAGCTACCATGAATGTAAAAGGAAATAAGCTGACAGTAACAAGGTTAGTATATATTACTGAAAAGATAAATAACTACCATGAATGTAAAAGGAAATAAGCTAACAGTAACGTCAGTATATATTATACAATACTCAAAAAAAAAATAAGTAATCAGAGTATAGCATCAAGTGGGATATTGATCTGGTCAGTTAAGTACCAAAAGGGAGTTGCTAATTAATTTCATGACAACTAAAGCAACTGAAACTAACAACAGGTGCACTAGATAGGCAACAATGAGACGACCTCCAAAACAGGAATGGTTTTACAGGTGGATGCTGTAAGTTTCGCATTTGGCTAAGGCCAGTGTCACTATTAGTAGTATGAGGCAATCAATACCTGGAACCTATAAAAGCTGCACAAGCAGTCCAACTCCTCCAGGTTGACATATCAATACGTGCCATTGCCAGAATGTTTGCGTTGTCTCCCAGCACAGTCTCAAGATCATAGAAGAGATTCCAGGGGACAGTCAGTTACTCTAGGAGAGCTGGACAGGGCTGCAGAAGGTCCCTAACCCATCAGCAGGATCAGTATCTGCTCCTTTGTACAAGGAAAAACAAGATGAGCACTGCCAGAGCCCTACAAAATGACCTCCAACAGGCTACTGGTGTGAATGTCTCTGAACAATCAGAAAACAGACTTCATAAGGGGCCAATGTCCTCTAGTGGGCCCAGTACTCACTGCCCGGCACCACGGAGCTCAATTGGCATTTTCCATTGAACACCAGAATTGGCAAGTCCATCACTGGCGTATTGTGCTTCTCACAGATGAGAGCAAGTTCCCTTTGAGCATGTGAGAGATATGAAAGGGTCTAGAGAAGCCGTGGAGAACGTTATGATGCCTGTCACATCATTCAGCATGACAGGTTTGGTGGTGGGTCAGTGATGGTCAGGAGAGGCATATTCATGGAAAGATGAATAGACCTCTACCGGCTACACAATGGCACCCTGACCGCCATTAGGTATCGGAATGAAATCCTTGGAACCATTGTTAGACCCTACACTAGTGCAGTGGTTCCTGGGTTGCCCCTGGTGCAAGACAATGCTCGGTCTCATGTGGCGAAAGTATGCAGTCAGTTCCTGGAGAAGGAATCGATACCATTGAATGGCCCCCACGCTTGCCTGACCCAAGTCCAAAAGAAAACCTCTGGGACATTATGTTTCAGTCCATCAAACGCTGCCAGGTTGCACCTCAGCCTGTTCCAGATCTGGACCAGAGCATCACTGAGCTCTTGAAGGAAATACCCCAGGACACCATCCATCTCATTAGGCGCATGCCCTGATGTTGTCAGGCATGCATACAAGCACATGGGGTCCATACAAATTACCATTTTGAGCTGCTGCAAAGAAATTTCAGCAACTTATGCCGCGTACACACGATCACTTTTTGTGATGAAAAAAAAATTGACGTTTTCTGTGAAGTAAAAAACGACGTTTTTGAAACGTCACTTTTCAAAGACGATGTTGCCTACACACCATCGTTTTTTCACAAAAAGCGAGGTTACGTTCACCACTCTTTTCCATTGAAGCTCGCTTCATAACTAGCTTCTGGGCATGCGCGGGTTGAAAAACGTCGTTTAAAACAACGTTTTTGCTACACACGGTGACTTTTTGTGAAACAAAAAACGACGTTTTGAAAAACGACACAAAAAATTCTAGCATGTTGGAATTTTTTTTTGGTCGCTTTTTTTAAGACAAAAAACAACGTTTTGCCCACACACGATCAATTTAAATGACGTTTTAAAAAACATTGTTTTTTTTCATCGCAAAAAACGACCATGTGTACGCGGCATTAGAATTGACTAGCCCGCTGCATAATTTTTTAACTTTGATTTCTGGGGTGTCTTTGAATTCCGCCCTCTGTAGGTTGATCATTTTCATCAAACGACATGGCATCCTTTTGTTCCTAACCCATCACCCAGTTCATATCAATGTAGATATCCAGCATGATATTTTTCACCATTTAGATCTCATGTGGTTTTTAAAGGGGTCCTTTAAAAAGAAAAAAAAATTTGAGCAGTGTACATTACTAAAGAAAAAAAAAAACATAGTATATAAAATGGAGGACAAGCATTTGATTACCTAATGATTTGGCAAATAGGGAAACTTTTGATTGATCATTCCCCTTAGCAAGCATGCAGCTAGGAAAGAACCTCAGGTGCAATTATTAAATGTATGTAAACCAAAACAATGAACTTTTATTTGCTCCTTTTGGTCTAAGTAAACCATTGAAAGTGTTTTACATCCGTTTGCCAAATACTAAAACATTACCTGTTAATCACTTCAAAAATTCAAAGCAGTCTTGGGTTCAGTAATTAACCCCCAGTCCTTATGTTCGGACAACAGAATGATTAGCCTTTAAAATGTTGCAGAGATGGAAGAGTAGGTGGGTCTTGAGAGTAGTTTGGCAAACTGGGCAGGCTGACACTCAGCCGTGTGTGTGTGTGTGTTTTACACTTTATGAAATGTGCCCTTTGTGGAAAAAGGAGCACCGTCTGCAATGACTGGGCACACATGCATTCTGTTGCTCCCCCACTGAATAGGCAATTGCTAGGTCTTAGGACTAAACTGTCATTTTAGTTTTAGTCCCATGTTAGTCTTCTGCAATTGTTTTGGCTGTATTTAGTCGTCTAAATCTCCAAGACATTAGTCGCCAAACTCATTTTAGTCATCAAAAAATCAAATGGGTGCAATTAAATTGTAATGCATTATTTGAGCATATCTTTACAATTTCCAGACTCATTATATACCGCTGGAGTGAAAATGAACATACACGACAGACCACTGTTAATTTTGACATCAAATTTCAATTTAGTTTTAGTCTTCGTCTATTGACTAAAATCGACAAAATTAACACTGCTTGCTCACTGGTTAGTTGCCAATTCTCACTACAAGTTGTGTGTGATGTAAAGTTACCATACATTCAATAAATACTCTATTAAACTTAAAATTCCAACAAACGAATGCATCTTTATTATCTACCACTGAAAGAATGAGACTTCAAGCAGATTTTCTGTCCAAAATACAACTTCTAATTTTGTCTGTTACAGGGGGATGCAGAAAGAATACCAGCATAACCATCTGCTCGGCACCAAAGTCACTTGCTGGTTTGTACACAATAACGGAAAAGGTTTCATCGACGGACATTACAGAGACTACACAGTACCTCAGCTATACAGCTTCTTTAAACACCCTTGAGGAGCCCAACACATACATAATAGCATGAAATACATGTTTCTTCAGTTACAATAAAAAGATGAACGCTGTATTATTTTCTATTCCAAATTCTTTTTTTCCGTATTATGAGTAAGATTCATATTAATGCTTGGAAATGCAAAAGAGCAGCACACAGCTTTTTTTTTATAATGGTCGTGGACTTCAATTGGGAAATGCCTCATTAAATTAAAATAGCAAAGAAGAACAGTATACGCACCCTCAACTTGATAAAGGCTAATGTCCAATGAATGTGAATATACATATCTTAATTTCAGCCTCATAAAACCAAGCTGTATTGTGCTTTCATACAGGAACAGATGTGTTCACTTTTGCTTTATTTATATGAATATGGTGTATAAAGTGGTTCAATTATAATTCATGCAATACTGAAATAAAGACACTGTGTGCGGTCGTTAATTGTATTTATTGAAAAAACAAAATGATATATAAAAAAAAAAAGTCCTTAAATTGCCAAAAGCCAAAACTCTGTATGACACATGGTCCAAAGAGAAAAAAAGGATGCCATTTAGCACCTTCATGTCATATTACTGCACTCACAGGAAGGAAAAAGGGAAAATAATTCTACCTATGATATGCATCTCCTGGGACCATACTGAACGAAAACTTATTTTAGAAATTAAGACTGCACAGGCAGTTGCCATCTGTGGAAATAAAATAACAGTGAAGTAGTGCTCTCTTCAGTAGGTGGTGTATTGATAATAAGAGTATAGTATATAGTTTAGTCCAGTCCTCTCCAGTTAGATAATTGATGTTTAGATGTTAGTACGATTATAAAATACGTTGTTTCGCAGCAACACACCAGGCCCTCCAGAGAACGCAAATTTAATTCCAACAACTTCAATACAGAATACAGTCCAAATTCCACAGATGATACAAAAATCCAACAGAGTATTTCAAAGTCTCATCTTAGAGAAAAGTACCAGTTACACTTACCGGTAACGGATTTTCTAGGAAATCTTCCAGGACGGCACACCCGAGATGACGGTCCCACCTGACAGGAAACACAATCAACAGCAGAGTTTAAAAGGCCCCACCCTTCCCTCTGCCCCTCAGTTATGACAAAGTATAGACCCACAGCGGTGTCAGAGGGTACCTTCTGTGAACACAAACATCACCAAATATTTAAGGGTGGGAAGTAGGCCTGCCGTCCTGGAAGATTTCCTAGAAAATCCGTTACCGGTAAGTGTAACTGGTACTTTTCTCCAGTCATCTTTCAGGACGGCACACCTGAGATGATGAGCAAGAAGTTCAGGCCTACTTTAGGGTGGGATCACCGCCTGTAGGACCTTCCTGCCGAACGCCAAGTTTTGAGAGGACAACAGCTCCACTCTGTAGTGCCTCAGAAAAGTATTTTGGCTCATCCAAGTTGCTGCTCTGCAGATCTGATCAATCGAAGCACCTACCCCCTCTGCCCAGGAGGTCGCCAGAGATCTGGTTGAGTGAGCTTTAATGTGGGCTGGAACTGGTTTTCCTGACCTTTCGTAAGCGACTGCTATAGTCTGTTTAATCCACCTGGCTATCGTAGGCTTAGAGGCTTGAGGCCCTTTCTTTTGACCGGAGAAATTAATTAACAAATGATTTGATCTCCTGAACTCACTCACTCTGTCTAAATAGGCTAGAAGACACCTTCTAACGTCTAATAAATGAAGCCTTGCCTCTGTCATTTTTTGGGGTCTGACAAAAAGGAGGGGAGGACAATCTCTTGTGACCTGTGAAATTGAGGCCACCTTCGGCAAATATAAAGGATCTTGCCTGAGGATTACCCTATCCTCTAAAAGTAACAAAAAAGTATGTTTTATAGAGCTTGTAGATCACTAACCCTTCTGGTCGTCGTGATTGCCAGAAGAAAGGCTATCTTAAGTGAAAGAAATTTAACAGAAATGTGAGCCACCGGCTCAAAAGGCTCTTTGGTCAGAGCGTCTAGCACCAAGGATAAATCCCAAGGTGGAAACCTAATTGTTTTTACCGGGGTTACCCTTTCCCTGGCTGACAAAAACCTCTTTACCAGTGGGTTCAGGGCAAGCCTCTGGTCAAAAAATACAGACAGGGCTGCAACCTGAACCCCAAGCGTACTTACTGCTAAGCCCTGATAAACTTCCTCTTGGAGGAAATCCAGGACCATGGGGACTATTTGGAAAGAACCTTCTTTAGGCTGGGCCCAGCGAGAGAAGACCTTCCAAACTTTAGCGTATATTCTTCTTGTGACTGGCTTCCTACTCTGCAAGAGTGTGTCAATCACCTTCTCCGAGCATCCCCTGAGCCCGAGGATCTCCCTCTCTCATACCATGCTGTCAGGGAAGGAAACCCGGATCGGGATGTAACACTGGTACCTGGGAGAGGAGATCGCGTCTGAACGGGAGATGCAGCAGAGGAGCAATCGACCACTTTCTCAATGTGGGGAACCATGCTCGCTTCGGCCACCAAGGTGCGATCAGGAGAAGGTATCCCTTTGACCTGTATAGCTTCTGTAGAACCCTGGGGGTGAGAGCCAGAGGAGGGAAGGCATAAGCTAGGGTGAACTCCCATTTCTGTGCTAGGGCATCTATCCCGTAGGCGTCCTGCTCTCTGGTGAGGAAAAAGTACTTGTGAACCTTCCTGTTCTTTTTGCAGGCAAAAAAGTATATTTCTGGTCTGCCAAAGTGTTGGCTTACCAGATAGAAAACCTTGTTGTTCAGCTCCCACTCCCCTTGATGAATGGGCTGCCTGCTGAGGAAGTCTGCTTGCATGTTTATGGACCCTTTTAATTGTACAGCTTAAACAGAGAATCTTTTTCTCCATGTCCCCCAGGATCTCCTGGGAAAGTTTCATCAGCCTGCTGGACCTCGTTCTCTCCTGATGATTTAGGTAGGACACAGCTACTGCATTGTCCGAGAGGATTTGTACTTCTCTCCCTTGGACCTGGTCCTTGAAATTTAGAGCTTTCCCAACCGCTAACAGCTCCCTGAAATTGGAGGCTTTGCTCTGTTCCCGGTCCCAAGGACCCTGGGCAAAGAGCTCTACTATATGCGCTTCCCAACCCCAGGTGCTTGCGTCTGTAGTCAGAATCAATGGATTCTGTTGGGTCCAGGAGCGCCCTTCTGACAGGTTGTCTGCGCTGAGCCACCATTCTAGGGAGTTCCTCGTCTCTTCTGAGAGGGACACTGTTAAGTCCACGGATTCTCTTCTCCTGTCCCAGGAGAGAAGGAATCCCTGGAATTTACAGGAATGGAATTGGGCCCAGTGAACCGCTGGGATGCAGGATGACATGAGTCCCAGTATTCTCATGATGGTCCTTAGAGAGACCTTGTTACCTTGGTAACAAGCAGAGCAGAGACTGCCATTTGTACTTTGATGATCTTCTCTACTGGTAGAAAGATCTTTTGGTTCACCCGGTACCCTAGAAAAACCTTGGATTGTGTGGGATCTAGGGAAGATTCACTGCAAACCTAAAGAATTTGATGGGTCGGGGAAATGGGAACATGCAGGTAAGCATCTTTTAGGTCTAACATAATCATAAAGACTCCCTCCTGGAGGTGTCTTCTGACCGTGTAGATGCTCTCCATTCTGAACTTTTTGTAAACCAGGAACTAGTTTAATTTTCATAAATTTATAATCAGCCAGAATTTTCCGGATGGTTTTGGTACCACAAATATGTGGGAATAAAACCCCTGGCCGATCTGATCTACTGGGACAGGAATGATGACCTGCTGTTCCGCTAGTTCCCGAACATTCTCCAATAGGTCCCCTGCTTTTACTGGGTCCTTGTAGAGATGAGTCAGGATAAGGTTTGATGGAGGGGGAGAGAAGGATTCCAACTTGTACCCTTCCTTTATTAGACTTAGGATATAAGGACTCTGTGTGATACTTTCCCACTGAGGGAGAAACCACGAGAGCCTACCGACAACTTTTATGTTGAAGTCATTTGGAATCCTTGTTGGAAGTAGAAGCTCCGGAAAAGATGATCCCACCTTTTTCCTTGCCTTTACCGAATCCCCACTTTTTCTTTGGCTTCTTCTTTCCCTGAAAACGGTTTTTAGAAGGGGGGCCTCGTCCTTTTTTCTTTTTTGAATTTAGCAGGGAACTTTTTCCCCCTCTCTGTGGAACGAGATAGTACCTGCACCAAATCAGAACAAAAGAGCAGGGATCCCGCAAAGATGAGACTTGGATGTAAAATCTCCATCCCATGTCTTAACCCAAAGGGCTCTTCTGGCGGAATTTAAAAGAGCTGCAGATTTGGCGGTGGTTCTGCTGTTTCCACTGCGGTATATGCTAAGTAGGCTACTGCCTTACCGATCACTTCCAGGGAGTCTAACACCTCTTTATATTTACTCTCCTGCGCTACATGGTCCATTAGTCTGCGGACCCATGCGTCTGCATTTCTAGCAACGCATGCGGAGGCCAATGCAGGGCCCATAGCGGATGTAATTGGCGTCCCAAGCCCTGCGCAACAAGGTTTCGGACTATTTATCCATCGGATACAGAAAGTTGCCGGAATCTTCAAATGATAAATCCAAGTGTTTGGACACTTGGGCCAATGAGGCATCCAAACGCGGAATTTTGAAGAATCTATCCCAAAGAGCAGGGATCCCGCATCCTTGTAGAGATGGGTCTCTTCCTCGGGCTTGAAGGGGCACCTACGCTTCCTGGTTTTTAGTCTTAAGACCCTGCGCTCTGGCTCCTTCCATTCTCTTACAATAATATCCTTAAGAGATTGGTGTACAGGAAGGGATTTGGTTTGGGCTTTACCAAGTCCCCTGTACAATCTGTCTTGGACTGAGACATGCGTGGCCGGTAGCTGGATGTCCTCAGAAGCATAAATTGCTTTGAGGAGATCGTCCATATCCTCTCTGCAGAGAAGAGATTGGAGCCGGGTCTACAATCCCCCAGGCTACTCTGATCCGAATCCTCCTTCTTGAGAACTTTGAACTGAGGATTCTATTTCTACATCATAATAGGTTAGAGATGGTCCCTGGGATCCCTCTGTAACACTATTTTGGGTCTCTACCAAAGATGAGTAATCCTCTGTACCTATGGGAGTTACCTGTTTGCTACCGTGGTTTTAAAAGATTAGAGAGTAGCGAGCATTTCAGTTTGTAAAGCTCTGCACTCTTTCATGGCTTGCGCTGTCTCCTTGCCTGCTAACTTGTAAATACACTTGTAGCAGAAGGGCTTAGTATGGTCCTGCGGGGGCTTCCCCCGCAGTACCCACAGCGCTTGGATTTGTTAGAGGATTTACCCCTAGACCTGGTGGTGGTCTCTTGGGCAGGGCATTCGGTCTCTGAAACAAAAAGAGACCCTTGTTACCCATGGCAATCCCGGGGGAGAGTGAAAAGAGGGCCACCCCATCCTCACTTGCCCCCCATCAGCAGAAGTCACTCACCCCCTGTGGCGACTTGCGTTGCTGGCACTCGTCCATCCCACTCTGTCCATACTGCCTTAGAGCAGTCCCGCCGTAGCGATAGGCCGAATCCTCCCCTGACCGGGCTGTAAGCAGTTTGAGATCACCTCTGAACGCTGGGTGGGACGCAGGACCGTGGGCCCCTGCTCCGTTAACTGCACTGCAGCATGTGGCTGAACGCCGATTGCCGCCATTTTGGCGTAGCCCGGCGCGTAGAAGTGACATCATCAGCCCGCGCCGATCCAGACATGCGCATAGACTCCCCGGGGACGCCGAAGCCCGCACTGCGGTCCGGCGAAGTTTCCTGTGTTACTTGTTTCATTCGGAAACACCAGAAAACACAGCCCAGCTAACGGGGACATCCGCACGGCTCCTCCAGACCATCAGCCGTCAGGTAGGAGGAAGGAGTAAGATTGAATGGCCCCTGGAAAGCATGGACCCCCTCACCGGGTCCAATGCCACCAGCATTCTCAGGGATCTTGAAATGCTGAATGCCTATCTCCCTGAGAATGTATCTATGGGAAGACCCCCCTGGTCACAAGCTCATGCCAAAATCTGACTTTGCAGTCTCCACTGACTGCTCTTAGGTCAGAAAGCACCAGGGGGGGGGGGGGGGAAGACCTTGGTCCCAGACCTTAGTCTCCTTAGTAAAAAAAATTCGCTGCCATCCTGTGGGAAACACAATTAATAACTGAGGGGCAGAGGGAAGGGTGGGGCCTTTTAAACTCTGCTGTTGATTGTGTTTCCTGTCAGGTGGGACCGTCATCTCAGGTGTGCCGTCCTGGAAGATGACTGGAGAATATATTATATATATATATATATATATATATATATATATATATATATATATATATATATATATATATATATATATATCTGATCACTTCCAGACCAACATATATTCATGTAGAGAATACATAGGGGTATATTCTCTCCACTTCTAGACCTGTGACAAATGCATACATAGAATCTACCGGAACTACATTCTCTGAATTACAAGACTGACTCACAGAATATATTTACTATGCACTGAATAGCTGAGCAATTTGATTGGCCGTCTTAGTTGAAAGACAGGATCTGCCAGGTAATTGTCACTCCCAGCAGGAGTCACAAATTAGTATTAGGGAGCCAACTAGTATACATCCTTGAATACCAATTAGCTCTCTTTTAATAAGTAATTCGATTACATGTGGCCTAAGTAATGGTTGGATGCCTAAACTAGACTTCCTATCTCTTTATCCATTTGCCAATGTATAAGTGTCTTTTGATGTGCAACATGTAATTACAGGTTACTGAAATTTGGCCTGGTCGATCTTGGACTCATTATATATAGTGCACCCAACATATTACTACATATACTACAACAGGTGGGATATAGAAAAATACACTGAAAAGTCAGAAGATGAGAACAAAACATGTTTGTTCCTGAGCAAGGAATTTATTACAATTTAGTAAATAATTCATACAAATTATTTGGTAAAATAAAGTATTTTATTACAGGAACTTCCATTAATTTAGTAAGAGATA
Source organism: Rana kukunoris (assembly GCA_029574335.1). NCBI lineage: Eukaryota > Metazoa > Chordata > Amphibia > Anura > Ranidae > Rana > Rana kukunoris. The sequence continues at coordinate 128,896,258 of CM056051.1, forward strand.
AACTTCAATATAGAATGTAGATGCCAGTTGAGGCTAGCAGCCGACCATCCAAAGTGAAGCAACAAATATATACAGTCTATAAAAACCCTGACATAGTAGAGTTTTGTAGATTTCCAGCAGATGTGTACATAACAATCACGCCACCTTAGAAAAATCCTCATATGGCAACTCTTCCACTTTACGACCTTTCAAAGGACCCTGGAAATACGAATTTATGAAAGGTTACACACAAAAAAATAAAAATAAAGTGCGCGTGTATAATGTAATCTATTTTACACACACAATATATTTATATATACATATATTATAGTATTATAAGTATATATTATAAGTATTCGGCCCCTTCAACTTTGGGACCTTTTGCCACATTTCAAGTTTCAAGCAAAGATATCAAACTAATTTTTTGAAGTGGAACGAAATTTATTGGATATTTCAAACTTTAACAAATAAAAAACTGAAAAATTGGGCGTGCAAAATTATTCAGCCCCCTTAAGTTAATACTTTGTAGCGCCACCTTTTGCTGCAATTACAGCTGTAAGTCGCTTGGGGTATGTCTCTATCAGTTTTGCACATCGAAAGACTGAAATTTTTGCCCATTCCTCCTTGCAAAACAGCTCGAGCTTAGTGAGGTTGGATGGAGAGCGTTTGTGAACAGCAGTTTTGGTGTGTTCAGGGTGATGAGCTATGTTGCTTTTAAGCCAAACATAACATTTTGCATTGTTGCCAAAAAGTTCGATTTTGGTTTCATCTAACCAGAGCACCTTATTCCACATGTTTGGTGTGTCTTCCAGGTGGCTTGTGGCAAACTTTAAACAACACTTTTTATGAATATCTTTAAGAAATGGCTTTCTTCTTGCCACTCTTCCATAAAAGGCCAGATTTGTGCAGTTTACGACTGATTGTTGTCCTATATGGACAGAGTCTCCCACCTCAGCTGTAGATCTCTGCAGTTCATCCAGAGTGAACATGGGCCTCTTGGCTGCATCTCTGATCAGACTTCTTGTATGAGCTGAAAGTTTAGAGGAACGGCCAGGTCTTCGTAGATTTGCAGTGGTCCGATACTCCGTCCATTTCAATATTATCGCTTGCACAGTGCTCCTTGGGATGTTTAAAGCTTGGGAAATTTTTTTGTATCCAAATCCGGCTTTAAACTTCTCCACAACAGTATCTCGGACCTGCCTGGTGTGTTCTTGTTCTTCATGATGCTCTCTGCACTTTAAACGGACCTCTGAGACTATCACAGTGCAGGTGCATTTATAAGGAGACTTGATTACACACAGGTGGATTCTATTTATCATCATTAGTCATTTAGGTCAACATTGGATCATTCAGAGATCCTCACTGAACTTCTGGAGAGAGTTTGCTGCAATGAAAGTAAAGGGGCAGAACAATTTTGCACGCCCAATTTTTCAGTTTTTGTGTTTGTTAAAAGTTTGAAATACCCAATAAATTCCGTTCCACTTCATGATTGTGTCCCACTTGTCGATTCTTCACAAAAAGTTTTATATCTTTATGTTTGAAGCCTGAAATGTGGCAAAAGGTCGCAAAGTTCAAGGGGGCCGAACACTTTCGCAAGGCACTGTATACACACACACACACACACACACACACACACACACACACATTACTTTCAGCATAAATCAAGACACTTACAAAAAAGGTCAAATAAAACATATAAAATAGGACAGGACATAAGAATGTTTACTTACTGAATCAATAACTATTGTGGCAGAAAAGAGCTTCTCATTTATGGAATCTAGAACACCGTAATTTCCCTTGTATCCACCATTTAAAATCAATATTCTCTTCCCTGGAAAAGTAAAGGAACAAGATCAAACTTAAGAGTCTGTGTCAATAGGCTTTTATTTCACACCAGAACGACTTTCTCTTCTCATAAAAAGTCAATGGGAATGCAAAAGCAGCCAGAAGGAAGCAAGTTGTTGAACCTTAGGAGCAAGCAAATTGCAGGTCAAATGCACCCGGCTGAAAACTTTTTTGCCACGTTTTGCGGTTTTTAATCTGCCCAAAAAAGCAAAATCCTGCTCAAAAGCAAACTGCATAGGTGTGAATGGAGCCTAAAATCCCTGGAGCTCCTTGGGCACCTGAGTACAGCCGCTAATACAAGTGAATGTACGCAGCTGTGCTCAGTTAATCCAGTCTCTCCGAACACGGCACTTTTGCTTACAAGCATCAGCTTTTATTTATTCATATAGAAAAAAGAAAAAAAATGTTAAGAGTTAACGGCTAATGATGGCCCTAGAATTGTTAGTTTTATTTATATTTTTAGTCATCTTCAATTGTTTTAGTTTAGTAGTATTTAGTTGACCAAAATCTCCAGTGCATTTTAGTCTACTAAAAACAAATGGGTTTAGTTAAATTATGATGCATTATTTAAGCATTTCTCTAGAATTTCCATACTCATACTCCTGGCGTAAAAAAAATATGGAATATGTTATCATTTATGGTATTAAGATTTTAATAAACTACACGCTTTGGATGGTCCGAGGAGGCCTGTAACGCCCACCGTGCTCCCGAGGAGGCCTGTAACGCCCACCGTGCTCCCGAGGAGGCCTGTAACGCCCACCGTGCTCCCGAGGAGGCCTGTAACGCCCACCGTGCTCCCGAGGAGGCCTGTAACGCCCACCGTGCTCCCGAGGAGGCCTGTAACGCCCACCGTGCTCCCGAGGAGGCCTGTAACGCCCACCGTGCTCCCGAGGAGGCCTGTAACGCCCACCGTGCTCCCGAGGAGGCCTGTAACGCCCACCGTGCTCCCGAGGAGGCCTGTAACGCCCACCGTGCTCCCGAGGAGGCCTGTAATGCACACCGTGCTCTAGACCAGTTTATCAACTTTTTTCAGTTGAGGCACCCTTTAAAATTATGGACCATCTTAATGCACCCCATTCTAAAATGTAAAAAAATATTCTAATAGTTTTACACAATGCAGCAACATCCACACGGAGACCCGAAGTTACCCCAGGTGATTTTATTCTTCCAAAGCAAATAAACTTTAGCACACTGTATTCCAAGTTTTCTCTTCACCCTCAATTTCTCTGCATCAGTCAGGTAAGGTCACCCCAGTGCCAAGGGAGAGGGGCATAGGAGGGTCAAACAAGGATGCTGTGGAGGCAACAGATAACCTCCTTACTAAATGACAATGTCATTGGTTGTTAGAATGCCAGTGTCTAGAAAGTAGTAATGGTGCATAATGAAAACCAGTGGCTTTGTGTAACTAAAACAGGCAGGCTTGATCCACCTGCTGGCTTGTATACAATATTTAATAAATTGTTAGTCATTTTGCCACGGCACCCCTTAAGCACTTGCCGACCGCTGCACGCCGATATATGTCGGCACAATGGCAGTGGTGGGCAAATGAGCGTACCTGTACTTCCCCTTTAATTTGCGGGCTAGTGGGCTCACGCCCGCCGTGTACTGTGTGCCTGTGCCCACGGGTCCCTCGGACCCAATGTCTGCCAGTGTCCCTCGATCGTATCATTGCATTTCCCTGTTCTGCCTAGCAACACGACAGGGATCTACTGCTCCCTGTCATGTTGTGAGACCATTGCACCCCCCACAGTTAGAATCACTCCCTAGAACACACTTAGACCCTTGATCGCCCCCTAGTGTTTAACCCCTCCCCTGTGTCATTTACACAGTAATTGGTGTATTTTTATAGCACTGATCGCTGTATAAAGGACAATGGTCCCAAAATAGTGTCAAAAGTGTGATGTGTCCGTCGCAATGTCGCAGTCACACTAAAAATTGCAGATTGCTGCATTACTAATTTTTTTATAAAAACGCCATAAATCTATACCCTATTTTGTAGACGCTATGCTATAACTGGTTAGGAAGGCACCCCAGGTTGGAAAAGGCTGCTCTAGACCAGTGGTCATCAACCTTGTCCTGCAGGGCCCACTAACAGGCCAGGTTTGCAAGATAACTGAAATACATCACAGGTGATATCATTTGCTGCTCCAGTGATTACAGTATTCAAGTCTGCATCTCCAAGGAGATACATAAAACCTGGCCTGTTAGTGGGCCCTGCAGGAATGGTTGATGACCACTGCTCTAGACGGTAGTCTGAGGAGGTCTGAAATGCTGTACAGAGGCCAAGCACGCTGCGGTAGCTACCTTGCTTACTGGGAGGGGAAACATTTATGGTCTTATAGGCAGAGTTTCAAGGAAACCATAAGTTCACGTGGGTAACGTCCCTCCCTCACATGTTTGTTCGTTGATAAAACTGGAATTGGTTTTCGCCCCTGGAAATATGCCACTGACAAAAATGATGAAAATGTTTTTCTCAGTGAAATTAAACACTGGTGTGTACAAACGGGGTGGGTGCATTAAAATTTGGGGGGTTAAAACGTATATATTAAACTTTCTGTATTGTAACTGTATGCCACCACAAGGGGACTGATAAGAAACCTATGTTAATACAGAAACATGGAAAAGTGATGTAAAAAAAAAAAAAAACTGTGTTCCATCAAGTAATTTTTGTTTTTGTTAACATTTTTTGTCTAGATTCCAGGAGTATAGATTTATAATAGCATAGTGTAGGCGAGAGGCTTTAATGAGCTATCAGGGATCTTTTAGATCCCAAAGGTCACACCTGCACTCTGTTGAGCACTGTTTTCCTAGATTGTCTTCAACTAGCCTCTTCCCTGGGTAGAGCGGCCAGGGATCGACAGCGCCAAGGGCCAGTTCACACCATAGAAACACAATCCCAATGCGTTCCAGATGCTTTTCTGCATGCACATTTTTTTAGTGTTTTTGATGCAGTCCAGTGTGTTTTTATTATGTTTTACAGCGTTCCAGTGCAGGAAAAATTCAGCATGTTATACTTTTTTTTTCTGGAACTGGAAGCACTGGTGTAAACGATGCCATTGATAACCTACTTGTCATGCATTTTTGATGCAGGTGTGAACTGGCCCTAAATCCAGAAGTGTGCTTTCAGGTTAATTCTCCACTAGGAAGATCAGTAAATCGCTGACTTGCTGCTCTCCATCCTGATATCAACCATAATGCTCCCAGGCACCCAGGAAGGACAAGCAAGCCCAAAGTGCATAGTGGACCCAGGAAGGACAAGCAAGCCCAAAGTGCATAGTGGACCCAGGAAGGACAAGCAAGCCCAAAGTGCATAGTGGACCCAGGAAGGACAAGCAAGCCCAAAGTGCATAGTGGACCCAGGAAGGACAAGCAAGCCCAAAGTGCATAGTGGACCCAGGAAGGACAAGCAAGCCCAAAGTGCATAGTGGACCCAGGAAGGACAAGCAAGCCCAAAGTGCATTATGGACCCAGGAAGGACAAGCAAGCCCAAAGTGCATGGTGGGGGTGGGGGGGGGGGGTGTGTGTTACATTGTGGAGCATGTAGAAGTTAAAGTGATTAACTAAAAAGCCTGCAAAAAAAATAAAAAATCTACAGCAGTCAGAGGTTTGTTTCATATGCCGACACTTTGTTCCAAATGAACTATGAATTAGTTCATTGATGAATTTGGCAAAGTACAGAAGATGTTCAGGGGAACTGAACTGGTTACTCATTACCTATGCAAATGCCTTTTAGTAATAAAAGATACAAAGAACAGCCAGCTATAATCTATGACCCCAGGAGTGACGGAAGTATTGTGACTCTTAAAAATATTTAGAGAATTACCATTTTATCCTCTTCCACAGATCTTATTTGCGTAGTGCACAACAGCTCTGCATTAGTGATATATCAATAGCTTAGTTTTACCTGGTGCTGGGATAACAGTTTCTAGATGTGTCTGGTCAAGCTTCAGTTTATCTCCAGAATCCACAAGTTTCACAATTGCTGTGTATCTATTAATCACTTCCTACGAGTAACAAACAGCAAAGATAAAGGTTTAGGTTATAATTATATTCATTTAATCTTCAGTCATAAAGTGCGATTACTCCCCAAAACAGCTCAGCATACATGGGTATATAAAGTCTACAATGTGTTAAATGTCAGGTTTCTGTGATGTAAAAAAATAAATAAAAATTAGACAAGGATAAATCAGAACTTTTTCCACCTAATGTGACCTACAAACTGTACAACTCAATTCAAACACAAACTGAAGTCGTTTGAAGGGGGGGGGGAGGGCTTGGGGAGTAAAATAAAAACCCTCGTATAACTGGGGATGTAGCTGTGCTCATAATTAAGAAATCACATTGAAACTCGTGTTAAATAAGAGTCAGTAAACACCTTCCATCATTTATAGTGCATAGTGCCTTTGATTGACCCCAAAGTTCAGCTGTTCTAGTAGGTCTTTCCTAACATTTTCTTAATTACATTCTACAACAAAAGTCATGGTCCGCAGAGCATTTTCAAAGCATCAGGCGGATCTCATTGTTAAAAGGTATCAGTGAGGAGAAGGGTACAAAATAATTTCCAAGGCATATATGCAATGAACCACACTTAAGACAGTCATCATAAAGTCGATAAAATACGCCACAACAGTGACATTACCAAGAACTGGACGTCCCTCCAAAATTCATGTAAAGACGAGAAGAAAGCTGGTCAGGGAGGCTACCAAGAGGCCTACAGCAACATTAAAGGAGCTGCAGGAATATCTGGCAAGTACTGGCGGTGTGTTACATGCGACAACAATCTCCCGAATTCATATGCTTTAGATATGGGGTAGAGTGGAAGCCGTTTCTTACAAAGAATATCACAGCATGGCTAAATTTTGCAAAAACACATCTAAAGTCTCCCAAAAGCATGTGGGAAAATGTGTTATGGTCTAATAAAACCAAGGTTGACCTTTTTGGCCATAATTCCAAGATAGGTTTGGTGCAAAAACACTACATATCACCAAAAGAACACCATACCCACAGTGAAGTATGGTGGTGACAGCATCAAGATTTCGGGCTGTTATTCTTCAGTCGGACAGGGGTCTTAATTGAGGAAGAGGGAATTATGAACAGTTCTAAATACCAGTCAATATTGACACAAAACCTTCAGGCTTCTGCTAGAAAGCTGAACACGAAGAGAAACATCTTTCAACATGACAACGACCCAAAGCATACATCCAAAATAACAAATAAATGGCTTCACCAGAAGAAGATTAAAGTTTTGGAATGGCCCAGCCAGAGCCCAGACCTGAATCAGATTGAAAATCTGCGGGGTGATCTGATGAGGGCTGTGCACAGGAGATGGCCTCACAATCTCACATATTTGGTGTGTTTTTGCAAAGAATGGGCAAATATTGCCAAGTCAAGATGTGCCATGCTGACTCATACCCAAAAAGACTGAGTGCTGTAAAAAAAAAAAAAAAAAAAAAAAAAAAAGATGGAGTTAGGCTTACCGGTAACTGTTTCTAGGAGTCTTCCAGGACAGCCTCTGAGACTTTGGGCTCCTCCCTCCGGGACAGGAAACACACACCCCCAATCTTTAAAGTCCTGCCTTCAGGCCTCCTTCAGATATTTGAGAACACCGGAAGACCCTGAAAGACATAAAATACTCTGACATCGTTAGTTCCACAGTCCCCGTACCTGTATCAATACCGGGTGGGAAAAACAAAGAAAAAAATTCCGGCTGTCCTGGAAGACTCCTAGAAACAGAGTTACCGGCAAGCCTAACTCCATCTTTCTCCAGTCGTCTTCCAGGACAGCCTCTGAGATGATAAGCAAGAAACACTTACCCCCTTTTTTTTTTTTTTTTTTTTTTAGGGTTGGGTTACTGCCTGGAGAACTGTCCTTCCAAAGGTTTGTTCTCTGCGAGAGAGCAGATCCAAGCAATAATGCTTCGCAAACGTAGAAAACGAAGACCATGTTGCCGCCTTACAGATGTCCTCCGGGGAGGCTCCGGCCTTCTCTGCCCAGGATGTTGCCACTGCGCGTGTAGAGTGTGCTTTTACCACAGGTGGTTGTTTACCCTCAGATTGGTATGCTTGGCAAATAGCCATCCTCAGCCATCTTGCAATAGATGATTTCGATGCCCTGTGATCTTTACGGACACTCGCAAAATTAACGAAAAGTGAATCGGAGCGCCTAAACTCTTTGGTGGCCCCTAAATAAATCAAAAGACTTCTAACGTGTAAAGAAAAAGACCCCCCTTCATCACCCTCTGAAGGGGGCTGAAAGGTCAGAAGGACAATGTCCTGCGCCCTATGAAATAAAGAAGATACTTTCGGAAGAAAGCTAGGATCAGTTTTCAGGATAACTCTATCCTCCAAAACTAACAAAAAAGGTTCCCTAATGGATAGGGCTTGTAAATCACTGACCCTCCTGGCCGAAGTGATCGATATCAAAAAAACTGTTTTTAGAACTATATCTTTCAAGGAAGATTGCTCCAGGGGTTCAAAGGGTTGTTTTCTCAGGGCCCTTAGAACCAGAGACAAGTCCCAAGAGGGACAGGCTTTAACTTTAATGGGTTTGGACCTAGCCAGGGCCTTAAAGAAATTTCTGATAAACCGATTTTGCTGGAGCGGGGTCTCCAGGAACAAGGTTAAGGCGGATGTCTGGACCTTGAGGGTGCTGACTGACAGTCCTAAGTCTACCCCTGCCTGCAGAAACTCCAGTATCAGTGGTATGTCTGCCTGGTCCTGATTCCGTTCTGCTAGCCAGGAGCTGAACCTTTTCCAGACCTTAGCGTAAATGGCCCGTGTTACCAGCTTGCGACATTTCAGCAGGGTTTCAATTACCTTATCTGAGAATCCGTGCGCTCTGAGCAGTAGTTCCTCAGATACCACGCTGTGAGATTTAAGCTCTCTGTTCGGAAGGACCCACGGTGGGTATATGGCCAGTCTTCACAGGTTGGTAAACCACGGTCTCTTTGGCCAATATGGTGCTATCATAATCAGATCTGTGGGTTCCGAGAGAAATTTCTGAAGAACCCTGGGTATTAGCCTGATCGGGGGAAAGGCATATGCCAGACTGAAGTGCCAAGGATGGGAAAAGGCGTCTATCCACAGGGCCTGATCCTGAGGGTGGACGGAGAAGAACGCTGTTGTCTTCCTGTTCTTCCCCGAAGCAAAAAGATCCACTTCCGGTACTCCCCACTGTGCCGAGATCTTCCTGAATACCTCCCCATTGAGTGACCACTCGTCCTGGCTCACCACTTGCCGGCTGAGAAAGTCGGCTAGGGTGTTTAGGGTTCCCTTTAGGTGGACTGCGGACACTGAGGCTTGGTTTCTTTCGGCCCATGCAAACAGACTGTCTGATATGGCCTGAAGAGGCGGACTCTTTGTACCTCCCTGCTTGTTTATATAAGCAACAGTTGTCGCGTTGTCCGACCTTATTTGGAGATGGCGACCCAATATCCGTAGGTGAAAGGCTTCTAGGGCCCTTAGAACCGCCCGGAGCTCCCTCTGGTTGGAAGACTGACGGGCTTCCACTATGGACCAGGACCCCTGGGCCAACTCCCCTTCTAAGTGGGCCCCCCAACCTGAAACGCTGGCGTCCGTAGTTATAATCAAGGTAGCAGGTACTATCCAAGGCAGACCTTTTTCCAGGCTCGCCTGACACCGCCACCACCATAGCGTTCTTTTCACGCTGACTGGGATGAACAAGGGGAGATCCAGACTTTCCCTCGCCCCGTCCCAATGTCTCAGCATGTGGTTCTGCAACCGCCGCTGATGGTGCCTTGCCCATGGGACTGCCGGGAAGCAGCTCGACATAAGCCCGAGAACCCTCATGACTTCCCTGACCCGGACTGTCAGATTGGTCTGAAGTCGGGCCACTGCTTGCTGTACTTTTAGGAACTTCTCCCCAGGAAGGAAAATCTTTCTCTCTATGGAGGAGATCCTGTACCCCAGATACACCACTTCCTGAGAGGGGGATAACTGGGATTTTTCCCGATTGATTAGCCAACCCAGGGATTGAAGGAAGACCTGAGCCTCCTGTAGGTCCTCTCTCAGCTGTTGCTTGGTGGGAGCGATGAACAGGAGGTCGTCCAGATAGGGTATCACCAGAACGCCCCTGATTCTCAGTGGGGCCAAAGCCTCCGCCAAGACCTTGGTAAATACTCTGGGGGAGGAAGACAGGCCAAACAGAAGGGCCCTGAATTGAAAATGGGTCATCAACGGACCCCTTTTTACCGCCAGTCTCTCAGGAATTTTTGAAACTGAGCATGTATCGGTATGTGCAGATACGCATCTCTGAGATCCATTGTTGCCATAAAGCAACCCTGGAACAGAAAGTTGGTCACCGAATAGATGGATTCCATCCTGAACCGTTTGTACTTTACATACTTGTTTAGGGGATGAAGGTTTAGGATAAGTCGGAATTTTCCCGAGGGTTTTCTCACAACGAACACATGTGAGTACACCCCCAGGCCTTCCTCTTCCTTGGGCACTGGTGTTAAGACCCTCTGGTCCAACAGTTCCCCTAAAAGCAATCCCAGAGCCTCCGCCTTTTCCCGGTCTCTGGGAAGCTGGGTAAGCAAAAACATTGACGGGGGAAAAATACTGAACTGGAGCCTGTAACCGTTCTCCACTAAGTCTCCACTGACTTTTTGTGGCTTCTTTCCACTGTGGTAGGAAGCCCCCCAGTCTTCCTCCCACAGGGATCAAGACGTCACTGGGTCTTAGGGGGGGGCTGAGGAGGATTGAATAAAATTCCTCCTCTACCTCGCCCCTTATGGCCTGCCCAGTGCTTCTTGGGACGAACGTCTTTTTGGCTTTGCTGTCTGAAGCCCCGAAAAAAACGCTTTGTTTCGGGCTTCTTTTTCTTTTCTGGAAAGGACTTCTTCCTGTCCTGGGATCTTTCCAACGCCTCCTGGAGGCCAGATCCAAAAAGATGATCACCCGAAAAAGGGAGTCCACATAGCCTGAGTTTAGAGGCTGCATCTCCCGACCAAGTCTTAAGCCATACCGCCCTTCTGGCCGCACTGACCAATGCCGCTGACCAAGCTGCTAGCCTGACAGACTCAGAAGAGGCGTCTGCCAAAAATCCCACAGCTTTGAAAAGAAGTGGAAAGGATCTCAGGATCTGCTGCCTAGAGGTACCGGCAGAAATATGAGACTGAAGTTGAGTCAGCCAGCATTCAAGGTTTCTAGCCACACAGGTGGCTGCAAAGGCTGGCTTTAAACTTATGGAGGCAGTGTCCCATGCTCTCTTAAGTAACACATCTCCTCTCTTATCCATGGGATCTTTTAATGACCCCATGTCGTCAAATGCTAAGTCTGTCTTTTTGGACAGTCTAGCTAAAGAAGCATCCAACCTTGGAACTTTATTCCAAGGATGCTCCTCACTAGTCTCAAAAGGAAACCTCCTTTTAAGACTACCTGAAAAAAATGGCCGCTTTTCTGGTTGTTCCCACTCCAGCAAGATAGTATCTATTAAAGACTTGTGTACGGGGAATACCCTGGCCTTCTGTACACCACCCCGATACATCTGATCGTGTTTAGAACGCACTACTGGTTCCTCCCTGATTTCCAGTGTGTCATAGATGGCTTTTAACACATCACCTACGTCCTCCAAGGACAACTTATATCTAGCCCCCCTGGAGGATTCTTCCATGTCAGAGCCTGATTCTGAGTCCAACTGAGAAGGGGACCCTGAGCCGGGAAAACTACGATCTTCCCTATCCCGTACTGCCTCCGTCTCTACGGCTTCTGACAGTGAGGGAGCACTATCTGCCCTGGTAAGGGGAGGGGGTCCCTGGAGCCTATCCATCATTCCCCTAAAGGACTGGAAAGTGGAAGACAGCTCGGTCTTAACCGTAGAAAAAAGTTTCTGACATTCTGACATGGGATCATCTTTTACAAGATTACTGACACACTCAGGACATAATGTTTTTTTCCAATTTAAACTCAATTTTGTCCCGCACACGGCACACTTCCTCTTGGGCGTCTGAGTCCTTTCCTGGGTTTTAACCTAACAGCAAAAAACAAGGACCAAAAAAGCAGACATTTAATAATAAGACCCACTGACCACCCACACACACCACTGTGCTGGCTCAGTAGAGGAAGTGCCCCGACCCTCTCCAGAAGTTCTCCACCCCGGGAGGGACATACTGTACCCCACTAAAAAACGGGTAACTAGCCCCCCCTGGTAAGAAAAGGCCTGCCCTCGCCCCTTACCTGGGAGGCCCCGGAGCCTGTCGCACTGGCGTCTGAAGCCTGTGTCGCCTCCTCCATGCCGTTGGTTCTGCCAACGGCCTCGCCGAGCTCTGAACCTGGCTCCGGTGTCTGATTCTCCCCGCGCTGCGCCATTTAACTGAAGACCCGCACTGTCCCCACGGCGCCCTCCGATGACGCCGTTCCGCCGGAAGTTCGTGTCACTTCCTGCCTTTGGAAGGCAGGACCGCCCCTCAATGCGGAAGTGCGACCGCTCGTGGCCAGCCAGCGTCTCTCACCGCCGCCACGCCCCGCACGGCTCCCCGCCGAATGAAGGACCCGAATGGCGTCTCTCGCCCCGGAAAAGTCCCCAGGCTAAGGTACCGTGCAGAGGGGAGCTGGGACTGCCGTCAACCGGAGGTCCGGCTCCTATGAGCTTGATGGCAGCATCTGGGGAGTAGCAGCCCTCCCTTCCCAATAGGACAGGGGGGTGCCCAGACCAGGGAAAGAAACCGTCTAGGGTGTCATCCAGGCAGCCTCTGTTCCTTTGCGTGCTCCTTCCCTTCCGGTGGGAAACACAAAATAACTGGAGAAGGAGGCCTGAAGGCAGGACTTTAAAGATTGGGGGTGTGTGTTTCCTGTCCCGGAGGGAGGAGCCCAAGGTCTCAGAGGCTGTCCTGGAAGACGACTGGAGAAAAAAGAAATCAAAGGTGCTTCAACAAATTATTCGTGCAGGATGTGCACGCACACTTATGTAACCATAATGATTTAGATTACAGATTTGACTTCCCTCCACCTAAAAGATTTCAGTTTTCTGTTCAACTGCGTTGTACAGTTTATAGGCGACATTAAAATGTGGAAAAAGTTCTGAAATTATTTATCTTTGTCTCATTTTTTTTAATCACAGAAACCTGACATTTTAACAGGGGTTGTTTTATATCCATAGAAGTATGCCCCAATTACACAACTGGATACATTTATAAATAGTGTGGAAATTACAAAATATAACTAGGGTTGCACCGACACCACTTTAAGTACCGATATCTGTGTCAGTGTTTTTTCTATTTTTATAATTGAACCTTTAAATATTAAAATATTTTTTTTTTTTATCAGCCCTGTTGGGGGGGGGGGGGGGTTTAGTGAGATATCAGGGGTCTCTCTTTTGAGACAGGGAAAGGGACTGAGGACAGTCCCTAGTCCCTTTCTCTGCAGCCTCAGCTGCATTGAAGATGAATGGAGAAAAGACTCCTTGTTCATTCATAAACTGAAGCATCGTGAACCAGTTTACGATGTTCAGTTATGAATGGACAGATAAGGCGATTGCTGACTCTGCATTTAAAAAAGGAAGGAGCCGATAAATGACATTTACCTCCGCTCTCCATCCTAACAGATCCGGGATGAGGGGGGACCGGAGGAGTACCCGGAGAGCCAGGGGAACACACAGAACAAGTCGGGGGTGATCAGTGCGGTGATGGGGGCAGTTACAAGCACTGATCTCTGTACATTTTTCAATAAAGCAGCCGACAGCCTCAGGATGGAGAGAAAAAGAAGCGGTCAGCTGCTTTTTCAAAAGCCATGCAGAGAGATCAGTGCTTGTAACTCACCTGAGGTTGCCCAGTCCCCCTGGCTACACCGAGGACGGCGGGCCCAGTACAACAGGTATTGAATTAAGCATCAGAGCATTTTACTTGTGCAAATGCTTGGTACTAGAATCGGTATATGTGCAATCCTAAATATAACTACCGTATTTTCCGGCGTATAAGGCGACCTTTTTCATCTAAAATAATGTCACAAAAGTCGGGAGTCGTCTTATACGCCGGGTACCTGTGTGTCAGACGGCGATCAGCAATTATTCAAAAGCCGCGCCGCCTTCACAGGCTGTTTCGTGATAGGCGGAACACTAATTTTCCCAGCAGAGCCTCTGTTCAGTGTTCCGCCTATCACAGATGCCTTCTCATCCTCCGCCTCAGACGAGAGGACATCCATGATAGGCGGAACACTAAACAGAGGCTCTGCTGGGAAAATTTGTGTTCCGCCTATCACGGAACAGCCTGTAAAGGAGGCACGGCTTTTGAATAATGGACGGACGCCGTCTGTACGCTGCAAACAGGAGAAGGTAGGGAATGGAATGGCACAGCAAGGCATGTAATAATGGCACAGCAAGGGGTCGTCTTATACGGTAAGTATATCCCAAAACCAACATTTTAGCTGGAAAATTAGGGGGTCGTCTTATACGCCCAGTCTTATACGGTACTAAAATACACTGATATAATTTACTTGCAATGACAGAGCAGTTATTGAAGTCCATCATTCATACTCATATGCCAGGTTCAGTACAACAAGTCCTACCAGACAAGAGATTCTTCTACCAAAAAACTGTGCGGTTCATTTACTAAAACTGCAGAGTGCAGAATCTGGTGCAGCTGTGCATGGCAGCCAGTTTCTAACTTCAGCTTGTTCAATTAAGCTTCGACAGAAAAAAAAAAAAAAAAGGAAGTTGATTGGTTTCTATGAAGAGCTGCACTAGATTTTGCACACTCCAGTTTTAGTAAATTACCCCTTTGGGCTCTTTCACACATGCGGACAGTATGTCCGTATTTCATCCATCCGTTTTCGGATGAAATACAGACAGACATACATGTATCCCTATGGGATTGCGGGTGAACATCCGCTGACAGCCAATCTCATCGGTCCCTGCTATGGTCCGATAAGAGCCCTTTATGTCGGTCAAGATCAGAGCAGTTTGAAATCAGAATCAATGGAGGCGAGCCTAAATGCAAACACTAAACAGGTTTCCCTTGTGTGATATGGTCGAGGGCACATTTCAAAAATATATCAGACAAATAGTTACCTTTACTACTGCTTTTTTCTTGTAATAGCGGTCACCCAACTTCTTTGTTACAATTTTTACAACAATTTCCTTAAAAATAAAGGACAAGGTTAAACCTTCATACATAGCATTACCAAAATACTAATTTCAAGGGTGAGACTTTACAGGACCACTATCATTCCGATATTTGTTTGCAGCTATTACATGTAATGACAGTATTCTGCATATTAATACTTTTTTCTCATGTATCTTTATTACGTTTTTTTTTTATCATGTTTTTATGCAGACCAAGCTGATCAGCAAAAGTAACAGTCACAGGGGTTGGAACAAAGTATTACACTACACGAGGGGAGCTTGGCACACATACCTTTCCATTCTCATAACTTAATCCTGAAAGAACTGCAACTGCTCAAACCCCGTCACTGTTAATACAAATTTAGAGAAAAGTAAAAAAATATACCGAATACCATCATTACACGTGTTGTCTGAATATAGTCATCAATATTTTGTGATAGCTGGCCTTTAAAGTGAACATGTGCTTTGCCCATGCAGTTCAATCCACTACTTCAACATTCTTGTCTGAAGGACTTCAGGGACCTGATGTATAAACCTAAATTTCTCTCTCAAATGAGACCAAAAAGGCACAAGTAGAAAGAGAGGAGCGAGTCACATGTTGCCTATGCAGACAGCGTCTCTGTAAAGGGCTCCCCTCGTGCTGATTACATGTGTATAAGACTGCTTCTTGTTCCATCAAGATTTGTGATTACCAGTTTACAAGAATGATGGTCTATGCTTCCCCCATGTGTTGCCTACATATGCTCCTCTGTTGGGGTTACCGGTTGCCTCACACTGGTTTCTTTACCACCTTTCCCTCTGTATATTCGATCCCTGGGTGTCTCCACCAGTGTATGAAACATTCCTCGTTTTCCTTCTGTAACCCCCGGATCCCTGAAGAAGCTCACGCAGCGAAACGCATTGGGCTTTAGCACCTTTGTTTTTTCCTTGGTTTATTGGTTTGTACATGTTTTTAGTATTCACACGTTGCAAAATTTAGAAATCAAAAAAGGAAAGTGCATGGGGTTACTGAACAGTTAGATCACGCTATTACACTTGGTGATGTTTTTATTATGGGGATTCTACCCAAAATCTATTAGAGCCAGTTCACACAGGGGCGACTTGGCCGCCTGACAAGTCGCGCTCCGTTCTTTACAATGGAACCGTTCTAATAGGAGCGACTCAAGTCACTGCGACTTAGAAAGGTTCTTGTACTACTTTGGGACGACGTCAGGGGGACTTGCATTGGCTTCAATAAAGAAGTCATTTTGCAAGTCGCCTCGTGGGCAGATCGCTCAGCAAGTTGTGCTGCCCCTGTGTGAACCGGCTCTCAGTATGAATATGTAATAAACACTTGTTAAAATGTTTATGTTTTTGCGTAAATGTTCCTGATTGTGAATTTGTTCGCACCTACAAATTTTTATTTTTTCCTTTTTGGCTTTCTTTATATGGCCCTAGACACACACACACACACACACACACACACACACACACACACACACACACACACACACACACACACACACATTTTAGATAGATAGATAGCTCTATCTATGGAAAAAAACAATTATAATGAACTATTCTTAAACATTCTACAGAACCAGGGAACCTGCTGACGCGATTGTTTTCTCCATTAACCACTTAAGGACCTTGGGTGTTTTTCAGATTTGGTGTTTGCAAGACTAAAACAGTTTTTTTGCTAGAAAATTACTTAAAACCCCCAAACATCATATTTTTTTTTCTAACACCCTAAAGAATAAAATGGCGGTCATTGCAAACTTTTTGTCACATCGTATTTGCATAACGGTCTTACAAGCGCACTTTTTTTGGAAAAAAATTCACTTTTTTCTAATTAAAAAATAAGACAATAAATTTGGCCCAATTTTTTTATATATTTTGAAAGATAATGTTACGCCGAGTAAAATGATACTCAACATGTCACGCTTAAAAATTGTGCCCACTCGTGGCATGGCATCAAACTTTTACCCTTAAAAAATTCTATAGGTTGCATCTTTTGAGCTACAGGGGAGGTCTAGAATTATTGCTCTCGCTCCAACGATCGCGGGGATACCTCACTTGTATTTTTTTCATATGCGAGCGCAACTCACGAATGCGTTCGCTTCTGCGCATGAGCTCGTCGGGACGATTCAAATAAAAAAAATAAAAAAATCATTTTTGTTTTCTAATTTTTATTATATTATTTTTTTACACTGACATTTTTTTAAATTTAATCACTTTTATTCCTATTACAAGGGATGTAAACATCCCTTGTAATAGAAAAAAGCATGACAGGTCCTCAAAAAGACCTCAGATCTCATATTTAGGCTTAAACGCCGTTACCGAGATATCCATCTTTAAAAAAAGGACGTATATATACACATGAGCAGGTCCTTAAGTGGTTAAACTTTGGTACATTCATTTTTAATTGAACATCTATTGTTGAATTTGCTTCTTTACATTTTACTCACAGGTTGCAACCAAAAGTCCATTCTTTCCGTTTTCTTTTTCTGCTCTTCCATCTATAAAAAAGAAAAAAAAATTGTAACATGGTTTATAAGGCTTAAAGAAAATACACAAGCCCACCCAGTTCAACCTATAATGCAGTGTAATGATGTATTGTAAAATATACTGATCAAGTCATGTTTTGAACTCACCAACTTATAATAATACAGCAGTGTTTAAAATAATAGAAATGCGTGTTTAAAGTGGATGTTCAGCCAAACAGGAGCTAGAAACAAACAGCCAGTTAAAAAATAAAATAAACTAGATTTGGCTGCAACATCCACCTTCAGTCCAGAGATTTGATGCAGTTTGTTTTCTGGCATTGGGTTTCCTAGTCTGATGGCCTGAATCATTCAACTTACATCCTCTGAGCCCAGGTTGTCCTGAACATGCCCCAGCCTGCGACTAAACAGTGAAAGGTGAATAAGAACAATGACAAGCTCATCACTCTGCTTTCTCCTCCTATTAGTGTGCTTCCTGTCAGCACATGAACTGATTGGCACCTTGTGCTGCTGCTCCTTCGTCTCACTAGTCAGACATTCTGTACAGGTAACTTACTCGGTTTGCATTTAAAGGATAGGTTTAGCTTTTATAAGCTTGTAGGGGGAGTTTTCATTCTGCTCTGACTGTCATATAATGCTGAAAAATTTGAATATCATGCAAAAGTGCATTTATTTCACTAATGCAACTTAAAAGGTGAAATATTTGAGAGAGACTCATCACATGCAAAGCAAGATAGTTCAAGCCGTGATTTGTCATAATTGTGACAATTATGGCTTTTAGCTCATGAAAACCCCAAATCCACAATCTCAGAAGCTTTAACCACTTAAGGACCGGACCAATATGCTGCTAAATGACCCTAGGTTTTTTTTACAATTCGGCACTGCGTCGCTTTAACAGACAATTGCGCGGTCGTGCGACGTGGCTCCCAAACAATATTTTTTGCGCTATATACAAAAATAGAGCGATATTGTTGAAAAAAAAAAAAACAATATTTTTTACTTTTTGTTATAAGAAAAATCAAATAAACTAAATTTTAGTCAAACATTTAGGCCAAAATGTATTCAGCCACATGTCTTTAGTAAAAAAAAAAATTGCGATAAAAGAAAAATAGCTACCTAGCGGGAACAGCGACACTAATACAGTGATCAGAAAAATGATCGCTTAGCAACGCTGGCAATAGGGGGTGAAAGGGTTAACTTTATTGGGGGGGTACGGGGGCTACCCTGGACCTAACACTAACTGCCTGTCACACTGACACTAAATGCAGTGATCAGTACATATAAGATCACTGCATTCATTGACACTGACAGGGGGGTGGGGGTGATCGCAAGGGGTTAATGTGCCTGCGTGTACTGGAGTCAGCGTAGTGTTGTGCAGACTCACTGTGTGATCTCTCCTCAGCGGCGGTTGAAAATACTGCTGAGAGGAGCAATGGCTGGGAGCAATCCGGAGGGGGCGGACAAAAATGAACAGCCGCCCCCTCATCCCGGATCGCTCCCGAAGTCACGGGGACTGCGTTTAGTAACACTTTAAATACATGTATTGGCAAGTATTTATGTGCAATGTTCTTCTGAAAAAAAAAGAAAGAAAAGACACCTATCCTACACAGAACAAATTTATCTGATAGTCAATTAAAAACGTTTACAGACCAACATGACTGAACAATTCCCACCTCCATTATTTCATCAAGGGCAGATTTCTTTTTCTTCTCTTTGGCTTGCGCCTGAACTGGGTCTTTTCTTTTGACTGCTCCAGATGATGTAGCAGATTTCAGCACATTAGATGACAGAGAACTAGATGAGAAGATAATTTAAAATAACTTTGCCATTTATACGCAGGCACATATATTCTCACACACACACACACACACACTTTCAGAACTAAACTCTGGGGAAGTTACCTTTCCACCAACAGTCAGACACCCCTCACCCTTCTACACAGCTTTTTCCAGGTGTTTGGCTGTGGCCATCTTCATTATCTAGAGTGGCATGACGTCACTTCTGCGCATGCGCAGGAATTCAGTGATTCCAACACACAGGCCCAGTGCTGGAATGTAAATTAAGCTGCAAGCAGGCAGGCATGTTTCTTTTAATGCAGGAGAGATATTTCATGCCTCTTCAGCAATAAAGAGTTTGCCTGCTCGCAGTTTTTTAAACTGGGACTTTAGTCCCACTTTATAAGGGGTTGTAAAGGTTCATGTTTTTTCACCTTACTGCATTCTATGCAGTAAGGTGAAACAGAGGATTAGCAACACCCCCCCAAGGGCCCCGTTTACTTGTACATGACTCCTCAGAAGTCTCGCACCATGATCACACTGGCTTCTTAGCTCATTAATTGGTCGATTAATAGCAGCGTAGCCATTGGCTCCCGCTGCTGTCAATCAAATCAATGAGGAGCACCAAGGGGCGGGGCCAGGTGATACAGTCGGCAGCCATGGCCGCCAGCTGCATCACGGGAAAGAGATCCCATGAAGGGGGTTATTTCTTGCGGGGAGGAGCCGAGTCAGCTCCCGAGGGACCCCGTAAGACCAGGATCGGGGCAAAACGAGCTGCACAGTGGAGGCAAGTATAACATGTTCGTTATTTGAATCATTAGTGTCCTTTTAAAGTAAATCTGTGACCAATCAATGGACAGTCAAGTGTTTCTATATTCCGAAGAAAGTTCTTTAGCTTTAAAAATAAGGTCTCGCTAACCCCCATAACTGCAGACACTGTGGAATAATTCATCCTCAAAATGTACAGTACAACTCAATTCCTTGAGCTCCTGTTGTGTGGTTACTTAATTTTTTTAAAAGACTGGAAGGATGCCAAGTCACTTTTGGGACAGGTACCTGAGCTTTTCAAAGACTACACTTTCTGCATTATCTATGAATCGAAAAAATGGACCTCACCTGGATTTTGAAGCTGTGGCTCCTGATGTGCTTGCCACTTTCCCAAGATTAAATGCAACTTAAGAGAAAAAAAAATTCAAAGTTAAGTTTCAAAACAGTTAAAAAAATAAATTCATGTCTCGCAACAAAGAACCTTAAGACTATTCCATCCACTGTTTACAATAAAACATAACCTGGGGAAATTTTCCTTATCCTGGTGATCAAAAGGAAGGGACATTTCCCAAACAAGAGACACATTTGGAAGGGAGGGTGGGGGGGGGGGTTGATATAAGCATGGCAGTTGCTTAACACACATTTTTGGCAAGGAGGAAATTTGTTAAATTAATGGCCAATAGGAATGTAGGGGGTACTGAGTAACACTAACCTTGGACAATGCAAAGCATTTGAAGCAAGAAAGCTGCTGCAGGTATGTGCAAGCATTTCTATGTGACTAAATACCTTTGAAGCTGCCCCCCCCTCCCAATGTTGGGTTAAATTCTGATTTAGTCTAGGGTGCAGTGATAAGGCATTTTATTACTTTCTTTATATCTGGTTTCAAAAAGGTTTCCTCAAGCTGAGTCCAGGCTATCAAGAACCATCCCCCTGACTGTGATTGGCCAATGAAGTATGAGATCATCTCCCTGTCACTCTGCTTTCTCCTATCAACATGCTCTTTGTAGAACAGTGACCTACACAAGAGGCTGATATCCAGTCCCATTTTGGTACCTACACTGCCTGGATCAAAAAAAAAAAAAAAAAAAGAATAATTAGGGTCTCACACATGCCAATACGAAGCATTTGCATGAGTATTTGTACTCATGCAAACACTCCAATATCTAAAACAGATACCTTTGCGATGAGATTTGAGCTCATACAAAATTAATGGGCTCAAATTGCAGTGCAAAGAATCGCATGCACTTTGAACAGGAATGCAGTGCGATCCCTGTCTGAATCACATGCGGTTTTCCACACTGTTCCTGTGTGAGACCCAGTATCAGTACCCGCTGTATGAAACGGGTATTGGTTCATCCTTAGTAATAATGAATACACAACCAAGTCTATTTTTTTTTTAAGATATCTTCCAAGAGTTCAGTTTTAAAGCGGAGTTCCACCCAAAAGTGGAACCTTTGCTTATTTTCTTGCTCCCCCTCTCCGATGCCACATTTTGGGGGGGGGGGGGGGGAGGAGGGAACGGGGACCTGTTGACAAGTACCCGTCCCCACTTCCAGGAGACGTCACTGGGGTGCTGTCCCTCGGAAGTTCAGCCCCCCCTCCTCGCGCATACGCAGTAGGGAACCGACCACAAAGCCGAGAGGCCAGTTTCCCTTAATGGAGATGGTGACAGATGCTTTGCTCAAATGCTCGCATGTATGGTTATACATTCAACACAAGACACTGCTCAATATGACAACCGCCCCTTAGAGAAAAGCACTGCCCATCATAAAGCAGCGACAGGCAAATAGAAGACTTACTTTTCTCTTCCTCACTTTCCCGATTTAACTCAGTGAAAACAGGAGTTTCCTGAAAATTAAGAAAAGATAATATTAATAGTCAGAAATAGGGTTGTCCCGATACCACTTTAGGACCGAGTACAAGTACCGATACTTTTTATCAAGTACTCGCCGATACCAATTCTTTTTTTAAATCTCACCCGACAATGGCACAAGTCAGTTTTTTTTTTTTCTTTCACAATTTTCATTTTATTTATTTTTTTACAATTTTTTTTGTATTTTTTACAATGCTTTCTTTTTGTAAGGGGGTGGGGGGGAATGGACAGTGTCAGTGTGTTTATCTTTTTATTTATTTATTGCAATTTCTTTATCAACCCTGTTGGGGGGGCTTTGGTGAAATATCAGGGGTCTTAACAGACCTCCGACATCTCCCCTCTGAGACAGGGAAAGGGACTAGGGACACAGATTCCCCAGTCCCTTTCTCTGCAGCCTAAGCTGCTCTGAAAATGAAAGGAAAGAAGCCAGCGGCTTCTCTTCATTCATTGACTGAAACATTGTAATCACAGTTTACGATGTTTCTGTTATGTGAATGGACAGAGTCAATAATCACTGACTCTGTCCATTCGGAAAAGGTAGGGGGGGGGGGGGGCACGGCGGCAGAGGAGATGGGGGACATGGTGGGGTACAGCAGCAGAAAGGAGGAGGCTAGAGAACAGTCAGCAGTGATCGGTGCTTGTAACTCCCCCACCGCACTGATCACCACTGACTGTCCAGGTATCGGGTGAAGCATCTGGGTTTTTTGCCCGAGTACAAGTACTCGGTATCGGTCCCAATACCGATACTAGTATCGGTATCAGGACAACCCTAGTCAGAAATAAATTATGTTATCAGCACAATTAACCAAAACACCAACTCCAAGTAAGGTTGTCAAATCATTGTTCAGCGGACTGGCATGGATTTTTCACAAAGTATAATTAGATATTTGTTCATAAAATGCTAGTGAATGAGGACTATTAAAATCACACAATATATTCCGTTTGTTGAATGCAGTAAAGACAGTGGTTGCCATGAAATGTGTGAATTGCACTCTCAAGGGTAATGGAGAAAGTAGTGGTACACTACAGCTGCAACAGCATCTAGATACCCCCAACTTACTTGATCCATTTCAAATCGGGTTTTCGTCCTGTACACGGGACGGAAACAGCATTGCTCAAAATATGGGACGACGCTCTTGAGGAGAATCTTGTCTTCTGGTTCTGTTGGACCTAAGCGCAGCTTTCGACACTGTAGACCACAAACTATTATTGACACGGCTAACTGAAGTAGCCAAAGTCGCAGAAGGCGATTTATCTTGGTTCTCTTTTTTGGAAAACCGATCGCAAACAGTGAAGTTAGGACCCTTCACTTCTGAAAAACACAGTGTCATGTGGAGTCCCTCAAGGATCCCCTCTGTCGCCGGTGCTATTCAACATCTATCTTCGTCCTCTTTTTGAAATCATCAGCAGCCAAAAACTGCTTTATCACTCATATGCAGATGACACGCAACTATATTTCTGCATCTGCAATAGTAAGGATCACCACCTCAATCTAGAGACATGCCTCTCTTTGATAGAGGAATGGATGACAAAGTTATCTTAAACTCAACGGAGCAAAAACAGAACTTCTCCTGTTTCACGCCAAGCGTAAGAATCAACCCGCAACAACGTGGACACCCCCGCCCATTCTGGGCAAAATCATCACCCCTAGTGCCAAAGTCAAAAGTCTCTGGGTCCTTTTCGACTCCTACATGACAATGGACGCACAAATAGGGTCAGTAGTCAGCGGATCTCACCATCTGCTGCGCCTACTACGCAGACTTACTCCTTTTCTTCTAAAAGAAGACATTGTGGTCGTAGTGGGAGCAGTTGTGAACTCCAGACTGGACTACGCAAATGCCCTTTACCTCGGACTCCCTAAGTACCAAATCGCTCGTCTGCACGTCGTTCAAAATACGTCCGCCAGACTTGCGACTGGGAAAAAGCCCTGGGAATCAATCTCACCTTCACTGAGAACCCTTCATTGGCTACCAGTAAAAGACAGAAATGCTTTTAAAGCACTCTGTCTAACGCATTGATGTATCCATGGGAATGCTCCTCATTATCTATGCGAAAAAATAAAAGCCCATAACCCCAATCGCGTTCTGCGATCCACCAATCAAAATCTCCTCCAGATACCGAAAGCCAGATACAAGTCCAAAGGAGATAGAAGATTCGCGGTCCAAGGTCCCAGACTATGGAACGCTTTACCAACCACCATTCGGTTGGAGGAGAACCACTTAGTGTTCAGGAGAAAGATCAAGACTCATCTCTTTTGATACCAAAGGAGACAGGAACAACAAGCACCCAGAGACGATTAAGTTCACATGTGCCGCGCTATATAAGTTTTTCATTCATTCAATTGTATTTCCTCATGTGGTGCAATGTCCCTTTCAGAGTAACTGGGAACCCGGCTTCATTTAACGTTGGCTGAGGGGCAGAACATTTCCAATTACATCACCAACAAGATGGGGTTTTGTACCACAGAAGACTCATATGTAACAGGCATGCCTCATGGTAATGTGTGTTTCTCATAGTAATCTCAGGCCTTTCCATGTATGTTGCCATTTGCTAGAGTGCTTGTTTAAAGTGGAGCTCCAGTCCCCATAATCAATATATTTTTTTAAATGCTCCACTAGGATTGTTATAGCTTCTACTTTAAGATTTGCATAAGGTTATTAAAATGTGTTCCTTCTTTCTTTTAAATCAAAATCTCATCAGATCTCAGAAGAAGGCAGGCACCATCAAGTTTGTGGGCATCTGAAGCCCGTTTATGTTTATTTCCGAGAATTGGTGCAGCTGGCTACACAGGATGCACATCCCGATCTCGCGCCTGCGCAGTAATGACACTGCACGACGCAGGTTTATTAAAAACAATTCCCACAGACTCCTGGGATTTTGGTGTAATCTATCCCAGGAGTCTGTGGGAATTGTTTTTAATAAACAGCCCAAATTGCCTTATGACGTCAGGACCGGAAGTGCCCCATATACTGATCTAAATAAAGGTATTTAGACATTATAAAATATATTTATATTATATCCTGCTTTAAATTACACCCACGAGTATGGACATACCTGCGAGTGGATGCAAAGTGCCTCGCAAGTACTGTACAGACAACATTTTGCAGCCACAGTAGAAGGAGCTGAAGCTCAGAGCATAGCCCCCCCTGTTGCAGTGTGCCCCCGACACCCCCACTACAGCCAAGAAGTGAAAAAAATGTATTGCTTCATTTTACATACATGCTCTGGTCCCATTGTGTACTTAAAAGTGGGGTATGCCAGTATATAATATTTTTTTTATCCCTTGAATGTTAAAAAAAAAAAAAGGGTGAAACTACACTTTCATATGAAAATATTAAATACATTTTTTTATCAAAAATACCAAATCAGGAAAAGGGAAGCTGGCACTGCGTATGTGGGTGTAATATCTACTGTCTTCTACAGGAAACAGTGTGAATTGCTCTTACACCTCAAGGTTAAGTGCATGCAATCCCAAAAACAAGATTTTATATACTGTAGCCCCAATCCTTAGATGTTGTAGCTTTATTACGTTTTTGTTTTAGACTTGGCTGCTGACTATCACATGGGAGCGTGCCCGCAGGCGAACCCCCTTGGAAGAGCGGAAGGGGGGGGGGGTTAGCTCTTGCTGGGAGGAGCCGAGACAGCGGCCAAGGGACCCCAGAAAAATAGGATCAGGGCCACTCTGTGCAAAACGAACTGCACAGTGGAGGAAAGCATGATAGGATTTGTTATTTATGTATTTATATATTTTTTAAATGAAACCTTTACAAGCCCTTCAAGATGGATTTTACGTAGATGACTAACAAATTGAAGCCCAACTGACGACAATTTTTAAGCAGTTGAGGAAACAGGTTATTTTATGTTTTGGATACCTACCACCTTCTGTGATGTCCTCATTGATGAAAGATCCTGTCACTGATGTGCACGAGTGTCAATCAGAGCCAGTGAGGAGGGAGTTGGGTCAAGCCTCACTCTGTGTCTTATGGACACACAAAGCAGGGTTCAGGAGCAAGCACACATGAGTGCCCCCCATAGCAGGCCTTTTGCTATGGGGGAACTCATCGGGAAGGGAAGGGAGGGGAGGGGGGGTGGAGCGAGAAGGAGACAGAAGGGCTGGTGGAGGAGAAGAGGAGGATCAGGACTGCTCTGTGCAAAAACATTGCACAGAGCAGGCAAGTATAACACATTGGCTTTTTTAAAGGAAAATAAATATGGACTTTACAATTACTAAACAAGCTTGTCTTAATTAAGTGCAAATTAAAGAAATTATTACTGACTGTGTGGAGCAATTGAGACCATTTAAAAAAACATCTAAATAAGATAACTTCTCTCACTGTATACTTTATAATTAGCAGTAGGATTACTCTGCTCTGTACAAACGTTGGGTATAGTAATTATTTCTGATGAACAAAGATATATATATATATATATATATATATATATATATATATATATATCTTAATATAGTTTACCGATTCACCTTACTGTTCCAATCACTCGAATATGCAAATAGCGCTGTGCAAATTATAAAACATGCCATAGCATCCTTGGAAATTGTGCCCCTTTGTTTACACAATGTCAAAATGTTTTGTTTGAACGTTTAAAAAAAATAATTAAAAACGTTCTTATAATAAAATAAGATAGCTGTATTCTTGTAAACTCGGCCCTTACCGGCTCTGCTTCACCTTTGCCCCTTCTAACTTGCTCCTCGATAAATTTTGCAGTTCTCTCTTCATCATCGAGATCCTGTTTCTTCTTTTTCTCTAGCTCCTGCTGTCTCTTGATTGTTTCTGGATCCCGGTCTATGTACTGAACGTACCAGCCTTTAGGGGTTTCATCAACTTTACATAAACCTAAAAAGATGTTTGATATAAACAACTGATCAGGCAAAATATGCTGCAATAATGCAAAGTTCCGGAAAGCACACTCACATACTACGTTTATCAAATACTTATGACAGGTGAAGCTATAGGAATTTTACACATAGATTCCAAAAATCAAGGTTTTAAAAGATGGTATAGAAATCAAGTACTGAATTTTTTTTATTTTCTCAGGGAGCATTTCTGCCGAAATTCCCTCTGCTGCAACCTTCTGGGACAAGTCCCAGGCCCAGGAGGCTGCGGGTCCATTGAGAAAGTGCAGTGGAAGTCACAGCCAGCTTCCCACATCCAAATGGCTGCACCAGGGACTTGAAGACCGATGAAGAACCGGCTCAGGCAAGGACAACGCTGGACCCCTGTACTGGGACGCGCATGATTATTATCCACCTAACCTTGGACGTGATATGACATACAAACAAATAAAATTATACGGCGCACTCTGGATAAGGCTATGAAATGATATAGTTAAAAATGGTTGTGAATTCCCTTTTCCCTCTTTATTTTTAGTGTGTGCTGACTCCACTTCAGTTGGGTCTATACTTTTATGTCACTCAGATACTCCAATGTGTTTATGTATGTATAACCTTTTTTTGTCCACAGTGGTTTATATTGATTTATGTACAATGCATATACTTTTCAATAAAGTTGGTTTTTCAATAAAAAAAAATGAAATAAAAAAATGGTTGTGAATAAATCACTCAATAGGGCAATGTTATCAAGTCAGTTATAATAAGTCTGTAAGGATGACAAAGAAGCTGTCCTTAGAGGTTGCCGGCTGGGAAAAGCTAGAAGAGAATCTGAAACATGAAAGGAACAACAAGCAGTGCCTTCTACGTGTAGCAGTAATTACAAATTTATGATATCCTGCAATATATATATATATATATATATATATATATATATATATATATATATATATATATATATATATATATATATATATACACACACACACACAGTGCAGAAAATAAGTATTTGAACACCCTGCTATTTTGCAAGTTCTCCCACTTGGAAATCATGGAGGGGTCTGAAATTGTCATCGTAGGTACATGTCCACTGTGAGAGACATAATCAAAAAAAAAAAAAAAAAACAGAAATCACAATGTATGATTTTTTTACCATTTATTTGTATGATACAGCTGCAAATAAGTATTTGAACACCTGAGAAAATCAATGTTAATATTTGGTACAGTAGCCTTTGTTTGCAATTACAGAGGTCAAACGTTTCTTGTAGTTTTTCACCAGGTTTGCACACACTGGAGGAGGGATTTTGGCCCACTCCTCCACACAGATCTTCTCTAGATCAGTCAGGTTTCTGGGCTGTCGCTGAGAAACACAGAGTTTGAGCTCCCTCCAAAGATTCTCTATTGGGTTTAGGTCTGGAGACTGGTTAGGCCACGGCAGAACCTTGATATGCTTCTTACAGAGCCACTCCTTGGTTATCCTGGCTGTGTGCTTCGGGTCATTGTCATGTTGGAAGACCCAGCCTCGACCCATCTTCAAAGCTCTAACTGAGGGAAGGAGGTTGTTGCCCAAAATCTCGCAATACATGGCCCTGGTCATCCTCTCCTTAATACAGTGCAGTCGCCCTGTCCCATGTGCAGAAAAACACCCCCAAAGCATGATGCTACCACCCCCATGCTTCACAGTAGGGATGGTGTTCTTGGGATGGTACTCATTATTCTTCTTCCTCCAAACACGGTTCGTGGAATTATGACCAAAAAGTTCTATTTTGGTCTCATCTGACCACATGACTTTCTCCCATGACTCCTCTGGATCATCCAAATGGTCATTGGCAAACTTAAGATGGGCCTTGACATGTGCTGGTTTAAGCAGGGGAACCTTCCGTGCCATGCATGATTTCAAACCATGACGTCTTAGTGTATTACCAACAGTAACCTTGGAAACGGTGGTCCCAGCTCTTTTCAGGTCATTGACCAGCTCCTCCCATGTAGTCCTGGGCTGATTTCTCACCTTTCTTAGGATCATTGAGACCCCACGAGGTGAGATTTTGCATGGAGCCCCAGTCCGAGGGAGATTGACAGTCATGTTTAGCTTCTTCCATTTTCTAATGACTGCTCTAACAGTGGACCTTTTTTCACCAAGCTGCTTGGCAATTTCCCCGTAGCCCTTTCAAGCCTTGTGGAGGTGTACAATTTTGTCTCTAGTGTCTTTGGACAGCTCTTTGGTCTTGACATGTGTGGAATTGGATTCTTACTGATTGTATGGGGTAGACAGGTGTCTTTATGCAGCTAATGACCTCAAACAGGTGCATCTAATTTAGGATAATAAATGGAGTGGAGGTGGACATTTTAAAGGCAGACTAACAGGTCTTTGAGGGTCAGAATTCTAGCTGATAGACAGGTGTTCAAATACTTCTTTTCAGCTGTATCATACAAATAAATAGTTAAAAAATCATAAATTGTGATTTCTGGATTTTTTTTTTTTGGATTATGTCTCTCACAGTGGACATGCACCTACGATGACAATTTCAGACCCCGCCATGATTTCCAAGTGGGAGAACTTGCAAAATAGCAGGGTGTTCAAATACTTATTTTCCGCACTATATATATATATATATATATATATATATATATATATATATATATATATATATATATAGAGGAATGCCAGAATTGACTTGGGCTAAGAGTGGTTAGATCTCAGCAACTACAGTATTTGTTTTTCTAGAGTAAAGATTTTAAAGAACATTCGCAACTTAAAATAGCTTGAATAAATCACTAATCGTACTGCTATGAACATTGTGAACATTACTGCATAGTGAATCTTGGCTTAGGACTTCATTAGTCATTTGTCATTCAATTATTTAATTGGTCAGATGTTTAAATGTACTGTATATGTACTAGATCAAACACATATTAAAAAAACCACAATTACCTTCTCTGCCCAGCCATTTTGTGAAGTCTGTCAGTGTCTCCCACTGTGTGGCATTCATGTGTACATGCTCTCGATGACTGATGTACTCATTGTACACAATGTTATTGTGAACACGTTTAGTACCTGTTGAAGTTAGAACACAAAAGATAAGTCGACAAGGGGAAACAAATACTGTACATCTCACAAAAACATCTATTAGCTTAACCCCTTATGGACCACCGCATGTACATTTACGTCGGCAGAATGGCACCGACAGGCACATCAACGTATATATACGTTGGTGCCTTGAGGTGGGTCGGGGGTCCGATCGGGGACACCCCCCCCCGGTACATGCGGCGGTCCCCGTAGCTGGCCGAGCGATCCGGGATGAGGGAGCGGTGGTTCTTTTTTGTCCGCCCCCTCCGAAATGCTCCCAGCCAATCCGCGCACTCCCCCTGCAGTGCACTTCCTCCTCCTGTGTAAACACAGGAAGGAGGAAGTGATGTGATGTCTCCCCTCAGCGGTATTTTCAACCACCGCTGAGTAGAGATCACATCGCACAGTAAGTCTGCACAACACTACACATAGGCACATTTAACCCCCGCGATCGCCTCCCCCCGTCACTGAATGCAGTAATCATACATGTATGATTACTGTATTTAGTGTCAGTGTGACAGGCAGTTAGTGTTAGGGGGGGTACGGGGCTACCCTGGACCTAATAAAGTTTTAACCCCTTGATCACCGCCCTAGTTAACGCTTTCACTCCCTATTGCCAGCGTCACTAAGCGATCATTTTTCTGATCGCTGTATTAGTGTCGCTGTTCCCGCTAGGTAGCTAATTTTTCTTATAACAAAAAGTATAAAATATTGTTTTTTTTTCAAAAATGTCGCTCTATTTTTGTATATAGCGCAAAAAAAAAATAAAAAAAAAAAAAAAAAAATCGCAGAGGCGATCAAATACCACCAAAAGAAAGCTCTATTTGTGGGAAGAAAAGGATGCAAATTTTGTTTGTAAGGTGTACACTGAGAAAGAGCTGCATGTAGATTCAATAAAACCTAAAGCCAGGTACATATGGGCCGAATGTCGGGAGACATTTGCTGCCTCAAAAAATAAATAACCGCCGACATTCAGCTCGTGTGTATGTCTGTGTCTGGACGTGCATGCTGGAAAACCAGCAGATGATCAAGTCCCGATCAGTGCTCTCAGCCAATGAGCGCTGATCGGAGTGTTCTGGCAGGGGGGGGGGGGGGGGGGGGTAGGGGCCATTACCGTCAGAACACAATAGCTCAGCGGGGGAGATAACTTCATAGTTAGTATAGAGGCTCCGACCGGAGCTGATCGTTTTTTTCCCATTCAACTCAGCAGAAAAACAAATAGTGTGTACAAAGCTTAAGCCCCCTTTCACACTTGTACGACTTTAAAGTCGCTCAATTTTACCGCGATTTCGCGGCCACGATTTCAATGAACGCCTGTGTAAGTGGCATCAAAATCGGACCAAAGTAGTGCAAGGACTACTTTGAAGTAGGCACAACTTAAAGTCATGCCAGTATGAATGGTGGTCATTGGAAATCATGGAGAATGACTTTTGCAGTCCAAAATCGTGGGACAAGTCGTATAAGTGTGAAAGGGGACTTGGGCTCCATTCACAGCTAGACATTCACATTGCGGGCAGGATCGCTGCGATTCCAAATTGCGGCAAAAAGCAGCACACATTTGCGATGCCATTACTTCTTAATGGCACCCCAAATGCGGTGCGATTTTGTCGGGGGAAAAAAAATGCTGCCATCACAGCAAATACCAATGCGCTGAGATGGCATTGCAAACGTGTCCCGCATTTTGCCATGATTTGGAATCGCGGGGAGAATCACAGCGATCCTGCCCACGATTCAAATCGCCTAAATGTGAATGGAGCCCGATAAGTAGACATTCAAGCTGTGCTGAGTGCAGTCAGAGTCAGGAGGAGCATGAGCAGCAAATGTATATCTAAACTTTTATAATTAGCAACATTAAAGCCAGAATCATATTAGCCTGGAATAACGTGGGACTAAGAAATAATAGATACAGCCTCACTCACCAAATCGCCGACTCAGCAACTCCAAAAACTCATTCTTAAATTCTCTTAAAAAAAAAAAAAAAAAATGTTAAACATTCTTCCAATTAACATTTTTTTTTAGTAGTTAATGCAAACATTGCTTAGAGCAACTAGATTTACATTAAAAGGGTTTCTTTCAATAAAAACACCATTGAAAGTCTTGTCAGCCAATGAATATAAAATAGTAATACATAAAAAAACTAAAAATTAGGGTTGCACGGATAACTTGTGCTCAAGTACTCATCAATACAGATTCCTTTGCAGTGCAGTTTGAGCCCAAATCTTACTGCAAACAATCGCATTTGATCTGAACAGAAATGCGCTGCCATTCCTGTCTGAATCACATCCCGTTTCCCATGTTGCTCCTGTGTGAACCCAGGCCACTATGACAACCCAAGTCACTATGACAAGCCTGAGTTTACAGAGGAGCCGTAGGAAAACTGTATGTTTGATCAAACTGTAGCAGTGCAAGCACAGCCTACATGGGAGTGGCAACGCCGCTCTAAACACAGGAACATTGAAGCATCATTGCCACACTATCACAGAAAAGTGTATTAGGTGGACAGTGGCTTAGAGGTTAGCACTCCTGCCTTGTGAGGCACTATGGAGGCATTATCTCCCTGTAATTCTAAGCTTATACAAAAGGCTCAGCCTGGAGGGGCAAGAAACAGGCCGTGATTGGAAGAATACCACCCCCCAGATAGCCCACATGTTTTTGCACAGTAAAAAGAAACATTTGAGTCCAAATACATATATTAGTATCATGATTTAACACTTACATTTTATATTACCGGTATGTATTTTCATTTGTAGTCCAAATGGTGTTTTTTTTTCTTTTTTTGTTTTTACATACAGGCATACCCCACTTTAAAGCGGAGCTCCACCCATATAAACAACATTTTGCCATGTTTAAAAAAAAAAAAAAAAACCTGAAAAAAAAAAAAAAATACTCACCCAAAATAGCTGTTGCTATGCGGAAGT
This sequence comes from Rana kukunoris, assembly GCA_029574335.1. Lineage (NCBI taxonomy): Eukaryota > Metazoa > Chordata > Amphibia > Anura > Ranidae > Rana > Rana kukunoris. Next base: position 128,928,889 of record CM056051.1, read on the forward strand.
CCGTAATCTGCCTCACCTGCACCGCGGTCCGATTTCTTCTTCTCCTTCTCCTTGTGAATGGGCGCGCTGCTTTCTGGGAACTGTGTGTGTTCTCAGAGAGCAGCGCGCCCATTCACAAGCCAGCGTGAGACTCGCGCAGGCACAGAAGGAAACGGGCAGTGAAGCCGTACGGCTTCACAGCCTGTTTCCCATAGTGTGAATGGCGGCACGGGACTCGGAGCGATCGCGGGACCGGCATCGGGGGGGCCATCAGCGTGGGCGCCTAGGACAGGTAAGTGTCCTTATTTAAAGTCAGCAGCTACACTGTTAGTAGCTGCTGACTTTAAAAAAAAAAAATTTTCGCGGCTGGAGCTCCGCTTTAAGTACACTCACTTTACATACACTCGCGACTAAGGACATACCCACGAGTGTATGTAAAGTGCTTTACAAGTACTGTACAGACATTTTACAGCCACAGTAGAAGGAGCTGAAGCTCAGAGAGCATAGCCAGCCCTGTTCAAGTGTGCCCCTGACACCCCCACTACAGCCCCTGAGACATCAACTACAGCTCCTGACACCCCCACTACATCCCCTGATCCCCCACTATACCCTAGAAGTAAAAAAAAAAAGGTATTGTTTCACTTTAAGTACATTTTCGTTTTACATACATGCTCTGGTCCCATTGTGTACTTAAAAGTGGGGTATGCCTGTATGTGACCAGCAGCAGTGAACTAAAAGCTCCTTCCGCTGAGGTTTCCTGTGAAAGAGCTGGTCACATGACAGATGTATATGGATTATGAAAAAAAGACCCGTATTTGCCAGCATATAAAGCGACTGGGTGTATAAGGCCGCGTACACACGATCAGACATGTCCGATGAAACAGGTCCGACGGACCGTTTTCAGCGGACATGTCTGAAGAGGTATTTTTTTTTTTTTAATAACAGATTTTATTAGACACAGGGTGATCCCCGTGCCGCTGAGAAAATTGGATAAGAACTTCAGCAGAGCAGTAGAAAATACAGTGCATAGCTTATTTCAGCACATTACAAGGCAGATATCAGGGGAAGCTCAACTGAAGAGGTATTTTGGTCTGATGTGCGTACACACCATCGGGCCAAAATCCCTCGGACCAGAATGCGGTGACGTAGAACAGACCGACGTGCTGGAAAAGGGAAGTTCAATGCTTCCACGCATGTGTCGAATTAATTCCAGCGGACATGTTTGATTGTGTGTACGCGGCCTAAGACGACCCCCTAATTTTCCAGCTAAAATGTTGGTTTTGGGATATACTCGCCATATAAGACGACCCCCTTCCCCCTCACTGTTCAATTACATGCCTCACTTTGATGATCTGCATACCTTATCCCTGGCAGAGTCAGTCAGACTGCGGGCGTCCATTGTTCAAAAGCCGCACCTCCTTCTCGTGCTGTTCCGTGATATGCGGAACACTGAGTTTCCCAGCAGAGCCTGTGTTCAGTGTTCCACCTATCACGGACGTCATCTCGTCCTAGGCTGAGGACGAGGCGACGGGCAATTTGTAAACTGCAACTTCAATATATCAGAGACATACTATACATCAAAATGTAGGTCTGGGTCTTGTGATTCGTAAAATATAAAGATATTCGCTGTACGATTTATAGTTTTTAAATACAATCATTTGAAGAAGGACAAGTTTTCAAAAACAGCAAGCAAGTATTCTGTGTGCTTAGAGAGCTTGCATATGTTTACATTGGTTTCCTAGGAGACGCTGAGGTAAATAACTGCTCACACACAGCTATGAGGAGTTTCTATAGCTCCTCCCACACAGCTGTTGAGGGGATTCTGACTTTTAAAATACAATCTCCAGGGGCACTGGCTCCAGTCAGGAGTATTGGTGGAGGCAAGAACACGTCACATAATTTCCCCAGAAATTGTATCTTTTCTAGTTTTTATTATTAAAATAAATGACAGTGCCATCATCCATATACAGCAATAGAAGGGACAATGTAAATTAAACAGTGTGCATCACTTTAGGCCGCATTCACACCTGAGTAGCGTTTTGCTGCGATTTTGTGGCGTTTTTACCGCGTTTTGTCACAATATTTGCGGCGATTTTTACCACGAATTTGGAAAGGTCTAGGGTCACCAATGTTAAAAACAAAAAAACGCCCAAAAAAAAAAAAAAATTCCCAGAACTTGTTTGAGCTTCAGGCGCTTTTGAACGTCTGGCTTCAGGCGTTTTGTAGTGAAGATGTGAACCAACACGCCCGGGTATGAATGGGGTCTCACTAACATTTTTAAAACAAATGATACTCACTCTGAAAAATAATCCATGAACTGTTCTGGATTCTCTGAAGCAAGCAGTAGCTGCCTCTGGTGAGACTCTGACAAGCAGTGACATTTGAAGCCATTCTTCAATGGAGGAAAAAAATAAAAAATCATGTTAAATATGGAATCACATCTTATTTAAATGGTCTAAAATGCAACAAAGAACACTTGTTCAAATACAAGAAAAATTACATTTTTTGTGAAATTCACATTGATATTTTGGTAACGCGGAGTTTCAGACATTTTTGCGTTTATTAGGCAGCAGCTACAAAAAGTAGTCCCACAGTCCAGCAACGCGTGCGCCCTAACCCTCAGCTCTCTCCCTCTCTATCGTCTCTTACTGGCACCAGCATTGCAAGTGTGGGCACCCGGCTGTGACAGCTTGCGACTTCACAGCCAGGTGCGCACTGCGCCTCCTCAATCACCAGGCAATCTTCAGGGACCCGTCACATGTCCCACAAAATTGCAGTAGGGGAGAACTTCCCGCTCCCTCCTATAGGTACAACTTGAAAACGGAGGTTCAGAGCATGCAGTGCAGCCCAGAAGGTCAGGCAGGGGGGGGGGGACAAGCAAGCACCCCCTTTCTGCCCCCCCCACCACAAAGCCCCTAGTCCCCATGTTGATAGGGACAAGGGCCGCTTCTCAACAACCCCGTCGGTGGTTGTGGGGGTCTGCAGGCAGGGGGCTTATCAGAATCTGAAAGTCCCCTTTAACAAGGGGACACCCAGAACCTGGGGACACCCAGAACCTGGGGCACCCCCCCCCATGTGAACAAGTATAGGGTACAGCCACCAAAAAAAAAAAAAAGGGGGGGGGGGGAGTGTAGTGTTACAGAAAACCGTGTTTTGTATTAAAAATCGTGTCCTCTTTCTTGTCTCTCTCCTGCCTCCAGTGCGTCAGCTCCCCGTCTGCCATTTCTTATAAAGTCACCTGTGGATCCCAGGCCCTGTGACATCACATGACACAGGGCGGGATCTCGAGTGATTTCTCGTTCATACTTTTAATTGTCTTTTTTTTTTACAGCCGTGAGAAGCCTGAGTCATCGGTTATTAAAGAGGAAGTAAACCCTGATGGGGTTTACTTCTTTATTTCCCTGCAAAGGTAAAGCATAATGGGCTAGTATGTCACTTACCTGAAACAGAAGCCTGCATTGTCACCGCTGTCCCCTGAAGCTGCCATCTCTTACCCTCTTCCTTCCGGCATTGCGGCTCCGGCGCTGCGATTGGCCGGAGCCGCGATGACGTCACTCCCACGCATGTGTGCAGGACTCACCAGTCACTTCACGATCCCCTTTACAAATGTTTACAACCACTTTAAGGACGTGGCGGCTGGCTTCCCAGCAATGCGGTAAATTACCACTAAATCTAACAAATACATCATGCCGTATTTAACAACAAATTCCTAGTGAATTGAAAACTTACCCAACTGTTACCACATGCCGTATTTTATCACATAAGATTGTTATTTAACTCTTAGTTAATCTCACACAGGCTAGTCGGGAGAGTGGCGATTGTTTTAATCCTCTTTCTAAACCAGGGCTCGACAAACCCCAGGCGCCAGGTCGCATTTGCGACTAGAATTAGCGACCTGGCGCACCACAGCTGGGGTATCCTGTCTCTATGTGCCCCCCCCCCACGATTGCTTTGGGCCGCGCTGGCCGGTATATGAGGCCACGGCCTTCTGCAGTCCTATGCTTCCTTCTAGCGCCCCCTTGTGGTGGCTGTTGGTATTACAAGTCAACCAGCAATGATAATGGAGCTTCCCCTGCCTGTTTTCACTGTCCACCCATCTCCTTTTCTTAGAACCCCCGCCACACGCACACACACACTTATTTTTATTACACACGCATTTTTTATTTAAACACCCTAGAGAATAAAATGGCGGTCATTGCAATACTTTCTATCACATCGTATTTGCTCAGCGATCTTACAAGCGCACTTTTTTGGGAAAATATACACTTTTTTAAATTCTAAAATAAAACAGTAAAGTTAGCCCAATTTGTGTTTAGATTGTGAAAGATAATATTACGCCAAATAAATTGATACCCAACATGTCACGCTTCAAAACTGCGTCCGCTCGTGGAATGGCGACAAACTTTTACCCTTAAAAATCTCCATAGGCAACGTTTAAAACAATTCTACAGGTTGCACGTTTTGAGTTCTAGGGCTAGAATTATTTCTCCCATTCTACCAATCGCGGTGATACCTCACATGTGTGGTTTGAAAACCGCATTCATATGCGGGCGCTGCTCACGTATGCGTTCGCTTCTGCGTGCGAGCTCAGCGGGTCGAGGCTCCGTACTTTTTTAGCTGGCTCCTAGATTCTAAGCAAGTTTGTCAAGCCCTGTACTAAACAAATCTTAAAACGCGCTATTTAAAAAAAAAACGGTTTACACTGATGGAAGACATCTGGGGAGCGGTAATGCTACATGTCAGATTAATGTTGGCACAACACTGCCCACCAAAACGCAGATGAATTGCCTCTTGTGACGCTCATGTACACAGAGCCTGAGGATTTCCATAAAATGTAATTACACCCAGCCATGTTGTGCCCACAACACACAATGCGATCGCTCCTCTATGACAAGCTATATGAGGGTCGGTAGGTGATCGTAAGAGATGTATACAGATCTCGGCACCATGCAGTGTGTAGTACATGGGCCCGGCATGTCCTCACCTCGTCCCGGCACTGTTTCTGGCACATCTGGCAGTACCATCGCAGCTTCTGTAGACCCTTCGATTTGATGCGATTGGCGATCGCCTTCGGGGAGAGAAAATCCGCCTTCCCCATCCCGACCACACTACCAACCGGTGTCCGATCCCAGGACCTGACGTAGCATGTGATTTCCCGGCGTCACCACGCACAGTACTGGCTGCGGACAGAGGAACGTCCCCTCTCTTCCGCCCTGCTCTAGAGCATATGTAGCGGCCATGTTTGAAATGGGCAATAATAAATCTAAGGCTGTGTGTATTGTTTTTATTTTTTTTTATTATTATTATTATTATTATTATTATTATTATTCATATTAGGTACAGATTAATAAAGAACATGTGCATATTGAGGCAATGCGTTATAGTTTGAAGATGTGCAAATGATACATTGCAGCAAAAAGGCAGAGACCTCAATGATAAATAATTTTCCCACTTGCAAAGCTGATTCTGTACACTGCTTGTTCTGTATGCTGGGTGTAATTCTCAGTATCTCTTCTCAGGTTTAAAGTGGAAGTAAAGGGGGGGGACAAATAACCTGCAAGAGAAAGACATAATGAGCTAGTATGCATAGCATACTAGCTCATTATGTGGCATTTACCTGAGATCGCAGCCCCCAAAGTCCTCCTCATCCCCCTCCGCTGCCATTGACGTGTCATATTCGGCTCCCTCATCACAGACTGCTCCAGAAGTGCTGCGATGGCCAACTGCGCATGCGCGATGCGTTCCAAACGCATCTGCGATGCGTTCCAAAGCATTTACGACACTGCACACCAGCGAAGCCGTCATTCAGAGCGGCGTTGACTTAGAGGTAAGTGGCCAGTCGGCCTCACATCCTCGCTTCGCTCGGACGCTCGCTCGGCCTCCTGGCTCTTTTTTTTAACATCCTCCAATCCACAGGGATGTTAAGGAAAGAGCCTGGATGCCGAACAAGGTTTTGCTGGTGTGCACTGCCGTAAATGCATTGGAACGCATCGCAGATGCGTTTGGAACGCATCGCGCATGCGCAGTTGGCCGCCCAGCACTTCCGGAGCAGTCTATGATGGGGAGCGGAATATGACGATACACCATGTCCCCTCACGTCTTCTTCCTGTTATCGGCTCTCCGGCGCTGTGATTGGCCGGAGTGGCAATGACATCACTCCGGTCCCCGCGCATGCGCCGAAATACGACATTAACCCAAATAATGCCATTAGCAAAAGCAGCACTCTCAGTGCGCCTGCGTGGAAATATGGCATTAACCCAAATAATGGCATTAACCAAAGCGGCACTCTTAGTGCACCCGCGCCGTTGTCTACGGTGCGCATGCGCCGTAGACATCGGCGCCTGTCATTTTAGTAAACCGTGCAGGTTTAGGAGATATTTCTTGCACCTACAGGTAAGCCTTAATCTAGGCTTCCCTATAGGTACAAGATGTGTGGTTGGGTTTACAACCACATTAATGCCACAACAAGGATGTACAAGCTAGACGTGCAATTCGTTTTTTTCCGAATTCGGAACGAATTTCGACAAATTAGTTCATTCGGAAATATCCAAATTAACGAAAAACCTGTTTAAGAATTTTTTCCAAATATTCGGAAATTCACGAATTTGAAATTCGAAAATCCAAAAACCCATTTGAAATTTGAAAATCTGAAATAATAATCAACTATTAAATTATAGGTATTGGAATTTCCTTTCAAATTTGTCTGTTAGTGAACGTAACAAATACGAATTTATCCAAAATTATGAATTATCCGCAATAACGAATGCTGTATCTAAACAAATAGAATGTAACAAAGTAATAATAATAATAAATAATTATTATAATAATTATAATTATAATAATTTATATGCTTGTTCTTTATTGTATATCCTGTATGTATTTCATAGACCCTCCTGAAGAAGCGGTACCACCGCGAAACCAGTTGAGGTTGCAGGCTGGCTCCACCCATTAGACATATACGGATTTGTTTGTTACAATACTTGATTTGTTCTGATTTGTGGGGCTTGTCCCTAATGTTTTTATATGTATATTGTTTTATGTGAATAAAAGATTTTAAATACATTCATGTTTTCCTATCAGTGCCTCGAAAGTCCCAACCATTTTCTTGACCTGTGATTCGTCAATTAATTTTTATTTATTTGTCTGAATGTCTTACTTCCTGTTCCTCCTCAGTAAGCTTGCCCCCATCATCCGAGCCGTTCTGGCTGGGGGTTAGTCAGAGTGCTCGCCCCCTCTCTTGGAACTTCATCCCTGTGGGGAGATGCTCTTTACGTTCACAGCGCCTCCCTTCAGGGATGTAGTCCCAGGGGAGGGGGCGAGCACGGTGACTAACCCCCAGCCAGAACGGCTCGGATGATGGGCACAAGCTTACTGAGGAGGAACAGGAAGTGAGAAATTCAGACAAAGGAAACAAACATTTAGAAGGGAAATGGAAGGAAAAGGTAAGTGAACCAACAATGCACTAGCTTAAAGGGGTAGTTCCCCCAAAAAACTTTTTTTTAACATTGATTGAGGCTCGTTTTGTCAAGGGGAATCAGGTGTTTTTTTTTTAGAATCGAAGCAGTACTTATCGTTTTAGAGATGCATCGTCTCCGTCGCTTCCGGGTATGATCTTCTGGTCTGGGCGTTCCTATTTGATTGACAGGCTTCCGACGGTCGCATACATCGCGTCACGAGTAGCCGAAAGAAGCCGAGCGCCGGTGCGGCTCTATACTGCGCCTGCGCACCGTCGTTCGGCTACTTTCGGAAAATCATGACGCGATGTATTTGACCGTCGGAAGCCTGTCAATCAAATAGGAACGCCCAGACCCGAAGACCATACCCGGAAGCGACGGAGACATTGCATCTCTAAAACGGTAAGTACTGCTTCGATTCTAAAAAAAACCCACCCGATTCCCCTTGACAAAACGAGCCTCAATCAATGTTAAAAAAAAGGTTTTTGGGGGAACTACCCCTTTAAAGGAACCTATTTAGAAAATAAAAAACAAACCTTTACAACCCCTTTAAGTAGCCATATTGCTTTGCAGAAATTTACTGAGTTGCAGATTGAAAAGGAAAGATAATTTTTAATACCATTCAATTACAATATGACTTGTATAGCAATATGCTATATTATTTATTCATTTTTATTTGCTATTTTTGTTTTTTCTCACGAAAGTGGAGGAACTCCAGGGATGATATATTTTTGCACACTTGGCCCAATGCACATGCAATACCTGACTGACCTCAGGTCATAGTTACTTCAATGATAGCCAAGATCTTCCAGGTTCTTTGCCGAGCAGCTGTCCTTCTGCATAGTAATCACAGTGGATCGTTTTCTCAGCGTGGCCACCATTCAGAGAACACCTTCAAAGTTTTCTCAATGGCACCACCGCCCCTCATCTCCACCTCATACAATCCAAGAACGCTTTCCATTCATTGAGAAAAATGCTATTTGAGCGACCCCCTGTGGTTACTATGCAGAAGGACAACTGCTTGGCACGGCACCCAGAACATTGCAGCTACTTCTGTAGTAGCTTGGACTACTACAATGATTTACAGCTTCCACAGACACTGCTTATATATTAGGGTATGCATAATTACATTGGGCCAGGCTGGCTCAATGTAATAAAATATCACCCCTGAGGGTCACCTCCAACCTAACATTAGGTTCATTATGGCAGCGCACAGCCTGGCTTAGGCGTGTGCCCCCATAGCACGCGGCTTGCTGAGGGTGCACACACAGAAAAGGAGAAGCAGACAGCGCCAGCGGGGGACCCCAGAAGAGAAGGTAAGGGACCACTCTGTGCAATACCTTAGCACAGAGCACGTAAGTATAAACCTCTTTTTTATTTTAGCTAAAAAAAGGTTTTGGCTTTGCTTTAAACAACAAAACACATTTTTCTACTAGGCACAGGCAAAACATTTTATTGGTTTCCCGTTGTATGTGCTGCCTGGTGACACAATGAAAGCCACAGAAAAAAATATTAATAACACAAGTTCTATACTGTAAGCATTATATGCAATGATTCCTTCATCAGCTGAGCTATTGTCAATTTTATTTTTATTTTTTAAAGCAGGTAAAAGCAAAGTTCACCACAAGCCTTAGAGCGCTTTTGTTGCGGTTTTGCAGCATTTGCAGCATGTTTTTTAAAGGACACGTGACTCAAAAACTGCACCAAATACGCTTAGTGGGGGTTTTTGAGGCATTTTTTAAGCATTTTTGATGCAGTTCCTATTCATGTCAATGGGGAGGAGCATTTTTGGTGTGTTTTCTTAAATCCCCAAACATGCTCCAAAAATGCTGCAAACAGGTTTTTTATATATTGATTTTAAAGGGAAGCATTTTTCTTGAGTTTTTTATTCGCTTTTTGTTTTAAACGCAAAAGCGTCTTTTTTTAAACGCAAAAACTCCTCAGCGTGAAAGCAGACTTTTGGCCCATACACAAGATCCGAATATCGGCCGACGGATCGTACGACTTTTTTCGCTTAATAATCGCGAGTAAAATAAAATAGGTTTTTAAACTCACGAAAATTCTCGTACGATGGAAAAAAACAATCGGAAGTGATGTCACGTGTTGTAATGTATTTGTATTGTATTGTCGGACGACGGCTGTACTGACTAAACGAAAATCGGACGATCGGACATCGGACGAGAAAAATTTTCGCGCTTGTCCGATCGAATTTAATCGGATGAACGGTCGTGATCGGCTGTCGAAAGTAGTGTACACACGATCCGAAAATCGTACGATCCATCATCGGACGATCGTTTTCGTCCGATATTCGGATCGTGTGTATGGGCCATTATAATAAACATTTTTTTCAACTGAAACCCATTGTATTGACACAATACAGATGAGAAACTCTTATCATGGACTAAAAAGAATGTGTATAAGGAAACAGATTTCTAAGAATTATTTCTAAGCACAGATTGCATTTCAGTATTGTGCTTCATTTTTTTCTTATACAAGTATAGATAATGAGGTATTACTGTATTCACATCACAATTAAAAGAAGTAATAAACCCAGAAGCAAACATTTATTATATTGCAGCTTACCTATTTTTAGATTTGACTGCTGTATTCTTTTTCTTTTTTAGGCTTTCTTTCTTCTATTTTTCAGATGCTTAATCTCTCTAGCAGAATATATCAGTTTCCATGGATGAGACAATCCATTTACCACTGACAGGGGTGATTAAAATTATCAGCTTTTATTTATTAAAGCGGAGCTCCACCCTAAAGTGGGACTCCCGCTGATCGGAACCCTCCGCTCCCAGAGCACAGCGGGAGCCAGTCAGCAGGTGCAGCGCGACTCGTGCATGCGCCGTAGGAAACCGATCAGTGAAGCCGGAGCGCTTCACTTCCTGGTTCCCTCACCGTGGATGGAGGGGGGACAGCAGAGTGACGAACGATCGCTCGTCCTCTGCTGCGGACGTCGCTAGACTCCAGGACAGGTAAGTGCGCCGATATTAAAAGTCAGCAGCTGCAGTATTTGTAGCTGCTGACTTTTAATATTTTTTTTTCAGCAGACATCTGCTTTAATGTAAAATCTTTGTGGCTGATTTACTAAAACTGGAGTGCCAAAATCTGGTGCAGCTCTACATGGTAGCCAATCACCTTGTTCAATTCAGCTTTGACAAAAAAAACTGGCTTCTATGTAGAGCTGCACCAGATTTTGCACTGCAGTTTTAGTAAATCAACCCCATTATCCTAAAAGGAAAAACACATTTTGTTGTAATTGATTTTAAAGTGAAGTTCCACCCAAAAGTGGAAGCTCCGCTTATCCATTACCTCCCCTCTCCGATGCCACATTTGGGACCTTTCAGGGGGGAGTGGGTACCCGTCCCCACTTCCAAGAGATATTCCTGCTTCACTGCCGGTTTCCCTTACAGGCAATGGCAGTGGCAGCACCCAGGAGCCAATGGGAACATTGGCTTGGGTGCTGACATTGCTGCATTCCAGGACAGATAAGAGTCATTATATTAAAAGTTAGTTGGGGGAGCGGGGGACTCAGCTTTAAAGTTAAGCTGGAGTTTGGCTTCAATTTGTTATAGTATTTAAATCTGCTAATACATTTAACACTCCCACTCCCTGCTGTTGTCCAAAGGTGCCCCCTCTGCTTCTTCATTCAGAGTGGGGGCACTCTAATACAGGAGGTATGTTACTGGCCAGATCAGCAGGTGAAAACAGAGAGAAACAAGCTAAGGAAAGAAAACAAATGCAGCTACTACCACCTCTAATAATTGGTAAACTGCAATATATTACATTTTTGTTTTTTGATTTAAAGACACCTGGCATGTACAAATGTCGACATTACAGAAGAAAATATAGTAACTGAGATATTATTTCTCAACAAAGGTATGTAACATTTTATTTAGCACAGCCTTCTCTACCAGGGTTCCTGCAGAGGTTGCTAAGGGTTCCATGAGCAAGTGACTAATTGACCTCCCATTTGATGATGACTGCATCGTTTCAGGGCCAACTCCACTTGGCAGAGCCAGCTTCATGACACCAATAATCATTTTAGCTGTCTGTAAGGGGGCTTTTTTCCCATTAGCTAACAAGGTGCATTTTTCCCCATTGACCCCAATTCATTCGTTTTAGCAAAGGTTCCCCAAGAATGAAAAAATAATTTTAAGGGATCCTCTATGGCAGAGGTCTCCAAACTTTCTAAGCAAAGGGCCAATTTATTGTCCTTCAGGCTTTAGGGGGGCCGGACTGTGCCTAGTGGGTGCAGAAAATGCCCTGGGATCAGTGCCCCATCGTTGGTTTCAATGGAAGAAATAGTGCCCTATTGTTGAGATCAATAAGAAGACTAGTGCCCAATTATTGGTGTCAGTAGGGGAAATGGTGCCCCATCATTGGTGTCAGTTGGTGGAATAGTACCCCAAGTAGGGTGACCACATTTCCAAACTACAATTCAGGGACACCTCCCTTCCCAAAAATCAGCTTGTGCTGTAACGAATCACAGCACAGTGATTGGACACAAGAGGCGCGATTTATGATTTCTCCAATCACAAACAGGTGGCGGGGATTGTGCTCCTCCAGGCATTCCCGGCCAGGACAAGTACTGTCATTGAGTAAAACGGTGATGTGGCAGCCTTTTTTGGGGGCATTAGGCCGTGTACACACGATCGGTCAAAACCGATGAAAACGGACTGAAGGTCCGTTTTCATCAGTCGAAACCGATCATGTGTGGGCCTCATCGGTCAGTTATCCTTTGGTCAAAAAAAAAGAAAACTTGCTTTAAAATTTAACCGATGGACGTCAAAACCGATCGTTAGTATGCAAAAGCATCGGTTAAAAAGCCGAACATGCTCAGAATCAAGTCGACGCATGCTTGGAAGCATTGAACTTTTTTTTCAGCACGTCGTTGTGTTTATAGTCACCGCGTTCTGACACGATCAGTTTTTTTAACCAATGGTGTGTAGGCACATCAGACCATCAGTCAGCTTCATCGGTTAACCGATAAAAACGGTCCTTAGGACCGTTCTCATTGGATGGACTGATCATGTGTACGCAGCCTTAGATTGGCCCAGGAGAGGTGGCTGTGTCAGTTTCATTCTGGGACACTGTATTGTCTTGGAATGAAGGTGCCCGGGACAGACCTGCAAAATGCGGGACATTTGATCACCCTAACCCCAAGGGTCAGATAAATAGTACCCCAAGGGTCAGACAAAAGCAAGCAAAGTGCCACATCCAGCCCGCAGTTTGAATACCACTGCGTTATGGTAAAAAAAATGAGAAAGGCGGATTTAGCATGACAGTTATTTACACGTTTAACCTAATAATGCTTTAAGGGCACATTCACAAGAAGGATGTTGTGTCATAAAGAAAAGCAGCAGTCTTTCCAGTTCTTACAAATGACAAAGCTTTAAAGACAGTTGTCATGGATCTGTATGGCCACGGGCTCTATTAATCAACCTGCAGCAATTGGCACGTCTTCACATCGCTTGGCCAGCTGAATTTTTGTGCAAATATTTACAGAAATAGGTAACGTTCCTTAGGACATAGTTATTCCACGTTTCTTAACCATGACAGAAAGTGTACTTAGGGCTTCTTGTAGTCCATCACCAGACATGGCAGAACATCCAAGTATTTCCCAGGCATGTCCAGTCCACTTATCCAACTCCAACTCCAACGCCAGGTCAGACGGTTGTTTTGTATCTTGCAGATCTTGCTTGTTGGCAAGTATAATAAATGGCACGCCTTCCATGTCAGTCTCTCCTAAGACCGTATGCAAAAGTTGTTTGGCATCTGTGTGTCTTTCTCTATCCTTGCAGTCCACCACAAACATCATACCTTGTGTATTCGCAAAATAATGCTTGTAGAAAGGCCACGTTTCAGGATTTAAACTAACATCCCACACCGTGAAAGAAACTCCATTGATAGGGTCCAGAGTCTCTACATTGAATCCAGCCGTTGAGATGGTGGTGACTTTCTCCTTCAGCTTTAGTTGGTAAAGGGTGGTGGTTTTGCCAGAGTGATCAAGACCAAGGAGGAGAACACGAGCCCTCACAGGGTACAATGCAGAAAGGCATATCTTCACCTTGCTAATCAGACTGCCCATGATTCTATAAAATTGGCACAAACAGCGGGCAAAATATAATATTTCCTGGTTTAGGAAAATGAATGAATGATCCTGTTGATGTGTGATATAATGTGAAGTATCACCTCTCAAACAAATGAACAGCAGCACAGCCCACAATGATCTGAATGACAGTATTGTGTTCCTTTGCGCAACTCCTTGCCCTTTTGAACATTACGATGTTGTTTTGCAGGTTTCTAGCTTTGCATGCACTTCCTATTGGTTGTCATTCTTCATTGTATTTCTGGAATTGTCTGAAGCTCAGGTTTCAGATTAGATTGTTCCATGCTAGATTGCATGCTGATTGTATCTTGTGTAAAAAATGTTGTACTTCTAGGGTTTTGAAATTTTTAGACATTTCGCATGATATCATTGTAACAGTTTTACAAAAGGTTTGTAAACAATGTGAATTTAAGGCGTTATTGGGGGAAAAAAGAGTAACTAATAATATATGGTAGTAAATCACATGCATTACAAAAAAATCCCCGAAAAAGCATTGGCATAATGTGCTGGTATGCATTGCATACTAGCACATTATGAAATACTTACTGTATATACTCGAGTATAACCCGACCCCAATATAAGCCGAGGTACCTAATTTTACCACAAAAAACTGGGAAAACGTATTGACTCGAGTATAAGCCTAGGGTGTCCATCTGCATGCCTCACTGTGCCTCACTTTGCCTCACTGTGTCCATGTGCATGCCTCACTGTGCCCATGCCGCACTGTGTCCATGCCTAGACTGACGTTTAACATGGGAGTCTATGGAACGGGTGCCCGGCTTTGAAAAATCACTTTGCCTCACTTTGCCTCACTGTGTCCATGTGCATGCCTCAGGCGGCGTACACACGATCAGATATATCCGATGAAAACGGTCCGCGGACCATTTCCATCGGATATGTCCGATCGGGAGTTTAATCCGATGGCGTGTACACACCATCGGATCAAATTCCCCGCCGCCGGACGGCGCGGTGACGTAGTGGTGACGCGGCGGTGACGTTGACGCCGCCGCGTCACCGCCACGTCACCGCACCAGGAAGTAAAACACTTCCGCGCATGCGCCGAATCCATTCGGCAGCGGCGCGGCGGTGGTGGGAGCCGACATGTCTGCTGGTAAGTGTACTAACCAGCAGACATGTCGGGCGGACAGATTCCCACCGGATAGATTTCAAAGCATGCTTTGAAATCTGTCGGGTGGAGAAATCTGTCCGCTAGCCCATACACACGAGCGGAGATGTCTGCTGAAACGGTCCATCGGACCGTTTTCAGCGGACATATCCCCTCGTGTGTACGCGGCCTCACTGTGCCCATGCCGCACTGTGTCCATGACTAGACTGAGGTTTAACATGGGAGTCTATGGAACGGGTTCCCGAGGGGGGCATTTTCAGCACAAAAAAAATTGCTGAAAAACTCAGCTTATGCTCGAGTATATACGGTACCTTAGAACAAAGTCCTCCAGCGGCTGATAGGGTTTCCATCTTATAGAGAAAGGGAGTCACCGTCAAGGGGAGTCAAGGTAAAAAATGCAAATGATGAACCTCTTCACCAAATATGAAGCCCCAGGTGCTGGCAATGCATGTAACTATGCAAATGAACAAGGATATCTGGACAGCCGCACTCCAAAAAAATATTGTTTTTTATTGTTAAAACAGGATCACAGGATACATGCCACAGCAAACATGGAACAAGCTAAGGGTTTCCATCTTCCCCTAGTCTTTGTTCTGGGTTCACGGGCTCGGCTGTATGAATGGCCGAAGCTGCAATGATATCACTCCTGCGAATGCGTAAGGAAGCCCGGCCCCAAAATGAAGCTCTGATGGTACGGCATGGGTATGCCATCTCTTCAAAGTGCATGTGCCAGTGATTTCACCAGCTGTATCCCATGTGAATATCTCCTAAACAGTACAAGTTTAGGAGATATTCACTGTACCTACAGGTAAGCCTTATTATAGGATTACCTGTAGCACAGTGGTGTAGTGGTTAGCACTTTCACCTAGCAGCAAAAGGGTCGCTAGTTCAAATCTGAACCGCAATACCATCTGGAAAACTGGGAAAACCGGTCGTGTGTACAGGCCATGACACTAAAAGTTTCTAAAGTGTGAACACATAGGTTAGCATGGAGAGGAGTTTAGAGGCAGGGGAAAAAAAACTCTCGATGCCCCTAGAAGCAGCTGCAAAATTGTGTGCATGGGGTCTAATTGTGTCCTGTCCTCCTGTAAACAGGTGCAATTTGCTGTCTCCACTGCAGGTGGCGTGCAGAGGGAGAGGAAGTCATGAGGAACATGGTTTCTCTATGTTTTCTGAGTCACTGTAGCAGCCATCTTAAGTGTGGCAGAGTCTATTTAAAACCCTGGCCCTTGAGTAGTACAGGGAAATGTACCCCGCTTGTAAGGGACAGTAGTAGTGATAGGGAAATGTTCCTGATGAGGAGGGAAAGCATAGGGTTGCTACTCTTCTAGACATCTTCCTGACTGGGCACGAGATGGCTCTCAACAGACGCTACCAATCTGGTTGGTACCCACTCTGCCTATATTGTCGGAAACCGTGAGTGTACCTGGTTGGGCTGCTTGCTCCCTGGGTTTGTGTTGAACCGGAGCCGCATTACCTAAATATAGGTTTCCTTTGCACCAATTTGTGTGAATTGTTGCCTCTGCACCATGCTGTGCCCCACCTACACCCCTATGTATACAGTCTTTGCAGAACATTATGGCTTTCAAAGTCTGAGATGTGCAATTTCCATCTATAGGGTTGCTCCTTTGCGGTCCTCTGGAGCCATGCTGACATGCATACTCCTGGCCGGGACAGAATCTTGATGACTCTGTTGCCACTACAGCTGACTTCCTTTTCTGGTCTTTTTTTTTAGGTCCATCCTAAATGGCCTGCCAGGAATGATGTAACACCCATATAGTACATGCTCAAGGGAGTTACTTCATCCAGGCACCTACAGTAGGGTGACCAGACATCCCCAGTTTCTGGGGACAGTTCCCAGATTGAGAAAACTGTCCCGGGCCAAGTCTGTCCCCAGTTTTGTCCCCAGATTGGATTTGAACAGGGGCTGGGGCAATTTCAAAGACAGTCAGTGCAAAAAAAAAATATCTGAATTGCACACACCTGCTCCGCCGCTCCTACTAGTTTAGGGGGTGTATTTTTTTCCCATTATCTGAGTCCCTTTCTGATGATCATGTGCTGGTTGGAGTGGAGGGAAAAATGTTCAGTTTCGGGTGCCTATTCAGGTCCACTCGCATGTTCTTCTGCCTTGGCCGAAGTCCCGGCCAGCCGCCTTCCTGCCTATCTCCTTGCCTTCCCTGACAGAGTGATCTTCCTCCACTCCCCACCCAGTAGTAGTCGGGGCCCGAAGAGTAAGATTTGACAGGCCGGGAGGCGGGCGGCGACAGGCAGAGAGTTGCTGATTGCCGCCATTACTAGTAAAAAAAAAAATATATGTCCCCGGATTTCATTTAAAAAATCTGGTCACCTTAACCTACAGCATGCCAAAATTGTACAATGTGCAATGCATGTGCAGGGAAGACCAGAGCTTTTATGGCAAAAGAAAAATTCAGAGCCTCTTTAGCCATAGGCGCTTACCTGCTAGCAGTTTATAGAAAAACAAACTTACTGTATACTCTGCTTTAAATAAACTGCAGATTTAAAAATAGAAACCTTGCGCAAAGATTGAAAAACAAGAAACATAAATCTCCAGTACCACCTTTTAATCAATAAAAGCAAAACAGGTTTAGCAAGATGTACATGCATTGGAATGTGGATTACTTTCAATTAAACTGCAGGCGAAACATAAATTCAGAATTTTATTAATCCTATTTACATCCGAGTTTGATCTGCAGCTAGGACGTTTGCCACGACACATAATAATATAAAATGGTTGTTAAGGTAAAACGTTTGAGAGAAAGGAGTGGTGGGATCACTATATGGTTACAGGTGGTGCAGGATACCGACTGTGCTGGCGGTGCACTAAGCAAAATGAGGACAAAGAAAAATGGATAGCCGCACTCCAAAACCTGATGGGTGATCTTTTATTCAATAGACAGCATGTACAAAATAGGGTCACAGCAGTGGAAAACAAGGAGCAGCCAACGCGTTTCGCACTGGATCAGTGCTTATTCATGGCTGAATAAAAGACCACCCATCAGGTTTTGGAGTGTGGCTATCCATTTTTCTTTGTCCTCAAGGTAAAATGTTTGTTTACCTTAAAGCGTAATTCCACCCAAAAATGGAACTTCCACTTTTCGGAACCCTCCCCCCCTCCAGTGTCACATTTGGCATCTTTCAGGGGGGGAATACAGGTGTTTGCACCCACTTCCAGGGAATGACTCCCACGCGAGTCATTCCACTTCCCTGTACCCCTTGCTGACTTCTGAAAAACACACTGGTCCCAGGAGACAGCGGGGACCACTGGGAAGGCACCGCGTTGCTCGCGCATTCGCAGTAGGGAACCGGGCAGTGAAGCGGCAAGGCTTCACTTCCTGATTCCCTCACTAAGGATGGTGGCGGAGGCAGCAGAGAGACGAGCGATTGCTTGTTTTCTGCTGCCGACATCACGGGCGCACTGGACAGGTAAATGTCCATTTATTACAGTAAAAGTCATCAGCTGCAGTATTTGTAGCTGCTTGCTTTTAATGCCACGTACACACGACCGTTTTTAATATCATGGAAAAAAACTATGTTTTTCTCGACGTGATTCTTGTCAAGCCTGCCTTGCATACACACAATCGTGAAAAAAAAAATGCTTGAGCAAAGCGCAGTGACGTACAACACGTACGACGGCACTATAAAGGGGAAGTTCTATTCGGATGGTGCCACCCTTGGGGCTTATTTTGTTTTACCGCGTGTTAGTAAAAGTTTGGTGAGAGACGATTCTCGCTTTTCAGTCTTCGTGCTTTTTAGTCTGTTACAGCGTGACGAATGTGCTATCTCCATTAAAAACGCTAGTTTTACCAGAACGAGTTCTCCTGTCTCATAACTTGCTTCTGAGCATGCACGTTTTTTGGCCATTGTTAACTACTTCCCAACGGCCGTACGACTTTGTACGGCCGAAGGGACGTCCTGAATCTCTAACAGGCCGTGTTTTTACGGCCTGTTCTTAGCCAGGCCACTGGGGGCACGCGAGCGCCGCTGTCCGCAGCGCGCGCGCACGCACAGCGGCGGCGCGCGCATGCCCGCCGCATCGCTGACATGCCGATGCGCGTGCCTGGCGGCTGTGATGTCCGCCAGGCACTCGGGATCAGCGGCTGCAGGGACAAGACGTGGATCTCTGTGTAAAAACAGAGATCCATGTCATGTCAGGGGAGAGAGGAGACCGATCTGTGTCTCTTGTACATAGGGACACAGCATCGGTCACCTCCGCCAGTCACCCCCCCTCCCCCCACAGTTAGAACACAATTTAGGATACACATTAACCCCTTCCTCACCCCCTAGTGTTAACCCCTTCAATGCCAGTCACATTTATACAGTAATTAGTGCATATTTATGGCACTGATCGCTGTATAAATGTGAATGGAGCCAAAAATGTGTCAAAAATGTCCGATGTCTTCGCCATAATGTCGCAGTCACGAAAAAAATGCTGATCGCCGCCATTAGTAGTAATAAAAAAATAAAAAAATAAAAAAATAATAATAATTCTGTCCCCTATTTTGTAAGCGCAACAACTTTTGCGCAAACCAGACGCTTATTGCGATTTTTTTATTTATTTTTTACCAAAAATATGTAGAAGAAGACTGAGAACATTTTTTTTTTTTTTAAATTGGGCTATTTATTACAGCAACAAGTAAAAAATATAGTTTTTTTAACATTGTTGCTCTATTTTTGTTTATAGCGCAAAAAATAAAAACCGCAAAGGCGATTAAATACCACCAAAAGAAAGCTCTATTTGTGGGGAAAAAAGGACGCCAATTTTGTTTGGGAGCCACGTCGCACGACCGCGCAATTCTCAGTTAAAATGATGCAGTGCCACAAGCTGAAATTTCACCTGGTTAGGAAGGGGTATATGCAGGGCCGATCCTACCCGGGGTGCAGAGGGTGCAGTGCACCCAGGCGCCACAGAGCTGGGGGCGCTGAAGTGCCAGAGTGCTTCCCTCAAATCCCTCTCCGCTCTCCTTGTTCTTGTAGCGCGGCGCCGGCGGCTCTCCCCGCCGCCGCCGCGTGTGTAATGTACGGCTGTCAGTGCCCCCCCCTTCCTCCTCCTGTTAGAAGAATCCGGAAACGGAGCGGCTGGCTGTGGGGGCGGTCTATGATGCCGGACATTCTGCTCCTCTCTGTGTCATACGAGGACTCCTGTCTGCGGCAATCTGTGATCCACCCGGGCGGCGCGGCTGCACGCTTTCCCCTCCTCTGCAGCTGCCGCCCGGGTGGATCACAGATCGCCGTGAACAGGAGTCCTCTTATGACACAGAGAGGAGCATGTGTTTTTATGTATTGTAATGGAGAGGAGGGGTTTTCCGGGGGGGGGGGGGTGTCTATAGTAATGTAGGGGGCGTTTTTTCCCTGGGGGGAGTTTGTACTAATGGGGGGGGGGGTTTGTCCCTGGGTTCTGCACTAATGAGGGGGGGTTGTCCCAGGGGGTCTGTACTAATGGGGGGAATTTGTACTAATGGAGGTGTTTGTCCTGGGGGTCTGTACTAATGGGGGGTTTGTCCTGGGGGTCTGTACTAATGAGGGGGTTATCCTGGGTGGGTCTGCACTAATGGGGGGGTTTGTCCTGGGGGTCTGTACTAATGGGGGGTTTGTCCTGGGTGGGTCTGCACTAATGGGGTGGTTGGTCCTGAGGGGGGGGGTCTGTACTAATGGGGGGAGTCTGTACTAATGGGGGGCTTGTCCTGGGGATATGCACTAATGGGGGGGTTTATCCTGGGTGGTCAATACTAATGGGGGGTTTATCCTGGGGGGGTCTGTACTAATGGGGGGTTTATCCTTGGGGGTCTGTACTAATGGGGGGGTTTGTTCTGGGGGGTCTGCATTAATGGGGTGGTTTGTCCTGGGGGGTCTGTACTAATGGGGAGGCTTGTCCTGGGCGTATGCACTAATGGGGGGGTTTATCCTGGGGGGTCGGTACTAATTGGGGGGGTTTGTTCTGGGGAGGTCTGCACTAATGGGGGGGTTTGTTCTGGGGTCTGTTCTAATGGGGGGTTTGTCCTGGTTGGGTCTGCACTAATGGAGGGGGGTTGTCGGGGGGGGGGGTCTGCACTAATGGGGGGAATTTGTACTAATGGAGGGGTTTGTCCTGGGGGTCTGTACTAATGGGGGTTTGTCCTGGGGGTCTGTACTAATGGGGGGGTTTGTCCTGGGGGTCTGTACTAATGGGGGTTTGTCCTGGGGGTCTGTACTAATGGGGGGGTTGTCCTGGGTGGGTCTGCACTAATGGGGGGGTTTGTCCTGGGGGTCTATACTAATGGGGGGTTTGTCCTGGGTGGGTCTGCACTAATGGGGTGGTTGGTCCTGAGGGGGGTCTGTACTAATGGGGGGAGTCTGTACTAATGGGGGGCTTGTCCTGGGGATATGCACTAATGGAGGGGTTTATCCTGGGTGGTCAATATTAATGGGGGGTTTATCCTGGGGGGTCTGTACTAATGGGGGGGCTTGTTCTGGGGGGTCTGCATTAATGGGGTGGTTTGTCCTGGGGGGGGTCTGTACTAATGGGGTGGCTTGTCCTGGGCGTATGCACTAATGGGGGGGTTTATCCTGGGGGGTCGGTACTAATTGGGGGGTTTGTTCTGGGGGGTCTGCACTAATGGGGGGGCTTGTTCTGGGGGGGTCTGCATTAATGGGGTGGTTTGTCCTGGGGGGGTCTGTACTAATGGGGGGGTTTGTCCTGGGGGTCTGTACTAATGGGGGTTTGTCCTGGGGGTCTGTACTAATGGGGGGGTTGTCCTGGGTGGGTCTGCACTAATGGGGGGGTTTGTCCTGGGGGTCTATACTAATGGGGGGTTTGTCCTGGGTGGGTCTGCACTAATGGGGTGGTTGGTCCTGAGGGGGGTCTGTACTAATGGGGGGAGTCTGTACTAATGGGGGGCTTGTCCTGGGGATATGCACTAATGGAGGGGTTTATCCTGGGTGGTCAATACTAATGGGGGGTTTATCCTGGGGGGTCTGTACTAATGGGGGGGCTTGTTCTGGGGGGTCTGCATTAATGGGGTGGTTTGTCCTGGGGGGGGTCTGTACTAATGGGGTGGCTTGTCCTGGGCGTATGCACTAATGGGGGGGTTTATCCTGGGGGGTCGGTACTAATTGGGGGGTTTGTTCTGGGGGGTCTGCACTAATGGGGGGGCTTGTTCTGGGGGGGTCTGCATTAATGGGGTGGTTTGTCCTGGGGGGGTCTGTACTAATGGGGTGGCTTGTCCTGGGCGTATGCACTAATGGGGGGGTTTATCCTGGGGGGTCGGTACTAATTGGGGGGTTTGTTCTGGGGGGTCTGCACTAATGGGGGGGTTTGTTCTGGGGTCTGTTCTAATGGGGGGGTTTGTCCTGGTTGGGTTTGTACTAATGGAGGGGGGTTGTCGGGGGGGTCTGCACTACTGGGGGGGTGTTTGTCCTGAGGGAGGTCTGTACTAATGGAGGGGGGGTTGTCCTGGGGGGAGTCTGTACTAATGGGGGGGTTTGTCCTGGGGATCTGTACTAATGGAGGGGGTGGTTTGTCCTGAGGGGGGTCTGTACTTATAGAGGAGGGTCTGTACTAATGGAGGGGGTCTGTACTAATGGGGGTTGTTTTGTCCTGGGGGTCTGTACTAATTGAAGGGGATGGTTTGTCCTGGGGGGTCTGTACTAATGGGGGGGTGGTTTGTCCTGGGGGGTCTGTACTGAGGGAGGGGGTTTAGACTTAGTTAGGAGTCTGCACTGACGGAGGGGGTCTATACTTAGTGGAGGGGGTCTGTACTGAGGGGCAACTATAGGTGGAGGAAGGGGGGTGACACCATGTTTTACCTCAACGGGTGACAACAAGCCTAGTGATGCCACTGCAGCTGCCGGCTATTTATTCCTCCTTCCACACCCTCTCCTCCTTCTCTTTACGCGCAATGGGAAATGCACCCAGGACTCTAGAGGGAGAGGACAGTGTTGAGAGAACACCATCAGAGAGAGACCCCCGCAGCCCACACAGCCTAGTGCCATCCCTGGCGGAGAAAGGATTGGAGTCATTGCCAGAATACAGATCTGGGCTCTACCCAGCGGAGTATCCATGGGCAATTCAGAGTGAGCTGACTCCTGATCAGAGGAACTGTTGTTGCTGTATCGCTGGGTCAGGTGAGAGCCGATCGGCCATTATCTACTTATGCCAATAGGAACTGCAGTCTCTGACCATCTCCTGTATTATACCTGCAGTCTCTGACCATCTCCTGTATTATACCTGCAGTCTCTGACCATCTCCTGTATTATTTCTCCAGTCACTGACTGTCTCCTGTAATATGTCTACACTCTCTGACCATCTCCTGTACTATAATTGCAGTCTCTGACCATCTCCTGTACTATAATTGCAGTCTCTGACCATCTCCTGTACTATATTTTGGGACACTTTCTAACAGTATCAGAGAGGTTCCCCTCCAGGTCTCATTAGTGTACGCTCTTCCAGTATTTTCTTTATTGTTAAAAGATCATGGGAGGATCCCAGGGCAACAAATACTTCTTAGAGGAGCATCTCTGTGTTTGAGTCATTGCCATAGAAACATTTGTAAAGGGGAGGAGTTGGTAAGATGACCACGCCCCCTTTGTGGGGCGCCAGAATAATTTCTGCACCCAGGCGCCTGTGACCCTAGGATCGGCCCTGGGTATATGTGCCCAGTAAGGAAGTGGTTAAAGCCTACACACGACCGCTTTTCACAATGTTCAAAGCAACGACGTGAAAAACGACGTGAAAAATTAGAGCATGTTCTAAATTTTTAATGGCCATTTTTCACGTTGATTAAAATGCTCTGGAGCCTACACACGATTGTTTTTAATGATCAAGTTAAAAAATTGAATTTTTCTCATCATGAAAAACGGTCGTGTGTACACGGCATAATATATATATTTTTTTTTCGCAGGACCTCTCTGCATTAGGGTAAAAAAACTTTTAATAGTAGCTCCCCTTAAATACTCACCTAAGCCCGTTCTCCATCCAGGGCTGTGCACATTTGCAGAAACTCTTCTTGCCTCTCCCCTCTCTCACAGGCTTGGCTGAGAGCAGTAGGAACATTGCCACCAGAATGTTCTGCCCAGACAGTTTCCCACTTCCAGTTGTAGCGCCCCTGTACTTCCAAGTATGGACGCTATTGAAATTTAGTGGGGGATGAGAGACTTATCTAGCTCTCATCCATATGATTGGTGCAAATTCAGCTTCTGTGCTGTGGTTTCTTTCTCTGTTCCAGAGGTGCCTTTCCACCTTGGGGCAACAGGTGGCGACAGTGGAGTTCAAGTAGGAGCGCCTTCTGCCCAGCAGCAAATCAGAGGGGGTTTTCCCTCGCGGGGCATGCTGGGGGAGGGTACTTCTGGTTAGGCGCCATTTTGGGCCGGGGGAGTTCGTGGTGGATCCGGGTGCGGCATCCACCTTCAGGGTGTGCGCACATCACGGGCCCCGGCGATGTCCTACCAAGCCGGGGCGCACATGCCACGTGTTGTCTTTGGTTCCGGGACCATGTTGGCCCGGAGCTACTAAAGCTACAATGGGACCCAGTGGTCTATTGGGTTCCATTCATCTTAAGAGAGGATCCCAAGCGAGTTGTGCTGTTCGGTGGGGAGTCAGTCTGAGGAGTGCCCGGAGGCAGGCGATCCAATAGGGCCTAGACGAACCATCGGGGATCGAGGTAACTGGACACTGGGAGTTTGTCTAATGGCAGTCAATGTCAGTCGGTGACTGCAACCAAGAACTACCTGAGGGAGATTCGGGCAACTATATGGCGCCTGCGCAGTTAGCTCTACAGTTAGCTCTACACGGTGGGCGCAGGTGCCGTATGGAGCCGTTTCGCAGGTCGGCTATTCACGGAAAACTGGTGACGTGCTTTATGCGCCTTGGGAAGTTTTTCACCAGACGTCAATCATCTACCTCCTGGGTAGAAACGCCCAGTCCCGCAGGAATCAGAACCCGGATGAACCTCCACTTTAATTCTGTGCTGAGAGGATTTTGGACCGAATACACCTCCATCTTTGGGAAGGTCTGTGGCAGAGACTTTTCGTGCGACACCCTGGCTGCTAGGCTAGTTAGAGAGGTCTATCAAGGTGCGCAATACCCGCTCTGGCTAGAGTAGAGACGAAAGCTGCGTTGCTGGAAGCAGGAGTGTTTCCGAATAGAAGTTATACACCTGAACCTGTTACCTATTACCTTTCTATCTCTTCAACTACTCTTATTTTATTCTTCTACCAAGTTCAATAAATAAAGCAGAGAAAAAAAAGTCTAAAGTGTGGACATTGAACTATTTATCAACTCCCATCTGATACCCTAGACGGCGAAAAAATAGAGGTAACATGCCGCCAAAAACAATCCAGCAGCTCCTTCGGGGGTAGTACTACACATGGGGGCTCCTCCGGGATTGGCTGTTACCTCTGGCAACGGAGACAAGAGTTTATTTCGCCATTGAGAGTCTGATAGTTGCCGAGGTGTTGGACTGTGCTTGTAAAGAAGGGGTTAAGGTCAGGTCATTTGGCTAAATGCGTTGGCTGCACGTGCAATGGAGTGACGTGTTTAAGCAACGTGCCAAGGAAATAACTGAAAGTGGGAGGAGTTACCCACCCCTGCGTGAGACGTGAGTGTGTCAGGCGCGAAAAGGAGTGTACATTGCTCGATTGGAGAGAGATGATCGTGTGCAGTGATGTCGGTGTATCCAGCACCATCGGAGAGGCCTGTTATGTCTTTGGCTGAAGTTAGCACAAGTTCCGCTCCAACCATAGCTTCGTTGACGGAAACTGGGATCCGGATGAAGCCGCGGGGGCATTTTGTGCTTTATACGGCAGCGTGGAGGCGCTTGGTATGTCCTGCCCAAGATGTGAGGGGCTGGGAGCCCCAATCCAACCTGTCGTCCAATGTCTGAGATGTGGCAAATACCTTTTTGAAGTAGACCAGCCTACTGAGTCGCCCCGTGCCTATCAGGTGGACTGGATTACAGGGGCCGTTACTGTGGAGGAAGCTACTCCCTGGCCAGCTACTGCTACTGCTTCGGCTGCTACGCCTGCTGTGTCCCCTACTGTGAGTGATTTTGACAAGAGTGAGGGAAGTGTTCCTGAACAGAGTGTGAACGCCACTACAGAAACCACGTGTATGGCAGTGGTCCCTTCTCGGCCCGCTGCAAGGAAAGTGGGCTATGTAAAAGCCTCCCACGGCCGTTGTCGAGGCCTACACCAGTGTATACCGGGACCGGACTCTGAGGAGGATGTTGGCCTCGTCGAGGCCACGATAGGAATGGGCGGAGATCCCGAATGAGAACTGGGAGGTTGGTTATGATACAGGTGTCAGCAATGGAGGGAAGGATGTGCCTCCAACCATAACACCTACCTTGAAGAGGTCCCCCCTGAGGCATGTGTGATGCCAGGACTGGGACACACCAGCACACTGCCAAAACTTGCCCGTTTTCAGAGAATCTTAATGAAAAGGGTAGCACTCGATTATGAGTGGGAGTTCCCCTATGTGCCCGAGGCCACCATGAAGGAGGTTGAGGAGAACCGAGAGAAATGGTATCAGGAAGCCAAAATTAGAAAGGGAGGATTTAGACAGGGAGGGGAGAGAACATAGGTAAAAGGGGATGGGAAAGGGGAGTAAAGCAGAATGACACAATAGGAAAGCACTCACATTTGCCACATCCGTATATAGTAAGGAGAAAAAAGCAATTACTAAGAGTAGAAATTGATGGTCGGACTTTAAAGGGAAAGAAGTATATTAAAAATAGAAATGTTATTACAAAAATAGAATATTACATCAATACCAAAAAATACATACATAAAAAATAATAACCATATAAATAAACAGGTAATACAGAAAAAATCCTTTAAAGGCACCTACGCGTTTCACCGTGGGGCTTCTTTAGGACGATACAAAAGGAGTTTTTGACAGTATGTGAATATTATTTTGTTGTGTCATATACGGCTTCATGATGGATACAGCCAGCAAGAGAGTTTCTCACAAGATAGTAAACTAGACGATTAATCTATGGGGATGTTCCAGAATGTACACGTGTATAGCACGGGCTATTACCCTGGGGCACACACGTCAGTACCGATCCTCAAAAACTATCTGACACCTTGTGGACTATATTGTCTGTTTTTGCGGAATATTGAAACAGCAATTGGATTTATACCCTATAGCTGTTTATTTACAACTCTGAGTACACCACCCCAGTTCCAGGTCCAGCTTTGGGAAGTTTAGATTGGGGGTTTCCGCTCCCCAGCCATTTATTCTGCCTTTTTTCCCATTTGTTGCTGTATTTTCCTTTTTTTATATAAAATTATTTGAAGAGGCGATTTCCGCCATTGATTATAACAATTCTGGAACATCCCCATAGATTAATCGTCTAGTTTACTATCTTGTGAGAAACTCTCTTGCTGGCTGTATCCATCATGAAGCCGTATATGACACAACAAAATAATATTCACATACTGTCAAAAACTCCTTTTGTATCGTCCTAAAGAAGCCCCGCGGCGAAACGCGTAGGTGCCTTTAAAGGATTTTTTCTGTATTACCCGTTTATTTATATGGTTATTATTTTTTATGTATGTATTTTTTGGTATTGATGTAATATTCTATTTTTGTAATAAAATTTCTATTTTTATTATACTTCCGATCTGCCTCAAAGTCCGACCATCAATTTCTACTCTTAGTAATTGCTTTTTTCTCCTTGGTATCAGGAAGCCATTTGGGACTACCTTAAAGTGGCAAAGCCATCCCGGGATTTCAAATTGTCGTTTATTCTGACCCACCGGTTTGAAGGTTGTCGGGAGTCTTGGAGCTATGGCCGGCACATTTATTCTGATCGGGTGGTCATTCAAACGCCTGGAAAAGATGACCGAGTCTACTCGATCACCACCATTGATAACCAGGGAAAAACCCTTACCTTGCCCGATCCCAGGTTCTATTTGTAAGGAGAACAGGCAGAAGTTGCTTGCAGGGTTATTTTTTTTATTTTTTCCCTTTAAAGAAGTCCAAACGGAACTATACTTTCTTCCTTGCTATTGCGGAGATGTGTTTGACTTTGGGGGGAAAGAACCTAGTCAGTTTAGGTTAGGGCCCATGAGGACTTTGTGGTCAAAGTATCTTCGTTGGCAGAAAGTGGTGCACAAATCAGATCATATACTCTGCCGCTAGAGGGCAGTCTTCCGTAACTTCTAGGAGAGACTTTGTTTTTTTCTCTCCCTTTTCATATGTTGTCTAGAACTTAGGATTTGAATGCTCCTGAGGGAGGAGGGAGGCTCCATCTTATGGCAGAAGGTGTAGCTTCACTCTTCTTTAGGGAATGTATATAACTTGATATAGTGTGTATTTGTTTCTCTATTTTATTTTTCAGGTCCAGTTGATCTTCTATCAAGACTGTCGGAGAAGGGGGCAGACTAAATAGATAGGAATAATAGTGTACATTTTTGTACAGTACACTGTGATGTGATAACACTTGTTATATTTTATTATTCTCTCTCTTTTCTTCTCTACTGTCATTGCATTGTTAAAAGGGTTCAGGTGTGGCACTCAGGCTTGAGACGCCATGGTTTTGACACTGGGGACAGTGTCTATTTTAGTGGGGGGAGTATGTAGCAGTCTGCTACTTTTTAGCTGGTGCTGCTTTCAATTTAGAGGGTAGTTTGAGAGTTGGCTCAGACAGTATGATTTTTTACTAAATTTGGGCCTGTGTTCCAGCCATGGCTGTACTGTGAGTGACCACTATTGTTGTCTGGGGTGTCGTTATCATCCCAGGCCGAGGGTGGCAGCAGTCAGGCCAAGGTGTTTTGGGTGTTCCCCTCCGGCAGCCAGTCAGAGGGAGTTAATCGTCCAGCTGAGCATGCTGGGGAGAAGTACTTAAGGGACTGACGTCACTAGTCCAGGGTCGTCGCCGATCCTGGGTCTGTCATCCTATCAACCCCCTTGTGTGGCCCTTGTGGCCGGGGGTGCGTGTTCAAGTGTTCCTGACTCCGGGACCACGTTGGGTTGTGATCTACCAAGTAGGCTCGGTATTTAGACTGGGTCTACGCTTGTGGAGCCACTTGATGAAGAACCTGTCTTGGAGAGCACCGAGCAGGGGGCTGGTATCTTAGGAGAGGCCTAGAACTTCATCGAAGGATGCACTATTACTGGAAGGCTGGATGATGATCGCCTGTCAGTTCTAATTTTATAAGAAGTTCATTGGGAGAGATCCGGGTGCTTAATCATGTGCTGAGAAGATTTTGGACCGAATATACCTGGCAGAGACTTTACCAAGTTTCCGTGTGACACCCTGGCTGCTAGGCTAGTGAGAGAGGACTATCCAGGACCAGGTGCGCAATACCCGATCTGGCTATAGTGGCGACAAAGCTGGAAGCAGGAGTGTTTCCGAATAGAAGTTATACACCTGAACCTGTTACCTATTACCTTTCCATCTCTTCAACTACTCTTATTTTATTCTTCTACCAAGTTCGACAAATAAAGCAGAGAAAAAGAAGTCTAAAGTGTGGACATTGAACTCTTTATCAACTCTCATCTGATACCCTAGACGGCGAAGAAATAGTGGTAAAATGCTGCCCAAAACAATCCAGCAGCTCCTTTCGGGGGTAATGCTACACATATATTTTGCTATAAAATAAAAAATGTAATATAAAGTTAATAACAAGAGTCCCCCTTTACATCAGAGTTCCCCTTTTACATCTGAATCCAAAGAGTTCCCCTTTTACATCTGAGTCCACAAAGTTCCCTTTAACTGTAAGGTGGGACTCTGAAGACTGCTGAAATTCAAATTTCCAGCCCTAACTTTTATTTCTTGAGGCACAGCACCAGGCATTAAAGTGTGGGCAGACACAGAGGGGTAGGGGTGGGGGTGTAAGTGCTGGCTTTGGGCAGTGTGAAAGAGTGTAGCAGACACTCTCAGCTTAGACAACTGCAGCCAGCAACTCTGCTGGGAAGCCATAGTCCAGTCTAAATAAAGTGTCCGGGTTTCAGAAAAAATCCATTTGTGACAGACACTGTCATATCAGTTTTTTTTGTGGACTTTATTTTCTAATTGTAATTGTAGCGCCTGGTTACATTTCCAAGTACCGGTGCTATTGAAATTTAGAGGGTGATCAGAGTGCTAATGACTCTGATTCCAATTATAATGTTCAAGTAGGGTCTCTGTTTCAGCTTAGCTGTACTGTGGGCTCATTCTGTTGTTGCTGGGGTGTTATCCCACCCCAGGGCGACAGGTGGCAGCAGTGGAGTTGAGGCTTGGGTGTCCTTTACCAGCAGCCAATCAGGAGGGAGTGTCCTCGCTGGGCATGCTGGGAGAGGGTACTTATGGAACAGACGCCATTGAGTCTGGTCTTCTTCTTTCAGTGTGGCACCCACCTTTAGGGTGACCACATCATGGCGCCCCGGCGTTATGGCCTACCTGGCCAGGGCGTACGTGCCATGCGGCGGTCCTGGTTTCCGGGGCCATGTTGGTCCGGAACATTTGAGTAGCGACGGGGACCCAGTGATCGACTGTGTTCCCACTTTTGAGGATTCCAATCGGTAATGCTGTTCGGTGGGCAGTCCTTCTGAGGAGCGCCAATAAGAGGCTGGCGACCCAAAAGGTTTTCGACAAACTACCGGGGATCAAGGTAGCTGGACACTGAAGGATTGATCACCTGTCAGTCGGTAACTGGGCGACGTTAAGAAGATCCGGGCGTAATTCACCCAAGAAGGATTGCCTCCGTATCTACAATCAGAGAGGGCCTGTGGCAGAGGTGTCTCCCTGACGTCCAATTCAGGAGGGTCTGTGGCAGAGACTTTTCCTCAAGTCCAAGTAAATTTCAGGAGGATCTGTGGCAGAGACTTTATCCTAAAGAGATTCAAGTGATACTCCGGCTGCCAGGTCAGTGAGAGAGGCCTGGAGTGGTACGGAAAGTGTTACGCATGGAGCAGGACTGTTCCAAATACTACGCCTAAATCCGCTGTTCTGCTTCTTCTTTCAAACTCTATCCTTTCATCACCAGTTCATTGTTTTTACCCGGCTGGGTAATAAAGAGCACAGCAAAGACAATTGTTGTGGACATTCCTTTACTAGTTCTATATGCACCATTCACCCCTAGGAATTCGGAAGAGCCACAAGGTAAATGTGCCACCCAAAAACAAACTAGCTGCTCCTCCGGGGGTAGTGCTACATAATTATTAATTTGTTTGTTTCTTCACGGTTCGTTTTACCCTGTTGGGTTCTTATTGTTAGTGATTTATACATATTTCACTGTTTTGTCACTTTTATCGCTACATACTTACTTTTACCAGTTGGCAACCCTAGCATGGTCAGCAAGTGGTTAATATAGCTGGTGATGTCAGTGGCAGTTAGTCAGTTCCCCCAGTGTCAGTTAGTCTGTTACACTATCGCAGACCTGTTATGCTATAAGTCACTGATATCTATCATTAGTAGTATAAAAAATAAATAAAGATTCCAGTATTCTGTATATCCTGAAGTTTATAGACGCCATAATTGTTACACAAACTAATCAATTTACACCATAGCTTCCAACTGTCCCTGATATTGAGAGACTGTCCCTGATTTGGAACAAAGTCCCTCTTTCCTCCTCATTGTGGTCTGATCTATATAGTTGTATGCAGCAGCAGGACAAATGCACAAGTGCCCCAAAGGAAAGCATCTCTCAAACGGGGCACTCGAGCAGATGAGGAGCCAGGAGCGCTGCTGAGGGACCCCAGAAGAGAAGGATCGAGGCTACTCTGTACAAAACCAACTGCACAGAGGAGGTAAGCATACCTCCCAACATTTTGAGATGGGTTCGAGGGACACCTACTAACAAATGTATGTAGGCATAGGACACACCCTCTGTCACACCCCCTTAAAGGAGAAGGTTAATTAAATACAAATGTTTTTTTAACACTATTATTCCTTTATATTGGCTTTAAAATGTACAAATGCAGCAATTTAGAAATTGGATAAAAGGTTTAGCACCGGGAAACACTTTTTAAAGGTACAAAGTGCATTTTATCAGGGCCGATCCTACCCGGGGTGCAGTGGGTGCCCCGCACCCAGCGCTGTCATCTGAGAGGCGCCGAGCGAGCCGAGCGAGCCGAGCGAGATTTTTTTTTTTTTTTTTAAATCCGAGCCGCAGAGCCGCCGACGAAGCCATCCGAGAGCCGAGCGGGATGTGAGCACGTGACGTCACACGGCCGCCCCAGCATCCACAGCGCGCCGCCTCTGCGGCTGTAGATTGCCATCTTCAGACAGCGTGGCGGTGGCGGAGCGAGCGCCGAGCGGTCGGAGCGGAGCAATGCATATCATTAGTGCCGCCTGATTCAGCTAGCTGATTGAGCGCCTCTGCCTCAGCCTGGCTGCCAGTGCCATCTCTGCCTGGTCTGACTGAGTGCCACTGCCATCGATCAATCTGCCAGTGCCTGCTGCTGTGCTGTGCCTTTGAGTGCTGACTGCACCCTCCCTACCTGTCTGTGACTCTGTGTAAGGTAAGGTTCTTACATTTATACTGTGTGCCATTAAATGCAACCACTGTGCCCATCCAAAACGCAGCCACTGTGCCCCAAATGCAGCCACTGCCCACTGTGCCCATCCAAAAGCAGCCACTGTGCCCCAAATGCAGCCAATGTGCCCATCCAAATGCAGCCACTGTGCCTGTCAACAGCAGCCACTGTGCCCGTCAAAACGCAGCCACTGTGCCCGTCAAAACGCAGCCACTGTGCCCATCAAAACACAGCCACTGTGCCCACAAAACACAGCCACTGTGCCCGCCAAACACAGCCACTGTGCCCGCCAAACACAGCCACTGTGCCCGCCAAACACAGCCACTGTTCCCGTCCAAAAGCAGCCACTGTGCCCGTCCAAATGCAGTCACTGTGCCCGTCCAAATGCAGCCACTGTGCCCGTCAAAAGCAGCCAGTGTGCCCGTCAAAAGCAGCCACTGTGCCCGTCAAACTTTTTTGACTTGTCAAAGCCGTTGACTAAGTTATTGTAAAAGCAAATTGGTGGGGATGAAGTTGCGGGGTGAAGTTGTTGCCATAGAAACATGTGTAAAGAGGAGGAGTTAGTAAGATAACCACGCCCATGTGGGGGCGCCAGAAATATTTCTGCACCCAGGCGCCTGTGACCCTAGGATCGGCCCTGCATTTTATATACAACTATATAGATCAGACCAAAATGAAGGACAATTAGGGGGACAGAGGGACATTGCTCCAATTCAGGGACAGTCCCTCTGAATCAGGGACAGTTGGGAGCTATGGGTAAGTATGACATGTTTGTTTAAAAAAGAAAAAAAGAAAAACGAAGCTTGAGATATTAACTAATCTTTTTTTTGTATAATTTGCCTTTAAGGGGCATGGCAGGGTGTGTGTCCTATGTCTACACACTTTGCTAATAGGTGTCCAATGTTCCCATCTCAAAAAGTTGGGATGTATGAATATACTTATAGGATTTTTTCTAACCCCTTCCCGACCAGCCGCCGCAGTTTTACTGTGGCAGGTTGGCTCCCCTGGGCGAACCGACGTAGCTGTATGTCTGTTCGCCTTTTGACCACTAGGGGGCGCACCAACGAGCCTATGCGCACGTCCGGCGGTCACGATGCCTGCCGGGCACCTGTGATCGCTCCACACAGAGACAGAACGGAGATCGTTCAATGTAAACAGACAAATCTCTGTGCTGTCAGGGGTGAGGAGAACAACGATCGGTCTTCTCACCCAGGCAGTCCAATCCCCCACAGTTAGAATCACTCCCTAGGACACACAATTAAAGCCCTTGATCGCTCCCTACTGTTAACCCCTTCCCTGCCAGTGACATTTAATCAGTGCATTTTTATAGCATATAAATGACAATGGTCCCAAAACAGTGTCAAGAGTGTCTGATCTGTCCACCATAATGTTGCAGTCCTGGTTAAAAAAAAATGGGGATATTTATTATAGCAAAAAGTACAAAATATTGTGTTTTTTTCCAAATTATCGCTTTTTTGTTTATAGCGCAAAAAAAATAAGAAACCACAGAGGTAATCAAATACCACCAAAAGAAAGCTCTATTTGTGGGAAAAAGAGGATGTCAATTTTGTTTGGGTACAACGTCGCACGGCCGCGCAATTGTCAGTTAAAACGACGCAGTGCTGAACTGCAAAAAATTATTGAGCAGACAATTCTTCCAGGGGCTGAAGTGGTTAAACCAAAGACGTTGCAGAATACATTTTGGCCAACATTTATGGATTGGATTATTTATTGGATATCCTATCCAGTTAAGGACCGCCGCATGTACATTTACGTCGGCAGAATGGCACCGACAGGCACATCAACGTATATATACGTTGGTGCCTTGAGGGGGTTTCGGGGGTCTGATCGGACCCCCCCGTACATGCGGCGGTCCCCGTAGCTGACCGATAGATTCGGGATGAGGGGGCGGCTATTCGTTTTTGTCCGCCCCCTCCGGATCGCTCTCAGCCAATCGGCGCGCCCCCCCCCCCCGCCTGCACTTCCTCCTCCTGTGTAAACACAGGAAGGAGGAAGCGATGTGATCTCTCCCCTCAGCGTTTTTTTCAACCACCGCTGAGGAGAGATCACATCGCACAGTAAGTCTGCACTAACATTACACTGACACACACTACACATAGGCCCCTTAAACCCCCCCCCCCCCGATCGCCCCCCCTCCACCCTGTCACAGTCTCACTGAATGCAGTAATCATACATGTATGATTACTGTATTTAGTGTCAGTGTGACAGGCAGTGTGACAGTCAGTTAGTGTTAGGTTCAGGGTAGCCCCCGCACCCCCCCTAATAAAGTTTTAACCCCTTGATCACCACCCTAGTTAACCCTTTCACTCCCTATTGCCAGTGTCACTAAGCGATCATTTTCTGATCGCTGTATTAGTGTCGCTGTTCCCGCTAGGTAGCTAATTTTTTTTTTATTGCGATTTTTTTTTACTAAAGACATGCGGCTAAATAAATTGTGGCCTAAATGATTGACTAAAATTTAGTTTATTTGATTTTTCTTATAACAAAAAGTAAAAAATATTGGGCCAGATTCAGAGAGCCGTAACTCCTGTCTAACTGGTGTTAGACTGGAGTAATTTCAAACTACGCATGTTTTTTAGCTAGTCTGAAACCTCAAACCATGAATAGACGGCTGCGGGCTTCAATTCGACTGGATTACGTGTTCGTATGCCTTCGGATCTACGCTGCAATAAAATTGCGGCCACTGGGTGGACTTCCCGTCGTTTTCCGCGTCGGGGTATGCTAATGAGCTTTTGCCGGCGATCCCCGAAATTACGATCTTCAATCGCAATCTCTTACGGCATCTTTAGTCATCTTTTTTTTGCGTAACACTATACCAGCTTTTTGCTGCTCTAATATTAGACAGCCCATGTTAAGTATGGCCGTCGTTCCCGCGTCGAATTTCTACGTTTTCCGACGTCTTTTATTATTTTTTACGTAAGTCGTCCGGGAATAGGAATGTTCGTAAACGACGCTACTCAAACAAAAAATGACGTAACGACGTGATTTCGCGCAATGCACGGCGGGAAATTTGCCAAGGAGCATGCGCAGTTCGATCGCTGCGGGGACGCACTTAATTTAAATGCTTCACGCCCCCTAACCGTGTGTCATGGACCATGAAATACTGAAGTGTTTCTACGTGAAATCCTAATTCATGTATTGCAGAAGATGAGACATTGTGGAGTACATATTGCAAAAGATACTGGAAGTGGCTTAATTTGTCCTGACTAGGTCACTAGGACAATGACCCTTCAATGCTTGGCTCCGACTAGTGAAATAAGTGGAGTCAGGCTTGTGAGAGACATTTTATTGTCCAGAGTGTAGAGGTGTTAATTGTTGTTCTGATTGCTTCATTGTAGTAATTACCCCCTGGGGGCTTCTGTCTCAACACACATATTCAGGCTATTCAAGCTTTGGGACCAATGTCTGCTGAGACATTTTGAAGTCCTCATTTGCATGGAAGGTGGACCTCATGGGAAACTGAAAAAAAGGACCAATAAGAAAGCGGTTGTTGGGGGCGGGATGTTCCAAATCCTGTATAAAAGTGTGCTGTGTTTTCAATAAAGTGTGTCCTGTTTACATTCAGCATTAAGCCTTGGCTCATGTATGGATTATTCGGCGATTCCAGGGATATTCCTACTCATGGAATATTGGGTGATTTATTTTATGGGAGAAGAAGGGAAGGCTTGACGGGGATATGTTCTACAACCGTCACAACTGGTTGGCAGCAGCGGGATTTTCCCTTCTACTTTCCTTTACACCAGGATTCCAAGCAGACACTGGGAACAGTGAATGGAAGACCGGTACACCCGGCTTAAAAGAAATACACTGAAAGAACTACTGGAAGTTCGTGGAAGGATTGCTAGCAACAAAACCGAGCGTGTCATCATAGCAGAATTAATGGAGCTAGACCAGGAGAACTCGGTTGCAGCAAGGCCAGCAGTACAAAAGCTAATAAGAGAGAAATTAGCATGGTTTGGTCCGAACCCAACGGCGGATGTGGTGCTGAAAGTGATGACCCTGTTAACGGATAGTGTTGCTCACGAATATTCGCATTGCGAATATTCGCTACGAATATTGCATATTCGAGTATTCGCGAATAACTCGAATATTGTGGTGAATATTCGCTATGGCGAATATTCGTATTTTTTCAAATTTATTTTTAAAACAGATCACATCCTAGTGATCTCCATCGACGTCTAAAAGCATTGCTGGTATGATTAGAGAGAGACCCTGGGCCGAGTAGCTGATGCAACTCTTTTATGTTGCCGAAAATTCGCATTGCGAATTTTTGGCAACATAAAAGAATCGCATCAGCTACTCGGCCCTTCTTTTGCATCAGAGCCAATCAGAATAACTCGAATATTCAGCAAAAGGAATATTGTGCGATATTCCTTTTGCCGAATATTCGAGTTATTCTGATTGGCTCTGATGCAAAAGAAGGGCGGAGAAGCTAATCGCGCAATATTCCTTTTGCCGAATATTCGAGTTATTCTGATTGGCTCTGATGCTGCATCAGAGCCAATCAGAATAACTCGAATATTCGGCAAAAGGAATATTGCGCGATTTTCTTCTCCGCCCTTTTTTGCATCAGAGCCAATCAGAATAACTCGAATATTCGGCAAAAGGAATATTGCGCGATATTCCTTTTGCCGAATATTGCAGTTTTTCTCATTGGCTCTGATGCAAATGAAGGGCGGAGAAGAAAATCGCGCAATATTCCTTTTGCCGAATATTCGAGTTATTCTGATTGGCTCTGATGCAAAAGAAGGGCGGAGAAGATAATCGCGCAATAGGAATATTGCGCGATTATCTTCTCCGCCCTTCTTTTGCCCCCTTATTCTCCTTTCTTTTAAGTAGAGTTAGTGTAGAGTTAGTGTTTAGTGCATATTAGTTTAGTAATACAGGAAATGATCTCCGTTTATGAGAATTTCGCAATCATTTTCGCATTAGCGAAATTTTGCAAATTTTTTTTGGGATAAAATATCACGAATATTCTATATTAGCGAATATTCGCGAATATTCTTCTATATATTCGCGCAATATCGCGAAATCGAATATGGCGTATTCCGCTCAACACTATTAGCGGAGGAGGCTAAACAAATAAGAGACGCAGAGCTACAGTTAAAACTGGCAGAAGTCCAACAAGCAGCCGCACATTCTCCAAACAGTGAGTACAGCACAGCAGACACAAGGAAGATTACGTTTAGCGCTTTTAAAGCTTTTGATGAGAAAGAACGAGAGCGGCAACATGAGCTGAGAGCTGCAGAAATACGACGATCGGTGACAACGCCTAAAGAAGCAGCACCAAATGAAAGACGAGGAGAGGTACAGATACCAGTAACCATGGAAGAGAAATTCAGAAGAAGGTTACAAGAGATGCGGATACAGCACACAGGACCAGAATCAGAGGAGGTCCTGCTGGGATGGGCGGATGTGATTCGGTGCCAACTCTGGAAGGAAGCGCTAGCTCTGGAGCAGCAACACCAAGGAGAGGTCCTGCCCTACATCTATGCAAGGTACTGGCCGCAGTATGACGTACGAATACCGTTGTTGGGGGAACAACGGAAGCAGGAGTGGATAGCGGAATTAAACAGGCTGATCCGGGCAGAGATGCAGCTGGATGAGAGCTACAGAGCCCTCCGGTGGTATGTAGCCCAAGAGTGCCCGTGGTCAGCGGATGACAGCCCCACAGAAGGCTATGACTATGATGACCTGGGATTGTTGTATTGGAGGATGTCCAGTGATCCCGACTTTGGGGATGATCGGGAGTGGCGCTTGGAGGACATAATGGAGCACAGAGAGAAAAAATTGAATATCTCGGAAGCGCACTGGCTACAGGAAGATTTGGAATTTCTGGCCGCTCGGGAATGGGACCTGGAGATCGCCTACAAACAGCTGCTAGACTCTGCTCAGCGCCAGGTCCAGGCTCCCTTTGCCTGGGACTATCAGGAAATACCAGTGGACAATGCTGAAATCCTGGCTGAAGAATCGTCCATGTGGCAGGGTAACAGTGTGCTTTTCCAACCTGCCCCTGCAGCTATGGACCAGGAGGTTATATGGCGGATGCAGCAAGTGCTGACTGACATTGATGATCCCGTTTCTGCATGGGACGATCTTGAATGGAGGAATGTGCCTGTCCAGCAGTATGCCAGTGAATCGGCAGTGGAAAATCTGGAGATTGCCATTCCCAAAGCTGAAGTTCTGACCGCAGGGCCGAGCTCTGCTAACCTTTGCTCAGTACCTATAGCATCTTCTGGGTTACATGGACAGGAGATGGTGAACCTCTATCCCCAGACACCAGTTGCAGAGACAGGGGATTAAATAGATTTTTCTGCTGAGGAAAAACAACTTGATGGGCCTCCAGCAGAAGAGCTGGGATCAGGGCCAAACTTCACTGTGCTCTGCCCAGCACCAAGAGCAGTATTTGTGGAGTTACATGGAACTTCCCCAGCTGAAGCGCTGGTCACCGGACAGAGGGTTCAAGACCTCTGCCCCACCCCTGTGGCAGTTTCGGAGGCTCAGGGTGAGAAGATGGCGATCACTCCCCAGCCACAGATTACAGACTGTTCAGAGGATGTTATGGATTATGCACCCCCAGCAGAAATGCTGGCAACAGGGCAGAGTGCCAGCCATCTCTGCCCAGCACCGGGACCAACTGTGGAGTTCCAGGGAGCCGGGGCGGTTGGCCCCCCTCCCCAGCAACCAGCTGTGGTGGTAAAGCTCTTACTCCCAGCTGAATCACTGGCAGCAGGACAGGATGCTACTGGCGGCTGCACCCCACTACAGCTTGAGTGGATATCGGTGGATGGGACTGTGGTCTCCACTCACAGCAACCCAGCGGAAGAGCTGGCAACAGAGCAGAGTGCCCCCGGGCCTCTGCTTTCACCTAACAGAAGAAAGGGTTCCTGGGGTAGTGGATGGGACTTCAGTCTCCACTGGCACAACCCCAGAAAATGGTACAGGACTGAAACAGGAGGATGTGGGCTTTGCTTTGCAAGCACTGGGGGATTTTCACCTCACACCAGTGGATGGGACTTCAGTCTCCACTGGTATACCCCATAAATGGTGGCCAGTTGGCCCAGATCCCCAACAGCATGATGGACTGAGCCCAGCCACCCTGTCATCTCTCCAGTGGCTGAAAGGACTCCAGGGAGAAGGGCTAGTCCAGGCCTCTCCCCAGTGGCAGGCGTGTTCCCTGAGAGAGGCAGAGGATGGCGGGGGGAGAAATGCTCGGTTTGGAGCAAGTGATTTGGGGTACTGTATGGATACCGGCATTGGGGGACTGGAACTACTGACTAAATTCAGAGACAACCCATCTGGTGTCTCCTACTGGGTTAGTCCCCTGCCAAAAGGGGGGATGTGTGACAGGCCTAGCCGGGACAGGGGCTTTTGGAGAGGACTGAATGCGAGCCTCTTGCCGTTTGATTATGGGCCAGGGTCTCAAAGCAGGAAGGCGGATGGGTTATCCTGGCAGACAGTCTTGGAACCTTAAGACTACTTGCCCAACATCCTCGAGTGACCCGTTTGGGTCCCACTGTGGATGTTGAACTATTTCCCAGGGGGAGTAATGTCATGGACCATGAAATACTGAAGTGTTTCTACGTGATATCCTAATTCATGTATTGCAGAAGATGAGACATTGTGGAGTACATATTGCAAAAGATACTGGAAGTGGCTTAATTTGTCCTGAGTAGGTCACTAGGACAATGACCCTTCAATGCTTGGCTCCGACTAGTGAAATAAGTGGAGTCGGGCTTGTGAGAGACATTTTATTGTCCAGAGTGTAGAGGTGTTAATTGTTGTTCTGATTGCTTCATTGTAGTAATTACCCCCTGGGGGCTTCTGTCTCAACACACATATTCAGGCTATTCAAGCTTTGGGACCAATCTCTGCTGAGACATTTTGAAGTCCTCATTTGCATGGAAGGTGGACCTGATGGGGAACTGAAAAAAGGACCAATAAGAAAGCGGTTGTTGGGGGCGGGATGTTCCAAATCCTGTATAAAAGTGTGCTGTGTTTTCAATAAAGTGTGTCCTGTTTACATTCAGCATTAAGCCTTGGCTCATGTATGGATTATTTGGCGATTCCAGGGATATTCCTACTCATGGAATATTGGGTGATTTCTTTTATGGGAGAAGAAGGGAAGGCTTGACGGGGATATGTTCTACCACCGTCACACCGCATATTTCGATTACGCAGCGAGAAATAGACTACGCCGCCGTAGCGTACGGGCAAAAATCTACCAGAATTCGATGTAGAGCCTGGTAAAATACGGCAGCGTAGAGTATTTTGATTACGCAGCGCAAATTTAAGTCTACCTGAATCTGAAAACAAAAACTTGGGGAAAAGGGGGGTACCTGAGGACCCTGGGACTATGAGGCGGTGCTGATAAAGTGTACTGAAACACTGATAAAATACAAAAGAAATTTTATTGGTTTTATACAAAGGGTAAGTAAATAAAAACCATCTATTATGTTAAATATCACAATTATCACAGGCTTCAATAGTCTGGGAAAAGTTCTTTGGTAGTTGTAGTTCAACCGACATGTTTCGCTCTGTGGAGCTTCTTCAAAGGTTTTAGGAACTAACTACACTGTGTTAAAACAAGAATATAAAGATGGTTCAAACAGAAGTACAACAATTATAGACAAAGAGAATGTATTCATTTAAACAAACAATTGGTACATGGATCAGGGGAATTATCATTGGTTCAATATTAAAACAAATTCCTCAATAAATTATGCTTAAGCAGGGGAGCGGGGGAGGGGGAGGGGAGATTTAGTGATGGGTTGGGATGAAAAAAAGTAGTGGAATGGAAGGGGGGGTTTGTTGCAAGGGGAACAACAGGGGGGGAGGGGGGAGAGGAGGGAGGGTTTTTTTAGGGGGGGTTTTGGGGAGGTGAGGGGTTTGAGGGGGGGGCAAAGTGTTTGCGGGATAGGTGAAGGATGTGGATTGGGGAATGGGGGGGGGGCGGGAAGGGAGGGGGGAAAAAGAGGGGGGGGAGGGGATAAATTGTTTCTACCTGAATCTGGCCCATTGATTTTTTTTCAAAAATGTCGCTCTATTTTTGCGCAAAAAATAAAAATCGCAGAGGCGATCAAATACCACCAAAAGAAAGCTCTATTTGTGGGAAGAAAAGGACACAAATTTTGTTTGGGAGCCACAACGCACGATCGCGCAATTGTCAGTTAAAGCGACGCAGTGCCAAATCGCAAAAAGGGACAAGGTCATTTAGCAGCATTTTGGTCCGGGTCTTAAGTGGTTAAATAGCAGAAAGTAAAAATAATTGTTTTTTGTTTGTTTTTTCCCAAATTGGTGGTCTTTTTTCATTTATAGCGCAAAAATAAAATAAAAAAATGCAGCGATGATCAAATACCACCAAAAGAAAGCTCTATTTGCGTGGAAACTATTTTTATATACATTTTTGTTTGGGTACAGTGTAACATGACTGCGCAATTGTCAGGTAAAGTAGTGCAGTACCGACTAGCAAAATGGCCTGGTAATGGAATAAAATGTAAGTGGTTATTTCACAAGAAGTTCAGGAACTGAGCACTTGATTTCCTGCTAGCTGTTACGACACAATCTTTATATGCCCACACCAAACATGGCGGTGTTCCGTCAGATCAAGCAACCCGTCAGAATCTGTAACGGAAGTGATGTTATTCCGCCGCCATCCTACAGGAAGTGCCGCTGACAGATAGTTCCTGCACAGTCTCCGCCCTCTGTCCTCTCTTCCAGTCCCCGAGCTACGCATGCGCCCTGCGCTGACTGACCTTGCCTGTAGTCACCATGTTGTCCCGGAGCAGCGTCCTCATCTTCCAGCCACAATGGTGAGAAGGCGGCCAGCGCCACATTCCTGTAGATAGGAGGAAGGGAGGCGGGAGAGAGCACAGCGAGGAGGACTCCAGCGTGTAGTCCCGGGCGGGGTATCCTCGCTGGGGGGGGGGGGAGTGTGGGTGTACTAGGCCGCAGCCGGCTCCCTGTAAATGGAGGTGTCCCAGACAATAAATGACACAGAGAAGTGTGTACACTCCATAGACTTCCCCTGTACCGGGTCCTGTCATTGTTTTATGTATGGCGGGGAGAAGGTGACCTGTGTCAGTATGGAGGACATGGGGGGGTCATGGCCAGGGAACACCCCCCTCCCCTGTCACTGTGTAGACCCCCCACCTCCATTGACCTTCATCTTTCCACACAGAAATTATTGTGTATAAAGCATGATCCTGATGCTTTATCCGGGTACAAGGGTAAAGTCCACCCTCATCTGTCTTCAATGACCAAGCCCCCACCAACCCCCAAGGATTTCTCATTCTGTCCAGACTACTTTGTGATCCGGACACATCTTCTAGACAGATGAATGGGAGGGGGACACCAGTTAAAATCGAACGATGTGTCACCTTCATACCTGTTGATTGAGCAATGAGAGCACTCTGCCATCTCCTCCTGTCTGCCCACTCCCTGTTGTCACACTTACAATGCATGATCATCTCCTAATGCTCTTCCCCATCCATCTCAGTGTCTGATTGCCGGTGTGACCACAGAAAGATATAAAATAATCCACATTGTAAAGTACTTCTGCATTCTCTGCATCAGGGTACGGACAATGCGAGTACAGCTATCTCCCCTGCTTTACTATTGTGTTCTGACAGGGAGGCTTTGTCCTGTTTGCCATTATTGGTGAAAGTAAATGCCAAGATTTGGTGTGTCCTCTGAAAAGTATTAGGGTGTAAATCGTCCAATGGGGACACTAGTTCTGCTGACCTGGGGTCCCCAAGGAATTACTTTATTTGTAGGGCTTTCCTCTTGCTTCTTGTTTGGCTATGGGACAGGAATTGAAAGGAAATCTCTGCAATGGGACACAGATGGGGGGGGGGGGATAAAAACTGACAGGTGTTGTAACTCTTCCTTGCTCTATCCAAAATGAAATGCCTATAGTTATACTGTAAAGGCAAAGTTCACCTTTTTTTAAATGAATATTAAATACTTATCCTTTTAACACTACAGCATTGCAGCTGCAATCAGCCGTTCTAAGGGTGGGGTGGGGCAAGA
The DNA here is from genome assembly GCA_029574335.1 of Rana kukunoris. Classification (NCBI taxonomy): domain Eukaryota; kingdom Metazoa; phylum Chordata; class Amphibia; order Anura; family Ranidae; genus Rana; species Rana kukunoris. Next base: position 128,972,076 of record CM056051.1, read on the forward strand.
TCCTGCAGACTGTCAGACAACTGTCTGCCTCTTCCTCCCGCATGGGAAGTCAGTTACTGAACTGCAGGAAGAATCAATGAACTATGAGAGCGCTCACCAATCACCAGTGCCTTCTCAGTTCATTGAGAGCTACAAGCCATCTGCCGTGGCGGATGATGGTACTTGTTGTACGTTCATTCACAGGAAATTGAAAGAAAGACACGTCTGTGTGGGCAGAGCACTGCATGGTCATGTCATTTACAAATTGTGACAGTGGGTGTAGGGAGAAGATCCCCTGCCTGCTGTCATGAAGCGAGAAGTGCTGGCAGCAGGAGGTGGGTGTAAAGGACAATGTTACACCCTAGATATGGGTGTAACATGCTCCTAAAGGTGAACTTAGCCTTTAGCCCAGGTTCACACTGGGTACGATTTAGTTCGATTTGAGATGCGATTTCACATGTAAAATCGCATCTCAAATCGGCGGCAATTGCCGGCAATGACACCGTCCTAATCGGCGCGACGCCGCATCTGCGGCGCTGCACCGATTTCAAAAAGTAGTTCCTGTACTACTTTTTGCGATTTCAGGACGCGATTTACATTGCACAAATGTCTCCTAAATCGCGCTGAAATCGGGACTGCCAGAGGGAGTGAAATTGCGCAAGTTCACTCCCGGAGCCCAGTGTGAACCAGGGCTTAATATCACTTTAAACATTTCCTCCCCATTTCTCTTATGCTTGCTGCACGAAGTTTGTAAGAATTTTTTTTTTTTTTTAAATCTTCTTCCAATTAGTCACGTGACTGCAGAGCTCTGCTGCGGGTGTCTGTATGTGTGGCTGGTGGACATTGACTGTTTTAGGGGCCACATTACCATAGAGCAGTGGATGCCGTTGAAATGACATCACTGGTCTACTCATTCTGTGTTGGTTTTGGGGCTACACAGATGGGCACGCCTGCTGGAGCTTTGTGGTCGCTTGGAAATAAGATTCCAATTGAGATTTCCCACAAACTGCAGCAAATATAAGAGCAATGGGGACATTAGGCTGCAAGTTATATTAGTCTTTCCTTCTTTTAAAAAGAAAAGTTGTCACCTTGCCCATGTAGGACAGAGTGACATTGAGGGGAAACTAGGACTGGAGCAGACTGAATCTGGATCAGCTGTGCTTTGTAACCAGTAAGCATCTGTTTCATATTTAAAGCTAAGACTCAATTCACACAAGCACTACTCTAAATTTGCATGATTCCCATTGCGACTTTCATGTGACTTTACACTCTCTGGATCAAAGTCGGTACAATTTGAATGGGTGTAATTGAGAATAACGGGCTGTGATTTTGTCATGCAATTTTCATATCCAAAGTTGCATTCAAATTTGCACAAGTGTGAATGGAGCATTACCTGAACAAGCTGAGCCTAGCGATAATTGCTGTCATGCACAGCTGATCTCCATTGTGTTTATGAAGGCCCCCAACCCCTATTAAGCTGGCTATACATTATACAATTGTATTGCACAAATTTCCATGAGGGCCAGTTCACACCACATATCGCATTATAAGTACCATATTTATCGGCATATAACGTGCACCCTAACATTAAGAGTGAAGTTTCAGGATTTTTTTTTTTCCACAGGCACAGTTTACCCTCTAATTTCAGGGTAAAAAAGTGAGTGTTATACGCCAATAAATACAGTAGGTTTTATGCTTTTCAATGGCATAGTTCACTCCAGTGCTTGCAGTTCCAGAAAAAAATGTACAACATACTGCATTTTTCCTGGACTGTACTGGAACTCAGTAAAAAGCATCAAAATGCACTGGGACACGTTAATTAAAGTTGAGAAAAAGAGGGGGGGGGAAATGCACTGCATCAACAATGTACATGCAGTAAAGCATCCGGACTGCAGAGGTTGTGTACAGGAGTAGTAGAAGAAAATTGTATAATGTATGGGCAGCTTGATACTTTACCCACCTCTCCTTTCTGCGATGCAGCCAGCACTAAAAGCAAGTGCTATCGCATTGTAATCCATATGCAGAAGCACTATTCTTTTCTGTTCATGAGTCGTGAACAGAAGATTAAGATTACATGACTAGTAGTACAGGGCACCTCTACAAACATTGGTACTTTGCTGTGAATGGGTGAGGTGTCTTTATTAGGGGCTTATTCACACTTCTTGCTGGTAAAATGCTGTTTTTTATTATGCACAAGTCTCTGTTCTGACCAGAGTTATCTTCTTGCTTTATATATATATATAGCAAGAAGATGTATGTATGTCCCGATACCGAGTATTTGCGGGAGTACTTGTACTCCCACAAATGCCCCCGATGCCTGGCCCAATACTCGTGGCTGCATATATGGGGGGGACGTGGCTGCATATATGTGGGGGGGGGGGGGACGTGGCTGCATATGGGGACACATTTAAAAAAAAAAAAGTATCGGTATCGGCGAGTACTTGGCAAAAGTATTGGTACCTGTACTCGGTCCTAAAAATGTGGTATCGGGACAACCCATATATCTTTCTCTGTGTGACGTTTCATTCATACCGATGCAGAGAAACTGAGCTATAGGTGCTGCAGTGTAGGATCGAAAAATCTTATACAGAAAAGATTTATACGCACCTGAAGGGCACATAGAAAACCAGTGTTTCTTGTTTGTCCTTGAGACATCTGTGCAGGTGTTAACATGCCCTTAAGACAGGGTCCCAAACTGGTGGCCCTCCAGCTGTTGCAGTACTACAAGTCCCATGAGGCATTGCAAGGCTGACATTGACTCCCACAGGCATGATTGGAGGCCATAAGACCTTGTTCATGCAGGGTGTACAATATTGTACACTCATGAAGGGCAGTGTTTACTCACACGGGGATGCCCAGGTGTTCCATGCATCGCTGTGAAGGAAGTCTCATAGATGGCATTTGGGATGCAGCGGCTGCATGGACACGGCTGCTGCTGCCAATTTGACATCCATGGGGGTGCAGCTGCATCTCCCCGAATGTAGACTGTGTGAGTTCAGAGACAAATTGGGAACAGCCGCCGTGTCCCAATTAACATCTATTAGACTGCCTGCATGGAATACATTTGCATCCCTGTGCAGGTAAACATGGCCCTCCCTGTGTGTTCCCATGTGAATGTGGCCTAAATTAACAATAGCTGCTATGAGCTTGTGTCTATATTTTAATGCAGAAATCTGGGCATCTGTAGAGCCGCTTCATCAGTCCTACAACTCTAGTAGAAAAAGTGGGAAACTTGGTTGGTTTTCAGATAATTCTATTATAGACAAAATATAGAGAATCTGGTAATGCATTTCTTTGGCTAGTTTTAGTAATGCAGCTAAATCTTTTTTTATTTAATTTCTTCATTTTAAACCATTTCATTACCAAACTTCTATGTCTTGCATCTCTATTTTTTAAATCTTGTTCTGTTCTTTTTCTCCTGAAGTGGTCAAGTCAGGAACATGGCAACTTTAAAGGACAGTAAGTATTTTTTGTTCTAAATGCCTTTTGGTTATCAAGTCGGCCACAAATGTGCTTTGTATTTCATTGTCAATTGTTTTACAGTTACACAACGTTTGAAATCCATCAAGAACATCCAGAAGATTACCAAATCTATGAAGATGGTGTCAGCAGCAAAGTATGCGAAAGCTGAGAGGGAGTTGAAACCAGCCAGAATATATGGAACAGGGGCTCTAGGTACTTCTGCTAGATCATTGTTGTATTTTTTCCAGCATTGTTGCAGAATCGTAACTTTGAACTCCAGGATGTAAAACAACCCCCCCCTCCAAAGGGTTAAATGCTTAAGTCTAGTCTTGTACGCACAATCTGATTTTCCGACAAGAATTGTGTGTTATCACACTGTTGGCCTAAAATCCTTCCATTTGTACACTCCATCGGACATTGGTTGTTGGATTGCTTTTTTGAAAATGTTCTGTGCCTCTGTCAACTATAGAGACACATTTTTCCACAATGTTTAGTTACTTGGGTGAATGCAGGCTCATGTTTATTTAAAGGGCTTTTATGGCTTGTTCAGAATATTTCAAGTTTTTAAAATTCATAGTCTGGGCACAGGTTTACTTTAACCAATTCCCACCCGCCATATAGCAAAATGACATGTGCAAAGTGGTTGTATTATCCTCACTGGACATATGACATCCAGCAGGATAAGCTGTGATCTTGCATAGTGCATTGCTCGGTGGCGTCAGTTTGACACACCGCATCTCTGATCTAGGTAAAGAGCCTATGATGTAGGCTCTTTACCATGTGATCAGCTCTGTCCAATCACAGCTGATCACATGTAACCAGGAATTGCAGTTTATCGTCTTTTCCTCTAGTCTCGCTGACAGGCGTGTGTAGAAGAGAGCCAATTGGCTGCTCTCCTGGCGGGGCAGACGCGGGGGCCTGTGCTGATAATCGGCGCAATGATTATTGTTGCAAACCCATCGAGGATGCCCACTGAAGACCACCGTGGATGGCACTTTGTGCCCATCAGTGCCTCCTGATCAGTACCGCTTATCAGTGCTGCATAAAAGTGCCTCATTAGTGAAGAAGAAAACGTACAAAGTTTTGTAACAGAAAGTTTTCTGTCTTTTTTTTTTTTTTTTTTTTTTTTATGTAGAAAGCTCTATTTGTGGGGGAAAACATCATAACAATTCTGTTTGGGTAAAGTGTTGCATGACCGCAATTGTCATTCAAAATGCAACAGTGCTGAAAATTGGACTGGGCAGGAAGTGGGTGGAAGTGCCCTGTATTGAAGTGGTTTAAATTCCTTTCTATGCCACAGCTTGTCTGTTGATGGAAATGATTGTGTTAGTGCACTTCTAAAAATGCTAGACCTGACTCCCTGGCTCTAAACAAGTGTGCAGCAAGTGAGGTTGGAAATTCTTGTTCTGGATACTGGTACTGGCTAATATTAAAACGTCTGGATCGGTATAACAGTCAAGCAGTTGGCATTTTCAGGAGAAGTAAGCAGTGACAGTCTGTATCTTTCTCAGAACAGGTTTTCTTGAGGTATATTTTTCCAAACAATAAATTGTCAGTTGAAAGTGCTAAATATTTGTCTTTTTCTTCCCTTTAGCATTGTATGAAAAAGCTGATATTAAGACTCCCGAAGACAGGAAAAAGCACCTCATTGTCGGTGTGTCCTCTGATAGGGGTCTTTGTGGTGCTATCCATACATCTGTGGCTAAAGCTATTAAGAATGAAATTGCCTCGCTCGCTGGTAGTGGAAAGGAAGTTAAGGTGATTGGAATTGGGGACAAGTTGAGAGGTATACTGCAAAGGTAAGTATGATGTTTAAGGGCAGAGAAAGATTGCTGTCCAACGCAGACAAACATTTTTCCCCAATCTAGGAGCCAGAGGACAAATTGTTGGCCAGCCACAATATGCTTTGATTAACAATAAATTCATTGTGTGGTCAGCCAAAAAGGCTACACAGTGCAGTTCATGTGTTTGGTGGCTTGGTTCTTAGTGCAGAGATGGCGGGGGACAGATGGAGCATCGGTCTGATGCTCCATCCACCGGGGTAAGTATAAAATAAAAATAAAACCCTGATAGGTTTTACTTCCTCTTTATTTCCCTGCAGTGGTAAAGCATAATGGGCTACTATGCATTGCATAGTAGCCCATTATGTGACACTTACCTGCAGGAGAAGCCCACATTGTCCCTGTCTTCCTTGCTGGCAGCGTGCGTTCATTCTTCACCCCTCTTCCTTCCGGGTCCATGAACTCTGGCTCTGTGACTGGCTGGAGTTGTGTGACATCACTCCCGCGTGTGCGGGAGCCGCCTGTCACTGCATGACCCCAGCTTGAAACGGCACAGCCTGCCCTTTCAAGTCGGTATTGCGCAGAAGAGGCATTCATTCATGGGACATTGCAAATATCTCCTAAACTATGGAGGTTTAGGAAATATTTCAAGCACCTACAGGTAAGCCTTAATCTAGGCTTACCTTTAGGTGAAAGTTGTCCCTGAGGGTTTACAACCACTTTAAGTAATAAAAAATGAAACGCCCTTGACCCAGTTTACAGTCTTATTGCATAAATATCTTAACCTCCCTGGCGGTAATCCCGAGTTAGGCTCGGGGTGAAATTTCAGTACTAATAGCGGTAACTCCGAGCCAGACTCGGGATCGCATCACAGTATCCAGGCAGGGAATTACTTACCTTGTCCCCTGGATCCTGCAATGTTTCCCCGCTGTGTGTGTGAGCTGTCTCCTCGCTCGATTTACACAGTGCCCAAGCTCCGTTCCCTGTGACGTTACGATGCACGGCGGCAGAAATCTGCATCAAATCAAAAAAATAAAAATGCAGTACACATGGAGTACTGTATAAAATAATTACACACCCCCTTTGTCCCTAGTGGTCTGTCCAGTGTCCTACATGCACTTTTATATTGTAGAAACTGTTCTTTCTGCCTGGAAACTGTAGATTGTCCATAGCAACCAAAAAGTGTCCCTTTATGTCAAAAGTGCTTTTAGACCAGCTAGAAAACAGCGATAAGAAATCAGAATCGCTTGCAGAATTGAGCGATAGTGATTTGTGGGGAAATTCGTCTTTAAACACAAAGTAATGACAGCGACAATTCTGCAACTGAGCAAATTTCTGTGTTTTTGACTTGATTACATTATTGAATCATTTTTATTATAGTTATTTATTATATTATTAATGATTTTTGTGTTTCAAACTTTATCATACCCGGAATGTCTACTAGACTCTTGTTTGGACAAGTGAGTTATTTCTAAGAAGTACAGGCCTACAATAAAAAAACGCCAAATTTCCATGCAAAACCATTGTACCACTTTCAGCATCAAAAACCTGACATAATCATACTGACAGGGAGGTTAACTTGCATTATTGGGTGCAAACTTATTGGCAAACATTACCAGCACCCAGCCCCCCAAAACACAAACTGTCCCGTATATCAAAAGTTAAAGTGGATCTAAACCCTTACATATACCCAGTGAAGTGAACAGCCTCCACATAATACACAGGGTTGAAACAAATCCTCCTACATACTTTTTACATGTATAATTTAGCAAGTGCACATTGTGTTAGATTTTCCCTTCCTGGTTAGCATGGCAGTGAAGCCTGGGCACACAGCCAAGACAGCTGATTGAAAGAAAGGCACACCCCCCCCCCCCTCTCCCCATAGGTAGACTGTTTCAGCTCTGTTTGTTGAAGCATTCATGGCTCTGCTAATCTATTTATAGCATCTTCCCCAACACAAAACTCTGTCTGCTTTTATCAAATGTGATGAGAATTTGTCAGTTCTCAGGCTAAGACTAAAGGAGCAGAAGACGGCTATGGGACATAGAGCTTTGAAGAGCGATAACAAAACACTGCAGATATGTGCCTAGCTCAAATTTCATAAATCGGGTTTGCATCCATTTTAGGCTACTTTCACACTGAGGCGCTATAGAGCTGAAAAATGGCACCTGCAAAGCACCCTGAAAGAGCCTCTCCTCTCACTCCAATGTGAAAGCCTGAGGGCTTTCACACTGGAGCGGTGCGCTGGTAGGATGCTCAAAGTACTGCTAGCCGCATCTTTGATATACAACGATCCTAAAGTGCCCCTGCCCATTGAAATCGATGGGCAGCGGCACTTTGTGGGTGGTTTTTGGTGGCTAGCGGGGTTAAAATCACCCCGTTAGCAGCCGAATAGCGCTGCAAAATCGGTAAAAAATAGCAGTTCTTTACTGCCTTAAGTCTTTTTTGCAAGGACATTTTTAGTACATTTTATGTTCGAAAAGGTATTTTTAAATGGTGCTGTGAACAAGGCTTATCGCCGAAACTAGTCTGCTGCTGACTGTACTCGCTGTGGAGGCTTCACAATAAATACGCTTGATGTTATTGGAGTTGCTGGCTGCTTCTTTTACTTGATGACAATATTTTAAATGTTGACACTGGTTTCCTATTTAAGGACTCATGGCAGCCACTTCCTTGTCACCTTTAAAGATGTTGGTAGAAAGCCGCCTACTTTTAGTGATGCCTCTCTTATTGCATCTGAGCTGCTGAACTGTGGCTATGAGTTTGACCAAGGATCTGTGGTGTTCAATCGATTCAGGTATAAAAAGCTTCCCCACCCCCCCCCCCCCCTTTTTTTCTTTTTTTTTTCTCCTTCCTAACGTTTGTGCCATATGATTGAAAACTAATGTTGCCATGTATTGTTTCAGGTCTGTAATCTCCTACAGGACTGTAGAAAAGCCAATCTTTTCTCTAGACACGGTTGCCAATTCTGGTAAGGGTTGACCTGTTTTGCTATAGAATTAATAATCTGTTCTTTATTATATCATTTTTTTTTATTTAGTTTTATATATTATTTCTGTTCTCTATTAAGCCTATTTGGCAGCTAGTAAGAGCAGTCACTGGTTTGCTAACCCCATTCAAGAAACCTAGTAGTGCGTGAGAGCAACCACTGAAAAGCAGGCCTAGACCGGATAAGGGGTGCAAGCATCCTGCAATGGGGGAAGTAAGCTCAACCTGGCCTTTTGACTGACAGCGGAAGGGGTTGTTATTGGGGGGGGGGTGTCTCCACTGAAGCTTTATCACCAATCCTGGTTTCTGCAACAGCCCAACGTTTTGTAAATCAAATTGTCACTGTGGCAGTGAGGTGAAATCTTCTGAACAGGGGCACAAACAAACGTTACAGGGGTGTTAACCCTCGCCTATGCTATACAAAAAATGTTAAAAAAAAGTTTTGGGCTGGCTTAACACTTAAAAAATGTACTTGTTCGAACTTGCGTACAAATTCACCTTCAGAACAGACCTACAGAATTTATCGGGTACTGCCGAATATTTCAGCTGCAAATTGCTAGCAAAGAAGTGATTTGCCAGCTACAGCTAAATGTCATTGGTCATAACGCTGTAGTGTGCACTGTTACTGTATCCTGGGGTACGTGGTTTCAGAAGTTTGCTTGTAGATCTACAGTATGATGAGAAAGTGGTGCTTTTGTCAAGTTACTGTAATGTTATATTAAGCCTCTTGTATAAGAAAAGATGAGCTGGGATTATTACATGCATAATAGTGGTGAAAAAGGTTAAGAGGATTCTTGGGTCAACTCTTGATATCTGAACTCTGTTGGTAAATTAGTGATTTTCCAAAGTGGTTGTAAGCCCTGGTTCGTCATTTTTACCTACTGGTAAGACTATAATAAGGCTTACCTGTAGGCAAAATGAATATCTCCTAAGGCTAGATTCACACCAATGCAAAAAGCACAAAAATGCATAAGTGTGAATGAAGACTTAACGTACACCGTTTAGGAGATATTCACCCTGCATGCAGCCAGACACATCACTGGCTCCTGCACGCTGAAGGTCCGGCATACCTTGTTGGCAACTTCAGAGCTTATTCCTTGAACCAAAGGCTCCTGCGCGCATGCACGGGAGTGACATCATTGAAGCTTCGGCCAAATCGCGTAGCTGGAGCACAGGAACTTAGAAGAAAGATGAGGGCAGAATTTCGACCTTCTCAGCGCTGGAGGGCTTTGTTCTAAGTTGAGTATATCATAATGTGCCTAGTATGCCATTGCCTTGCAGTTTTTTTTTTTTTTTGCAACATCCGCAATTAACGGCTTTAAGTAGAAAACATTTTTAGCGCTTTTTTTGCCACGATTTTGCAGTGTTTTTGTACAGGTCAAAAGGTCACAATGTAAAAAGGCGGAAAACGCTTGTAATCTGCACAATAAAAAAGCTTGTGTACTTTTTTTTTTTTTTTGCTTCAGGTGACAAAACGCTTAAATGTGAACAGGTGCTTTTGAAATGAATAGGATTTTACTTGGGCGTTTTTTTTTTTTCTGGCGTTTTTAGAGCTGGAAATGCTCGGGTGTGAATACAGCCTTATTGCTAATGTGGAGAAAATTCTGTTTTATAAACCAATGCCCATAGTTATATTTCTGTTCCTTTCCAGAGAGTATTACTGTTTATGATGACATTGATGCAGATGTGCTGAGAAATTACCAGGAGTTTAATTTGGTAAATATCATCTATTACTCAATGAAGGAGAGCACTACAAGTGAGCAGAGTGCTAGGATGACTTCTATGGACAATGCCAGCAAGAATGCTTGTAAGTAGATATATGCTGAAAATGCAAGGAATGATTATACATATACATTTGTTTTATTGGATTTCTAGTATTACAGCAAAATTAGTGAGCTTTCTCAGCCTGGGATTTATTGGGCACTTGAAAAGATCCAATGAACATGCACATTTACCCACAACATAAGCTCAAATGTGTGGGAATTGTTCAGCTATTTGGGTAGTGCAATTGTGAAATGTTTCGTTAACTTGACTTTTAATATATATTTATTTTTTCCCCCATTAGCTGAAATTATTGACAAATTGACATTGACTTACAACCGTACTCGTCAATCTGTCATCACAAAGGAGCTTATCGAAATTATCTCTGGAGCAGCTGCCCTGTAAGTACAAAGACTTGCTACATGGCCGAGACTTTTGATGTAGGGCAGGGGGGGGGCTTGTGCACCTAAGAATCCTTGAGTGCTCTGTTGTGTTCTATATCTGGCTCCTTCACTTCAGGGAATTCTAAGATTATGTTAAAGTGGTAGTAAACAATTTTTTTAAATTTTGTTTCTACAGGTAAGCTTAAAAGAGAAGTGTGTTTGTTTTTTTTTTTGTTTTTTTCCCCCATTCATACTTTTCTAGGTGTATGCAGCATCGGTCCCCTGGCACTTCTACATTGCGTTGAACACCGCCGATCACTCAGTTTTCAGAGCTCCTTGAGCTGTAGACTGTCGGTCACAGCTCTCTGCTCATCTCCCTTCGAGCACGTTGGAGCGCTGAGCTGTGGAGGGGGCAGAGCAGGCCATCTCAGGCTCTGTCCAGGTACCTGGCGGATCCAAACTTCATTATCACGATGACTGGACTGATAGTCGTGATGTCAGAGAGCTGACTTCAGCCCACTCTCTGAAAACAGGTCACAGGAGTGCAAAACTAAATGCACTCCTGTGATCCATAGAAGCCCAGCTTTGGCTGGACTTCTTTAAAATAAATTTTAGGTACAAGGAACATCTCCTAAAAAAAATCTTGGGTACAAGGAATATCCCCTAAAACTAAAGCTTGGGTACAAGGAATATCCCCTAAACGTGCACTGTTTGGGAGATATCATGTAGTTCTGCAGCCGTTGATATCATTGGCGAATGCGCACTGCACTCTGAAAGGATGGCATACCGAGTGCCGTCGCTTCATGTGCTAGTATGCAATGCGTACTAGCACATTATGACTTTGTTTTGCAAGTAGAAGATTCTTATTTTAGTTTATTTATTTTTTATCAGCCTTTAACAGTAAAGAATGTAATTTGTAGCATTTAGAGAATATTTTTTAAAGCCAAGTTCCAGCCTGTATATGAAAAAATTAAATCAGCAGCTGCAAATACTGTAACTATTAACTTTTAATACAAGGACACTTGCCTGTCCAGGGTTCCCACAATGTCAGCACCCCAAGCCGATTCGTCCATCGGCTTTTGGTGCAGCCGCCAGGATTGCTAATAAGGGAAGCTGGCAGTGAAGTCTTCAGGTCGCGCTGCACTTTCTGAATGGCCCCGTCGTTTTCTGAGACACACCGGTCCCAGAAGGTGGTGGGGGGTTGGGAGGGAGGAGGGTCGGATTAAAACGCGTAAGTGACGTACTTCGCCGCCGCGACATGGGACGGAAGTCCACATGAAAAGCGTCAGAAAAGATACCAAATAAATATCCAAAAATGAGAGGGGGTACACTGCTCTCTATTGTTTAAACCTAGTTGGATTTCAGCCTGGAATGCAGCTTTAAGTAAAGCTCATCCACATTGGGATCTAATTACCTTTGTGCACAGGTGAAGAATGGTCCTCCAATGACATGTTTTACATGCCGTATTATCTTACTGTAAACCTTCATGCTGTGACTTTCAGTCATATGTTTCCTCTGCGTAGACAACCATGCACAGGACAAATTAGTTTGTATATACATCTACATATTCCTTTTGCGATTTGCATTTGTTTGAGCATATGACATTTTACTTCAAAATAACCTGTTAAAATATGCTTGTAGTTTCTCGCTTAACAATGCACATTCTTCTTACTTTGTGTGCATTTTGCATCGTGTGTTTTAACTCGTTTGTTCTGTTTCTATCACCAGGGGATGAAATGGTCGAAAATAAGAGTCGCCAGGTAACATGTTTTATTATGTCAACAGTGAATTGTAGAACTTTAAATATTTGTATGTACTTTACCACTTTCATACTCTAAGAGCCGGTTCACACTTAGGCGGCATGACTTTGGGGGCGACTCCGCAAGGCGTCCTGAAGATGACTTCAGAGGCGACCTGCAAAATGACCTTTGTATAGAAGTCAATGCAGGTCGCCCCTTAAGTCGTACAATAACTTTTTTCTAAGTCGTAGTGACTTGCGTCGCTTCTATTAGAACGGTTCTATTGCCTAGAATGGGACGCGACTCGTCAGGTGGCTGAGCCGCCCCGGTGTGAACCGGCTCTAATGAACGTTTTTTTTTTTTTTTGTACTTGCCGACCGCCGCACAAACATTTACATCAACAGAATGGCACGGAGAGGCAAATGGGCGTACAGTTACGTCCCTTTAAATTTGCCTTTGTGTGGCCGCGTACTCTATGTCCGCCAGTGTTTCGCGATCGGATCATGGAGCTGAAGAGCGGGGAGATCTCGGTGTAAATGCAACATCTCGCCGTTCTTCCTAGTGTCATGTCACTGATCGTATGCTCCCTCTCATCGGGAGCAGTGATCAATGACGTGTCACTCGTAGCCATGCCCCCAACAGTTAGAATCACTCCACCTGAGGCCCGCGCTATAGCCGAATGACGGCTTCAGCGCGCACCTGAAAATCCAGGAGGACGTCAATTGTCGTCCTCCCCTTTGCTCGTTCCCCATGCGCGCAGCGGGGAAATTATGTGCTTGCCGTGTCCCTTGGACACAGCCAATTAAAAATCGCCGCGAACGGCCAATCAGAGTGGCGGTTTGCAATGCGATCTGTGCAGCCAATGAGAGATGATCTCAAAAAGTTAAAAAAACGCAGAGGTGATCAAATACCACCAAAAGAAAGCTCTATTTGTATGAAAAAAAAGCACAAAATTATTTGGGTACAGTGTTGCATGACTGAGTAATTGTCATTCAAAGTGTGAGAGCGCTGAAGGCTGAAAATTGCACTGGGCAGGAGGGTGTTTAAGTGCCCAGTAAGCAAGTGGTTAAACCCTTTCTAGCCATAGTGGTTTACCCCTTCACTGCCAGTCACATTTGCACAGTAATCAGTGCATTTTTATAGCACTGATCGCTGTATAAATGTGGTCCCAAAATGGCACCAAAAGTGTCAGATGTGTCCGCCTTAATGTCGGTCACGATAAAAATCACTGATCGCCGCCATTACTAGTAAAATATAAAAAAATGCCATAAAACTACCCCTATTTTTTTAGACGCTGTAACTTTTGCACAAACCAATCAAACACTTATTGTTTTTTTTTGTTTGTTTTTGTTTTTTACCAAAAAATATGTAGAACACATATCAGCCTAAATGGGGGGGATATTTATTATAGCAAAAAGTAAAAAATTTATTTTTTTTTTTTTTTTTTCTCAAAATGTGTCACTTTATTTTTGTTTATAGCGCAAAATATAAGAACCGCAGAGGTGAGCAAATGCCACCAAAAGAAAGCTCTATTTGTGGGAAAAAGAACATACATTTTGCTTAGGAGCCACGTTGCACGACCACGCAATTGTCTGTTAAAGCGTCACAGTGCAGAATCGCAAAAAGTGCTCTGGTCTTTGGCCAGGCAAATGGTCCGGGGCTTAAGTGGTTAAAGGGATAAAAAACATGTTCATGTAATGCAGAGATGTAGCGTGTGTATTTTTATTTTTCCTCTCTACAAGTTATACCCTTTAACCACTTCAACCCCCTCGGGTTGAAGCGGTTATATCAGAATGGTGCCTGCCCCTACATCTGTACCTGCCTCCCCTCTGATGTAAGAAACCGGAAGCAATGAGGATTTTGTCCCTTAAGGTTTTGGTTTGATGCTTTACAAGAAGTTACCAGCTTGTAAAGCATCTGATCAAACCAATCTCTGATTTTAGGGCACAGAAGATATCAGGGATCTAATAGACCCCAGATCTCACCATAAAGAGGACCTGTAATGCCTATTGCCTATCAAAAGGGATGTTGTTCATTCCATGAAGATTTCAAAGGGGTGGACAGCCGCACTCCAAAAGAACTCTTGTCTTTAGATAAAAACAGTAAAAATGCACCACAAAGTCGCAGCAAATAAAGGGACAGCTGATGCATTTCACACTGGTTCAGTGCTTCCTGATTTTTTGCTGTGACTTTGTGGTGCATTTTTATGTTTTTATCAATAAAGATAAGTTAGGAGTTCTTTTGGAGTGCGGCTGTCCATCCCTTTTGAAATCTTCATTATCTGCTTAGTGCATTGCCAGCACCCTTGGTATCCTGAAGAATCCTTAATTGCTTAGTAGACCCACCTGGAGCGGTGACTCACTTTCTCTTGTTCATTCCATGTTCTAGCAATAAAGTTGATTAAATGAAGAGACAGAGTGTAAAAGTTTTAAATAAAAAATAATAAAGAATTGAAAGTGCCTCTGTTCCCCAGTGGTCATGCACAAACGCATATGTAAGTCCTACACGCAAATATAAATGATGAGGTATTGTCACGAACATTCGAGCGAGAGCAATGATTCTAGCACCAGACCTCCTGTGTAATTCTAAACTGGTTACCAGCAAAGGCTTTTAAAGAGTCACCTATAGAGATTTTTAGGTACCGAAGTTTGAAGCTGTTGTACTGGGGTACAAAATTACATATTGGGTATCTATTAACCACTTAAGGACCGAGCCTGTTTTTCAGACTCTGTGTTTACAAGTTTAAAACGGGTTTATTTGCTAGAAAATTACTTGGAAACCCCAAACATTTTATATATATTTTTTCTAACACCCTAGAGAATAAAATGGCGGTCATTGCAATACTTTTTGTCACACCGTATTTGCACAGCGGTCTTGCAAGCGCACTTTTTTTTTTTATTCATTTTTTTTTTAAATAAAAAATAAGACTACAGTAAAGTTAGCCCAATTTTTTTTATTTTTTATATATTGTGAAAGATAATGTTGCACCGAGTTAAATAATACCCAACTTGTCACGCTTCAAAATTGCGCCCGCTCATGGAATGGCGTCAAACTTTTACCCTTAATCTTCATAGGCGATGTTTAAAACAATTCTATAGGTTGCATCTTTTGAGTTAGAGGAGGTCTAGGGCTAGAATTATTGCTCTCGCTCCAACGATTGCGGCGATATCTTACTTGTGTGGTTTGAACACCGTTTTCATATGCGGATTCTACTCACGTATGCATCGGGACAGGGCGATTAAAAAAAAAATGTTTTTGGTTTTCTTTATTTTTACTTGATTTTATTTATTTTTACACTGTTTTAAAAAAAAAAAAAAAAAAGTGGGTCACTTTTTTATTTCTATTACAAGGAATGTTAACATTCCTTGTAATGGGGAAAAAAAGCATGACGGGTCCACTTAAATGAGATCTAAAAAAATAATTAAAAAAAATACGCAACGTTGTGTTTGCTACAGACTGAATCTCAGATATTTGCATTCAGGTTCAAATCCCCCTAAAGTGGAGGTTCTGAAACTTGTTCTTTGGCCTCAATCGCAGGGGAAATTTTGTGAAAATTGTCATACAAAATTGCATTTTAGTCTAAATATGAGATCTGAGGTCAAAAAGACCTTTCATCAGTAACATACCTTTTTGTTGAAAAAAAATATTGTTTTGTATTTTCATACTATTTATAATAAGAGATCCCTTTTTTCTTTTTCAGATAATGTAATTGGGCTTACCTGGATGTCTGTGGATCTTTATGTCTGCGAAAGAGTTGGTTCATTTTATGAAGAAAAAAAAAAATATTTGTAAATTATATTACAATAAACACCTTACATGGACATTGCTTTGTCTTTAAGTCCTTGATGTGTTTGTTTCTAAAAAAAAAAATAATATTCAGGCCGTGTGCAGTGTTTGTGAGATATGCCTAAAACCTGATTAACTGCTTGCTGCCTGCCCGCAATAGGTTTACTGCGGGCGGCGCAGGCAGGCCAGAATATGTACCTGTACGTTGCTGACATGCTTCTGGGTTTGGGCTGTAATGTCACATTCCGCTCCCTATCACAGAATGCTGTGGAAGTGACGTTTTGTCACCGCCATCTTGCTACACCCCACACTCCTGCACAGTAATGATAGCGTGTGAAGGGGGCAAGTGGACATCTTGCACCCACTGGAGTTTTAGGTTTCACAGTTATTTTCAACACAAAACTGAGCTTGTATGCTTAAATACAGTATTTTAAAATCTGACGAACTGTTTAAATGTTAAATTTTAAAAGCAGCAGCAAACCTGCTGACCTTACATGGTTGGTAATGTGACAGAACACCTCTGATTTTTCACATTTAACAAGTAAACAGTCCGTCGGATTTAAAAACACTGTATTTAAGCACATAATCTCAGTTTTGTGTTGAAAATAACTGAAATCTAAAACTCCAATGGGTGTAACAAGATGTCCGCCTGCCCCCTTCACACTCTATCATTACTGTGCAATGCTGTGGGGTGTAGCAAGATGGCGGCAACGGAATGTCACTTCCAGAGAAATCTGTGATGGGGAGCAGAATGTGACAACACACCGGCATGTATGAGGGCTGGCTGTGCTGTGATTGGAGACGGCATGAGTTAGCCGATTTCAGCCAATGATTTTGACTTAAGTCAGTTGATCCACTTGCTCACACACTCGCACTTCTGTGTGTACAAACACACAACTCTGTGTACTGTGAACAGCGATCTGGCTGTCTGTTCTCCCTGAAAAACAAGGAGAAAAAACAGCCAGATAGTAGTAAAAGCAGCACACGTTACACATTGTTTGCCACACAGTTAACCCCTTGATTGCCCCTAGATGTTAACCCCTTCCCAGTCAGTGTCATTAGTTCAGTGTACAGTATTATCACTGTAATAGTATCACTAGTGATGTCAGTGACCCTCCCAGATAGTGTCTGTTAGTAAGAATAAAAACCTCTCCTGCGCTCGGGTGTTGTGCTCAAGGGGGGGGGGGGGGGGTGGAGCGTATCTTACTCCTTGTCAATGCCTAGAGTCTTGCTGCCCTCTCAGGACCAGGGTGCCAGATTGCCCACCACCCTATCAGTCACATGGGGCAAGTTGCTGATTACCGCCATTACAGAATAGCATCTGTAGCTGCATGAATTCCAGTATACTGTAGATACCATGGTTTGTAGACTCTATAACACATGTCAAACACGAGGCCCCAGGAGCCTAATGTGGTCCTCCAGGCCGTTTCATGTGGCCCTCACACCTCTCCTGCAGCACACCCCTCCTCTCCACCCCCACCTTGTCTCCTGTCTGCAACAGAGGACAGAGATCCTTCTACAAATCCTGCCCTTATCTGTGCAGCCATGGAGGTGCTCGTATTTTTTTCCAAGGAGTGTGAGTGGGCTTTGTGCCAGACTGCACCTGTCCTTCAGTCTTTTATGTATTGCTAAAATCAGTAATAATTGAATACACAGGCAATTTTAAAGTCTTGTTGATACAACTGGCCCTTTGAGAGCAACCAGAATACTGATTTGGCCCATGATGAAATTGAATTTGACACCCTTGCCGTATAACTTTCAAACAAACTAATATACACTTTTTTTTTTATTGGATGTGTTTTGTAACGGTATTTTTTTTTTTCAAAACAAAATCTACCTCCAAGAACAAAAACATGAGTTCACACTTGTGGGCCCTCAAAGTATATGTAAACCTAGTCGGTAATATCTCATAGGTTTTATAATGTTAATGTGATCTTGCTATGAGCCTTGATCTGGCATCTCCTGTTAAGGCATGGCAACAGTCTCCAGTAGGTTTCTGTGTTGTGACGCTGTTACATGGGCTTCCAATGGGTACCATAAGTGCCAATTTCAGCATACATTACACAGGCATGATCCACTGTTCTCACTATCAGGAAATCCAACCTAAGCAAGGAAGGCAGGAGATCAATTTGTGGTCCTCAAGCACTGTAATAAATGCCTTGTGTTATTGTGCACATATGCAATAACTCAAATAAGGTTGACACTGGGTTGATTTACTAAAACTGGTGAAGCTTTGCATAGTAACCAATCCATTTCTAACTTCGGCTTGTTCAATTAAGCTTTGACAATAAGGCTGGGTTCACACTGGTACGACACAACAGTTGTACTACTTTGGATCTGACTTTGCCCTGCGATTTGAAGTCCGACATGCGTCCGACTTCGATCCCTGACAATAAAAGGCACTGTCTGATATGAATCTTTAGAAACTCCACACCAATTAAAAAAAATAAAACTGCATGGGTTTCTCCTCTAAGAGCATGCTAGGCCCTTCGGTCTGATATGGATTTTAAGGGGGACCCATACTCATTCACATAGGGTGGGGGGCTGGGATCTGGGGGCCCCCTTATTAAAGTGGGCTCCAGGGTTATTGGGAAGAGGCCCTTGTCGTCTGAAAGTGGCCCTGACATGAGAGCACTGCCTACCTGGGACACCCAGGGTGGTCATTTTCACAATCCTCCACCTCACTCATTACTTCCTGCTCCCCAGCTACATTGGTAGGGGAAAGGGGGGCAGGCTCAGAGAGGTCATACTGTTCGGTCCCATGGCTTAATGAGAATTGAAAGGAGAGTACCTGTGTAGTGCTCTGCCTGCGTGCGGCTCACCAGACTACTTTTCCCGAGCATGCGCCTTTCCTCTTCGGCCGCCATACGCATCGGGGCTCTAAGTGTAGGTACAGATTGGAGGGAGATTGGTCATGCAGCCTTGTCATCACTCGCCCCCAGTTGAAATCCACTCGCCAAATGCTAGTAGGTGAGTGGAAATTTTGAGGGCTGCTGTATATCACTGGTTGCTAAGGACACGGCGGCTGGCTTCCCAGCTTGCTACTTTACAACCGATGAGTCATCAGCTGTTTCAGTGGGATTTCCCGCTGACAGCTGAATGTAAAAAATATACTTAAAAAAAAAATGGTGTTGGGACGTCCCCTGCTGTCTAATATAGTTCCCATAGTAGGTGAGGTTGAAAAAAGACACAAGTCCATCAGGTTCAACTTATGTCTGATTATAGGTCAGTATTACATTGTATATCCCTGTATGTTGTGGTCGTTCAGGTGCTTATCGAATAGTTTTTTGAAACTATTGATGCTCCTCACTGAGACCACCCCCTGTGGAAGGGAATTCCACATCCTTGCTGCCCTTACAATAAAGACTCCTCTATACAGTTTAGGCTACATTCACACCTAGGCGTTTTGTCGCCCTACGCCCGACGCTGTAGCAGCCTGAAATACGCTGGAGGGGCAAATTTACATTGTCGGCTATGGAGATGGTTCACATCTCTACGCCGTACGCCTGAAGCTCAAAACAAGTCCTAGATCCTTTTTTTCAGGCGTCTTCGGCGTTCGGGCATAGCCGACAATGCTAAAATCACCCCTCCAGCGAAAAACAAAGAGCGACTTGTCGCCGCAAATCGTGGGGACAAAACGCCGATTTCATGTCGCCGCAT
This sequence comes from Rana kukunoris, assembly GCA_029574335.1. NCBI lineage: Eukaryota > Metazoa > Chordata > Amphibia > Anura > Ranidae > Rana > Rana kukunoris. The sequence continues at coordinate 128,991,615 of CM056051.1, forward strand.
ACTGCCTAGGTGTGAATGCAGCCTTAAGGTTAAACCATTTTTCGTGAGTGGCCTCAAGTCTTGTATTCCCTCCTGCAAAAAAAAGTTGTATCCCTATTGTGGGGTCACCAGTATGGTATTCGTAAATTGAAATCGTAGCCCCTCTCAAGTGTCTCTTCTCCAGAGAGAATAAGTTCAGTGCTCACAACCTTTCTTCAAAACTAATATCCTTCAGACCCTTTATTAGCTTTGTTGCCCTTCATTGTACCCGCTCCTTTTCCAGTACATTCTTTCCTGAAAACTGGTGCCCAGAACTGGACAGCATATTTTAGGTGTGGCTGGACCCGAGTCTTGTAGAGCGGTAGAATTATCGTTTTATTCCTGGAGTTAATTCCCTTTTATAATGCATGCCAATATTCTGTTTGCTTTGTTGGCAGCAGCTTGGCATTGCATGCCATTGTTGAGCCTATCATCTGCCAAGGCCTGCAGATCCTTTTCAATCCTAGCTTCCCCTCGGAGGTTCACCCACTGGTGAGTAGATTTTTTTTTACATTAAACCTCATTTGCTATGTAGTTGCCCACCCCATTAATTTGCTCAGATCTTTTTGCAAGGTTTCCACATCCCGCAGAGAAGTTATTGCCCTGCTTGGCTTTGTGTCATCCGCAAATACAGAGTTTGAGCTGTTTACCCCATCCTTTTTGTGTATTTTTTTAGCCTGCAATTATTTTATATTCAGCTGTCAGTGGTGGAAGCCCTGACAGCTGATGACTCTTCCGTTGCTAAGGACGCAGCGGTCCGCTTCCCGACCGGCTCCTTAGAAACCAGCTTTATACCGTGAATATAAAAAAAGACTCAAAACACAATAATATTGTACTTTATATGTTTGTTTTTTCAAAACACAGTAGTATTGAAGTCTAATACATAAAAAAACATTTTGTGTGAAAACAAAGTCCGCAACACTTTCCAAAAACGCAGAGGCAATTCTCTGCATTTCTGCAAAATGCTTCAAATGCATTAGTGTGAATCGAGCCTAAAGGTCAGTATGACTGCATCGAATCCTACACCCATACACACAAATTCACATATACAGTTGTGCTCATAAGTTTACATACCCTGGCAGAATTTATGATTTCTTGGCCATTTTTCAGAGAATATGAATAAGACAAACTTTTCTTTCACCCATGATTAGTGTTTGGATGAAGCCATTTATTATCAACTGTTTACTCTTTTTAAATCATAATGACAACAGTAACTAGCCAAATAACCCTGATCAAAAGTTTACATACCCCAGTTCTTAATACCCTGTATTGCCCTCTTTAATATCAATGACAGCTTGGAGTCTTTTGTGGATGAGGCTCTTTATCTTCTCAGATGGTAAAGCTGCCCATTCCTCTTGGGGGAAAAAAAACCATGTTCCTGAAAAATTCTTGCCTGAACTGCACATTTGAGATCTCCCCAGAGTGGCTCAATGATATTGAGGTCAGGAGACTGAGATGGCCACTCCAGAACCTTCACTTTATTCTGCTGTAGCCAATGACCGGTCAACTTAGCCTTGTGTTTTGGATCATTGTCATGTTAGAATGTCCAAGTACGTCCCATGCGCAGCTTTCTGGTTGATGAATGCAAATGTTCCTCCAGTATTATTTGATAACATACTGCATTCATCTTGTCATCAATTTTGATCAAATTTCATGTGCCTTTATAGCTCACACATCCCCAAAACATCAGCCATCCACCGTCTTGTTTCACAATAGGAATGGTGTACCTTTCATCATAGGCCCATATTTCTTCAAGTGTCTCCGTATTGTACATCTTGAAAATGTTTTCAGAGGGTCCCGTATTTCACCTGAAGTTATTTGTGTGTTTTTCTTTGCATCCTGAACAATTGTCCTGGCAGCAATATCTATTGGTCTACCTGACCGTGGTTTGGTTTCAGCAGAACCCCTAATTTTCCACTTCTTGATTAGAGTTTGGACACTGCTGATTGGCATTCTCGATTGATTGGCTTGGGTACAACCGGCCTGTCGGATTTTTCAACGTGGGGTTACTGCCAGATTACTGCATACACGTTTTAACAAACGATAACGAAAGCACAGAAACCGAAAGAAAGATCCGACATAAACAAATGGTTTATTTTTAGGGTTGTCCCGATACCACTTTTTTAGGACCGAGTACAAGTACCGATACTTTTTTTCATGTACTCGCCGATACCGAATACCGATACTTTTTTTAAATGTGTCCCCAAATGCAGCCATGTCCCCCCACATATATCCAGCCATGTCCCCCACAAATGCAGCCATCTACCCCACATATGCAGCCATGTCCCCCCAGAGAGAGGCAGCGTGTAATGCGTGTATAATCCTCAGACAGCGGCCCTCCACTGTACAAAACCGCGCCTCCTCCTCTGTGGGGGAGAGAGGCAGCGCCAGCGTGTAATGCCTGTTTACCTGTATTATCCTCCTCAGACGGCAGCCATCCTGTGTTCAAAAGCCCGTCCTCCTCCTCTGTGGGAGAGAGAGGCAGCGCCAGCGTGTAATGCCTGTGTATCTGTATTATCCTCCTCAGACGGCAGCCATCCTGTGTTCAAAAGCCGCGCCGCCTCCTTGTCTGTGATAGGGGAACACTCCCAGAAAGTGAGTCAGTGTTCTGCCTATCACGGACACCCTCATCCCATGGACGAGGATGAGAGGATGTCCGTGATAGGCAGAACACTGACTCACCTGCTGGGAGTGTTCCCCTATCACAGACGAGGAGGATGAGCGGCTTTGTACACTGGATGGCTGCCGTCTGAGGATTATACGCGCATACAGGCATTACACGCTGCCTCTCTCTCCCCAAGGTATGCCGTCTGATGCAGCGTGTAATGCACACAGGGACACAGGCTGCCTCTCTCTCACTGGTATGCTCAGCTGTCTGAGCATTACACGCTGCATCACTCTCCCCCAAGTATTCTATTTAGGCATCAGGAGTATTTGCGCGAGTACAAGTACTCCCGCAAATACTCTGCATCGGTACCGATACTAGTAGGGGTCTAATGTGCCTAACCTTAACTCTATTAGTCCAATATTATTCTACATAAAGAGAAAAGATTTGACATTATAGAGACATGAAGAAGAGTTAACATAGAGAGAAAAGATTCGACATAGAGAGAGACATGAAGATTCGACGAAGTAGCTAAAAACATACGATTGCAGCGAGCGGACATTTATGGTGAAATGCTCTGCCCATAGGCTATAGAATAATTCTAATATTGGTTGACTAGTAATAATAATTAATAAATATAATTTTTTATTAGTCATACAACATTAGAATTCTTCTATAGCTTGTAGGTGGAACATTCGACCGGAAATTTACGATTGCGGCATTGTACAGTTTCGTTGCTCCTTCAAATTTTTTTTTTTTTAAGACTCCGTTGAATCTTCTTAGAACATTCGACAGACACCATAAGCCTTCAATGACATATTCGACCTTAATTAATTTGGATTTTCTGGACGAATGCATTTTTTTAACGAAAAACTAAATAAATAAAAACAAATTTTGGGAGTAACTAAATAATATTATTTTTCAGACGAAAACTAAAATTCCAAAACAAAATATTTCAGTGTGCACATGTCTACGTTGTATATGCCTTATGATGCGTATTAATATGTATTGTTTCCAATAACCTATGAATTAAATTAAAGGTTGGAAACTTTCTCTTCTCATAGAATTGGTGAGAGACTATTCACTGTACTAATGGAGATGGTTTGAATTGAGTCATTACTATATTCTGTATGGGATTTTGGTTGTCTAACTCCTCCCAACCACTCCAATGTTGAAGTTGTGCTGTCATGAAAATATAGTCTTGAGTTAAGGACCACTATTCCCCCTTTATCCTTTACCTGTTGCAGAGTTTCAAGTTTAATTCTTGGTTTTTCATATTTCCATATGAGGTCTCTAAAAGTAGCATCTATTGTCTTAAATAATTTTGATGTCAACCAGACTGGGCAGTTGTGCAGTAAGTATAACAATTGGGGCAGCCACACCATTTTCACCAAGTTAGCTCTCCCTATCATGGTCAATGGAAATTTGCACCAGGTTTTACTTTGTTGTCTAAATTTACCTACAAGAGGGAGTATATTTTTGTCTATATAATCATTAACATTTGGAGTGATTATCACCCCTAGATACTTAAATGATGAGACATGCTCCATCTGGTGGTCCTAGTGGTGGAGTTCCAATTGTATCAGATCAAAAGGCATTATTACGCATTTGTCCCAGTTGATCTTAAATCCTGAGAATGTTCCGTAAGTATCAATAAGTTAAATGACTCTAGACCAGGGATCCTCAAACTATGGCCCTCCAGCTGTTTTGCGGAACTACACATCCCATGAGGCATTGTAAACCTCTGACATTCACAGACATGACTAGGCATGATGGGAATTGTAGTTCCTGAACATCTGGAGGGCCGTAGTTTGAAGATCCCTGCTCTAGACAAAGAGGTATATGTATCGCCTAGAAACACTAGGGCACCGTCTACGAAGAGTGTTTTTCCCGCTCGCCCATACATCTCCAAAACCCCACAATATCTGGAGAGTAACGATTAGCCTCCGCCAGGGGTTCTACAGCCAGTGCAAAAAGGAGCAAAGACAGGGGACAGTCCTGCCTTGTTCCTCTTTTCAACAAAAAGGGTAGTGAAGTGGATCCATTAACCACTTAAGCCCCGGACCAATATGCTGCTAAATGCCCAAAGGCATTTTACAATTCGGCACTGTGTCGCTTTAACAGACAATTGCACGGTCGTGCGACGTGGTTCCCAAACAAAATTGGCGTCCTTTTTTCCCCACAAATAGAGCTTTCTTTTGGTGGTATTTGATCACCTCTGCGGTTTTTATTTGTTGCGCTATAAACAAAAATAGAGCGACAATTTTGAAAAAAATGAAATATTTTTTGCTATAATAAATATCCCCCAAAAACAAATATACATTTTTTTCCTCAGTTTAGGCCGATACGTATTCTTCTACCTATTTTTGGTAAAAAAAATCGCATCAAGCGTTTATCGATTGGTTTGCGCAAAATGTATAGTGTTAACAAAATAGGGGAGTTTTATTGCATTTATTTTTTACTACTAATGGCGCCGATCAGCGATTTTTTTCGTGACATTATGGCGGACACTTCGGACAATTTTTACACATTTTTGGGACCATTGTCATTTTCACAGCAAAAAATGCATTTAAATTGCATTGTTTATTGTGAAAATGACAGTTGCAGTTTGGGAGTTAACCACAGGGGGCGCTGTAGGATTTGTGTGTTTACAACTGTAGGGGGGTGTGGCTGTAGGTCTGACGTCATCGATCGAGTCTCCCTATAAAAGGGATCACTCGATCGATGCAGCCGCCACAGTGAAGCACGGGGAAGCCGTGTTTACATACGGCTCTCCCCGTTCTTCAGCTCCGGGGAGCGATTGCGAGCTGGCGGCTAGAAACTAATAGCCGCGCCCTCGTCCCGCATCGCTCCCCGCGGGTTTCCGACTGCCGCATGTAGCGCGGGGGGTACCTGCGCAAAGGCAGGGACGTATATATACACGCCCATCTGCCTGTACGTGCCCTTTTGTGGACGTATATGTACATGTGGCGGGCGTTAAGGGGTTAATCTGTACTCTTGCAATCCGTTCACTATATAGCAGTTGTATCCATTTTGTAAATCTCGGTCCTATTCCAAAGTGTTTTACGCAGGTCCATAAGAAGTCCCACTCTATACTATCAAATGCTTTGGTCGCATACAAAGACATAATAGCTCTATTTCCTGTATTATCTATAAGTAATTGTAAATTTAAAAATAATCATATTATTAGCTGCTGATTTGTTGGGGATAAATCCTGGCTGGTCACAATGTACTAATTTGCCAAATCACTTTGAAAGTCTGATTGTTATTACCTTTGCCAGAAGTTTAACATCTGATGTCAGCAGTGGAATTGGGTGATACGCATCAGGCCTAGTTGGATCTTTACCTGGTTTCAGAATTTAAATAATCACTGCTTCATTAATCGAAGGGGGCAAAGACCCCACCTTGAAGGCATGATTGAAAACTGCCAGCAGATCAGGTAGTAGCATATCTCCATATATTTTATAAATTTCCCCTGGTGGACCATCCGATCCAGGAGATTTATTATTGGATAAATTGGCTGCTGCATTTCTCAACTCTTCCAGTGTTAATGGTCTCTCCAACATCTCTCTCGTCATCTAGTAACATTGGCAAATTAATAGACTGCTCGTGTACAGAAGACTGAATTTTCGTTATAAAAGATGAATAACACTGTGCCTATACCACAGAGGCCAATATATGTTCTTTTCCTTCTCCCTCCTCAAAATAAGGTTGCTGCAAGAAAAACCTTTTGTTTTCTGCTTCCGTTATAGCTACTTGTGCATATTTTTCTTGGCTATGTATCCATTGTGTTTGAGTAACTTTGTTGGGGTTAATTACGTATAATGCTTCAGCTTGCTTCATACTATTGGCCAGAGTTTTTTTCCCATTTTCTAAATCTTCTTTTTTTTTAATTATATATATATTTGTAAAATAAGGAGGCCTCTACGATAAGCTTTTTTGTGCATCCCAATAGATTAAGGGCGAGGCGGTAAATTTGTTTATTTGCTGAAAGGTGGTGAGCTCTAATTTAATGTCCTGTGGAGTGAAGAGTGAAATCCAATAAGGATTCACCTTCCATAATTTGTCCCCCATATTAGCCCTAAAAAGAAAATATAAGACCAGAGGAGAGTGATCTGATATACCTCTGGCTTCATATTTAATCTCACAAAGATATGGTAATAGAGAGTGGGAACCTAATGCCAGATCTATTCTGGATAAAGTTTTATGTGTACTTGAAAAACATGAGAATTGCCTACTTGTTGGTTTTCGCAATCTCCAAAAATCAAGCCCCATTTCCGCTATGTATTTAGCAAAAAACTTTGACCCCTGCGGATATTTCTTATCGGTTAGATAGAATTTATCCATTGATGGAGCAATATAATTATTAAAGTCCCCTGTTAATAGTTATAGGCTACCTTATTTATCGGATACAAACACAATAAATTCCTTCAATATTTCCGGAGTGTAGGCGGTGGAATATAAATATTTGCCAACACACACTTTTGTCCAGCCAATAAACAGTGCAAAAAATATATATCGACCCCTACTATCTTCCTTAACCTGCCTACATTGGAAATTAATTGTATTAGCTATGAGTATAGATACTCCTCTGGTGTATGATGTATATGTCGAATGAAATTGAGTGTTAAACTGTTTTTCTTTAAATAGTGTAAAGTATGAGGAAGTAAATGAGTTTCCTGGAGGCAGATTATGGATGGTAGAAATCTCGTCAATGATGTAAAGATAGCTTGCCATTTAGACGGGGTACCCAGACCTCTAACATTCCATGAGATTATTACATCCCTCTGAGGGGGGTCATAAGGCAATATCACTATACATTTTAACTCTGTTTATAGTCAAATTACAAGCTAGATCCATAATTTGGTGACCACAGGGTCACAAGGTAGGAAGATAATTGGAAGAGATAGAGAGGTAAAGACAAGGGAGCAGATTGGAAGCTGGAGCAAAGAGATAAGGTTAATAGACTAATGTAAAATGGAAGTTGTACACAAACTAACATATAAGACAAGGACAAACACATGCAAACAAGAACATAAAAACATTCATACATAGATAAACTCAAATATAAATACAGACAAACACACACAAATAAACATTCATAGGGGCTATATGAGCAAAAGGACCCCAAAAATAGAGTCCACTCTGACCCCCTTATTGCTACAATTTTTCTTACGTACTTCCCTCCGATTCCAACTCCCAGCTCATATTACAGAAAAAAAAAGAAGTCTTATTTTAAAGAATTAATTTGGCTGCGGATAATTGTCCAGCCATTAAATCACTAAGTCTGGTTGTCTAAAAAACAAACAAAAAAAAAAACATAGTTAGTTTGGTTGCGGATCCAGCCCTTGAGTCACTAAATCTGGTGCTGTAAAGAAGAAAGTATTATCGTGAGTCTTTACTCTGAGCCTAGCTGGAAATAGCATAGGTCAATTCTATTTGCCTTAGATGATGCTTTACTTCCATGAATCCCACCTTTGGCGCTGAACATTTGCTGAGAAGTTAGGGAAAAACGTATTTTTGATCCCTCAATCCTAATGTCTACTAGTCGTCTTGCTCTTTGCAGTACCAAATCTCTGTCTTTATAATTCAACGTCTTCAAAATAAAAGGGTTTCTGAGCCTTTAAATGGTCTCTGTCTGGTTTAGTAGAGATCACAATCATGGGAAAGACTGCTGACCTGACAGTTGTGCAGATAACCAACATTGACACCCTCCATAAGGGAAAGCCTCAAAAGGTAATTGCAAAAGAAGTTGGATGTTCCCAAAGTGCTGTATCAAAGCACATTAATAGAAAGTTTTGTGGAAGGGAAAAGTGTGGAAGAAAAAGGTGCACAAGCAGCAGGGATGACCGCAGCCTGGAGAGGATTGTCAGGAAAAGGCCATTCAAAAGTGTTGGTGACTTTCACAAGGAGTGGACTGAGGCTGAAGTCAGTGCATCAAGAGCCACCACCACACACAGACAGATCCTGCACATGGGCTTCAAATGTAGTATTCCTCTTGTCAAGCCACTCCTGAACAACAAACAACATCAGAAGCATCTTACCTGGGCTAAAGAAAAACAGACCTGGTCTGTTGCTCAGTGGTCCAAAGTCCTCTTTTTTCCAAAACATTTGACAAAAAAAAATTACTTAAAAAAACTCACTATGCCTCTTACTAAAAACACATAGGACTGTCTACTTTTCAAAAGGGGGTAATCTGGGGGAATTATTAATTTTCAAATATACAGGTGCATCTCATAAAATTAGAATATCATCAAAAAGTTAATTTATTTCAGTAACTCGATTCAAAACGTGAAAATATATATATATATATATATATATATATATATATATATATATATATATATATATATAGTGCCTTATTACACACATAGTTATATATTTCAAGTATTTTTTTCTTTTAAAATTGATGATTATCGCTTACAGCTAGTGAAAACCCAAAATGTTATATCTCTGAAAATTTGACTATTACATAAGGCCAATAAAAAAAAAAATGATTTTTAAAACAGAAATGTTGACTTATTGAAAAGTATGTCTGTGTACAGTTTAGTATGCACTTAATTCTTGATCAGGGCTCCTTTTGCCTGAATTACTGCACTAATGTGGCATGCTGAGGTGTTATTATAGCGGCCAGCTCATCTGCATTGTTGGGTCTGGTGTCTCTCATCGTCCTCTTTACAATGCCCAACAGATGTTCTATGGGGTTTGGGCCAGGCAAGTTTGCTTGCCAATCAAACACATTGATACCGTGATATTTAAACCAGGTATTGGTACTTTTGCCAAGTGGGCAGTTGCCAAGTCCTGCTGAAAAATGAAACCAGCATCTCCATAAAGCTGGTCAGCAGAGGGAACCATGAAGTGCACTATAATTTCCTGGTAGAGGCCTGTGCTGACTTTGGACTTGACAAAACACATTAGACCAACACCAGCAGATGACATGGCTCCCCAAATCATCAATGACTGTGGAAACTTCACACTGGACCTCGTGCAACTTGGACTCTGTGCCTCTCCACTCTTTCTCTAGATTCTGGGACCGTGACGATTTGGGGAGCCATGTCATATGCTGGTGTTGATGCACTGTGTTTTAGCAAAGTGTGTGTGATTCGTTTAGTTATGATTCAAAATTTGGACAACATTTTCATTGTTCGAAGTCGGATGTATCCAAAAAACAAACCGTAACAAAATTTCAACAAATCCAAATATAGCACTACCCCCGAAGCAGCCGCTGGTTGATTGTTGGGTCCGGCATATTACGTAGCTCTAGCGTTGTTTAGGGGTGTGATGCATGAACAAAGTAGTGAACGGAGGTCCATACATTCAATAAAGTTTTCCAAGGCTTTATTTCCAGGCCAACATAGCCAACATCAACTTCAGTTAGGAGAGAAAAGGTTGATGAGAGTAAAGGGATGAACTTGCAGTGTCAGGCCTGGATTTGAATGGGCAATCCAGCCCTTAGTAACAGCGGTCCGTAATAGATGAATATAGGGGCGAATCCTTCCAATGGACTCCAGCCTGGGTCACCGGGAGACAGTAATGTGTACCTGTAACATCCCGGTCACCAGATCCCCGATTAGTGCGGCACTCAGCTTAAGATCCGTTTCAATGGAACCTGGAACCCAGTGGATTACTGGGATCCTCTTTCACCTACGGTTGAGGCTCAATGAAGCCTGCAAGCTTGGCTAGGAGGCCGCGCTGGCGGGGCCCACAGGTGCGCACACCCTGAAGGTGGATGCCGCACCCAGCACCGGGACCCCACGAAGATTTTAGAACACATGACACCTGTCACAGATATACCCCTCCCCAGCATGCCCTGCGAGGGAAGAACTCCTCTAATTGGCTGCTGGGTAAGACTTGCTCTGCCAGAAACCCCGCTGGCGCCAACTGCTGGCCGGAGATGATACCACATCCCTAGAATGCAGATTGGTCCAGGAGACCTTTCTGGACCGACGGGTCATAATTTGAATAAATCACGAATGGGAGCAACGTAGCTCTCCCATTCTAGCTAACTTTAGCGTAGTGCCCATACTGAAAGTAAGGGGGCGTTACACAAAATAAATTATAACAAAACAACAACTTCATTTGTATGACAAGACGTAAGCCACGCTGTGTATGTCTAGATATTAATGTGTGGCCCTGGGGGACGTTGGAAGCACACTGGATAAAGCGATCCAGATGGTGGAGGAATTTGGCCGGTTCTCAGGCCTCACCATCAGCTGGACTAAGTCATCTTTGCTGCCGCTGGACCAGGTAGACCTCCAACGCTCGTCAGGCGCCTCCCAAATAATCGTAAGCACTAAACTTAAGTATCTAGGGATCTGGATCTCAAACGATCCCACCCAATATATTAACTTAAACCTTGCTCCATTACTATTGAAGTGGAAAAACAAAAGTGAAATCTGGAAAAGACTTCCTTTGTCTGTTGCAGGCCGCTGTAACTTAATAAAAATGATCTGGCAGCCGCAGTTACTATACATACTACATAACACCCCGGTATGGATAGGATACAAGTGGTACAAAACGATAGATTCCTTATTTAGAGAACTTATATGGAGGGGAGGTCAATCCAGAATAAGCCTCCAAACCCTACAACTCCCTGTAAAAGAGGGGGGAATGGCGGTTCCACATCCAAGGCTATATTTTTTAGCAGCACAACTGCAGCACCTAGTTGGATGTGGAACCACCGAAGGAGACGGTTCCAGCACTCGACTTCTGCTAACAAATCACCCCCACAAACAACTAGTGGAAGCCTTATGCCGCGTACACACGGTCGTTTTTTGCGATGAAAAAAAAAGACGTTTTTTAAAACGTCATTTAAATTGATCGTGTGTGGGCAAAACGTCGTTTTTTGTCTTCAAAAAAACGACCAAAAAAAGATTCCAACATGCTTGAATTTTTTGTGTCGTTTTTCAAAACGTCGTTTTTTGTTTCACAAAAAGTCACCGTGTGTAGCAAAAACGTCGTTTAAAACGACGTTTTTCAACCCGCGCATGCCCAGAAGCTAGTTATGAAGCGAGCTTCAATGGAAAAGTGTGGTGAACGTAACTGTGGTGAACGTAACAGTGAAAAAAACGATGGTGTGTATGCAACATCGTCTTTGAAAGTGACGTTTTAAAAACGTCGTTTTTTACTTCACAAAAAACGTCGTTTTTTTTTTCATCGCAAAAAACGACCGTGTGTACGCGGCATTAGAGGCAAACTTTTTCTGCCATAACCACTCGATTACAAAACTAGTGACTAAAACATGGCATACAGTAAAAGCAGTATTGGGATATGCTGGTCCGACAGAATTCTCCCCTCTTTGGAACAACAATAACCTACAGGAGACCATAAGCATTGAGGTATCGACCGAATGGACGAGTAAAGGCATACGTCGCCTAAAACATTTGTTCAAAGGGAATACTATGAAATCATTTCAAGAACTAGTAAAAGAATTTAGAATCTCTAATAAAACCTTTTTTAAATTCCTACAGATCCGCCATGCTATACAGGCGCAATTTGTCTCCCAGACGGTTGAATGGGTTGAGATCCCTGCTTTGCTCACTGTAATTAGGGCAACAGTGGCTAAGGGCCTAATATCGGGGATGTATAACAGCCTGGGTGCCAGGGCACTAAGTAAAGCAGGTCCGTGTAAGAGCAAAGAGGCATGGGAAAATGAATTGGGAACAATATCTCCACAACAATGGGATAGGATTCTCCAACAGGGCACCTTGGTGTCCATAGCCCCGGCCCAAAGACTGTCTCACTTATTCCTCCTTCACAGGGTTTATTACACCCCCCATAAAATGTTCAAGCTAGGGTGGAGACAAGATAATGAATGCCCTCGATGCAAAAACAAAGGGGACATTTTACACATGGTCTGGAAGTGCCCCAAATTACATAGCTTTTGGGTGGGAGTCACAGAACGGATTAATGAGACATTCGGTTCTCTACTTGATCCAACAGCCAGGATATGCCTCTTGGGATGTACAGGTATGGATGACAGCCGGGTACAGCAGGGCACCCTTGAGGCCATACTAAGAAGCCTATTCCAGGCTCGCAAGGTAATTGCTAAAAAATGGCTGGCACAGGCCCCTCCGTCCATAGAAAACTGGGTAGTGGCTATGAATCAAACAATCTCAAATGAAAAAGTTCATTTTACTAAACAGGGGAAATTTCCCAAATTTGTTAAACTATGTGGTGCATTGCAGTACTGGGCTGAGAACTCCAGTTAGCGATACCTTATGCCATATTCTCCAGGCCTATTGAGACCCTGACTTACAAGGACAATCCCTGATGAGGCCTCGTGTTAGCTCTTTTGCTAGCTGGACCTCCTTGGCTGGCCCCTACTGGCTCTTTGACAGCAAAACGCCATGACTTTTGTCAAATAGCGCTGGTTGATACCGAGTTTGTATGCTCTCCAATGGTAGGGGGAAGGGTGGGAGGGAGAGGGGGGGGAGGGTGTCGCATACAGCCATAATATATCCAACAAGATTTATTGTCTTTTGGCTTGCTACATGAGATATCAAATGTGATTTGAACCATACTGCTTTCTATTTTTTCTACTTTGTATGCAAACTGTTTGTATACTTGCTTGTTGGATTGTAACATGGTTTTAAAACTCAATAAAAAAATAAATGATATAAAAAAAAATTAATGTGTGGCCCTGTAGCACCTGGCTTGCTGGGGTGGGGGGCACATGGAGAAGAGGAAACCAACGGAGGACACAGACTGCTCTGTGCAAAAGCATTGCGCAGAGAAGTTATAAAAGTAAGTATTATATTATTAACACTTTAACCACCAGCCAACCGCTCTCAGTAAATATACTGCAGGCGATATGGGCACAATGTGATTTGTGGAGGGTGGGTGTGCTATTCATGTATCTCGGTTCTCCTGCGGGGGAATCAAGCCTGTTTAGTTACCAGTATATGCCATTATTGGGGTTCTTTTAATGGGGAATGATCTGGGTAGGACCTATTATTTATAGGGGATCAATTTTTATGTCCTATATATGTTTTTGATATAGCTTATAGCTTTAATAAATTTGTAGTTAACTCTTTAGGGTGTGCAGCGGTCTGTTTCTTTTTGGTTATATTCTATATTAGATTGCACCCCCTGATAATATCGGTGAGTACTGCAGCTTTCATAATCAGGTGGGATTCCTATATTCTCTCTTTTTTTTACAGTCACATACCTGTATGTTGGCAATATCTTGCGCCCATGCCATGAATGGACACAGCATGAGTTTGGCAGCAGATTTCAGCCAGTTGTTTACAAACACACAGAACTTTGTGTGCTTAGGAACAGTGGTCTGGCTGTTTCTTCTCCCTGAAAAGCAGGGAGAAAAAAAAAAGCCAGAACAGAAAGTAAAAGCTGCACACAGTTAACCCCTTCTCAGCCAGTGTCATTAGTGTACAGTATTATCACTGTATTAGTGTCACTAGAGACATCAGTGTCCTTCCCAGATAGTGTCTGTTAGCGGCAGATTCCCACCACCCTATCACAGTCCCACTATACTGGGCCCTGTTTGCTGATTTCCGCAGAGCAGGCAGACGGCTGGTCCCTGTCCGCTGATCCCTGTCCCCTGCTGATCAGTCAGGCAGCTGGTCCCTGTCATCTGATCCCTGCAGAGCAGGCAGGTGGCTGGTCCCTGTCAACTGATCCCCACAGAGCAGACAGACCACTAGTCCCTGTCCCCTGATCCCCGCTGAGCAGGCAGACGGCTGGTTCCTGTCCGCTGATCCCTGTCCCCTGCTGATCAGTCAGGCAGCTGGTCCCTGTCATCTGATCCCTGCAGAGCAGGCAGGTGGCTGGTCCCTGTCAACTGATCCCCACAGAGCAGACAGACCACTAGTCCCTGTCCCCTGATCCCCGCTGAGCAGGCAGACGGCTGGTTCCTGTCCCCTGATCCCCGCTGAGCAGGCAGACGACTGGTTCCTGTCCCCTGATCCCCACAGAGCAGGCAGTCCCTGTCTGCCAATCCCCACAGAGTAGATAGATGGCTGGTCCCTGTCCCCTGATCCCCGCTGAGCAGGCAGACGACTGGTTCCTGTCCCCTGATCCCCAGAGAGCAGGCAGTCCCTGTCAGCCAATCCCCACAGAGTAGATAGATGGCTGGTCCCTGTCCCCTGATCCCCGCTGAGCAGGCAGACGACTGGTTCCTGTCCCCTGATCCCCACAGAGCAGGCAGTCCCTGTCTGCCAATCCCCACAGAGTACATAGATGGCTGGTCCCTGTCTTCTGATCCCCGCTGAGCAGGCAGATGCTGGATTCCTGTCCGCTGATGCACACACAGCCCGCTTTCCTCTATGGGTAGTTTTGAACGGATTTGAACTGACCGCCTGTCTGTTTACACCCAACTGCCATCTGAACTGATCAATGGAAGAGGAACGGATCCCCCTCTGTGTTTTTAGCAGACAGGATAGGATGTCAGCGGGTGTCATCAGACATTGGGTCTCCTCTATGGAGCGGTGGGTGTCAATCAGTCCGCCCGTGTAAAGGGGCTCTAAGGGAAAGATTTTTTTAAAGATTTTACTGGTAAAACATAAAAGAAAGATCGGTCTGTCTAAAAAAAAAAATATCAGAGCCACAGACATGACTGAGTAATTGTTTTGTCAAACTATCACAGCTCTGAGAACTGGGCTGGCTGGTAATGAAGAGAGATTAGACTGGCACACAAGTAGTTAAGCTTTGATAATGAAACCTAGAAGCTGATTGGTTAGTGTGCGCATCTGCCCCCAGTTCTGGTGTTATCAGGCTACTTCAGCCTATAGGTGCGAGAAAATGGGAAAGGGTTTCTGTCAGGGAGAGGGTTAACTAGCAGCAGACATTCCATGAGTATGACCCTCGGTAATACATGAGCCAGTAATACTCCATTCCCTCCACTCTATGTAGAAAGAAGCAATGGGAAGGACGCGGCACTTCTCCTCATCACCCAATCGCCTCTCCGCCTCTCTATAACCCCGCCTTCCGCTGGAAATGGCTGATCGCCGAGCTCGAATTCACAACCGGAAGTAGCCCGATCGAGCCGCTCTGCGATGGATTGGTGCGGCCTGCAGCTTCAGCTCAGCGACGAGGGGAGGGAAGGCCAAGATGGCGGCAGGAGTGAGAGCGCGGAAGGGGCCGTGCGGCTAATCGAGGGAGAAGCGGAGATCCCGAGGCGCCTGGATGTGTGATGGGAGCGGGATAAATCGGGATGTGTGAGAGCTACTCGCGCTCGCTCCTGCGGGTGTCGGTGGCGCAGATCTGCCAGGCTCTGGGCTGGGATTCCGTGCAGGTGACCGCCTGCGACCTCCTCACCGATGTGCTGCACCGGTACCTGCAGCAGCTGTGCCGGGGGTCCCACCGCTACTCCGAGCTGTGTGAGTATCTACCGGACCGGGAGATGGGGCTGTAGGGGGAGGAAGGGGAGAGGTCATGGGGTACCTGAACACCCTCCATGCGGATCCGTGTGACAGCTGTGATTATAGAACCGGAGCCTGGTCTTGGAGTGTCCGGGGAGGAGGAGAAACCCGGGGCTGACCGGGGAGAGTGCTGTGTGCAGACCGGGTGGATGTCAACAAACACACGTGTATGTGTGGGAGAGAGAGGGTTGTGTCATCTCCATCCATCAGATCTCCTCTTCGGGACACACATCTGATATATATCTCTGAGATGTCTGTCCTATTGGGGGGCTGTGTGTGTCATCTCCATCCATCTGATCCCCCCTCAGGACACTCATCTGATATATATGTGAGATGTCTGTCCTATTGGGGGCTGTGTGTGTCATCTCCATCCATCAGATCCCCCCTCAGGACACTCATCTGATATATATGTGAGATGTCTGTCCTCGTGGGGGGCTGTGTGTGTCATCTCCATCCATCAGATCCCCCCCTCAGGACACTCATCTGATATATATCTCTGAGAAGTCTGTCCTATTGGGGGGCTGTGTGTGTCATCTCCATCCATCAGATCCCCCCTCACGACACACATCTGATATATATCTCTGAGAAGTCTGTCCTATTGGGGGCTGTGTGTGTGTGTGTCATCTCCATCCATCAGATCTCCCCCCCCCCCTCAGGACACACATCTGATATATATGTGAGATGTCTGTCCTATTGGGGGCTGTGTGTGTGTCATCTCCATCCATCAGATCCCCTTCTCAGGACACACATCTGATATATATGTGAGATGTCTGTCCTATTGGGGGCTGTGTGTGTGTGTGTCATCTCCATCCATCAGATCCCCTTCTCAGGACACACATCTGATATATATGTGAGATGTCTGTCCTATTGGGGGCTGTGTGTCATCTCCATCCATCAGATCCCCCCCTCAGGACACTCATCTGATATATATGTGAGATGTCTGTCCTATTGGTGGCTGTGTGTCATCTCCATCCATCAGATCCCCCCTCAGGACACTCATCTGATATATATGTGAGATGTCTGTCCTAGTGGGGGGCTGTGTGTGTCATCTCCATCCATCATATCTCCTCTCAGGACACACATCTGATATATATCTCTGAGAAGTCTGTCCTATTGGGGGGCTGTGTGTGTGTGTCATCTCCATCCATCAGATCTCCTCCTCGGGACACACATCTCATATATATCTCTGAGAAGTCTGTCCTATTGGGGGGCTGTGTGTGTGTGTCATCTCCATCCATCAGATCCCCTTCTCAGGACACACATCTGATATATATATATCTGAGAAGTCTGTCCTATTGGGGACTGTGTGTGGGTGATCTCCATCCATCAGATCTCCCCCCCCCCCTCAGGACACACATCTGATATATATGTGAGAAGTCTGTCCTATTGGGGACTGTGTGTGTGTGCCATCTCCATCGATCAGATCCCCCCTCACGACACACATCTGATATATATCTCTGAGAAGTCTGTCCTATTGGGGGCTGTGTGTGTGTGTGTCATCTCCATCCATCAGATCTCCCCCCCCCCCTCAGGACACACATCTGATATATATGTGAGATGTCTGTCCTATTGGGGGCTGTGTGTGTGTCATCTCCATCCATCAGATCCCCTTCTCAGGACACACATCTGATATATATGTGAGATGTCTGTCCTATTGGGGGGCTGTGTGTGTCATCTCCATCCATCAGATCCCCCCTCAGGACACTCATCTGATATATATGTGAGATGTCTGTCCTATTGGGGGCTGTGTGTGTGTCATCTCCATCCATCAGATCCCCTTCTCAGGACACACATCTGATATATATGTGAGATGTCTGTCCTATTGGGGGGCTGTGTGTGTCATCTCCATCCATCAGATCCCCCCCTCAGGACACTCATCTGATATATATGTGAGATGTCTGTCCTATTGGGGGCTGTGTGTGTGTCATCTCCATCCATCAGATCCCCTCCTCGGGACACATATCTGATATATATGTGAGATGTCTGTCCTATTGGGGGCTGTGTGTGTGTCATCTCCATCCATCAGATCCCCCCTCAGGACACTCATCTGATATATATGTGAGATGTCTGTCCTATTGGGGGCTGTGTGTGTGTCATCTCCATCCATCAGATCCCCTCCTCAGGACACACATCTGATATATATATGTCTGAGAAGTCTGTTCTGTTGGGGACTGTGTCTGTGTCATCTTCATCCATCAGATCCCCCTTTTCTGGACACACATCTGATATATATATATATATATATATATATATATATATATATATATATATATATATATATATATATATATATATATATATATATATGTATATGTATGTATGTTTGTGATATAAATATGTTTAATGCACAATGACCTCAGTGATGCTGGCATTAACAGGTTAGCCTGGCTATCTAAAAACGTACCAATCAGTACAAGGGACATACATTACAGTTAGTATGATGTGTCCCTTGTACTGATTTTTCGACTCTTCATCTGTCCTACAGCTTCTGTGAATGGAGATGGAGGACTTGTAGATGGCAACTTCATTTGGCTGTAAAGGATAGAAGGGTTTTATTCTGCTTAAAAGTGTGGCCAGTGCCAGGAGCAGAGGGTTTCGGGTAACTGGCGCCTGACAGGTGGTGTTGTATGTAACTACCAAGACTGCAGGTATACCCTGACTGACCGTGTATTAATGATTACATTGTAATGGTTACAATTGGGCCCCTTTCACCGGGGCGGACTCCCTATTGATCAGCAGGGGATCCATCCGCTGATCGGAGCAGTGTGTGTGGATGACGGGTCCGTACCCGCTGAGTTT
This sequence comes from Rana kukunoris, assembly GCA_029574335.1. Lineage (NCBI taxonomy): Eukaryota > Metazoa > Chordata > Amphibia > Anura > Ranidae > Rana > Rana kukunoris. The sequence goes on from CM056051.1 coordinate 129,010,416, forward strand.
CTGAGAACACGGACTGAGCCCGCTCTGCTCTATGGGCAGCTGGGAGTAAATGGACTCTTCTCTACTCTGATCCCATCTAGATGGAAGATGACAGATCTTCTTTTGTTTTTTTGTAGCAGACCAGTGGTATCCCCCAGTGCTTTTTCATAGGGGTCAGCCTGAATAACAGACCTGCTCGGCCCCATTGTGTGAAAGGGGTTTAATTAAAATCAATCTGTAAAACTAAATGAAATCTGCCACTGTTTACTTGCTTCAGCAGACAAGATGGGTAATAAAAGGGGCTTGTATAGTGTTTTAGTTGGTGGTGTTAAGTAGTGTACACCTGACATATACACTCGTTGGCCACTTTTATTAGGTACACCTTGTGCTAGTACCGGGTCTGACCCCCTTTTGTCTTAATTCTTTGTGGCATAGATTCAGTTGGAAACATTCCTCCACAGATTTTGGTCCATATTGACATAACATTACGCAGGTGCTGCAGATTTGTCGGTTGCACATCCATGTTGAAAATCTCCTGTTCCACCACATCCCAAAGATGCTCTATTGTAGGGTTGTCCCCAAATGCAGCCATGTCCCCCCACATATTGCAGCCATGTCCCCCCACATATTGCAGCCATGTCATGTCCCCCCACACCTCCGCCGCTGCTGCAGGGTTAATCCCCGTGCAACACATACCCGCGGCGCAATGTATAGACACACGATAGGACGGATCCGTCCAATCGCGAGCAAGGGGGAAGTGTCTATGCATGTATCCGTGTATAGACACTCCCCCCTTGCTCGTGATTGGACGGATCCATCCAATCGCGTGTCTATACATGGCGCCGCGGGTATTACAAGTTTACATGTTTACAAGGTGCACGGGGATTAGCGGCGGCGAGCGGGGGGGGGGGGGGGAGTATTCCATTTTGGTATCGGGCTCAAGCCATGAATAAGCACTGATCCAGTGCGAAACGCGTCGGCTGTTCCTTGTTTCCACTGCTGTGACCCTATTTTTGTACATGCTGTCTATTGAATAAAAGACCACCCATCAGGTTTTGGAGTGCGGCTATGCATTTTTCTTTGTCTTCATTTTACAACCCTACTCTATTGGATTGAGATCTGGTGACTGTGGAGGTCATTGGAGTTCAGTGATCTCATTGTCATGTCCAAGAAACCAGTGGTGAGATGATTTGAGCTTTGTGACATTATTCTGCTGGAAGTAGCCATCAGAAGATGGGTACACTATAGTCATAAAGGCCACACAAAATATTGACACTTTGGGCCAAATTTGGACATTTTCACTTAGGGGTGTACTCCCTTTTCTTGCCAGCAGTTTAGACATTAATGGCTGTGTGAGTTATTTTGGAGGGGACAGCTAATTTACACTGTTATACAAGCTGTACTCTCACTACTTTATATTGTAGCAAAGTGTTATTTCTTCAGTCTTGTCACATGAAAAGATATAATATTTACAAAAATGTGAGGGGTGTACTCACTTTTGTGAGATACTTTATGTATGTGTGTAATAAATGTTATATATACACTCACACACTCTCTCGCAAAAAGTGAGTACACCCATCACATTTTTGTAAATATTATATCTTTTCATGTGACAACACTAAACAAATGACTCTGCATATATATATATATATATATATATATATATATATATATATATATATATACATTTTTTTTTTTTGTTTTCCCTCTCTCTATCTCCCCTGATAGTTGTTGTTAAACAAACCTGAAGTTGTCTTTTGTATGACCATATTCCATTGATCCCTTTTGTATTGTAGATGGACGGACAGACCCTGTTTTGGATGACGTAGGCCAAGCCTTCAAGCTAATGGGAGTGAATCTCCATGAACTGGAAGATTATATTCATAACATTGAACCAGTCACATTCCCTAATCAGATCCCAGCTTTTCCTGTCAGCAAAAATAATGTGCTGCAGTTCCCTCCTCCTGGAAGCAAAGATGTTGAGGACCGAAAGGAATACATACCCGACTACTTACCGCTCATCGTCTCGTCACAGGAAGGTACAGTGTATTGCTTGACTTTCTCCCTTTTTCATTTCAATCTGTTAAGCTGTTTTTCGTTTATTTGAATCATTATATGGATCGCTGGAACCAGAACATCGACTTGGTTTATTTTTCCATATAGCCTAAATCTATAGTTTCCCATTCTGGGGGAGCACAGGAAATGACTAAGGAGGTAATGTGTTTTTATGAGAATACCACATCCTACAATGTACACAACCTGAGCATCAATCTATGGAAGAGTGCTGTTAAAAATGATAAGCAATGTAGGAAGGGAATGTTCCCCCTTTGCCTGTATAGTAAGAGATTTGTGATGTTTTCATTACATGTTCCATTGTAGCTAAATAGGGTGCTGCCATGTTATAAATTTTGAATGAAGGCAGAAGACTTTTGGGTAGAGCTTCCCCAAAAAATGAAAATGGTTCAGGCCCAGTCTTCACTAAGTTTTATACTGGTGGATTAGTTGACTTTCACTACTGCAACTTAAAAGGTGAAACTAATATATGAGAGAGACTCATTACATGCAAAGCTCAAGCTGTGATTTGTCATAATTGTGGTGATTATGGCTTACAGCTCATGAAAACCCCAAATCCACAATCTTAGAAAATTTGAATATTGTGAAAAGGTGCAATATTCTAGGCTCAGTGTCCCACTCTAATCAGCTAATTAAGCCATAACATCTGCAAATGGTTCCTGGGCCTTTAAATGGTCTCTCAGTCTGGTTCAGTAGGAATCACAATGATGGGAAAGACTGCTGACCTGACAGTTGTGCAGAATACCATCATTAACACCCTTCATAAGGAGGGAAAGCCTCAAAAGGTAATTGCAAAATAAGTTGGATGTTCCGAAAGTGCTGTATCAAAGCACATTAATACAAAGTTATGTGAAAGGGAAAAGTGTAGAAGAAAAAGGTGCACAAGCAGCAGGTATGACTGCAGCCTGGAGAGGATTGTCAGGAAAAGGCCATTCAAAAGTGTTGGACTTTCACAAGGAGTGGTCTTAGGCTGGAGTCAGTGCATCAAGAGCCACCACACACAGAGGGATCTTGGACATGGGCTTCAAATGTCGTATTTCTCTTCTCAAGCCACTCCTGAACAACAAACAACGTCAGAAGTGTCTTACCCGGGCTAAAGAAAAACAGACCTGGTCTGGTGCTCAGTGGTTCAAAGTCGTCTTTTCTGATGAGAAAAAATGTTGCATCTGATTTGGAAACCAAGGAGCCGGAGAATGGAGAGGCACACACTGCAAGATGCTTGAAGTCCGGTGTGAAGTTTCCACAGTCTGTGTTTTTGGGAGCCATGTCATCTGCTGGTGTTGGTCCATTATGCTTCAAGGTCACCGCAGCCGTCTACCAGGAGATTTTGGAGCACTTCATGCTTCCTTCTGCAGATGAGCTCTATGGGGAAGCTGACTTAATTTTCCAGCAGGACTTGGCACCTGCCCACACTACCAAAAGCACCAAAACCTGGTTCAATGACCGTGGGATTACTGTGCTTGATTGGCCAGCAAACTTGCCTGACCTGAACCCCATAGAGGATCTATGGGGCATTGCGAAGAGAAAGATGAGACTGAACAATGCAGAAGAGCTGAAGGCCTCTATTGAAGCATCCTGGTCTTCCATAACACCTCAGAAGTGCCACAGGCTAATGCTTCCATGCCACGCCGCATTGAGGCAGTAATTGCTGCAAACCAAGTACTGAGTACATATGAATGCTTCTACTTTTCAGAGGTCCGATATTGTTCTATGTACAATCCTTGTTTTATTGATTGCATTGAGAGATGATACTGCTCTAAAAACTGCTGATCCCTTGGCTTTGCTTCCGTCCCACTGAACCAAAAAGGTGCTGGCTATGCACAGGTGCATTGAATAGAAGATCCTGGACTACCGCACTCCTTAAAACAATGTCTTTATTGTACAAATGAAATTCAAAAAACAACCAACGTGATGCAGTCAAAATGAAGTGAGCAGTAAGCATCACATGATGTGAAACATGTCTGCCACCCTTTTCCTGTTCACTTCATTTTGACTGCATCACTTTGGTTGTTTTTTGGATTTCATTTGTACAATAAAGACATTGTTTTAAGGAGTGCGGCAGTCCAGAATCTTCTTCTATATTGATGACATGTAATATTCTAATATTCTGAGATTGTGGATTTGGGGTTTTCATGAGTTGCAAGCCATAATCATCACAATTATGACAAATCACGGCTTGAACGATCTCATATATTATGAAAGAATAAATGTAGCGCTGTGGAACCAAAAGGACAGTGCTGTCTGTGCATGAGTAAAATCAAAAATCACTGAAATAAGACAATAACAATAATGATAAACAAAATCAACAGTGAGGAGGGAAGTCCTTGCGTGGAATAGTGCTGTGGTAACACAAATCCAAACCAAACATAAATTAATAGTAATAGTCCATCCACAATAATAAAGTGAATAGATGTAGGATGACCTTGTAGATCCTCAAAGATGGAATGGCACTTGAATCGAATGAAGATAAAATGCGCTTACCAGAAATGTTGGACCTGTCTGTCATGCACAGCAGATCGATAAAGCATGAATACTCCCACGGCACGGTCAGCTGGGCTCACTCGAACTAGATGAAGATGATTCAAATCCTCAATGTAGGGCCAAAAGTGCGCGGTATCCTGAACTGGTAACCTTGTTTCCAAGCGGTCCGTTCTCAAGGAGAGTGTGGAGGGGCGATGGTACAACCCTTGGAAGGGTGGGATGGGAGGAACTAGATGAATCCGAACACCTTAGGGGAGAGAAAAAAAGGAAAAACGCAACCCCAGTGGTGCAGTTAAAAAAGTAACGGTTTTAATTGAATAAAACCAATGTACATAAAAGTGATCACAAATAAAAGGCAATGTGGGAAAAGGTAAAAAACCAAGTCCTATGCGTTTCATCCTAGAGGGACTTCAACTGGGGCATCGACCTGTTCCCCCACATTGCTCACACATATATAAAAATATAAAACATTCATGAAAAAAAGCACAGGAATGGCCAATCCGGTCGATCATCCAATCAAGGTCCATGATTGGAGGAAAGTCGGCACATGACGTGCTGAACCAATGACATAAGGCCAACCAAGGACACCGCCATAATCACAAGAGGGGCCATGATTGCACCAATGCAACATAAAAAAGCTGTAGCCATTACATTTTCATGTTGCATTGGTGCAATCATGGCCCCTCTTGTGATTATGGCGGTGTCCTTGGTTGGTGTTATGTCATTGGTTCAGCACGTCATGTGCCGACTTTCCTCCAATCGTGGACCTTGATTGGATGATCGACCGGATTGGCCATGCCTGTGCTTTTTTTCATGAATGTTTTATATGTGAGCAATGTGGGGGAACAGGTTGATGCCCCAGTTGAAGTCCCTCTAGGACGAAACGCATAGGACTTGGTTTTTTACCTTTTTTGCCTTTTATTTGTGATCACTTTTATGTACATTGGTTTTATTCAATTAAAACCGTTACTTTTTTAACTGCACCATTGGGGTTGCGTTTTTCCTTTTTTTCTCTCCCCTAAGGTGTTCGGATTCATCTAGTTCCTCCCATCCCACCCTTCCAAGGGTTGTACCATCACCCCTCCACACTCTCCTTGAGAACGGACCGCTTGGAAACAAGGTTACCAGTTCAGGATACCGCGCACTTTTGGCCCTCCATTGAGGATTTGAATCATCTTCATCTAGTTCGAGTGAGCCCAGCTGACCGTGCCGTGGGAGTATTCATGCTTTATCGATCTGCTGTGCATGACAGACAGGTCCAACATTTCTGGTAAGCGCATTTTATCTATATTTGATTCAAGTGCCATTCCATCTTTGAGGATCTACAAGGTCATCCTACATCTATTCACTTTATTATTGTGGATGGACTATTACCATTCATTTATGTTTGGTTTGGATTTGTGTTACCACAGCACTATTCCACGCAAGGACTTCCCTCCTCACTGTTGATTTTGTTTATCATTATTGTTATCATTGTCTTATTTCAGTGATTTTTGATTTTACTCATCCACAGACAGCACTGTCCTGTGCTACATTTTATTCTTTCACATTACCATTCAATATTCGTCGCATTGTAGTGTAGCTGCTTCAGTTTTATTTCACTTTTTAGATTTTTGTTATTTCTGTTGCAATATTTTCTATAATTTTTGTATCTCATATACATTAGTTTCACCTTTTTAAGTTGCATTAGTGAAATAAATGAACTTTTGCACGGTATTCAAATTTTTCTAATTTCACCTGTAAGCCATTGGGGTAGGGTTTTTTTTTGTAGGTAAGAGAGCGGTCCATTAAAGTGGATGTAAACCTGATTCATGAAATTTGACCTGGGCACACATATCTGAAGTGTTTTATTCTTTCTCCAAAGCCCCAAGTCTGTGTCTTTCTGCTGCTCCATTCTCCTGTTCTCCGACACATGGGGGGGGGGGGGGGTTTCCTGAAATTTGTGTCGGGAGAGTGCTATAAATTTGAAGAGAGCTGATCTATTCACAGCACAGCTCTGCACATACCTTCCTTCTGCCTATGTGGAGTGGGGTGTGTGCCTTTTTCTCCAATCGGCTGTCACACTTCACTTCCAGTGCTTGACAGGAAGAGAACATTTCTAACATGATCACTTTCTAATGAATATACAATATCCAGCAGCTTTGCACAGCCATTGAAGAGGAATGGACTAACATTCCACAGGCCACAATCAAATGGTGGTCACACCAAATACTGACTGGTTTTCAGACCCCCTGCCCCCCCCCCCCCCCAAATACAGTAAAACTGCATATTTCTTGATCGTACATCACGGGACACAGAGCGCATAGTCATTACATATGGGTTATATGGAGTACCTTCAGGTGTGGACACTGGTGTAATCAACTTCACAGGAAGTTCCTCCCTATATAACCCCCTCCCACTGAGAGTACTTTAGTTTTTTCGCCAGTGTCTTAGGTGTTGGTCACGTCTAGCTGTCCCTCGGAGGTCTCGGGACCCAGGATAGCTAGCCGGATCCGTCCGAAGTGCTTCAGAGCCAAGATGTACGGTACCCGGGCCCTGCTGGAGTGGGGTTTTGCCTATAATGCCTCTCCTTGGAGGGCTGGATTCTGGGCTCCAGTGCCTTAGTCTCTTCCAAGAACTAAACGCTACTGATGCCAGGATGCTATATAGGTCCAGGGGTGTGGGTTCCTTAACACAGGACCCCGGTCCCTGAAGGTCCAAGACAATACCCACGGAGATGGGGGAAGGCTGGGCCTCTTGCATTTTGCAATACCCTGCGGCGTGGAGCAGGTAAGAGGGAACCTGCGGGACTTGGTTCGACAGTAGGTATCCCCCTGGGGGTTCTGGGTTGGCTAACAGTATGCTGGTGCATCAGCCACTATCTCCACTATGTCTGTTGAGGCAGGATGGGATTATAATGTTTACCCAGATAATATGTAAATATATGTATACTTGTGTAAGTTATATATTTGCTACTCACCCCAGGTCTGCCTGTTAACACTGATACTGCAACCCCACATGTTTTAAAGAGGAAATTTCTGGTAAAAAACTCCTGTTTCTTAGGAAGCCCATGGGGACAGCTTCCTCGCTGTGTGTGCACTACAATAAGATTAGTGCTTACCTGGTGTCTGTTGGTGCTGCATAACGCTGGTCCATGTTGTTCCTCTGCTCTGCTTCCTCCATGTGGGTTCAGCGTGGTGCGCGCGATCGTGCGCGCATACGCGCGCGCGTGCACGCCGCCTTTTATAGCGTCGGCGTGCGTCGGGGGGGCGGGCCAGCAGCGTCAGGGTCTGTAAAAAGAAAAAACTTTTCTCTGGCTGGTCTTTCCCTCCTGGAGGCAGAGGAAGAAAGGATACAGAGCGTGCAGCTGGGTCTTTTGGCCACACAGGGACACCTAGTGGCGGTTTTGTGGATCTTCAGGTCTAGGACTTAGGTCCACTATTGACCAGAAAAAAAAAAAAAAAAAAAAAGTTTTTTTGCTTAAAGGGACTCAGCCTTAGATCCAGCAGTATCTGAGTCTACCTTGGACTCCGGCTAACGGGCATTGGTGTGTCAATACTCACAGGCTTCCTCGGTATTGCCACCTCCCAGGCGGGTAAAAAAGATTTTTTTGAAAAAAAAAAAAAAAAAGAGAAATATAAAAGAAAAAGAGAGAAATTAGTTATTTTTCATTTTTCTCATACCTGCCCTCATATTTGTTATTCCTAGCTACAACAGTCAGGTGTTGGCTATAGGGGTGACCCAAGGTTGTACAATGGCTCCAAGGGGATCTGGACCAGCCAAGGCTGCTAAAGGTGCCAAAAAGCAAAAGGGGTCTCCATCGGGGTCAGAGGATTTGGGCCAGGCTTCTACGGCCCCACCCTCGCCAGTCAGGACACCGAGTGGCATAGTACAAGAGCCATTGGGGGTGCTGGGGGCAGAGGCGGCCCCCGATCCACCCATTCCCGTTTACGTGACGGAAGAAATGCTAGCAGCCACCATGTGTGGGCTAGAGAAAAGGTTAACTGCGTTGTTTTCCCGTCCTTGCCCAAGTAGCAAGCGGGCTAGATCCCCCTCACCCAGTGTGGGGTTTTCAGATGCGGAGGTCTCCTCTTCAGAGGAACGGGACCCACAAGGGGATCAGGCAGACCCAAGTCCCGACGGTTCAGACAGGGAAAATTCCACTATAGATGAATATTTTTCGGCCTCTCAAGCGGAGGGCCTGTGGATCCAGTCTTTGACAGATATGGTTCGCACTGCCTTTAAACTTCCAGTGCCAGAACTAGTAGCCCCGGAGGTATCCTCATTGGGTTCTTTAAAGGCTCCATTAACTGGTGCATCTTTTCCAATGCACCCCCTTCTGCGGAACGTGATTTACCAAGATTGGGCTCGACCTGATAGAATCTTTGTCCCTCCTAAAAGATTCTCTATTCTCTATCCTATGGAAGAGGAATATGTAAAGAAATGGGCTCTCCCTACAGTGGACGCAGCCATTTCCTGCGTGAATAAATCCCTGACTTGTCCGGTTGAAAATGTCCATATGTTCAAGGATCCGGTCGACAAGAAATTCGAGACCCTACTGAAAGCAGCTTTTACCTCAGTAGGTGCCATGGTTCAGCCAGCAGTAGCAGCCATTGGTGTTTGTCAGGCCTTGAAGGATCAGGCAAAGCATATATTGAAGGACATGCCGGCTCAGCATACTCATGAATTAGCAGAATTCCCTAGGGCTCTCTGCTTTGCAGTAGATGCTATTAAGGACTCCATCCAACAGGCATCCCGTTCATCTCTACTGATGGTTCACATGCGTCGTCTTTTGTGGCTAAAGAACTGGTCAGCAGAGGCACCCTGCAAAAAGCTTCTAGCAGGGTTTCCCTTTCATGGGGGAAGACTATTCGGGGAAGACCTAGATAAATATATCCACACCATATCAAGTGGAAAAAGTACTTCCTTACCGGTCAAGAAAAGACCGCGTGGGCCCACGTTTAAACGACAGGCCATTGCAGGCTCGGCCCCTTCGACTTCCCGTCAGTATCGACGGCCTCCCGGGCGTTCAGCAGTTAATAGCCGCCCACAGGGACAAGCCGCGGCAAACAAGAGGCCCTGGTCTCGCAAGCCGGCTAAACCAGTCATCAAATCAGATTCATGAAGGGGCGCCCCCACTCTCTTGGGTGGGGGGAAGACTTCAGTTTTTCTCCGAAGTCTGGAAGGCCAGAATTCCCGACTCTTGGGTTCGGTCCGTAGTAGCCTCAGAGTTTCGAGAAATCCCCCCTCCTCATTTTCAGGGGTCAAGTCTTCCAAGCGACCCGTTAAAGAGGGCCTCTCTCGTAAAGGCGTTGGATCGCCTCTTGCTCCAAGGAGTAATTGTAGAAGTACCAACCCAAGAAAGGGGTCTGGGATTCTACTCCAACCTTTTTGTTATACCAAAACCCAATGGCGACGTCAGGCCTATATTAGACCTCAAACGCCTAAATCGCTTTCTAAGGATTCAGACCTTCCGTATAGACTCCATACGTTCAGTGACAACCAGCCTGCATCAGGGCGACTTCCTAGCATCTATAGACATAAAGGATGCATATCTGCATGTGCCTATTTACCCAGCACATCACAAGTTTCTTCGTTTTACGATAAACCAAAGTCATTACCAGTTCGTAGCCCTCCCTTTCGGGTTGGCAACAGCTCCACGGGTATTCACAAAGGTGTTAGCCCCGGTACTAGCCGTCCTAAGGACAGAAGGCATCTTGGTCCTAGCATACCTGGACGATCTCCTGGTTATCGACAGTTCAGCTTCCAACCTCAATCATGCAGTAGTCCGCACAGTGCGGCATCTAGAAGAGTTCGGGTGGATTGTGAACCAAGAAAAATCAAGGTTACAACCCACAAGACAGTTGGAATATCTAGGCTTTCGGTTAGATACAGAATGCCAGAGGGTATTTTTACCTCAAGAGAAGATCAGGTCGTTGATTCAAACGATTCAAATAGTCTTAGGCAAAAAGAAGCCGACTATTCGCCTATGCATGCGACTGCTGGGGAAGATGGTGGCCGCCTTCGAAGCAGCGCCCTACGCCCAGATCCATACCAGAATTCTGCAAGCAGCTATTCTCTCTGCTTGGAACAAGTCCATACAGGCATTAGACCGTCCATTAGTTCTTTCTCCAGAAGTCAGGCACAGCCTGTACTGGTGGATGATCCCTCAAAAATTATCAAAAGGGAAAACCTTTTGCCCCATCTCGTGGAAAATAGTAACCACAGATGCCAGCCTAACAGGTTGGGGGGCAATCTTAGGAAAACGGACCCAGCAGGGACAGTGGTCAGAGGCAGAAAGTCTGCTTCCCATCAATGTCCTAGAGATCAGAGCTGTTCGGTTGGCCCTGGTCGCCTGGACTCTCCCCCTGCAGGGTCTGCCAGTAAGGATACAGTCCGACAATGCCACGGCGGTGGCATACATAAACCACCAGGGGGGCACAAAGAGCCTGGCGGCTCAAAGGGAAGTAAACCTAATTTTTGCATGGGCCGAAGCCCATGTACCCTGCATCTCAGCAGTGTTCATCCCAGGGATAGACAATTCTCAAGCAGATTTTTTGAGTCGTCAACAGTTACTCCCGGGAGAGTGGTCTCTTCACCCCCAGGTATTCCAAGAGATTTGCCAAAGATTCGGAGTTCCCGATGTGGACATCATGGCAACAAGATTCAACAAGAAATTGGACAAATTTGTATCCCGAGCCAGGGACCCCTCGGCCTACGGGACCGATGCGTTGGTTTGCCCCTGGCACCAGTTTTCTCTCCTGTATGCGTTCCCTCCACTACAGATGATTCCCCGCCTTCTACGAAGGATCAGGGTGGAGCGCAGGCCGGTGATCCTGGTGGCCCCAGCCTGGCCCAGAAGGGCTTGGTACGCACTCATCGTGAGGGTGTCAGTAAGGGCACCGTGGCCACTCCCCCTGCGCCCAGATCTGCTGTCTCAGGGCCCGATCTACCACCCTGCTTCACAGCAGCTAAATTTGATGGCTTGGCGGCTGAATCTCTAATTCTTAAGGGCAGAGGCCTCTCTGCCCAAGTCATATCTACGTTAATTCAAGCTAGAAAGCCAGTCTCTAGAAATATCTATTACAGAGTCTGGAGAACCTATGTGGAGTGGTGCGAGTCTCAAGGAGGGCATCCTCGCAAGTTTTTTATTGACAGGATCTTGCGATCCCTCCAGGTTGGCGTTGACAAGGGGTTGGCTCTTAGTACTCTAAAGGGGCAGGTGTCTGCCTTATCGATATGGTTTCAAAGGCCTTTGGCCACACATTCGCTTGTAAAAACCTTTTTGCAGGGGGTCTTGCATGTAAATCCCCCTATTAGAGCTCCCCTCTGCCCCTGGAATTTAAATCTGGTCTTGTCAGCTTTACAAAAGCAGCCGTTTGAACCTCTGGCAGAAATCCCTCTTGTGCTGCTAACCCGAAAGTTGGTTTTCTTGGTGGCTATGGCTTCGGCCAGAAGGGTCTCCGAGCTGGCAGCCTTGTCTTGCAGGGAACCGTACCTTATTCTGCATAAGGACAGAGTGGTTCTGCGGCCTCAGCCTTCTTTCCTTCCTAAGGTCATATCCAGTTTTCACTTGAATCAGGACCTAGTCCTACCATCCTTCTTTCCTACTCCCCAGTCCAGAGAGGAAAGATTGCTTCATACTTTGGATGTGGTCCGAGCCATGAGAGTTTATCTCAAGGCTACAGAAAAGATTAGGAAAACAGATGTGCTTTTCATTCTTCCGGATGGCCCCAAGAAGGGTCAGCCGGCTGCCAAGTCTTCCTTGGCTAGGTGGATTAAGCAGCTGATTTTTCAGGCCTATGGTCTGAAGCGCGTTCCACCGCCCTTATCAGTTAAGGCCCATTCTACGAGGGCCATGAGTGCCTCTTGGGCGGCACACCATCAGATCTCTATGGCACAGGTTTGCAAAGCGGCAACCTGGTCTTCCGTACATACGTTTACTAAATTTTATAAGTTGGACGTCACAAAGGCTGCGGACGCAGCATTTGGGCAGGCGGTCCTACGGGCAGCAGTATAGAATCCTCTGGCCCGGTTCACGCCCCCTTTTTCTGTTGGTGGAGCTATTTTACCTCCTGATATAGTTTCTGTTTGGCTATTTTTGGCCTTACGGTCTCCCTCCCTTCATGGAGCATTGCTTTGGGACATCCCATATGTAATGACTATGCGCTCTGTGTCCCGTGATGTACGATCAAGAAAAAGGGATTTTTAATAACAGCTTACCTGTAAAATCCTTTTCTTGGAGTACATCACGGGACACAGAGCTCCCACCCCTCTTTGTGGGAACATTGTGTAACCTCAGAGAAATTGCTTGCTACAAAACTAAAGTACTCTCAGTGGGAGGGGGTTATATAGGGAGGAACTTCCTGTGAAGTTGATTACACCAGTGTCCACACCTGAAGGTACTCCATATAACCCATATGTAATGACTATGCGCTCTGTGTCCCGTGATGTACTCCAAGAAAAGGATTTTACAGGTAAGCTGTTATTAAAAATCCCTTTTTTAGAGTGGCCTTTTTATTGTAGTCAGCCTAAGGCACACCTGTGCAATAATCATACTGTCTGATCAGCATCTTGATATGCCACACCTGTAAGGTTGATGGATTATCTCGGCAAAGGAGAAGTGCTCACTAAAGCAGATTTAGCCCTGGTTCACACTGGGTACAATTTGAGATGCAATTTCACATGTCAAATCGCATCTCAAATCGGCAGCAATTGCCGGCATAGGCACCGTCTTAATTGGTGCGACGCCGCATCGGCGGCGCTGCACCGATTTTAAAAAGTTGTTCCTGTATTAATTTTTGCGATTTGGGGCCGCGATTTACATTGACATATGTGCAAAAACCTGCACAGATGTCTCTGAAATCGCGGCCGAAATCGGGACTGCCGGCGGGAGTAAAGCCGTGCGAGTTCAGCTGAACTCGCACGGCTTCACTCCCGCAGCGCAGTGTGAACCTGGGCTAAGACAGATTTATGAGCAATATTTGAGAGAAATAGGCTCTAATTTTGCTCAGTGTATAAAGCTGAAGACAGCAGAAATACAAGTAAAACTTATGTAGGGAGAAATGTTTAATCTCTGTATCGTCTGAGGCGGTTCACACCCGCTTGTCGGTGTGCCCAGCAGCTGAATGTGGCTGCTCACAGGCAATTCCTGGTACCACTGTTGTGGGTATAAGTGGCACAGACTGGCCCAGCACCATCTAGCCTTCGATGTTCATGCCCCACTGCCTAGGCACTCCAGGAATTAATGCCACTAGAAGGAAACTATGTTTCCACCAGCCACCCTGCTGTATAAACGCTTTATGGTCATGTGACGGCAATGTTTTTTTTACAGAAAAAAGATAAATGCAAACTTTTTTTTACATTTAGAACTAACAAGGTACTTATCGTTTAACTGATTGCAGGGAATTATTTGAAAGCAATCCTTTCTTTCTATTTAAAGTGTTTCCCTTTCCTGCTGCCAGTCTTATTCATGTCATACCGCTGTCAAAAGCAAGAATCTCTGTCCTCCCCAACGTTCAGTGATGTAAAGCCCTCAAAGTTTCCTGGAAGGCTATAGCTGTCATCTGGGTAATAGGTGCTGTGATCCCTGAATAGCACCTGGATGTTATATAGTGGGCATATGATTTTGAAATGGTATCTGAACTTTGCAGTTACTGATGAATCGAGCAGTTCTGTACCTGCTATGCCATGTGTTGCACAGCCACTGTGTGTATTCTAGGATACGTTCACTTTTCTGAACATGTTACACCCATAGACCCCCACCCCCCCTCCTTTTCTTGTGGAATTGAGCTGGGGACCTTCTTGCTGTCGATGATCAAGGAGAGCGGGGCTCCACTGACATGGCTGCATTATTGATTCACAAATCCCTGTGAATAAATGAACTATGTTTACCAAGAGCCTTTGCAGCTGTCAGCTTGTAGCCCTGAATGAACTTTCAGGGTGCTGTTGAGCACTCTTGGTAGCTCATGATTGTTGCTTCTGGTCATTCAGTAACTACCTGCCTATCAGAGGTATGGACAGATGACTACATAGACAGTCTGCAGGACCATGGCATTACACCCACTATGTGATGATCGTTGGTGCAATGCTTTACAGGTTCCTAAGGAAGGAAAAAATAATATATATATATATATATATATATATATATATATATATATATATATATATATATATATTTTTTTTTTTTTTTGCCTTCCCCAAAAAAGTGTGTGTGCGCACTTTTGCACACAAGTTGCATTGTATAACATTCAGGTGAAAGTTGGACCAAAGTAGCGCATGCACTACTTTGAAGTTGCTGTAACTTTAAAGCTTAGTTCAACCCAAATGTTTGAACTTCTGCTCATTTGTAACCCCCCCTCTCCCTCCGGTGCCACATCTTGGCACCTTTCAGTGGGGAACTGATTCTTGTCTTTGTGCCACAGCCATTGACGTCACTGCTTGGCTCCCTTCTCCGGCCACCAGGCCAGTAAGAGAGAGGAGTGGTGCTTTGTACATGCACAGTAGGTTTCCCAGCGTGAAGCCGTAAGGCTACACTGCCTGGTTCCCTCTACCCACAATGGCGACAGCTGATGAAAACACCAGCTGCGGGGCCAACATTGCTGTACTCCAGGACTGATAAGTGTCCTATTAAAAGCCAGTAGCTGCTGGCTTTTAATTTTTGCAGCGGTGGGTGGACCTCCGCTTTTCAGTCAGGAATAAATGAGTGGGTATTATTGGAAAACATGGGGAACAACTTGTGTAAAAAAAAAAAAAATAACAAAAAATATTTGACACAAAGAAAACACTTTATCAAACTTAAATGTGCACATTAATGAAAAAATAAGCAAGCATAAAGTGAATAAATCCCATCACCAGAATGGAATGCTCTGAGATAAAACTTCTAGATCTTCCACCACGAGGGCTTCAGTTTTCACAGGATGGTCAAAAAAACACTTTGGGAACACCAGATCCGCTAATGGCATAAATCCACTGGCCTGGCACTAAGTGTAGTATAGTCCATATTCAATTCGCACAAGTTCCTGGACTTTTGAAATGGCACATAGGAAAAAAAGTCGGTGCTGAAGCGATCGCCAGCTGGGCACTGGAACCATCAGACAAATGAACATATTCGCCAGCACACCGTGGATCGTAGCGTCCAAAGAATTGAATGCAAAGCAAGCATCACAGAAAGTGCAAAGTTTCGTGGCCACGCATGACCTCTTTGTCAGGCGAGTGATAAAGTGAATCAGTGCATAAAGCCTGAAGGACAGTTAATTGTCACTTGGTTTGGAACGTTTGGAGACCCCTGCTTTAGAGTAAAGCAAAGAGCGTTTGAAAAGAGAGAAATTATTTATTTTACAAATCTAAAAATTATTTAAATTCTAAATTGATTTAAAAATTGCATAAACAGATTTGTTGGTACCCCTGGAAAAGATTACAAATAATTGGATCATAGTAATCATCATACTATTTTTCTCTAATTGGTACCACGCATCTTCAATCTTGTAATCAGCCTATTTTAAATGGAGATCATTGGGTGTATCTCGCTGAACATGGTGCAAAGGAGAAGGGTTTTCTTAAGATCAGAGGGAAAATTTAGACCAGCATGATAAAGGCATCTTAGTAGTTTGATCGTAGTTCTGATTTGGGTTTTCAAACATTAAGAAGTTTTAAAGGGTCACTAAAGAAAAAAAAAATTGGGCTGAAATGACTTACAGGGTATAGAGACATACAAGTTAACTGATTCCTTTTTAAAAATAGATAAAAAATCAATCATATAATCAACATACAGTTCTAGTTTAGTTTTTGCTGTTTCTTGTCTCTCTGATGTACAGAGCCAGAGAGCCAATAGAGGGCAGTGATGGTTTGTCTAAAACCCCTCCGCCAAATCTAGTTTCAGCTTACACACAGTAATCACACCTCCTTGATTAGTGACCACAGTGAGAAACCTCCCAGCACTGTGGTTATAAGGAAACGGACAACCAGGAAGTGTGGAGAACAGAGAAGAATTACAGCAACATCAAAGCAAAAACGAACAATGAGGACATGAAAACAAGTAAGGTAAAGGAAGCTATTTAGCTAAAAAAATGTTTTCCTTTAGTGTCACTTTAAGAGAGTG
Source organism: Rana kukunoris (assembly GCA_029574335.1). NCBI lineage: Eukaryota > Metazoa > Chordata > Amphibia > Anura > Ranidae > Rana > Rana kukunoris. The sequence continues at coordinate 129,027,028 of CM056051.1, forward strand.
TAGCTAAGCCAACACCTGTAGACATAGAAACAGAAGGCAAATCAATTGTGGATTAAGTAGAAAGAAAGTGTAAATGGTAGACTAAAGGCCAGCCATAGACTTATTCAAATTTCTCTGGTTCAGCCGAAACCAGTTGAATAATCCATCCATCCATGGACGGGCTGGTTGTACTGAAGTTGCATAATGACAAGATGAAATGCTTCTGGGAGAATGTTCTTTGGACTAATGAGACAAGTCATATACGCTCAATATTCAAACGGAAAAAAATGAAGCTTTCAAGGAGCACCATACCTACTGTGAAACACGGAGGAGGCTTGGAAATGTTTTTGGGGCTGTTTTGCTGCGCCTATGGGCTGCCTTTTAGATCTGTGATAAGCTCCATGAAATATCCAAACTAGACCAATGTCAGAAAGCTGTCTCAGTTGTCATAAGTCTTCTAACAAGACCAAAGTCCCAAAACGCAGCAATAAAAGAAATTGAGAATGGTGGCTAAGAACAAAACATTGGGCTGTTCTATGAGCCCTGATCTGAATCCTATTAAACATCTGGTAGAGGTCTACAAAATGTTGTCCAGTCCCTGATGTAAGGGGGGTCTCTGATGGGAAGTCTCATGTAAGAGGGGAATCTAATTGGGTCTTGTTTTGGCGGATGACTCTGATAGGCTCATGTTTGCTTTGTTTTACAATGTTTTTGTAAACATTTTTATTGCATTTATCGAATGCAAGAAGAGCGTTTTAAATAAGCTGATTTGCAAAAAACAAAACCATAAAACATTAATTTCTAAAACTAAAACTTTTTTTGACTGGTTAATATTTGCAAATGATACAATGTGGCCTGTATACTGAAAAATTGGCGACTCGATCTAGAGAGCTGGAATAGGCGTCCTTCAAAGCTGAGACAACTGGAGCGGTTTGCTCAGGAAGAATGGCCAACGTATGTGTTGGCTTGTGCAGAAATTTAATTTGCAAAAGAACACACGGCATAAGCTTTTTCAAGCTTTTAGGCAGAGACCTAAAAGCTCAAATGCTTGTAATAGAGATATAGAGATATAGAGATGGATAGATTGAATCTGTAAATTGTGGTTTTCTTTTAATTTTTCAAGGGTGCCAACACATTTTGTCCACGACTGTACTTGTTTTGGTTTGTGACAGAGTACTGAAGCCCAATCATCCACATGAATGCCAAACAATTAGCATTTTCAGAAATGGGCAAAAGCATCCCATGTATATCCTCATCATCATCATCATTACAGGTTTCCTTCATTAGCTGTTTAGTTTCGCTAACTTAAATGGTAGCAAACAGTGCCACCTAGTGGCTGTTTATGGTGTTAACTTGTTAGTTTCCAATAAGTTGTATCTTAGTTTAAAGTAATTATTAGGGCTGAAATCAATTATGAAATTAGTAAATCAATTTCATCGATTAATCAGCCAGTAACATAATGGGTAAAAAAAAATAATGAAAAAATTGGCCCTTTTTTATAGTGCATAAAGAGCAAATAATCACTACTGTTAATATTAATACAAATTATCTTTGTACATTCGCCGAATGAAAGAATTTTTTTTACTTGCTTTTAACATTCCGTTTTAAAATGAATGTAATTTCTGAACCAAAACCACTTGCATGGTCTGAAAATTCCTTTGACCAAGAAGTCTTCTATTTCTAAAATTCCCCACTGTGGTTGAAAACGAACGTCGATTTGACCCCACTGATGATTAAAAAAATCAAACAAACGTTCATAACATGCATTTTATTTTTAAAGGAAGGTGTTTTTGTATGGCCACTATTATTATTTATTATTAATAAAATTATATAATATATATTAAGTGTGTGTGTGTGTGTGTGTGTGTGTGTGTGTGTGTGTTTGGTTATTAATCAAAACAATCGGCCAACTAATTGATAATGAAAATAATCGGTTGCAGCCCTATAGATTATGTATTGACTCTGTTGTATTGATTTCTTGGCACTTGAGAGAGGTTTATATTTGGGGTAATATATTTTGTCTAGAATGAAGAAAAGGCATTCTCGTCAAGTTTTAGTATCTTTCAAATTCGTTTTTGGTATTGTTCAGAGGGAGGCTAACCAAATTTCTAGAAGTGCGGTTTCTTAAAAAAAAAGTTTCCTTGTACAAGCAGAATGCAATGATTTGTGAATTTCATAAATCCATATTTTATTCACAATTGAAAACGTATCAAACATTTAGGAAATTTTAAATTTTAAGAAAAAATAATAATAATTTTGAAACCGATGACAGTAACACATTTGGGTTTACCATGGTTTACCATGGTTTAGCATCCCCCCTCTTTAAACAGTCTGTAAATGTTTTGGAACTGAGAACAGTTGATGGAGTTTTGCCAGAGGAATATTGTCCCATTATTGACTGATATAGGTTAATGCTGACGTCATCCAAGTGTGCCCGGCTCCCCATTGGCTTGTTCCTATCCTTGCAGAGGCCACCACATAGTGCAGTTACATCTTGCGGCTTCACACTGACCCAACAACCAAGTGGTGTGGTTGCATTACATGGCGCCGTTCGCTGTCTAACGCAGTTGTTCCTGGGACCCCTCTACCGTACCCACATCTGCGGACATTGGCCGGTCTCAGCACCAAGTACAGTTTCTATACTGCACCTCCCTCCTTCCACCTTGGACACATTTTTGGAGCTGTGGCAGCCCCATTCAAGGGATCCTTGTTATTGATGGACTGATGTTAACTCCTGTCGTTCTAGATTTGGCAGTGGTATAGTTTCTATCATATTACCCATTAGCTACAATGACTGTCTAGTTGCAATTGATATGTAGCCCAAGCATCATTATTTTTAACCACTTAAGACCTGGACCAAAATGCAGGTAAATGACCAGGCCCCTTTTTGCAATTCGGCACTGCGTCGCTTTAACTGACAATTGCGTGGTCTTGCGACGTGTTTATTAGGGCGGGCTACGGGGGCTACCCTAAACCTAACACTAACTGTCTGTCACACTGACACTAAATACAGTAATCGTACATGTATGATTACTGCATTCAGTGACACTGTGACAGGGGGGGGGCGATAGCAAGGGGTTATTGTGCCTATGTGTAGTGTGTGTCAGTGTAGTGTTAGTGCAGACTTACTGTGTGATGTGATCTCTCCTCAGCAGTGGATGAAAAAACCGCTGAGGGGAGAGATCACATCGCTTCCTTTTTCCTGTGTTTACACAGGAGGAGGAAGTGCACTGCAGGGGGAGCGCGCGGATTGGCTGGAAGCGAACCGGAGGGGGCGGACAAAAACGAACCGCCGCCCCCTCAGCACGGATTGCTCGTACAGCCGCGGGGACCGCCGCATGTACCGGGGGGGGGGGGGGGGGTCCCGATCGGACCCCCGACCCACCTCAAGGCACCAACGTATATATACATTGATGTGCCTGTCGGTGCCATTCTGCCGACGTAAATGTACATGCGGCGGTCCATAAGGGGTTAAAGTGCAATATTGTATTATGGTATTTTTATTTTCAAGACTATAACGTTTTTATTGCTGACCCCATTGAGCGCTGCCCTTGTGTTTGTTGTTTCACACCCCTAAACTACCCCCTTTTCTGGACAAGCTTGGTCTGCTAAATTAAATAATTAAAAAAAAACAGACTTGCTGGCCAGGATCACCAGGGGGAAAACAAAGGTAAAGAAACAAATGCAGCCACCACATCAAAAAATTGTTAAGCTGCAATAGTAACTTTTTATAATATTGCTGTAGGGCTCATTCACGCAGAAGAACCTGCGTAAAATATGCACCTAAAGCATATTCATGTTTTTTAGATGTGTACTATTATTCGTGCAATCCATTGAACGGACACAGCTGTGTGTATGGGTTCATTGTTGCTATAGTGCTGCATTTTGGATGCAAACGCAACTATACACTGTGCACATCTAAACAGTCTTTTTTTTCTTTTTTTTTTCTGGCTGTGTGAATGAGGCCTTGAATTATAACAAAACCTCCAGTGGAATCGCAGTAGTAGCAGGAACCTGTCAAAACCGCGTTTTGTTAGGTGAATGTTTGTAAGTGTACCATGACGCGATAGTGGAGGAGTAGGAAGAGGGCTAAGTTATGGGAGCATGGAAGTTTGTCAATTTGTGGCCAATTGTTTCTACTCCCTTTTCAGAACTCTGAATGTTTGGGGAAAAAATGTGTCCTCGCCAATGCAATGAAGGTGACGAAGTGATCTGTGCAATCAATTTAGCGGCTCTCTGTTTACAAAAGGTTTATACAAAGAGTTTGCCGCATTTGGTGCCAGCCTCCTAAAGTCTATTTGTTCAGAGGCCTTGGCTTTATTTAAAAGTAGTTTGGGAGAATCTTTAGCCTGTAAAAGCTTAACTCCATGTTGATTGTACGTTTTGTATGCTAGTTCCAGGGCAGCGTTTGTGTGTAATATGTTCTTGTTTGTGGATTTGGAATTTTTTTATGCCTTGTACACATGATACGATTATCGTCTGATGTATTGTTCCCATTTTGTTGCATAAAACAAATATCTTATACACCAGTTCAAAATGTGATTTACGAAAAGTATAATTTTTATCGTCCGATTCGGTAAAAACCTTCCGGTGTGCGTAGCTACGTATCTGAAATGCCAAATACAGTGGGGCAAAAAATTATTTAGTCAGCCACATATTGTGCAAGTTCTCCCACTTAAAAAGATGATAGAGGCCTGTAATTGTCATCTTAGATATACCTCTACTATGCAGTGGCGTCTCCAGCTTTCATATTTAGGGGGGGCAGGGACAAAAGTAGGGAGGCCAACTATAAAATGCAATTATTTATATAATATATATATTTCTCCTGGGGCCCTTTACTACGATCCCACAACGGGCCCTTTTACATGTTCTGCAGTGAGCTCCCTTCCTACTATACTGGGGCCCCCCAGGGTGGCAGAAAAAAAGAGATGTCACCAGCACACCAAGAAAATATAAGGGTCCAAAGCAGTGGGAGAACTTTCCGGGTTGCAAATGTTGTCTGGTGTTCTGCCACTGTGGGGTTCCCCAGCTGTCCTGTCCCTGCTATTGACAGCGCTGGTGGTCTGGCATCTGTCTCCTTGGCAGCGGCGGCAGTCCATTAGCTAATCATAAGCAGTAAGACATTTCCTGATCTGTGCAGAGCTGCGGACCGTAAAATCTCGCTGCCTGTGATTAGCGCTGTGCAGTGTGGGCTTCCTGGCAGGCTCTGGCATGTGGATTTTTGAACATGCCCAGCCCATCTCATCTCTAACAACAAATTGTGCTGGCCCTCCTGTACATCAGCCCCATAAAGTAACCAGCACTGGGTTCCGATGTTCTGCCGCCGCTGCCAAGGAGACAGAGACCAGCGCTGTGAATAGCCGGGACAGGACAGCAACTCTGGTTATTCCAGCACTGGTCCACACTGGGAGGATTCCCCCATCCACCTATAATGTGTAGCAGGGGGAATTGGATCATTTTTTTTATATTTTTTTTTTCATTCAACCTAATAGTTGAATGAAAAAAAGTGATCAATGTATGGGCTGCCTAAGAGCTAAGACCAGCCATAGACAGTTTAAATCTCAGCTGGTTCAGCAGGAACTGGCTGAGATTTGAACCATTAATGAGCAGATTCTTTTATGATTATCACTAGTGGTTGCTGTATAGCCACTAGTGAGAATCGCTGTTTGTCGGGAGAATACAATTGCTGGGCAGGAGTGATTTTCCCGTCAGCACTGTCTGTTGATGGGGGAATCATGCAAGTTTCTTTCCTGCAATCTGTGGATGTAGGAAAGAAATTTGCACTGTATATTACCCGCCTAACTGAAAGTGTAACAGAATGGCTGTGACTCCCAGAGACTTTTGAAGGATGGGGGGTACTCGAGTGCCAGCATCACTAATGACTCTTGGGTCTAGGGTCATCCTGTGCCCCTTTTGGGCATAGGGTGACTGAGAAATGATAATAATAAATTACATGGGATGGGACATTATTGATAATTCATGTTTTGCAGGATATCTTTAAATATTACAAGTTGTTAAAGTCTGACTCCGACAGGTCAATAGAGTGTTTTTATTCAATGTGGGGGCACATGCTTTTGAGGTGTTAATTGAGTCTGCTCCTAGACATTCCCTCTAATTGCGGAGCCAGACTGTCTGGGTAATGAGTAGTAATTAACTCATCGGAATGTCATTATCTAAAAGAATGTGTATGAAGCCCTCCATTGTGTTATGTGTGGGTGGAGTGTGTCTTTGTCCATGTGATTAACTGTAACATGTTTGTACTGTATATAAGAAAGCTAAGTTACCATTAAAGGATTCATTCATTTTGGAACCAGTACCAGAGCTTGTGTTGTCTCGGTTATTCTGGGAAATGAAATGGGTCGTGTCTGATGTCTGTCGGACTGTCGGATAAGCTGTCGTGGAGCGATGGAATGGAATATCTTAAACGGTGGTGACCGTTGCATAAAGTAAATTGTGAATGTCTTGAAAGAACAGGAGAGGGGAGGGAGACAGATGGGGGAGAGAAGGGATGGAGATAATGCAGTTCAGTGATTACAGTGTACTGCAGTGCACACATTTACCCACGGTCCAGGCTAGAATCTCAGGCATCATTCACACACATGCTGCTGATTTTCATATTTCCTGAACACACATCCCCTCTCTTCAGATACAGCACACGAGATAGTGTGGGCGGGACTGAAAGTAGGAGGAGGAGGAGGAGGAGCTGTATTCCTCCCTGCTCGTATGTGAGGAGAGTGGGGGGGGGGTGGCTGGACTCGCTGGGCTGTAAAAGAGTGTCATAGACTGACACTCGGCTCAGCTTGCAGTCACCACTCTCAGCATTTACAGGCTGGTTCTCCTGTCCTAAGGACGGGAGAAATCAGTCTGTTTTTTCAGTAACTGAGATGAAGGCTTGGGGCCCCCCCCCTCCCCCACAGTGCTCATGGAGTCCTTTCTGCAACTCACTCTTCTCCGTGCCAATGAGGATGCAGGGGAAGGAGCAGATCGGGCGGCTGTGGTTGTGTGAACGCTTGCATTATGCAGTGTCAGCGAGCAGAGGGACGGGGAAGGAATGCCCCGCAGAGCTGGCTGGGGAGGCTCTTCCTCTCAGGAGAGACTGTTACTCCAGGGGCGGCCCGAGAAAAAAATAAAACATTTTTTTGGTGGGGCACAGCATAATGTTGGGGGGGTCTCTGCCCCCCCCCGTAGAGTCGCCAATGCAACTGAGAGGCCTCTCATCTTAAGTGGGAGCACAATTGGTGGCTGACTAAATACTTTTTTGCCCAACTGTATGTATGACCCCTGTGTCGTCCTGGTTTATTTTTGTGTTTCTGAGCATGTGTGGGTTTTTTTTTTTAGCGAACGCATACTGTACTGATTAAACGTTTGCCGTACGATGGGCTGTCGTCCGAGCAAAGGTTGTGTGTTTATCCCTTTTTGGATTTTGTTGGACGGACGGTCAGTGATTGGCTGTATACCAATCATCAGATTATCAAACTATCTGAAAGCTTTTTTTTTTTAAGAACTTATGAACAATAGTCTCCCAATCCTGTACCTCTGACATTAAACATATTTAGAAAAGGGGATATGCGCACCTCTAAATATGGCACCAGCAGAGCTAGACGTTGCAAGGCAGGGTGGTGAGGAAACCAAGGAAGGTCAGAGTTGGGTGAAGAGAAAGACCTGGGAGGAGTAGTGTGGGCGAGGGACGTATAGAGGATAAGTGAGAGCAGGGATAGGCAGAATAGGTTTGGGGGGGAGGGTCTTAAGGAACCAAGATCCATGAGAGAATTGTTTGGGTGTATGTGGTGAAGTGCTTGTAGGTTTGTACCAAAGGTATAAAGGCTGAAAACATGTCTTCCACCTAATTTAGGTAAACAATCACGTGTCACTTAGGCCTTAGACAGGAATATCTCCTCAGTCAAAGGGGTAATACTGTGGTGGGGGGTTGAGATGGCTATTCTAGTGTGTCAGCATGGACCTTTTGAGCAGTACTTATAAATAGGGTTGTCCCGATACCGATGCTATACTCGGTATCCGGACCGATACCTAGTATTTGCGGGAGTACTTGTACTCCCGCAAATACCCCCGATACCGAAATAGAATCCGTCCAATCACGAGAGGGGGAGTGTCTATACATGGCAGCGCGGGCTTTACAAGTATACAAGTGAAAGCTTGTAATGCTCGCCGTTGTCATGCATCGGGATTAACGGCAGCAGCGGCGGCTTTGCGGCACATCAGGTATGGGGGACGGGACATGGCTACATAGGTGGTGACAGGACATGGCTGCAATATGTGGTGACGGGACATGGCTGCAATATGTGGTGACGGGACATGGCTGCAATATGTGGTGACGGGACATGGCTGCAATATGTGGTGACGGGACATGGCTGCAATATGTGGGGGGGACATGGCTACATATGTGGGGGGGGGGGGGACATGGCTGCATTTGGGGACACATTTAAAAAAAGTATCGGCGACTACTTGAAAAAAAGTATCGGTACTTGTACTCGGTCCTAAAAAAGTGGTATCGGGACAACCCTACTTATAAAGTACACTCCAGATTCCGTAGATGAGAGCTAGGTAAAGATTTAAAGAACATTTCACATCATGTCTAACATAACAATATGTAAAAAGAATATTCACTGTCAGTTCATATACCAGAAAACCGTAAAAGTGCAAGAGAAATTCATAATAATCAAAGCCTCTGATTCCTACTGTATAAAAGTGTATTGTATTTGTACCGTCTACCCTCAAGTTGTAAAGCACTGCGTAAGCTTTCGTGCTATATAAATCTTTTTTTATTGTTGTTATTGTAATAAGTGAATAACATTTCATTCATACATTTTCCAATAAACTTGATTTAAAAAAAAAAATTCATGTAAGTGCTTAGACAAAAGTCCTCTGTGCTCAAAACCCATGAAAAGTGCTCCTTGGGACAAAAAGTCTGTTTACCAGACTAATAGCTCATATAAGGAGATCATCAGCACTTTGATATATTCCACCCTAAAGTGATTGTAAAGGTTCGAATATAAAAAAAACATGTCATACTTGCCTCCACTGTGCAGCTCGTTTTGCAGAGTGTCCCCGATTTTCGTCTTCTGGGGTCCCTCTGTGGCTGTCTAGGCTCCTCCCCCGCTTCAGATAACCCCCTCTGAGAAGTGCTTGCTCTCAAGTCCTGCATTGACATCCATAGACACAAATACCCGACTCGGCCCTGCCCCCTTGGCTACTGCTGCTATCAATCTATTCAATGAAGACCAGGCCGAGATCCAGCCCATTCTCGACGTGGGTCTTTTAAGTGCTCAGGTAAGTAAACCGGAGGGCCAGTAATCCATCGGATGTTTTTTTTTACCTTAATGATTAGGATGCATGAAGGTTAAACAGGAAGGTTTACAACCTTCCGTGATACTCGACCATGAGGGTAATGCATATTGCAGATGACACAATGTATGGGCAAACACATTCGGAGCTGGGTTTTACTACATTTTTTTTTTTTTTTAAACTATAGTGTAGCACTATGAGTTCTCCTCCTTGCTTTTAATGTGTGTCTGCCGTAGTCTGTTGGAGTCTATCGGAGGAAGCTTTATATTCACTGATGGAATACATTGTTTGCTCTGAGCGCCGCTGCAGGAGACTCTTCTGTGTTCCGTGTATGAGACTGGAAGTCTCGGCTTGCACCCAGGATGTGGTATGCTGTTGCTGTATGTAGCCCGCAACATCCAACTGCCTCTCAGGTAGTTTGGGACAGCCTTTAAATTGTGTGGAAAGATGGAGTTTTTCTTTAAAGGGGTTGTAAAGGTGCGTGTTTTTTTTTTTTTTTTTTTCACCTTAATGCATCCTATGCATTAAAGTGGAAGTTTATCCTCCAAAAAAATTCTGCCATCATATGGAGTGCAGTCATCCTACCGACAGAATGCCGGTGTTTTTTTGTTTTTTTTTTTCTCAGCACATACCTCGTATCACCCCCCAGCTCTCCTGCTGGACTGGGCGTTCCCAAGCACTGCCTGTGATTGACAGGCTTCCGACCGGCGCATACTGCGCGTCACAGGTTGCCGGCAGAACCCGAACGTCGGTGCGACTCTATACGGTGCCTGCGCACCGACGTTCGGGTTCTGTCGGCAACCTGTTACGGGCAGTATGCGCCGGTCGGAAGCCTGTTAATCACAGGCAGTGATTGGGAACGCCCATCCCCGCAGGAGAGCCAGGGGGTGATACGAGGTATGTGCTGAGAAAAAAAATAAACGCCGGCATTCTGTCGGTAGGATGGCTGCACTCCCATGTGATGGCAGAATTTTTTTTAAGGGTGAACGTCCACTTTAAAGTGAAAAATAACCTAGCAATGATGGCCTCCCCAGCCCCCCCCCCCCCCAGTTTTACTTGCCTAAGTCCCGAAACTCTGTGGGCTCGTTCCCGCGACGGTTTTCCCTGCTTGAGTTGGCTCGTCATTGGATATTAATAGCAGCGCAGCCATTGGCTCACGCTGCTGTTAATCATATCCAATGATGCGGCGCCCTGGGGAGTGGGACTGAATGATACAGTGAGCTGCTATAGCCACTGTCTGTATCACTGAAGCACCCCATGAGAACTTTTCACCATGCTCTCTCGCTCCCATGAAGGTGGAAAGTTCTTGCAGGTAGGAGCCGAGGGACCCAGAAGACTAGGTTCGGGGCCACTCTGTGCAAAACAAGCTGCACAGTGGAGTTTAACATGTTTGTTTTAAAAATAAAAAATAAATTCTCTTTAGTAATCCTTTAACATTTTAAATGCAAGTCCTAGGAAGCATTTGCATCCATTGAAAACAAATGGCATGCTGCCAGGCTTTTGGCATTTGGTAAGCCCTCATTTACAAAGTTGACTTTTATAATTTCCATTTTTAAAGGCAAACCATTTTATGTCTGCGGAGAAAGGACATTGGATTTATTGAATGGGTTAGGAATTGGTTCTAAGAGACCAGTTGTCAAGAGTTTTCAGTTTTGAGAAGCAGAAAACTTTTTAGCATCTGGCATGTATTGAACAGTAGTTGGGAAGAACTTCTCTTGTTTACTAATCTGTATATGTACTCCAACTAGATTTCCTCATTTAAATCACTTCTATTCTCCTGCGTTATACACTCTAATTGCTTATGACAGGTCCTCTTAAGTATAAAGTTCTTGGAAATAATATCTTCTGACCACTGCACACCAAGCTGCCAAAATCAGGAAGTCCCGGTGCCGCAGGAAAGTGGTGAAGTTCTCATTTCATATCCTCAGTGGACCACTTAGGTTCAGCTTCACTGGCAGAGTGATTCATATAGAAAGTGAGGTATGCCACTCCTGATCTATGCGCCACTACATCCCAGCAGGCCACACTCATGGGTCTTGGTCGTCCAGTGTCTCTTCTTTCACTTTTCTATGGCAGAAACTTTTTCACTTTCTTTTAACTTGGTTGATGCCTGTGCATTCCTACGTTGTGATTGAGCCTTGGGGAATAGGGTCTGGGGGGTGTTGAAAGACGCACATAACCAAGCTTATGATGGAAACCTTTTCAAATTATGAAAGGTTCTGTTAATTTCATGTAATTGATTTTATTTGAATTTATGTTGTACTGTAGATATTTTAATTACTTTTTTATTATATAGCAAAGTGATACCTCAGTTGCCTAGAGGACATTTTTTGCTTCACATCGCCTGTGCCTGGCTGTGCTCAGAAACCACCCCAGTAGCGCCCGCCCAATGAAATGCCTTTATTGGTTAAAGGTGAAGTTGCTTGTATTTTGTCTTCTCCGGTTCTTTTAATTCATTTGACGCTGTTGCACGGGCATGCGCAATTTTAAAGCGTGACATGTTGGGTATATCTGTACTTGGCATAACGTATTTTTTTTTTTATACTTAACGCTCAAAACAATGGGGTTGTGTATTGTTTTTCTATTAAATTTCGAAAATTGTTTTTGAAAAATATATTGTGCGACAAAAAATGAATGGCTAAACCCACCACTGACAGGGACCTGTGTCCACTGTGTTCACACACAGCGGGAGCCCAACGGGGTGTTGTACAGTGGACTCTGTCAGCTGGCACCAGCCGATTACACAGGCAGAAAGACAATCTAATGCACAAGTGTCAACACGAGGCCCGCGGGCCGTATCCGGGCCTTTTACTTGTGGCACTCGCCCTTCTCCTGCAGCTGCAGGAGAGCTCCAGCCCTCCTCTGGTTTTCCTTCAGACCCCTAATTTCTGCTTTCAAGCCATGCATCCAGCTTCTTCCCAGCAGCATCATAAGGAAAGAGGTGTGTACTGTGATGTAAGGGAGAGTGGGGGACTCAGCTTCTGTTGGTGGGGTGGCTCTCGAAATCTAACGTGAGGAAAGAAGGATGCGTTGGACATCTATTATTACAGATACAACCGGCCTTTTTGAGGGCAAACATAATGCTGATGCGGCCCACAATGAAATTGAGTTGGACACCCCTGATCTAATGTAAACAAAGCAGATTGCCGTTCTGTCAGAAGGGAAGGCACTGATCCTGTGCTTCTGCAAAAGCAGGAACACTGATCTGTACCTCCCCACAGTGGGTAAGCACAACCTAGGTCAGTGATGGTGAACCTTGGCACCCCAGATGTTTAATAACTATATATTTCCCATGATGCTCCACTACACTGCAGAGTGCATGAGCATCATGGGAAATGGGGTTGTCCCGATACCACTTTTTTAGGACTGAGTACAAATACCGACACTTTTTTATTTATTTTTTATTTTTATGTACTCGCCAATACCGATCTTCTTTTTTTTTTTTTTTTTTTTTTTTTTTAAATGTGTCCATGTCCCCCCCCACAAATTGCAGCTATGTCCCCCCCACAAATTGCCTTTACCTAAATGATGCCGCCGCCGCATTAATCACCGCGCGGGGAACATTACAGTCGGCTTTAGTTTGAATAAGCTGTTTTCTCTGCCGCACTGTGTATAGACACTCCCCCTTGCTCGGGATTGGACAGATCCGTCCAATCCCGAGCAAGGGGGAGTGTCTATGCGCGGCGGGGAAAACGGCTATTCAAACGAAAGCTGACTGTAATGTTCCCCATGCGGTGATTAACGCGGCAGCTTTGCGATATACGGCGGCGGATGCGGTTGCGGCGGGGGGGGGGGGCAAGGATTCTATTTAGGCATCGGGGGTATTTGCGGGAGTACAAGTACTCCCGCAAATACTCGGTATCGGTCCTGATACTGGTATCGGGACAACCCTAATGGGAAATGTAGTTCCAAAACATCTAGGGTGCCAAGGTTCACCATCACTGACCTAGGTACCCAGTTAACCCTTTGATCACCCCTAACGTGTAAGGGATAGTAAAGCCTGGTGTTTTTTCACCTTAATGCAAATAATAAATAACACCTTGCACTATATTTAGTCATTTATTGCGTTTTTGTGCCTTAAGATTTACTTTAGTATATATATTTTTTTTTTTACTGAATTTTTTATGTTTTGGGGTTTTATGCAATCTTCAGGCCTAAATTTTTTTTTTTAAACGTATGCAAAAAAAGAAAATACATGACTCTGGCAGCGAAATTCTTTTTTTTTTTTACCAAAAATCTGTACTATAATACGTATTGGCCTAAATTGATGAAGATATTTTTTACTTTCTGCTAAAAAAAATTGTTTTTTATTCATATTATATAATTTTTATTTTATTTTTTCAAAATTGTCGGTCCTTTTTATGTTTATAGCGCAACAAATAAAAACTGCAGAGGTGATCAAATACCTCCAAAAGAAAGCTCTGTTTGAGAATAGCATCGCACGACCGCGAAATTGTCAGTTAAAGTAACGTCGTGCTGTATCACAAAAAAGTGGTCTGGTCGCGAACGGGGGTAAAAGCCCCATACACACGATTGGACCTTTTGTCCGACCAAAATCACATCGGAATTCCATCGGAGTAAAAGAGAACATGTTCTCTATCTAAACTCCGATGGAATTGATCCGAATTTCCAAGGGAATTACTCCGATGGGGCATACACACAGTCGGAATTTCCGATCTTGTGTATGGGGCTTAAATCTTCTGAAGTCCAAGTGGTTAAAGTACTAGAACAAGGCATTCCTCAAAGTGAAGGGGAAGATCTCCTGAATGTAATATAGATGGGAAAAATCTGACAGGGGTTCTAACCCTACCTTAATCTTCAATGAAATGATATAAAAAATTAAAATTCCTTTTAGATATAGTTGAACAAGGCTGTTTTGAGAGGCCTTTGTGCTGATTTTACATGTGAAGTGGTTTTGGTGGTTGGAAACGTTGGTTTGATTTTAGAGTTTCTTGTGTGTATGGTTTAAATAAAAGCCTTGAATGTGCGTGAAAGAGGAGGATGACAGTCGTTCAAGTCGGGAATATGCACAGCGGAGCATGCCTCTTAACCTCTGCACTCCAGGCTCCCCGCACACAGCTGGATAGTCTATTACATCTTCCTCTCTGAACAGCCACATTTAACTCTTCGGTGTTCGCTGGCGTACCACACAAGACCTCTTATTACTCGTGTCTCTTCTAGGCTGAAATGTATTATTCATGTAGAAACGAGATCACTAAACCTAAAACAAATTCTTTTTGTCAGATCCAGCAGCTTTTATTGCTTCATGTAACCACGAGTATTTCTTAATCTACTGCAAGAGTGGACTCGCGTGTATTGTTAACGCTTTTCAGTTTTGGGACGGGGAGGGTAAGGTTTGGTTTTTGCTGTGCAACTTCTAAAGCCCAACTCCAGCCAAAACTGTCATTTTTGTTGATGGTGTAGGTAAGAGTTAGAGCATGGGTGCTAAACCTGTGGCCCTCAAGCTTTTGGCGCACTACAAGTGCCATCATGCCTCTGCCTTTGGGAGTCATGATTGTAACAGTCAGCCCTGCAATGCCTTGTGGGACTTGTAGTTCCACAACAGCTTGAGGGCCATAGGTTGAGAAACTCATTGGGTGTTAAAACACAAGGCCCGCGGGCCAAATCCGGCCCTCCAGGCCATTTCATGTGGCCCTCACATCTCTGCTGCAGGAAATCTCCAGCCTTCCTCTGGTCCTCCTCCAGACCCCTACTTTCTGATTTCAAGCAATGCATCCAGCTTTTTCCCAGCAGCATAAGGAAAGAGGTGTGTACTGTGATGTAAGGGCGAGTGGGGGACTCAACTTCTGATGGTGCCCCCCACCATCAGACATCTAATGTAAAGGGGAGGAAATGCATTGTACATCTAATATTACAGATACAACAGTCCCTTTTAAAGGGCAATCATAATGCTGATGCGGCCCACGATGAAATTGAGTTTGACACCCCTGTAGAGCCTCTCGTCACATTTTGGCTCTCACTTGGGTTGATTCTCTATACCTATTTATTAGGACAGAAAATAATAGAAAACTTCTCCAAACAGAATTCAAGGCTGCAATACATGGCTTGACTTTCTTTTGTCCTTCTGTGGGCTGAGAGAATAAAAATCATTTGCTTTCCCTTTCCATGTTAACGACACAAGGGGAAGAGAAAAGGCGGCTCTAAGCGCAGTATTAAAATTGTATTCTCAAACCTAAAGGGTTAAAAACACAATCATAATGGAGGTAGAGCATGTCCATGGTTCATCATTAGGCAGATCACTAGGTCCTGTACTTCTGTGTGGGAAGGAGCCAGGGGTATCGGCAGTAATCCCTGAGGGGGCGCTAGTATTCGTGCCTCGTGAGGGATGTTAGGTGGCTGGCCAGCAGCTGTCGGAATCCCTGGAGGAGAAGAGGCAGGAGAAAGCGATGACACGGCATGGCTTCTGGGACCATGCTGGAATGCACTCGACCAATGGTGGTGGGCGGTAATGCTTTTCGGAGCATGCGCAGCCCCTTTGTCAGGGTCTAACTTTCCTCTTTTTCTCGGAAGCTGTGCCGTGTCACCGATTTCGCCTTCTTCTGCATCCTCCAGGGATTCCAACAGCAGCTGGCCAGCCGTCTCCCGTCCCTCACAGAGACATGGATACAAGCGTCCCCCCTAGGGATTACTGCTGACACCCCTGGCTCCTCCCCCACAGAAGTACAGGACCTAGCCACCTGCTTGAGGTTGAGCCATTGACATGCTCTACCTCCATTATGATATAGTTGTTTTTAACTCTTTTATGTTCGTGAATACATTTTAATACTGCACTAAGAAGCACCTTTTCTCTTCTCTTCCCCTTGGTCCTCGAGTTGCTTCTCCTCACCAAGGCACTGCCTTGAAGTGTTATTTCTCTGCTGCCAAGGACCGGCTATCATTCCTCACATGACCGCCCTTACCTCTCCTCTACATGTTAACGGCAGGGATGGAGGAATCTTCTCTGCAAGCTATTCATGTAGCTGTGGCACCCACAATGGTTCTGCTGAACGGTGACACATCTAATAGGAGCTAGTCACTGTTCAGCACCTGGGCTTTTTTAATTGATCATGCTTGCAGGGCCACCTACAGCTTGAATTTCAGAAGATTCAGCAGGAATCTGTTCAAATGGGAGCCGTCTATTGGGGACCATTAGGCCTCATGCACACTGCTGCTCCTAACCTAAAGTTTTTGGGGCTATAGGCTTTTATTGAGGTACATTTTAGGGACTTGGGCCTCATGCACAATGGTTTATTGTAAACGCTGTTTCTTTTGACTTAACCCCTTCAATACCGGGCTTTTATACACACCTCCATACCGGGCCTATTCTGGCACTTCTCTCCTACAAATCATCATTTTTTTGCTAGAATGTCGGCGGGACTTGCGTGTGCGTTCGCTTCTGCTCGCGAGGTAGCGGGGACAGGGGCGTTTTTAAATTTTTTAAATTTTTTATTTTATTTTTTTACAGGCCCCTCCTAGAACGAAACCGCCGCTATGATCGTTCTTATGTTGTGCAGAATTGCCGGCAGAAGAGATGGATATCTGGATGATGCCTCTCGCTGCAGGCATCATTCGGATATCTCCCCCAAAGTCCATATGACGTCCACCCAGGATGGAAGATCCCCTTTGTGGACGTCATATGACAATGGCCCGGTATTGAAGTGGTTAAGAAAATCAGCGTTTTAAAATCTCACCTACGGTGCATTTTTTTTTTTATATATTTTCTTTTAAATTTAGCAGCGTTGGTGATAGGACATAAATTTCATTGCCCAGATTAACCCCCCACCCCCCTTATGACCAGGCCATTTTTTCCCAATCGCCATTGCGCTTTAAAAAAAAATTTTTAATACGAATTCACAAATTTTTTCGTAATTAAACAAAAAAATCCACTTTTTTTTTTTGCTTTAAAACGCATCCAATACATTTTTTTTAAATAAAATCCTTTAATGTAGGCCAATATGTATTCTACATGTTGTTGATAAAAATAGATCACAATAAGCGTACATTGCTTGGTTTGCATGAACGTTATAGTGTACAAAATGAGAATAATTTTTTATTTTTATTTTAGGGCTGTTACTGATTACAATTTTCATGTTTTGATATATTTTTTTTTATTATTCTGTAATGTGGTCCACAGACATCTCCCCCACTGTATAGGAAGATTACTGCTTGCTTGGTCTTACCAGAGAAGCCGACTGAATACGAGCAGTTGAGGCCAGGTGATGTCAGCACGCCGCTCTAGGCTCACCTAGGCCGCCGCCGGGTGGACCAAGATGGCCGCCGCTCCGGGAGCTAGGCCAAAGCCGCGGCCTTTCCTATGGCCGTGGCAGCAGCGGAGCTCCGTGGATCACGCGTTGTGCCGATCCGCATATGGTAAACTGTTAGGATCACAGATCATTAACGATCTGTTGCACCACTAGTAGTATGGTATAATTTTTGAAGCAAGGTGTAAACAGGACTGTAAACTAACCATTTTATTTAGTGGCATGAGCTTTGACTGTCTTTCAGAGAGCTTTACCAAAGAGTGTCCAAAGCCATGTTTTCAAGCAAGTGTAAAGCTATCCCTAAGCCCAGGTTCACACTGAGCTGCGGGAATGAAGCTGTGCACGATTTCACGCCCGCTTGTTGGTTCCCAAATTCGGACGTACAGATGTCCATGAAAATCGCAAACCTAAAATCGCAAAAAGTAGTAAAACTACTTTTTGAAATCGGCACAATGCCGCGTCGCACTGATTAGGACGGTGCCATTGATTTGACATGTCAAATTGTACCCATGTGAGCAAGGGCATAATGACCTTTTCCCACAGACAGAAATACCACTCAAAGGGGAAGGTTGTCGGTTGAGCAATTTGGTAGTTTTTGTCAATTGTGGACTGTGTGTGTGTGTGTTTGTTTTTAGATTATTGCTCTATCCCTAAAAGTTTTTCTTATTGTGGAAGGAGAATTTGTGTGTGTGTGTGTGTGCGCGCGCTTTCACTTTGTCATCTTGGTACACATGTCTTACTGGAGAGTCGTTTGGAAATGATCTGCTATATTCTAATATTCAAAATTGTCTGTCTTCTAAATTCTAAATTGTCTGCTATATTTTAAAATTCAAATTTTAAAATCTAATATATTGTAAAATTCTATTCTCGTGAGAACTTTTTTTTATTAGATCATGACAATTGTAGTTCAAGACTTGTACCAGTAGGTGGCATTGTTGTAATACTAAATCTTCTAATAACGTAAACAAGAGCTGGTTTAAATTACAGAAGCCATCCATCGGAGTGTGGGTGTATTTATTTAGTGCAGAAAACGTACGAATGGAACGTATTCCAGTTGGGCAGATAGAAAAGAAGCAAGGTTCACTGTGCACAATCCAAATTGCCTACCTCTATTACGAGACATTCCTGAAGAATCTAGGAGCCATGTCTTTTCACAGTTCTGGGGGGTACATTATATAGATCACTGTATATACAAATGCGTTATTAACCCTATAAATATGCACACTCTAGCACAGTGTTTCTCAATTCCAACAGGTCTGGTTTTCCATTATTTTGCACAGGTGATTTGATAAGTTTCACTGCCAAGGGAGATCCTGCAGGTTGTTATTCCTGACCTTAACATGGTAGTAAATGTTGAGAAGGGGAGATATATATATATATATATATATATATATATATATATATATATATATATATATATATATATATATATATATATATATATATATATATATATATATATATATATATATATATATATATATATATATATTCTAAAAGTAAAGGCATAATGTGCTAGTGTGCATTGCATACTAGCACATAATGAAACAGCAGAACATTGTTACTATTGCAGAGGCTGCCATCTTCAGGTGGTCTGCCATCTTGAGTTGCTGAGCTGCGATGATGCTCGCGGCCGCAGCACAGAGCTCTGAAGGATGGGCACAGGTATGCCATTCCTTTGGAGTGCATTCGCCGGTGACGTTGTCGGCTCCTGCTCACTAGAATATCTCCTAAAATGGTGCAAGTTTAGGAGCTGAAGCTTACCTGTATGTTAAATTATTATAAGCTGGCCTGTAGGTTAAAATGAAAATCACAGTTGCTGTACTAAATATGCGAGGTTGGTACAGCGATCTCCCCGCTAAGCTATTGTGTTCTGACAGGGGGACTGCATCATACAGTGGCTATAAAAAGTATGCACACCCCTGTTCAAATGTCAGGTTTCTGTGATGTTAAAAAATTAGATCCAAGATAGACTGTACAGTTCAGTTGAACATCAAACTAGGGCTGTGCAAAAAATCTATTTGATTAAAAAAATTTAGTTGGTAGGTCAAAACAATTCAGATTTTGACAAAATCTTATTTTTTTTATCTTTTTTTTTTTTTATTCCCCAGGACCGGTCCTGAGTAGTTGCGGGCCGGAGGGTTTTAGGCTTTGGCCGCAGCTGTGGCCTAGTCTACGAGGCCGTGGCCTTGCCTAAAAACTCCTGCCCGCAGCTCCTCAGGAACGGCACGGTGTCCATCAAAACAAATAAAAAATAAATACGAATCGTAAATCAAGTTTTTTTTGTTTTTTTTTTAAAGAAAAACGCAGATGTTTTTTAGGGTAACAAATCAAACTGAAAAAAATGGCTGCGCAAGTGTGCACATCCTCAAAATCAAAAGGTGTTTCAACGAAGCATTAGTTTATTACAGTGTTCAGTCGTTTTGGGTATGAGTCTATCAGCATGGCACATCTTGGTTTGGCAATATTTGCTCATTCTTTTGCTGTAGGATGCGACTAAGAAAATGTCAGGAAAGACCTACTAGAACAGCTGAACTTTATTTGCGGTTAATTGGAGTCACTACAAATAATGGCAGGCATGTACTGACTCCTATTTAACATGCGTTTTCAATGTGGATGCTTAATTCTGAACACAGCTACAGTTATAAAAGGATGTGCACACTTATGCAACCACATTATTTTTTATTTTTACTAATTGGTAAATCCCTGACCTTTAAACCCTTACAAAAAAGTAAGTAAAATAAATAATAAAAGCAGATGAAAAACATAACAAATGATGAAACGGATGATATTTTTGTCTATTGGCTAATTAAATGCCAAAGCTCAAAAACCCTTTGACGCATAAAAAAAAAGACCACAAAAATGCTACAAAACACGTCACTCAGGTGTGAATGCAGCCCTTTTGTTTTCCTTTTCGGTAATCATTTTGTGCTCTGGTCCCCCCTCCCCCTTTTTGTAGACTGTTTAGGCTTTTTTTTCCAGGCTTTACATCAAAAGGGCAATGTGTGCCGTACCTGGTGTTCTAGATCTCAAAAAATGGTTTGCTATGAAAGTGTAATCTGACTTTGTCTTCCAAAACTTGCTTAACTATGTGTTTAACACACAGTGCTCTGGGAATCCCTTTTCCTCTTTGAAATGATGAAGCGTTTTGTGGAATTGCTAGTTGCTACCTGCCATTTTGTTCTATGAATACACCCAGCCCATTGTTGACGTCAATTTAAGTGTATGGAATATGACAGTAGTGATGCCAGAGGCCTACCTAGACACCTGAGTGATTAAAAAGTGTTTCAGCGGGTCACATGTTCAGAAGTACTGCTCTTTCTTGGCAATTGTGAGCTAAAGGAATGTTCTGTGTGTGGTGTGTGTTTTTTTTTTTTTTTTGTTTTGTTTAACGTTTTGGATAGATTGGGGAGGGGTTAATAGAACACCTGTTGTTGTGGTGTTTTGTTTTTGTGTGTGTGTGTGTTTGTTTTTTTTTTGTTTTTTTATTCTGTTGGTGCCCCCATTTAAAGCGGAGTTCCAACCACAATTAGCATTTTTTAAATGTATGTCCTTTCATCATGCGTTTTTATAATATAAATCTGGTCACTTACTATTTTACCATCCGCCGCCACTCCGCATAGTTATTCAAAAAAGATACGATATGGTCCACATGGTTGTCATTTTGCTTGTGGGCATTGTGAAGCCTACAAGCACTTATTTCCTGGAAGTCTTGGATGGAGAGTGATAATTGGGTAGCGCACTGCATCCTGGGAAATGTCACACATTTCCCAGGAGCATTAGAGGGAGGTGATGTCAGAATCCTAGGTGATTCCAAGGGCAGATTTTGTGGGACCGCATAGCAACAGGCATTTCCAGATGAGTAAAAAAACCTTTTTTTCTTTTTTAGGTCTAATGAGCACAATAATGAAAAAAAATGTTTGGGATGGAAACACCACTTTAAGGTTCTCTCTCTCCATTTGTCCTGTTTACTTTTATTATTGACGGTGAAAGAAAAATAAAATCCCCAAATTTGTGTGGTCCCTAAAACGGTAATAGAGGGAAATCTTCCAATGGGGACACTAGTTCTGGGGACCTGGGAAGCCTCAAAAAAATTCCCATAATTTTCAAAGATTTTTTTCTCACTTTTTGTCAACCATTATCGCCGCATTATTATTATTATTATTATTATTATTATTAATAATAATAATATATTTTTTTTTTCCAACACTATTTTCCACCGATTAATTTTCAGAAACCGACATTTCGATCCATCACTAACTTTTTTTTTTTTCCAGCTGCATCGTTGAGCTTTATGTGTGCCTGTTTGTGGCTGTCAGATCTAATTATTGTGTAGCTTTCACATGTACTAGCTCTAGACTGAGACCCAGGGATTGTGGGATATGTAGTCTCTTCATGCAGTTCTCTCACTGCAGACAGATCATGCATTAACCTGTGTGGTGCCATGCATCATGTTTGAATCTATCTGCTGAAACCAAAGTGTTATGATTTATTCTACTATAGGCTCTGCATACAGAGCAACATATGTCGCAAAACATTTTTAGACACATAAAAAAAAAAAAGTAAATTTTACATTTTTATAATCCAGTTCACGGTAGCCTTAAAATGAAACCTTGTAACTGACCCTACAGGTATAAGACTTAGGGGGCTGTAACGCATTTCTCAGATGTGCATATATTGGATAAGTGTTGGGGTCACCAGGTTGCCGTGTGTTTTAGTTTCATCTTACAAAGTTATGAACTGTTATGAAACTGATGCGCCAAAAAGTAATGTGATTAAAGTAAAGGCTCACGTGAACCTAAACATGCATGAAAGGTCAGCCTTTTAATTTACGGATTCATTTTTATTATTTTTTCTGCGTGTAGTTGTCACGTATGAGTAGAATGTTCACGGTGAGAATTTCTGTAGTAACCCCTTGTGGGGGAGCTGCATAATAGGGAGCAGTTGCCTTCAGCAATGACGGAGCAGTATAAAATTGCAGAAAGGAATATTGAGTACACTTAAGGTAATGCATAGTGGAAATCTTCCCCCTACCGTCACTGCTAAGAATCCCCACAGAGTTCTCTCTAACTAAGAATTGCCTGTGAAATGCTTTAACAAGCCTGACGGTTATTCCTTGGGCCACCAACTTTTTTTTTTTTTTTTTATTAAGTCCCCCTAGTTAGGCATTCCAGATTTGTAGAGATAATATAGCAATCTTTGCTGCTTGCACACGTTGACCATTAAACGAACAAGCATGGTAAAATTATAACACACAGCACTTCTTTTTTTTTATTTTTTATTTATTTTTCGGCCCTCGCTAATGTAATGCAGATATCATTTCTAGTTCATGTTTACATTTATTCTAACATTTCTAGTTGAACGTGGTACTTTTTGGTAGCGCAGCAATTTTTTTTTTTTCTCTGATTTTGCTTTTAAAAGAAAAATGATTGCATTGTTTTATTTACGTCATTTAAAATTTTGGATTTTGTTCGAAGATCTGTACAAATAACAAGCAAACTAATAAAGAATTCTGTCCACCAGGCCTTTTGCCCAAGAAGTACAGATTCAAGTACAGAATGTCCTATATTGCAACTTGCAATCCTTGAGTGTGTTGGCTGCATTGGTTTCTTTTTAAAGAGGAACTTCAGTCACTCTAATAAAAAATAAAATGCAAGCAGTAGTTAAAAACTGTACTTGCAGGGGTTGTAAAGGTACATTTTTTTTATTTAATTTTTTTTCCCTTAAATAGCTTCCTTTACATTAGTGCAGTCCTCCTTCACTTACCTCATCCTTGGATTCACTTCCGGTGCCCTGCGTTCCCGCACGTGTTTGTTACAGTCACGTAACTTCATCAGGGGATAACTGGAGGCCTTTAGGAAGTGGCTTTATATATGGTTGTGAATTAATACAGGTAATTAATTTGGTGGCCATTTTCTTGTAGCTCTGGTCACTGGAAGTAGTATGGTGGCCATTTTTGTGGTGTTTTTGTCACCAGTAGTAAGTCAGCGGCTATTTTGTTGTTTGTCCATGGTTAAAAATAACATTAAATATCTACGGCAGCCATTTTCTTGTAGCTCCGGAAGTAGTATGGCGGCCATTTTTGGATGGCTTTTGTTACCGGTAGGTCGGCGGCCATTTTAATGGTTAGAAAAATAAAATGATAAAGATCATTCTTAATAACTATGTGTAAATATGGAAAAAAAACTATAAAAACAAACGGCCAATGTCTATTAAAATGTAAATGGTAAGATAATCTAAAATAAATTATATAAAAAATAGACATTAAACATATGGCAGGTGGATGGACAGGGGAAATAATGGTAAAATTATTCTGAAGGAGACCCGGAAGTGTGTCTGATATATACAATGGTTAGCTTTTACTTATGTAAAACCTCTTATTCTAAAGTAAAACAAAAATTGCTTAAAGGGGTTGTAAAGACAAATATTTTCCTCTTAAATTAAAGTCTGACAGTAGCTGATAAAGTAAAAAGTAATGTTTTGCATTATAACTAGTTTGATACCTGTTGAAATCTATCTGTTTTATTCACCTCTATCACTCCTGAATCGTTATTCCTGGTTTGCGGTGCACATTCATTCTTGCTACATCACGGCCTAATGGGAACTACAGTTCCCATTAGGCTTAGCCTCCATGCCTGTGAGGGATAAGAAAGCATCTTCACACAGGGCTGTAGTCATAGGGAGGGGGTGAGCACATTTTGCTTTCCACCATGCAAAACGGCTCAGGTGCTGGTGGAAAGCAAGAAGAGGAGAGACAGGAAATGGCATTTTCTAACCTGAATTACTGTATTTTGGAGGTCAAAAGGAAAATCAAGGTAAGTGATATTGAAATGCTCTTCTTACAGTAATCAATTGATCTAATAAAAAACTAACCTTTAGTGTTCCTTTAAGTTTTGGCTGGAGTTTGGCTTTAATTTGTTAGACCGGTCCATCTAAATGTGTTAACACTTCCAGCACTACCACAGATTGACATTGCCACCCAATGATGGTTTCATTGCTCCTCTAAATGGAGTTGACACAGCCTAAAGCTGGCTGTACACTGTTTGTTTTATTCAGCCAGTGGGCTTAACAAAAAACTGATTCCTTCATCCATGGTAATGAGGTGAATGGAGGATTCCCCCCCCACTGGGACATTGTATTCTGACCACAGCACTCCCAGCTGTTTATAATCTGCTGATCACTGGCTGCAGGCACTTATCAAGAAACAAATATCCATGGTGTCCTTTTGACTAGTCGATCAACTTCTGCTGGGCAGGGACTGTCGCACACTGATCCAAGTCTGGCTGCCCCTTCTGAATCGGTCAATTTTTGATTAATGCATGGCCAGCTTTAGACAGGAAATGTGTTACTGGCTGGGCCAAGTGAATATAAAGTAAAAATTAGGGTTGTCCCAATGCCACTTTTTTGAGACGAGTACAAGTACCGATTATTTTTTTTCAAGTACTCGCCAATACCAATTTTTTTTTTAATATTTATTGCAATTGTGTGTGTGTGTGTGTGTGTGTGTGTGTGTGTGTGTTTTTTTTTTTTATCAGCCCTGTTGGGGGGTCTTTGGTGAGATATCAGGGGTCTTAACAGACCACTGAAATCTCCCCTTCAAGATAGAGAAAGGGACTAAGGACACAGATTTCCCAGTCCCTTTCTCAGTAGCCTCAGCTAAGAATGGAGAGAAGCTCCTCTCCATTCATAAACTGAAGCATCGTAAACACAGGTTATGATGCTCAGTTATGTGAATGGACAGAGTCAGTGATAACTGTCTATTCGGAAAAGGTAGGAGCCGGGTCTTATCTCCGCTTTCTATCCTCAGAAATTGAGGGGGGAGAACGGCACGGACTGGGGGGGGGGGGAGAGAGAGAAGAGCGGCACGGATGGGGGGGGGAGAGAGGAGCGGCATGGACGGGGGGGGGGGGAGAGAAGAGCGGCACGGGGGGGGGGAAGAGTGGCACGGACGGGGGGGGGGGGGGAGAGAAGAGTGGCACGGACGGGGGGGGGGAGAGAAGAGTGGCACGGACGGGGGGGGGGGGGGGGGGGGGAGAAGAGTGGGACGGGGGGGGGGAGAGAAGAGTGGCACGGACGGGGGGGGGGAGAAGAGCGGCACAGATGGGGGGGGGGGGGGGAGAGAGAGGAAAGGCTGCAGGGGGGGGGGGGGGGGGGGGGGAGGCTGCACGGGGGGGGGTGAAAGGAAAGGCTGCACGGGGGGGGGGAGAGGAGGAAAGGCTGCACGGGGCGGGGGAGAGGAAAGGCTGCACGGGGGGGGGGGGGGAAGTAGGAAAGGCTACACTGAGCATGGCCAGGTATCGGGTGAGGCATTGAAGCATTTCACCCGAGTAAAAGTACTTGGGGGGGGAATGCTCTGTAGCTAGTATCGGTATCGAGACGTCCCTAGTAAAAATGCCTGAAGAAAAAAACAAATGCAGCCACGACATACACAAACCTATGTCCTCTGACCTGCTTTTTTTTTATTTTAATTTTTTACACCACAGCACACATTAATGCATAAAAACGCAGCACAATGTGCATTTTATAAAAAACATGCATATGCTGTTTGAGAGAAAAGCGCGTTAAAACAGGCATGTCAGACATAAGTTGTCAGATCATCTGGGAAGGGGGAGTTCATTTGTTGGCTATTTAGCTGGTGAAGTGGAGTGGGATGTGCCGGTGTTTGCCGACGCTTCTTGGACATCGAGCATGCGGGGAGCTGGGTGAATGACGACCCTTCCAGGTTCCACCCGGCCTACTGCTAACCCGGAAGTGTAGTACCTGTACTCGCACAAATGCTCCCGATGCCTGACCCGATACTTGGCGGCAAGCGGAGAGGGTGGGCGCCGTCAGTAGGGGGATTGGGCTGCCTCAGTGGGCAGGTCTGGTGTCAGCTGACAACTTGTTACACCCAGCCCATGTAGTTTGGACTGGGTGTAACATGTCTGCTGATACTTACTGATGCCGAGTGCAGGGTGTGCCAAGATGGGCGCTGCAGCATAGCATTTCCTCATGTCATTTATTGCTGAATTTCAGAGCCTGCCCATAAGTGCCAGCCACCTGTCAGTGCCAGCAGTGCCAATGATTGCTGCCTATCGGTGCCCATCACCCTAAAAGAATGGTATTGTGTGTGTGTGTGTGTGTGTATGTATATATATAATATATAATTTATAATTGTGTGTGTGTGTGTGTGTATATATGTATGCATGTTAAAGGTTCCTTTAAGCTAGTGCATTGTTGATTCACCTACCTTTTTCTTCAATTTTCCCTTCTAAATGTTTTTTTCCTTGTCTGAATTTCTCACTTCCTGTTTCTCCTCGGTAAGCTGTTCTAGCTGACTAACCCCCATGGATGATGGAGGGGAACGCTTACTGAGGAGAAACAGGAAGTGAGAAATCCGGACAAAGAAAAAAAATAACATTTAGAAGGGAAATCGAAGGAAAGGGTAAGTGAACCAACAATGCACTAGCTTAAAGGAACCTTTTTTAGATTTACTTTTGGTGCAATCTAGTGCAATGTATTCACTACTTTTTAATACACACCGCAGTCGCAGCTGATCGCATGTTCCATGTTGCAGGCAAATGTATTGCGCTTGTAATCTCCATTTGAGGTGTTGAGAATCCTTTGACACCCGTAGCAGATCGCACACCCAGTGCGTTTAGACCCACAGCGTGTCGTCTTTCAGGTGATTTTTATTTTTGAAATCAGTGACCGTGTTGCTGTAAAAGATTTTCCATATAACTTGGGTAATGTAGTGGCCCATTTTCTTTTACGTTTAGCGCTACATTAATCACTTTCCATCTCTACCACCTTTGAGAAAACGATTTTTCTGAAAATGGGTCTTATCTGTTAATATTTATTGGACATATAAAGTGCAAATAATTTCCGTAGTGAGATGCTGCCGCATGGAAGTTGTAATAAAAACCTTTGTAAACTCTTGTTTGTCCTCTCTGGGCTCCCCTGGAAGATTGTATTCCTCTGACACCCTCCTACACTTTATTACTGTATAATGCAGCTAATTTAAGCATCTGTTTATCACTGCCTGGCTACGCCGCATGTGAAATTTCAATTGAATTCACTCCCCAGAGAGCTTTGCACTCCAAGGGTAAAACAAATCATTTATAACTCATTCCCCTGGGATTGTCAATAACCAGAACAATGTATACAAACTGTTCAAGTTTCAGTAGTATGAGTTACATTTGTTCTTATAACACTGTGTCGTTTTGACATTAAAATAAAAAAAATGTTAGAAGGCATTTTAGAGAAAGGAATAGTCCATAAGGCTAAAGTGTTACAATGATTTATGCGATAGTTCAATTTTAAAAGAGAAGTGTGGGCATAAAAAAAACGCATTCATACTCACCTAGGTGGATGCTGCATTGGTCCCCGGCTGCCTCTACACTCTACAGCAAGAACTGAGCGATCAAAGATGGCTGATCACACTCAGTTCTTGGTCTTCCGTGAGCAGAGAGCCAAACCTATGCTGTGTTCTGCTCTGCTGGGCTATGGAGGGGACGGGAGCTGCAGGCTCAGGCTGTCAGCGGTGCACCAAGAGGCTGAGCCAGCTGCTGGTCCAGGCATCTGGGCGGATCGTAGACGTTTAAGCGGTTGTAAAGGGGGAGGGGGAATTCCCCTATAAGACAACTGCATAATAGGAACCTAGGCTTTTTGTACCATATTAAATTTGCATCAGTGTGAACCTGAACTAAAATGGGGAAAAAAAAAAATCAAGGATGACTGTGACTTTTTTTTTTATGTGTGTGTGTGTGTGTGTGTGTGTGTGTGTGTGTGTGTGTGTGTGTGTGTGTGTGTATATGTGTAGATAGAGATGTAAACCCCCCCCAAAAAAATTATGTCAGTGTACAGTATAAGATTTTCTATCATATGTGCCCAGTCTTGCCACACAGAGTTAATCCAGCGCTGAGTAATCCTCTTTTAATGTTCAGTGCAAATTAACAGAATTCCAGATAAAAACTTGCCAAATTATAAAGTCCGTTTCTCTGTTTTTGCTTTCAGTGACCGGTTATTTACAAATCTGGCTTGGACATGAGGTGATCAAAGTTAATTGTATATTACCAGGATGTGTTATGTGGAGGAGGGGTGGATTTCTCACTTTTTATACCTCATGTTATGATTAACATAACATATGATAAACATTTCCAAGCTAGATATGTAAATAACCTGTCACTCAAAGCAAGAAGAGAGAAAACTGACTTTTTATTTAGGCAGGTTTTTATCTGGAAGGCTGTTCATTTTCACTGAACATTGAAAGAGGATTTCTCAGATCTGGATTAACTCTGTGTGGCAAGACTGGACACAGATGATAGGAAATCTTATACTCTACATTGTGACATAAAAAAACAAGTAAAGTGGCATACACAAATGTAGTGCAATTTTTTTTTCAAGTGCAGCCCAGTGGACAACTAACACAGTTGTAGGCAGTGTCCATCTTTGCTCCACCACCGTGGGATCTTTTTCTCTGGCTGGAAGTCACATAGACTGCATGGCAGATCTTCTCTGTGCATAGACACATTACCAGTAATGTAGACAAAAGCCAAAATAAGAATTCTAACTGGTTAACTCATCATTGCTGCATCAAACGTGGCAGTTAGAGGGTCAAGATAAGCCATTTAACACTGTTGGCTTTTTTTTATTTAGGTGAAAATATAAAATGTTAAAGCTGAGGTCTGCCCAAAAAAACTAACTAGCAGCTACACGTACTGCAGCTTCTGGCTTTTAATAATAAAACACTTACCTGCCTTGGAGTCCAGCGATGTCGGCACCGCAGCTGATGTTTCGATCAGCTATCGGATGCTGCTGCCGCCACCATTGCGGGTAAGGGTACCCGGCAGTGTAGCCTTTTTGGCTTCATGCTGGAAACCCTACAGGGACAGGGGAAGGAGGAGGGAGCCCCAGCCGTGATGTCAATAGCTGCAGCCGAGGTTCCTGGAATGGAAAATTGTGGCCCCCGGGGGGGGGGGGGGGGTGTCCGATGATCGGAAGTTCCACTTTTGGGTGGAACGCCGCTTTAACTTGGCTAAACTATATGGAACGTAAAGTGACTCTACAACTTAAAATAGTATGGTGTCTATGTGGCAGTTTTCTGAAAGCTGATGACGATGCTCCATACTGCATGGGACAGTGCTTGGTCATTGTATTGACAGCTTGAAGTGCTGAGCAGGGCATCAGGCACTCTGTGTACAGCCACGATGTTGCTATACATAGTAAACTGCAGCCTTAGACTGGTGCGACTTGTCATGCGATTTGACAGTTTCAAATTGCATGACAAGTCACAGCCTATTTTCGGCAGTGGAACTACTCCTATCACCATTACTCATTTCGTAACGATTATGAAATGTTCCAGCACTACTTTTTGAGAATTTAATTGCGACTTGCATGGACTTCTGGTAAATGAAGTTGCAAGCCACAATCAAATTATTCAGTGCAAATCGTACTGCTGTGCGGCTTTGAAAATTAGCTTAAGTAGTGCGAGTTCAAAGCCGCACTGGTGTGAACTGGGACTTGAACCAAGCTTACTGAAAGAACGATGAACCCAAGATTTACTTACAAGAAAAGGAAAGGTTTTTGACGAGTAAATTAAAATGCCTTGCTCTTGCCGTGCTCTTGTCTTTAAAATGTTAACTGTTTTGCCAGGAGAGCGTGGTGTGCTTTACCTCCTTTTGCTCTCAAAAGCCAGCGCTCACATAGGAGGCACTTTTTAGACTTAAACAGGAAAAAGTAATTCATTTTCAGCAGCTCAAATTCCCACTGTTGCCTTTTACAATAGTGCCTCTTTTTCCCATTAGTCGGATGACAGTGACCCATATGGTTCATTAAGCACCATTTTGCATAGATACACAGAAACAATGGTTCAGGGGTGAATGGTGCTGTCTGTATTGTCAGATCTTTCTTACATAGAGGTATAATTGTCACTGACGTCTGGGAGAAGTGGCGACAACCATCGATGGTACAGAAGATCTATAGTGGTTTTTCTTATTGAGGTAAATACCCTTTACTGTAATCCACCAATCACACAGAAGGGTTTGGGGACAGTCACTCAAGCCTTTTTAGTGTTTTTCAGTGTTAGGTGACAAGGTAATGCTGGCTATAAAGAGATTGATTCTTCCGTCAATCACGGCTGATCACAATGTAAGCAAGGAGAGCCAGTGATCGGCTTTTCCTCACTCGCATCTGTCAGACGCGAGTAGAGGAGAGCCGATCGGCTGCTTCTCTGACGGGGGTTTGTGCTGATCGATTATTAGCGCAGCCCCCCCCCCCCCCGAGGATGCCCACACTAGACCACCAGGGATGCCAATCGGTGCCCAAAATGGATGTCAATCAGTGCCCACAATGGACATCACTGATTGGCAGGCACTATAGTTTGGCACTGATTGGCATACATCAGTACAATTTATTACAGTACATCCGTGCCACCTATCGGTGCCCACCCGTGTCGCCTATACGTGCTGCCTTATCAGTGCCCGTCGGTGCAGTCCCATTAGTGAAGGAGAAAACTTATTTACAAAGTTTTGTAACTGAAACAAAAAGAAAATGTTTTTCAAAATTTTCTGTTTGGGATTTTTATTTTCTGCAAAAAAAAAAAAAAAAAAAGATGATCAAATGGCACCTATTTGTGGGAACAAAATGATAAAAAAAATAGTTTGGGTACAGTGTAGCATGACCACGCAATTCAAAGTGCAACAGCTCTGAAAGCTAAAAATATGTCTGGGCAGAAAGGTGTATAAGTGCCCTGTATGGAAGTGGTTAAGTAGAACCCCGTTAGATCACCAACAAGTGTTTGTATGCTCCACCTCCATCCTGATTTCAGGTTGTTCACATACCAGTGAGCTGCTTTATTTCTGGTACCTTTATACCTATTTACGACACATTTCTGCTCCCAAAAGGTGGAGAATAAAAGTTATATACACCAAAAATTCAGATAACTACTGGTCAGATTTTCGGAAACTATAGATTAGTGGATTCCAGCATTTTCTCAAGTTTTGCATGCATACACAAACGCACAGTATCAGCTGTAGGAAGGAGAAGCAGCTTATTTGTTTGTCTGTCTGCTCTCTTCTGTGCTCCTTGTTGGCATGTGAGCACTGCAGCACAGCTGATTGGGTTAGAGAGTGCTAGTTCCCCCCTCTTCTATGCTGAGCGCTGCTGTACAGGGATTGCATAGGCTAATACCAAGTGAAATTCCGGTAATTACATTAGTTCTAGTTATAACAGAATGACGTCCGGGCGGGGAGCAGTTATCCTGAATGCATCATTTGACGTTCAGCAGGATAAGCCACTCGCATGAGGGCACGTAGCGTGGTGATTGGTACTGTGGTGTTGCGCTGACACACCACACCTCTGCTCTTGATAAAGAGCCTATGATGTAGGCTTGTTACCATATGATCAGCTGTGTCCAATCACAGTTGATCGCATAGTAGCCAGGAAGTGCCGTTTATCGGCTTTTCCTGTATTTGCCCAGGCAATGTGCGAGTAGTAAAAAAATTACTTATTTTACAACATTATATAACTGAAGCTAAGAAACTCCTTTTCTTTTTTTTTTTTTTTTTTTTTAATTCAGCAAAAGATAAAAAAAACAGCGGTGATTAAATTCCACCAAAAGTAAGCTCCATTTGTGGGAAAATAATAAAAATATCATATGGGTACAGTGTTGCATGACCGTGCAGTTGTCATTCAAAAAGGCCTGGTCAGGAAGGGGTGAAAGTGCCCAGTATTGAAGTGGTTACGTCTGCAGTTTCATTAATATAATACAAGGTCATATTGCCATGAAGGTCATTTGGTCATACACTTCCTTTTATAGTGTGAGCTTATCTCCTGCCTTGTTACCCTTTTATATGGGGCTTCCAATGGAAACGTCAAGTGGCAGTTTAACACATTACGCATGTATGGTGCACTGCTGCCACCGTCTGAGAAACCCACCCTAAGACAGGCCTTGACAAAATCCGGATG
The DNA here is from genome assembly GCA_029574335.1 of Rana kukunoris. Lineage (NCBI taxonomy): Eukaryota > Metazoa > Chordata > Amphibia > Anura > Ranidae > Rana > Rana kukunoris. The sequence continues at coordinate 129,059,517 of CM056051.1, forward strand.
CCAGGTCGCAATTGTGAACTGGCGCCTGGGGAACCTTAGGGCTGCAGAAGGCCGCAAAGCCGCGGCGGCCGGTAATTGAGGCTGCCGCTTTGCGACCTTCACAGAAGGAAGCTGAGGACTGCAGAGGGCCGCAAAGCCATGGCCTTAATTACCGGCCGGAGCGGGCCAGCCGGTAATTGAGGCTGCCGCCTTCACAGAAGGAAGCTGAGGCCCGCAGAAGGAATCTAGGAGTGGCCATCTTGTGGTGGCTGTTGGCATTACAGGTTACATTACATTACAAGTAGAAAAATAACAGCAGCTCTAATGTTTTTTCACTGCCATCTCCTTCCCTCTAATTAGAACCCCCAAACATTATATATATTTTTTATTCTAACACCCTAGAGAATAAAATGTCGGTCGTTGCAATACTTTCTGTCACACCGTATTTGCGCAGTGGGCTTACAGGCGCACTTTTTGGGGAAAATACACTTTTTTTTTATTAAAAAAAGACAACAGTAAAGTTAGCCCAATTTTTTTTTTTTTTTATATTGTGAAAGATAATGTTACGTCGAGTAAATTGATACCCAACATGTCACGCTTCAAAATTGCGTCCGCTCGTGGAATGGCGACAAACTTTTACCCTTTAAACTCTCCAGGTTGCATGTTTTGAGTTAGAGGAGGTCTAGTGCTAGAATTGGCGGCGATACCTCACATGTGTGGTTTGAATACCGTTTACATACGCGGGCGCTGCTCACATATGCGTTCGCTTCTGTGCACTAGCTTGGTGGAACTGGGTGCGTTTTTTGGCTCCTAACTTTTTTTAGCGGACTCCTAGATAGCAAGCACATTTGTCAAACCCTGCCCTAAGAAATACCAGGCAGCCAGTGTACGTGGACAAGAAAGGGATGTAGAGGCTTCTGGAGATTGGCACCAAAGGTTGAAAATAAGTGTGGATTCAGTTCTTTAGCAAATTAAATGCCATTCAGTGTGGTTTACATCTACCTTTTGAGTCCAGATTTAATTTGATGAATTTTCACATTTCCCTTTTGATTGCCCCGTTTTGATTTTATGTGTGTTTTTTTTATTTTAATGTTTTTCGTTTTTTTTTGTGTATTTTTTTTAATTTTTTTGTTACCAAATTTAGTTTCTTGTTGATGTACCTGCTCCAAGTCTCCTCCTTTTTTCAGTCTTAAAGTAAGCATTCGCTTTTCAGCCTTGAAGTATAAAAATATGGGTATTCATTTTTTAGGCTTCTTTTACATTTTAGAGGTGACAAAGTTTTGTTTGCAACTAATCTTAATTGTTTTTAGTGTAATTTCTTGAAATCGCAGCAGTCATACCAGGTAATCATCAGTTTGTTCCTTTTAATGCCCCATCTTTTCCTGGGTGGCCTGACCTCTCTTGAGCAGGTCGGTAACCTATTGAGCTTCTGTCTGCAGACTACTGCACCAGGGGCTGGGTAAAACCAGTGGTGTGGTGTTTACTGCTTCAAAAATGGCAGTGGCACTTAGCAAGACAATTTACTATTAATGTATACAATAAGCACTTGCCTATAGAGCATTTTGTCTTGTACAAACATTTCATTTAATGGTTCAGTCTCACTTTAGATGTGCAACATTTTCACTTCAAAACTATAATGTAAGAACTGTTTAGTAGCTTCATGGATTTAGGCCAAAAGCATTGACAGACAGTTATAAATGGATCGAACAATTGTAGAGTTTGCATAAATGTTTATAGAATAAAAAATGCTTTTGAAAAGTCATGGTAGCTTAGTCTGTAGGCCTTTGCTGTAAGGTATACATTTCTCCCCTTTAAAAACAAATTTTAGAATGCACTCACTAAAAAACTGTTCAATTTTTTTTATAAATCTTTTATATATATATAATATATATATATATATATATATATATATATATATATATATATATATATATATATATATATATATATATATATATATATATATATATATATATATATATATATATATAATTTTTTTAAAGGCTTTGATTTCCTACCTTGGAATCCCGATTTTTCTTTCTTGGCACCAAAGTGGCCTGTGGCTTGCAAGCCAAGTATTTAGTCACCCAATGTCAGGAGTCTTCCTTGAATGCATTTAATTACCCTCAGGGGTGCATGCATTGATCACTGTTTTAATTTTTTTATAAAAACAAAGAAATTAATTATCCCATTAGAAAAAGCACCCTGCATCTGTTGGCAAACATTCAATTAACTTTTTAGTGTTTGCCATTTAATGTTGTGTTTGACCAGCCGACCATGGAAAACGACTCTCCTTTGAAACCCGCCAGCAGATGTATATAGCTTAGCTGGTTTGCTTCTGCAATCTCCTCCTCTGGTTCATCAACATTTTTCCCATGGTCTTACCAGCTGGTATTATTTGCTTTCAAATTCACGTAATAAAGCACAAAGTGTAATAATGTAATCCTTTCATGTTTCCTCAATCCTTTTTTTTTTTTTTTTTTTCTTCCAGTGTAGTTACAGAAATACAGCCATATCTTGAGCCAGTTTTCCAAATTTGTCACATTGTGCTTAAAGTGAACCTGTGCTTTGCTTACACTGGTCAAAGCAACTGGTTCTCATTAATGCCATGTACTGCAGCTACTTATACTTGCCTACTTACCTACCCTCATTTATTCGGCAGGAAGGGAAAAGAACATATACCTTCTAATTGTGGATAAGGAACAGGATAAAATCCCACCTCTAACGCTAATGGTTAAGTTTCTCTCTATTCCAGCCTTTCTTCTTTTTTTTTTTTAGTGTATTTTTGTGCGTGTACTCGAGAGAGAGAGAGGAGCCAGACTGCAGGAGTTGGGAGTAGGCAGACCTCCCCCAGAGGCAATCTGCCATCTTTCTACATGCCCCGGGTGGCAATGGCGGGTGTGAGGGGGTCCTCCCACACAGCCCGCCCTACCTTCTCCGCTTTGAAGCCCAACGGGGCAGAGGGACTCCCCTATGAGGGAGTGAGAGGATATAGCCCGCTCAGCCAGCCCCGTTAGTCCTTCGCCTCTCTTTTTTAGAGACCGCATGGCCAAAGTGCGTGCATGTTAACCCAATTTCGAGTGCGTGTAAGTGTGGTGGTTTTTGTGGGAGGGGGTGGGCGTACTAAGCGCAGGCTTACCTCGCATAGCACACCCACCGGGGGCCAGGCTGAGACCACCAAACTCAATTCACATGCAGCCGAGACCGGGATCCGAACCCTTAGCTGCAGAGTTGAACGGCGCAGTGCCAATTACGTTGAGCCACTTTAGCTCCCTTATTCCAGCCTTTCTCAACTTTATTTTAACAGTAACCCTTGAAATAACCTGTGTCTGGTCTAGGTGAACCCTACTAAAAAGGACTATATCTACAACTCATACATTAGTGTGATGGTCAGTAGGAAAAATTACCCTTGCATGTGTGGTCATTGGGAAGAATTGCCCCCTTACAGCTGGCTAAAAAAATCAGTGGTATCAGTGGGAACTTATCGGAGAGGCAGAAATTGCTCAAGGAACCCCTAGCACCCTCTGGAGGAACCCTGCTTGAGAAACCCTGCTCTATGCCTAATCTGTTCCCCCTTTCCTTACAGGGGCTTAGATAGATTACTGACATTCTGTGACTTTCAAACTATGCGCCCTTCTGGAACTGAGTTTACGTGACACTGTTCCCTGTTGTATTTTGTCTTGACACTTCAGCATTCTCTGAATGCCATATTTAATTTACATTGTGGGGTAGGCAATGCCAGTCTTATTACATCTTTTTTTATAGGACATACTGTATGTATTTTATCAGTTGTATGCTAGGTAGTGGGGCAGAAATGATTCTACAGAAGCATTGTTTCTTAATACATGTGCTTCTCACCACTGCAATTAATATGGTGAAAAAAGGTGCATTTCTACTTTCAACACAGATATACTGTTGTGACCAAAAAAAATTCTGAAGTCATTAAATTATGGTGGGCAAATTTTGTCGCCCTGGCCTGTAAAAGGCAACAACCACCTGATGCTGAGGACTGACTGACAAAAGTTGGTTCCAACAATTTTATTCTGAAAAATTTCTCCTTTTTAGTGTAGGTCCTTGTTGTCATACACATTTTTAGGGAGGTGGAGGCATGCATAAGGCCCCTTTCACACGTTCGGACCGTTAATAGGTCCGCCTGTCAGTTTTGTCGGCGGACCTGAACAGCAGCTCCATGCAATCATATGGAGCGTCGGACATCAGCGGAGATGACCTGGTCCGATCCGCCAAAATCAGAAGTATGGCGATGCGTCCCCATCTGTCTATATTGGATCTGGTGAGATCTGATGAAAACTGACATGCTGTCCGTTTTTCATCAAATCTCTCCATAAGAGACAACGGCGCTAGACAAGCCCCTCCCTACTCGGTGAACATCCTCAAGATCAGCGGTAAGATCTCCTGCTGATCGGGCGGAATCAGTGGTGACGGAGTCCGCCACGTGTGAAAGAGGCCTAAAATAACAACTTCTACCAACAACCAAATTTAGCTCTGCTTTTTTTTTCCTTCTTTAAATGTATACTCCCTGAAAGCTAAGACCCGGTAAAATAAAGTTTATTAATGTAAAAAAAAAAAAAAAATTGAACTACTGTTTATTTAGTAAATGTATAGTTTTCAGGAAATGTACTCCAATATTTTATTTTTGTGCACACAAGCGTGATAAAATTACTAGATTTTATGGCTAGAAGAAAAGGTTGTGTCAAGTCTCAAAACTGTGTCTGTCCATAAGGTATCACAGGTTATCAGTTTGCTGTTAATCATGACATCGTGTCCTGAATTTATTGCTCTCACTGGGTGCGCGGCGATGCCTAATGTGTAGTACAATTTTCAAATTATATATTAATTTTTTCCCCCATTTTTGGCACAAGGGTCAGCCTAATGCAGATGACTGGCCTTTTAAGGACATACCTGGTTGGTTAGGCCCCCTAATATCACCTGCAGTGTAATGTCACTGCTGAAGCTGATCTGCTGCTTCATCAGTTAGAGCGGCTGAAGTTTGATAGCTCTGAACCCTGAAGTGTTAGAGCAGACTGCTTCTGGGTTCATAACTTGCAGGAGAGATGGCTCATGGCGGTTTTCTGGTCTTCCATTGCTTTATATCCCGACACCCTCCATGAGGAGACTCTGGCCACCTAGGAGGGAAAGGAAAGACCCTGACACATGGCAGGGGAGGGGGCAGCACACTCTTGTACGTGCAGAAGTGATGCTGTGGCTTTACGGCTCCCTGTATCACTTCTACGAAATAGCTGGCAGCCAGCAGTAAACAAACTTTCAATGGCATTAGCAGCCAGCAGTTTGTCTATATGCCATTACTGCAGCTGTCATAAGTTGCGTTGATGACAGTGAAAGTGTTAAGGCAGTTGCTTACACTGATAGCTTATTTAGGGATTTCACAGCAATGGTTGTGTATATTTATCTATTGAAGATCTGTTGGGTTAGAGCTTTGTAGAGTTTGTCACACTTTAAATGATGGATTACTTTGTTTAGATCAGTGATCTAAATGGCAAATATATCCATTTTAATACCAAGTTTTAGAGCTACGAATTGTGTCCAAGGAGGATCAATACTTTTAAAACACAATTTTTTTTTTTTTATACTTGCATGGTTATTTAACACATTTTTCAGCAGGTGAAAGCACGAAAAATGAGGACGATATAGAGGACACAAGAGTGATTACTTTGCAAAGTAGGTAGGAATTCTGGTGGAAAACAGAGAAAATTATCAGAGCCCAGCACAGAATGCAAAGGTTGGTCTGCTGAATACAAATAAAGCATTGAGCATGCAGTTCTGCCTCAGAGAGCTGGCGCGGTTAGTAATGCTGTGATAAATGCACTGATAATTTCCAGCCTAGGAGTGCTATTGCAGACGTTTGAAGAAGGCTAAAAAGTGTCCGGTTAGTAGGAATTGCATTGCTTGGTTGGGTTCATTAGAACTGCCAATAACCCCTTCTTTGCCAGAGACAACTCCAATATCTTTTTTTTTGGTCTATGTAGTAGATAGAATTCTAGGTAAATACTTGGTTAAATCCATAGCTTGCTACCATGCCCAAGGTGTTAACTAGGATTGCTATGTAATGTAAATCCAAATAATGCCTAGGCTCTTGTGGTCTGTGCCGAGAATAAAGTTTCAATTTGTTGGGAAACTATACATTGTGTCTTGCAGAAATATAATCCATAAATCAAGTCCTTACCGCACCAACCTCTGGTCCAGTAAAATGCGTTATGGGTGCACAGCAGTGGAAGCACTACAGATCCAAACATGAAGAAAGATGGGACACCATTGGTAATTTATAGGGTTGTCCCGATACCACTTTTTTAGGACCGAGTACCGATACTTTTTTTTTCAAGTACTCGCCGATACCGATACTTCTTCTTTTTTTTTTTTTTTAGGGTTGTCCCGATACTGATACCAGTATCGGGACCGATACCGAGTATTTGCGGGAGTACTTGTACTCCCGCAAATACCCCCGATACCTAAATAGAATACTTACCCCCCCACCCCGCATCCGCCGCTGCCAAAATATCCATCCAATCTCGAGAAGGGGAGTGTCTATACATGGCACAGCGGGCATTACAAGTATTCAAACGAAAGCTTGTAATGCAGGGGGATTAACGCGGCAGCAGCAGCGGCGGCATCATATCTACTACTAGGTATGGGGGACATGGCTGCAATATGGGGGACAGGACATGGCTGCATCTGTGGGGGACATACATGTCTGCATCTGTGGGGGACATACATGTCTGCATCTGTGGGGGACATACATGTCTGCATCTGTGGGGGACATACATGTCTGCATCTGTGGGGGGACATACATGGGTGCATCATGTGGGGGGACATACATGGCTGCATCATGTGGGGGGACATACATGGCTGCATCATGTGGGGGGACATACATGGCTGCATCATGTGGGGGGACATACATGGCTGCATCATGTGGGGGGACATACATGGCTGCATCATGTGGGGGGACATACATGGCTGCATCATGTGGGGGGACATGCATGGCTGCAATATGTGGGGGGACATGCATGGCTGCAATATGTGGGGGGACATGCATGGCTGCAATATGTGGGGGGACATGCATGGCTGCAATATGTGGGGGGACATGCATGGCTGCAATATGTGGGGGGACATGCATGGCTGCAATATGTGGGGGGACATGCATGGCTGCAATATGTGGGGGGACATGCATGGCTGCAATATGTGGGGGGACATGCATGGCTGCAATATGTGGGGGGACATGCATGGCTGCAATATGTGGGGGGACATGCATGGCTGCAATATGTGGGGGGACATGCATGGCTGCAATATATGTGGGGGGACATGGCTGCATTTCGGGACACATTTAAAAAAAGTATTGGTATTCGGTATCGGCGAGTACATGAAAAAAAGTATCGGTACTTGTACTCGGTCCTAAAAAAGTGGTATCGGGACAACCCTACTTTTTTTTAAATGTGTCCCTCCAGCCATGTCCCCCGCATATGCAGCCATGTCCCCCGCACCTAGCCGCCGAAAGCCGCCGCCGCACGGGTAACATCACGGCTTTCATTTGAATAGCTGTTTTCCCCGGGTGTATAGACACTCCCCCTTGCTCAGGATTGGACAGATCACAATCACCCATCCAATCCCGAGCAAGGGGGAGTGTCTATACGCGCCGGGAACACTACAGCTATTCAAATGAAAGCTGTGATGTTCCCGCACCCATGTGGCGGCAGGTTTCGATGCGGCGGCGGCGGCTTTCATTGCGGCGGGGGGGGGGGACAAGTATTCTATTCAGGCATCGGGGGTATTTTTTTTTGTTTGTTTTTTTATGACTGCGACATTATGGCGGATATTTCGGACAATTTTTACACATTTTTGGGACCATTGTCATTTTCACAGATAAAAATGCATGGTTTACTGTGAAAATGACAATTGCAGTTTGGGAGTTATCCACAAGGGGGGGGGGGCTGAAGGGGTTATGTGTGACCTCATCTCTGTTTCTAACTGGTAGGGGGTGTGGCTGTAGGTGTGACGTGACATCATTGATTGTGGTTCCCTATATAAGGGAACACAATGATGGCGCCACAGTGAAGAATGGATAAGCTGTGTTTACACACAGCTCTCCCCGTTTTTTCACCTACGGGACCGATCGCGGGACTTAAGCGGTGATCAGGGCCGAGGAGCTTCAGCCCTTCAGCGCCTGTGACCCATGGCTGGGCACCTAAAGAGGACGTACCTGTATGTGCTTGTGCCCAGCTGTGCCATTCTGCTGACGTATATGTGCAGGAGGCGGTCCTTAATTGGTTAAAGCAGTAGTAAATCGCAGCATTAAAAAAAAAGAAAAACCTGCAAGGCAATGGCATAATGTGCTTGTATGCATCACATCCCAGCCACGGCAGAAAGCTCTGAAAGAATGGCACTGTATTCCATTCTTTCAAAGTGCATGCGCCGGTGACGTCACCAGCTGCCAAAAAAGAGCAAAACACGCATCATTTTTAGCAGATCTTTGCGCTTTCTGGCAGTCGGCGACGTCGGGTGTTATAAGCTCACTTAGGTAAACGTCGCAAAGTAGACTTTACTGCCGCTTAAAAGTGTTCATCATTCAGCAGTTTGGGTGTTCTTTAAAAAGAATGCAGTAATAGGCATCCTCTTAGGATGCCTTGCCACCCACCGCGTTAGGGCTGCAACTAACGATTATTTAATAATCGATTAATTAGCCGATTTATTGTTTCGATTAATCGCATAATAATCTTTAAAAGTGTGGTGTATAATTTTTAGTTAAAGTGGATGCCCTAATTCAAGTCGGGCACTTACTAACCTGTATGAACGGTGTACTGCGCTGTATGTGTGCTGCACTATATTTCCTGATGTGTAAACAAATATTATCGATTAATCCAGGGTTTCACAAATTTGCTTGAAATCTAGGAGCCAGTTAAGTTAGGAGCCAAAAAATGAGGCCCGTCCCGCCAAGCTCACGCGCAGAAGCGAACACATACGTGAGTAGTGCCCACACATGTAAACGGTATTCAAACCACACATGTGAAGTATCGCCACGATTGGTAGAGCGAGAGCAATAATTCTAGCCCTAGACCTTCTCTAACTCAAAACATGCAACCTGTAGAATTTTTTAAACGTTGCCTATGGAGATTTTAAAGGGTAAAAGTTTGTCGCCATTCCACGAGCGGACGCAATTTTGAAGCGTGACCTGTTGGGTATCCATTTATTCGGCGTAATGTTATCTTTCACAATAAAAAAAAAATTGGGCTAACTTTACTGTTTTATTTTTTAATTTAATAAAGTGTATTTTTTCCGCAAAAAGCTGTGCTTGTAAGACTGCTGTGCAAATACGGTGTGACAAAGTGTTGCAACGACCGCCAATTTATTCTCTAGGGTGTTAGAATAAAAAATATATATAATGTTTGGGGGTTCTAATTGGAGGGAAGGAGATGGCAGTGAAAAAACATATTGGAACTGCTGTTTTTTGCTACTTGTAATGTAATGTAACCTGTAATGCCAACGGCCACCACAAGATGTCCACTTATAGATTCCTTTTGCAGGTCTCAGCTTCCTTCTGTGAAGGCCGCAAAGCCACGGCCTCAATTACCCGCCGCGATCGCACCCTGCACCGGCCGGTAATTGAGGCCACGGTTTTCTCCAACCCTAAGCTTCCCCAGGCGCCAGGTCACCATTTCTTGTTGCAATTGCAACCTGGCGCCCGGATTTCGCAGAGGCCTGGATTAATCAATTATGAAAATAGTTCACAACTATTTTCATAATTGATTAGTAGTTTTGGCCCTACACCGCCCTGAGGCTCTGTAACCTACTCGGTAATATCCCCCTTCTGGAAACCTCCAGAGACCCCCTATGTGGTAGAATGGCTAGTTATAATTTAGGATTTCGTATTTTTTTTAGTACAGAGTATATTTTAATCCCCTTTTACAAAAAAAGTCAAATTTATCGAATTCATGCATCCTGGAAAAAAGGTTCCGTTTAATCAGGGGATTTATTGCATGCAATAGGTTTTTGATTTTGGATGATATCGCGGTAGAGCGGCACAATTAATTGTTAAAAAAAAACAAAAACAAATTTGCAAACTTGATTCAACCCACCAGTCAGACCAAAGTAGTACCGGGACTAATTTAAAGTTGGTGTGACTTTGCACGGATATGAATGGTACTCATTGGAAATCATGGGGTACGACTTGTCATGTAACTTAGCAGTCCCAGTCACTTTTTTTAGCAGAAACCCTAAAGAATTATATGGCGGTCGTTGCAATATTTTATGTCGCACTGTATTTGCACAGTGGTCTTTCAAATGCAATTTTTGGGGGAAAATACACTTCAATTAAAAAAAAAAAGTAATGTTGGACAAATTTCTTTGTGTAATGTGAAAGGTGTTCTGCCACAAGGATCGTGATCTTTATGCCAAGCTGAAAAGAAAAATGATTCTCCTTTTAGCCAGAATCGTGCCGCTCTATATCAGTCATGTGTTGCAGTAGCGCATAGTAACCCCATACTACATTTCACATTCATTCCCCAGTGCACAAGTTAAGGGTTGTGTGCTTTGTTAAAGAAAAATTAATAAAAATTTGGTGTTAAAAGAAATCTATGCTGTCCCATATGCACTCCCAGCTGCTGAATTTGGTATCGATTTTTGTGATGTGTGAATTTTTACAGTAGAGCTATGACAGGCTCAGTACACAATCTGATTTTATCTGGGAAAGTTATTCCAGGAGTGAATAGGGATTATATGGAATCCCAAGCAACAAAAAAAAAATCATTGTTTGTTCTGCTATTTTCTTTAATTTGCATTTTTCTTTATTTTTTTTTTTTTTTTTTTTGCGGCTCACTGGTTAAGATCCAAGCGCAGAAGAGATTTTTTTATTTAATCCAATCCTAGAGTTTCTCATTGCTTCCTCAGTCACACTTCCAGTGACATACATGTGTTTTTGTATGCATGTATAGGACATTTATAAACGCGTATAAATATTTCTTAATTTTACTGGTATTCGTACTGTGCATTAAGAAAGGTTTTTTTTTTTTGGTGTGTTCCATCTATCTTTGTTTAGGAATAATAGATTTGTGTGGTCCAGGGGCAGTTACTCTAAAGGCATTAAAATGCATGTAAACACAAGTACCGTATATACTCGAGTATAAGCAAATATAAGCCGAGGCACCTAATTTTACCACAAAAAAATGTGAAATTGATTGACTCGAATATAAGTCTAGGGTATATAGAAGGGTTGCCCGGGTTTGAAAAATCTGTTTCCCAGCCGTAGGTCTCCAGACAGCAAACGTTGCACACTTGTAGAGGAGAACTGGGGCTACATGTGTGCAAAATTTGGGGTCCAGAGGACTTACGGCTGGCCAGTACCAAGTCCCCAAATTTACCAGAGAAATTACGGTTTAACATGGCAGTCTATGGAAGGGGTGCCCGACTTTGAAAAATTCCATGCTCCCCGGCCGTAGGTACCCCGGCCAACAAACTTTGCACACTTGTAGAGGAAGAGTGGGGCTATATCTGTGCCAAGGGGCAGGGGTCCAGGGGACAATGTGCTGAAAAATTCTGCTTATACTCGAGTGTATACGGTACATTTAATGTGATGAACTTGATCCTCCTTGTGGAGTGGAGAAAGATTCATCATATTTTCTCAGTTGGTGTAATTGTAGCCTAGTTGGCCATGTCTCTTCTTTTTATAAGTTGATGTACCATTAAATTATTTTTACGCATTTCACTTCTTATATATTTTTGTAATTAAAGTGCCATAAAAGTTTCCAAAAAATAGGGGAATTTCTTTGTTTGGTCTTGTCACATGATCCTGCAGCTCCCCTGTGGCAGCGACGACTGCAGGGAAGATGAGGGAACACTAACAGCTGGGATTTAGGTGAAGTTGGAACTCCCCAGCTATGGCTGAGCTTTCCATTACATGGAGCTGCAGGATCATTTCACTGTACTAAAAAGGTAAATATACAGATCATCTTGTGTGTTTTTTGGTTTTATTTTTTTATAACCAACTTAAAGACCACACAGGTAGAAGCAGGAGGGAACACTTTTAAGAATAGTGTTCAGCCTATGCCACATGAGGTGGGCTCCGTTATTGTCCGCCTGCTCAGCAGGGAATCTGTCTGTTGATCCCTGGTCCATGTCCACTCTGCGTTATGCAGAGCGGAGTCAGCCTGCTCTCTTCTTTAGGGGTTCAAATGTAAATGGACCACCTGTCTGCTTTTTTTTTTTCCCTAGATGGGACCAGATGTTGGTAAATGTAAATGGACACGTGTCAGTTTAAACCCACCACTCCATAGAGGAGACTGGAGGATCCAGTTGGGTCTGCCTAAAAAACTGACTGGTGCACTCAATCGGTCTGCTAGTTTGAAAGGGCCACTAGGCTTTAATTCACTTTAAAGTGAAGCTCCACCCAAAAGGAGAAGATCTGCCACATTTGGCACCTTTTGTAAAGGGGGGGGTTACCATTTTTTGACAGATATCCATCCCCACTTCTGGGAGACCTCCTCTTTAACAAAATCCCGAACACGGCTGCATTTTTATATACTTTTTGAAGTTTTTCTAAAGCCAATTTTTTACTGCTACAGAAAATGGGATTTTTATTGCTCTCTGGAGGATTCACCATCTCTATTTGGCCTGATAATCATTGTCCTTAAGACCGAAATATATAATTTTGACGGTTGTCCCTGGAACTGGAGCTGTGGGAAAATTCCAGTTGCAAGCTAAAGGACCTTGCCCCTTTTTGCAATTCGGCACTGCGTCGCTTTAACTGACGGTTGTGCGACGTGGCTCCCAAACAAAATTGGCGTCCCTTTTTCCCCACAAATAGAGCTTTCTTTTGGTGGTATTTGATCACCTCTACGGTTTTTATTGTTTGCGCTGTAAACAAAAATAGAGCGACATTTTTGAAAAAATGCAATTTCTTTATCATACATCACGGGACACAGAGCGCATAGCCATTACATATGGGTTATATGGGTACCTTCAGGTGTGGACACTGGTGTAATCAACTTCACAGGAAGTTCCTCCCTATATAACCCCCTCCCACTGAGAGTGCTTTAGTTTTTTCGCCAGTGTCTTAGGTGTTGGTCACGTCTAGCTGTCCCTCGGAGGTCTCGGGACCCAGGATAGCTAGCCGGATCCGTCCGAAGTGCTTCAAAGCCAAGGTGTACGGTACCCGGGCCCTGCTGGAGTGGGGTTTTGCCTATAATGCCTCTCCTTGGAGGGCTGGATTCTGGGCTCCAGTGCCTTAGTCTCTTCCAAGAACTAAAACGCTACTGATGCCAGGATGCTATATAGGTCCAGGGGTGTGGGTTCCTTAACACAGGACCCCGGTCCCTGAAGGTCCAAGACAATACCCACGGAGATGGGGGAAGATTGGGCCTCTTGCATTTTGCAATACCCTGCGGCGTGGAGCAGGTAAGAGGGAACCTGCGGGACTTGGTTCGACAGTAGGTATCCCCCTGGGGGTTCTGGGTTGGCTAACAGTATGCTTGTGCATCAGCCACTATCTCCACTATGTCTGTGTAGGCAGGATGGGATACTAATGTTTACCCAGATAACATGTAGATATATGTATACTTGTGTAAGTTATATATTTGCTACTCACCCCAGGTCTGCCTGTTAACACTGATACTGCAACCCCACATGTTTTAAAGAGGAAATTGCTGGTAAAAACTCCTGTTTCTTAGGAAGCCCATGGGGACAGCTTCCTCGCTATGTGTGCACTACAATAAGATTAGTGCTTACCTGGTGTCTGTTGGTGCTGCCTAAACGCTGGTCCATGTTTCCTCTGCTCTGCTTTCTCCATGTGGTTTCAGCGTGGTGCGCGCGATGGTGCGCGCATGTGCGCGCGCATGCGCGCGCGTGCACGCCGCCTTTTATAGCGTCGGCGTGCGTCGGGGGGGCGGACCAGCAGCGTCAGGGTCTGTTTAAAGGGAAAACTTTTTCTCTGGCTGGTCTTTCCCTCCTGGAGGCAGAGGAAGAAAGGATACAGAGCGTGCAGCTGGGTCTTTTGGCCACACAGGGACACCTAGTGGCGGTTTTTTGGATCTTCAGGTCTAGGACTTAGGTCCACTATTGACCAGAAAAAAAGAAAAAAGGAAATTTTTTGCTTAAAGGGACTCAGCCTTAGATCCAGCAGTATCTGAGTCTACCTTGGACTCCGGCTAACGGGCATTGGTGTGTCAATACTCACAGGTTTCCTCAGTATTGCCACCTCCCAGGCGGGTAAAAAAATAAATAAAATTTTTTTTGAAAAAAAAAAAAAGGAAAAAGAGAGAAATTAGTTCTTTTTCATTTTCCTCATACCTGCCCTCATATTGGTTACTTCTAGCTACAACAGTCAGGTGTTGGCTATAGGGGTGACCCAAGGTTGTACAATGGCTCCAAAGGGATCTGGACCAGCCAAGGCTGCTAAAGGTGCCAAAAAGCAAAAAGGGTCTCCATCGGGGTCAGAGGATTTGGGCCAGGCTTCTACGGCCCCACCCTCGCCAGTTAGGACACCGAGTGGCATAGTACAAGAGCCATTGGGGGTGCTGGGGGCAGAGGCGGCCCCCGATCCACCCATTCCCGTTTACGTGACGGAAGAAATGCTAGCAGCCACCATGAGTGGGCTAGAGAAAAGGTTAACTGCGTTGTTTTCCCGTCCTTGCCCAAGTAGCAAGCGGGCTAGATCCCCCTCACCCAGTGTGGGGTTTTCAGATGCGGAGGTCTCCTCTTCAGAGGAACGGGACCCACAAGGGGATCAGGCAGACCCAAGTCCCGACGGTTCAGACAGGGAAAATTCCACTATAGATGAATATTTTTCGGCCTCTCAAACGGAGAGCCTGTGGATCCAGTCTTTGACAGATATGGTTCGCACTGCCTTTAAACTTCCAGTGCCAGAACTAGTAGCCCCGGAGGTATCCTCATTGGGTTCTTTAAAGGCTCCATTAACTTGTGCGTCTTTTCCAATGCACCCCCTTCTGCGGAACGTGATTTACCAGGATTGGGCTCGACCTGATAGAATCTTTGTCCCTCCTAAAAGATTCTCTATTCTCTACCCTATGGAAGAGGAATATGTAAAGAAATGGGCACTCCCTACAGTGGACGCGGCCATTTCCTGCGTGAATAAATCCCTGACTTGTCCGGTTGAAAATGTCCATATGTTCAAGGATCCGGTCGACAAAAAATTCGAGACCCTACTGAAAGCAGCTTTCACCTCAGTAGGTGCCATGGTTCAGCCAGCAGTAGCAGCCATTGGTGTTTGTCAGGCCCTGAAGGATCAGGCAAAACATATATTAAAGGACATGCCGGCTCAGCATACTCATGAATTAGCAGAATTCCCTAGGGCTCTCTGCTTTGCAATAGATGCTATTAAGGACTCCATCCAACAGGCATCCCGTTCATCTCTACTGATGGTTCACATGCGTCGCCTTTTGTGGCTAAAGAACTGGTCAGCAGAGGCACCCTGCAAAAAGCTTTTAGCAGGGTTTCCCTTTCATGGGGGAAGACTATTCGGGGAAGACCTAGATAAATATATCCACACCATATCAAGTGGAAAAAGTACTTCCTTACCGGTCAAGAAAAGACCGCGTGGGCCCACGTTTAAACGACAGGCCATTGCAGGCTCGGCCCCTTCGACTTCCCGTCAGTATCGACGGCCTCCCGGGCGTTCAGCAGTTAATAGCCGCCCACAGGGACAAGCCGCAGGCAAACAAGAGGCCCTGGTCTCGCAAGCCGGCTAAACCAGTCATCAAATCAGATTCATGAAGGGGCGCCCCCACTCTCTTGGGTGGGGGGAAGACTTCAGTTTTTCTCCGAAGTCTGGAAGGCCAGAATTCCCGACTCTTGGGTTCGGTCCGTAGTAGCCTCAGGCTACAAACTAGAGTTTCGAGAAATCCCCCCTCCTCATTTTCAGGGGTCAAGTCTTCCAAGCGACCCGTTAAAGAGGGCCTCTCTCGTAAAGGCGTTGGATCGCCTCTTGCTCCAAGGAGTAATTGTAGAAGTACCAACCCAAGAAAGGGGTCTGGGATTCTACTCCAACCTTTTTGTTATACCAAAACCCAATGGCGACGTCAGGCCTATATTAGACCTCAAACGCCTAAATCGCTTTCTAAGGATTCAGACCTTTCGTATGGACTCCATACGTTCAGTGACAGCCAGCCTGCATCAGGGCGACTTTCTAGCATCTATAGACATAAAGGATGCATATCTGCATGTGCCGATTTACCCAGCACATCACAAGTTTCTTTGTTTTACGATAAATCAAAGTCATTACCAGTTCGTAGCCCTCCCTTTCGGGTTGGCAACAGCTCCACGGGTATTCACAAAGGTGTTAGCCCCGGTGCTAGCCGTCCTAAGGACAGAAGGCATCTTGGTCCTGGCATACCTGGACGATCTCCTGGTTATCGACAGATCAGCTTCTAACCTCAATCATGCAGTAGTCCGCACAGTGCGGCATCTAGAAGAGTTTGGGTGGATTGTGAACCAAGAAAAATCAAGGTTACAACCCACAAGACAGTTGGAATATCTAGGCTTTCGGTTAGATATAGAATGCCAGAGGGTATTTTTACCTCAAGAGAAGATCAGGTCGTTGATTCAAACGATTCAAATAGTCTTAGGCAAAAAGAAGCCGACTATTCGCCTATGCATGCGACTGCTGGGAAAGATGGTGGCCGCCTTCGAAGCAGCGCCCTATGCCCAGATCCATACCAGAATTCTGCAGGCAGCTATTCTCTCTGCTTGGAACAGGTCCATACAGGCATTAGACCGTCCATTAGTTCTTTCCCCAGGAGTCAGGCGCAGCCTGTACTGGTGGCTGATCCCTAAAAAATTATCAAAAGGGAAAACCTTTTGCCCCATCTCGTGGAAAATAGTAACCACAGATGCCAGCCTAACAGGTTGGGGGGCAATCTTAGGAAAACGGACCCAGCAGGGACAGTGGTCAGAGGCAGAAAGTCTGCTTCCCATCAATGTCCTAGAGATCAGAGCTGCTCGGTTGGCCCTGGTCGCCTGGACTCTCCCCCTGCAGGGTCTGCCAGTAAGGATACAGTCCGACAATGCCACGGCGGTGGCATACATAAACCACCAGGGGGGCACAAGGAGCCTAGCGGCTCAAAGGGAAGTAAACCTGATTTTTTCATGGGCCGAAGCCCATGTACCCTGCATCTCAGCAGTGTTCATCCCAGGGATAGACAATTCTCAAGCAGATTTTTTGAGTCGTCAACAGTTACTCCCGGGAGAGTGGTCTCTTCACCCCCAGGTATTCCAAGAGATTTGCCAAAGATTCGGAGTTCCCGATGTGGACATCATGGCAACAAGATTCAACAAGAAGTTGGACAAATTCGTATCCCGAGCCAGGGACCCCTCGGCCTACGGGACCGATGCGTTGGTTTGCCCCGGCACCAGTTTTCTCTCCTGTATGCGTTCCCTCCACTACAGATGATTCCCCGCCTTCTACGAAGGATCAGGGTGGAGCGCAGGCCGGTGATCCTGGTGGCCCCAGCCTGGCCCAGAAGGGCTTGGTACGCACTCATCGTGAGGATGTCAGTAGGGGCACCGTGGCCACTCCCCCTGCGCCCAGATCTGCTGTCTCAGGGCCCGATCTACCACCCTGCTTCACAGCAGCTAAATTTGATGGCTTGGCGGCTGAATCCCTAATTCTTAAGGGCAGAGGCCTCTCAGCCCAAGTCATATCTACGTTAATTCAAGCTAGAAAGCCAGTCTCTAGAAATATCTATTACAGAGTCTGGAGAACCTATGTGGAGTGGTGCGAGTCTCAAGGAGGGCATCCTCGCAAGTTTTTTATTGACAGGATCTTGCGATTCCTCCAGGTTGGCGTTGACAAGGGGTTGGCTCTTAGTACTCTAAAGGGGCAGGTGTCTGCCTTATCGATATGGTTTCAAAGGCCTTTGGCCACACATTCGCTTGTGAAAACCTTTTTGCAGGGGGTCTTGCATGTAAATCCCCCTATTAGAGCTCCCCTCTGCCCCTGGAATTTAAATCTGGTCTTGTCAGCTTTACAAAAGCAGCCGTTTGAACCTCTGACAGAAATCCCTCTTGTGCTGCTAACCCGAAAGTTGGTTTTCTTGGTGGCTATGGCTTCGGCCAGAAGGGTCTCCGAGCTGGCAGCCTTGTCTTGCAGGGAACCGTACCTGATTCTGCATAAGGACAGAGTGGTTCTGCGGCCTCAGCCTTCTTTCCTTCCTAAGGTCATATCCAGTTTTCACTTGAATCAGGACCTAGTCCTACCATCCTTCTTTCCTACTCCCCAGTCCAGAGAGGAAAGACTGCTTCATACTTTGGACGTGGTCCGAGCCATGAGGGTCTATCTCAAGGCTACAGAAAAGATTCGGAAAACAGATGTGCTTTTCGTTCTCCCGGATGGCCCCAAGAAGGGTCAGCCGGCTGCCAAGTCTTCCTTGGCTAGGTGGATTAAGCAGCTGATTTTTCAGGCCTATGGTCTGAAGCGCGTTCCACCTCCCTTATCAGTTAAAGCCCATTCTACGAGGGCCATGAGTGCCTCCTGGGCGGCACACCATCAGATCTCTATGGCACAGGTTTGCAAAGCGGCAACCTGGTCTTCCGTACATACGTTTACTAAATTTTATAAGTTGGACGTCGCAAAGGCTACGGACGCAGCATTTGGGCAGGCGGTCCTACGGGCAGCAGTATAGAATCCTCTGGCCCGGTTCACGCCCCCTTTTTTTCTGTTGGTGGAGCTATTTTTTACCTCCTGATATATGTTCTGTTTGGCTATTTTTTGGCCTTACGGTCTCCCTCCCTTCATGGAGCATTGCTTTGGGACATCCCATATGTAATGGCTATGCGCTCTGTGTCCCGTGATGTACGATAAAGAAAAAAGGATTTTTAATAACAGCTTACCTGTAAAATCCTTTTCTTGAAGTACATCACGGGACACAGAGCTCCCACCCCTCTTTTGGGGAACATTGTGTAACCTCAGAGAAATTGCTTGCTACAAAACTAAAGCACTCTCAGTGGGAGGGGGTTATATAGGGAGGAACTTCCTGTGAAGTTGATTACACCAGTGTCCACACCTGAAGGTACCCATATAACCCATATGTAATGGCTATGCGCTCTGTGTCCCGTGATGTACTTCAAGAAAAGGATTTTACAGGTAAGCTGTTATTAAAAATCCTTTTATTTTTTACTTTTTGTTATAATAAATATCCCCCAAAAAAATATATAAAATTGTTTTTTTTTCCCCCCTCAGTTTAGGCCGATACGTACTCAACATATTTTTGGTAAAAAATAATCGCAATAAGCGTTTATCGATTTGGTTTGCGCAAAATTTATAGCGTTTACAAAATAAGGGATAGTTTAATTTTTTTTTTTTTTTTTTTTTATTAGTAATGGCAGCGATCAGCTTTTTTTTTTGTTGGTGACTGCGACATCGGACAATTTTGACACATTTTTGGGACCATTGTCATTTTCACAGCAAAACGTGCTATAAAAATGCATTGATTACTGTGAAAATGACAATTGCTGTTTGGGAGTTAACCACTAGGGGGTGCTGCAGGGGTTATGTGTGACCTCATATGTGTTTCTAACTGTAGGGGGGCGGGGCTGGGCTTGTGACATCATTGATCGTCTTGCCCTATATCAGGGAACAGACGATCAGTGACACTGCCACTGTGAAGAACAGGGAAGTTGTGTTCACACACACCTCTCCCCGTTCTTCTGCACCTGTGACCGATCGTGGGACACCGAAATTTAGTGCCTATGTTGATAAGGGTTTTGTTGCCATCAACTGGGTTTTGCGTTCCTATACAATTCTATGGAAATGTAAAACCACTTTAAGATGCAGGTCACAAGGTCAATTGCTTCTGTCAATTAATTTTTAATAATTTCAGTAGTATGTATCAAACTCATGCCATTGACACAAGCCCAACGCCTTGTGAAAACGGGCCCCTAACCTAATTTTGTATAGATTTCTTCTCATTTCCTGTTGAGCTGCTAAAGTAAAAAATTAAGGTAAATTGTCCCAGTGTGACTTGAATGACTGACTAAATAAAAGAAACAACATACGTTTTTAGATAATCCCTGCTCTATTCAAACCTTAAACGTTTGTCTTTAGATTTTATATCTGAATAATTTTTTACTTGGGCTATTGCAACATTGTGGCAAAGGATGAGCAATCCATGGCTTATTTAAGATGAAATGAGCCTTGAGACCTGTACAGGTTTAATGGACTCCTCCATGCTTTACCTTGTATGCGCTGTTACAGGATTCGCATAGCTTTGTAGGCAAGTAAAATGTCTATTAATTCAGCAGGTTTAACAAGTTTCCATTTTTATGTTCAGGCATTTGTGAACATAACCTCTGAGTCACAAGGAACCCGAGGTTGCTGGAGGCAATTACTGGTTCCCAATAATAGGAGGAAAATGTCTTGGCTCTTATATTTTTTATTTTTTTATAGCTTGTAATAATTGAAAGCTTCATCATCATTTCAGCTACATCATCCCATAAGAATTTATTCTTCAATAACTTTTCCTCTTGATTAGCAGGGGTCATTTCAAACACAGCGTTAACAAAAGAAAGGTGGTATTTATTATATTGGTGCATGCAGTAGCAAGATGCCATAGGCAATGCAATAATTTGGATTTTACCAGCCAAAAAGACCTTTCCACCCCTTTTACTGGGTTCAGGATTTTGTTTGTAAAGTTATCAAAGGATTTCTATTTTAATAAAGAAAATGTTAGTTTTGCTGATCTAGCAGCATTAAGATGAACATATTTTTTATTGGAAAGTTGTTTCCCAACTTATCCATAATGTATCCGGGGGAATTTATTCCTCCCAAGTTTTAATTTTTTTTTTTTTTGCTTTAGGGACTTTTAGTTGACTTAAAAATAAAGATTAAAATAAACCTACTACAGAGTCTCATAGAATGACATAGTTCACATTTGAAAACCCTTCATCTATTTTATATTTGCTGTTTGAATTTAGTAAGCCCAAAGCTGCTGACCCATAAATCTCAAACAAAAATATGCTTTGAAAAGTGATTTATATCTTACAAATGTCTGTACAACCATCGAGATTATCTAAATCTTTTATTATTGCGAATGGTAAATTGATCATGGATCTTATGTGGTCTCTATATGAGTATAATAATAGTAAGGCTAAAGGCTATTGTATGATATTCTGTAGAAGTACCAAGTCCAGTTACTTTGTAAAGCATAAGGGTCCTTTCACACAGACCGACTGTTCGTCCGTTTATTACAAGTCCGTTTACGGACTTGTAATGGTACCCTATGTGATCACGGCTGTTAGCGGAAGATACATCCGCTAACGTCCGTAATGACCCGCCTCCGCAAAGATCCGGTTTTTCGGACGGAAGAAAACCCTATTTTTCTTCCGTCTGAAGGATCGGATGAATACGAACACACGGTCCGTATTCATCCGATTCTCCATAGGGCAGAGCGGAGGAGAGACAGGGCGGTCCTTGCACATTGTGCGGGGTCCGCCGACAGCTCAGCCGGGATCCCCGCTGAGCCGACGGACACACACGGAGCGGATCGAAAAACGATCCGCTCTGTGTGAAAGGACCCGAAGTCTCTTATAGTAAACAAAAATACCTGTAAACATAATAGACCTCTTTATGGGACTTTTACCAGATCTAGAAAATTCTAATAAACATTTTCTTTTATATATGAACATTGGGTGAATTCAGGAGCAGTGCAGCATCATTGTCACACCATCACAGGAAGCTTATTTAGGTGAACTTGCAAATTGATGAGTAAATGGGGTGGACGATGAAAATGTCTATCTGCTCTGTGGTGGGACCTGCACAGTATATGTATTCATGGCTTTTGTGGTGGGGAGCAACGTTTTTTCTTTTATAGCTGCTGTACTGAGAACTGCATATGTCCAGACTTAAGCCACATTGTTGCTGGCTAATTTTTGGAAAACATTCTTAGATTTTGGGACGTTTCATCCAAGCCTTCTATTCAGTGCCATAATTACGGTACCTAGTAATATAACTCCAAGATAACTCAACTCAAAAAATGTCCCTATGCGTAAAAAAGATCCGCCTCTTCCATTTAGTATAGTGCGTTTCATTGTAAAAAACCATAGCACAGTTTCTATAAATGGAGCCGGGATAGAAAGAGCAGCTATAGTTGGCACTTTTGATACCGTATTTTTCGGACCATAAGGCGCACTTAAAATCCTTTTCATTTTCTCAAAAATCGACAGTGCGCCTTATAATGGCGGTGCTACTTATGTATGGTTGTGTTGAGCATTACAGACGTACATCATAGGTTTACAGCATCCACTTACATGTAAATAGTAGAGATCTGGCATGTAGATCAAGGAAATAGTCTCTACTGTAACGTCCTTCCGCACCAGCTGTAAAATGCTCCTATGCCCCTCTATGTCGAACCGTCCGTATAGCAGTGGAACTAGCTGGTACGGTGACACTGCTGAAAGCGAGGCATGGGGCAACGGCATTTCGGAGCTGGCGCTTGCGTGTGACAGAGGTGTGTTCATTCATTCATTTTCTATGCTTGCGTGCGCCTTATAACCCGGTGCGCCTTATAACCCGGTGCGCCTTATGTATGGAAAAAAACCTGTTAACAGGTGCTCAATGATAGTGCGCCTTATAATCCGGTGCGCCTTATGGTCCGAAAAATACGGTATTTGTCTGTCACAGGTGGAGCTGCCTGTATGGCAGCAGAAGATCAACACCATAGGGCACAGGTGTCAAACGCAAGGCCCGCGGGCCGAATCCGGCCCTTCATGCCATTTTCATGTGGCCCTCGCACCTTTCCTGCAGCTGCAGGAGAGCTCCAGGCCCCATACTTTCTGCTTTCAAGCAATGCATCCAGCTTCTTCCCAGCAGCAGCATAAGGAAAGGGGGTGCACTATGATGTAAGGGAGAGTGGAGACTCAACTTCTGATGGTGGGGTGGCTCTTGACATCTAATGTAAGGGGAGCGGATGCACTGGACATCTAATCCTACAGATAATACCGGCCCTTTTGAGAACAATCATAACGCTAATGCGGCCCACAATGAAATGGAGTTTGACATCCCTGCCATAGGGGATGGAGGCAGAAGACTGAAGATTTCACGGGAACATATCGGGCCACTTTTTTTTTTTTTCATTCCAAGCAAAACCAAAGATCATTCCCAGCTAAACTCTCACCAGCTAGCCTACAACCAACCAAATTATTCTGTCTAACAATTTGCGTTAAAAACGGGGGTTGTGCACATTTGCAAAATAAATGTAAGCTACAGAGCCAATCCACAGCACCCCAGTATTATATGCAGTCCTAATTTATGAGAGCCGCCATAGTAGAAGCACAAACATTCTAATGGATAGAGGGCAGATGAGCCTGGAGGGAACCCACTCCTCCATGAAGGCACAGGGGTGCTCTGGACAGCCAGCAAAGGTGTCCAGAATGTCCCCTCACCAGTATTGCATCGGAAACCAACAAATGGCCACTGCCCCCTCCTATAGCTGGCCTTTACAGCAAGGAACACATGGAAGGGTGATACATGTCAAATAAAACTAGAGCGAATTCCCAGCTCAATTTACCAACCAGCCTGCAACCAACCGAACTCTCCTGTGTAAGAATTTGCAATTAAAACAGGTTTAGTTGGCACACGTTTGCAAGTACATGTGTAAGCTGCAGTTTTTTCATTTATGATAAATATCCTCCCTGGTGCCGATTTAAAAAAATAAATATATATATTTTTTTAATGAAAGCTTCAATAAAGACACATTGTGCACAGAGCAAACAAAATATAAAGTAGTAGTTATTTCCCCCCCCCCATAAATAATTGCCTTTCTTTACCATTTCAGTGTAGTTACATTTAGGTAACATTTTACAGTTACACCACTACTGATTATTTTGTTTTTGGTTAGTTGGGCTGTGGAAGCCGAGCTGGCTCCATAAAACACTGGGTCTAAGCGGAAAATCTAAACTCTATATGTATTCTCCCCAGGTTGCAAAACCAAGCCGTGTCTGTACAGGCAGATAAGAAACCTGCAGGGACAATAAACCAATTAAACCATCTTTATTGATTGATTGCCAGGAATCCTCTCCTGAGCATCCATCTTCCAGATGTGCTTAGATGTGTCACCTTCACCCACTGTACCAGTGGCTCACACGATGAACCTTATATCTTGTCATCATTTTGTGGTGTTATATATACAACATATTTGCATTTGGTCTTTCTGTAAAGATGGCTCATTTAAATAAAATTTGCTATATTTATGCATTTCGCTGGATTGTTTTTTTTATTAAAGATTCAAACTAGGCTATGTACATTAAAAGGGGCAACAGCCTTCCTAAAGGTGTAATTGAAAGATCAATGCTTGTTAGCAGTGGTATAGAAATGTATGGCTCGTCTATAAAATATGTCAGATTTACCAACAACTGTGTAGTGTGAGGATTTACGAGAACCATCGATGTAAATTTATATTTCGTCATTTAGAGCTTAACATTGGCAAGAATTTAGCTCATAATTGGCCTGTGTATGTCACAACGTAGGCTGCCAGTGTGTAAACTATCATGTATGAAAATCGTACAGCACAGAGATTTCTAAGTACAAACAAAATGTCATGAAGTTTAGTAAAGTAGAACTCCAGCCAAAAAAGTCAAATTTTTAATTCCGTGACACTGAACTACTGCCAAAATTAACATAGAAATAACCTATTAAAGGGTCCTGCACACAGCCATTGAAAGTTTCGTTTTTATCAGTATTTTTTTTTATTTATTTTTTATTGACATTTTGATTTACTACTGTGGAAAAAAGGGAGTCCTTTTTTTAATTTTACACTAAGTGCAGCGCTAGGAAATAAAAATGCAAAACATATTGCAATCCTTAGGCTCCATGCACTCTCTAGGTTTTTTTTTTGAGCTTATGAAAAACGTGGCTGGATGAAAAATGCTCATAATAGCATTGTTGTCCCAGCTTCTAGTAGCATTTTAGTAGCTTTTAGGAAAAAATGCATTTTATTAGCATTTTTGCAGTACACAGAGATGGAAAAAATAAACCACAAAAAAAGCTGTTGGGAGGCTGGAGCGTTCAGTGTTTTATTTTTTTGCTGGTAAACCACTCCAAAAAAAAATAAGAAAAAAGCGTTTTTTTTTTGTTTTGTTTTTTTGATCCTAGATACTGAAGTCCAAAAAAGGCTAATAGCCTAAAGTAGTGTGCATGGACAAAGGATAACACTAGCTTCTAGGAGCAAAAAAAATGACTAATAGTTTCCTTCAATTTTGAATAAATCCCCAACAGTGTTACCAGCAAAGCACCTCCACACCATCACACCTCCTCCTCCATGCTTCACGGTGGGAACCAGGCATGTAGAGTCCATCCGTTCACCTTTTCTGCGTCGCACAAAGACACGGTGGTTGGAACCAAAGATCTCAAATTTGGACTCATCAGACCAAAGCACAGATTTCCACTGGTCTAATGTCCATTCATTGTGTTCTTTAGCCCAAACAAGTTTCTTCTGCTTGCTGCCTTTCTTTAGCAGTGGTTTCCTAGCAGATATTCTACCATGAAGGCCTGATTCACACAGTCTCCTCTTAACAGTTGTTCTAGAGATGTGTCTGCTGCAAAAGGTGGCTACTTTGAAGAACCTAGAATATGCCATATTATATTTTCAGTTGTTTCACAGTTTTTTATGTATATAATTCCACATGTGTTAATTCATAGTTTTGATGCCTTCAGTGTGACTCTACAATTTTCATAGTCATGAAAATAAAGAAAACTCTTTGAATGAGGTGGTGTGTCCAAACTTTTGGTCTGTATGGTGTGTATATGTTATATATATATATATATATATATATATATAATGTGTGTGTGTGTGTGTATAGTTACATAGTTAGTCGGGTTGAAAAAAGACACAAGTCCATCCAAATGTGTGTGTGTATATGTGTATGTGTATATATATATATATATATATATATATATATATATAGTGGATGGTGGGATCTTCAACAAATTGTAGTTTTGTGTTGTGTTTTTATTGGTGCACATAAAACCTGGTTTAGCCACCTACAGTTTAAAAGTTAAACAGGCCAATGACAATGAAGGGTTTATATACCCTTCTAATAGATACCATTTGTGTTGAAGGTCCAAAAAACGATGTCCTTTCTTGATGCAAGAAAAGTAATCCTTTTCAGACATATTTTATATGTGCAATTAAAGGTGCAATATCTGATAAGTAAAGTGGCTTTGGAAGCATGTCTTTACATTTACAATTTCTAATAAAATAAGTACAGAGGCTGTAAGAAGTGTTAATGAGCATTCCAGGGAAAAGGAACCTTAAAGCGGCTCTATAATAATTGAAAGTCCATCTCTGGGGGAAAGAAACATGCTGACGAAACATGCATTGTGGCTGCCCCTGAGCTGCAAGGGTTAAATGCTTATTAGGTAAGGGGGCCTGCAAAAAGCAGGTATTACTTTTCTGATCATCTGCTTCCCTATGTTCTGGTTGTGAAGTGTCCTTCTGTCCAGTTCAGGGCTGTGGGCCCTCGGTACTTTGTCTTCAGAGGACCTGTGACCACCAGAGTATAGGGGAGGAGAGGGTGTGGGGACCAGTCATATAGCTTGGGTTGACCCTGTTTAATTGGTTCAGTAAATATTATTATATAATTTTATATATATATATATATATATATATATATATATATATATATATATATATATATATATATATATATATATATATATATATATATATATATATATATATATATATATATATATATATATATATATATTTTTTTTTAGGTACTTGTATCGCGCCGTCAATTTATGCAGCACTTTACATATACATTGTACATTCACATCTGTCCCTACCCTCAAGGACCTTACAATATAAGGTCCCTAACTCACATTCATATACTAGGGCATATATATATATATATATATATATACACCGCGCACTTTTTTGCCCTGAAAATCAGGGCAAAATCGTGGGTGCGCGGTATACGCCGATAGCCGCTTTCCCGCGTCTATTTCGAATACTGCGCCGGCATATACCGAGCGCAGTACACTCGGGTATAGTCGGGCAGACTCGGCTCCGCTCGCGCTGACGTCCTGGACGTACAGGACGTGAGCGCGAAAGGAGCCGAGCCTGCCCGACTATTCACGAGTGTACTGCGCCTGCATATACCGAGCGCTCCTTTCGCACTCACGTCCTGTACGTCCAGGACGTCTGCGCGAGCGGAGCAGAGTCTGCCCGACTATACCCGAGTGTACTGCGCTCGGTATATGCCGGCGCAGTATTCGATATCGGCGTGGGAAAGCGAGGACGACGCCGCAGAAGGACGAAGAGGACACCCAAAGCCGCAGACAGACGCCGGACCCGACGAGGAGGACACCCGAAGCCGCCGATGGACGCCGCGAAAGACGCCAAAACTGTAAGTACAAAAAACTTTTTTTCCACAAGAATGGGGGCAGCTTTAGGGGTGCGCACTATACGCGGGAGCGCGCTATACCCCGATAAATACGGTATATATAATATATTATATTGCTGTATTTATTGGCGTATAACACTCACTTTTTTACCCTGAGAATATATGTTAAACCGTGCCTGCGTGTTATACGCAGGGGGCCGTGGTTTTTTTTTTCCCCTGAAACGTCACTCTTAATGTTAGGGTGCGTATTATACACCGATAAATATGGTACTTTCTATGCGTTTTTGATGCAGGAAAAAAACGCCCTGGTCTGCATGTGGTGCGAACTGGCCCTCATGGAAAATTGTGCAATACGATTGTATAATGTATAGCCAGCTTAATAGGGGTTGGGGGCCTTCATAAACACAATTGAGATCAAATATTTAAAATCTGGAGCAGCTGTGCATGACAATTAGCTCTGTTCAGGTAATCCTCCATTCACACGTGTGCAAATTTGAATGCGACTTTGGGCATGAAAAATTGGAAATTTTTTATTTTTCCTGGAACTTCCCGCCTAAAGTTAGGGATGCATGTTATACGCCTGTGCATGTTATACGCCGATAAATACGGTAATATATATTTTGTGTCTAGTAGAACATTTTAACAATATTTTATTTTTTAATTGTATTTTTCATACTTCACATTTTCAGCAAGTGGGTGGGACTCTCCAAGTTGTATCCTTAGGGAGATGTCCTTTTCAGATTTCTTCCGGACTTTAACAATTTTTTTTTTTAAGTCTAAATGAATCAAAGGAGAAAAACACACCAGCTTCAGATGTGCAGGCAATGAAATCACCTCAGAGTAAGAGGACCTGTTGCCTGGACAGTTGCTCCCATTGAGGGTTTTCAAATCCCATACTGTTGTGGTGACTGGTGCCAACTTTTGGATTTCCTGTCCCATTGGCATCTTGTCCCCATCGGTTTTATAGTATGTACATGATGGGAATAAATATTTCAGTGAATTATGCTGTATTTGTGTTGTGTGCTGCTTCTAGTGCGGAGGTATAGGATGATGAAGAGGATGTATTTCATTACTTCCCATTTATGATTCGTCTTCAGATGTCTTTTCCGTCTTTTAGTTCCTTATGCTTTGCCCTCATACTAGCTTTTTTGTCTTTCTTCTTTCATTCATTTTCCTCTCCTCACATGTCTTTTTTCGCCTTTTTTCCATGGGGGTAGATTCAGGTCTCTTTCCTCCCCGAGGGATACATGTCTGCTGCCGCCAACCCCTGCTCTACACATCTTCGGAGCCTTCTAAAGAGTCCAGTGTTGGAGACTAAACAGTCTCCCACATCCCCTGTGTCAAGTCAAGTAAAAGGTTCACACATCACAAATAACTTTACTTTACAGCTATGGGGGGCTCAATTCCTTCACTGCTAGTTACACAGCAGTGCATTTACTGGCCATTATTCATCTATCAGCACTTCACATGCTTATTTGTAAAAACCGCCTAAAGCCTCGTACACACAATGACAATATTGGACAAATGATCGCCTGTTTTAGTCTCATATCGAAAATCAAGAGGCTACTAAAGTTACGAAAATTATTGTAGCACAGAATACAACTTCAGAAGTGCTGTAATGTGTTGTATTGTAATGTATTCTTTAATTTCCCAGCATGCCTGGTCTTGGTCTCTTTGTTTTTATTATTTGAAAAATGATAGGCGCACCAAATGTAAGTTTTGGTGCTGAAACTGAATAAGCAGGATGTACTTGACCATATATATTTTTATATTGTATTATATACAATTTTTTAATTAATATCATGAATTTAAATAGTGCAGCTGCTGGCTTTTAATAAATGTAGACTTGCATGTCCTGCAGACCCTTGATGTCGGCACCGCAGCTGATGTTTCCCATCAGCTGTCGGGTACTGCCGTCGCCATTGCGGGTAAGGGAACCCGGCAGTGTAGCCTTTCGGCGTCATGTTGGGAACCCTACTGCACATGCGCGAGGTCCGCTCCTCTCTCCTACTAGCCCGGCGGCCAGGGGAGGAGAAGGCGGTGGAGGAGGGAGCCCCGCGGTGACGTCATGGCTGCGGCTGAACTCCCAGACGTGGAAAAGGTATCCTGCCCCCTCCCCCCAAAGGTGCCAATTGTGGCACCAGAGGGGGGGGGGGGAATCCGATGAGCGGAAGTTCCACTTAGGGGTGGAGCTCCGCTTTAATGCCAGAAAAGCTCAAGAAAAATGTATCCCTTCAAATACTATGTATGTTTTCATACTGGTCTGTTGCGCTTCCCTTGTGTTAAAAATCATGCTGGCTGCATTTTTGGTCAGTAAAAAATAAATAAAAAAAACACAGCTCCCCATTGAAATGCACTGAAAATGCAGCAAAAATCCATCATTAACCCACCTCCCCATTGTTGCGTTTTTTTGTGGTGTTTTTTGAGTTACCTAATGAAAAACGCACCATGAGCACCGTTAAATCATGGTCAACATCAATTATTGGCACATTTGTCTCCTATCTGCAAAATGCTGATAACACCATTTTCAGTCGATTTTCATGTTTCAGCCGCCAAAGTATCGTGCATCTCGAACGAAAATCGTACATTCTAACATTTTGGTGCTTGCCCCCTTGGATAATTTTGCATAACTGTCGTGATCGAATCTCGAAAGCAATCACATTATCGTACGATCGCTTCAAAAGCGGAATTTTTCGTTCAATTTTTCTTAATGCGTGTACGACCACCGCGTAGTTTACCACAAATCAATGGAAGTGATGATGCAGACTAGGAAATGTTATATTTTAAATACATTTTTAAATTTTCAACTATAATAATGTGTACCTTACAGGTTTTCCTTTTAGGCATATCTTGTATAAAAGCAGTAAATGTTAGAGGTTGCAAACTAGTTATTTAGCTATGACTAAGGCTCATGCCAAAATGCGTCGGCTGTTTGCTTCTTGATGGCGAACGGATAAAGCAAATCTGTACTATATGAAATCAAATTTCTCTCCTCAATCATGAGCTACCAATGTCCACATATACATCTTCCAAATAGAGGCACTTGCCATAAAAGATGTGAAGGCACTTACCATAAAAGCGGTTGTGAAGTCTAATGCCGCGTACACACGGTCGTTTTTTGCGATGAAAAGAAACAACGTTTTTGTGAAGTAAAAAACGACGTTTTTGAAACGTCACTTTCAAAGACGATGTTGCATACACACCATCGTTTTTTTCACAAAAAACGAGGTTACGTTCACCACACCTTTCCATTGAAGCTCGCTTCATAACTAGCTTCTGGGCATGCGCGGGTTGAAAAACGTCGTTTTAAACAACGTTTTTGCTACACACGGTGACTTTTTGTGAAACAAAAAAACGACGTTTTGAAAAACGACACAAAAAATTCAAGCATGTTGGAATTTTTTTTTGGTCGTTTTTTAAAGACGTTTTGCCCACACACGATCAATTTAAATGACGTTTTAAAAAACGACGTTTTAAAAAACGACAGTTTTTTTCATCGCAAAAAACGACCGTGTGTACGCGGCATAAGGATGCAACATAGAAAATCTACTGGTGCAACAGCTACTCAAACACCTTTCCCTCCATCACTGAAGCTTAAAGGGGTGTTCCACCCAAAAAAACTACCTTTTTCCAATCCACTCCTCACCCCCATACATGCCACATTTGGCATGTAATTTTTTTGGGGGGGGAGTGGGGGCTTCAGTAGGAGTGGGACTTCCTGTCCCACTTCCTGCTTCCGCCGAGGGGCTGGTTAGGCGATTAAGCTTAATCGCCTACACCAGCCCCCTCCCTGTAGGCGATCACATGGGACACTGACAGGTCCCATGCGATCGCCTCTCCAATCAGCGGCGAGCCGCGCCGCGCACGCATGCGCAGTACGGCTCGCGCATGCGCAGTGGGTGCCCGGCCGTGAAGCCGAAGGCTGTCACGGCTGGGTGCCCACAGTGGAGATGGAGACGCCGGCTGGGGAGGGGGGGAGAGGAGCGGAGCCCCGGTCGGCGCGTCGCTGGAACGCAGGACCAGGTAAGTGAGTGTTTATTAAAAGCCAGCAGCTACACTTTTTGTAGCTGCTGACTTTTAATAAACAAAATTTTGGCTGGAACACCCCTTTAATCCTAAAGTCAATCACCCGGATTAAGCTCCAGTGAAACACATTGTCTAGTTGTCGCACCATGTGGATTTTGTATGTTGCATTCTTCGTTTTTACAATACGTCTACATTTTGCTCTTTTTGCAAGATGTGTATGTGGGTCTTTGGGGACTCGCGGTCGTGAAGAGCCTCATCCTGTAGCCTGCGGAGAAGAGACAAATTCTGAGGATGCAGTGGCGTGCAACGTTGTTGATTTCATATAGTATAGGTTTGGTTGTTGGCTCTTTTTGGAAGATTTATTATATGACTATAGAATATGAACATGTTGTCCATATTCTAGTCACATGAGCCTTTTTGGTTTATATTGTTCTGAAGAGCTTTTAGCCTTTTGACGTCTCTAGTCAGTGTGGAGTCCTATCTCCAGAAATGTGTTTTTGTCTTTATTTCAAAGCAGATAAAACCTACTTGGTCATGACCCAAGTAGTCCACAAGTTTAAAATGTTTACAAATAATATAGGAATCTGTCCAATCTGATTTTCTTCATGTTTAGCTAATCAGACCTTGTCCCATGTAGGGATGTGTTTGGCTATATTTTACTTATCAGCAGAGATTTTATTGCATCAGGGAGTACGCATTTGCCTTCAGACACTCATTGTGTTTTTTTCTTTGGTTTGTAATATTACTCTAAGCTGCTCTCTTATCAGTTCACAGATATAACTGATAAATGATTGAACCGTTAGCTGTGTCACCCACAAAGCATCTATCTGATTGCATTGATTTCTGTGTGGTTCAAGTAATGAAATGGAAAACAGCCTGGCTTTCAACTCTCCCCAGTGGGCTAATTCATTTCCTTTAAGAGCAAAGCTTGGCATCATTAAGCATGTGTATTTATATTCATTATGAAGGGCTGCTTAAAGTGGTTTTCCATTTTTTGCAGCCAAATTGGAATATCGCCTACTTTTTTATATTTCTAACATGTTGCAACAATGTTAAAATATGACAAAAATAGTTCGTTTTTTTTTTTGTTTTTTTTTACTTGCTGAAAAATCTGAAATGAAAATTGAACAGAGCATATCCCTATATAGCGTGTACTAGCATCGGTCCAATGCACCCATTGTGATTTTAGTCTGCTCAAAAGTTTCTCAGCTATCCACGACCCCACACCTTTAGCTATGCATGTTTCCATAGGGGTCTCTGCTGAGGGGGGTTTTCATTTTTCTCCACTTGGGTCTCAGATTACACTTGGCTCCCGCCTCTGTGATGTGCAGTGTGACGTCCAATTTCTGTCTGCTGCCTGCTAGAACTGATCAAAAAAAGCCTTGGATCTGTGCGTTTTTAGAAGCCTACAGATAGAGTATAACTTTTATGTAGAATTATTTTTCGACTCTGTGACTTACCTGAACCTGTTTACTTCAGTGGCTGTATGAGATGGTTTAAAACCATTTCAAATGTTTAGGCCCCATGCACACTGGGTGTGTTTGTAACAGCTGCTTCTGGGAGTGTCTGACCTTCTTCTTTTTTTTTTTTTTTTACTCCTGCCTCGCAACCCCTCTGCATGTGCAGCTTTACTACCCTCACTGTGTCTTATCTGGCCTACCAGGTGAGACCCTGTAGGAGGGGGAAGGATCTGTCCATACAGGATCAAAAGAGCCTTTTTACACAATACAAAGGATTAATCTATTAAAAGGGTTGTAATGGTTCATGTTTTTCTACCTTAATGCATTCTATGCATTAGGGTGAGAAAACATTTGACTATTACCGCCCCCCCCCCTGCCCATTCTACCTACCTGAGCCCTGAAAAGTCCTGCGTCGGGAATGCACTGGATCTTTGCTTGGGGTTCTCGGCTCTTCATTGGGTAGATTGATAACAAGGGCAGCCATTGGTTCCCACTGCTGTCAATCAAATCCAATGACGTGGGAGCCAAATGAAGGACTCGGAAGTGTGTCCGCAAGGTTACCCCCTTTGGAGAGCGCTTCCCAGAGAGAGTTACCTGATGCGGGGAGGAAAACGGCATTCTGGGCCTCACTGTGCAAAACGAGCTGCACAGTGAAGGCAAGTATGACATCTTTGTTATTTAAAAAAATGAAACTATAGTTCCATTTTAAGTTCCACAGTGAGTATAACGAGCACGCTATTCTGCATATACAGACAGATTTACTGTTTTGGGTTTAGTAACACTTTACTTTACAATTATTCCCTCTCACTTCCTGTTTGGATATATGGCAGGAAGTGAAGGGAAGGGGCAAAGATGGCGGAATAATTTTTTTTTATGGGCTTTTAACCCTCCCTTGCTCTGTGCAAAACAAAGAAAAAAACGTTTTGCCCATAGCTCTACTTGAAGAAAGGGGCTAAGGAGGGGTTTACCATGACTAACCTTGACTGTGCTGTGCTGGCCAATCTTCATTATCAGTTGTAAGTTAGATGTGCACATTGTGTGACCGAGCAAAGGGTTAAAAGAGTATGTACAATCTTTAAGTCATGTTTCTCTTTTTTTTTATATTTTTTGGGTACATTTACCAATGTTTTTCTGTGGCACGATGTCGGCATGAACCAGTGGTCTCAAATACTCTGGTGATTATAACGATAAATTTTATCTAGTGATTGAAAACGGTACTTTTCCAAATCGTATGAATTTTACCTGGCCTTCATAGCCGTCATTGGCAGTTTTATTTGTGGCTTGCTGATAACCTATTCCAAGTTTGTTTATCAGGCAGAAATTTGTATGTAGATTATATTAATATGAATCTAAAATATGAGCTGATCAGAGATAAGCAGGAAAATAAGTGCATAGAATGCTCATATATTTTGCTATCGTTGATATCTTGCATTCTTATGCAGTTGTGCGTTGTGTACTCTTCGTTTAGGACAAAAGGGTGAAAGTTTAAATCTGTAATATTTCCTCTGAATAAAAAACAAGATCTGGTCTAGCAGAAGAAAAAAATATTGTGATCCCTATCTGCTCTGCTGTTGTGTTGAAAATTCTTTTGGCCTGCCTGTGACGTGTAAATTCCCACAGGAAACGTGTCTTGCAGATTTTGCATCTACATCCCTTTAGTGGGTTCTTTGAGGTCATGAGGAGGAGTGTGTAAATATGAGTCTGCCTACTAGTCTTCAAGTATAAAACTGTAATTCTGCTTTTAGATAATACATGAAGAATAAATATTACCAAACCCACTTTCATTAGTATAATCTGGATGTTCTCTTGATTCACCCAAAATTTTGGTAAATTTTTGGCAGATGTCTAGAATTACTATGAATTTTGTAAGCCCTTCTACCATGCTGAACTTTTCTGGTCCTTTGGCTTTTTTTTTCTGGGAGTATTCAAGAAATACGCTTGGCACTGTTGAAGAGAATTGGACAAAGGAGAAGGATAGCTGGAATTTACCGATCAGAGCCTTTTTATGGAAGCCCTCCAAGCACATGGATAACGTAGAACAAGAGTAATTCTCTCTGAAAGGGAAATTCCCTCTTTGACAGTTTCCACCAGAACAAGTATTTCTTTCTCGTACATCACGGGACACAGAGCGGCATATTCATTACTATATGGGTTATATGGAGTACCTTCAGGTGTGGACACTGGCAATCTCAAACAGGAAGTCCCCTCCCTATATAACCCCCTCCCCTAGAGGGAGTCCCTCAGTTTTTTCGCCAGTGTCTTAGGTGTTGGTCACGGAATAGCTTTGCTCCACATCCTTGGGATTAAGGGCGGGCTAACCGGATCTGTCCAAGGAGCCTCAGTGCCAAAGTGGACAGTACTCGGGCCCCAAACCGTGGGGTTTTGCCTATAATGCTCCTCTTTGGAGGGCTGGACCCTGGGCCCAGGACTTGGAGTTTGTAAAAACCATAAGTGCCTGTTTGCCAGGGTGCTATATAGGTCCAGGACAGTGGGTACCTTCATAGGACCCCAGGGCCTGAAGGTCTACTACGCTACCCACGGAGATGGGAGAAGATTGGATCGTTTTGCTGGACAAACATCCTGCAGCATGGAGCAGGTAAGGGGGAGCCTGCGGGACTTGGTTCGACAGCAGGCTCTCCGGGGTAACCTAAAAGGGGGGATAGCCTAAGTATGCTCTGCATTGGCAACCTTGCTCACTATGTCTGAGAAAGACAGGATGACCCCTTTTTTCCCCCCA
Organism: Rana kukunoris; assembly: GCA_029574335.1. Taxonomy (NCBI): domain Eukaryota; kingdom Metazoa; phylum Chordata; class Amphibia; order Anura; family Ranidae; genus Rana; species Rana kukunoris. Next base: position 129,095,094 of record CM056051.1, read on the forward strand.
TCACTAGGTTCCCCTGTCTAAGAATGTGTTGCTAGCTAACCTGCTGCTTTCTTCCTAGGACTAGTAAGGATCCCTATGGGGCCTTTTGGAGAGTCCTACCTAGCCGGGGGTTTGAATCTGCCGCCTGATACTGCAGTCCTGGGTCTCCTGCAGCGCGGCTCCTCCATGTTCCTCCTGTTCCGGCATACGCGCGCGCACGTCTTATAGACGTTTTTTCGCGCCGTTCAGAGAGGAGGGCGGGGGGGGCGTGCCTGCGGCGTCATACAGGGGCGCGCCTTGTGCTGTTATAGATCAGCAGGCATTGTCAGTGCTCAGTCTGAGGCTGATTTCAGAAGGAGAGGACGCAGAGCGGCAGAACAGTGACTCCCGGTGGCGGAAGAGGGGTAGTACATGCTGGACTTTGTTCCAATGCCTTTTTTGTTAAGCCAAGAAATTCCCCTTTTTGCAGCAGGTTGGAGGCTGGCAAACTAAGTTTGGGGTCACTGTATGTTTAAAAAAAAAAAAAAATATATATATATATAATATATATTAAAAAAAAAAAAAAAAAAGAAAAACAAACATACGGGGCCCCATCAGTTTTTGGGCATTAGTGATCTATTGTCCCCTAAGCTCTGGTTTTGTACTCCTGGCCACTACAGTCTGTTGTTGTTGGCGGAGTCCCTCGATTTTGTATTATGGCTTCCAAAGGTTTGGGGTCAAAGGGTACAAAAAAGACCAAAAAACAAAGGGGTTCCCCCTCTGATTCTGATGATATGCCGATACTTTCCCCGCAACTTATTAACATAAAGGGTGCCTTGGATGAGCCATTAGGGGGATCTGGTGCGGAGGCTGGCCCAGATCAGCCCAGCCCTGTGTTTATCACAGAGGAGATGCTAGCCGTATCCCTAGGGGGGCTAGAAGAGAGAATAGCAGCATTAATCGCTAGAGCTATTCCTGGTAAGAAACGGGTTAGATCCCCATCACCAAGAGGTGTATCCTCAGATGCTGAGATTCTCTCTCCGGAGGAATTGGAATCGCAGGAGGATCAACTAGACCTGAACCAAGAGGGTTCAGGGATTGAGGGATCTGCCTCTGAGGAACCATTTTCAGACTCCCAGACAGAAAGACTGTGGGTACAGTCTTTGACGGACATGGTCCGCTCGGCATTTAGTTTACCATTGCCAGAGCCTCAGGTTCCTCCGGTATCCTCTCTGGGCTCTTTGAAAGCTCCGTTAAGCAACGCAGTTTTTCCGGTCCGTCCTCTCTTGGAGGAATTGATCTTTCGGGATTGGGTACGGCCGGACAGGATTTTTCTGCCACCGAAAAGATTTGCGGTCATTTACCCCATGGAGGAAAAATTCTCCAAGAGGTGGAGGCTCCCAGTAGTGGATGCAGCCATCTCATGTGTGAATAAATCACTAACTTGCCCGGTGGAAAACATACATATGTTTAAAGATCCGGTTGATAAACGGTTAGAGACACTTTTAAAAGCATCCTTTGCTACGGCAGGAGCAGTGGTACAGCCAGCTGTGGCTGCAATTGGAGTTTGTCAGGCGTTAAAGACCAGACAAAAGAAATGTTAAAGGACATGCCTACCCAACAAGCAGAAGAGTTTTCTGACATTCCCAGAGCTCTGTGTTTTGCTGTAGATGCTATAAAAGATTCCATCCAGCAGGCCTCTCGTTTATCACTATTTTTGGTGCACATGAGAAGGCTCTTATGGTTGAAGAACTGGGCGGCGGAGCCCCCATGCAAAAAGCTTCTGGCAGGGTTTCCCTTCCATGGAGGACGACTCTTCGGAGAGGATCTGGATAAATATATTCAGACTATTTCAAGTGGCAAGAGTACCCTTTTACCGGTCAAAAAGACATTCCGGGGTCCTACATTTAAAAGGCAGCTCTTTCCTGTCTCGGGGCCCTCAAATTCCAGGCAGTATCGACGGCCGCCTGCACGATCCAACGTTAACAGTAGATCGCAGGGACAGGCCCCTGGGGGTAAGAGGCCATGGTATCGCAAGCCGACAAAGACAGCCCCTAAGTCTGCCTTATGAAGGGGCGCCCCCACTCTCGCGGGTGGGGGGAAGGCTTCGTTTCTTCTCAGAAGTTTGGGAAGCCAAGATCCCCGACAAATGGGTCCGGGCATCTGTAACCACAGGCTACAGACTGGAGTTTCTAAGGTGTCCTCCGCCTCATTTTCAAGAATCAAGGCTACCAAAGGATCCAGCATGGAAGGCCTCATTGCTGGCAGCTTTGGATCACCTGCTTTGCCAGGACGTAATAATAGAGGTGCCAGCCCAAGAGCAAGGGCTAGGTTTCTATTCCAATCTCTTTGTCATACCAAAGCCCAACGGCGATGTCAGGCCAATCTTGGACCTAAAGAGGTTAAACGGTTACCTAAGGGTTCGTTCCTTCCGGATGGAATCCATCCGGTCAGCAGCCGCCGCGCTTCAGAGGGACGATTTTCTGGCCTCCATAGACATAAGGGATGCTTACCTTCATGTACCAATCTTTCAGTCGCATCAAAGATTTTTACGCTTCGCGGTGGGGCAGCGACACTTCCAATTCAGGGCGCTCCCCTTCGGGCTGGCCACGGCCCCCCGGGTATTCACGAAGATCCTAGCCCCAGTTCTGGCCAATTTAAGGATCCAAGGGGTCACAGTCCTAGCATACTTGGACGACCTTTTAATCATAGATTACTCACGGCCGGGTCTGCAACAGGCAGTAAACCTCACGGTTCGGTACCTCGAAGGATTCGGCTGGGTCCTAAACCGGGGAAAGTCAGCGTTCCAGCCTACAAAGCAGTTGGAATACCTCGGCATGAGGTTAGACACAGAACAGCAAAGGGTGTTCCTGCCCCTTGTAAAGATCGAGGCTATCAAGGGGTTGGTTCAGTTGGTTCTAAACAAGAAAAAACCAACTATTCGCCTGTGTATGCGAGTACTAGGCAAGCTAGGGGCCATGTTCGAGGCAGTACCATACGCTTAGATCCACACTCGCGTCCTACAGGCAGCCATTCTAGCAGCCTGCGTCAAGAGGGCACATGCCTTAGAGTCCCCTTTGACGCTATCATCAAGGGTCCGACAAAGCCTGGCCTGGTGGTTGAACCCCCAGAATCTTCTAAAGGGAAAATCCTTCAGCCCTGTTGTCTGGAAGGTAGTTACCACAGACGCCAGCCTGGCAGGCTGGGGGGCGGTCTTCGAGGGGTTCTCTCGCCAGGGAACTTGGGTGAAAGCAGAGAGGCAGCTCCCCATCAATATCTTGGAGATCAGAGCTGCTCGCCTAGCCCTTCTGGCATGGACCTCCAGATTAAAGGGGTTCCCGGTGAGAATCCAGTCAGACAATGCCACGGCGGTGGCATACATAAACCACCAAGGGGGAACCAGGAGTCAGGCCGCTCGGAGGGAGGTGAGCTTGATTTTTCAGTGGGCAGAGGTTCATGTACCCTGCATTTCGGCGATATTCATTCCCGGAGTGGACAACCTGCAGGCAGACTTCTTAAGTCGCCAGAGTCTGTTGCCAGGGGAGTGGTCTCTGCATCCCCAGGTCTTTCAGACAATCTGCCAGAGGTGGGGAATGCCAGACGTAGATATAATGGCATCCAGGTTCAACAAGAAACTAGACAGGTTCGTGTCTCGAGCGAGGGATCCTATGGCCTGCGGAACCGATGCGTTGGTTTGCCCTTGGCATCAATTCAAACTTCTATATGCATTCCCTCCGCTACAGTTACTCCCTCGCCTGTTGCGCAGGATCAGAGTGGAGCACAAGCCAGTCATTCTAGTAGCTCCGGCTTGGCCCCGGAGGACTTGGTACTCACTAGTCCTGAAGATGGCAGTGGGAGACCCTTGGACTCTTCCTCTACAACCAGACCTACTCTCACAAGGCCCGATCCTCCACCCTACATTACAGCGTCTAAATTTGACGGCCTGGAGGCTGAATCCCTGATTCTCAGGGGTAGAGGTCTGTCTAGGCAGGTAATTCCTACCCTGATTAGGGCTAGAAAGCCGGTCTCCAGGGTGATTTATTACAGGGTGTGGAGGAACTACGTAGGCTGGTGTGAATCCAAAAGATGGAATTCCCGCAAATATACTATTGATAGGGTGTTAAGTTTTCTCCAGCTAGGAGTGGATAAAGGCCTGGCACTAAGCACAATCAAGGGACAGATCTCAGCTCTGTCAGTGTGGTTTCAGAGGCCGCTGGCCACCCACTCGCTGGTAAAGACCTTCTTACAGGGGGTCTTGCGTATTAATCCTCCTGTCAAGTCACCAATTTGTCCATGGGACTTAAATCTTGTCCTGTCCACTCTACAGAAACAACCCTTTGAGCCGTTGGCTGAGATTCCTTTAGTCTTACTGACAAGAAAGTTGGTTTTCTTGGTCGCCATAGTTTCGGCCAGGAGAGTGTCAGAATTAGCAGCCTTATCGTGTAAGGAACCATATCTCGTTCTGCATAAGGACAGGGCAGTTCTCCGGCCCCATCCTTCCTTTCTACCAAAGGTTATATCCAAATTTCACTTGAACCAGGATTTGGTACTTCCATCCTTCTTTCCAAAACCCACATCTAGAAAGGAGGGGTTGCTGCATACCTTGGATATTGTCCGGGCCATGAAGGCCTATCTTAAAGCTACAGAAAAGATCCGGAAGACAGATGCGTTATTCGTTCTACCAGATGGCCCCAAGAAGGGGCAGGCAGCTGCAAAATCCACCATCTCAAGATGGATTAGACAATTAATCATTCAAGCCTACGGTTTGAAGAGGTTGCCTCCTCCTTTGTCGGTAAAGGCCCATTCTACCAGGGCCATGGGCGCCTCCTGGGCAGCACACCATCAGATCTCTATGGCTCAGATATGCAAGGCGGCGACGTGGTCATCAGTCCACACGTTTACAAAGTTTTATCAACTAGACGTGAGAAGGAATGCGGATTCTGCCTTTGGACAGGCAGTACTACAGGCTGCAGTTTAAGATCCTCGGGATCAGAGGCACCCTTGGTTGTAAAAAAGAAAAAAAAAAAAAAGTTTTTTCTTGACTAAGTTGGAATTATTATTATTATTTGAGTATACCTCTAAATTGAATCCTTCTTTGGAAGATGTCTCCCTCCCCTCATTAAAGCATTGCTTTCGGACATCCCATATAGTAATGAATATGCCGCTCTGTGTCCCGTGATGTACGAGAAAGAAAAAGGGATTTTTAAATACAGCTTACCTGTAAAATCCTTTTCTTGGAGTACATCACGGGACACAGAGCTCCCACCCCTCTTTTGGGTGACCATTTTGGGAGGCATACTGCTTGCTACAAAACTGAGGGACTCCCTCTAGGGGAGGGGGTTATATAGGGAGGGGACTTCCTGTTTGAGATTGCCAGTGTCCACACCTGAAGGTACTCCATATAACCCATATAGTAATGAATATGCCGCTCTGTGTCCCGTGATGTACTCCAAGAAAAGGATTTTACAGGTAAGCTGTATTTAAAAATCCCTTTATTTAACATGCTATTACTAAACCCTTTTATTTTTCCCCATTCCAGAGTTGGGCCTAAATCTACCCATATACAGTAATTTCATAAATTGGCCTTTATACTTTTTGATCAGGCCAATTTTTACACCTCTCGTGTACACTTCATCAGCATTTTTTTGCTAGAAAATGTAGAACTCCAAAACAAGACCCTGGATAATAAAATTATTTTCATTTCAATTTGTCAAAGAATATTTGTGCAGCCATTTTTAAAACGCAATTTTTTGGTAAAAATACACAAACTAATCATAAGTCACAAACACAATATAATATCCATCTTTGTTTTGGTTAAATCTTAAAGATGTTATACCAAGAAAATAAATACCTAACTTGTTATGCTTTAAAATTGCTCATGCTCATTGAATTGTCACGCTAAAGGACCTACAAAATCTCCATAGGCGAAGCTTTAAAACCCTGTACAGCTTACCAGTTTGGGTTAAACAGGAGATCTGGCACTATAATGATTGCTCTTTTCACTGAGCGATAGGGGGGTCTAGTCTCCTCTGCCCTCAAAAGCATTTAATCAAACTGAGATTGGTTTGATCAGATGCTTTACAAGCCAGTAACGGCTTGTATGCATCAAATTTGGAAGTGAGAAAATCTCGTCGCTTCCAGTTTCTTATATTGGAGGGGGGGCGAGTATGGATGTACCTGCCTCCCCCTTCAGTTCATTACTGTACTACAGTAGACTTAATCGGGCAGCTGTAGAGCCACTCGGATTATGTCTACATTAAAGCCCACCGCCGCCTGAAAATTGGGTACTGGGATCCTAGCTGCAGCCATGATCCTGGTACAGCGACTTCAACCCTGAGAACATACAGGTACGTCCTCAGGGGTTGAAGTGGTTAAAGACCAAATCGGCCACATTTGACCATCCCATTAAATAGGGGTGGTCAAATGTGGAGCCAGATTCCAGTGTGATGGGTTGATTGCCACGTACATGATAACCTATTGTAAGCCGACTACATCATGATCCCTATCGTTTGATTTATCTTTGGATTAAAAAAGTTTTCTATGTCTTATTTTTTTTTTCTTCTCTGGCTAGATCATTAAAGGGATATTAGTCTTGTTGTTTAAAAATAAAAAACATTACTTGCCTGCTCTGTGCAGTGGTTTTTCACAGTGCAGCCTGGATCCTCCTCTTCTCGGATCCCTCACCAGTGCTCCTGGTTCCTCCCCTCCTGCTGGACAAGCAGCTGGTTCTGGAGGTGTACCCAAACAAGCTCGCTCACAAATCGCAGCTCTGCGTGTTCATTCACACGCAGAGCAGGGGCTAGGCCTCGCCCCTCCCTTTCCTTATTGGCTTACTAGGTGTGAAGTGGCAGTGGAAGCCAGCGAGAGCAAGAGTCCCCAGGGAGTCAAGGCTCAAGTGCACATTGCTGGATCAGGATTAGGCTCAGGGGGCTGAGGGGCTGCTGCACACAGATGCCTGTAGAACCACTTTAAATATGACCTATCCGAGTGTCGGAGACTTGGGTAGATATAATACATAGCAGTGTTTTGAACATTCTTCCAGCTTTTGGTGTTCATTTTTCGTTTTTCTTTTGTAGACCTTTGCTTAGCCTGACCCTCTACATGAACCCTGCATGAATGTAAACACTTTGTGGGGATGTTTTGATGCAGACCCAGCAAATCTGGAGAGTATTAGCGGGCCAGCGTTTGAGGGAAGCCGGATTCCCTGGATAATTGTCAGAAGCTGCCTTCCATCCCCAGATCTTGCATTTGTTTAAAGTTTTCTAGGGTTCACTGGTAATGTTTTACTTATCTCCTTTTTCAGATATAATTAGTGGAATACATAATTGGTTTGATTTAAAAAGGAAAGAAGAAAAAAAAAAAACAGTGAAGTTGTTTGTCTATATCCATAGTCAATTTTAGTAACTCTTTCCCTGTGCTATAAACTTTATTTCCTCAATTTCCTTTTTCAGACCAAGCCTTACCACAGATCCGGCAACACTTAAACTTCCATTACCGTTGTGGCATTCAGTTGAAGTAAAGTGGGGCTTAACCTAAAAAGATCTGTTTAGTTTATTTTTCTAACGGGTGAACTGTAGAGTCTTTATAAAGAGCAGTAAAAATGAGCACACGTGAGCCATGCATGGGAGCTATGAGAGGATTTGTACACTGGAGCATTTGTACAAATGCCTGTCTTCTATTCTGCATGGCTAATGGAATCCTAACAGAGAGATTCACTTAGGTTTGTGTTCATATGTAAAACACTTTTTTGAATGATGCCTGACGTTTCTTAACTAAGTTACGAACAGAGTGTTCAGCGTGAGAAATGTTTATAAACCATGTAATGTGCCAACTGTTGGGGCCTCTATCTAGCTGAAATAATGTAATCAAGGCAACTGCATACAAAGAAATAAAAGAATAAAAAAATCAAACTACTCTTGCATTTGGGCTTCCCTTGCAAGGGTTAAATGCTTGGTGCGCCAAAGAAGTGGGGAGGAGGAAGCCCGAAGGAGGGGAGTAAAATAAGTAAAACTGCATTTAAATGTGAATGAAAATGATTTATCCCCTTGATGATGTGGGCGTAGCACCACTACAAGGGTAGATTTAGGAATATATATATATATATATATATATATATATATTATATATTATATATTATATATATATTATATATTATATATATATTATATATTATATATATATTATATATTATATATATATTATATATTATATATTATATATATATTATATATTATATATATATTATATATCTGAAAATGTATGGGGTTGGGGGGAAAAACATTTTGTATGGTGCATCTGTCCCGGCTCTGCACTGAAAACTGAGCGGTCAAACACAGCTGATTACTCAGTTCTCCCCTTCACACTTAGCAAAGAGCTGTGGTGGTCAATCACTGTTTCTCTGCTCTGCCCCTCCAGCACTCGCTGGAGCACTGGACTTTGGAGGGGGCAGGAGCGACTGACTCAGTCTCCCAGCTGCCGGCCCAGGCATCTGGATGGGTCTAGAGTCTGGACCGATTGGGTGACAGTGGACTTGAGTCTGCTGTCAGCTGAAACTGGGTCATGTAAGTAAATAACTAACTGTATACTTGTGATCTAGAGCTGCACGACTAATTGTTAAAAAAAAAAAAAAAAAAACGCAATCTTTTATATCTCCCCCTGTCAAAGAAATAAACTCCTTTAATCTGTCCAGCGTGTCACATGACATCCTGGATGCCTTTTTATAAGCTGAGCAAATCCCCCAAGCAAATTGCTTTTTTTGTCTTCAGCTTCCTGTGATTCTGAGTTCCTGTTTCCTGCCTGCCTGATTTACTGCTGTGACCCGGATTGCCTTTGGACTGCTCTGATCTCTCCTTGCCTGACCTGGCTTTGCTTATTGGACTTTGCGGCTATCTCCTGTGTTTGACCCCCTGCTTGTGACCTGGAATTTGCTGCCAGCATCCTGCATCTGACCTTCTTGCATGTGACCTCGATTACCTCCAGTCTCCAGTACTTGACCCTCTGCTTGCCTTCGGACTTTCTTCCTTTTGAGTGTTTGACCCTCAGCCTGCTCTGGACTTGCTGTACAACTACACCAGCTGAGTTCTGACCACCATCAGTTCATGTACCATTCTTCTGTGACCTTCACGCAAGTCCTGCTTGGCCTACTGGTAGCTTGTGCCTGTTGGTGCGATGCACCCTCTATCCCATCTCCAGGGGGTTTGTGTGCTTAGTCACAAGAGTGAGCCGCTCTCTGCATCTCGGCCTTGTGCGTACCCTTTTCTGACACCCCCACAATCTTAATCTGGCATTTCCACGATTCATGTAACCAGTTCTCTGCTTGTAGCATTAAAAAAAAAAAGCTGGCAAACATTTTATTTTTATTTCCAACATTACTCAGCGCTAAGTTAAAAAGAAACCTTGCATCATTTTTTGGTTCTTTTAGTTCAAAGGGATAACCTTCAGTCTGTATATGAGGGCAGTTTAACCACTGAGCCCTTTTGTGGCACTTGTTGCTTACAAATTAAAATCGGTGTTTTTTAGGGAAAATTGCGTAGAACCCCTAAGCAGCGAACCTTAAGAAAAAAATGTCGGTTATTGCAATATTTTATGTTGTCCTGTATCTGCACAGCGGTCTTTTAAAAGGTACAGCCTGGGTCAAGGGAGCAAACCATCTGGTTTTCACTTTTTGTGCCAAGTTCTTCTTTGAAGAAAAGACTCCAAAAATGTTTTTGGTTGAGTTTTTGTTAGAATGGGGAAGATTTAGAACTTCTCTGTGTTTTGTTGCTATGTCCACATTGGGAGAGTCCTGCTGAGAACAGAAAGTGATGGGTATTTTCAAATTTTACACTTGTCACCAAAACATCACCCCTAAGCCTCCGTATTTCCAGTTGGCCATTAATTTCTGAATTCTTGAAGTGACTGCCAAAACTACTGTGATTTGAGGAGGAGGGGGTGTCTGATGTCGTGGCCGTAAATGGTTGTGATCTTTATTTGGTATGGCATGATTTTTTTTTCCCTGCAACCACGGGTTGGTGTTGATGGGGGGAGGGGATCCCTCCTTGCCAGGAGGATAGTTTTCCTGGTGGGGGAAGCCATCCTTGCCAAAAGAATACAGTGATAATTGCTAGCGGATATAACAGCTGTTGGCAAATATCATATGTAAAATCCGACAGGCTGATTGTGCCCAAGTTGAGAAATCAATCAACTTGGGTGCATTCAGCCTTGCCCATACATGGTTCAAATTTCAGGCCCTTCTTGCCGAACCAGCCTGGTATTCAAATGGCCAGTGGTGGAAAGTGGTTCTAAAGTCATATTTTTTTTATCTTCATGCGTTCTATGCATGAAGATGAGAAACCTGTGTGCTGCAGCCCACCTAATACTTACCTGAGCCCCATCTCGATCCAGCAATGTTGCACAGGAGTCTCTGCTGCCCAGGACGCTCCCTCATTGGCTGAGACCGCAGAGGGGGTGCCATTGGCTTCCGCTGCTGTCAAAGTCGGCTAATAAGGAGAGGGGCATGGGGCTGAACCACGGCTCCCTGTCTGAATGCACACAGAGCAGTGGCTCAGTTTGGGTGCCCCTTAGCAAGCTGCTTGCTGTGGGGGCACTTGGCAGGAGGGAGGAGCCTGGAACTCCGGCTCGGGACTCGAAGAGGAGGATATGCGCTGCACTTCACAGAACAAGTATAACATGTTTATTTTAAACAACTTGGACTTTAGTATCACTTTAAGCCAGTGTTATGGTACTGGACTAGAAGTCAGGTAATTTTTAAATATAGTATCTTGTGATTTCTTCAAATACATATAACAATCAGGATATTATTGGAATGAGGTGATTATTTCCAGCTTGGCATATTGCTGGTATAAGTAGACTACTGAAATTCTGCTGAACTGAATGCACTTTTCCCCTTGTGCCATATGCATGCCAGAGTAATCCATTAACTTGTCTAGATTACACCTTTTGATAAAGCACTTTTATCAAGTTCAGTTTTGTATGAGTGCTCTGGAATCTATGAAGCCGTTTTTCTGTACTCTGCCATGCAAAGCTCTAAGTCCTTTTCCCTCTCATTGAAGACAAATGTGTTTTTTTCTGATGTCTTCTGTCGCCTCACTATTTAGTAATAGGCAGGCTTTGTCCCTGCCAACTTGTAGAAATACACGGATACTGTGTATATTTTCGGTATTGCAATGCACAGCTTGGCATTGTTATACTTTTAAAAAAAGAGCAGTTGAGCACATTATTATAGATTTTTCATCGTAGTACATTTAATTTAAACAAGTTTATTTTAGCTATTGGCAACTACTAAAATAAGGGTTCCTGCTTGTAAAAGAAGGTGAAAATTATGCATCTGGATTCTGGGCACAGATGTTCTGATGGTAGAGTGACGGGGACACCATCCATATTACCAGTAATGTCAATCTGTGCACTTTGATGGCTATGACCAGTTCGCTTTAAATGTTGGCACTTGAATTGGGTTGACTGGCACTCGGAAGTCCATTTTATGGTTTTAAAAAGAATGTAAACCCTGATGGGTTTTTCTTTTTTTGGTCCCTGCAAAGTAAAAGCACAATGTGTTAGTTTTACATCTCATACTAGCACATTATGTGACACTGGCAAACGAAGCCCGCTCTGTCCCCGCTGGAGGCTGCATCCATGTTCGGCTTTCTGCCTTCCAGGGCCGCAGACTTTGACTCTGTCAGGCACCCAGCTCCCACTTCCTCTCCTGGCACCCAGCAGAAGTTCATCTCTCCCCCTCCCTGCAATCTGCTGAGGCACGTCACAGGGCCCAGAAGATTGCCCGGCCATTTACAATGCGCGGCTCGCACTTTGGCTGTGAAGCCATAGCCAGGCATCCACAGTAGGGCTGGGGAAAAAAATCTATTTGAATCCTGAATCGAGTTGCAAGGTCAAATCGATTCAGCTTTTAAAAAAATCAAGAGGCCGGACGCCGCGGCCTCGCCTAAAAACTCCTGCCCACAGCTCCTCAGGACCAACACGGTGTCCATAAAAAAGCAACTCCATTTTGAATTGTAAATCGATTTTTTATTAAACAAATCGCAAATTTTTTTTTGGGGGGGGGGGGGGGGGGGAATCGCCCAGCCGTTGTCCAGTTACAATGCCAGTGTCCTGCTTGCAGTGAGGTTTGAAGCACCTACACACACACACACACACACACACACACACACACACCCCCCCCCTTTGCAAATGCACTTTACTTCGGACTCCCAAAGTACCAAATCTCTCATCTACAAGTCGTTCAAAACACAGCTGCTAGACTGGTGACTGGGAAAAAAACATGGGAATCAATCTCACCTTCGCTGAGATCCCTTCATTGGTTGCCAGTAAAAGACAGAATTGCTTTCAAAACACTCATAAGTGCATCCATGGGAAGGCCCCCCAATATATATGCGAAAAACTCAAAGCCTATAACCCCAATCGCATTCTGCAATCCACCAATCTAAATCTACTCCAAATACCCAAAGCCAGATACAAGTCCAAAGGAGAGCGAAGATTTGCGTTCCAAGGCCCCAGACTATGGAACGCTCTACCAACCAGCATTCGGTTGGAGGAGAATCACTTGACCTTTAGGAGAAAGATCAAGACCCATCTCTTGAGTTCAAAGGAGAAATAGATGGACAACGAGCGCCCGGAGGCGGTTCAGTTCGTATGTGCAGCGCTATATACGTTTTTCACTCACTCAGTGTCTGCAGAACAGCTGAGTTTACGATCAGCTATAGTCTCGCCTTGCCTAGAAAAAGCTGCCCCTCAATTGACTAAACACGCCCCTCAAGCGTTCAAAATGAATAGCGGATAAAGAGTTATTTTGCAGATTTTATTTTGCAGATTTCTTTGGCCATCGTTAAAAATTATGCCCCCTTCAGGTAAATATCCTCCCCTTACCTAAATGAATGTGCCCCGACCATGCGAGACAACAGCTGATCGTAAACTCCGCTGTTCTGCGGCTCCGTGTGGCACATGTGCAGTTCCACCTGGGCACTATTTGATAGCCGGGCACTTCTCGGCATCACTGGACCGTGGGACAGGGGAGTGTCTCTTTATTTTAAAGTCGGCAGCTACACATGCATGGGGGGGAACACCGCTTTAAGCTATAGGCTAAAATTCCCTGTTGTATAACAAAACTATTTATTTTGTTTTTTTTACCTATTGATATTTACTTGAATTTTTAGAACAAAACTGTTTAAAACCAGCATTTGTAAATGTGATCCTGGGAGCAGAGAAGGGCATTATTTTGTTTGGATGTGTATGGAATGTAGATATTTACATACACATACACGTCTGTATCGGCGCAGGTGTGAAAGAGCGCACCGCATTACGAGCAGCATCTTCTGTGTTCTCTGTAATGTCTCTGCTACCTGCTCTAATCTCAGCAGGATAGGGGCTTTGTTTAGACTCCACTTTTAGCAAAGCATATCTGAGACTGAAAAGTCTGGTTGCAATGACTGCTCTTTCGTTGTGGAGGATGGAACGTAGAAGAGCACCACATCACCTGAACATTTAAAGCTGAGGGCATTTGAAAGTCGCATGTCTGTAGCTCATTCCATAGCCCAGGTTTTATTATTTATGGTGTTCTGCTGGCGCCAGACGTTGACAAGGGCAGAAAATTTAAAAAATAAATAAATAAACCAAGCCAGGAGCTGGTAACCTGTCGTTGTATTTCAATGGATGACTTGCAAGGCTTTGTAATACTTGTGATCAAAAGGTAAAGGCATAAGGAAGGTTCGGGAGGGAGGTGTGGCACTCCGACTGCTTTTACTGTACTACATAGTGTATGAAAGTATGCTGAGCACAGCCATGAGCAAGCCATAGATAAGCATGCATTCATAATGGCGTGTGTACATAAAGCAGTATGACAGTTTTCTTAAGTACTTTCTTAAAAGTACTTTCAAGTCTTTACAGGTTTTGAATGTTTTTCCAATGAATGCATTATACATAGACATAGTAGTTTTGCATGTAACGCCCCTCTGTAAGATATTAGGAAGTCGTAAAGGATTTCTGTGACCATAGGAAAACACAAGTTGCGGACCAACTGGTTTTACTCGGAGGCTTTTTTTTTTTTTTACATAAGGGAGCTTCATTATTTGTTTATGTGTGCTTCAAAGATAGTTTATTGAAACTGTGTGTGTGTGTGTGTGTGTGTGTGTGTGTGTGTGTGTGTATAATATATACCTGTGGCCGTATGTTAAGCAAATAAGAAAGCCAAACTATGTAAACACATTTTTTATTGATTTCAGTAATAAAGTTGTGTGAATCGTGGTTGAAAACATTTATGAATAAACCAGGCTGGCTAAAAAAATCAATGATTTAAAAAAAAAACTTTTATTTTATTTATTTTTTTATTTAAATAAAATGTATTTAAAATTGTTAATGCATCTTAAATAGAAAAATATCTTTAGATTGAATAAAATGCTTTTAGCGTAAAAATCTGTTTAGTATGAAATTGAGCTTGGTTATGTAGCATGAGACTGTATATTCTGCAATATTTACTTTTTTGGCGAACTTATTCAATGAATCCAAGCTCTGCAAGCTGAGATAACATGCACTGCATTGATGCTTTCAGAGTAACCATAAGCTAAAACCAAAGTTCAGGAATATTCCTTTATACCATTGTTTTGCAAATCTATGTACACTACCAACTGATTGAATCGGCTCAGATATTGCTGTTTTACTAACCTGACATCTGCTTATTCTAAATGGGGAAACCTTCATTTTGTTTGCAAGTATTAAAGATTATTACTACAAGCAACAAGTGCTTACATTTAGGGCCGAAACAACTAATCGAATATGAAATTTATCGAGTACAATTTTCATAATCGATTAATCGGCCAGTAACATAATGGGGTTAAACTAAAAATAGCCCTTTATAGTACAAAAAACAAATCGCTACTGTAAATATTACTTTCACTGTCCCACAGTAATTAAATGAAGCCCTTACAGTAGTGATTATTTGCTCTTTTTGTTCTTCTTCTTTTGTTTTTTTTTAAACCTAATTGTGTTACTAAACATCTCAGGCCGGGTTCACACCTCTGTTTTTTGGGGCTTTTTGCAGAAACACGCTACAGTTTGTTTTCCTATGGGACACGTTCACATCCATGATTTTTTTTTTCAGCTGCCGCGTATTTGTAAAGGGCAAGTACTTTTTAAACGCAAAACGGTGCTATTTTTTTGGTTCAATATACTTCAATGGAGAAGCGGCAGAAAAGCATGTAATGTGTTTTTTGCGGCAATTTGTGTTTTGTAATCTGCCCAACAACAAATTGGCCCAATTTATTTTTTTAAATGCCATTTTTTTTTTTTTTTATAAGGCGATTAATCGAAACAATAATCGGCCAACTAATCTATTATGAAAATAATTGTTAGTTGCAGCCCTACTTACTTTTAAAGAGCACCTGTAATTTCAGATCTATTGTGGCAGCACCTGTTGGTGGGCATCCACTCACCTGCTGCCACCACATCCCTCACCTTGTTGTGTCCCTGCCGCATCACCAGTTATCCCAATAAAGTGAATGGGATGGTCAGCAATTAAACAGTGGGTCAGAGGAGGAGCCGCTGCAGGACAGAGATGAGTTGCTTTTCAAAATTATGATTTAAATCAAGCCTTTTTACTAGTGATTTCAATCGCGATTTAATCTACCCGATTTCAATTCACCCTGCAATTATGTGCTCTTTGTAGGAAATATTTATTTAAGGAACTATGGCATTATTTATTTTTATATTTAAAGGGGTTGTAAAGGTTATAAAAAAAAAATCCCCAAAGTAGCTTCCTTTACCTTAGTGCAGTCCTCCTTCACTTACCTCATCATTCGATTTTGCATTTAAATGTCCTGAGAAATCCTCACTTCCTGTTCTTCTGCCTGTAACTCCACACCATAATGCAAGGCTTTCTCCCTTGTGTGGAGTGTCATGCTTGCCCCCTCCCTTGAGGGGGGAGGGGATGAGCAGGAGAGTCGGTATGTCCATTTAACACACAGCTCCTTTATCTACAATATAGAGAGCGTCCTGACTCTCCTGCTTGCCCCCTCAAGGGAGGGGGCAAGCACGACACTCCACACCAGGAAGAAAGCCTTGCATTAAGAAAGAAGAACAGAAAGTGAGGATTTCTCAGAAGAAATAAGGACATTTAAAAGCAAAATGGAAGGATGAGGTACGTGAAGGAGGACTGCACTAAGGTAAAGGAAGCCATAGGGAATTTTTTTTTACCTTTACAACCCCTTTAAAGGGGTAGTTCCCCCAAAAACCTTTTTTTTAACATTGATTGAGGCTCGTTTTGTCAAGGGGAATCGGGTGTTTTTTTTTTTAGAAACGAAGCAGTACTTACCGTTTTAGAGATGCATCGTCTCCGACGCTTCCGGGTATGGTCATCGGGGAAGGGCGTTCTTATTTGATTGACGGGCTTCCGACGTTTGGATACATCGCGTCACGATTTTCCGAAAGTAGCCGAACGACGGTGTGCAGTATAGACGCCCCGGCGCTCGGCTTCTTTCGGCTACTCGTGACGCGATGTATGCGACCGTCGGAAGCCTGTCAATCAAATAGGCACGCCCAGACCAGACGATCATACCCGGAAGCGACGGAGACAATGCATCTCTAAAACGGTAAGTACTGCTTTGTTTCTAAAAAAAAAAACACCCGATTCCCCTTGACATAACGAGCCTCAATCAATGTTAAAAAAAGGTTTTGGGGGAATTACCCCTTTAAGTTCTGAAACAGTTACCAATGTACATTTTGACACAGGATGCAGCCATGATGGCAGTGTCAGAGCTGTATACAAAGGTTTAAAAATGTTTGTGGCAGAAGCTATTTGCTTTAAGGCGCCTTTCACACAGACGGCTGTTCTGTCGCAGGTAAAAGCATGTTTCTTTCTTTTGAAATTCAAGACTCCAGGCACAGCGACCGGCTGCATTTGTACACTGCGATTAGCTGCGTTTACATGCAGCTACGTTTAGCTGCGGTTGGCCATTGTCATCCCCATATCAACAGTTTTTGTTTTGATGTGCTTCCTGTTTTTTCTTTTGTTCACACTGCTATCCGCAGCTGACAAAGTGCACTGTGATTACCTGCAGTTATGTGCAGATAGCTTGCACAAAATCGTTCCTTCAAGCAGTCAAAATTATTTTTTCTATCCGCACCAAACCGCATGCAATGAAACCGCAGCTAAACGCAGTGTGTGAATGGGGCCATCGGAAAGCACTGTGCGCTTTCAGCTGCGGTAGAAAAAGAAAAAATCTGCAGCAAAAAGCACCATTCTCTCCCCCGTGTGAAAGAGGCCTTAAACTGTTAAACTCCACATGGCACTGTATGAAAGAAGGGGATGAGTGACCTTTCTTAGGCCTCTTGTACACTGCAGCTGCTAAACAGACGTTTAGGAGCAATTAGACATTTTTTTCAGCAGCCCCTGAACTCTCCTCAATGGTATCTTATATTTACATGTAAACTCAGTCATTTACAGTAGGTTAGAGGCAGTTCAGTTGGTAGTTTGCTGGCATTTGAAACGCCAAATGCTTGCAACAGTGTGTAAACGCAGTAACCCGTGTTTACGTGCTTAAAGCGGAGGTTCACCCTAAAAACATGTATATACCATTCCATCCAGCATGCCGACATGTACAGTATGCTGTTTTTTTTTTTTTTTTTTGCTGGACATACCGTCGTATAGCTTCCCCCCCCCCCCCCCCCGACTTCCGGGTAGTGGATTTCGTGGGAGTGGGCGTTCCTATTCAGAGACTAAGTGATTGACATGATGACAAAAGCTTCCCCCGCCACCGGTGGAAAAACAAAAACAATGTTGTTCCTTTTTAATAAAACTGGTCACAAAACAAACATGTCACAGCAAAAAATCAGATGAAAAAGCTGATGCGTTTCACACTATCATACAGTGCTTATTCATAGCTAGTATGCTGGATGGAATGGTATATACATGGTTTTTATGGTGAACCTCCGCTTTAAGCCGCTTTTAAAGGGAAAACATTTCTGACCATTTACAATGTGGAAAAAATAGACTTTCCAGCTTGCTAGCAGAGCGGGAGAGAACAATACTTGCATTTTCTGCAATGTGGGCATTTGGGAGGGTCTACTGAGGTAGTCTGTAAACGCTTCTAAGTGTAAGCGCTCATAAACACGGCATGTGAAAGTGGCATAACTGTAAAGATCTTTAATCATCGGTTACTAGCTGTCAAGTTTCCAGCGTTTACAAGAGGCGTTCAAATGTTCTGTCTGTGTACATGAAGCCTTACTCATTCAGTTGTGTGTGAATTTGAGGATGAGCTTTAAAACATTGCCTTTTTAGCAAATTGGAGCAGATTACTTTGAGGCCGGTTTCACAATGCCATATAAATATATTCGCCAGCACACCAAGGATCGTTTAAAAGAACGTCCAAAAAATTTTAATGCAAAGAAACGATCACAAAGACAGCAACGTTTCGAGGTCGCGCAGGGCCTCTTCGTCAGGCAAGTGATGACGAAGTGGCACTGCGCGACCTCGAAACGCTGCTGTCTTTGTGATCGTTTCTTTGCATTAAAATTTTTTGTAAGTTCTTTTAAACGATCCTTGGTGTGTTGGCGAATATATTTATATGATTACTTTTCCAGTTCCCTGCTGGTAATCGCTTCAGCACCCTTTTTTTGCCCGTTACCCAGGAAGATGTGCAATTGGAATATTTTGAGAGGGTTCACAATGCCGCCGCATGTGGCTCACAGCAGGGGTCTGGTTTGTGGTGGTTCACCAGTTCAGGTCTAATTTCAGCCGGAATTTTGGGCAGAAATCAAGCCTGAAGTGCACCAAAAAAGGTGTGTGTTTTTGCGGCAAATCGGACCCGCTGTGGAGATATGTTTACCGGCTCCATAGAGAGACAGTCACATTCTCCTGCTATGCAAATTGAATGCGGAGAAACAAGCATAGATGTGAACCCGGCCTAAGGCATGGTTTACATCTATGTATTTCAATAAAGTACTGCTTGCTGCATTCGTGTTAACATTTTAAGTCAGTAAGAAAGACTTTTGTAAAACCCTACTGATCTTGGTTTCACTGTTACTCAGGGGTGGGAGTTGTCTGACTTTTCCCTAGCTGCCACTTCTTTGTACAGGAGTCTCAATATCCTCTGTCCCATAAAGGTATCAGAGGGGTACGCAAAAGGCTTTCTTGGTTGGGAAGTCAATGCTGAAGTGTTAGTTGAACATTATTTCTAAAGCATAAGTTACTTTACTTGCCTGTAATGATGAATGTCCCTCAATATGTAGGCTTTTGAGTAAAGTCCACACTGCAGGGTTGCCCTGTTGTCTTTTTGCTGCTGACATTCCAGTACTGTGGGGTTTAAAGTGGTTGTAAACACAGTACAACCACTTTCTCCTACAGATAAGCCTATATTAAAGGAGTTGTAAAGGGAAAAAAAAATGTTGCCTAAAATTAATGTCTGCAAGGTAGACAGACAGAATAGTGTAATAATTCTGTTAACAAACGAGTAAATACCTATTAAATTCCTTCATCTATATCACCTCCGGCGTTCTAGTTTCTGTTCTCTCATCCACTTCCTGGTTTGCATCACTTGTTCACGTAGGAACTACATTTCCCAGTATGAATTGCGGCACGCCCAGTAAATCATATCCTCCCTTGAAGTCTCTAACACGTAAAGAGCATCCTGCCACACAGATGTAGTTCCCTGGAGGGGGCGAGCACGTCACTGACCACCGCAGTAAAGTCTCCCTTCACAGTGGTCGGTAAAATTGGACAAGCAGGAAGTTAACAGAACAGAGAAGAAATAGAGCAACTTCTGAGCAAAAACGAACAATGAGGAAGTGAAAAGAGGAATGTCTGCAGGTAAAGGATGCTTATTATGAAAATAAATAAATAAATTCCTTTACAACCTCTTTAAGGTTTACCTGTAGGTGCTGGAAATATCTCCTAAACCTACGCGGTTTAGGAGGTATTTACATTGTCTGTGCACATGCGCCGATCTATTCAGCGCCTGCGCACTTTAGAGACGGCACAATGTGCCATTTCTAAAGGGATCATGCTGTGCCTGTTGGCTTCTGCGCACATGCGGGAAGAGAGATGAAGAATGGAAACTTCCTGCACAGGGGACAGCGGTGACATTACAGGCTTCGTTTTCAGGTAAGTGACACATAATGGGCTACTAAGCGATGCATAGTAACCCATTATGGTTTAACTTTGCTGGGAAATATAGAGGAAATAAAACCCATCAGGGTTTACTTCATCTAACAGCTTTGGTTCTTCTGGCAAAGCTCCACTAAAATGATCTGATGGTGACACTCCCTGTAACGGAATGCACCGTGACAGACTGAGATATTCCTATGTCTAGTGTCACCTTATGTCCACTAGGGCCATAGGGTGACAAAGAATCATAATTCATATATTACAGAAGACATTAATAAGGGACATTAATAATTCATGTTTGCAGGATGTCTTCAAATATCAAAAGCTGTTAGCTATGCAATCTGGGCACGCATGCTTTTGAAAGGTGTTAATTCAGGTCTACAAGACCAGAGTGAGTCATACCTTTGTATAATATGCTATTGAAATATCTTAAGGTGGTGGCTATTCACTGTAAGACATTCCGTTGAAGGTGTGGATTGCACCCACTCTCACAAGACTCTGCCATTGTGTGATAAAGCTGTCTAGAGAACTTATTCAACTAGATGTCTGTGTTACTATTCAAGGTTAATTGAACCCTATTGATGATACGGTGCCGTCATGTCTAGCTACCAATTAAAGAATTATCCTCAGTGAGTGAATAGGGGGGTGGAGATTGCATTGTCCTGTGATAAACTGCATTATGCTTGAGACTGTATAAGAAGCTGAGAAAAATACCAATAAATTGTCATATCTTTGGAAGCAAGTACGGAGCTCTGTCTCGTCTTATTCTGGGAATTGATATGGATCGTGTATGCAGTATTGTCAGAGTGTGTCAGATAAGCTTGTCGTGGTTCGATGGAAAGTCCTAAGCGGTGGTGACCGTTACACTCCCCTTCCTGTCTTCTCCTCCAATGAGGAAAGTCCGTACCTTTTACTGCCTGTTGCATGATCTGTAAATGGGGGAGAGAATCCGGTGTCTGGTCCGACTCTCTCCCATTCACATATCGTCGACGTATCCGTCCAGACGCTCAAGGCTCTGCACTGCACCTCTGCATTTTGGGTTATTTAAGAATACAAACTTCTTATCAAATAAAGACAACAGACATACAAAATTAATTTTGCTTCATGAAACTGGTATTCATACAAAAACAAACAGCCCTAAAGCCACAGTCCTGTGAGAAGCATTTGAATTGTCCTGTTCCAACTTATGAAGCACTACATTGCTAGTGAAGGAAATGGCTGCTTTGGCTGTACTACCTGACCTGCGCTCACTAGACCCGATGATCATCTATCTATTGTGGAGTGCCCTGTATTATGCTATATATATAATATTTGTGTGCACAGTGCCCTAAATGAACAAAGGTCCTGCACATAGGCACATATTGCAAAGTAATAGTGCAAACCTAGCGTTCTGGCACTGTGCAAGGGGATAGCGGCTGTCTCCTCCTCTCTGCTCAGCTAAGCAGAAAGAGAGGAGGCATCTTCTCCCAGCTTAGTCTCCCTATCCCCCCCCCAATGGTCAGTATATGATTGGCCAGAGTGGGAGAAAAGGGCAGGCAGTGTAGGGCTGGCTGCTGCCTGCTTCCTATTGGGAGCGCCCATCTGGGGACACGTCAGAGGAAACCTTTAGCTGCCTCCTCCCCTCTGCTCAGGCAGCTTCTCCCAACCCAGTCTCCCTCTTCTAAACATCTATAAAGATTGGCCTAAGCGTGTTGCGGCTTGATCGCGTCACGGGCTGGCTGGAATCTAACTGAGCTGTAGATTGCAGCACACGTTAGACTGGCTGGAGCGAATTGCACAAAAACCATTCTGTACAGGTCGGATGCCAGGTTTTAGACATCATAAAATGTAGTGTTTTTAGCCCCTTTTTTGTTCTTTAATTTAATAAATCTACAGTTTTACGCTATGTGGAATTCCCCAATGTGTGTTTTTGTCTGCATAATATCTAAGGATCCATCCAGTGAGGTGTGTTTATTTTGCCTTAGAGAATCCTATATAGGGGTTGTTCCCCTACCAATACAAGAGATCCCAATAGCAATAAGAGACCTTGTGGTTAACTTTTTGAGAGAGTAACCATCTAGAACATCACCCAGGGGTGGATTCCCCGCAGGCGCAGATGACCATACTAGAAATAGTTGGTTCACATCTGGGGTGAGCGCACATTCTGCAGATTACCAGATTTCTTTTGACATAGGTTGTGTTTTTTTTTTCCATAAAAGCTAAAAATAGCTCCCATGCAAACATTTTAAATTAATTCATTGTATTCATACTATTTTGGGGTTTTCTTTTTCCGGTTTGTCAGTTGTGAAATGACAAAAAAAAATCACAAGAGAAATAAGTTGTTTTTGTTTCATTAGGTTATTAGCTCCGTCTCCTCCTTCCTTTTACCCTACTCAGTTAAGCATGTGGCACATTCAGTTCCCCATCAAGTTTTTATGTTTTATAAAACAAGTGATTGTTCCAAGACAAAATAATGCAAAAGAAAGAAAATTCGCATACCAGACCCCTGTAGTGGAGCCAGTCTGTCCGGTCCAAACATGCAGGTATTTTCACAGCCTCATGTAATTATTGGAGTCTGTCATTTTTTTTTTCTCATAACCGCCTTTGTAATGCAGCCTGGAAAAGCATAAAGTGATTGTAGTGTAAAAGCTTTTTTAGATTTTGTTTTTTGTAATCCACCAGAAGAACAGTATTAGTTTCATTGTTCAGATAATACTTTTAGGAAAGAATGCTGGAGATGTTTAATTTGTTGAGTAGGATATAGTAAACGTACAGTCTAGTATTCTGGTTTGGATTGTTGGGGAAATGCAAATTGCAGCAAACATTATTATTTATTTTTTTATTTATTACTAAACTGTCCGATTGTCTGATGTGCTTTTTGGTTGTTGGCCTCAAAAGATAAACACGAGAAGACAATAGTTGGCATGAGCGGTTTTAGCCTTGTCTTTTGCCAAGCTTTCATTTTGCTACCATGACAATTTAATCAAATGATCATACACAATGTGGGTTTTCTGCATCCAGAAGCATGGTTTCAATATTATCTTGCATTGTTGCCTGTATATTTTTCAAGTGAGATAGATTGTTATAGTAATGTCACAGCAGCAACTTTTTTAGCATTACAAATCACTTTTTTTGTTGTTACTGTAGTTGGCCACCTAATACAAATAAAGATCACGATTCAACCCCTCCACGATCTTAAAACGGCATTTCCTCGATTCAGTGCAGAGCCGTTGCTCACTGTTGACAATTGTCAAACAAAACAGGCAGCCTGCAAAGTTTGTCACAATATTGCTTAGGCAGCCATAAAGAGAAACCTTTAGTTCTTTTAGATCAGTGGTCTCCAAACTGCGGCCCTTTGCTTGCCTTTATTCGGCCCTTGGGGCACTATCCCTTCCTCTGATACGAGACAATAGTCTGCCACGTGACATTGACAATAGAGAACCATTTCTCTCACTGACACCACTAATGGGGCACTATGCCTCCCTATGATACAAACAATGGGGTACTATTCCTGCCACTGATACCAGGAACATTTCCACACCCTCTGGCCAAAGTCTGTGTCCCCCCCCAGTGTCTTAAGGACAATACATTGGTCCTTTGTTTTAGAATGTTTGGAGACACCCATTTAAGATCAAAGGAATGAACTCTGGGCTGTAAATGAGGTCAGTTTAACCACTTGGACTAAATATTTTTCTGACACTTGTTGCTTAAAAGGTAAAATCAGTATTTTTTTGGTAAATTACGTGGAAACCCCCCCCCCCCCCCCAAAAAAAAAAAAATGTGTGTGTGTGTATATGTATATATATATATATATATATATATATATATATATATATATATATATATATATATATATATATATATATATATATATATATATATTTATTTATTTATATATTAACACCACCTTCTTGGAGCATACGAGGTGGAATATTAAAACAGTGACAACACTAAAGTACGAGCCATGTTGATCCCCAGTGCTGAAGGTGTTTGTAACCTAGAGGTAAGCGAGCAGACACAAAAAGGTGGTGGGGATCACTGAGCAATATTTGAAGGATGCATTTAAAAGACAATAAGCACATGCAGTGAACAATGAATAAGACTGCGAGTTTTCTGTAATAAGGAAAACACAAGAGACTTTTGCACGCGCCATTTTTATTTATTCATTGAATTTGATTGAAGGTCATCAGCACAAAATATAAACATGTATAGTAGAGCCATATGATTCTGGCTAAAATGTGAATTGCTATTTTTTGCTTAGAATAAAGATCACAATTCTTGCGGCGTAACATCATCTGTCACATAATACAAAAAAAATTAGGCTAAGTTTACGGATACATTTTTTTTCTCTATGTTTTCCCAAAAGATTGCATTTGAAAGACCGCTGTGCAAATACAGTGCGACATAAAATATTTTAATGACCACCATTTTATTCTCTGGGGTCTCTGGTAAAAAAAAATATGTTTTTTTTTAGATATCTATCTATCGTATGCTCCAAGAAGGTGGTGGTAAAATCATCAAGGACAAAAGGTGTGTGTGTGTGTGCGCCATTTTAAAGCGTCATACACACAACCAGTTTTCTCGGCAGGAAAACTGCCAGGAGAGCTTTTGGCCGTGAAAACCGGACGTGTGTATGCTTCCTCGCAGTTTTCCCGTCGGGAAAACAGCCGGTAATCCCGTCGGGAGGAAAATTGAGAACCTGCTGTCTATTTTCCAGTCGGGATTCCCAGCGTTTTTAGCAGATCTACTACTTGCCTATTGGAAAGACTGCGAGGCAGTGCGGATGGAGCATACACATGGCCGGGATTCCTGGCCAAAGCTCATGGCAGTTTTCCTGCCGGGTTTTGGGTTTTCCCCTCGGTTTTCTCGGCAGACTTCCTTTACCGCTGGGGAAAACTGAGCATGTGTACAGGGCTTAAGAGTTCGACCTTTATCTTCTTCCACTCAAGCTTACAGGACAGAGGAACCCGACATAGTGTGATATTCCTTTAAAACTTTTAATAATAAAATGGCACAGCACAAGTGATTAGCACTTCCGCCTAGCAGCACTAGGGATGCTGGTTTCCTCTAGATCAGGGGTGTCAAACTCAATTTCATCATGGGCCGCATCAGCATTATGATTGCCCTCAAAAGGGCCGGTTGTATCTGTAAGATTAAATGTTCACCGCATCCCTTCCCCTTACATTTAGATGTCAAGAGCCCCCCCCACCATCAGAAGTTGAGTCCCCCCCACTCTCCCTTACATCACAGTGCACCTCCCTTTCCTTATGCTGCTGATGGGAAGAAGCTGGATGCATTGCTTTAACCACTTAAGCCCTGAGCCTGTTTTTTAGATTCGGTATTACGAGACTAAAACATTTTTTTTGCTATAAAATTACTTAAAACCCCCAAACATTATATATATATTTTTCTGGATGAAGTCTGCTATTGGACGAAACGGCGTAGGGAGGAACGGCGTGCTGACGACACCATTGTTTTTATCCTCACGACCATCCGGAAGGACGGGCGGATTGTGAGAGCCGGCCGGCTTACTATTTATATGCTTCCAAAGGATTCGTTTTTTGTAAGTGCAATCGAATTTCTTTTATTAAACTTTTAAAACGTTACTACTCTATGTTGGCTTCCTTTCTCTTCCCTTGGCTACACTCTGGGAGTGATTGTTTTTCTGGGATCCAGCCGCATTGAGACCAAGCTTGGAGGTACACACAGGATTCCACTTTAATACCCGTTAAGGCAATCCAGCCTGCTGTGCTGTTGATGCTCACGATTATTATCTATCTGGTAAGCAGATTTACTATAAGAGGTGGAGGTGGAGGCTCTCTTCTGTCCTGCAGTATCTCAATCCCCTACTTGGGATATTTCTCTGAACTCACTGAACTTTGATTTTTCCCTGGAGCTTTTTACGAACTTTGTCAATTCAGTTTGTTTTCTTATATGATTTTGTCATACATTGGAACACTTGGTGTTGGTTTTTTTATATACAATTTTTTTTGCACTCAATGCACATTTTTGTTATCACCTTCACTATTGATGTATTAATTTTAGCAGCGCAGCACACCCAATTTACTGTTTATATTTTGTTCATCTGACATTTGTGCTGCAGCAGCATTCACGTTTATCTTTATGTAAAATCGTTTGGTTTTGCCACCAATCCAATTTTTATTTTCATTAGACCTGCGCAGTATTTTCCACTGTTTTTCACATATTTTTCTAACACCCTAGAGAATAAAATTGCAGTCATTGCAATACTATTTGTCACACCGTATTTGCGCAGCGGTCTTACAAGCGCACTTTTTTTGGAAAAAATTCACTTTGTTAAATAAAAAAATAAGACAACAATAAATTTGGCCCAATTTTTTTACATATTATGAAAGATAATGTTACGCCGAGTAAAATGATACCCAACATGTCACGCTTAAAAATTGAGCCCGCTCATGGCATGGCGTCAAACTTTTACCCTTAAAAATCTCAATAGGCGATGTTTAAAAAATTCTACAGGTTGCATTTTTTGAGATACAGAGGTCGTCTAGGGCTAGAATTATTGCTCTCACTCTAATGATCGCGGCGATACCTCACTTGTGTGGTTTGAACACCGTTTTTCCTATGCGGGTGCTACTCGTGTATGCATTCGCCTCTTCGCACAAGCTCGTCGGGACGGGGCGATTGAAAAAAAAAAACATTTTTGTTTTTGTATTTATTTTTATTTATTTTACCAATTTTTAACACTGAAATAAAAAAAAATTTAAATGATCACTTTTATTCCTATTACAAGGAATGTAATAGAAAAAAGCATGACAGGTCCTCTTAAATATGAGATCTGGGGTCAAAAAGACGTCACATCTCATATTTAGGCTTAAATGCAAAAAAAAAAAAAAATGTAAAATGTAATTTTTTTAAATGACATAAAAAAAAATGTCTCTTTAGGACGCTGGGCGGGACTGACGTTTTGATGTCACTTCCGCCCAGAAGAGCTATGGGGGCGGATAAGGGAAATTTTTCCATCCCCACTGAGCACGGGAGAGGACCCGATCGCCTCCGCTGCTACCGACGGCTCTGGTAAGCGGCGGAGGGCGCGTGAGCGCAGCGGGAGGGGGGCCTCTCCCGCTACCGATAACGGCGATCTCATGGCGAATCCGCCGCGGAGACCGCCGTTATCGTTTGACCGACCGCCCACTGAAGAGATGGATATCTCGGTTGTGGCAGCTGCCGTTACCGAGATATCCATCTTTAAAGTGATGACGTATAACGAAGGTGGGCGGTTGGCAAGTAGTTAAAGCAAAAAGTAAGGGTCTGGAGGAGGAGGGATGGAGCTGCAGGAGAGGTGCGAGGGCCACATGAAATGGCCTGGAGGGCCGGATTCGGCCCACGGGCCTTGTGTTTGCCACCTATGCTCTAGATACTAGTTTCCTCCTACACTCCAAAGACATGCTGGTAGGTTTATTGTGTCCTGTCTAAATCTGCTCTAGTATACGAATGAATGTGAGTTGGGGACCTTCCTCCCACTACAGACATGGCAGAAGGCACTCCTATTTTTTGCAGTCCGTGTTTCGGCATATACTACTTGCCAAGCACTTTGCAGCTGCACATAGTTATGTTACACATAGAGATTAAAGGAGGAATTATGAAGGCCTTCATGGTTTTTCACATGGTTCTTATTTGCCATTTTAGCATATGCAAATTAAATATACTTCAACATTAAATATGTTTTGGGTTTTTAGCAAATATGTGAATTAACAATAAAAGGACAGGGGGAGGTACATATAGAATTTTTTATTTTTTTTTATAGCTACTAAACGGAACTGTTGTTGACTCAGAGTACATGCCGCTGGTTTAAGCTTTCCTGTAGAGATTTCTTGGTGGAAAGGTCATAAGAAGTTTACATAAATCTCTCTGAATCATAGCGAGTAAGCGTAATTGTTAGCGGTACATTGTAACCTGATCACCGGTTTACATTTATTTAAACACTCTCTCCAGAACCCTGACAATCCTAATTAAGCCAGCTTTAATTATAACCTGTTGTTGCACCATGCAGCGCTTACCTGAATGACACATCTTGACTTGACCTTAGTGCAACACTGCTAACTCTTAACCCCTTAATTTTTACACCCAGCCACATTTCCCCAGATGGGGTGATACTTTGTAGATATTATTTATTAAAACATTTTTTAACATGCCTTAGCTTTGATTTAGTCCACAAGTCTAGGTATATATCTATGCTATGGATAGGATTCCTATACACAGCTGTTGCCAATATTTGGAGGCTGGGGCAATAAAAGAACCTTCCTTTTGTACATCTTTTGTCTCTTGGGGCACCGAGTATCGATAATATTTGGATTCAGCATAAATACAGCTTGATGTACCAATCTTTCGCGAGAAGTTGAATGGTGTTATGGATGTCCTTTTAATTTTTTTGCGGAACTTAGGAGAACCATTCACTGGAATTGGGGCTTTAGTGTCAAATACAGAAAAATATTAATTTAAAGAGGAAGTATACTTCCACTGCAAACTTTTATCTATAGGTAAGCCTATAATAAGGCTTACCTATAGGCATTGAAAATATCTCCTAAACATATACTGTGTGCCGTTCCTTCCAAGCCTGTGATGTGAACGGCGGCTCCTGCTCACATGACGTCATTGCGGCTCCGGCCAATCACAGCACCAGAGCCTGCAAAACCAGAAGACGCCCCAGGAAAGATGTCTGCGATGCATATTAGCTCATTATGTCTGTCTTGCAGAGGTTTACAATTTTTTTTTTTTTTAACGGCTAGTAATACAGTGTACTCCCAATTTATGTTTGGGCATTTGCTGTAATAAATTCCCAACCGGTGATGTCAGCCCCGCATATATTGAATTATTTCCCAACAAAATACTGCTGCCTTGACTTCCACACTCTGCCCACACTGAATGTAGGAAAAGGGCTCTAGAGACATGTATTTAACTTTTTATACTCCCTCACCCAGTAGGTCGAGTGCTGTTCAGAGAGCTTCTTTCTTCTGGTAGTGCTTGGGCCCGTGCCACCATGTTTCCCTGTGGCATCATCGCTAGGCTGCCGGCTGTTAGATGTTCAGCTGGCATGCCTCCTAATGATAAAAGGCTATGCTTTCTGGGATATGTGACATACATATTCTGGAAGGCACAGCAGACATTGTAAACGTCATTCGCTTAAGGTGACTAAAGTGATGGAGGTGGGGCGGAGAGGCAGGATTGTGCTTGGAAGGCTGAAGGTCTGCGATAAAGAATTCCAGGTATGGCTATATTATACAAAGTTACATTATCCCAGCTTGGACAAATATAACTATGTATATACTATAATTACCTATGATTAAACTTGGAGTGCCGACCAAAGCGAAGAGAAAACAAATTCCATTGGTCCTCCAAGATCTTGGTGTCGTCAATCTGTGTTCATTCATCCCCCAGTGGTAGATTCATTATAAGCAGAGAGCCACAGTCCCAGCCCCGAGTGAACCTCCTCTGACTAAGCCCAGGTGGGTGGAGTGAAACATTCTGGGGCCATGGCCTGCAAATGCAAGCTGTTTGAGGCCGTTTTACACTGATGCTCAAACTTTGGTCTGGATGTGCGGCTTTTTGCATTATATATGTATATAGCATACCTGGCTGATGCCCCTGGAAACTGGAAATCACTGAAGCAGGCACCGCTGCTCTCGCAATCTCCACTTGCTCCTAGGTCCCATGTTGGGAATCCAGCCTGATGCATTGTGAATACAAGGTTTGTCACTCACAACATTCACTATTCAGAGAATTATTTGCGTTCTCTAAATTAATGCAAAACGTTCCCTGATCATCCAATCAGAAAAAGCTTTGCATTCAAATATAAAGCATTCTCTGAATGGCGTACCTGCCAGTCTTGTGTGTTCAGTAATTAGGGTAGCTGTTGGCTACGGTACCAGAAAGTAAATGGAGATCACTGGAGTAGCAGATTTCCAACTTCCAGGGCGCATTGGTCCAGCTTTAACCACATTTAACTATGCATACCTGGCCAATGTATAATGTAGCAATGTCTGGTATTATTTTATTAAAGAATTTGCTTACCAGTGGTTTGCTCAAGTTAACATGGAGATGCTGTTGTATACAGTCATTTAAATGGATTTGACTCAGGTCATGCTTTGACCACTTTTTTTTTTTACATTTGTTTGATTTAATTAATATTTTTAAATCCTTTTTTGTATTTTTTTAAATTGAATGACAGTTTGGAATACTTTTACGTTCTTTTGCATTGTATTTTTGTAATTTGTAGTACTTGGGTGTTTCTGATGCATCATGAAAGTTGAAATTTGATGATCTAACTTTTTAATATGTAATGTTAAAGTGAATATCTGACAATTTGTAGGGCGCATAACAGATCAGCAATTTGTAGGTCTTTTATACTTGGCTAATACTCGTTTGAAAACAATTAGTGAATCTTTCAAACAAAGTAAACTTGATTAAATAATTACACTAATAATGGGCAGTAATGGAATACGAAGGGTTATCTCAAAACAAATCCCTGGGTAATGGAATTGGTGTATCTCAGATTTTTTTTCTCTCCTTGCCATTCCCAGTGTACAGAGGAACAAGACGAGCGAGCGGTTATGGGAAATAAGGGGGAGCCACTGGAGGCCAGTGAAGAAAACGAGACCTTATCTGAAGCAATTAATCAAGAAACTCATATGGTGGGACAATTATTCAAAGCTAATTCTAAAATAGCTTTAGAGCCCCAGGTCCTGAGATACTTTTCCAGAATTTTGTCAAGGTCATTGAGAGCAGCGGGGCAAGTCCTGCATAAAAATGAAGGCATCACTTGAGCTGGTTAATAGTTTTATATTGTATTCTTGTTTACTGAAAAAACGTGTGATGTAAAAGAGTGTTTGTGTGACTAATGGCAGGTTGTGTTTTTCCCAAAGGTCAGTCCTGGCAGTGATATATTATAACTTGGATAATTCTGTTAGTTTTTTTTACATGACATTAGAAGATAATTGGTAAATGGAGAACTCCGCACTATGGTAATGTAAAATTTATTAAGGAAGCTGCTCCCCTAAAGTGGTGTAAAAACAACTTTAGCAATGTGGGGGTGTATAGTAATAAGGGGACGCCAATAGTTAGTGATTCATTCCAAATTCTAGCGTGAGACAATGTTAACTATAAGGTCAACAATACAATAGTGATTTAAAGTGCAAGTGCTTATATGGTAACCATAAAAAAAAAGGTACAAAAAATGCAGCAATGGTAACTAAATGATAACCATTTGATGCATGGACTTACCAATTGTTTAACTTGAAAGTAGACACCATCACTATGGAACAGATATCAAACTGGTGACACCCAGTGAGAGAGAGTTAAAGCGGAGCTCCACCCAGGAAAACAACATTTTCCCATGTTGTTTAAAAAAAATTAAATAAAAAAAACCTGAAAAAAAAAAAAAATACTCACCCGAAATACCTGTTGCTATGCGGAAGCCCGTAATCTGCCTCTTCCACTCCGCGGTGCCTTTTCTTCTTGAACTTCTCCTTGTGAATGGGGCGCGCTGCCTTCTGGGAACTGTGTGTGTTCTCCGAGAGCAGCGTGCCCATTCACAAGCCAGCGTGAGACTCACGCAGGCACAGTAGGAAATGGGCAGTGAAGCTGTACGGCTTCACTGCCTGTTTCCCATAGTGTGAATGGCGGCGCGGGACCCGGAGCGATCGTGGGACCGGCATCGGGGGGCCCATCAGCGCGGGCAAGTAGGACAAGGTAAGTGTCCTTATTTAAAGTCAGCAGCTACACTGTTAGTAGCTGCTGACTTTAAAAAAAAAATTGCGGCTGGAGCTCCGCTTTAAGTGCCTACGTATCAGACCACCATGACCCTTTGTTTTAACAAAAGGATCAGGTGGAGCTTTAGTACAGTTGGTGGCCTAAGGTCTGTACTGGTACCTGGATGGGACTGGCCAGGAATGGACTCCAACAGAAGACATTACCATGGATAAAATTAATAAAAACGGGCCATAGTGAAGTTCCGCGATTGTATTGTAAAACAGATTAAAAACAAAAGCCAAATGGCCGCTTACTTGTGCAAGTGCCGAGACCTTGGCACTAAGGAATCAAGCGTGTTACAGCTAGATGTGATGTGGAGCACTGGCTGCACTGTGTCTCACTCTCATGGGTAGGTGCAGTGTGCGTTCCACCGCCTGTTTGTGCCAAATCCCGAAGTAGCTGAACGTGACCAGGAACACCTCGACGTACGTTTAATCTATTGATGTCATCAGGAAGATAATTACCTAAATGCCGATGTAGCGTCATAATCTGCTCCCCATCACACAATGCTGCGGAAGTAACCTGGCGACGAACTGCAAATGCATGATGCGTTCCAACGCCAAATGCGATGCGCTCCACAGCATTTACAACACTACACTCAAGTGAACCCATCAGAATTGGTCACGAAAGTAACTACAATCCGTACACACAGCAGAGCGGGGAGGGGCGGGGCAGAGAGACGCACTGAACCCATCTGAATTTGTCACAGAAGTGACGAATTGCCATAGACGGAGCGGGAGGAGAGAGAGAGACACTCAGAGCGACAGAGAAATAGAGATACTGAGATACATTGATTGAGAGCGAGAGAGAGACATACAGATATATAGATACTGAGAGAGAGAGACGGAGAGCGGTAACAGACAGCGCTAACCGTAACCCGGGATCAGGGAGGGGGATTACCTCCCCTATGTGCATTACTTGGCAATACGTCACTTCCGTGACAAATTCAGATGGGTTCAATGTGTCTATCTCTCTGCCCTGCCCTGCTCTGCTGTGTGTGTGGATTGTAGTCACTTCCGTGACCAATTCTGATGGGTTCACTTGAGTGTAGTGTCGTAAATGCTGTGGAACGCATTGCATTTGGCGTTGGAACTCATCGTGCATGCGCAGTTCGTCGCCAGGTTACTTCCGCAGCATTGTGTGATGGGAAGCAGATTATGACTCTGCACCGGCCAGCCCCATCCAAAACGATTATGTGGTGGTGGTTATTTCAAGGGTACTTGTAGGAGTGGAGATGGCCAAATCTTTTGTTTTTAAGTCTAACTGGCATTTTGATTTGGGTGATATATTAGTGTTCCATTTGTCTTCATCTAAAAGTATGTTGCATTAAGATTTTTTTTTTTTTTAATCAGTTGAGCACAATGTAGAACCGATTTTGTTTAGTATATCTATTTGGACCTGTACAATATTATCTCTTGCCTTTTAATAGGATTGGCTATAAGGAATCTGTAAAAATTAATGGCTTTTGGTATCGCTCATATTGCAATATCCTGGGGAATTTCCATTGTATAAGAGTATACCCACTGAGAAAGAGAGCCTTTGATAAGGACCATTTAGTTATGAATTTGATTACAAGACCACTCCTGATGAACTGTCCAAAATGTTCTTTGTGGGAGGCCTTGTTGGCATCCTCCTTCCCTACATTCTTTGATCAAATGAGCTGGGCGAAATTTATCGCTGAGCAGCAGCTGCATCCAATCAAATGCAGCCGTTTTAGTTTTTTTTTTTTTTTAGACAGTCATCGATGCTGACTGTTAAAATACAGTAGCTGGCATTTCAGCTTAGATTATGCAGAAAAACCTACCTGGATGCACAATGATCTACCTTGGAATTGTTTTATTGATGCTTCTTTCATGCTGTGAATAGCATATCAAAGCTGTTTTTGAAATAATGCCATATGATCAAAAAATTCATAGAAATTATGCATATTTTTCACATTCAGTTATAAAGCCCGAAGGTTTTTTTTTATCTTTTTATGCCATGCAGGTCTCCAATGTATCTGCTTTCCTGTCTGTACATCCCGTACGGGGAAGTGGATGCAATCTGACAGGAAGAGCGAATTAACTACCACAGCACTTTGGTAGTTTATTGAAAAGTGCAAGCTAACAGCCACAAAGGCTGTCAGACGTTGTAGTGTTTCCATTCACAGAACACTGAGAATGAATGACACAGCTGGGCTGGCGGAGTGTTTCAGAGTGTGACAGCTAGCTTTGGTGGAGAGAAGATTCCCTCCTGGCTGTCAAAACAAAGCATCGCGGGGAGCAGGGGTCGGGGCAACTGTGACATGTTACAGCCTGAATATGTTCCAAAAGGTGAACTTATTCCTTAAATTGTGTAATTCTGAGTAGTGTTTAGTATAAAAGCTGTCCGATTGTATCTGGACATCTGATGGCTTTCTAAAAGCTTTGGCTATCCTCCGTTTTTAAGATCTTAGAGCAGGCATGTTCAAAGTCCAGGCCCGTGGGCCAATTGTGGCCGTGGTCCAGTTTCATATGGCCTCACTGGTAATTTGGAGATCTATATATTTTGGCCCCCAACAAATCCCTATTTATCAGAGGGGACAGGAGGGGGTGTGTGACCAGTGGCATTTGATTATACAGGAGAAGCTCCGGTCTACTCAGCAGCCTCTGGACTGTTCTGTCTATCATAGGAAGTGGGACTTTGTATTAAGAGGCTGCCGAGTAAACGGGAGATTCTCCCGTATGTATTCTCCTGTATACGCTCAAACCTCCCCCTCCGAGGCTGCAGATGGGCATGGATCAGGCTGCATTGATGGCAATGGCGAGGCTGCATTGATGGGTACTGACCCTTATTTTTCTTCACAGTTCTTTATTTAAAATTATTTTTTTCCCCCTGTAACTTCCCTCTTAAAGTGAAGGTTCGTGTTATACGCAGATAAATATCCAAGCTCATAATTGGACTCTTCACTACATAAGATAGTTCTTGTTGGGCAGTGTATTGGTTCATTTGCATTTTATTTTAATGGTTCAAAGAATGTTAGACAAAATGGTCAGCCCTCACACAAATGGTCAGCCTTCACTTCATCAAATCTGGCCATCTTTGAAAAAAGTTTGCACACCCCTGTCTTGGGGCAATGAGTTCAGCATAATTTTTTCTATTTTTTTTGCAATTTTAGTTCTTAGAGTGGGTATAATAAGCTTGTACAGTATGTGTGCATTTTTTATCAATGTACCTCAGAATACGTTAAGCCAAGTTTACAGTGCTGCACTGCCGCATTGTATGAAGACGTGTTCGTTCGTTGCAGTAAAAAAATGTTACTGCAACGAACCAACACTCTCCTTTATTGTAGTGCACACTATAGAACGGCCACGTATGTGGTGTATTGCACAAAATCGGGCATACACCTCTTTTGGTGCATTAAGTATTAATATTGGCTGCCTTTACCCCCTTAACACGCAGCAACAGTGCATACATGACCTACACAACTACCAATCGGGTTCAGACTTACTCTCTAGCTGTCATTTGCAGAGCAATACAGACACCTATTGGAGACAACGCCGGTATGATTTATTTTTATCTGTAAGCCAACAAAGTGTGTGCACTTTGTTGTCCTGAAAGATATTACTCCTCCTAAACTTGTGCGTGGTATGTTACTATAATCACAAATGGCACAAAATGAGATGATTTACGAGGCCAATTTATTGTATCTGCCAGGCAGGGAAAATGGGTGGATGTATCCTTTATCATAAACTATATCATAAATAACCAGGTGCTTTAAATTCTCATGTGGTGTCAGCAGCCAGTTCCTGTAAACATCCTGGTCTGGTGTGTAGTCATAGAAACCTATTGCTGTTATCTGGGCCTTCTGCCTTTGTGATATAACAGCATTACCATATATATTAGTCCATTCATAATGTTAGGTGGCATTCTTGGTGTGTGTGGACGCAGGATCCTAGCTCTGGAGTACATGCAAATATGAATTGCTGGCATCTGGATTTGTTAGCAGTGCCAGAAGTCTCTCTATTTTCACACTGGTTTTAAATTGCTGTAAATCTATGACAGATACCGCATGCTGTAGTCCATCCGTAATGCTAAAAAATACACATAAATGTCTAGATTTAAAAGTTGTGTGTGGTGTACGCTAGTCCTTGTTATAAGAAAAATTTAAAGGGGTTGTAATGGTTTTTTTTTTTTTTTTTCTTTTAAATGGGTTTCTTTAAACTAGTGTATTGTTGGTTCACTTGCCTTTTTTTCCTTCGATTTCCCTTCTTAATTTTTTTTTCTTTGTCTGTCTGAATTTCTCACTTCCTGTTCCTCCTCAGTAAGCTTGCCCCCCATCATCCGAGCCGGTCTGGGCTGAGGGTTAGTCAGCTTGCTCGCCCCCTCCCTTGTGACAACATTCCTGCGGGGAGACGTTGTGTGGTGGCCGGTGTGTTCTGGCTGGGGGACAGTCGGTCAGAACACAATAAATCCGCTGGGAGATCGATGTACGAACATCGCATAATTGGTACAACGAAGTCCTCCAGAAAGCCTTTTCTTTGTTCTACCCGCTGGGTTGAACGAAAAAACAAATAGTGTGTATCAGACTTCGGACTCGGCAAATGGGAGTCCTTTCCTTGATTATAATAAGCCTGTAAATAACTTTGGTCATTAACCTCTAAACCTGAAATAAGGTTTGGGTGGGATGGCTCTTTTTGTTTTCCCAAAATCAGGCAGCTGCCAATATTGGTTTGGGAGTGTTCAAAACAAATTAATGGTTTAATTTTTTTGTTTCTGATATCGCTGTCGTGTTAAAACAAATGTGCACATTAGTAAAATGTTTCAGTCCATTGTCGTGCGCGTGTGTGTGTGTGTGCGTGTGTGCGTTTTTTTTTTTTTTAACACGTAATAATTCTGTTTTTGTCTCATGCAGAGGAAGAAGAGGAGCAAGTGCCTACAGATGGTGGGACATCAGCTGAAGCTATGCAAGTTCCTCTTGAAGAAGCAGAGATGGATGATGATGATGAAACCATTAATGATGAAAACTTTTTGCATAAAAGACCTCTGGAGAGTCCAGAAATGCAAGACATGCCTTTTGCAAAACGCCAACGAATAATGAACACTAAAGGCGATATTTTAGATGGAACATTAGAACCACGAGAACCACTTAGTTCAATAAATGCTCAGAAGGTTTCTCCTATTCTTTCACCCAATCACATACAGGACAGTTCAGGATTGGCTTCTCCTGTTTCAGAAGCATTAACGTTGTCTCCTATTTTAAAACCCCAAACCCCCTCTTCCAAACAGTTAGAATCTAAAACGCTGACCTCTAAGTCTAAATCAAAAGGTTCGCCAGGACAAAAAAACAAATCTCCTAAATCCACACCTCTGGCAACAGTACTTGGCAGTCCTATACGGTCACCTAAATCTGGTCCAAAAGAAAAGAAATCTCCTGGACGTGCTAAAAGTCCAAAGAGCCCCAAAAGCCCAAAAGCTTCTGGAGCTTCTGCTCAGTTGCCTGTAAAGGCAGAAACCCCAAACCGTACGCCGCTAGCTGCACTAAGTGAGAAGGCAGGAAAGGATAACATACAGGTAAAGCAAAATCAAATGTTGCAAGATTCTGAAAAAATAAATGCAGAAAATCTATCTAACAAACCATCAGTGGCTGAAAATACTATTGAAGATTCAATTGATGCTGTAATTGCTCGTGCTTGCGCTGAGCAAGAGCCTGATCCATTTGAGTTTTCTTCGGGTTCAGAATCTGAGAGTGAAGTATTTACTAGTCCTAAGAGACTTAGCATAACCGAGCCTGCTACACCTAAAATGTCAGCGTCTAACAGCAGTATTGGTAAGTGCAGCACACCAATTCCTGGTTCAGGTGGAACCTCCAGTTCTGATGTTTCATGGACAATGGATGACTCCATAAATGAGGTCATTCGAAAAGTCAACCAAGAAACGCCACCAAATAACCCCATCAGTCAGCCATGTTTCTCTTCTCCTTCAGCCTCTCCTCCTACTCCTGAACCACTTGTCAAACTGCATGAGGAGAAGGTTATACTGGTTTCTCCTGTAGAGCCAAAGAAGAAGACGAAGAAAGAATTAAAAGCAAAGATGAAGAAAAAAGACAAGGAAAAACAGAAAGATAAAGAAAAGAGCAAGGAAAAGAACAAAGATAAAAAAGAAAAGGAAAAAGACAAAGATGGTGGCAAGGATTTAAAACTTCAGTGGAAAGACTCAATCAAAGATGAAGACTTGGACGTCCACAAGTTAAAAATAAAGGATGTAAATGACTCGGACTTAAAGTCAAAGCAAAAGGACAGCAGTGGGAAGAAAGATAAGGAGAAGCATAAGGATAAAAAGAAAGACAAGAATAAAAAGGATAAAGAAAAAAAAGAGAAGGGAAAGGATAAGAACAAAGAGGAGAAGTTAAAAACTTTACTGCCGACACCGGTCTTGCTAACACCAAAAGATATTTCACTTCCAGTGATAAATGTTGCTAATGCTGTTAGGCTACCTTCTCTGATGCCTTCTTTGTCACCATTAATTCCTGAAAAGGCGGTAGAAGAAAAAGAGAAAACTAAGGAGAAGGATAAGAAAAAGGATAAGAAAGAGAAGAAGAAAAAGAAGGACAAAGAGAAAGTAAAGGACAAAGAAAAAGAGAAAAAAGAAAAGGAAAAGAAAGACAAAGATAAGGAAAAGCATAAGCATGACAAAGTAAGGTTATATGTTAATGTGTATTGTTTGTTTGTTTATGGGGGTTTCCATAGGTTTGAACCTTGCCACCCACTTATTTTACTTAGGCCCCTGCTTGTGGTTCCTTGGAGAGGCCTTTGTCACTGGTAACTCT
Source organism: Rana kukunoris (assembly GCA_029574335.1). Taxonomy (NCBI): domain Eukaryota; kingdom Metazoa; phylum Chordata; class Amphibia; order Anura; family Ranidae; genus Rana; species Rana kukunoris. The sequence goes on from CM056051.1 coordinate 129,133,709, forward strand.
GGTTTTCCAAATCTGAAATCTTGTTCTCAGATTTTGCCTACAGCACTCGGGAAAATCTGAAATTGCCTTCAATCTAGATAGGCTAATACAGTGGAACCTTGGATTACGAGCATTCTCCTATAACGGATTATGCTCGTAATCCAAAGTACTCGCATATCAAAGCAAGTTTTCCCATTAAAGTCAATGGAAAAGAAAGTAATTTGTTCTGCTTTGACTTCAATGGCATGCAATACCAAATGCGGCCAGAGGCGGGGGAGCCTCGGATACGTGCGGAAAGGCCCGAGAACAGTTTGTCTAACCTCGGAAAGACTCCCTTTCTGAAGTTTGCTGAGGTCAGCCAAGCTCTACTTGGCATAAAGAAGTATACAGTCTGCAATATTCTTGTAGCTTTGTATCTTTTTGTCACTGCAGGTTTCCGCAGAAAGATGAGAGGGGTGTACATTCATGAAGACACTGGCTTATCACAGGGTAATAGGGATAAGACCAGGTTTTCCAGCCTATCTGAGGTTTTCCTAAAAGCATTTGGTCAGCATGAATCTGTTGCCATGGACATCCAATCCAGATTAAAAAAATCTGGTCTTTTGGATGCCTGTTGATGTCCAAAGACTATGGATGAGTGATTTTCCGGCCATGGTTAAAGCCCAACTCCAAAAGTGCTTTTCGCATCCCCCTAGACCTAAACAAAGCAGTTAACTCGTGCAGTGGGGCTGTATTTGTGTTGCTGGAGTTGGCTTTACGCTTACCATACACGGCTCAAATTCTGCAGATGGTATGGTGGTGTTTTGCCTTGCCTGCACCATCCGACTCCCACATGACGATTTAAAAATCAGCTGAGCTAGGAGGATAATTGTCGATAAATGTCAGTAACTGCATCTCATCAGATGCCTGGGGTATATGCCTGGCTGAATATAGTATCTAGCAATGCAGATTTCTCTATCTAGAAAGTGTGTGTATAGCTTTAGTCTCCGCTTTTATGTGGTAGGTACACAGATGTAACAATTCCATCATGCTCATTTCTGTTTTTATAGAGAGGTGGGCAGTTATCTGTGCTTTTAGCCCTATTTATTGTAGGAGGAATTTTATATTTATTTTTTTGACCTGCCCTTACTATAGTCCTCCTACAATAAACAGGGCTGAAAGCGCAGATAACTTCCCACCTCTCTATAGAAACAGAAATGAGGCTGATGGAATTGTTGCATTTGTGTACCTACCACGCAAAAGCGGAGCCTAAAGCTATACCCTTGCTAGTGATGTTATATGGGAACTATAGACATGGAATCATCACCCAATCTAGCCAGTTTAGGTAACTTTCTTGTCTATGGATAGCTTAGAAACCGGGTAAAACTGGACATATGTGGGTAAGTTTTTTTTGTTTTAGCCTGCAGGTTGAAAAAAAATTAAAACGGATTCTCTATCTTCACTATACACCGTGGCTGGATAAATCTCATGCTGTGCCAGTTGTATGCTGGCAGCTGGTCCTACTGGCTATCAAAATAGCCAAACAGTGGCTGCTTCTGATTGGATGTAGCATTTTTTTGGGCAACCATTTTTTTTTTTCCGGAGCCTTCAATTTTTCAATGAAGGGCTAGTTGGGTGGTATGAGATTTACAGGGGCCACCCACTCAGCAAATTTTGATGGTTCCTCGGTAATTGGCTGAAATTGATGCTGTTTGGTCAGTTTTAGGCTGGCCATACACTGAAGTGTGGCTGGTTCAGTAGGGGCCAGTCAAATTTTTATCACGTGTGTGGCTGGTCCTGCTCAACGCAAGTCGATCAAGACATGTTGGAAAACATTTTTTGACCAGCCGGATGATCAGTGTACAAATGTGGCCAAGGATTTTGAGTGACACTGATATAAATTTTCACAAAGTCTGCTGCTTCAGTGTTTTTAGATCTTTCAAGCATTTAAGTGTCAAAGGCTTTTATTGACATTTGCATTAAGTTTATGCAAAGTCCAATATTTGTAGTGTTGAAGCTTCTTTTTCAAGACCTCTGAAATTCTCCCTGGCATGCTGTCAATCAACTTCTGGCCCACATCCTGACTGATGGCAGCCCATTATTGCAAAATCAATGCTTGGAGTTTGTCAGAATTTGTGTGGAGGGGAGGGGAGTTTGTTCACCCGCCTCTTGGGGCTTGAATTTCCTGGCCACGGACCCAAAATTTTAATGTTTTTTTTCCCAAGCCACTTAGTTTTTACTTTTTCCTTATGGCAAGATGCTCTATAATGCTGGGAAAGGCATTGTTCATCTTCAAACTGTTCTTGGTTGGTTGGGAGAAGCTGCTCTTGGAGGATGTTTATGTACCATTCTTTATTCATGGTTGTGTTCTTAGTGAGTCCACTTTCTTGGCTGAGATGTAACCTCACACATGAATGGTCTCTGAATGCTTTACTGTTGGCATGACACAGGACTGATGGTAGCACTTTTCTTCTCCAGACAAGATATTTTGCAGATGCCCCAAACAATCAGAAAGGGGGTTTATCTTGGAAAATTACTTTGCTCCAGTCTTCAGCAATCCAATATCTTTACATTTTGCAGGATAACAGTCTGTCTCTTTTTTTCCTGGAGAGAAGTGTTTTTTTTTTTTTAATTTTTTTGCTTTATCCATCCTCCAAAAATTCCTCTCCTCACTGTGTGTGTTAATGCACTCACACCTGCCTGCCAGAGCAAGCCCTGAACTGGTGGTGCCCCCCGATCCTGCAGCTGAATCACCTGTAGGAGACGGTCCTGGTGCTTGCTGGACTTTCTTGGGCACCCTGAAGCCTTCTTCACAAATGCAGTGGAAACATTTTTTTTAAATATATTCTAGTAAATTTTTATGACAAAGAGGGACATTGCAATTCACCTGATCACTCTTCATAACATTCTGGAATATATGCAAATTGCCATCGGAAAAACTGAGGCAGCAGACTTTAAACATTTTTATATTTGTGTCATTTTCAAAACTTTTGGTCACAACGTGTCAGATTACCATGTCTGGGCAAGGGGGATTCCTCCATCCACACACTGAGGTGAATAAACAAATAAAAAAAAAAAAAGAAAACGAACCTTCTATGGCCAGCTTTAGAAATAATAAGAAAAATGGACAAGACTATTATGTGATAACACAAATCAATTCAAAAGGAGTTTCTTTTTCTATTAAGCAGTGTAAACAACCCATATTCCCAAGGTGCGAAAACCTCTGTTATAATGAATCAAAGGAGTTCTATTTCATAAAAAAATACTTGTACCTATTTAACTGTATAGTATGTCTGGTTCAAAGACTGCTGTGCGTACAAGTTGTCTTAGATACATAGCAATGCGAATGTGAAACTCTTGTAGTCATTTTAAGCTTAGAAAGGAGTGAGAACGAAACTAAGAAAAGCAATAACAACAGATTAAATTGACAGGACTGCCCACTAGCCATCAGAAAGCCCAGTAAAGAAGATAAACTGTAAAGCTGCCCTGCTTGAAGAATTCCCATACTGAATTAAATTGTTAAGCGAATAGCTGATAAGTGTTTCTTAAATCCACCTTTCTCCTGCAAGTCAGGATTTTAAAACGGTCCCCCTAGAAAACTGCAGGCGTATTTGCCTAGCTTTTTGCTGCTCTGCTGGGGTTTTGGGAGCAATAGGGAGTTAAAGCCTTATCGGTTGGTGCCCCGAGGTATGTGGCTAGGCAACTAAATCCATGAAGATTAGCAAAAAACGCAGCACATGGCAGAAGAGGGTTTATAAGGCTTCTAGAATTAGTTTAGGTAAAGGGAGGGTTGCTTATACATCTAACTGGACAAATCCAGGAACAATGTATAGTGAGATGGTTACAAAAGGGTGTTGTATTGCAGTGTTTTGACTTTATACTGATTTGGAAAGCTTTGAAATAACACTTCAAACTTCAGTATTGAAAGTTCCCAAGAGACCAGATGTCGGCTTAACTCATGATGGTTAGGTACCGGGTCCCATTTTAACCACTTGCCTACTGTGCACCTACACCCCCTTCCTGCCCAGACAAAATATAAGCTTCCGGCACTGCGTCGCTTTAACTGACAATTGCACGGTCGTGTGACGTGGCTCCCAAACAAAATTGGCGTCCTTTTTTTCCCACAAATAGAGCTTTCTTTTGGTGGTATTTGATCACCTCTGCGGTTTTTATTTTTTGCGCTATAAACAAAAATAGAGCGTCAATTTTTAAAAAAATGCAATATTTTTTCCTTTTTGCTATAATAACCCAAAAAATATATAAAAAAAATATTTTTTCCCTCAGTTTAGGCCGATACGTATTCTTCTACATATTTTTGGTAAAAAAAAAATGCAATAAGCGTTTATCGATTGGTTTGCGCAAAATTTATAGCGTTTACAAAATAGGGGATAGTTTATGGCTTTTTTTTTTTTTTTTACTATTAATGGCGGCGATCTGCAATTTTTTTATTGGGACTGCGACGTTATGGCGGACATTTCGGACACTTTTCTGACATTTTTGGGACCATTTACATTTATACAGTGAAAAATGCTATAAATATGCATTGATTACTGTATAAATGTGACTGGCAGTGAAGGGGTTAACCACTAGGGGGCGGGGAAGGGGTTAAATGTGTGTCCTATGAGTGTTCTAACTGTAGGGGGAGGGGGGTGACTGGGGGAGGTGACCGATTGTGTCCCTATGTACAAGGGACACAACCGCTCTCCTCTCTCCCTGACAGGGATGTGCAGCTCTGTGTTTACACACAGAGCTGCACGTCCCAGCTCAGTTACACGCAATCGCGTGTGCCCGGCAGCGATCGTTGCCGCCGGGCACTCGCACGGGATCCCCGCAGAGCGGCGGGTGCGCGTGCGCGCCGCCGGCGACGTGCGCCCGCCCGCGGCTTTAAAGGGACATCACGTCATATGACAATGGAGTCGTCTGCCCGCCGTCATTTGACGGTGGGCAGATGACAAGTGGTTAAAATGGTACGAAATACTGTTTGGAAAAAAATTTGATCAGTGTACGCAGTCATTGAATCCCACATGCCAGCAATGCTACACACAAGGCAAGTATTGCACGTGCACTTTCCACTGTTGTGGTACATACACTATATTACCAAAAGTATTGCGACACCAGCCGTTACACACACAGGAGCTTTAATGGAATCCCAGTCTTAGTCCGTAGGGTTTAATAGTGAGTTGACCTATCCTTTGCCACTTTAACTCTTCTGGGAAGGTTGTCCACAAGGTTTAGAAGTGTGTCTATGCGTAAGTTTGACCATTCTTCCTGAAACGCATTTTTGTGAGATCTCATTGATCTGTCTCAGTATTGTGAAGACGGTAATTTTCAAAGTTTACAATACAGGCACTTTTTTTTGTTGTATGAGAGCAGTTCCTGGCAGGCTGATGGCTTTCTAAAACACAAGGTATTAGAAAATGGCTCAAGCCCGACTTTTTGCTGCAACAGGTCAGCATTTCGAACAGATGAGCTTTGATCTTAATCTTCATATGGCAGTCAGACAAATTAAAGACTTCTATGTTTTAAAGTAATTGTAAACTATCACCATGTAAAACAACCCATTCAGTTTAAAATAGAAATGAAAGGCAAAACATTTTTGTATAGATATAAACCCCCCCCCCTTTTTTTTTTTATACATGGGTGATCTCATTCCCTCTTTTCTCAGCTGCCTAAGAGCTTGGGGAGGAGAAGCAGCAGAACACTGAGATTCTGTGTGTGTGTGTGTGTGTGTGTGGTGTCAGGACAAGTCTGATCATTGGAGTAAAGCACACTGAGTTTCCAGCATAGCTAGAGTACTTGGAAAATAAAAACTGCACTAAAATTAACCACAATTATCGTGTAAAAAATAGATACAAGGAATAAGCATAAAAAAAAGTATAAATCGTGCTACCTCAACCACCCTTCTTGGCAGACATATGCAAGTGGGTAGTCTCAAGTGATAAATATGAAAGGCTAACTGCTATATCAAAGATGTGAACTATGATGGCCACTAAGGTGCAATGTGCAGTCGCCTCAAACACCCTCCACTATCATAGTGATAATAATAAACCAAAAACAAAAAATTACATTCAATCCAAAACCATCAACTGAATATAAATTATGGCTCTGAATAGGTTAATCAGTACAAAATGACACTAGAAAGTCCATGAATGACAGGAAAAATTCTGTGCCACATTACGGATTGGTTGTAAACGTGTCCAAAAGAAAAAGCGACATGTCCTCCACCATACGTATGGATTGGCCTCTTACCGAAATCCCACAATCCCTTATGACGGGGGATCACACATCATTTAATAGGTCCCAATCTCGCAGTTTCGGGTATGCTGTCCTGATCTCGTTTCCAAAAAGGTTTCAGCAATGTCAATGCCCACCATGCAAGAAACAGTTATAGCTCCACATAGTGTGTTAAATGTGTAGAAAATGTATTTAAAAAATTTAAGTTTCACTTACAATTATGCAGTATAAAAAAATGCCTTGAATCTTAATGTGCTGGCTGGTACACAACTCTCAGGCACTCGACGTCCACTGGGGGAATGTCAAGAGCTTGGGCCCCTGGAAGAAGTACGTTTTTTTACGAAACGGGCGAGCGGCGCGCTGTCACCTAAGCTCCTGACGTTCCCCCAGTGGACGAGTGCCTGAGAGTTTTGTGTACCGGCCGACACATTAAGATTCAAGGCGTTTTTTATACTGCATAAAAGTGCAATTTTAACTTTTTAAATACATTTTTGTTTCTTGCATGGTGGGCATTGACATTGCTGAAACCTTTTGGAAAACGAGATCCATCAGGACTGCATATCCAAAACTGCGAGAGGCCAATCCATAAGTATGGTGAGGACATGTCACTTTTTCTTTTGGACACGTTTACAACCAATCCGTAATGTGGCACAGATGCACGGGTGTTTGAAATTTTTTCCTGTCATTCATGGACTTTCTACTGTCATTATTTTGGACTGATTATTAACTTATTCAGAGCAATAATTTATATTCAGTTGATGGTTTTGGATTGAATGTCATTTTTTGGATTTTTGTTCTTGTTTTTTGTTCCTTGTTAATTATTATCACTGTGATAGTTGAGGGTGTTTGAGGCGACTGCATGTTGCACCTTAGTGGCCACCATAGGTCACATCTTTGATATAGCAGTTAGCCTTTCATATTTATCACTTGAGACTACCCACTTGCATACGTCTGCGTCTGCCAAGAAGGGTGGTTGAGGTAGCACGATTCATACTTTTTTTTTTATAGCTAGAGTACTGACCACAGTGCAATCTGCTTAGTGTGGTCAGTTTTATTTAAAGGACAGCAAGGGGATTAGCAGAAACGGGGGATTTCACATAAAGAAAGCAATACAAAGAGAACAGGATTCTTTCTCATACAAGTACATGGTACGTCAAGAATATGACGTTTTGGGGTAACAAACACTTCAACGTTTTCTTTACTTTTTTTTTACTTTTTTTTAATTTATTGATATATTGCGATTATATGACCAGTCTTATGAAAAAGTTAATGCTTGTTAGAATACATTCTATAACTTGCCTTACAACCTAATTGTATTCTTTTTACTTTAGCAAGCTAAAGTGGAGATACCTGTTCCTGCTCCTTCACCTGTAATCCCCCGGCTGACACTTAGGGTTGGTGCAGGCCAAGACACCATGTGAGTATTATACGGACTTGTCACTGTTCACGGTAATGTGTGCGTTTGGTCAAATGTTGTATTGTAATCTAGTACCAATAGTAACAGGCTTTGGTTTTGGGCTCATGTGGAGGACATCAACACTCAACTTGTAAGAGAATGCAAAGCCCATTTAAAGTGAACAAAAAGCCTGTAAACACAGAACCTTATAGGACTTGGCTTATAGACCACCTTGCTAGAACTTGAGATGACACACACTACCTGACTACCTTGGCCTTGTCACAACTCCAATTCTCCATTTAACCATCCAAGGTATGGGAGCTTAACTGTTCTACAGTGATAGTAATGGCCACAAAGAAGAGGGGTAATGGGAGCTATTAAGAATCCTACTGTGGCTGTGGGCTTTAAACATAAGGGCTGCCCTTGCTGATGGCTTCTTCTGGTAATGCTAGGTGTGTGGCTATCATATGGACCCTTTTTGATTCAATTCAATGAATCATGGAACTACAAGTAGGCATATAAAGACTTCTGCCATACCTTGCGTTTCCTGCTCTGTATACATACTGTAGATCAGTGACAACGTTTTGGGAGGGTCAGCCAGAGGGTGGTCAGCAATGGCAACTTCCTACTCTTATAACAGGTTTGCTCTAATAAGGCATCCAATCGGCTCTAATATTAATTTAAGTGCTTTTGTGAGTGGGCATCTCACGGTTGTATTTAAATTTATGACTAAGCTCAGGAGTGTGTCCTATGTAGGCTTTGTTATCCAGGTACATCATCTGCTAACTTATTTGCCATCATTTTTTGTTTTCTGGGATATAGTATTCTATCTCCTCCTCCTCTATCTCCCTAGAAAATGGTGTGGCCCTTTTTGTAAGCTATAGAGAGAAATGATAATTCAGCAATCTGATTGTACTGTACACTCTGCCGTTTGCAATAACCGCATTTGCCGACATACCAATTCCATGGCTGCCAAATTAGTATTTCAGGGAAATTTACTGGATTCAATTCTAATGCAATTAGACCTCATTTGGTTTCCTAAATAAATAAAAGGTCAGTCTGCAAATTAAGCTTATCTCTGGCCACAGCTTCCATAAATTGTGTTTTAATGTTTTTAACAGATCTTATCCATAATGGGTTAGGTGGTGTTAGTTCATTTGGACTTAAAATATTTAAGACTGCTTCTTAATGTTGTATTTGAACAGTGCATTACAGCATTTTCTGTGCATGGTTATCAAGTCACTGATCACTAATTGATTTAATGCCAGCAGGTGCTTAAGATATGGCATCTACTGGACACTGAGGTACTTTATGTTGGAAATAAGTTTCACACATAATGCAAATTAGCATTCACAAGACGAGTCTGGAGTTTTTTTTTTTTTTTGCCCATTGCTTTTTACAAAAGGGAGAGGATAGAAGCGGTTTCACGCTCAGCGAAGAATAACTTGTCAAATATACCAGTTATTGGCATTTAAAAGATAGTTCACCTACTGACGTTTGCTAAGGCAGTATTGTGACCTCAGTACTTGAACATGCAATGCTCTGTTTTGTAAAAGAATATTTTTTCTGCATTTCTTCTCCCTTCCCTCTCTATCCTATAAACGGTGGGACATACCAAGCAGTAGATGAGTACTCCGCTTCGTGCCCTACCCATGTTGTCTCTGGCAGCTCAGTATTCTGCAAGAGTGAAAGAGAGCGGACTGCACATGTGTGGGTAGGGAACAAAACAGAGTGCCCAATTATGAGTTTCCAGGGCCACGCATACAACACTTGATATGTCCTTACAAAGAGAGAAGAGTCCTGTAGGCCACACAGCACTATAATACCCTATATGTGAAAACAGCCTCAGGGCTTTAACCAGTTCATTCCCAAACACGTTTCGCCATGGCGCTTAATCATGGGTATGGGTGGGCCAAAATACATTGGGTGGTCTGGATAGGGCTGAGGCGCTTTCACTTTTCGCATACAGGATCTTGTAGTGATGTGTGGCTTATCTCTCTGTATTGGTATCCACAAAGCTGGGATGAGCTCCATCTGTTGCCTGCACTCCCAGTGGTTTACAATAGAAGAGAAACTGTTGGAGCCATAAGCAACACCCGTAGTTTGGCATTGGTTCACAGTTTAATATGTCCAGCCATATGCAAGACCGAGAGGTCACAGCACTGAAATATGCAGCTTTTTACGAGAACTGAGCAGTACATGCTAATGTACTGAAGGTGCTGTAATGCTTTGAGATGTTTTTGCCAAGTGTGAACCTACAGTTTAACTTTAGCTTAATACTAGTGGATGAGCTCGTGTTTGCCATCAAGGAGATTTTTCTTTTAGTTATTGTAACACAATAAGTGATTGGAGATTCTCCCTATGGCCTGTCACAAGTACACATCCCCAGAGTGATACTCCAATCCTGGTGAAGATTTGTGTTGGACAGTCCTAACAATGTACATTAAAAATTGGATGAGCTGTTAAAGTTTTTGTATTTTGATTTGTAAATTATTTCAATGTTTAATGCAAAGTATAGGAATATATCTTTTTTTTTTTTTAAGTATCATACTTCCCTAGGTGAACGCATCATCTGTCTGATGCTGTACCTGTCTCCCGCTGGTTTTAAGAGTGAGAACTGCGTGATCAAACACCATTTTTTGCTTGGTACTTAGCTCCCTGAGCAGAGGTGTCTGCTCTTCCCACAACACAACAACCCCCCTGCTCATTGGAGTACAGGGCTGTGGAGGGGGCCGGAGTGTCAGGCTCAGGCTGAGCCAGGTGCTGGTCCATGGTTGTGGGCGGTTCCTGACCGCACTGTCACGATCTTGCCCCAGCCTGGTCTGGCTCTTTGAGGTCAGCCCATTGTCTGCTGAAAACAGGTCACAGAAGGAACTGCACTCCTGTGAACCACAGGAGAAGTACAGCTAGTCGAGCTTTGGCTGTACTTCTCTTTTAAAACTTTTTTTAAATAAATGCAGTAACTTTTTTTTAGAGCCGGCAATCTCTTTGGTTATCTGTAGTGTTGATCCAAATTTCTATACTTCTGCTCTAATGTATTATAAATGTTATCAGAGCTCGGCATTCACTATTTGCTGCTTTAAGATGCATAAATAAAGGTAGGCATCCCATCTTGGCTTTGGCCTTGCCATTTAAATAGCACTAACCTTAGTGTTTGTATTCCAAAATTCAAGTCTACGGTTCATTAAGGTGCCCCTCATGGTCATATTCAAATTGTGTTTGCCCTTAACCTTAGCTTTCTCAGTGTTTGAGTAAGAATGGGTGGCTCTTTATTGACTTGTCAAACTGTTGGTTTGCATTTCAGGCCAAGCATCTTATGACCCAATCTATTTATTTCACTGTTTTGTGGTGGGGAAACAGGTAAAGGAATCTTGCTGAAAATCCCTCCTTCTGCACGTTTTTATGAATAAGGCTAGTGTCTGCAGCAGTTAGGGCAGCGTGACCAAATCCTTCAGAAAAAGTAATGCTAGCAGCATGGGCCTATTGTGGGATACAGCTGTGGGCGGTGTTGGTTACTTTGCTAGAGATTGCTCATTCAACAGAAGCCTATGAAGGAGAACCTGAGGAGGAAGAAATGATACTGCAGGGAGAAGAATGTGGAAGGGTAAACCACTGTTTGGGAAAAGTTAAACAATGGTTCTCTGGCAGCGACAGTCCATGTTTATTGCTGTGCTAATGGGCCTCCAAATTATTTTACAATGTGGAGTTTAGTGGTTTATTACCAAGAAATAAAAACTGTTAACAGCTGGATAGCCGCATTAAAGACTGCTGAGTGACTGCATAAAGCAAAAAAAGTAGTAGCGGTGTACAGCATATAGGGCGAGAACTTGTTTTAACCCTTTGATTTATAGCCTATATTGTAAATAAAAGCTCATATCTTAGAGTCTTTATTCGGCAAGGAGACCTAGGATGAAAGAAATCAGTGAAATCTGATTTCTGCTTTGAATTTTATGATGAAACAGTACAATGAAAAACAGCCTTCGGCAGGTAGAGATGGGTTTAAGGCTTTTTTTTTCTCTAGTTCTTAGAAAGCCACAGAAGTTAATAATGTAGCCCATTTAAGAAAGCAAGCGCCACAGGAATTTAAATCTAATCGCTGCAAATAAACAAGCCGTCTTACAGCTGTTTGCTGGTGTAATTTTCTTAGCTGGCAAACCATGGTCATGCGGCTGACCTGAACCTGTGTTGCTCATGTGGAAGTTAAAGTATAGGGTTGCCACATTTTACATGTACGAATGGACCTGCATGTGGCGTCCGATATCTGTGCAAATAAATCTAGTTAATGGTGCATCATGATACTACTGTGTTGCACTTTTCTTTTTCTTGCTGTACGAGGTATCTAAAACGTTTGGTGAATGGTCTACAATGGCAACATGGGACAGGTGCTCGCACATGGCTATCCAGAGACACTTTGAGAAGCCACACCTAGCTTGGAGCACACGTGACTGTCCGGGTACACACTTTAACTCCAGGTTTTTGGAGCTTGTATGACACACACGGTCAAGATGGACCTGCAAAGTAAAAACGTGCAAATTGGGTAATGGATCTTCAGAATCTGACACTACCAGGGGTCCCAGTTTTGTGGTCCCCCACCTCCTTTTTATTGTGTTTCTCCTGCCAGACCCTACATCAATACAGGACACAGTAGTTAGGTAGGAGGGTGGGAGTACACATATACAGTAGGACAGCAGGTTTCCAACACTTCTGAAATGTGTAGTTTCTTAAAGATTCTTTGGGCAGTGAGTACTCAGCGGAGCTCAGTGGTGTAGGCAGCGGAAGAGTTGGTGCGCATTAAAGTGGCGTTCCGCTTGGGTAAAAATAATTACAAGTCAGCAGCTACAAATACTGCAGCTGCTGACTTTTAATATATGGATACTTGTCTGTCCAGGGAGCCCATGATGTCGGCACCCGAAGCCAAACTGTCCCTCAGCTCTGGGTGCAGGCATCCTTATGAAGGGAAACGAGAAGTTAAGCCTTATGGCTTCACCGCCTGTTTCCTACCGCAAATGCACGAGTCGCACTGCTCTTTCTGAATGGTTCCTGCTGTCTTCTGGACCTGTGTATCTCCCAGAAGGCAGCAGGGGGGAATGAGGAGGGGCCGGACATTGTATAGTTTGCCACACAAGATTGCGGAAATCATTACCCGGAAGTGGGAGCATATACCTGGATTTGACAGGTACTGCCCCCTCCCCCCCTTCCGGTGCCAAATGTGACACCGGAGCGGGGAGAAATCCGAATAGCAAAAGTTCAATTTCTGGGTGGAGCTCCACTTTAAGGGAGCCGTTTTTGTGTATTATTTTTGTAGCAGAGTCAGTTTAAAAAAAGCCATAAATAAATGATAATTCTCAGATCTCCTAGGCATAATATTTCTCTTGAGTGATGTATAATATATAACCATGAACTTGTACTGCCCCCCTTTTATATTGTAAAGCGCTGCACAAACTGTTAACACTATATGAATCCTGTAAAATAATCTTGGTGATGAATTGTCAATTGGCAGAAAATTATCTAAAACAAAGTTCCTAACTTTTCTGCTTGGGATTGATTTGCCAGTAGGTGGCTGATCCCAAGTGACGTAACCCATGAACATTGTTGCTCAATAATAGCTATTGACACCCTGCAGTAATTGTCGCTTCTCTAAATGCTGGATGGTTTGACACCAGTGTTTAATTTCTTCTTCATATTCAGTTTTAGTTTTAATTGTAGTCTTTTGACTAAAATGCTATTTTCATTTTAGTAAATAAAATCTCTAGTACATTTTAGTCGATTAAAATCTCATGGGTTTAGTTAAATTGTAATGCATTATTTAAAGTGGTTGTAAAGGTTAAAGTTTTTTTATTTAATTTTTTTACCCTCATGCTGTAAAGACCCGTACACACTATTGGATATTCCGACGACAATTCTCCGGTGGTCGTGCTTTGCCGGATAATCTGACTGCCTGTATGCTTCTTCGGACAGTTGTTGGAAATTTTGACAACAAATGTTGTCTGTGCATGCTCTCAAATTGTCCGACAACAAATGTATTTACGTCTGATCATCTGATCGTGTGTACACAAATCCGACTGACTAAAATCCAAAGTACAAACACGCATGCTCAGAAGCAATGCTAACCATAAGACAACATTAGCGGAAGTTGCCCAAAGGGTGGCGCTAAAGAGCAGAAAAAACACGTAGTACATCACTACGTTCGTGTTTGTTAGCTGAAAATGTTCTGCCGTGTGAATGCATACCGAGTTCACGGACAACACCCTTTGGACAAAAATACACGCATTCGTCCGATGAAAGTCCGATCGTGTTTGTACAAAGCTTTACTCTAAAGAGTTAAACTTTAAAAAAATGCTAGTGTCCCCTATAGGGCTTTTTAAGTACCGAACTTTGGTGTCATTCCACGAGTGTGCGCAATTTCAAAGTGTGGCATGTTGGGTAAACATTTACTCAATGTAACATCTTTCACATTATGAATAAAAAAATTGGGCTAAGTTTTTACAGTTTTTTTTTTTTTTTTTTTTAATGCATAAAACCGTATTGTTTCCAAAAAAAAAACATTTTTTCCCTAGGGTCTCTAAGAAAAAAATATGTTTGTGGTTTGAGTAGTTTTCTAGCAAAAAAAAATATATATATTTCTAAAAGTTGGAGCTAAGTGTCAGAATTGGCCTGGGTAGCAAGTGGCTAAACGGTTTAAAGATCTATTCTAGAACATAAGTAAGCCCAACATTGTAGTGTGTCCTTTTTTTTTTTTTTTGATAAAGGCATTGAGGAATAAAAGTTTGAATATCATGTTTGTATCGGTGTAAGGGATTAGAAATAGCCTTCCGTTTTGGACGATGTTTACCTGTGTGTCCATGTTAGCCTGGATGCTGGCCTGAAGGCTCTATATATTAAACTTTGAGTAGACTCTACTTGACACTACTAAGGAAGTCAGCAGGAAACATTTTAACTGCTGAAGTTACAGTGTTTACGCGTTTGCCTTTCTGCCTGCCAGAAATCCTTTGCTCCTAGAACCGTTTCAGGAAGGAAGTATTGAATTAGCAAATATTTGTAATGTCTTTAATGTTAGACGCTCCTTCATCTTGGAGATAAAAGTTATCAGCACTAAAATTGGTCTCTAATGTTCGTTCGAGTAGTTCCCACATTTTGTTTCAAACTCCAGACTCCATATTTACTGATTTGTGATGTCTACACTTCTTTATGTGTGTTTAATTATTTTTAATCACATTGAATACAAATGACTTTGCTTATTGTTAATGCATACCACTGTTCCTACTTTATCAGCAGGGAAAAGAACAGTTCTCATCTCATGTGGTCCAAGCCTGTTTTTAGAACTGCCTTTGCAATTCTAATTGTGATTTAGAACGGAATCCATCATGTGTAGACTCTGTAGCTGCGTATGTGGATTTTATTTTGCTGGTCTTTTCTCCTCTTTCCTGCGTTTGCTATGCAATCCAGTTTGAGAAACGTATTTTAATGTTGTGCGTTTTGCAATTAACACTCATTGTCAGGTAATTTCTTTACAGAAAGCTACAGCAGTATTCGTATATTGTATAAATTAAGCTAATCGTGACTAAATGCATGGAAATATGGAATTTTTAGTTTAAAATACTAGCAATGTCAAGTCAGTTTCTGTTGCACACAATTACTATAATTTTGTATAATTGATGTTAGAAATAACCTTACAGTGCTACCTTTCATGTGCGTTTGTATTGTCTTATTTGTCTGGTTCCTGTTGATGCAAATTCCAGGGTAATAGCACCAGCATACACTTTTTGTTCAGCCATAACATTCTTATCTTTTAGGGCTTAAAGGGAAAAGTAAAGGCACATTACTTTGTTTTGTAGACATCCTCCTAGACTCAAAGTGTAGTATTTAGCATATGACTAGCAGGTAACCTGAGGCACGAAGAGACAATTTACACCTGTGTATCGTGGTGTCTATAGTAAAGACTCTACAAAGCCTGGAATAGACTGGTTTTACAAAGGGTTAAAACATGACACGTCGTGTTTGTTGCCATTAAGGCTTGGTTCAAACTGGTAAGATTACAGACGTCTCATATGATTCGCAGATCACGTGCAATGCGATTTTTAGCCATACAAACTATATGGCTAAAATCCCATTTGCATCAGAATGGTGCAGGACCTTTTTTTTTTTTTTTGTTTGCTCTGCACTGGAATTGGATTGCATGAGTGTTTACACCCATGCGATCTGTTTTGTTTTTTTTTATATTTTTTTTCTCACCAGCGGTTCGCAGATCTCAGTGTGAATTAGTGTGGATTCAGGTGCGATGCGGGAACTGGCATGAATCGCAGCGTTTCCTGCATCGCACTAGTGTGAACAGGACTAAATGTACCCAGATACATTAGAAAAAAATTGGGGTTGGTGAAGACTGTCACTTTTTTTTTTCTAGGCACAACCGAGATTAAAGCTCGCAATACACAAGTTTTTTTTTTTTCTTTGTTCAGCCAAAATAATGCCAAGGATCCAAACTAAGATAATCTAGCACCACATCCCTTAGGTTGCGAATTTATGAGACCCAAAGTTTTAGGACGTGAAATGCCATATATCTCTGAGAGCCATTCCAATTGACACTACTGTGAAGTTGCTGCAAAAGGTTCAGGCACTACTTTGATCTGACTGACGCCACTTCAATTCTAGAGGGTAGAAAGTCTTATTAAAGTCACTTCAAAGTCTGACTCCAAAGTTGCACTGAAAATTACACAACTTTATAATCTGCTAGTGTGAAAAGCATCTAAAGGGACTTTACAACTGGTTGATTTTAAATATCATATATCATAAATATGAACAAAACCCCTTCTATATTACGCCCTATCTACAGTAGACATATGAGTTGCTTTACATTTCTCTGGAGCGGGCTACACAAATACCGCCCACTGGGTGTATACCTATCCATTTTGTCAAATGGCATAAAGAACAGAACATACAGTTGTAGACTGCGAAGCAGCTACATTTTTTCTTTGTGTTCTTTGTACTTTCTCAGAAAAGAGGTCTTCATAAAGATGCCAACAGAACTACAATGTAAAATGTAGGTGGCAGGCGTCGTCGGAAAACAGTGGGAAGAGGGTTTAGACATGGAAGAAACATTTCATTGCATTGATCTCGGTGGTGTGAGGCTCAGTTGCCGATATGCCCCTTCTCCACTATCTGGGCCTAGGGTTACCACCTCGGCCCTTTACCCAGACACATATAAATTACACAGGTTCTGTGGCTGATTAAAGTGCTAATTAAACTCGCTTGGTGCCTTATCTGCATTGAATTGGCCTCAAAACCTGTGTAATATATATGTGTTCGGGTTTAAAGGGATGAAGTGGCAATCCTATCTGCGCCACAGAACCTTGGCTGAGGATTGTCAAAACCTCTTTCTCCTCCAGTTTACGAATTAGATGGGATGAGTTAGTATATCCATCATTATTAACCACTTGGCACTTAAACCCCCTTCCTAACCAGACCAATTTTCAGCTTTCGGTGCTCTCACAATTTGAATGACAATTACTCAGTCATACAACATTGTACCCATTTGAAATTTTTGTCCTTTTTTTCACACAAATAGAGCTTTCTTTTGGTGGTATTTGATCACCTCTGTGTTTTGTTTTTTTTGCGCTATAAAAGAAAAAAAATCTGTAAAAAAACAAAAAACAAAACTTGTTTCTGTCAAATTAGCAGGTTATTTCTCACACACAGCATATGCATACCACAAATTACACCCCAAAACACATTCTGCTATTCCTCCCGAGTATTGCGATACCCCATGTGTGGGACTTTTACACAGCGTGGCCACATACAGAGGCCCAACATGCAGGGAACGCCACCAGGCGTTCTGGAACACCCAGACCAATTCTGACATTTCTCTCCTACATGGAAAAATCATCATTTATTTGCTAGAAAATTACATAGAACCCCAAACATTATATATATATATATATATGCTTTTTTAGCAAAGACCCTAGAGAATACAATGGCAGCCGTTACAACTTTTTATCTTGCACGGTATTTTCGCAGAAATTTATTGAACGCGTGTTTTTTAAAAAACTGTTTTGTGCTTAAAACAAAACAGTTAAGTTAGCCCAATTTTTTTTCATAATGTGAAAGATGAAGTTACGTCGAGTAAATAGATACCCAACATGTCACACTTCAAAATTGCGCACACTCGTGGAATGGCGCCAAACTTCGCTACTTAAAAATCCCCATAGGCGGTATTGCAGAGTATCGCGCAGGGTATTGCAGAGTATTGGGGTATTGCAAAGTATCATGCAGGGTATTGGGGTATTGCCGAGTATTGGGGTATTGCCGAGTATTGGGGTATTGCCGAGTATTGGGGTATTGCCGAGTATTGGGGTATTGCCGAGTATTGGGGTATTGCCGAGTATTGGGGTATTGCCGAGTATTGGGGTATTGCCGAGTATTGGGGTATTGCCGAGTATTGGGGTATTGCCGAGTATTGGGGTATTGCCGAGTATTGGGGTATTGGCGAGTATTGGGGTATTGGCGAGTATTGGGGTATTGGCGAGTACTGGGGTATTGGCGAGTACTGGGGCATTGCCGAGTATTGCCGAGTACTGGGGCATTGCCGAGTATTGCCGAGTACTGGGGCATTGCCGAGTATTGCCGAGTACTGGGGCATTGCCGAGTATTGCCGAGTACTGGGGCATTGCCGAGTATTGCCGAGTACTGGGGCATTGCCGAGTATTGCCGAGTACTGGGGCATTGCCGAGTATTGCCGAGTACTGGGGCATTGCCGAGTACTGGGGCACTGGGGGGATTGCTGGGTACTGGGGATTGCAGAGCTGGGATGGATTGAGAGATGGCTGGATCTGTGACTGCATTTGTCACAGATCCAGCCACAGCTCAGCTGCTGACACCCCGCTCCCCCCCCTCCTCTCCTCGCACACTGTACAGAGAGGAGAGGGAGGAACCGGCGTCATCAAATGGTTTGTTTACAAGTGATCGCGCCGTCATTCGACGGCGCGATCACGTGGTAAACGGCCGCGATCAGCGTCAATTTACCGTGATCCGTGATGCGCCGGGTCTTCTAGACCCGGCGAGCACGGACACTTTCGCGAGCGCGTCCCAGGGGACGCGCAATTGCGAAAGTGAAGGACGACGTCCCAGGGACGTCGTGTCAAGATAACCCCGCGGCGCCGTAGCAGTAAAATGCTTATGGCGCGGTGGGAAAATGGTTAAATAAGCGTAAAATCTGTGCTCCTAAATAACCCAGTCCATATACATTTCTTTACAAAAGTTCCCAATCTTTCCAAGTCCAATGTAGTACAAAGACTTTAACACTGTCCCCTCTAGTTATGCTATATGTCCTAACCAGAAAGGACAGTGTTGAAGTCTTTGGTCTACATTGGACTTGGAAAGATTGAGAACTTTTGGAAAGACGTTTATATGGATCGGGGTATTTAGGACTTTGAATTGTTGGCACTAATTTTGTTGTATTGTCCCACTGCGATTGTGGCGTCTTTTCAGCTCCTGATAAAATTAACACCTTGGGTTATAAGCATTATTAAATGTTTGGGGGGCTTGACATCTCTTGTGTCTGAATGATTATCAGCTGCCAAACATTTGCTGTTTGGGGAGGAGGCCCTGCATTATTATGCTGTGTTCTTAGAGGTTCTTTCTAGAATAAAAAGGTTCTCAAGTCCTGGCCTTCTCCAGCAGTATTGGAGACAATGTTATGTACTGTTAGTGAGGTAATGAGAACCGGTTGGAAAAGGAAGTACAATGTTAATAAGAAGGAAAACGGAGAATGGAAAATGTTCATAAGTCAGGTCCAGCTGTCTTTTTATTGACCTTTTTTTTATCTACACCTTTTATTATTTGTGCCAATTCTCTAAACTTTCATAATCATTGTTTGACTTCATTGTCAGTACTTTTTTGTATACAGATGAGTTTTTTTGACATGCTGCTGAATCATTGGAATCCTGTTTTTATGTTTGAAAAGATCCAGATTTAATCAGTTTTTTGTCTTTTCTAGTGTCATCAGCAAAGTGGTACCCACTCCAGAGGTAAAGGCAACTCCAACACCATCCTTGCCTAAATCACCTCCACCTGCCCCGTCTCCAGTACCCGTTCCAGTTCTTGTTGTGCCACCTCCTGTCCAAGCCCCTCCTCCCCCTGCAGCTGCATCCCCCGCTCCAAATCCACCTCCTGCTACCCCTGCACCAAACAAAGAAAACTCAAAGGTTCCTTACAGGAGTGTAGTCACTGAGACAGTCAGCACCTACGTGGTAAGTGTGGTCAGGATTAATCCTTTTTTCTTTACAACATGTATTTATTTCTATTCCACATAGATCTAGAGTTTTATAAACACAAATTAAATTTCACTGCTCAGTAGTCGAGACTTCTCTAATTTCCCTTTACTTTAAAATTGTAAACATTAAAGTAGAAGAAAAGCCAAACATGAATTGCTTTTTAAAATGTTCCCTACCTCCTCCTCCCCTATATCCTGTATACCCTTTTGTAAAATAAAAAAAAAATCTGTGTATTTACCACTTATTAGTCTGCTTTGGTCATGTGATCTGCAGCTCTGGCTTCCCTTTGTCAGTGTGCGGCTGCTTCAGGGGAGAGCGCCAAAAACGGCTGGGCCACGGGACCCCATGTATGGGTTGACGTCACGATTCGCAGAATTTACAGCTTTTGTCAAGCGCTCCCTTACACAGGTTCACGTGACTGGACTAAATTAACAACTTGACCTTCGTAAGATTTTTACCTCCTCCTTGACCAGTGCATTTTTTTGCTATTTGGTACTGTGCTACTTTACCTGCCAATTGCCTGGTCATGCAAAACTGTATTTAAAGGAACCCTACCCTTTTCTATCCAAAATGAACAAAAAACGTTTTCACGTATTCTCATCAGCGTATTTTATTTATTTTTTTACATTGTCATTGCTTATAATTGTGATGAATACTGTTATAAAGGCACAAGGCTTTTAACCTTCATGCAATCTTTGCATGAAAGTAAAAAAACCTTGTCTGCAGCAGCCCCCCCCCCCCCCCCCCCCCCCAATTACTAAGCACAGGAGCCTTGCCTCTCCAACTCGCACTCCTGATTCACTTATGGCAGCCTCCTGCTGCTGCGAATCACAGCCAGTGAGCCAATCGGGAGAAGTAGGGGTTTGTGCCGAGCCACGCCTGTGTGTGAATGGACACACAGAGCCACAGCTCGGGAGCACACCTGCTTGGGTATCACAAAAGCAATCTGCTTGCTGCGTGGGCACCAGGAAGGAGCGAGGGACAAGAGAAGGAGGATCCCGGCTTCTGTGTGCAAAACCACTGCACAGCGCACAGGTAAGTATATCATGTTTTGTTTAAAGTGGAAGTTCACCCAAAAATACATTTCTAAAAATACCTTGAGCCGACTGGTTAGACTGCGGGGGATGCTGTTTTTTTTGTTTGTTTTTTCATACATACCGTGTTAGCGGTGTTTCATCCCTCGGCTTCTGGCAATGACGTTCGGCTTCTTTCGGAAAGTCGTGACGCGCAGTATGCGCCGGTCGGAGTAACGTCAATCAACTATGAACGCCCAGCCCCGTAAGAATCGTACCCGGAAGCCGAGGGATGAAACACTGATAACACGGTATGTATGCATCCTCGCAGTCTAACCGGTCGGCTCAAGGTATTTTTAGAAATTTTATTATTGGGTGAACTTCCACTTTAATAAAAAAAAAAAAGGGTTTAGTAACACTTTAACTGTCATGAATGGCTTTCCACAACAACATACTGCATCTGACAACAGCCTGCATAGCTTTGTAGTAGAAAGATCCAGGTGCTTTACTGGCCTGACTACAGTCCAGATCTTTCATTAACTACCATGTACCTGTATAATGTTAAAAATGGCCCTGTCAACTTTTTTTAACCGTGTGGCTGCCATTAATTTCAAAATTACTTAAATTCCTTTAAACTATTAAATTTCTCAGTTTAAATATTTGGATCTTTTCTGTTTTCCAACTTTTTTTTTTTTTTTTTTTTGGAATTAGGTTTGTATCTGTTTTCACTGGGTGCAGGTATGTGGCTATAAAAAAGAAAATTTTGCGCTAAACCAAAAATTAAATAATAACGTGATAAGTGAAATCACAGAAGGCAGCAATCACGTGATCTAACACAACCATAGAGAAATAAAAAAGAAAATTGCACCAACTAAAAAAGAACCAATAAAGTCCATAAATAACACAAACGTATGTAAGTCCAAAAAATTATGAATGTGACACCAACAGCACCCAAGTGAAATTTAGAGGATTCGTGAGCCACCACCACATGGACTGAGGCTTACCAGAGTTGAGCCCAGTAACAGCATATAATAGATACAAATGATATATCCCAAGGAATCTCTCGCAGCTAACCGGGATCCTGTCTCACACCAACACAGCTGATTTCAGATTCACAGGAGTGGGAAGCAGCGATGGGTACTCAACAGTACCGAGATCATACAGGACAGCACTGGCGTAGCGAGGGGGGGGCAGGGGGGGCTCCTGCACCGGGCGAAAAATTGCGGGGGGCGAAATCCTTGCGTCCGCGGAATGCGCCGCCGCCGCCTCAGGAAAGGCCGCGGCTTGGGCCTAGCACTGGAGCTGTCGGCCATCTTGGCACACCCGGCGGCGGCGCGCCTGGTTGGCTGGTGGAACTGTCTGTCTCCCTTGATGTGGGAGTGGTGGGAAACACCAGCCAACCAGACAGAAGGGCGCGCTGATTGGCCTAGAACATGTGTTTACAGCGCGGCGCGGCGGCGGCAAGTTTCTCCAGCAAGGTAAGAAGGGGGGGGGGGGGTGTCGGTGTAAATCTTAAGGGGTGCTCTGCCTGATCCCCACCTATCCACCTCAGAGCCTGTTATTTTAGTAAGACTGCTGGGACTTGTAGTTCTCCTGGGGCTCATGGAGATTGGAGAACTACAAGTCCCAGCAGGTTATACATTATCATACAATAAGGCTCTGAGGTGGATGGATGTCCGGACACCCATCCATCTCGGAGCCTTGTATTATAACCTGCTGGGACTTGTAGTTCTCAATCGTCTCCTGGGGCTCCTGTGCATGCGATCCACCATCTATGGGACTACAAGTCCCAGCAGTAAGAAAAACTGAACAAAGATGGTGGATTGCATGCACCTGAGCCCCAGGAGACGATGGAGAACTACAAGTCCCAGCAGGTTATAATATAAAGCTCCGAGGTGGATAGATGTCTGGACAGTGACAATTGGTGGCTCAGTGGTGACAATTGGTGGCTCAGTGGTGACGATTGGTGGCTCAGTGGTGACAATTGGTGGCTCAGTGGTGACAATTGGTGGCTCAGTGGTGACAATTGGTGGCTCAGTGGTGACAATTGGTGGCTCAGTGGTGACAATTGGTGGCTCAGTGGTGACAATTGGTGGCTCAGTGGTGACGATTGGTGGCTCAGTGGTGACGATTGGTGGCTCAGTGGTGACGATTGGTGGGACAGTGGTGACGATTGATGGCACAGTGGTGACAATTGATGGCATGGTACAGTGGTGGCAATTGATTGGCATGGCGCCCTGTGATTGGGCGTATGTGGTCATGCGCTAGCGCCGGGGGGGGGGGGGGGGGCGAAAAAAAAGTTTTGCCCCGGGCACCAATAACTCTGGTTACGCCACTGCAGGACAGCGATAAACCATGTGAAAGGAAGGAGACCGCAACATAGTGTAATACCAATGATTGGTTTTAATAAAAAGTTAAAAGGCTACTCACACAAGGAAGTGCAAACGAGCGATGTACATAAAATTCTGCCGGCCGGCAACAACAAGAAGCCCTCCTAACGCATACGCGGTGACATCACTGCACGCCGTCCAACCCAGACGCGTTTCGTCATATGTTGACGTTCTCTATGTGGCCCTCCTGGTTGGTGGTTCTTTGAAAAAAATAAACGACATGGTTGATGATCTGATTGTTAACATTGCTTAACCACTTGTTACCCGCCCACCGTCATATGACGGCGGGCGGTTAACTCCATTGTCCTGACTGCACGTCGTATGACGTGCAGTCATAAAAAGCTGCTAGTGGCGCGCGTGCGCACCCGTCGCATTACTGAGAACCCTGTGGGTGTGCGATTGCCGAGTAACTGAGCTGCACGTCCCTGTCAGGGGGAGAGGAGACCGATTGTGTCCCTTGTACATAGGGACACAATCGGTCACCTCCCCCAGTCACCCCCCCTCCCCCCACAGTTAGAACACACCTAGGATACATATTTAACCCCTTCCCTGCCAGTTACATTTATACAGTTATCAATGCATATTTATAGCATTGTTCACTGTATAAATGTAAATGGTCCCAAAAATGTGTCAAAAGTGTCCGATGTGTCCGCTATAATGTCCCAGTCCTGAAAAAAAAACGCAGATCGCTGCTATTCCTAGTAAAAAAATTAATACAAAAAATAATTATGTCCCGTATTTTGTAGGCAATATAACTCTTGCGCAAACCAGTCACTATACGGTTATTGCGATTTTTATTTTTTACATTTTTTTACCAAAAATATGTAGAAGAATACGTATCGGCCTAAACTGAGATAAAAAATGTTTTTTTTTGTTTGTTTGTTTTTAAATGAGATATTTATTATAGCAAAAAGCAAAAAATATTGTCTTTTTTTTTTTAAATTGTCGCTCTTTTTTTGTTTATAGCGCAAAAAATAAAAACCGCACGGGCGATTAAATACCACCAAAAGAAAGCTCTGTTTGTGGGGAAAAAAAGGACGTCAATTTTGTTTGGGAGCCTCGTCGCATGAACGCGTAATTGTCAGTTAAAGCGACGCAGTGCCGGAAGCTAAAATTTTGTCTGGGCAGGAAGGGGGTGTAGGTGCACAGTAGGCAAGTGGTTAAAAACATTGGGTGGTATTAGGTTAGCACTACTTGTTACATAGGGACAAAATGGAATGTATTGCAGGTAAGGCAATTTTCTAACAGAATTAAAGTGGTGAACATTGCCTCATCAGTAGGGCTACGTTTCCAGTTTAATTTTACTTGTCCTTTATTTCAAAGTGACAACGATGTCATAAAGTAAATGGAAAGTTACTCAGTAACAACGTTTTATACCCTTGATGTTATCAGCAAGTTGAATAGGAGTGTTTGGCTAATAAGTAAAAATACAAAGCTTGGAACATAGCAAGTCTAATAAAGTGTATTTTTAAAGAGAACGTTCTTCCTGATTTACATATGTTGGCCTGCATAAAAGTATTCAAATACTTAAAATTCTATTGGATTTCCTCCTGCAACTGAATCTGTATGCAAATATTCCAAGCACATTTATGTTTCTGAGGCGTGGAATGTGCTTCAGTCACATAGAATAATTAAAAAATATATATGAAAATTATAAGAAGACCACTTGTACATGGGAGTAAAAAAAAAAAAACTTTATTGATCTGAACACAGGTGCTTTGTTGCTTATGGAACAGTATACACAGCTGCATAAAGATCAGTAATACAGCAAAGGGGTACAGAGCCATAAGATAAAAATAGAACACTTTACTTTTGAGTGCAACAATTCTGTGTTATATGTTGCTATCTTTTAGTGATTGGACACTGGTAAACAGAAATGTCAGATCCTTTAACCCCTCACACTTGCAGCAATCCTCCCTTTTTTTTTTGCAAGCAAGAATTGGAACATAAGTAGAAGTAGTCCTGTCTCTTGTACGGTACTGCAAGAAACTGATTTTACTGTCAAATATTTTTTTATTGTACAGGAAACTGATATAGTGAAGGTGGCTGGGATGTCCAAAAGCAACACATAAAAACGAGGGGTGGGCAAAGGAGCACAAAAATGCCAACAGTTCCATAAAAATAAAAGGATAATGCCATAACTAGACAAACTACATGCAGCACCTGACAGCCAAAGCTAGCATCAGCAGAGGCTTGAACTTCCACTTGGTAAAAAAGATTCCTCCATCCATACAAAAATAGTGGATGGAGGAATTAAAGGTTCATTTAAGCACTTGACCTCCTGAAGGTTTTACTCCCTTCATGACCAGGCCATTTTTTAGCAATGCGGCACTGCGTTACTTTAACTGACAATTGCACGTTCTTGCGACCATGTACCCAAATACAATTTGCCCCCAAACCCCCCCCCCCCACAAGAGCTTTCTTTTGGTGGTATTTGATTACCTCTGCGTTTTTTATTTTTGTGCTATAAGCAAAAAACGACCCACCATTTTGAGGGAAAAAAACTTGGCGGTTAAAAAAATCCCGTTGCGCATATAATGATTGGTTTACACAAAGGTTATAGCTTCCAAAAACGCTCTGTGTTTTCATAAGACACACACAGAGCTGTGCCTTGGCCCTACCCCCTGCTCTCTTCTTCTCTTCGGTCTCAGCCAATGAGGAATGAGAGTCCCGGGAGAAGCTCAGCTGTTGCGCACATCGCTGGATCGTAAGGGAGCTTAGGTGCGTATTGGGGGGGGGGGTGGTTTTTGCTGCACACAGATTTTTAACCTTCATGCATGGAATGCGTGAAGTTAAAAACCTTGAGCCTTTAAAACCAATTTTACAGTTCCTAATATCAAGAAATCAGATGCATATAGTATACAGTATTTGAATGTGCTGGAAGTACACTTTAATTGGACCCTCTGTTGAACCTACATAAGGTATTCAAATTTATTAAAGAGCAGCTCCACCCTAAAGTGAAGTCCCGCTAATCGGAACCCTCCCCCCTCCTGTGTCACATTTGACACCTTTCAGGGGGAGGGGGGTGAACATACCTGTCTAAAGACAGGTATCTGCACCCACTTCCGGCCACACGTCTCGGGCAAAAGACAGGTTTTTCTGACATCCCGTCGCCCCCCCAGTTGTGTGCTGGGAACACTCGGCTCCCAGCACACAGCGGCAGCCAATCGGCGGGCGCAGCGCCGTAGGGAACCGGGTAGTGTCCTCTGCTGCGGACGCCGCTGGACTCCAGGATAGGTAAGTGTCCTAATATTAAAAGTCAGCAGCTGCAGTATTTGTAGCTACTTGCTTTTAATATTTTTTTTTTGAGCGGACATCCGCTTTAAGATAAATTGAGCTTTCTGTCTTTGGCACAGGGTTTCCTGCATACAAATGTTAGCTAATGGAATACGATTGCTCTACTTTTGATGCATTTTTTGGGCATGCCAGGTACATTGTAGAAAAATGTGGTGAATTTGTGCAAGCGTTTAAATGCCGCATTCTGCAGTGAGTAAATGCAGATAATAGTTTATTACACAGTTTCTGGGTCTTTCCCTTTCAAAAGTAAATTAATGTAATCTGCCTTCAAGCCCTGGTCTGACGCATTATTTTTTTATGTCAACGTCCACAATTTGTGGTATTTTTATATAGTGTGTGGTGTGTTTTATGTTGGGTTGTTCCATATAGGCCTTTACAATGAATTTTTCTATTTGTAGATCCGAGATGAATTGGGCAATCAGATCTGGATCTGTCCAGGATGCAATAAACCTGATGATGGTAGTCCAATGGTTGGCTGTGATGGATGTGACGATTGGTACCACTGGTAAGATATTGACAGCTAATATTGTTAATGGAGTAAAATCACATTAAATAGGGCATGCCTTGGTCTTGCAAGCCACACATTTACTGGCCTTAAAAACATTTATAAGGTTTAAAGTTTTTTTCTAAATGGATTCCTTTAAGCTAGTGCATTGTTGGTTTGCTTAACTTTTCCTTCAATCTCCCTTCTAAATTTTTTTTTTCTTTGTCTGAATTTCTCACTTCCTGTTCCTCAGCAAGCTTAACCCTGTCATCCGAGCCGTTATGGCTAGGGGTTAGTCGGTGTGCTCGGCCCCTCCCTTGGGACTACATCCCTGTATTCACAGCGTCTCCCCGCAGGGATGTAGTCCCAAGGGAGGGGGCGAGCATGCCTAATAACCCCCAGCCAGATCGGCTCGGATGATGGGGGCAAGCTTACTGAGGAGGAACAGGAAGTGAGAAATTCAGACAAAGGGGAAAAAAAAAACATTCAGAAGGGAAATTGAAGGAAAAGTTAAGTGAACCAACAATGCACTAGCTTAAAGGAACCTATTTAGATAAATAAAAAAAAAACCTTTACAAACCCTTTTAATTGTGCAAAATCACTGCCATTTGGCTGACCTTGTACTTGCTGTGTTTAATATTTTACATAAAAAATTAATATGTACATTCTTTAAATTCACATATTGGCTGTTTGTTTAGAACAATACATAGGCATGGTTATGTACGTACAAATTCTCTTCGGGTTAAGGGTTGTTAAATTGCGCAATGCTTGAATGGCTCTTGGTCATAACATTCCATTTAAAAACATAGAGCATGTTTTGCACCTTTTATATTTACCGATAATGGCAAGAAAGCTAAGAGGCTTTGTTTATCTGTACGGTGCATAAACGAGGTAATACTGATTGACGGGAAACTTTACACTTGCTGAGATTGACCAGAGATCAGCACTATTGCTTTTCAATTTAGTATTGTGTTTAGTACAGAGGTGCTTTGCTTTGTGTATGATTTTTTAACAGTCTGTTGCTCCTGCATTTAAATCAGAATTATTCATAAAAACTTTTTTTTTTTTTTTTTATATGTTAAGCTACTCCATAGGATTTAGACAGCTTTATAAAGAAACGTGAATTTTTAAACTCCCGTTGATCAGAAGAAAGATCTTGCGTAGACCAACATCATTTAAAGAAACAATCTGTAGGGCTGAAAAGTGTCGATTTTTCAATCTCAACATAGTCTAAAGATCCTACGCAATACCGACGCATGGCTTTGTCTGGAAGCATTGGTTTGAAATGATCTGATGCCAACTCATAAGTTTATGGAGCAGTCTTTTTTGTATGAAAAACAAAAACATATTTGGGGGGCACACCCTAAAATGCACTTGGATTAAAGATGGTGCAGCTACAGGACCAACAAACAGTACAAAACAGATTATAGCGCACACATTCAAGAATGACATTTATCCTGCAAGGCTATTTAAAAACACCTGAACATATTCAAAAATACAGGGGTTTGGTCACACTATATGGTCATATAGTGCTAAGCCCACTTACTGCGAAAAAGTACCCTGAATTAGTGGGTCCTACCCTAGTAATGGAATGAAAGAACCTGCATCTCAACCATGGGAGATAAACTCCTTTATGTGGGAGAAATGAAGGGATTCCTCCTATGCCCTGGTGGCCACTAGTAAGGAGGTAATGAAGGGGGGAGGGGTGCTCCAGCCCAAAAAAAATGGTCAGGGTCAATACAATTTTTAACCTGAAATTAAGTAGACAAAAGAAAAATAGAAGGAAAAGGAAAAACAAATTAAAGTGGTTGTAAACCCAAAAAAAAAAAAATTTTGTTTTTGATGTCACAATGTAGAGTATAAGATTTCTTATCATCTGTGCCCAGTCTTGCCACACCGAGTTAATCCAGCGCTGAGTAATCCTCTTTTAATGTTCAGTGAAAATGAACAGCCTTCCAGATAAAACCCTGCCTAAATAAAAAGTCAGTTTTCTCTCTTCTTGCTTTGAGTGAGAGGTTATTTAAAAATATAGCTAGGACATGTTTATCATATGTTATGTTTTGTTTACAATAACATGAGGTGATATAACATCATAACACATCCTAGTAATATACAATGAACTTTGGATCACCTCTTGTTATGATAAACATGTCCAAGCTAGATTTGTAAATAACCTGTTACTGAAAGCAATAACAGAGAAACGGACTTAACCTAATTTGGCAGGTTTTTATCTGAAATTCTGTTAATTTGCACTGAACTTTAAAAGAGGATTACTGAGCGCTGGATTAACTCTGTGGCAAGACTGGGCACCGATGATAGGAAATCTTATACTCTACATTGTGACATTGTCCCTCTCCCTTCCTGCAAGAGATTTCCTTGCCATTAAGGAGGCACAGAGCAGTGCGCACCGGGCTGTGAAGCCTCAAGCTCTCACAGCCTGGTGCCCACACTTGTGATGCCAGCGCTGGGGAGAGCCAAGGGTTTGGGCGGCCACATCGCTGGATCACGGGACAGGTGAGTGTGTGTGTGTTAAGGCTGCTTTCACACTGGGACGGGTCAACGTTTAACAATATAACGCTGCTAGTTTTAGTGGTGCTTTAACACAATTGTAGCGGCACTATTTGGCCACTAGCAGCCAAATTAAGGCTTAAATGTGCCTGTGTAGGGCTTCGGCGTATACACCGCATCTTCACCGCCTCAAAGAGCCTGCTTTCAGGACTTTTTTTTTTTAACGTCCTGTCAGCACATCGCCCCAGTGTGAAACCACTATTTTCCAACTTGCTTGATTATTTTAGGAGCTGATGAGTTTTAAAAGGTCTGTTGAGAGAGCTATATATATTTTCTTTGAACTTACATTTTCATGCCTGTTGCTATCTGGTCCCTTCAAATCTTCCCCACCGCGGCTCCCAACGTTGCTTACCTTGGCGCCTCCACTCACTACTGCACTTGAGAGATGTGTGTCAGTGGGCAGCGCCGAGGGCTTCGTTGCCATCACAACTGGGCGAGTACTTTCGATGACGACTCCCGTTGTGATGGCAACCTGAGAAGTTGCTGGTGCCGCAATACTGTGACAATGCGCGTGCGTGAGAAGGGGCGGTGCACGCTGGTCGCTCGGCTGCACCGTATCCCAGAACTATATGCTCGTGGGCTTCGCATACCCACATATCAATAGGACAACGGCCATGAAGGAATTGTATACGTTTATTATATAAAACCGGATATCGGAGGACGAATTGGTCAAAGGACAAGGGTGTTAAATGCTAATGTAATAACCTTATGAAGTGTTAAAAAAAAAAAAAAATGTATTGCTTGTCTGAACTCCGTTTTAAGGAGACACAAAAAGCTAAGCGTATTAATATGTCCTGTATTTTTCTCTTTTTAGGCCTTGCGTTGGATTAACTGCAGAACCAGCTTCTGATCAGTGGTTTTGTCCCAAATGTGACAGCAAGAAGAAGGACAAAAAGCACAAAAAACGGAAGCACAAAGCTCACTAATAAGACCTAACCCTTCCCTTCATATCCATCCCTGTGCTTCTCATAGGAGGGACTTGTGGCTTGGCCATGCTTTCTGTTCTGTGGACTGCTTTGGATAGACAAGACATTGGGCCCAAGGCTTGATGTCTGTCTGGCAGATAAAGAACCAAGACGTAACGGAATCTGAGGAAATCCCTGTCACAAGGAACTGCCCAAATAAAGCCGCCTCCTATATAGATACAGCAGTGCTCTTTTCTTGTATAATAGACGTATTTTTGTCTTCACAAATTAAACTTATAATCTATTTGATAAATCCGTACGAGCCGTAAAATGTAGTGAATGATTTTAAAGACTGGACTGCAAACATTTTGCTTTTGACACTTGTGCTGCTCCGTAATCAGACGCGGTTCTATAGCGATGTATGTGTCAAGTACGTCATTTCTTTATTATTTACACCATTTTCCCCCATTTTTTTTCATTTTTTTTTTTTTGCTAATATAAATAAATGACCTCCGGCTTTGTGAAATATATATATATATTTTTAAAAAAATGTTTCTATTGTCCATTTTTTTTTTTAGCAGTTCCATGATTGTAATATATTTTAGAGTTGTTTTGGTCTGATTTTTATTTATTTTTTTAACCATCTATCCAAGCGTCTCGTGTTGTACTTGACATATGTTGGTTCAGTGCCCTTGACTTTGCGCTGGATCGGCACTCCGCAAGAGAAGTGTAAATTCTGTGTACAGTCCTTTTTTTGTGCTGTTGTGACAGCCATTTTACAAAGCCGCTTAAAGCAGCAACACATTTGTTCTTTCTTTAGAAAGTATGTTTTGTATATATTAAAATGTGTTTAAAATGTAATCTGTGCTGTAATCTTGACTGTGTAAACTGTATCTGTTCCAGAAATGGTTGAATAACTTTACATTAGCATGATTCGATCTAAGGAAAGGGTGGAACAGCAGAATAAGAACATTTATGCAGTCTCTTTGCGTTGTCTTAATTACAGCATAATATTGCATTAATAGAAAACAGAAGAAGACCTAAACTGGCATGAGATGCCAATGAGCCACAGCGGTAGGTCTTGGTGTCCCAGGGGGGCGTACAACAGCCATCTGGTTTGTGTGAATGGATAAATCTGTTTTGTTTGTTTTTTTCAATGGAAACAAAAATAATTTGTTCCACATTGACTTCTATGGCATGCAATACCGCATGTGGCCAGAGGTGGCAGGGGAGCGACAGAGACTGAAATACTTGGAGACCGTTCGGCTGCCTTTGGAAACCCTCGGGAACAAAGTATTTCCGATCGGCACCCCTGGCCAAATATGGTGGTACACAACGCAGAGGCTTGAATCCTGCTTGTGTCGTGAGACAACATTCGCAAACAATCGGGATTGAAAAAAAATATTTAAAAATGGGGGAAAGGTTGGGACTTTAAGAGACACTTGTATTGTGCCTCCATCCCGGGTTCAAAAGTAAAAAATCAAGGGAGTTTGGGACTTTAAATGAGGCCATGAACAAGGTGGGGGTATAGGGTAAAAATTACATATTTATTAATCATAGTAGGGTATACAGCACATATCAATGACAAGAACTACTGATAGAAAAAACATTGTAATAAATATAATTTCATAAGATTTACAATCACATGGTTCTGTGCATAAGTAAAAATCAGCAACAAGGGTACATAAAGTATATGGTAACCTAGCGCCACGTAGTGGTCACAGTAATACATATATACATTTCCAGAGATTATTATATGTACATAGATTGTAAAAAATAAATAAAACAGCACTTGCAGAGGGAAAAAAAATATGGAACAGTGAAATCATGATTGGTAAGTACGATAATTTTGAGTCGTTGATGTGATATTGTCACATGTCTGTATCTTAAATTGCCCGACGGGTTTCGTGTAAACCACTCATCAGGGGCAGATAATTAGAGGTGTCTAAGATAAAAGTAGAATAGAATGAGTATGATGGTAACTAATCATAATAGGAAGAGGGCGGATAAGCCCGACCTAAATTACTTACATGGAACAACTGCAGTGGGATGAGACAAGTAAAGAGCCTGGACCAAAAGGTTACCTGTCCCGGGAGCTGAGGTACAAAAGAGCAGCGTGCTGGCAGGGCGCATAGCCTCACCCCCTATAAGACGCAAGCCCAGAGTGCCAATATTCAAGGTTGGATACAGTGTTTGATCAGTCATGGATATCTGAAGGGAGTCTAAGAGTAAAGAATACATAAGAAGTGTATAATAGTATCCTGATAATATATGAAGGATACAAATGAATATTGGATGAGCAAATATAGAGATAATATATCTATAAGGGTATCTAAGTAATAGAGTAAAGTAGATGACCATATGTATAATATCCAAATGGCCAGAGGGTATAGCTAATGAAAAAATAAACAAGTAACAGGGACAATCCTCAATTGCTCATAAACAATGGGTTAGAGTAAAGATTAGCTGGTAGAGGGAAAAATTAGGGGGCCTGATATGGCTTACCTGCATCCTAAACTGGTGAGGATTGGACTGTTAAGGCAGGATATACCTGTCCTGGAAGTTGTAGCACTTAGACTGCGTGGGAGAAGGTAAGGTACAGCTGACCTGCACGTGTGCACGCTGATATGTACCAGCGTCACACAGGCGTGGCCACCGTGGGGAGGGACTCTGACACACGGGATATCCGCGTGTGGAGAGCACCCATATTCCCCAACTGGACCGGCTAAGATAGAGGAACACGTGACCCACGTCGTGACGCTACTAGTGACGTCACATGTGAGTCAGGAGGTGTGGCGCCGATGCGTAGGGGGCACCCACCCCCCATTCCTAAGGTGATTCCTCACCGCCCCTGAAAGAAAACAGAGAGGAAAAGGAGGCGGGGGAGCACACGGTAAGCATCGCAGCTCCCGGATTACAGGCAAAGACCGGACCTGGATATACAAGAACAGCAAACCAAACCCATATCGTGACACAAAGCAAATGTGCTGCTGAGCATCATAGGACACAAAGTGATTGTGTCCAAGATGCAAAGGACCCAGGACATGTAATATTGTCCTTGGGGTCATCAATACCTCCCACGTGGGTGACAGGGGAGCACTGCCAACCCTGTCCATGGACCTCCATCCCTAAAGCAAGATAAAAATGGGGGAAAGGTTGGGACTTTAAATGAGACACTTGTATTGTGCCTCCATCCCGGGTTCAATAGTAAAAAATCAAGGGAAAAATATTTGCTCATATTGCGAAACACTCGTTAACCATGTTACTCACAATCCGAGGTTCCACTGTATTTCCATCTGCTGATCCAGCCAGCAAGTCTTTTTTTTATTTTCAATAGAACAAGCCCTCTTGCAAATGTATTAAAGTGATTGTAAGCGATCACCTTGCAAAACAACATATTCAGTTCAAAATGGAAATGAAGGGCAAACATTTGTGTATAGATTAAAAAAACATTATAAATCCCCTTTTTCCGTTCCCCCCCTCCCCCTCTCCCTCTTCCCCCTTTTCCCCCTCCCCCCCTTTTTTTTTTTAGCTATCTTTGGCCCCATTTGGGAGATTCATCCCTCTGTTCTGAGGACCACCATTTCTAGGACAGACAGGGAAGGGAAACCAAAAATCTCAGAGTTGTCACCAGAAAGAGGTGAGGAGGAATCTTTTGATTGGGGCTTTTGTTGCAATGACGTCTGTTAGAAGGGAATTTACTTTGCAGGGATTTTCCCGGAAAGCTCAACATCACAGTAAAAAAATAACCTGACACTGAATCGTGATTTCAACCCTGCCCTTTTCTATGCAAAGTTTTTTCTATACATGTACTTGAATACATACAGTTGTATGCAAAAGTTTAGAAACCCCTGACTATTTCCATGATTGTTATTTATAAATATTTGGGTGTTTGGATCAGCAATTTCATTTTGATCTATCATATAACTGAAGAACACAGTAATATTTCAGTAGTGAAATTTTTTTTTTTTGGATTAACAGAAAATGCGCAATATGCATCAAAACAAAATTAGACAGGTGCATAAATTTGGGCACCCCAACATAAAAATCACATCAATATTTAGTAGAGCTTCCTTTAGCAGAAATAACACTCTGTTTGCATACCTCAAGTGACTCAGTTTGTGGCGTGTGTGCAGAAAAGGCTTCTTTCCCATCACTCTCCCATACAGCTTCTCCCTGTGAAAAGTGCGGTGAATTTTTGAAGAATGCACAGTGACACCATCTGCAGTAAGTTGATGTTGTAGATCTTTGGAGGTGGTCTGTGGGCTGTTTTTGACCGTTCTCATCATCCTTCGCCTCTCCAATATTTTATGTGGCTGCCACTTCTGGCCTTAAGAACTGTGCCTGTGGTCTTCCATGTCCTCACTATGTTCCCCAGAGTGGACACTGACAGCTTATATCTCTGTGATAACTTTTTGTAGCCTTCCCCTAAACCATAATGTAGAACAATCTTTCTATTCAGGTCATTCGAGAGTTGTCTAGAGGCCCCCATGTTGACACTCTTCAGAGGAGAGTCAAGGAACAGCAACTTGCAATTGGCCACGTTAAATACCTTCTCATATGATTGGATTCACTTGTCTATGAAGTTCGAGGCTTAATGAGCTCACCAAACCAATTGTGTTTTCCAACTAATCAGTGCCGAGTAGTTGCAGGTATTCAAACCAACAAAATGACAACGGTGCCCAAATGTATGCACCTGTCTAATTTCGTTTTGATGCACATTGCGCATTTTCTGTTGATCCAATAAACATAATTTCACTACTGAAATATTACTGTGTCCTTCAGTTATTTGATAGATCAAAATGAAATTGCTGATCATGGAAATTGTCAGGGGTTCCTAAACTTTTGCATACAACTGTATGGGCTATTTCTCAGCCAGGCACGATTAAGGGAAACAAAGTCCCTGAATGATTGGGCTTCCCCCACCCTCTTCCATGCCATCAATGTACAAACTCCAGTGCATGCGCATATGTGCCGCCAGTGTCTTCCAGGTGTCTTGGACCTAGGAGAGACGGGTGGCACATCTGTGCATGCGTGCTGGGTTTTCGAATATGTGCACAAATGCCAGCTTCTGAATGGTTGTCCCTATATCATCTGGCAGCATTTATACGCACATGCTTATATCCGCTGCATAGCTGCAACCTAGTAACACACTGCCTCCTGAGAAAGCTGTGACGTAGCAATCTCAGGAGGCCTTGCAGCACAAAAAAGATTTGAATTGTAAACCTTTTTATTATTTTTTATTCCCAACTTGTAAGAGAGAGGGATACAATAGAGATTGCTGCAGTGAATTAAAGGAGTTGTAAACCCTTGTGATTTTCACCTTAATGCATCCTATGCATTAAGGTGAAAAAACTTCTGGCAGTGACCGTGGCAACAACATCCCCCCCCCCCCGTTTTACTTACCTCAGCCCGTATTTCTCTTGGCGGAGACGTGCTGTCCCTCTCTGCATGGAGTCCCAGCTCTTGATTGGATAGATTGATGGCAGCGCAGCTGTTGGCTCCTGCTGCTGTCAATCAAATTCAATGACTCGGGGGCGGGGCCGAGTCTACACTTGCTTTCTATGGACTCGGGAGTGCAGCTGCAAGGTAACCCGCCCAGGAGAATGCTTCTCCTAGGGGTTATACAATGTGGGGAGGAAGCGCCGAGGGACCCCTGAAGACTGTTTTTCAGGGCCACTCTGCAAAACTAATTTTACAGTGGAGGCAAGTATAACGTGTTTGGTATTTAAAAAAAAAAATCGACTCTTTACAATCACTTTAAGTTCCACTGTAAGCAAGCCGTACAGGTTTTATCTTCTTTTGTTCCCTGTGGGCTGAACGAGAGGAAGGCAATCTATTCCCCCATTTGTTTTTTTAGCAGTGCGGACAGGAGGAATCTCCACTACCAGCTACTGTGTGCAGGCACTTGTAGTTGTTTGATTACTGTAACAGTGAATACACCTGGTATGATGCTGTAAGTGTTCAGTCGTTCAGATTTCTAAGTCGACCTGTCTAACGGTGTGGTGTCAACAGAGCAACCTGCAGCTTGAATTTCAGCTGACTCGGCAGGTGTCGCCCAGAATTTGAGCCATGTATGGACAGCTTTACTGGGGTCAGCAGCACAGAATGAGGTAAACAATGTTATTGCTGAACTGCTCATATAAAAAATGTTGGCTACCATGCCGATTCTCTTGTAAATCAATATTTATGACTTTTTCACTAACTTTTCTCCTCTGCACACTTGGCCAAACTGTCAATGTTTCAAAATATGCGGACAGGTAGGCTTTTGGGTTGTCCCGATACCACTTTTTTAAGACCGCGTACAAGAACCGATACTTTTTTTTTTCATGTACTTGCCAATACCGAATACCGATACTTTTTTTTTTAATGTCGTGACAATTTTAATAATGGGCATAACAGGGGGGGGCACTGACTGACGGATGGCGCTGACAGGGGGGCACTGACTGACCGATGGATGGAACTGACAGGGGGGCACTGATGGGTGGATGGTGCTGACAGGGGGGCACTGACTGACGGATGGTGCTGACAGGGGGGCACTGACTGACGGATGGATGGCGCTGACGGATGGATGGCGCTGACAGGGGGGCACTGACGGATGGATGGAGCTGACAGGGGGGCACTGATGGATGGATGGCGCTGACGGGGGCACTGACGGATGGATGACACTGACAGGGGGGCACTGACGGATGGGGGGCACTACTGACCACTGCACTATATATACTGACCAATACTGACTTGTCTAACCTTCTCTAACCTCTCTCTCTGGCTGACAGTCTTAGCTGCAGCTTGTGTGTTCCATCAGCCTGGAGGAGGTGAAGAGATGGTGTCTTGAGCAGAGGGGGAGCATGGTAAAACAGCATATCGTCTGGACGCTAGAGGGAGGCGGGACCAGCCCCGCCGTGATCACAGATAGGCTAGCCTTGTCCCACCGTGATCACGGATAGCCCCGCCCCATTCAGCATATTGTCCGGACGCTAGAGGGAGGTGGGACCAGCCCTGCCGTGATCGCAGATAGGCTAGCCTCGTTCCGCCGTGATCGCGGATAGGCTAGCCTTGTCCCGCCGTGATCACGGGTAGCCCCGCCTGCCCCATTCACAGGGACACAGGAACATTAGAGGGATGGATCCAGCAGATAGAAGGACAGAAAAACTCGTGCACATGTGAAAAAAAAAATGAAGAAAGCAGAACAGAAAATAAGAATCACACAAATACGATTGAAAGGGTTGCACAAAGTGGGCTCACGAGAAAACAGTCCTGTGTATTCCAGCCCCAGTTGGGGGAATGAATTTGCATCTCATTGTCAACTGCAGAAATTATACTTGGCTGAGGAAGGGGATGTCCTCCCTGAAACGTGTCCTATTTACTACTGCAGAGTGAGGGAGTGCAGACAGCTTTCCATCTGATCCTTGCCTGGACCAGAGGCTGGTGGCCCCCATCACAGGCATGGTTTCTGCAGCTAACACTGTGGGATGCTGATTCATTCCCCAGCTGAAGCTAGACTGCTTGTTTCATTGTGAGTCTACATTCTGCAACCTTCTGAACCCTGTTTGTGAGTGTGATTCTTATAAAAAAAAATATTTTGTATCTAATGTTTTAGGGCCAGTTCACACCAGACGCAGTTCTATACAGTTTTTTGTGTGCATTTTTTCTGCACTAAAAATTAATGCACTGTTTTCCATGTATGCCAATGGCTCTAGTTCACACCATGCAGTCAGTTTCCGGTGCAGAAACTGACTGCATGGTGGGAACTAGAGCCATTAGAATACATGGAAAACACTGTGCATGCATTTTGTGCAGAAAAAAAGCACACGGAACTGTGTCTGGTGTGAACTGACCCTCAATATGCTACATGATCTGGATCATTTTGCACAACTTTGTTTTTTGTTTTTGTTTGTTTTTTTCACAAGTGTGTCATAATGAGCACATTACAGTCTTGACGCTTCTCTATTTTGTAGAAACTCTGGCTATTAACTTGACTTTTAATTAATCAATTGGTGTTAGGAATAGTTTATATGAAAAGCTAAAGCTCTCCCAAATGATGTTTAATGCACTGAAATAAATTTAGTTTTACTGAAAAAGATTTATCATTTAATCAAGACAGGTCAAATTTTGTCAAGACAAAAGTTTTGTCGCCTATAAAGAAATTGAATAACTTTACTGAAAATCCAAAAATATGTCGGCAAATTAGTGGTGCTGTGAGATCCAAATGTAATATCTTGTATGGCTTCCATGAGCTTGAAGGACAGCATTCATGCGGTTTGGCAAGGATTCATACAATTTATTGATGAAGTCGTCGGGAATAGCAAAGAAAAGGGTCTTGCATGCCTCACATCAATATTCTTTGGTTTCGTCTTCCATGCTTCCTCTTTCATCCTACACCACATATGCTCATTGATGTTCATGTCTGGTGACTGGGCTGACCAATCTTGGAGCATCTTGATCTTCTTCGCCTTAAGGAAGTTTGATGTGGAGATGGAAGTATGCAATGGAGCACCATCCTGCTGCAAAATTTGGCCTTTTTTTATGGTTGAGAATATAAGAGGTAGCTAAGATTTCTTGGTATTTTAGACTATTGATGGTTCCTTCCACCCTGCAGATCCCTCGCACACCCCCATACTGGATGTAACCCCAGACCATGATTTTGCCTCCAACAAACTTCACTGTTTTCTGGGTAAATCTCGGCTCCATTCGGGTTCCAGTAGGTCTCCTGCAATATTTGCGAATGACTGTGGTGTAATTCAACAGAAGATTCATCTGAAAAATCCACCTTCTGACACTTTTCCAGAGTCCATCCTTTTAGCAGGCCGTGGCCCTTGGCAAATGCCACACGGTTTTTCAATTGTCTTTTGTTTAGTGCTGGCTTATGGGCACTTATCTGACCATGGAGGCAATTTCGAGACAGAATCCGACAAACTGTTCTGGTTGACACAGGGACTTCAGGTGACCAGGTCTCGTGGAGCTTTGCTGCAGTGGAAAATGAGCTGCCCTTGGATTTTCGAGACAACAAACGGTCCTCTCGAGCAGTTGTCTTGCGGGGTCGGCCTGACCTGGCCTTGTCCAAAATGTGTCCAGTCTCTTCAAATCTTTTTTTTATTCTCTGAACTTGATGCTGAAACACATTGAAGGTGTCTGCCACATCAGCAGTGGATTTGGTCTTCAGCCTCTTGATAATCATCACTTTAGTCTCCGGGTGAATCTTAGGCATGTTTGCAGAGGTCTAGTTGCAGTTGAGAAGGTCTAGTGTACTGGTGTTCTTTTTATACACACCTGAGACCTAATTGATCCATTATTAGTCACAGGTGAAGCTCATATAACAAGGCGACAACACTTATGTCTTGGCAAAAATTTACTCAATGGGCTTTACCAAGCTGTGAATATTAGAATACTTTTTGTCAGTTTCGTTTTGCACTGAAACATTATTACAAAAGCTATTGGGATTTAAATTACCCTTTTATTGTAACAAAATCTTGATTAGAAATATATTTTAGGTGGCCTTCAGGTCAATTTGTACACAAGCGACAAGACTTTTGTCAGGGACTGTATGGAAAAAGGTCCTAGGGCCCTCAAAATGTCTAAATTGGTTAGTTTTCTTTAAAAAAAATAGTGAAGCTAAGTGGGTCAGCATAAGTCATGCCATCAAAATGGAGGGTAAAGAAAAGTGTACCGCTCCATAAAACAAATAATCCCAGTTGCTTCCGTCCCAATCAAACCAAGAGGGTGCTGGCTGTGCCAATTAGCATGGGATGAAGGAAAAAATCCTGGATCGCCGCACTCCTCGGAAAACAATGTCTTTATTTAAGCATAAGCAAACAATAAAATTTCAATAGAAAAAAACAGCCAAAATGCATGCAGTCAAAAACAGTGAGTAGACAAGGAGAAAAGGGCCGACATGTTTCGCATCATGTGATGCTTACTCGTAGCTAAATGGAGGGTGGCAGTGGCAGCCCCCAAGCTTCTAAATAAGGCCCCTTTCACATGGGGATTGTCTGATGAGGTCTGCCTGTCAGTTTTTCAGTTGGACCTGATCAGACCCTCGCGTCTCCTCTATGGAGAGTCCGCTGCCACCTGATACCATCCTGTCTGCCAAAACTGAGACAGATTCTCTATGGGCTTTAGGTCAGGCAAGTTTGCTAAACAATCAAGCACAGTGATGCCATGATCATTAAACTGGGTATCTGTACTTTTGGCAGTGTGGACAGGTGACGAGTCCTGCTGGAAAATAAAATCTGCATCTCCATAAAGCTGGTCAGCAGAGAGAAGCATAATGTGCTTTAGAATTTCCTGGGGGAGGGCTACGCTAACTTTGGACTTGATAAAACACAGTGGATTAACAGCAGCAGATGACCTGGCTCCCCAAATCGCCACTGACTGTGGAAACGTCACGCTGGACCTCATGCAACTTGAATTCTGTGCCTCTCCACTCCAGGGCCTTGATTTCCAAATGTAAAAAGCAAAAATGTCCACATTACATGATGATTTGACCTAAAGCCCATAGAGAATCTGTGGGGTATTGTCAAGAGGAAGATGAGAAACACCAGACCCAACAATGCAGATAAGCTGATGGTCATTATCACTTTGGCTAATCGCTTTCATGCTACGCTGCATTGATGCAGCAATTCATGCAAAAAAAGCCCCAAATTAAGTATTGAGTGCATACTATACTCTACATGGACATACTTTTCAGTAAGCCATTGGTCTTATGTAATGTTCTAATTTTCTGAGATACTGAATGTTGGGTTTTCACTAGCTGTAAGCCATAATCATCAAAATTAAAAGAAAAAAATGCTTGAAATATATCACTCTGTGTGTAACGCATTTATATGTAATATATGAGTTTCCCTTTTTGAACTGAATTAATGAAATA
Organism: Rana kukunoris; assembly: GCA_029574335.1. NCBI lineage: Eukaryota > Metazoa > Chordata > Amphibia > Anura > Ranidae > Rana > Rana kukunoris. The sequence continues at coordinate 129,175,087 of CM056051.1, forward strand.
AATAAACTTTTTACTGATATTCTACTTTTATGAGATGCACCTGTGCTTGGCTGCTCTGTGCAATTGTTTTTCACAGGCTGTTTTTAGGCTCTGCACATGCTCAGTTTAGTTTGTATTGTTTTGTTTTTTGGGGAGTTCATGTAATCAGCACAGGGCCAATCGGCACTGTCCAGGCAGAGGGTCGGGGGTGATGCAACCTTATAGGACAGTCAGAGGAGAATGAAAACTCCTCCTACAACCTTTAACCAGACACTGATAGAAGTCACAAGACTAAAATAATTGCATTTCTATGTTCTGTGTAACTGTGGGAGACCAAATATAGTGAATGCAGGGTCTTTTGTTTACTAACACTTTAACCGTGTCTCCTCATATGAAGCTATTGAATGCAGATTTCTATTGGGCCATCACTAGTTAGCTCTTTGTACTGTTAATATAAACTTTTAGGATAACTTAGTTCATTGTCCTTATTTAACCCATTGTTTACTTAAGTTACTTAAATGTTAAGATTACTTTACAATTATGTGCCCTATGGGCAGCAGTTTTGTGTATTTCTGTGGGAAAGTCGAGCAATAGTGACCTTCGTATTGGCTTTCATTATTTATTTCATTTTTTAGGACATGTAGGGAAAGGATGCACATTTGGCCTGCTTAGGACATTTTCATTTTTACTTTGGTGTTGCCAAAGTGCACCGTAAATTTCAACGACATAAAACTAAATGGGAGCCTATACTGTATTTAAATGAAGAGAATCGAGAGGTTTGCTTTTATTGGCATAGTTTCATACTAAGTTTGGGTTATAAATAATGGCTCAAAACGAATGCACGTTATTTTAAATTTGTAGTATTAATGCACAGTTAGGCCATTCTAATGTTTAAAAGCCACTAGTTTGAACTAGGTATTGTAATTAAGGCCCAATATGGCTAGGAATATTTCACGAAAACATTAAGGATAGTAGCGTGTCTGTAAATTACCATGTACAGTAGTAGGCATACAGCTGATTTTTTATTTATTTTTATCACCTGGTTATAAATGGGGTTGAAGACATTAGAGTAAAACCATCCAAGTAAACAATTGGTCGATGCCATTATAAATAATATACTAGACAATCTTACTTCAATAACCATGGGAACCTATTGTCAACACTTGCTACCAGCTTTTAATAAATTCAGATTTCTCGGCCTGATGACCAGTCACAATTAGGCCAAAGGAACCGCATATATGCCCTGTGATACGTGTAGTTGATTAAAATGTATTTCACAAGCATTTATCCTGTATGAAACTATATGATATTGGTAAATGTGCTGTCCCAAATATGCACATTTCATATGTACATATGTTCTTAATCACTTCTGCCCCGGAAAGAATTTACCCCCTTCCTGAGCACTTTTTTGGGATTCGACAATGTGTCGCTATAACTGACAAATATGCGGTCATGCGACATTGCACCCAAACAAAATTGACATCTTTTTTTTTTTTTTCCCACAAATGGATCTTTCTTTTGGTGGTATTTGATCACCTCTGGGGTTTAAATTTTTTGCGCTATAAACAAAAAATGAACGACGAAGGGGATTGTTTTATGGCATTTTTATTATAATATTTTTTTGTAGTAATGGCGGCGATCAGTGATTTTATTTTATTTTTTATTATTGTGACTGCAACATTATGGCGGACACTTTGGACACTTGGGACCATTGTCATTCATACAGCGATTCCTGCTATAAAAATGCACTGATTAGTGTGTAAATGACACTGGCAGGAAGGGGTTAATCACTAGGGGGCGAGGGAGGGGTTACGTGTGTCCTAGGGAGTGATTCTAACTGGGGGGGCTGCAAGTGACATATAGACAGATAGGGAGCAGCATATTGCTGTCCTGTCACTAGGCAGAATGGTGAAATGCCTTGTTTACATAGGCATCTCCCTGTCCTGCATCTCTGTGACACGATCGCGGGACATCAGCGGACATCGAGTCCGTGGGCATGGTTATGGAGCACGTTGGCGCATGCGCACCTGCATGGTTGCAAATTCAAAGCAACATACAGGTACGTTGCTTTGCGCAGCTGTGACAATCTGCCGACTTATATCATTGTCAGATGGTCGGCAAGTGGTATCTAAAGCCAACTTTTTTTTTTTCATTTTGGTTGGAGTCCAAAGGGGTTGGAATTTCTTTCAGCTATCTATAATGGTTTGTGTCCCTGCTAAGATTAAATCTTTATATTTGTCAATAGAGGGGAAACCTTCCAGTGGGTACTATTGTTTCAATGATGACTAATGCCGCGTACACACGATCGGTTTGTCTGATGAAAACGGTGTGATGGACCGTTTTCATCAGACAAACTGATCATGTGTGGGCCCCATTGGTTATTTATCCATCGGTTAAAAAGCTAGGAACTTGTTTTAAAATTATCTGATGGTTAACTAACCGATAGAAAAAAATGATTGTCTGTGGGTACGTCCATCGGTTAAAAATCCACGCATGCTCAGAATCAAGTCGACACATGCTCAGAAGCATTGAACTTCATTTTTCTCAGCACGTCGTTGTGTTTGACGTCACCGCGTTCTGAAACGATTGTTTTTTTTAACCGATGGTGTGTAGGCACGACTGATGAAAGTCAGCTTTATCGGATATCTGATGAAAAAATCCATCAGACCGTTTTCATCGGATGAACCGATCGTGTGTACAGGGCATAAGATGGGATTTCCAATCTCCTTCGAGAGATTTTCTCCATTGCCTGTTGTGTCTGTAGGACAGGAAGTGAAGGAATCTTGACTGGAACACAGTTTTTCGTTTTTGCCATTTCTTACTGTATTCCAAAGTGTTGGCTTTATATCTACTTTAAAATTCACATTTTGTGCAAATCCTGGGGGGTACATGTGAGATTGCCAGATAACCCTTTCTTTGTCTTTTAAAAAAAATAAGTTTTTTAATAAATGGAAAACATTGCCCAGTCCTCAAGGCCCCCCAACAGGTCAGGTTTTCAGGATTTCCATTATTTTGCACAGGTGATTTGATCAGTTTCACTGCCTTAGTAATTCCCACAGCCTTTTCATCTGAGGTAAATCCTGAAAACATGACCTGTTGGGGGGGCTTGAGGACTGGAGTTGAGAAACACTGGCCTAGGCAAAGATGTCTGTCGTCTCTAGTTACCGGGTGCATTGCGAACTTCACTTTCATCAGTGTGATAAGAGGATCAGTAGGAAGCTGAGCCTGCTTATGTAACATAAATAAGACCATGCCATGCCCTTCCACCACATGTGTATTTACCTGTACGTTAAAATAAAAACACATGGTTATTAAAACATTACTTTAAAACTTTTATAAGATGTATTATTTAGACCATCTTTTTTTTACATGTACCCCACAGTATGGGCTAGACGGCTTCAGAATGGTCAGTGCCATCCATTTAAAGGTTCTGACCAATTAGAATCCATGTAGTCCATCTTGTCCGCACTAGAAGGTGGCTCAAACCGCTGGAGGCTGAGGGGAACAAAGACATGGGAGAGTAATGAGGAGCCGCAGATGTTCAGTCAGATGAGAGCTGGAGCAGAAGGAACCCCTCATGCAGGGAGGTTTCCCACACTGCTCCTGTATGAACTTCATCATGGGTTCACATGGTAGCAGTGCAGGGCAACTTCATGTGATTCGGAAAGGAATCACACTGCATTTCTGTTCAAAATTGTATGCAATTTTTTGCTTTGTGATTCATATTACGTGGATGCAAAACGTGCAGCAAAGTTTCGGTATTGGGAGCATTTTCACAAGTACTTGTGAAAATACTCCGTATCGTTGTGTCCCTAATTTTTACCCTCCTCGATGCCTGCAACCCACATCTGTGACTGTTGCCCCATTCTGCCAACCCCTTCACTGGCTTCCACTAGCCCAATGTGTACAATTCAGAATACTACCCAAGATATTTCCCAAGTTGTCTTCTCTGCTCTTCCCAAGACATCTTGCTTTCTAGCTCCCATGTTACAACTTCCTGTATTTAACTGCAGGACTTTTCCAGAACCTCTCCCAGTGGCGGCTGGTGAAGTTTTAGGATGGGGGGCGCAAGAACCCGCCCCTCCACATCTGTCCCCTCCCATTTTTCATAAGCCACACCTCTTATAGAATCCACCCACTCTGTCCCCTGTATTCCACTTGCTTCCACCCATAGTGTCAGGAGTATATATCTTAGCAACACAGGACATAGTATATAGCCCCAGCATCACAAATCATGGTATATAGCGCAGCCTTACAGAACGGTGCAAACAAACTAAAAAATTACACTGTTAGTAATGAAGGACTCTAAATAGGCATTAGATTATCAGAGACTGCGGACATACTGCACGAGATTACCAAAGACTGCGGACATACTACACAAGATTATCAGAGACTGCAGACATACTGCACAATATTACCAGAGACTGCGGACATACTGCACAATATTACCAGAGACTGCAGACATACGGCACAAGATTACCAGAGACTGCGGACATACTGCACAAAATTACCAGAGACTGAGGACATACTGCACAATATTACCAGAGACTGCGGACATACTGCATGAAATTACCACAGTGCGGACATACTGCATGAAATTACCAGAGACTGCCGACATACTGCATGAAATTACCGGAGACTGTTGACATACTGCATGAAATTACCAGAGACTGTGGACATACTGCATGAAATAACCAGAGATTGTGGACATACTGCATGAAATTACCGGAGACTGCGGACATACTGCATGAAATTACCGGAGACTGTGGACATACTGCACAAGATTACCAGAGACTGCGGACATACTGCACAGAATTACCATACTGGGGACATATTGACTGCATGAGATTAACAGAGGCTGCGGAAATAACTGCACTGGGGGGGGGGGGATAACGGCGCTATTTTCGTCGGACATTAACAAAAGTGTTAATGCATCCCCCCCCACTTATTAACAGTTTTTTATTTCATGTTTACCAAAAATAGCAGCATGGAAACCAAATGTTGTCGCCCCCCCCCCCCCCCCCCCCCTGCTTATTAAAAAAAAAATTCTAAGGTTCGGCGGAACTAGCTGGGACACTTGCATTGGTCCCAGCTAGAGCAATATCTAAATATTAGCTTTAGGGCTCAGTCAAACCATACATGCATTTTTTTTAATGTTCAGCTACAAACAGCCCCATAATAAGTGGGGGGGATGCATTATGGGGCTGTTTGTAGCTGGACATTAAAAAAATGCATGTATGGTTTTACTGAGCCCTAAAGCTAATATTTAGGTATTGCTCTAGCTGGGACCAATGCAAGTGTCCAACCTTAGAAAAAAAAAGTTAATAAGCAGGGGGGGGGGGGGGATATTTGGTTTCCTTGCTCTGAACAATAATCAAAGAACTGTAATAAGCGGGGGGGGGTTATAATCCGGCTGCTATTTTCGCGATCTGTAAAAAAAAAAAACAAGTTAATAAGCGGGGGGAGGGGGGGTGATTCAATGGGGGATGTCGGCTGTTATTTCCTCCGCAGCCTAAAATAAAAGAATAAGGGGGGGTGGTGCCACGGACGCTATTTCCGACAATCCACCGAACCTTAAAAAACAACTTAATGAGCGGGTGGGTGGATGGGGGATGCCGGCGCAGGGCCGAACAGGGGGAAACTGCTTCTGAGCTGTTTTACCTACCTCCATGCTTGGCTCACGGAGGTGCGTCCCTTTGGGCTAGAGAGTGCCGACGTCACTTCCTGACGTCGGCACAGGCACAGAAATATACTGGGTGCCGTGCACCTGCACGTCCAAAGTGCAAGTCCATTGCACCGGAAGCTGTGGCGCGATGGGCATATCCACAAAGGCATTTTTTTGCTGCCAATGTAGCGCCACGTCTGCAATCTCGTGATTGCACAGACGTGGCGCTACTCATACTGCACTGCGCCCAGCGCCCGGACACCGTGCACGTAAGGACCTTTTTTTCAATTTTTTTTATTTAAAGGGACATGTTTAAATATTTATTTTATTGACATGGGGGGAGGGGGCAGCGCCCAGGCGCCCCAATGGACGGGCCGCCACTGACTTCTCCCATCCTCAAACTCCCTACCCCAGTATGTCTGGCAAGCTCCAACCCTGTCTCCCCTTAGGCAATTCTTTGAAAACTCATTTATTGAGGGAAGCCTACCCCACCTCCACTTAAAAACCATGCTTGGGCTGCCTTCATCACCTCATCCCTCACAGGTATTACCTCTTGTACCACCTCCCTCTCCCTTTATATTATAAGCTCCATGAGCAGGACTCTCCTGCTCCTTCTGTATTGAAATGTATTGTAATTGTACTGTCTCCATTTTATATGGTGCTATATAAACAGTATGATAATCATCCACTGTGAATAGTTTTCTAAGGAACACTAGGGACTGCCGTCAATCTGGACCGAGCCTTGGGGTTTACTACATTTTTTTTTTAACTAAAACGTTTTTGGCTGAAGAAATTGAACAATACATACAGTAGTTGGATTACACACAGCAATTTTCCAGGCAATGTATGATGGTCATACTGATTTCAAAGAAACACTACAGCAGACAAAACTAAGCTTAAAGTGAATTCGAGAATTTAAATATGGGGGCTTCTCTTACTGTTTTTTTTTTAAATGTGCGGGTTCTAAGGCGGTCAATGTAAATCCCCTATGAAAATTATTTCCAGGTAATTATTGTAATATTCACATAATAGGTTTGCCTAAAGATTTCTTAAAACGATACTAAACTCAGAACCAAAATGTAATATATTGCAGTTTCCCAATTTCTCAGCCTTATTTTAGGCTTGTTCCCCTGTTTCCACCTGGAGATCCTGCCACTAACTCGCCACCCATTCTGGGTGAAGAAACACGGGGGGCACCTTTTGGACAGCAGCATTGTCAGGCTGGGAGAGGATAGTGTTGGATGTACTAACAAATATAGATACACTAACAAATTGAAGCTGAACTCACAGCATTTTTTTTTTCTTTTTGGGCTAAATGTTTTACATAAAAGCTAATCGCTGTAAGCACTCCATCAGTGGTAAATGGCTTGTCCTCGAGACTCTTCAACATCCGCAGGGCAGCTTTCTCTTTTGATAAACAAACTTTGTTGACAAACATAAGATGAAACGTGTAGGGTGGTGCCTAACATGACGTCATCACTTGCAGCGGCCGCCCGCCGGAAGGATCACGTCATGTATGGTATTGTGCTGCAGCTTATTGGCTTGCTGGTTCATCTTCAATTTAACGTGAGTGCACTATTTTAAATCTAATAAATACTACTTTTAAGGATATACTGCACTATGAGCTTTAATATTTGTTTTACATGTTTCTGTGCCATGTGAGTGGAGACGGAGCTAATAGTTGGATTACACCATCTACCGTGGGCATGTTTGGGATTTATCCCTCAAGCACAGTAGTATGAGTGCCATTGGGTTCTGGTAAGCATCCAACTTTATTTCGATCTCTACTGGATATTCTGGAGATTAGAATCGCTTCCTGCACTTCATATGTGTAAGTAAAAAATAGTTTTTATTTTTCACTTATATGTGGTATATTAACTGTTATGGTATATCGCATGAAATACTTATTCACAGTTTGCTTAAAGGGGTTATAAAGTTTTTTTTTTTTTTCTAAATAGGTTCCTTTAAGCTAGTGCATTGTTGGTTCACTTACCTTTTCCTACGATTTCCCTTGTTAGGCCTCATTTCCACTGGCGTTTTTACAGCCACTTTTCTGAGCGTTTTTTGCAGCTTAAAAACGCCTGTCCATGTTAGTCTATGGCATCATGCCCACCATGACGTTTTTGAGCTGTAGATAGCTAAGCTGCAAAAAAAACGCGGGGCCAGTGCGTTCTGAAGCTCCAGCAATAGAGATGTAAAAACGCCAGACATAAAAAAACGCTTAAAAACGCTCAAAAACGCGGCCGCGGCGTTTTTAAAGCTCCAGCTCCAAAAAAAAAAAATATATATATTTTTTTTTTTTTCTAAAATAAACATGGACAGGCGTTTTTAAGCTGTAAAAAACGTGGCTGTAAAAACGCCAGTGGAAATGAGGCCTAAGGCTGGAGCTTTAAAAACGCTGCGGCCGCGTTTTTGAGCGTTTTTTTATGTCTGGCGTTTTTACAGCTCTATTGCTGGAGCTTCAGAACGCACTGGCCCCGCGTTTTTTTTGCAGCTTAGCTATCTACAGCTCAAAAACGTCATGGTGGGCATGATGCCATAGACTAACATGGACAGGCGTTTTTAAGCTGCAAAAAATGCTCAGAAAAGTGGCTGTAAAAACGCCAGTGGAAATGAGGCCTAACAAGGGAAATCGTAGGAAAAGGTAAGTGAACCAACAATGCACTAGCTTAAAGGAACCTATTTAGAAAAAAAAAAAAAACTTTATAACCCCTTTAAGCAAACTGTGAAATGAGGCCTTAATGTTTTTTTCTTTGTCTAAATTTCTTACTTCCTGTTCCTCCTCAGTAAGCTTGCCCCCCATCATCCGAGCTGTTCTGGCTGGGGGTTAGTCAGCCAGAACAGCTTGCTGAGGAGGAACAGGAAGTAAAAAATTCAGACAAAGAAAAAAAACATTTAGAAGGGAAATCGAAAGAAAAAGGTAAGTGAACCAACAATGCACTAGCTTAAAGGAACCTATTTAGAAAATGAAAAACAAACATTTTCAACCTCTTTAATATACATTGATACCGCTGCACATTTTATATAGTTTTAGCAGCCGCCACATCCAATAATAGGTAAGCTGTAATATAAAAAATATTTGCTTTTAAATTAAATACAGGTTTAAACTTGTGTGTAGTAATGAAGTGTATTCACAATAATTTGTTCTACAGGATGGTTTGGTTTTAAGAAAGCCTTTGGTGTAGTTTCCCCCCCCCCCTTTTTCCAGTGCTGCCCAAATCAATGTTCAGGAGTCCCGTCTGTACATTTTTGGTTTTGTGTGCATGCCCATGCAAAATCACCTCTGGTCCCGAGGAGGCTGGTCAGTAGTAGATAGATAGCTCAAGCATATTGCAATGGGAGCAGAAAGATTTGGGTGGCAATACTTCTCCAGCATGTGTAGATGAGCAATTCAAGTAGAAAATGTGTTACAGGGTATTGTATAACATGGCTCAAAATTTCAAGTCCTGAGCTACTAGCCAGGCCTCAAGGCGTACTCGCCACCAGTTGCCCTGCCCAACCCCTACCATGTCCCGCCCTCATAAATTATCTCATGAAGTTACACTTAAATGTTTTATGCAGAATTAAATTATAAAAATAAATATTAACAACAACTTTATGCCTGCCCATGTCTACCAATGCAGCCACATGTCCCCAGTGCAGCTAAATGTCCCCAGTGCAGCCAGTGTACCTGTGCTGAGTAAGAGGAGCCAGAGCCGCCGCTGCAGCCTGGTTGTTCAAAGCGCAGGGAACATGACGGCTTTCAATTCAATAGCCGTGTTCCTCCGCCGCGAGCCGCCATATACAGCCCCTCCCCCTTGTCCGTCCAATCCTGGGATGGGTGATCTGTCTATCAAAGTGCCCAGACAAGGGGGAGGGGCTGTATATGGCGGCTCCTCTCCTTGCTCGCCCCCCCTGCTCCCAGGCAGCCCACACTCGCCAGCCCTCAATATTTACTCGCAAAATGCGAGCAGGCGAGTGTAAATTTTGAGGGCTGTTGTATAATATATATATTTTTTTACTGTTTTGAGTTTGGATACATTTTAAGAGTGATGTGAAAAGACTGAGTATTCCGAGGCAGTAATACCATATTTTACTAACCTACTGAAACAAGTCTTTAATATCATATATAAAAGTTGTATTATAAAACCTTAGCATACGCACCAACTTCAGGAGCCAACGATGAGAAAAGAAACCTGATTGGTAGCTGTATGCAGCTGGTTCACGTTATTCTAGTATTCGTTGCTTTTTGTTTTTTTTAGTTCAGATTTTTTAAAACTGCAAGATCAGCATATATTATTTCCCAATGGTATCAATTGCCATTCTCTGGACAGGTTTTTAAAATGATTTTTCTTATTTGCTTTTAGTAATTTGACCAGTAAAGGAACCATGCCTTGAAAAGGTATTCATACCTCTTGAAATATTCCACATTTTGTTATGTTGCAACCAAAAACATAAATGGGTTTTATTGGGATTTTATTTTATGTAAACGACCAACACAAAGTGGCACATGTGAAATAGAAGGAAAATTATAAATGATTTTCAACCTTCCTTACAAATAAATATCTAAAAAGTGTGGCGTGCATTTGTATTCAGCCCCTTGAGTCAATACTTTGTAGAACCAACTTTCTCTGCAATTACAGCTGCAAGTGTTTTTGGGAATGTCTCTACCAGCTTTGCACATCTAGAGAGTAAAATCTTTGCCCAATCTTCTGTCAGATTGGATGGAGAGCATCTGTGAACAGGATTTTTTAAGTATTACCACCGCTTCTCAGTTGGATTTAGGTCTGAACTTTGCCTGGGCCATTCTAACACATGAATATACTTTGATCTAAACCATTCAATTGTAGCTCTGGCTGTATGTTTAGGGCAATTGTTTAGGTTTTCTTCAAAGATTGCCCTGTATTTGGCCCTATTAACTCTTACTAGCTTCACTGTCCCTGCTGAAGAAAAGCATCCCCACAACATGATACCACCACCATGTTTCACGGTGGGGATGGTGTGTTCAGGGTGATGTGCAGTGATTGTTTTCCATTAGTGTTTTTGCTTTTAGGCCAAGAAGTAAAATTTTGGTCTCATCTGACCAGAGTACTTTCTTCAACATGTTTACTGTGTCCCATACATGGCTTCTCGCAAACTTCAAACAGGACTAACAATGGCTTTCTTCTTGCCACTACTCCATAATGGCCAGATTTGTGGAGTGCACGACTAATAGTTGTCCTGTGGACAGATTCTCCCACAGCTGTGGATCTCTGAAGCTCCTCCAGAGTTACCATGGGCCTCTTGACTGCTTTTCTGATTAATGATCTCCTTGCTCAGCCTGTCTGTTTAGTTGGATAGTCATGTCTTGGTAGGTTTGCAGTTGTGCCATACTCTTTCCATTTTCTGATAATGGATTAAATTGTGCTCTGTGAGATGTTCAAAGCTTGGGATATTTTTTTAAAACCTAACCCTGCTTTAAACTTCATATCTTTATCCCTGACCTGCCTGGTGTGTTCATTGGCCTTCATTATGCTGTTTGTTCATTAAGGTACTCTTAAACCTCTGAGGGCTTTGCAGAACACCTGTATTTATACTGAAGTTAAATTACACACAGGTGGACTAATTTGGTGTCTTCTAAAGGCAATTATTTCCACTAGATTTTAGTTAGGGGTACCGGAGTAAAGGGGGCTGAATACAAATTTACGCCACACTTTTCAGATATTTATTTGTAAACAATTTTGAAAACCATTTATTATTTTCCTTCCTCTTCACAATTATGTGCCACTTTGTGTTGGACTATCACATAAAATCCCAATAAAATACATTTACATTTTTGGTTGTAACTTGATATGAATCATTTTTCAAGGCACTGTATTCACACAAGGGGTCTTTAGAAAGCTTCTGTGAGAAACTTGCCATTCACTTTTATTCAGAGAATATTCGGTCACCCCAAGTCTGATGCAGACGTCTATAATGGAGGCAGAACAACTGGCACTGCAGGCTAACTTGCTTGATTAATTTCAGGCCTGGCTGTCTGGTCTGCGTTCTGGCCCAGCTGGCTAGGTTAAGTTCTGGCCAGCATAAGTGGTAGGTAGGGCATGGTACAGAAGTCAGTATTTTGTAGGGCAACGTACAGGGGTCAACAGTTTGTAGGACATTGTATAAGGGTCAGTAGTCTTAGAGCAGAAATGGTTACCTTCACATTCAGAGTGAACAAGGGAAGTGGAGGTGACAAATTAATGTCTGTTTTTGTGTGGCCCCCCTAATCCATCCCATGTGATGCCATATATACAAGCACCTGGGATGGATGGTAGAGGAGGACCAGCAGTGAATCAAAAATAGAAAAATACTACATAGGGTAGTAGAAAGGCGGACTTTTTCAGGCAATCACAAGGACATAAAAGTTAAGAAAAAATATTTAATTATATATCATAAAATCCAAAAACAAAGAATAAAATATACAAAAACAGGGTATACAGAATATACATAAGCAATGTTAGCTTGCATCTCGCCTACGCGTTTCGCCTAGCGGCTTCTTCAGGGCGAGTTTGAGAGAGGGCTGGTAGTATATAATTGCTAATTTCATACATCAAAAGAATTGCTATCCATCCGATTACATCGAAGATGAAGAAATAAGTATCCGTATGGCTTGTAAGAGCTCAATGCGACAGACAAAGTACTCCAAGATACACGAAAAAATATATATATATCCTATAGTTGGCATCGAGTCATCATATAAGGATGAACAAGTGTATTTCTGAAATAAAGCCAGAAATCAAAAAACAGACCCGGGACTGATCACAGCAGTGAACATTTAGCCTGTGCAGCACAGGCTAAACCCCTCCGGGACACACGAACAGCGTTCTTCACCAAGGCTCCTGACTTACTGGGCTGCCCTATATTGGACACTTTAACCTGGTCTAGCCTAGTTGATTGGATACTTACTCCTCCCTGGCTATGTTCCATGTTCACTGCTGTGATCAGTCCCGGGTCTGTTTTTTGATTTCTGGCTTTATTTCAGAAATACACTTGTTCATCCTTATATGATGACTCAATGCCAACTATAGGATATATATATATTTTTTCGTGTATCTTGGAGTACTTTGTCTGTCGCATTGAGCTCTTACAAGCCATACGGATACTTATTTCTTCATCTTCGATGTAATCGGATGGATAGCAATTCTTTTGATGTATGAAATTAGCAATTATATACTACCAGCCCTCTCTCAAACTCGCCCTGAAGAAGCCGCTAGGCGAAACGCGTAGGCGAGATGCAAGCTAACATTGCTTATGTATATTCTGTATACCCTGTTTTTGTATATTTTATTCTTTGTTTTTGGATTTTATGATATATAATTAAATATTTTTTCTTAACTTTTATGTCCTTGTGATTGCCTGAAAAAGTCCGCCTTTCTACTACCCTATGTAGTATTTTTCTATTTTTGATTCAATTACTTCGGATGTCGGCTACATGTGAGTGCTTTTATGTTTCCCCATTCCCTATATTTTTGAGGACCAGCAGTGATTGCATCCCTGTATCAGTCTGGATATGAGGAGGAGGATATCATATGGAGGGTCGGCTAGTTAGGGATACAAACTACCTGTCCTCTGCCTGCGATCAATAGGTTGTCAACCACCATTTAAGAGCGAAAACAGGTAGATGACACTAGCAGTGCATTGGGTGTGGGACATTAAGATTATGTTAAAACAAATTCCAGAACTGTTGAGGGTTATGGTTTTACGTGCCAAACCATTTGTATTTCTCTCAAGCCATCCAATATTTACACAGCATTGCAAAATAAGAGGTATTCTGGTGACGCACCTGCTCCCCCTCCTTCTGGTGAGTGAACAGTAAAGTAAAAGCAGACTAAGGTGGTCATCTCTTTCCCTCATGTCATGTTCCTGGTCAGCACATGTGTGCACAGCAGTCTGATCTACCCCTCTCCCACTATGAGTGCTGTGGTACAAGGAATCACACAAGGTTGGCATCATATCAAATTAATATGGGTTGCATATGCATTTTTGGGACAATGTAGCATGTTCTCTTTGTAGCCTACCACCTCCTCTCTCTTCCATTAATACTTACATTCCCTGCTCTTTGCCAGCTGGTGCCCTTGTAAAATCGTGTTTTTATTGCTGTATCATCTACAGCTTTAAAGCTCTGACTCCATGAACAGAAAGCTACATAGGGTTGCTACTCCACTTTTCCTGGATCCTATTCAAAGTGGCCACACCAGATTTTTTTTATTACAATTTCAAAATGTTATCCCAATATAGTGTTTAAAATCATGTTACTTTATCAACTCAAAGAACTTCCTTTTTTTCAGTGAATATTTCCTTGGTGACTAATATAATGTCCAAAGTCTTGAACACTAGGGAGTGTTTTTTCTCTTTGTTGTCCTGGTGACTACCACAAGGACTGAAATTAGGAGAAAATCCCAAATTTTGAGTTGGCATTGGAACAGGAATACATGGAAAATCATATAATAGAGACACTTTTTCAATTTAAAACTGTCTAAGGCTGGCCATATATTATTATACAATTTTCAATTAGACTTAACAAAACCATATAATATGAGGTCAGACCTAAACACTTTTAACTTGTATGCAATTAGGCAGGCTTTTGCACTACATAGTTGAAGGTAAATCTAAATGATATTGAATGAGTACATTTTATAATGTATGACCAGCGTAAGAGTAATTTCTTTCCTTGTGAGCATTTTTGGCTTGAATATAGTTCAAACATATGATTTCAGTTATTGTTATCCTACCTATATCGCAGTGTTTGTCCAAACAGTATTCTGCATTTTTTTGGCTCATTGACAAAAATTTAAGCCACAATATGGATCCTTTGGTTTCCTACAGACATGATGAAATGGAGACAACTCTGTAATTGGAGGAGCGCCGATGACACAACTTTGATAGGTCAAGTGACTAGGCTCTCTTTAATTTTATTAGCACTTAACTAATTTGGAGTCTTGCAACCAGCTTGGCACATTTGTAAAGAGCATGTCTTATAGATTTTCATTTTTTCCCCCTTTAAAACAGCATCATGGCTAGAGTAAGGCCATACTGCCTCTTTAGTATTGTATCCCTTCTTGTATGAAATGGTTTGAATTCTTAAAAGCCATGAAATAGCATGTATGAAATATTTCATAGCTATATGATTTTCTCTAAATTCTGTTTTTTGCTCCAGACCAAAACTCCCTTTCCTTAACATAATTGATTACCACATTTTTGCTATTTATTTTTTTAAAGTAATACAGTTGAAAGAAACATACCAACCTGTCTCCTTCTTGCATAGTTTCCCCACTATTGGCTTTTTTGTTTTTTTTTATCTGCTGGCCCACCCATGACATTTGCCCCTCATCTGGGTAATTGGTCTGATAAAACAATCTGATGGTAAAAAAAAAGTCTCCCAAATCTTCCAAGATCTCAGGAAATAAAGGCTTTATTTATATCCAATTAACATGAGTAATGTCGTACACTGAATGCACATCATACACCTAACTTTGTTCGTATGCTGTATGACATTGCACACATCTGTTGAAAAAAAGACTTACCAAAGATCTCCCTGGAAGTCACTGTTGAGGTAACCTTCCAAGGGGGCACCTGTAAGGCCATTTCTATGTCTCCAAAAGGCCAGGAAGTAGGTACAACTAAAATGTAAATGTTTTTCCTTAACTTTGAATGGAAGATGTGCATTAAAGGGTGTGGTGTGTCCCCCTGTTTTTTTCTTTTATAGGAGAGAGGTGCACTTTAAAACATAATGAAATTGTAATCCATTGATATCGTTGTGAAATGCTGTAGAAACACTGACAATTGTTTAAGCAAGCGCCAGACGAGCCAATTATACAATAAGCATCAGCTAGCAGGCGTTTGAAATTATTATACTGATGCAAAGTAAGAGTAGACTGGATATAGTATGTTGCCCCCACCCCGTTCCATTGGCTGGTTGTCTTGTCTGGCTCCTCCAGAGATAACACATAGTGCTGTACTGTATAACTTAAACCACCTTTGTGCTATGCTGAATAGGACAATAAAACAAAAGACCCACTCACCAAACAGAAGGATAAGGTGAACATAGTGACATAGAAACCTCTGAAGTTGGAATGATGAGGACAGCAGTTAAAGGAAACTTACATTAAAATACAGAGGCTGTTAATTCTCACTTGTAAAAAAAAAAAACGTCTTCAAAACTTTTTTTTAAAACACGGGGGCTAATTTACTAAAGCAAATAGGCTGTTTACTTTGGAATTTTACCTTGGCTTAGTAGTAGCGGTAAATATTCACTTTGCAAAGAATATTCAGTCACATAAAAGATGAGAAAAAGAGAATTTTTTGTTTGCACATCATTGGATTATGGAAGTCAGCAGAGCATCACCAAGTAAGGGAACATTTACTTGCAAAGTTATATAGTTGCATCTGGTTTAAAAAAGACACAGGTCCATACAGTTCACCCAACAGAGGGAAAAAAACACACAAATAGAAACTTCCATATACACACTATACAATATCCACTGTTGATAACAGAGGAAGGAAAAACAAAGAAGCATGATCAAATTTGCTCCATCGGTGGCAATTAGATATTCCCTGGATCAACGTTACCATTACATATTAGTATTCAGTTATATTATGTGCATTTAGGAACAAATCCAGGCCTTTCTTAAAACGATGCACCAAGCTGGCCAGAACCAGCACTTAAAGGGAGACTTTTCCACATTTTTACTGTTCTTACTCTGAAAAAGTCTTTCCATAGTTGGAGATTAAATATCCTTTCCTTCAGAAGCAAAGAGTGCCCCCTTGACCCCTGTGATGACCTAAAAGTGAATGACTCTACACCAAGTTCTCTATAAAGACCACTTATGTATTTATACATGTTGATCATAATCTCCCCCCCTAATCTCCTCTTTCCCAGAGAGAAAAAATTTGTTCCTCCTAATCTTTCCTCATAGCTGAGCTCCTCCATGCCTTTTATCAGTTTGGTTTCCCTTCTCTGCAATTTCTCTAGTTCTCGGATATTCTTTTTGAGAACTGGTGCTCAAAACTGAACTGCATATTCCAGATGAGGTCTTACTAATGATTTGTACAGGGGCAGCAGTGATATCTCTCTTTCTCTCTCTTTCTCTCTCTTTCTCTCTTTCTCTCTCTTTCTCTCTTTCTCTCTCTTTCTCTCTCTTTCTCTCTATTTCTCTCTATTTTTCTCTCTTTCTCTCTCTCTCTCTCTCTCTCTCTCTCTCTCTCTCTCTCTCTCTCTTTCTCTCTTTCTCTCTCCTTTTAATACAAGAGAGTTTTTTTTCCTCACTTTGAAAACTGTTGTTTGGCATTACATGCTATTAAAGCGGAGCTACACCCAGGAAAACAACATTTTCCCATGTTGTTTAAAAAAAAAAAAAAAAAACCTGAAAAAAAAAAAAAAATACTCACCCGAAATACCTGTTGCTATGCGGAAGTCCGTAATCTGCCTCTTCCACTCTGCGGTGCCTTTTCTTCTTGTCCTTCTCCTTGTGAATGGGGCGCGCTGCTTTCTGGGAACTGTGTGTGTTCTCAGAGAGCAGCGCGCCCATTCACAAGCCAGCGTGAGACTCACGCAGGCGCAGTAGGAAATGGGCAGTGAAGCCGTACGGCTTCACTGCCTGTTTCCCATAGTGTGAATGGCGGAGCGGGACCCGGACCGATCGTGGGACCAGCATCGGCAAGTAGGACAAGGTAAGTGTCCTTATTTAAAGTCAGCAGCTACACTGTTAGTAGCTGCTGACTTTAAAAAAAAAAATCGCGGCTGGAGCTCCGCTTTAAGTTTATAATCTACCAGGATGCCCAGAACCTTCTCCACCATGGATTCCCTCAGTTGTACTCCTCCTAGTATGTATGATGCATGCATATTCTTGGCCTTCAAGTTCATAACTTTACATTTATCGACATTAAACCCTTATTTGCCACACAATTGCCCAATTAAACAGTGCATTGAGGCCTGCTTGCAGGTTAGAGACATCCCATAAGGACGTTATTCCACTGCTAAGCTTGGTGCCATCTGCAAAGACTGAAGTGGTACCTTTAATCCCAGACCCTAGATAATTTATAAAGATATTAAAAAGCAAGTGTCCCAACACTAAACCTTGGGGTACACGGCTAATAACCATAGATCATTCAGAGTATGAACCATCAACCACTACTCTCGGAATACAGTCTTTTAGCCATTTACAAACTTATTTTTCCAAGCCTGTAGACTTCACCTTACACATTAGCACATTGGAGAACGGTTTCAAATGCTTTTGCAGAATCTAAGCATACATGTACTATGTCCACAGCCACTCCTTTGTGTATGGTTTTGCTCACCTCCTCAAAAAAATAAATCAGATTTGTTTGACAGTTTCGGTCTTTCACAAATCCATGCTGTATATTACTTAAAATGTTTTTGGGTTTTTTCGAGAAAAATTACATCTATGTGGTCTTTTATTCAACTCTCCAGTAGATTCTCAACTATAGAGGTTAAAGTAACAAATCTATACTACCTTTTTAAATATAGGCACCATATTGGCCTTAGGCCAATCCAGTGGTACTATGTCCAGTCATTAAAGGGTCTCTCAAAATGAGAAACAAGGCCTTGAAATGGCAGAGCTCAATTCTTTTAGGGCTCATCATGGGTGGATGCCATCTGGTCCAGGTGCATTATTCACCTTTATTCTGTCTAAATATAGCACTAGACCAAATCACTTTTGAGCCATTGTGGATCATATGGGGATGTGTCAATATCATCCCCATTATGGATATTAGCTCACTCATGCTTTTTTGTATACACAGAGCTTAAAGTGGTTGTAAAAGGTTTGTTTTATTTTCTAAATAGGTTCCTTTAAGCTAGTGCATTGTTGGTTCACTTACCTTTTCCTTCGATTTCCCTTCTAAATGTTTTCTTTGTTTTCTTTGTCTGAATTTCTCACTTCTTGTTCCTCCTCAGTAAGATGTTCAGTAAGCTGTTTTGGCTGACTTAACAACACTCTGATGATGGTGTGAAGTTTACTGAGGAGAAATAGGAAGTGAGAAATTCAGACATAGAAAAATAACATTTAGAAGGGAAATCGAAGGAAAGGGTAAGTGAACCAACAATGCACTAGCTTAAAGGAACCTATTTAGAAAATATTTAATAAAGTATTTAATATATTTGCCTTCTGTTTGTCCCCAGTCACCCACATACCTGATCTGTTTACTATTCATATATTTTAGGAATTTTTGGGGGTTTGTCCTACTATTTTTGCAATCTATAGTTTCTTTTGAGTTTTTGTGGCCTTGATTTCCTTTTCACATATTCGGTTATATTCTTTAATGTTTAAATTACGTTAGTGTTCCTTATTTTTCTTTTTTTTTAAAAGCTATTTTCTTTTTTTTTTTTTTTACTTTGTTCGTGAGCCACATAGGTTTTATTTTTAACTTTTTAAATGTATTACCCATGGGAATATATTTTGCAGTGTGTTCCCATACAGTCCTTTTGAAGAATTCCCATTTCTGTTCTGTGTTCATCAATGCCAATATTCCCTCCCAGTCTAAGTCTTGGAGAGCAGCCCTCATCCTTGAAAATGTTTTTTTCTAAAGTTAGGTGTTTTTATTTTTCCAGTATGTGCTTGTTGTTTACAGCTAATATTAAATGAAATCATGTTATGGTCACTTCTACCCAGATGTTCCTTTATTTGAACATTAGTAATAAGCTAAGCATGGTTAGAGATTACCAGGTCCTGTAGAGCATAATTTCTAGTTGGGGGGGCTCTATGAACTGTACCAAAAAAATTGTCATCGTAATAGCTTTATACATTCTTGCCCATTAACTGTTTCAGCAGTGCCATTACTCCAGTCAATTTCACCAATCAATACAGTGCAAGCCCTTGCAGCCCTTTCTTTCTCGATGGGAGACGTATTCTGCCGAGAAAACCGGTCGTGTGTACACTTTTCACCGAGAAAACTGTTGAGGAACTCGTCGAGCCAAAAATAGAGCATGTTCTCTATCTCCTCGACGGGCAATGGGAAAATTTGGCTTGACAATTTTTTTGACAGCCGAACAAGGAACTCGACGGGGAAAATTATGTGTTTCGTCCGTCAAGTTTCCTTATGTCCGATCAGACATTTGTGCCCCCATCATTGTATCTTATTGGTCATACCAAACCCTCTGAAAAAAAGGACCCGGGTCTTTGTTATTTGTGATGAAATGGGTACATTATGTGTAGTGGGCATATCATTTAAACAAATAAGACAATGTAATAATATGTGTGCTAAGTAAGCCACATTGACAGAACATTTTGTTCAAAGTAATGTTTAGAAATGTGCTTTAATGTGAAATGTATGGATGGAAAACTTAAAACATGTGCAAAGACTTTGTCTTATATTAGATTCCCTAAATAGAACATTTTACCCAACAACTTTTCTTTGGTTAAAATAATGTTCCTAACCTAAAACAAATAATCCACTGCTTCCAGCTATTTTTCTAAAGCTGATGATGCATGGTTAGTAGACAAATGTGGCAAACCGGGGCGAAATGAATCTGCTCAGGTTAAGTTTATAAACTGCTTTGCAAGGTATGATCTAAGTTTGCAAATTCTAATGAAGTCTAATGCCTTGTACACACGATCAGAATTTCCGATGAAAAAACTTGGACGGAATTTTTTCGTCGGATATTCCGACCGTGTGTGGGCCCCATCGGACTTTTTTTTCTGTCAGAGTTTAGAAATAGAACATGTTTTATTTTTTTCTGATGGAAATTGCAATCGTCTGTGTGGAACTCCAACGGAGAAAAAAACATGCATGCTCAGAATCAATTTGAGGCATGCTCGGAAGCATTGAACTTAATTTTCTCGTCTCGTCGTAGTGTTTTATGCCAAAACACTTTTGGACAGTCGGAATTTGGTCTGACAGCGTGTATGCAAGACCGCTTGAACGGAATTCCGACGGAAAATTTTATCCCATAGAAATTCCGATCGTGTGTACAGGGCATTAGGCTTCATGTACATGGGACGTTTTTACAACCTCTCCTGAATGATTTAACCTGACAGATAGTAACCCATGTTTAAAACGTCAGTTTTTCCGCGTTTACATGCCGCGTTTGGCATCTGAAACCTCAGAAACTTTGGTGCCTGAACTCATTTTTTATACTTCAAAAAAGGCTTATAAACGCAACTGCCTAAAAACAACAGTTTTGTGATTGTGTGATTTATAGCCAGCGGCTGGTTCACGAATCAGGGCAACCATCATCATCTCCTATCTATAGCACCATCTTTGGTGAGTTGTATATATGAATATCTTCGATGTCTCTATATTTATATATCAAAGTGCAAGCTACTTGATAGCTCTTTCTTGTCAAACTGGTTCCGACAGGCGTGCCCGGCGGCGCGATCACCGCCGTGCACCCTCGACCGCTCATTAAAATTATCTAGGGTTACACACAGCAGCACACCTTTTGTGGTTCATATTCAATAAAAAAAAGTTTTGGGTAGTTTTAAAAACAATGCTTTTATAAGGAGACACCAAACCTGCTTTGACCAGTGAAAGTATCCGCTGCAACACATCTAAAAACCATGGGAGGGCCTCCTTTTAACAAATTAAATCCTAGTACACAGAGTGTTTTTGAAGTTGAACAAAAAAAAAAACAGTTACGGACGGTTGGAGCTGCTGTACTTACGATCTGACACTGACATTAGTACAGCAATCTCCCCCACTGAGCTGTTGTAATCTAACACACAGGTACCCCCGCAAGGACACTCTGATCAGTGCTCTCAGCTATTGGTTCCAGCATGCCGCTTTGGCCAGCTTCTGTCGGACCAGCTGACATACACACAGGGAAAATGTAGGCTGTTTTTTGTTGAACCGGCTGATGTCTCCCGACATTCGGCCAGTGTGTACTAGGCATTAGGCCCCTTGCACACAGGCAGCATAATTTACTGATGTTTACTGAGGAACTTGTGACGCTCATGTGCAAGCAGGGCTGGTGCTACCACTAGGCGCCCAGCCAGTGGTTTTCCTACTCTCTTCTCTCTGAAGCAAGGAACTAAGTCTCAACATTAGCAGGCATCTGCCACTCCATTAACACATAGTGTCAGAGGCGCAGTGGCAGCGAAGGATTGTGTCTGTGTCCCGACTTCCGAATGAATGGAATCAAGCAAACATTCATTAGAGGCTGTATTTCATGGGCACTGGTGAGGCTGCATTGATTTGCGCTGGTGGGGCTGCATTGATTTGCGCTGGTGGGGCTGCATTGATTTGCGCTGGTGAGGCTGCATTGATTTGCGCTGGTAGACTGCGTTAATTTGCGCTAGTAGGCTGTGTTGATTTGCACTGGTAGGCTGCGTTGATTTGCGCTGGTAGGCTGTGTTGATTTGAGCTGGTAGGCTGCATTGATGTGCGCTGGTAGGCTGCATTGATGTCGCTGGTGAGTCAGCATTTGATGGGTGCTGGTGGGTTGCATTTGATGGGTACTTCATTAAAAAGGTGGGGTATACTTGGGCAGGGCACATTGGGTGGAGTCAGGGGTGGAGCCAAGGGGGGGCAACAAAATGAGGTCTCGCCTAGGGCAGGGGTCTCCAAACATTATAAACAAAGGGCCGGTTTATTGTCCTTCAGACTCTTGGAGGGCCGGACTTTGGCAAGTGGGGGGTGGAAATTTTCCTGGCATCAGTGGGATTTAACATTAGGGGGAGAAATAGTGCCCCAGTTTGTATCATAGGGAGGAATAGTGCCCCATTAGTGGTGTCAGTAGGAGAAATGGTGCTCCACTGCCGGTGTCAGATGTCAGAATAGTGTCTCGTATGAGTGGGAGGGATACTGCCCCAAGGGCCAGATAAAGTCAAGCGAAGGGCCGCATCCGGCCCTCAGGCCACAATTTGGAGACCACTGACCTAGCGTGTCAAAAATCCTTGCACCAGCCATGTGTGTAAAGAGCTGAGTAATGTTGAGTAAAGATGTGTAAGTAGATCTACGAGTAAAATTCTTTCTCCATTGCCAGCTATTGTAATATACTCATCTATACTCGCGTAAGCACGCTTATAAACAAGTAAACACACGTATGCGAGTAAATTACTCCACACAAATGAAAAAGTTTCCATTTTTGTTTTATTGCTCTGTACTCAACGCTGTTTTACTTATCTTTACTCAGCTGTGTGCAATATTCCACAGACAACACATCTAATTTCAGATCAGTAAAAAACTCCTGTGTGCAAGAGGCCTAAAGCAGCTATGAATGAATGAATGAAAACTTATATAGCGCTGCACATGCGAATTGAATCGCCTCTGGGCGCTTGTTGTTCCTGTCTCCTTTGATATCAAAAGAGATGAGTCTTGACCTTTCTCCTGAATGCTAGGTAATTCTCCTCCAACCGAATATTGGTTGGTAAAGCGTTCCATAGTCTAGGACCCTGGACCGCGAATCTTCTATCTCCTTTGGACTTGTAATTGGCTTTCGGTATCTGGAGTAAATTTTGGTTGGTGGATCGCAAGATGCGATTGGGGTTATGGACTTTTATTTTTTCGCACAGATATATGGGAGCTTTCCCATAGATACATCTATGCGTTAGACAGAGTGCTTTAAAAGCAATTCTGTCTTTCACTGGCAGCCAGTGAAGGGATCTCAGCGAAGGTGAGATGGATTCCCAGGGTTTTTTCCCTGTCACAAGTCTCGCAGCCGTGTTTTGCACGACTTGCAGACGAGCGATTTGGTACTTCGGGAGTCCCAGGTAAAGGGCATTTGCATAGTCCAGTCTGGAGTTGACAATTGTTCCTACCATGACTGCTACGTCTTCTTTAGGAATAAAGGGAGTAAGTCTGCGTAGTAGGCGCAGCAGATGGTGAGATCCGCTGACTACTGACCCTATTTGTGCGTCCATTGTCATGTAGGAGTCGAAGATGACCCCAAGACTTTTGACTTTGGCGCTAGGGGTGATGAATTTACCCATAATGGGTGGGGGGGTCCACGTTGTTGCTGGTTGGTTCCTACGCTTAGCGTGAAACAGGAGAAGTTCTGTTTTCGCTCCGTTGAGTTTAAGATAACTCTTGGTCATCCAGTCATCTATCAAAGAGAGGCAATTCTGTAGATTGAGGTGGTGATCCTTTTTATTGCAAATGCGGAAATACAGTTGCGTGTCGTCTGCATATGAGTGATAGAGCAGTTTTTGACTGCTGATGATTTCAAAAAGAGGACGCAGATAGATGTTGAATAACACCGGCGACAGGGGAGATCCTTGAGGGACTCCGCATGATACTTTCCGTTTTTCCGAAGTAAAAAGTCCTAGCTTCACTATTTGCGGTTTTCCAAGAAAGAGGAGAACCAGGATAGATCGCCTTCTGCGACTTTGGCTACTTCAGCTAGCCTAGTCAATAGGAGCTTGTGGTCAACTGTGTCGAAGGCTGCGCTTAGGTCCAACAAAACCAGAAGTCAAGATTCTCCTTCGTCTGCGGCCTCGAGAGCGTCGTCCCATATCTTGATCAATGCGGTTTCTGTCCCGTGTCCGGGTCGGAATCCCGATTGATATGGATCAAGTAGTTTGTAGGTATCTAGATGCTGTTGCAGCTGTTGTACCACTACTTTCTCCATGACCTTCGAAAGAGAGTTTAGGCCTGTTATGGGACGGCGGTGAAGTGGATCCTTGGGGTCCAGGGTGGGTTTTTTCAAGATAGGTCGAATTATACCTTCCTTCAACTGGGCAGGCACTGTGCCCTCGCTAAAGGATTGGTTAATAAGCTGCGTGATAGAAGGCGCCAGAATGTCGGCGCATTCCTTCAGCAGTTTGGTGGGAATGATATCATTAGGCGCAGTGCTGTTGCGCAGAGTACCAATGATATTTTTAATGACATGGGTAGAGACGGGTTCCAGCGTGAACTTACCTGGTTGTGGCGAGTTACTGCCAGTGCTATGTGAATAGTTCCTGGGGGGGCTACGGGGGGAGTTGTTCTGCTCAATGCTTTGCCGGATTCCTTCAATTTTATTAATGAAGTAATCCGATAGCTCATCGCAGAATTCTTGTGAGTCCGAATTGGGGGCTTCAAGACATCCTGGATTCATGGTCTGAGTGACCAGCTTAAAGAGCTCGCGGGGGCGGTTAAGTGCATTGTTGATGGCCTCAGAAAAATAATTTTTCTTGGCATCGAAGATTTCCTTGTGGTATTTTCTGGTTATTTCCTTGTAGATGGAGAGGTTCTCATCTGATGAACTTCTCTTCCAGGCGGCTTCTGCCCTCCTGCGCTCTTGCTTCCGTAACGCCAGCTGGTTGTTGAACCAGCCTGCGTTATTTTTCCGGATGTGGGTTTTGCGATTCGGTGCTATTAAGTCGGCTGACTGTAATAGTGCTGTGTTTATGCCCTTCAGAGTTTCCTCAGCCTTTTGATGCGGCTGAATTGATTTTATTTTTTCCCTTAATGTGACTTTGAAGAGCTCCGAGTGGAGCTTCTTCTGACATCTAGTCCAGTGTGTTGTCACTGGATTTGATGTTTTTATTAAGGGGGGGAATTGAGGAATAATGAATTTAATTGCATGGTGATCTGTCCATGGCAATGGTTCATTTTCCAAGATTTTTATTTCCAGATCATGTCTGAAAATAAGATCGAGTGTGTGATCTGACGTATGTGTGGGCCCACATACTAATTGCTGAAGCCCTAATCCTTCCAGGTGGTCTATGCAGGCATCGGCAACGGGGTCTTCAGGGGAGTTGGCCCAAAGGTTGAAATCCCCGAGCAGCAAAAGGTGTTTGCTGTTCAGGGTATAAGTGGAGATAAAGTCCGTCAATAAAGGGAGAAACTGCGATTTTGGGCCGGGTGGCCTATAGCAGAGTAGAATCCGGACTGTCTCCTGGGAGTTTGCTTGCAGTTGTAGAGTAAGGGTTTCCATGAATGGAAGAGGATTTTGAAGGACTGGTTTTGTGATCGCAAGACGTGTCTTATGGATCACCGCCAATCCTCCTCCTCTTTGCCCTATTCTATTTTCCGTTATAATACGGTAGTTTTCTGGCACCAATTCTGCTAGAATGGTGTTACAATCGGCTGTAAGCCAGCTCTCTGTGATAAAGAGGCAGTCTAAATCGTGCTGTAGAATGAAATCACAGATTTCTACTCGGTGTTTTACTGCCGATCTGGTGTTGATCAAAGCACATGATATGTGCTTAGGTTGGGGCAAGCGGCGGAGACCTTTGATAATCGATGGTTATAGCAGTGATGGCGAACCTTGGCACTCCAGGTGTTTTGGAACTACATTTCCCATGATGCTCAACAACACTGCAGAGTGTATGCGCATCATGGGAAATGTTTGCCATCACTGAGCTATAGCTTGGTAAAATTAGCAAATGGTACAGGATTTGATGGCATCACTTTATTATTGCAATGCACTTAAAAAAAAAAAAAGAGAGAATATTTCTAATTTTAGGCCTGACGTCACTGTAGTATTTTTGGAAGTAAATGGAATGCCTAGCTTTTATTTATACCAGATCAGAAGTATCCCTTTATTCCTTCTAACCCTTTTGGTCATTGTTGACAGGCCATGTAGTCTAAAGCAGGGGTGCCCAACCAGTGGCCCGGGGGCCACATGTGGCCCGCGGAGCCCTCTGATGTGGCCCGCGACCTCCTGCTCTTTGATGGCGGATCTGCCATCCCAGATCATCAGTGTTGTTAATGAAGCCGGCGGTAGAGGAAGCAAGTGGCTGCGGAGCAGAGCCGCATTAGCCGATGCTTCCTGTATAGTGCCGACTCCTGTCACAGGCAGAGTAATACCAAATGCACTCCGCCTGGTACAGCAACAGCTGGAAATACCTGAATAGAAGACAGTTATAAAAAGGTAACTTTATTACTAAAATCACAGGCTACATATGGGCTTATCTGTTCTGCAATGGTGCACCAGCAGATTACCTGCACTGAACCATAGACTTCTGTTATTACCGGCAGGTTTGGTGAACTTTTTGAAAGTGCACTACACCTGCAGGATATAATAGAAGTCTATGGCTCAGTGAAGCTAACCTGCAGGAAAGCCACAGGTGCACTGCACTGCACCAGAGGTGTAGATAACCTGCAGTTCATCAGTGTGAAAGCAGCCTTAAGCCCTTTTCATGCAATCAGTCAAACCCAGTCGGACCCTCCATTTACCTTTGATACAAACTTCTAAAAAAAAAAAAAAATCAGAAGGGAATCTGTCCCCTTCCGTCTGGGTGGATCAGAGGGCCCATAGGGTAGAGTGGGCTGTGTCCCTGTCCTCTGTGCATATGCAGAGTGCACATGGACCTGTCATCAACCCGCTACGCATATTGTGGCCCGCGACCGGTTACAAAGTCTCTTAAGTGGCCCTTGCTCTTCAAAAGGTTGGGCATCCCTGGTCTAAAGTCTATTTATAAATGTATGTGTACATCCATTATTCAACTACATTTTTAACCACTTCAGTCCCGGAAGAATTTGCTGCCCAATGACCAGGCCACTTTTTGCGATTCGGCACTGTCACTTTAGTTGACAATTGCGCGGTACTTTTTGCTATAATAAATATTCCAAATTTTAAAAAAAGCTATTTTTTTTCTCAGTTTAGGCCGAGATGTATTCTTCTACATATTCTTGGTAATAAAAATTGCAATAAGCGTATATTGATTGGTTTGTGCAAAAGTTATAGGGCCAGATTCAGGTAGGAGAGCGGATCTTTATTCTGGAGTAACGTTCGTCATTTACGTTACTCTGGCGAAACTTTAGGAGCAAGTACTGTATTCACTAAGCACTTGCTCCTAAAGTTGCGGCGGCGTAGCGAAAATGAGCCGGCGGAATTCAAATTGGGCGGGTAAGGGGCGTGTATTATTTAAG
This sequence comes from Rana kukunoris, assembly GCA_029574335.1. NCBI lineage: Eukaryota > Metazoa > Chordata > Amphibia > Anura > Ranidae > Rana > Rana kukunoris. The sequence goes on from CM056051.1 coordinate 129,202,487, forward strand.
CTAGGCGCGATCCCGCGGCGAACGTACTGCGCATGCGTCGACTGTCAGTGCGCATGCTCCAAATTCTGTCAGTGAACATCAATGACATCAATCCCCATTCACGGACGTTTTACGCAAACGACGTTAAACTTTTTCAATTCGACGCGATCACGACGGCCATACTTAACATAGGATACTCCACCTAGGGGGCATGTTTTTCTTTACGCCGCGTATCGCTTACGGAAACGTCGGAAAGTCACTGCGTCGGACCCGCGTACGATCGTGAATTGCCGTCTCTTGCTGATTTACATATTCTTGGTGTAAATCAGCGGGAACGCCCCGAGCGCCCATTTTAAAATTGCAGTTCCGATATGACGGCGAAATACAATTACGCCGCTCGTATCTGAACTCAATCCCGGCGTATCTTGTTTTCTGCATACAGAAAACAGATAAGCCGGCTCAAAGTGTGAGTTATGCTGGCGAATCACTGATACTCCAGCGTAACTCTACCTGAATCTGGCCCATAGTGTCCACAAAATAGGGGATAGATTTATAGCATTTTATTATTATAGTTTTTTTTTTCTAGTAATGGCAGTGATCTGCGATTTTTATCAGGACTGTGACATTATGGCGGACACATCGGACACTTTTGACACATTTTTGGGACCATTGGCATTTATACAGCGATCCGTGCTATAAAAATGCACTGATTACTGGAAAAATATCACAGGCAGGGAAGGGGTTAACACTCGGGGGCAATCAAGGAGTTAAATGTGTTTCTTAATGTGTGTTCTAACTGAAGGGGGGAGAGTGGGACTGACTAGGGGAAGCGATTGATCGGTGTTCATATAGTGTATGAACACCTAAGGTTGGGGCTAATCATAGAGACAAAGAGGAAAATATAAACAAATGTGAATTATTTCCAATAGTGACCAATCGGATTTTGCCTCAGGTAATCTCAAGGAATCTGATTCAGCAATATGGGCAACAACTCTGCTTTTAATCTATTTTTCTCTCAATTCTCCAGGCATCTCTACTTTTATATTTCTTTATAATCTCAATATAGTGGTACTGTTTATAAAAGGCCAACTCTGCCCTTTTTCTAAAGTCTTCAGACCTTGGTGGCAATTAGGGATGAGCTTCGAGTTCGAGTAGAACTCATGTTCGATTCGAACATTGCCTGTTCGTCGAACAGCGAACTATTTGGGGTGTTCGCGGCAAGTTCGTGTGAACTTTAGAACCCTGTTAAAGTCTATGGGACTCGAACATTTGAAATATAAAGTGCTAATTTTAAAGGCTAATATGCAAGTTATTGTAATAAAAAGTGTTTGGGGACCTGGATCCTGTCCCATGGGACTTGTATCAATGCAACAATTTTTTTTTTTTTAAAACTGCAGTTTTTTTGGCAGCAGTGATTTTAATAATTCCTTTAAGTGAAACAATAAAAGTTTGCCTGTAAAGTAGCGCTTGTTTCCCATGCTTAGAACTGTCCCTGCACAAAGTGTCATTTCTGAAGGAAAAAAAGTAATTTAAAATCACTCGTGGCTATAATGAGTTGTCGGCTCCCGGCAATACAGAGAAAAGTCATTCATTAAAAAAATGTGTGGGGGTCCACGGCATTTAAAAAAAAATTGGGGTGGAGTTCCCCTTGAAATCCATACCAGACCTGAAGGGTCTGGAATGGATATTTGGGGGGAACCCTACATCGTTTTTTTTAATTTGACGCAGGGTTCCCCTTAATATTCATACTAGACCCGAAGGTGAGTGATTTTAAATGACCTTTTTCCTTCAGAAATTACATTTTGTGCAGGCACAGTTCTAAGAACAGGAAACCAGCGCTACTTTACAGGCATACTTTACACCCCCCTAGGTACGAAATTTAAAGGAATATTTCAATTTTATTGTTTCACTTTAAGCATTATTAAAATCACTGCTCCTGAAAAAACGTCAGTTCTTAAAACTTTTTATGCATTGATACATGTGCCCTGGGGCAGGACCCAGGTCCCCAAACACTCCCCTAGGGCAGGACCCGGGTCCCCAAACACTTTTTAGGACAATAACTTGTATATTAGCCTTTAAAATTTGTACTTTAGATTTCAAACGTTCGAGTCCCATAGACTTTAACAGGGTTCTAAAGTTCACACAAACTTTTGGTCTGTTCGCAGGTTCTGGTGCGAACCGAACCCAGGGGTGTTCGGCTCATCCCTACTAGGGATGAGCTTCGAGTTCGAGTAGGACTCCTGTTCGACTCGAACATTGCCTGTTCGCCGAACAGCGAACTATTTGGGGTGTTCGCGGCAAGTTCGTGTGAACTTTAGAACCCTGTTAAAGTCTATGGGACTCGAACGTTTGAAATCTAAAGTGCTAATTTTAAAGGCTAATATGCAAGTTATTGTAATAAAAAGTGTTTGGGGACCTGGATCCTGCCCCAGGGGACATGTATCAATGCAAAAAAAAGTTTAAAAAACTGCAGTTTTTTTGGCAGCAGTGATTTTAATAATTCCTTTGAGTGAAACAATAACAGTGAAATATTCCTTTGAATTTCGTACCGGGGGGGGGGGGGTGTATAGTATGCCTGAAAAGTAGCGCTTGTTTCCCATGCTTAGAACTGTCCCTGCACAAAGTGTCATTTCTTGAGGAAAAAAAGTTTAATTCAAAATCACTTGCGGCTATAATGAATTGTCGACTCCCGGCAATACAGAGAAAAGTCATTCATAAAAAAAAAAATGTGTGGGGGTCCACAGCATTTTTTTTTAAATTTGGGGTGGAGTTCCCCTTAAAATCCATACCAGACTTGAAGGGTCTGGAATGGATATTTGGGGGGAACCCCACATAATTTTTTTTAAATTTGACGCAGGGTTCCCCTGAATATCCATACCAGACCCGAAGGGTGTTTGGGGCAGGACCCGGGTCCCCAAACACTTTATAGGACAAGAACTTGCATATTAGCCTTTAAAATTAGTACTTTAGATTTCAAACGTTCAAGTACCATAGACTTTAACAGGGTTCTAATGTTCACAAGAACTTTTGGTCTGTTCGCAGGTTCTGGTACGGACCGAACCCAGGGGTGTTCAGCTCATCCCTAGTGGCAATATTTCAGGGGGTGGGTACTCACTTTATCTCCTCAGATGGTAGCATTTATCCTATAGGACAGTGATGGCAAACCTTGGCACCCCGGATGTTTCGGAAACTACATTTCCTATGATGCTCATGCACTCTGCAGTATAGTTAAGCGTCATGGGAAATGTAGTTCCAAAACATCTGGGGTGCCAAGGTTCGCCATCACTGCTATAGGAGGACATATTGTGACAATAAAGAAATACTATGGGGGACAGCTCCAGGTTGAAGGTGATTGGCACCCAAGTTTCTCTTTTATTTTTAACAGCTGTTGGGGCCTATTTTGATTAGAACTTTAAACAGGTCAGGACTTTCCATGTAGTAGCTGCCTGGGTATAGGCCATAAAAACCTAAGCTTATGGTTGACCTTAAAAATGGTTTTGCCTGACTAATTTTACACTTAAAGTGGATGTCCGCCAAAAAAAAAAAAAGATTAAAAGCCAGCAGCTACAAATATTGCAGCTGCTGACTTTTAATATTAGCACACTTACCTGTCCTGGAGTCCAGCGCCGTCGGCAGCAGATGACAAGCGATCGCTTTTTACTCTGCTGCTCCCACCTTCATCCTCGGTAAGGGAACCAGGAAGTGAAGCTCTCGGGCTTCTCTACCAGGTTCCCTTACGGTGCATGCGCGAGTCGTGTGCGCCGTGTTCACTTGTTCCCCGCTGTGTTCTGGGAGCTGTGTGTTTCCAAGAACACAACAGGGGGGGGCGGGATCTGACGTCCTGCCCGCAGTCTACCCGCAGACTGTGTGGCCGTCAGTGGGTGCAAATACCTGTCTTTGGACAGGTATCTGCACCCACCTCCCCCTGAAAGGTGTCAAATGTGACACCGGAGGGGGGAGGGTTCCGATAAGCGGAAGTTCCACTTTGGGGTGGAGCTCCGCTTAAACTATCAATCACTCTCTACTGTAACAAAAAATGTGTCTGTTGCAAATCAATAGTTATTAGACAGGTTTTGACAAGTGTCATGCGTTCACCCAGGTTTATTTTGTTTAAATAAATGCACTTTTAACATTATTTGTATGATATGCATGCTTAAAATATGTGTATGTTGTTTCATTTCACAATACAAATGCAAATTGTAAACAAGCAGTAGAGAAAATGGTATATTAGACCCTGCCTTTTTTTCTACATACATAAACTTGTACGTTTGATGGTAGTATTCTGTGCTTTTATTTATCTCTCACTTGTAACCATCATTCATGAAAATGTAACAAAGACGCTATTCAGTTTATCTATAGGCAGCTAAACAAACGTATCTTGCTTGTCCGTTATCTTCTTGTTAACAAAACACTATCGGGATGTTCTAAACATCAGCATTTACTGCACAAGGACTCTAATCTTTATCTAAGATGATATATGGCGAGTCTCTCAATTAGCGCAAAGCTTTGTGGATCTTTGCTATATATTCAAGGAAGACTATGTATACATGAGTTTATTGTGTATAATGTATATATTATCATCAAAAAGACTTTACATCTCTACTAAAGATAAAATTGTTCTACAATTAAATGATCATCTCTCTTCAGAAAGTCTTTTTAGTTCGAAAACTGCTCATAGCAGCATTTAGCATGTACAACATTACACAACACATTGCATAACATAATAGTGGCATTTTTTGTTTTAATAATTCCGAAATTATATTAACACATCGCATGGTGTATTCATGGGGCTTGCAAACAATACACATGTAAAGTGTAAACGTACACCTAGCAAATTGTATGGTAAACACAATCTCCTGTTAGGAGAAACCTTCTCATTCTCCTTCTGCCAAGAGAGCATTTGGCCGGGAATCTCCCGGCCGCGTGTATGCTCCCAGCAGTTTTCCCGACAGGAAAACTGCCCAGGAAAAATAAAGAACCTGCTCTCTGTTTTCCCGTCAGGATTCCCGGCAGAGTGTTTCCTGTCGAGAAAACCGGTCGTCTGTATGCTTACCTGTTCCATTGGAAATCTGCGCATGCTCGTCAAGAGTTTGTCGCATGCGCGATAGCATACAAGTTTAGTGTGGGGTGTAGCAAGATGGCAGCGACAGCATCGAATGTGACGAGCGCCGGCTCATCGTAGTCAATGACGTCACCACGTTCTTGCCATTCAAAAATACGGTGGTTCTTTTGAATGGCCATCTGTATGCACGGCAAGCTTTTCAGGAAAACCAACGTTTTTTTCCTGACAGGATTCCCGGCTGTGTGTACAGGGCTTAAGATGTGTATACTATAACGTTCCTTCTACTGATGTATGAATGGCACTAAAGGTAGTTTACATTAATGGCATTATTGGCTCCTGCCCACTGGTTTGGGCATTGTGTTCAGATCTACTTTACAAATTTGATTGTCCTTCAGACTTTAGGGGGGGGGGGGGGGGGGGGGGCGGACTGTGGCCTATGGGAATATAAATTTTCCTGGCATCAGTGGGAGTAAACATCACCATATTTGGTATTAGGGGAGGAAAACCATCCTATAGTTGCCCTAAAGGGCAGAATCTGGCTCCCGAGCCGCAGTTTGAAGACCACTGCTATAGACAATCCTATAAAAGCACACCACCCCTTGTCTTTTTCCCCTACCCATCTCCCAGCACCACCTCTTTAAAGAATAAATCCCTCAGCAGCAGCAATGGATTCCCCAATCAACACATATAGGCCACCCCCAGCAGCAACAATAAATCTTCCATTAGCATCAATAAATCCCTCAGCAGTAGGGATGAGCTTTGTATTCGAGTTGAACTCATTTTCGACTCAAACATCGAATGTTTGATCGTTCGTCAAGTTACGAACAAAACGGGTCGTTCGCGCCAAATTCGAGTTACAGACCATAATTCACTGCGGCATCGCTGGCTGATGACTGGCCAAGCATGCACTATGACCCGCATGCTTGGCCAATCACAGCGTGCAAAAAACGGAGAGCCATAATTGGCCAAAGCCAGGGTGGCTTTGGCCAATTATGGCTCAGGGGGTTTAGTACACGCCCCACACTATAAAAGGCCACCTGCAGGTTGGCATTGCGTAGTGTGTTGCGGCGGTGGTTAGAGAGAACAGAGAGACGCAGGGACAGAGAGAGTGTCATTTTTTTGCAGGTAGATAGAGCAGGCAGGCAGGCTGGCTAGTCAGTTAATGTTACAGTGTGTAGTATATATATACATCCCAGGTGTTGTACATATATTTATACACTGTAAAGTTTAGCTAAATCAGTTCTTCCTAATTTACTGGCAGGCAGGTGATTGTGCTATTTAAATGCGTTTTCACAGACATACTATAGACACCCAGCAGGTACAATATTTAAAGGAATTTTTCATTTATTTTTTATTTTTTTTAGCTAAGCATCATTAAAATCACTTCTCCTGAGGAGCAGTGATTTTAATAATGCTTAAAAAAAAAAAGGAAAAATTACTTTAAATATTGAACCTGCTGGGTGTCTATAGTATGCCTGTGAAAACGTCTTTGAGAACCCGGGTCTTGCCCGAGGGAACATGTATCAATGGAAAAAAAGTTTTAAAAACGGTCGTTTTTTCAGGAGTCCTGAAAAAAACGACAGTTTTTAAAACTTTTTTTCCATTGATACATGTTCCCTGGGGCAAGACCCGGGTTCTCAAAGACGTTTTACGACAATAACTTGCATATTGGGCTTTAAAATGAGCACTTTTGAATTTGAACGTTCGAGTCCCATAGACGTCAATGGGGTTCTAAATGTTTGCGCGAACGTTCGGTCCGTTCGAAGGTTCTGGTGCGAACCGAACAGGGGGGGGGGGGGGGGGGTTGTTCGGCTCATCCCTACTCAGCAGCATCAACAAAAGAATGTGGCGGTGTGTAAAAGGGAACAGACAGCATGATATGCAGAACAAAGCAGTGCAGAACAGGGAATTTAGAGCACGACTGGAAAGAGGTAGTGTGGAATAGATAATGTACAGCAATGACTATAAAATAGGGAGGTGCAGAATAGGAATGCACATCTGATAAATAGAATGAGGAGATCTGAAATAGCTAGGTGTACCGCATGGCATATTGATTGAGGTATGGTGGAATAGCAATGTGCAGGAATTAGGTGGTGTAGAATAGGCAGGGCTGTCTTTAATATGGTTTGGGCCCTGGGCAAACATTTTTTTGGGCCCCCCTACAGCTTATTTTGGGCCTGGCTGGTTCACATGTATGTGTTTTGGCGGCCCTCATTTGTGCAGGCACAGCACCCCTTTGATTTGAATGGGCTGTCATGCCTTTGTTACCTGCAGAAAAAGGTGCATTCAGCATTTTAAAAATACAGTTGCCTTGAAATCCATTCTGCTTTTGCACCATGCTACTTACCTGCAGTTCTTGCACACACAAACGCACTGTGTTTTTAAAAGCGTGACCTAAACGTCTAAAAATGCAGCAAGTTTGACAGTGCAGGAACTGCAGATAAGTCACAGCAGACAGCAGAATGGACAGATAGTGCTGTATTTCATTGCTTAACGAGCATAGGTGTGCCGTGTGCGTAGCCTATTACATGAGGCATGCACTTTTCTTTGCAGGAAACGCAGGCATGGCGGCCCATTCAAATGAATGGGCTGCTGTGCCTGCGCAAATGTGGGCCACCAAAACACATACATGTTAACCAGCCAGGCCCAAAATAAGCCCATGAAGCAGTTAAATACAGACAGTAATGCCATGTGCTCTGAGGCCTTACTCAGCCTGGACAGAAATGTAGAGAGGCTCCCGCGCTACCAAGGGGGGTGGGCTGGGAAGTGGACTGAGGGTACTGCAGCAGACGCCTAACAATCTGTCCTAGGCAGAAAGAAATACAAATGAAAAGAAGGGGGGGGGGGGGTGTCTGCGCTGTAGGGTGGGGTCCGTGGGGTAGGAGGTGACACAATATCTAGGTGAATGGATGGGATAAAGGGAAGGTGAACTTAGAACAACATGATAACCAACATAGTGAAAAAAACAGTGTAAATCACAAAAATACACAATAGGGGTGACTCCAAATAAAACACAGTGGTGGCAGATACACTACCCGAGCAGTGTAAAGCAAATGAGAAAGTCAATGCAATGAAGAATAGACACACGGTGCTGAACGTATAAGACCAGAAAGCATTCCAAGGAGGATGTCTCTGGATGCACAAACATAAAGTCTCTACAAGAAAAACCCAAAAGTCCAAGAAAAATCCAGGAATAGGATGGTGATGCCAGGAAAGGATGTTAGCAATAGACACCTCAGGTGGTCCCTAGCTCCTCACCTCAAGGCTATTGCACGGATAGCCTAGAACAACACCTCCAGGGGAGGTGGGCGGGCAGCAGAGGCACTCCTCAGCAGTGGAACATAGAGCAGATTGGAAGCGAGTGAGAGTACAATACAGGGAACATCTATCTAGACAGCATGTATCACACATTCATCCACTCACCAGGAGGTGATGGATGGTGGGCCTATCTCCCGCGAACTGCGAGTTCGTTCTTGATCCAGAAGTTGGTATCAGGTATGCTCTCTTCTGTGGATGGCCCAGGTGGTCACTCAGGACAGTGGGACCCTCAGATGGCGTGCATAATGGAAGAGAGACAGACCATAGCGCAATCCCGCAAGATACAGACACATTTATTAAAAAAACTTTTGCACTCACATTTAAAAACGATCCAATGGAGCATAAACAGCACGGACGTCAGGTGGATCACTCTGCGTCAGGCGTGTGGACTCTGCGGCTCCTCGATCCCTACGCGTCTCGTCACACCTCGTGACTTCCTTAGGGGATAACGTTCGTAAGACTTGCATGTCTTAAATACACCGCCCGGATGTCTGCTGTACTGGGCGCATGGCGGCCATTTTCCCGTGGCCCGCACTCATGATTGGATAACCGCCCGGATGTCTGCTGTACTGGGCGCATGGCAGCCATTTTCCCGTGGCCCGCACTCATGATTGGGTAACAGATCGCCATCTTGCCTGGGTCACTTCCTATTAGTAGGTAGGAGTGGCCCCAGAGCAGGCGTACTGGTGATAGGATGTGGAGCAGAATGGGCGGGTCTAAGACAGATGAGAGTGCCTTATAATAACAAAGACAGAGATATGCAAAAACGTATAGAAGATGGGCAACTTCTCAAACGCAGGACTGGGGAATCTAATATGTGTAAAGCGAGGGGAGAGTTAAATTGTTTAGATCGACCTTAAAAATATATGAATAAAAAATATATAAAAATATAAATAAAATCGAATAGAGAAATCTTATGTGGCAACCTGCCCTACATATGGGAAATGAAGGCAGGATGTGGAGCATACATATAGATGGATATTTCTATGCATACTGCAGCAAACAGCTGAACTAAAATAGGAGCTGCAGAGACAACATGCATGGCGCATATCTGACAGCTATTGGATATAGCTGTATACATGTCTAGTGTGGCCGGAGGCCTACTGGGTGTAACAAGATACATATACATATAGGCTAAGAAATACATATATTGTAAATTATTATAAAAAAATGTGTATATATAAAAATATGTATAAAGTATATGTACACACATACACATACATGTATATAGGTGAACAGAACTTATTCTGACATAGAAAGAAGGGGGGGGGGTTGTGGGATGTTTAATGTGGCAAAGGAAGGTGGTCCTAGAAGTCGTTCAAAAAACAATTGAGATCAAAGTCTATATTAAGTCCTCTTGGGGCAAAAGTATCCATGGAGAAGATGAACTTTGATTCTAGTTGGCTCAGAGACCTAACCTTGTGACCCCCTCGCCAGGGTCTATTGTAGGGGGCTATACCCCAAAATTTAAGATGGGACGGATCTTTATTGTGAACTGCCTCAAAGTGTCTAGAAACACTATGCTTATCGAAGCCTTTAAGAATATTTTGCACGTGTTCTTTCAGCCGTATCCTCAATAGTCGTTTGGTGCGGCCTACATATTGTAGGCCGCAACTACACTCTAATACATACACTACCCCTAAAGTATTACATCCAACGAAATCTTTGATCTCATATTCCGTTCCGTTACTGTTGGATTTGAATTTTACTTTCTTTTCATTGGGGCGTTTAGTGCGTGTGCAAGCAAAGCATCGCTTGCAGGGATAGAATCCTTTCCCGGTGAAGAACGTGAGCTGTTTCTTGGGCGGATTAACCACTCCCTTTACTAGTTGGTCTCGGAGAGTGGGGGCCCTCTTGTAGATCAATTTTGGCTTTTCAGGCAGGACTGTTCCCAATTTGGTATCCGTTTTTAAAATGTGCCAGTGGCGGGAGAATATTTTTTCTATTTTCTTGTAATGGATGTTGTAATCTAATATAACTGGAACCCCATCTATTTTGTAGGTTGGTTTCTTCTTGATAGCCAGGAGATCTTCTCTTGGAATGTTGGTGACTTCTTGGATCTTTTCTTGGATAAACGTGTCATCATATCCCTTTTGTATGAACCTTTCCCCTATTATACTCGCTTGGACTTGAAACTCGTCTATTTCTGTACAATTCCGTCTTAATCTTAGGATCTGGCCTTTGGGGATATTATATAGCCAATTCTTATGGTGGCAGCTGGTGATGGGAAGGTAGCTGTTCCTATCGACACTTTTAAAGAACGTCTTTGTAGTGAATCTTTCATTTTTTCGGGAGATCTCTAGGTCCAAGAAGGGAATTTTCTCCTCCTCAATTTGCCATGATAAGACGATATTCATGTCGTTGTTATTGAGTTTTTCACAAAAGGAGTTGAGTGGACCTCTATCTCCCTTCCAGACTATAAAAATGTCATCAATGTACCTTCTGTACATGATGAGATTCTCAGGTGGTTCTCGGAATACTGCTTCTTCTTCCCATCTTGCCATAAACAGTCCTGCCACACTAGGAGCAAATTTGGCTCCCATCGCCACTCCAGTTCGCTGTTGATAATGTACATGGTTGTACCAGAAGTGACTATGTTTAAGACAAAAGTCCAAGCATTTAATAATATATTTTCTCTGAATACAGGGGAGTTTGGTGTGCTTGCGCAATCCCCATTTTGTGGCTTCGCAAGCTAGGTAATGAGGGATAATCGTGTATAACGATGACACGTCTGCAGTTGCCATTAGTAGAGGACCTTGATCTATTCTTCCTTCCAGTAGATTAAGCATGTCTTTTGTATCTTTAAGATAAGCCTTAGTTTTTTGTACAGCTGGCTGAAGGAATCTATCAATATATTGCCCCAATCTTGCTGTAATAGACTCTATCCCGTTCACAATCGGCCTAAAAGGCGGATTATTTTTGTCTTTGTGTATTTTGGGCAGGGCATATATGATTGGGGTCCTGCATGCTTCAGGTATGAGATACTTGGCTTCCTTCTTGTTCAGAACTTATTTTTTAAGGCCTAAAAGTACCACTTGTTCAAGTTCCTTTTTCCATCTGAAGGTGGGATTGCTGGCTAATGTACTGTATGTATTAATATCTCCCAGCATCTTCATCATCCCTTTGTGGTATTGTTCGGAGGTTTGGATAACAATACCCCCCCCCCCCTTTGTCAGAAGGTCTAATGACTAAATCTTTTCTTTTCATTAGTTTCTGTATTCCTATTTTGATAGATTTCGGTTCTTCGATCTTTTTCACTGTGAGACTTCGAAGCTCATCAGTTACTAACTTTTTGAAGACCTCTATATGTTTGTTGTCTTTTATTTTAGGGTTGAAGGTAGATTTATTTCTCAAATTGCTATGTACCACTGTATTTTCTTCTTCGACTCGGACATTTATTGGTTTATCTATAAGATATTTCTTTATATTCAGTTTTCTAATATATTTCTGAATATTAATGTAGGTTTGAAATTTATCTAAATTTTTAACGGGTGCATATTTCAACCCTTTGTCCAGTGTCATGAGTTCTTCCGGGGTCAGTGGTACTTCGGTGAGATTAAAAATCCCTTCACCTATTGGCTTTATTTTCTGTTTTCTTTTTCCACCTCTGCATCCTCTTTTCTTGAAGGGCTTCTTCTCCTCCCCTCTTCTCTTTTCTTTGGGGGAGGGGGTTCCCTCCCTTTGTCTAAAAAAGAACGATTATGTCCTTGTTCTGGTCGATATTCAAATTCTCTTCTCTCCTCTCGATATACATCCCGCAAATCTCGTAGCGGGGCATAATAGTTGGAAGTGTGGATAGGACTTCTTTCTCTGTCTCTGGGTCTCTGAGGTATTGGGGCCCATCCGTCCCTGGGATAAAAGTACTGACTTGGGCCTGGACTCCTAATGTACGGTCTAGGTACATAATATTCGTCCCCTCGAAAGTCTCTGGTGTCATAGTATCCTCGTGGGTACGGTGGGCTCCTGATCGGTTGATGAGTCTCATATGGAGGTCCTCTCGAATCCTTATGGCCCTGGTTCTGTTTCGTCCCATGGTTGTTATGTGGTTTTTTATTTTTCCAATGATTAGGTTTTTTCCAATTCTTTTGCGGGGTGCGAGTGGTTTTGGGGTGACTTCCTTTGCTGGTGTATGGAGTATGATTACTGGGATGTCTTTGTGTTTCTCCATTGTTGACCTGTCTAGGAGAGTCTTCTTTGTGTATATGAACTTCTGTTGGCTTCAGGAGGTCCTCCGGCCTAGGTTCACCCATAATGGGGGACAATACTGGATATATTGGCCTGGTGGAGACTGGCCTCTCTGGTGAAGAAAATGTAGAAGTAGGTTCCTTAATCTCCAAGTTGTTCTGCCATTTGAAGACCAGGTCATTTTTGTAATCATTGATGTCTCTAGAGTATTTGTTACTTTTCCTCGTTTGAATTTCTGCATCTTTCTTCGTAAGGTCTTTATTTAATTGAGTGGTAAGCTTTTTTAAATATGCTGAGTCTTTGTGTGCCTCTAGTTGGATTTTGAGTTCTGCTATAGTTTGATCTATTTTCCGAATTTTCTTTTGTTTCCTTTTTAGTAATAGATGGAGTAGTTCCTTCCCCTTCTCATTGAAAAACAGAAACCATTTATCAATGGACTCCTGATCTTTCAGGCCGTCGTTGGGGGGTACATCCCACCTCAAACGTCGGGGGACTATATTAGCTTTGATGTACCTATCGAAGGTGGTGACATCCCACCATGAGCTAATTTTCTTTTCTAGTCCATGCCCTAGACGGCGCATGAGAAATTCGATGTTGTTATCTGTTTTGGGGTCTTCTGGATTAAATACTAAATCGAGATTGACCTCTCTTTGTTCTAAGAATGTGAAAATTTCCATGGTTGCTGCAGGAGTGTAATAGGAAAAGGAGAACACAAATGTAGAGAGGCTCCCGCGCTACCGAGGGGGGTGGGCTGGGAAGTGGACTGAGGGTACTGCAGCAGACGCCTAACAATCTGTCCTAGGCAGAAAGAAATACAAATGAAAAGAAGGGGGGGGGGGGTGTCTGCGCTGTAGGGTGGGGTCCGTGGGGTAGGAGGTGACACAATATCTAGGTGAATGGATGGGATAAAGGGAAGGTGAACTTAGAACAACATGATAACCAACATAGTGAAAAAAACAGTGTAAATCACAAAAATACACAATAGGGGTGACTCCAAATAAAACACAGTGGTGGCAGATACACTACCCGAGCAGTGTAAAGCAAATGAGAAAATCAATGCAATGAAGAATAGACACACGGTGCTGAACTTATAAGACCAGAAAGCATTCCAAGGAGGATGTCTCTGGATGCACAAACATAAAGTCTCTACAAGAAAAACCCAAAAGTCCAAGAAAAATCCAGGAATAGGATGGTGATGCCAGGAAAGGATGTTAGCAATAGACACCTCAGGTGGTCCCTAGCTCCTCACCTCAAGGCTATTGCACGGATAGCCTAGAACAACACCTCCAGGGGAGGGGGGTAAAATCCCTCGGTGGGCGGGCAGCAGAGGCACTCCTCAGCAGTGGAACATAGAGCAGATTGGAAGCGAGTGAGAGTACAATACAGGGAACATCTATCTAGACAGCATGTATCACACATTCATCCACTCACCAGGAGGTGATGGATGGTGGGCCTATCTCCCACGAACTGCGAGTTCGTTCTTGATCCAGAAGTTGGTATCAGGTATGCTCTCTTCTGTGGATGGCCCAGGTGGTCACTCAGGACAGTGGGACCCTCAGATGGCGTGCATAATGGAAGAGAGACAGACCATAGCGCAATCCCGCAAGATACAGACACATTTATTAAAAAAACTTTTGCACTCACATTTAAAAACGATCCAATGGAGCATAAACAGCACAGACGTCAGGTGGATCACTCTGCGTCAGGCGTGTGGACTCTGCGGCTCCTCGATCCCTATGCGTCTCGTCACACCTCGTGACTTCCTTAGGGGATAACGTTCGTAAGACTTGCATGTCTTAAATACACCGCCCGGATGTCTGCTGTACTGGGCGCATGGCGGCCATTTTCCCGTGGCCCGCACTCATGATTGGATAACCGCCCGGATGTCTGCTGTACTGGGCGCATGGCGGCCATTTTCCCGTGACCCGCACTCATGATTGGGTAACAGATCGCCATCTTGCCTGGGTCACTTCCTATTAGTAGGTAGGAGTGGCCCCAGAGCAGGCGTACTGGTGATAGGATGTGGAGCAGAATGGGCGGGTCTAAGACAGATGAGAAGCCCTTATAATAACAAAGACAGAGATATGCAAAAACGTATAGAAGATGGGCAACTTCTCAAATGCAGGACTGGGGAATCTAATATGTGTAAAGCGAGGGGAGAGTTAAATTGTTTAGATCGACCTTAAAAATATATGAATAAAAAATATATAAAAATATAAATAAAATCGAATAGAGAAATCTTATGTGGCAACCTGCCCTACATATGGGAAATGAAGGCAGGATGTGGAGCATACATATAGATGGATATTTCTATGCATACTGCAGCAAAGAGCTGAACTAAAATAGGAGCTGCAGAGACAACATGCATGGCGCATATCTGACAGCTATAGGATATAGCTGTATACATGTCTAGTGTGGCCGCAGGCCTACTGGGTGTAACAAGATACATATACATATAGGCTAAGAAATACATATATTGTAAATTATTATAAAAAAATGTGTATATATAAAAATATGTATAACGTATATGTACACACATACACATACATGTATATAGGTGAACAGAACTTATTCTGACATAGAAAGAAGGGGGGGGGGGTTGTGGGATGTTTAATGTGGCAAAGGAAGGTGGTCCTAGAAGTCGTTCAAAAAACAATTGAGATCAAAGTCTATATTAAGTCCTCTTGGGGCAAAAGTATCCATGGAGAAGATGAACATTGATTCTAGTTGGCTCAGAGACCTAACCTTGTGACCCCCTCGCCAGGGTCTATTGTAGGGGGCTATACCCCAAAATTTAAGATGGGACGGATCTTTATTGTGAACTGCCTCAAAGTGTCTAGAGACACTATGCTTATCGAAGCCTTTAAGAATATTTTGCACGTGTTCTTTCAGCCGTATCCTCAATAGTCGTTTGGTGCGGCCTACATCTTGTAGGCCGCAACTACACTCTAATACATACACTGCCCCTAAAGTATTACATCCAACAAAATCTTTGATCTCATATTCCGTTCCGTTACTGTTGGATTTGAATTTTACTTTCTTTTCGTTGGGGCGTTTAGTGCGTGTGCAAGCAAAGCATCGCTTGCAGGGATAGAAGAAGGTCTCGGAGAGTGGGGGCCCTCTTGTAGATACATTTTGGCTTTTCAGGCAGGACAGTTCCCAATTTGGTATCCGTTTTTAAAATGTGCCAGTGGCGGGAGAATATTTTTTCTATTTTTTTGTAATGGATGTTGTAATCTAATATAACTGGAACCCCATCTATTTTGTAGGTTGGTTTCTTCTTGATAGCCAGGAGATCTTCTCTTGGAATGTTGGTGACTTCTTGGATCTTCTCTTGGATAAACGTGTCATCATATCCCTTTTGTATGAACCTTTCCCCTATTATACTCGCTTGGACTTGAAACTCGTCTATTTCTGTACAATTCCGTCTTAATCTTAGGATCTGGCCTTTGGGGATATTATATAGCCAATTCTTATGGTGGCAGCTGGTGATGGGAAAGTAGCTGTTCCTATCGACACTAGACATGTATACAGCTATATCCAATAGCTGTCAGATATGCGCCATGCATGTTGTCTCTGCAGCTCCTATTTTAGTTCAGCTGTTTGCTGCGGTATGCATAGAAATATCCATCTATATGTATGCTCCACATCCTGCCTTCATTTCCCATATGTAGGGCAGGTTGCCACATAAGATTTCTCTATTCGATTTTATTTATATTTTTATATATTTTTTATTCATATATTTTTAAGGTCGATCTAAACAATTTAACTCTCCCCTCGCTTTACACATATTAGATTCCCCAGTCCTGCGTTTGAGAAGTTGCCCATCTTCTATACGTTTTTGCATATCTCTGTCTTTGTTATTATAAGGGACTCTCATCTGTCTTAAACCCGCCCATTCTGCTCCACATCCTATCACCAGTACGCTTGCTCTGGGGCCACTCCTACCTACTAATAGGAAGTGACCCAGGCAAGATGGCGATCTGTTACCCAATCATGAGTGCGGGCCACGGGAAAATGGCCGCCATGCGCCCAGTACAGCAGACATCCGGGCGGTTATCCAATCATGAGTGCGGGCCACGGGAAAATGGCGGCCATGCGCCCAGTACAGCAGACATCCGGGCGGTGTATTTAAGACATGCAAGTCTTACGAACGTTATCCCCTAAGGAAGTCACGAGGTGTGACGAGACGCGTAGGGATCGAGGAGCCGCAGAGTCCACACGCCTGACGCAGAGTGATCCACCTGACGTCCGTGCTGTTTATGCTCCATTGGATCGTTTTTAAATGTGAGTGCAAACGTTTTTTTAATAAGTATGTCTGTATCTTGCGGGATTGCGCTATGGTCTGTCTCTCTTCCATTATGCACGCCATCTGAGGGTCCCACTGTCCTGAGTGACCACCTGGGCCATCCACAGAAGAGAGCATACCTGATACCAACTTCTGGATCAAGAACAAACTCGCAGTTCGTGGGAGATAGGCCCACCATCCATCACCTCCTGGTGAGTGGATGAATGTGTGATACATGCTGTCTAGATAGATGTTCCCTGTATTGTACTCTCACTCGCTTCCAATCTGCTCTATGTTCCACTGCTGAGGAGTGCCTCTGCTGCCCGCCCACCGAGGGATTTTACCCCCCTCCCCTGGAGGTGTTGTTCTAGGCTATCCGTGCAATAGCCTTGAGGTGAGGAGCTAGGGACCACCTGAGGTGTCTATTGCTAACATCCTTTCCTGGCATCACCATCCTATTCCTGGATTTTTCTTGGACTTTTGGGTTTTTCTTGTAGAGACTTTATGTTTGTGCATCCAGAGACATCCTCCTTGGAATGCTTTCTGGTCTTATAAGTTCAGCACCGTGTGTCTATTCTTCATTGCATTGATTTTCTCATTTGCTTTACACTGCTCGGGTAGTGTATCTGCCACCACTGTGTTTTATTTGGAGTCACCCCTATTGTGTATTTTTGTGATTTACACTGTTTTTTTCACTATGTTGGTTATCATGTTGTTCACCTTCCCTTTATCCCATCCATTCACCTAGATATTGTGTCACCTCCTACCCCACGGACCCCACCCTACAGCGCAGACACCCCCCCTTCTTACTCAGCCTGGACTGCAGGTCTGGTCTGTGATTTAAAGAGTTCCTGTATTTTACACATGGCATGGCCTGGGGTCCCATGGTGCTAAAAAAGAATGGACAGACAGTGCTGTGACCCCATGCCATGCCATGTGTAAAATACAGGAACTTTTTAAAACACTGACCAGGCCTGCAGTGAATCATCAAATATTATAAAGACTTTGGGCACACTCTACAGAAAACTTCTATTTACAATATAGTTTAGCAAACAGTGACATACCTTGAGGAGCAGGAAGTAGTCATCAAACTGGGGATGCTATAAAATCACATTCTAATTCACTTTTATATACAAGCAGCACCCAGTGGCAGAAAGGGAGAAGTGCCCGTCTAAAGGGAAGCCAGGGGTGCTGTACATTTTAAAACACTGGGAAGGGAAGCAGTACTGCGTGCCGCTGATGATTTTCAGCGCTGATTTGTGGGCAGCACAGGGGCTTAGCGGGCGGCTCTGCTTTGGGCCCCCAACAGTGACAGGGCCCTGTTTGCCCTATGGTAAAGACGGCCCTGAGAATAGGGAATGTATAGCATATTATACAGAATGAAGCAGTGCGGAATTGGGAATGTACAGCACAACATATAGAATGAGGCGGTGTGAAATAGAGAACATACAGCATGGCATATGGAATAAAACACTGTGGACAAGAGAACATACAGCATGGGATATGGCTTGTACTAGCAGAAATATTTTTGTGTCTTAATAGAATGATGGTTCATTCTGATCTCCATCAGTGCGGACCCGCCATTGATTGCAGTGATTAGCCTGGATGAGGAGAGGTATTTGCTCTTTAATGTGGTTGTAAACCTCAGTCATGGAATCTGAGCAAAGCACATATATCTGTAGCGTTTACTTATCTCGCTCTAATGCCTGGTACACAGATCGTCGGACGAATGACTGTCCCTTTTTTTTTTGCATGCTAGTCTCATATCGAAAATTAAGACTTTACTAAAGTTTTAAAAATTCTCATACGACAGAAAGAAAAATTCAGAAGTGATGTCATGTGTTGTAGTGTATTTGTATTTTCCGATGAATACTGTACTAATTCGATAAAAATCGTATGATCTGGTATTGTCCCATCAAATAAATTTGCATGCAACAATCAGATTGTCGTATGATCGCTTTGAAAGCAAATTTTTCATATTTTTTTCTGATTGTCTACGAGCCATAAGTGTAATTTCCCTCTGGTGCTTTGTTTCTCTGTTATTGGCATGTGTCACTTTTGACAAGTTCTTCCTGACACATGAGATAAATTTGTGTGATGGGGGGAGAGGTCTGCACACAGATTGTCTATTCAGAACACAGTGTGAAGGGGGTGTGTTTGTTTCCTCCAATCAGCGCTCACACACTGTAAATGGAGCATCTCCACCCCCTCCTCTGTGCTCCTGACAGATGAAGAAAGATTTACCGCCCTTTTGAATGGTTGTAGGGAACAAAAGACTGTAGAAAAAGTAAAATCTATGTAGGATTGTGATGTAACGTCCCACACTCCGCTTGAGTGTTTTCGTCATATACTGCTTCTTCCCAGTCTTAATATAGATATCAGATATTCCAACTGCTAACAAGCACAAAACAAAATGATACTCATTTGTTTGATGAACATGGACTCTTTATTAGAACATGAATACAAGTCTTATACAGTATACAGTTAAAGAGGCGGTTCCCACTCCTGCTCATATTGCTCTAACAATTAGATATGTGCATTCCCATTCATACGAATGTTATTTTTGTACGAAAATGTTCATTTTCGTACCCGCAGGATAATGTGTACATACGAAAAAATTAAAGCACCAAAATACGAAAACTACGAGATTACGAATGAGCCGCATAACGAACAACCGCAAATACGAACGAATGATCCGACGAAAAAAAACGACAAAACGAAAACGGCAAAAGAACGGAAATGACATCTGTAACAAAAGATTTGCATGCTGTATTTTGTTTCAATCCTTTTTCTGTTTGTTTTCAGTCCTATGTTCATTGTTCATATGACATCTATAACAAAAGATTTGCATGCTGTATTTTGAATCCAAAATACGAACAGAAAAAAGGAATTTAAAATACAGAATGCAAATCTTTTGTTATAGATGTCATATGAACATACGACTGAAAATAGCAAAAGAAAAGGGTTTCAAGATACTGCAAATCATTGACGAAAATTCACGAAAATTATTGTCTAACAAGTAACGAACATGAATTAAACAGAATAACGAACCATCCCGCATGTACGAAAATAAAACAGTAACGAAAATACGAAACGATCGGAATACGAAAAAATCGCGTCATACGAAAAACGAACGGGAACAAACAGGAAAACGGGCGTCTTACGAAAAACGAACGAAAACGAAAAAACGAAACGATTCGAAACAGAACAAAAAAAAACGATTTTTTTTTCTGTGCACATGTCTACTAACAATACACCTGTAAATAGAAACATAAATTAACATGAGCTAATTAACGAATCCCTTAAAGCAGCCGATGTGACTCCCTAACTACAAAATACATATCAACACAGAACTCCTTCATACAATTAATTAGCACAAGCAACGATGGGTAAAAGACCATTATGCCGCGTACACACGATCACTTTTTGCGATGAAAAAAAACGACGTTTTATCTCATGAAAAAAAACTACGTTTTTCAAACTTCATTTTCCAAAACGACGTTGCGTACACACTATCGTTTTTCCCAAAAAGTCTAGCAAAGCGTCGTGACGTCCATCACGTACGACGGAACTATAAAGGGTCATTTCCATGCGGAAGACGGCCTCTTTTGCTGATATCGTGTTGCTGCGTGTTAGTAAAAGTTTGGTGAGAGACGATTCGCGCTTTTCAGTCTTCGTGCTTTAATATCGTTTACTGTCGTACAGTTTGTGCTTTTGGGGTCGTATTTGTGATACAGTGCTTGTTTTCCGATCGTATCTGTTGTGGCAGTTCGTTCTTGTCTACACGTTCCTGTTTTGCAGGTCCGTTCTTCAGAGGCCTTTCTGTACTTCAGAGCGGTGTTTTAGTGCGATCTGATTTGACGACCGTTTTCTAGCCATGTTGCGGGTACGTTCTCGTCACCGAGATCGTGCTGTGCTTCTAGTTAGGATGTGTGCTGCATCCCGGCTCAAGTCCTTGAGGAGGGCGAGGAGGACTTTGTGGGCCAAGAACTGGTTTCTTCGCAGGGACCAGTTCTCTCATATGCCTCTGCTGCGGGAGATCCGAGAAAATAACCCTGATGATTTCAGGAATTTTGTTCGGATGTCTGACCCCGTATTTCAGCAGCTTTTGGCTTCGTTGTCGCCATATATCAAGATACATAAATGCAGAGGTCATAATGAATGTGTGTCATTTTCTGGTACGCCATTAGGTACACCATCAACATTTTGTCCACCCTAAAGTAAAAAAACGGTTGGGTAAAGGCCCCCTACTTTGGAATTTCAGTCAGCATCAACCCCCCCTAGCTCCAGGGGGCACATATCTAAAGCTGTGTAAGGGGCCACAGAATTAGGGATGGAGGGCCTGTGGTAAATATATTTTAGCATTCAATTATGATATGTCATTAAGTTAGAAATGTGTGTGATGAATGAAGCCAAAAAATAAAATATGTCCCTTTTTTATTATACACAGGCAGAGCAAAGCCAGGAGGAGGCAGGCCACGCAGGGAGCCAGGGGGAGGCAGGCCCCGCAGGGAGCCAGGAGAAGGCAGGCCCCGCAGGGAGCCAGGAAGAGGCAGGCCACGCAGGGAGCCAGGAAGAGGCAGGCCCCACTGGGAGCCAGGAGGTGGCAGGCCCCAGTGGGAGACAGGAGTCACGCCAGCATGATTGTATCTCCCAAATCCCTCCTATCCGGAACCCAGCAAAAAGGGCCAGAAGGCTCATGCAGATGGAGGAGGAGACCCAGGCCATGCTCCGTGAAGCAACTTTGGCCATCAGAGAGCCGCCCAGTGAGGAAGAGGGATTTGCAGCGCTGATAGCAGCCAAGCTTAAAAATCTTGAGCTGGGCCAGCGTGTGCGCTGCAAATCCATCATATTCCAGGCCATAAGCATGGCCACACTGGGACAGCTCAATGACGATATTGGCATTGGGCTGATTCGCACTCCCGTAGTTACTGCGCTTCCTGGTCCTGCTCCATCTCCTGCTCCTGCTCCTGCTCCTTCTCCTGCTCCTCCTCTTCCTGAGCCTGCTCTGGCTCCTGGCACGTCGGCTCCAGGAACACAGCCCCTGAGGACTCGGCCTGCAGGGAAGGCTGCAGGGAAGACTGCAGGGAAGGCTGCAGGGAAGGCTGCAGGTAAGGCTGCAGGGAAGACTGCAGGGAAGGCTGCAGGGAAGACTTTTGACCATGTGTATTTTTTACAAACAAATATAGAGATTGTTATAGTGAGTAGGCAGACACATTTTAAAAATTAAAACGACATTAAACAAGGAACAACAACCTCCTTGTGGGTAAATTAAACAAAAAAAAAAAATAAGCTGTTGTGGTCACTTCACACCCTCAAAAATCCTTAAAAAAAATTGTAGTTCAAAACATCTGTTAAAAGATATTACCCCCAAAAAATTACATGTGTCCCAAAAAAAAATAAAAAAAATAACAAAAAGGGCCCAAAAAAATAATAAAGTCAAAAGGTGGACAGAAATATGTCAAACAAGATGAGCCACAACAAACTAGGAGTTTAGGGTAGCTTGGAAATGGTTTAAATAGCATTGTGGCAAATGCAGCGCATTGTTTTCTTCATTAGTTTTAAAATAACGAATGTGCTTAATCCATTCTAAACAGTAGTTTTACCAGAACGAGCTCTCCCATCTCAGAAATTGCTTCTGAGCACGCACAGGTTTAAAACGTCATTTTCTATGTCGTTTTGCCCACACACGATCATTTTTTATGACACAAAAAACGACGTTTTGAAAAACGACACAAAAAATTCAAGCATGTTGGAATTTTTTTTTTGGTTGTTTTTTTGAAGACAAAAAACGACGTTTTGCCCACACACGATCAATTTAAATGTCGTTTTAAAAAACCTCGTTTTTTTTCATCGCAAAAAACGACCGTGTGTACGGTCGCGGCATTAGACGCCATACTAGACTCATTTACATTATAGCAGACAACAGACCAGACAGGTGGCTGAAGTTGATGACATCAGCATCTTCTAAAAGTATGTGTCCCAACAGTATGAATCAGTCACTATTTCTAATATAGTATATACAGGGTTCCCAGAGTCTGTGTGTCTTGGGGGACATAGACATAAATCCAAAGTAACACCGCCTCAAGGATCCCCAGGCATACAGCTCACAAAGAGCACTGTTCCCACAAATGCCAGGGCCCATAATCGTTAGGCAAGAGGCCAGCATTCAGTTCCCTCCAAAAGCCACTGTCCTCTGTGAGTCTGTCACAAGGAGGATTTTTTTTCATCCCTGTGTATCGTCGAAAGGCTGTTCACTTCATATGTGAGGGTTTAGAACCACTTTAAAGCTGGCAATAGATGATGTCATTTTCTTTCCTGCAACCCATGGTTGCAGGAAACAAAATCACTTAATTTCCCCATCAACACAGTCAGTGTTAATGAGGGAATCATTCCCCACTGGGAGAACACAGTGATTACTGCTAGCTGCTATAATAGCTGCTAGCAATAATCACATTTAAAATCCGACAGCCTGGTTGTACCCAAGTTAATCGACTTTGGTATATTCATCCTGCCCATACATGGTTCGAATCTCAGCTGGACCCTGCTGAACTGCCTGATATTCGAACTGTCTATGGCCAACTTTTGTGAAGCTGTATCCCATTCAGACCTCCTGTTAGCACAGACCTGCAGTGATTACAGAGCCAGACAGCTCAATTGATTACTGCTGTCACATGTAAAGTAGCAGCCAGGGCAGAGGGACACTCTGCTGTGCTTTGCATTAAAAGATGTCATCGGTCGGAGCCAATAAAAGGAGGTGAGTAGTGTAACTTCCTCTGTCCCATGTCTTTGTTTGCATGTATGACAGCAGCGATTGACTGTGGGTTCAGACGGATGTTCAAAGGCATTCGAAACGCCAATGCCTGTAACAGCTTGTAAACACAGCCAGATGTGGTAACTCATGTTTACCAGCGTTTCATTCACAGTCGTTTTCATTAAAAAAAAAAAGAAAAAAAGGGGGGAATATTGTCTCAGCAACTTGACACTCATTTGAGACCCTTGCAAAATGTCATCTCAGCTACCTCAAACTCGTCTACACCTTTGCAACCACACAATCTCGTCTCAGCATCCTAACGCCCGTTCAGACATTTGCAGCTATACAAAGTCGTCTTAGCAAACTGACACTCATTTGACACCATTGCAAACGCAATATCGTCTCAGCAACCTGACACCCGTTCAGACCTTTGCAGCCATACATGGTCATCTCAGCAGCCCGACACTCACTTGAGACCATTGCAAACGCAACATTGTCTCAGCAACCCCTCACTTGTTGAGACCCGTGCAACCACACAAGGCCATCTCAAAACAAACCTCATAATCATCGAGACCTTTGCAACCACGCAATATCGTCTCAGCAAACCAGACTGAGACCCTTGCAACCACACAATATTGTCTGCAGCAGTATAAAACACTTTGCAGCACGCACCTACGTGCAAACCCGAATACAAACTAAACTTGCAAACACACCTCAGTGACAATCAGCCAAACAAACACACAGTGGCACCCAGTTGGCCATTCATCTTTAGTGGCACGCGGGCCACTCATCTTTTCCCTGTCTTTTTTCCTGTAGTTAGTTCAGGTTTCCAACCAGCACCAGCGAGTGCACGTTGGTCTGCGAGTGCACGTTGATCTGCGAGTGCACGTTGGTCAGCGAGTGCACGTTGGTCTGCCAGTGCACGTTGGTCTGCCAGTGCACGTTGGTCAGCGAGTGCACGTTGGTCGGTGAGTGCACGTTGGTCGGCGAGGGCACGTTGGTCGGCGAGGGCACGTTGGTCGGCGAGGGCACGTTGGTCGGCGAGTGCATGTTGGTCGGCGAGTGCACGTTGGTCAGCGAGTGCACGTTGTTCAGCGAGTGCACGTATATCATCTTGTTGAGCACCTGTGTATTGTCTTGATTTTCTCACACAAATGCAAGATCCAGTCCAAGTTCTCAAACTAGACCAAGCATCAGTAGCAGACTTAGCTATGTGGGACAACTTCCCCACCTGATAGAACAGCATTTCAATCTTCATCCCGGCAGTGTCAGCCGAGCCACCACGGGCTTTTGCCTGCATTTTTCGCCCGCCACTGGTTCTCCAAACCTTGGCCCCCAGAAATTCTCTTAAATTTCTGCTTCACCCAGTCTTCATCACGCCTCGTGCTGTACCCCATTGTGGCAGCTGCCCAGGTCTGGGGCCACACTTGAACCGGACAGACAGTGTTCTTCACCACAGACAATCAAGCCACAGCCGACTTCATCAATTAAGGTAGATCAAGCCTCTCCCCATCACGTCCTTCCTGCGCAGGCTCGCGCAGCTGTCACTTTATCACCAGTTTAATATCTTCTGTAGACATGTTCCAGGCAAATGCAAAATCACAGCTGATGCTCTGTCCCATTCCAACCTTACTTTGTTTTTCCAGCAAGAGCCTGGAGCTGACCCAATAACCATCCCTGTCCCACCCTGGTCATTGCTGACGATGGATTGAAGTAGCATCTCACCAACTCAACCCAGCTTATTAACCACTCCTTGGCACGCAACACACTGAAGGCCTATCGCACTGCTTGGAACACTAACTGCTAATTTTTGGCCACTTGCCTCGGAGCAGCAATAGGCAACGTTAGACACGTCCTAGCCTTCATATCGTATTGCCACACGTAGCTGACCCTTTCTCACAATACTATCACGCCATATCTAGATGGCGTCCAGCATTTCCTGTCCCTGCAGGACCCCAGTAAACTGTCAGTATTCTCGATCCCATGCAGTCAAGTCCCTTCTACAGAGCATACAGAAGCACCAACCTGTAGTCAGTGGCGAGCGCCTACCTTTCAAGAGTGCCCTCTTTAGGGACATGTCTGAAATCCTTACTCGTTCCCCATTTAGGGCCTTGCCCAGCATAGTCATCCAAGCAGCCATCTACCAGGCCTTCTACGGTTCCCTACAACCTAGTGAATTTACAGTCAGTGGCTCCGGCAGTCAGACACTGCTCCGACGCCACCCGACTCGCTTTCGAACCCCTACACTCTCAGTCTGCAAACGCAACAAACCAGCCCCGGGGGTTGACATCAACCTGTTTCAGACTAACAATGCCTGATGCCCAGTGACGGTGCTCGACCGACTACTGCTCCATCTACCCAGCCAATCTGATGGTAGCTTGTTGCTACCCTTTCTAAACCAGCTCCCTGAGTGGCAGACAGTTGTCAAGCATGTCAGAATCCTAAGCAACTTGGGCTTCAAATCCCAGCCGGTTCTCTGGACATTCTTTCCGAATTAGAGCAGCCTCAACTGCCTCCCAACAGGGAGTACCAGACCACGTAATCGAGATACCAGGCTGCTGGGAAGTCTCCTTGTTTTGCCACATACATCCCAAATCCTCAGGAAGGAATGGCACAAGCCTTTACCAAGCTGGCTCAATAAATACAAGAAATCAATATAAGCTATTTCCCTATCTGAGTCTTTTGCCCCCTTTTCTTGGCATACTGACCAGACCACCAAGGCACACCTCAGGTCTATTTATGTTGTAAGTCTTGTCGTGTGTTTATGTGATCCACATCACTCTCGGTCAGAGGGCCACGACCATAAATAAGAAGGCCAGTATGGTGGCCTGAGTTTATGGGAGGAGCCCGGAGGGTATTTAAGCAGCCCACTCACACATGCTCTTTGTCGGTTCAGTGTGCAGTACTACACGTCACTGGGCCGACTCTTCCCAGCTCACCTCATGTCCGTGAGTCTGCGCATTCAATCACATTCGACACCCTCCCGCCCTTCCCTTTTTCAGGGCACTTCTCAGCATATCCTTTTTCAACAACTACCCATTACTTACTTTGGGTATGCCCCCTTTTCTTGGCATACTGACCAGACCACCAAGGCACACTTCAGGTCTATTTATGTTGTAAGTCTTGTTGCGAGTTTATGTGATCCACATCACTCTCAGTCAGAGGGCCACGACCATAAACATTAAAGCGGAAGTAAACCCATCGATTTAACAGTTTCAAAAAGGAGTTACATTCCCGGCATGCCGGGAATGCCATTTGTCACATTGGTTGTGCTCTCAACCAAACTGTCAAACCATCCTATGGCTGTGTCCTAACTGATCACATGTGCAGCACCATGGCAGTTGAAGTTTCAACAGAGGCAAAGATGGCAGCTTTCTTGGCTGAAAATGATAGGAGGGTTTACTTCCACTTTAACTATCCAGTTTTGGTGTTCTCGGAAGTAAACAAGATGTAAGCAACATTTTTTTTTAATTGGGCTATTGGAATAGAAACATGTAACAAATATAAAATAGGTGTTATCCCAGTTTCCCAGTTTGGCTGCAAAGGTGGAAATACAATTTAAAGCACATCTCCATTTAAGTGATAAACAAACAAGGATGATTGGCAATTTGGATAGATTGTGAACGATTTAGATTTGATGCAACTGTCATTCGATATCAAAGAAACTACTGCAAAGCCAAATTCTTCAGCACATAGTTTTCTCCAGCTTTGTATGTGCACTTTAAAAAACTGCATGCATTTTGTGTTTTAGTTCTGGTCACTGCAATTCAAAAAAAATGTGTGCTGTTATAACATTAGGAGGAAATTTACTTTTTCTTGGCTTGTTATTTCTAGAGTTTAAGAAGATATCAGATAGTGCTGGTCCCATTAAGAGCCAGGTTATCTGTGTGATCCAATCTAATGTATTGCATTTGAAAAAAAAACTCACTGTGCCGTGTCAAATGTTTGTAGACATTTCATAAGAACTTTCAAACTTTACTGTTTATATGAAACTTACTGCAGACAATGCTATCTCTTTTATTAAATTTGTCTACCTCTAAAGGAAAAATCCCTTTTTGTTCTTCCCTAAGCTCATGATATCAGGCCCGGAGTGGCCAATCGGGAGAACCGGGATTATTCCCGGTGGGCTGGTCGGGTTTGCGGGCCGGTTGCGCGCCCCCCCTGCACAAAAACATCCCCCCGACCCGTCCTCCCAAGTCCCAGGTCCCGCGGCCTCCTCCCTACCTGCAGCCCTCCACCAGCACCATGCGTTCACGTGGGATGGACCCCGCGCGCGCTGAATGTGCTCTCTCCTGGGTCCCAGGAGCAGCACTTCCGAGTGAGTCCTCCGTCGCCCCCCCCCCTCTCTCTCTGCAATGTGCCGATCAGGACCTCTCTCCCACCAGCAGCACGCTCGCCCTATCTTCCCCCACTCCAGGAGAGCTAATGTCTAACAGGTAAGCTAAAGACAATTCCGTTCGGTCTCCCTCGCCCATGTCAGTGCAGTACTTGCAGGAGCCCAGCAGAAGGAGCATCTCACTGCCCCCCCCGTCCATCCCACTGTCCCCCATCCATCCCATGGCCCCCCTGTCCATCCCACTGTCCCCCATCCATCCCATGGCCCCACTGTCCCCCATCCATCCCATGGGCTGCCCGTCCATCCCACTGTTCCCCATCCATCCCATGGCCCCCCTGTCCATCCCACTGCCCCCCATCCATCCCATGGCCCCACTGTCCCCCATCCATCCCATGGCCCCATCGTCCATCCCACTGTCCCCCATCTATCCCATGGCCCCCTGTCCATCCCACTGTCCCCCCATCCATCCCATGGCCCCACTGTCCCCCCCATCCATCCCATGGCCCCACTGTCCCCCCCATCCATCCCATGGCCCCACTGTCCCCCCCATCCATCCCATGGCCCCACTGTCCCCCATCCATCCCATGGCCCCACTGTCCCCCATCCATCCCATGGCCCACCGTCGTTCCTACTGTCCCCCATCTATCCCATGGCCCCCCTGTCCATCCCACTGTCTCCTCATCCATCCCATGGCCCCCCCGTCCATCCCACTGTCCCCCATCCATCCCATGGCCCCCCCATCCATCCCACTGTCCCCCATCCATCCCATGGCCCCCCGTCTAATCCCACTGTCCCCCATCCATCCCATGACCCCCCCATCCATCCCATGCCCCCCCCGTCTATCCCACTGTCCCCCATCCATCTTATGGCCCCCCTGTCCATCCCACCATCCCCCTGTCCATCCCACTGTCCCCCTGTCCACCCCATTGCCCCCCTGCCCATCCCACGGTCCTCCTGTCCATCCCACGGTCCTCTTGTCCATCCCACTGTACCCCATCCATCCCACGACCCCCCTGCCCATCCCACTTTCCCCCATCCATCCCACGGCCCCCCTGTCCATCCCACTGTCTCCCTGTCCACCCCATGGCCCCCCTGTCCATCCCACTGTCCCCCTGTCCATCCCACGGTCCCCCTGTCCATACCACGGTCCCCCTGTCCATACCACGGTCCCCCTGTCCATCCCACGGTCCTCTTGTCCATCCCACGGTCCTCTTGTCCATCCCAGGGTCCTCTTGTCCATCCCACGGTCCTCTTGTCCATCCCACGGTCCTCTTGTCCATCCCACGGTCCTCTTGTCCATCCCACGGTCCCCATGTCCATCCCACTGTCCCCATGTCCATCCCACTGTCCCCTTGTCCACCCCATGGTCCCACCATCCACCCCATGGTCCCCCCGTCCTTCTCACTGTCCCCCCTCCTGTCCATCTTGCTGTCTCCTGTCCATCCCACAGTCACCCTGTCCATCCCACGGGCCTTAGATATAATCGACTAATGTTGAGATAGAATGGGCCACCTTGGTGTGATGTTGATAGTGTGGGTTGCTATAGGTTGGATGGCCTACTTTGAACTAGCAGTGGAAGGTTTGGGTGCAGTGGATAGTAAGGGGTGTTGTAGATAGGGTGGGTTTCATTTAGGCTTCTTCCACGGTTAACGCAATGTGGCTATACCCTCTGTTCGCGTGGAGTACACAGCACCCTGTATTACTACTCTCTTTAAGCCACACAAAGGTGTCTGAGATCTTTTACAATCTTATTGTCTAGATATAGTGTATACTACAAAACAAATTGGAGTGCGCCAGAAAAGTGTTCGGGTTTGGCTTGAAGAAAAGGTGGCAACCCTACTCCTGCCCCTCTCTTGCCTCTCTCCTTCCCCCTCTATTTCTCTCTCTCCTGCCCCCATCTCTCTCCTGACCCCATCTCTCTCTCTCTCGCCTCTCTCCCTGCCCCCATCTCTCTCTCTTGCCTCTCTCCTGCCCCCATCTCTCTCTCTTGCCTCTCTCCTGCCCCCATCTCTCTCTCTTGCCTCTCTCCTGCCCCCATCTCTCTCTCTTGCCTCTCTCCTGCCCCCATCTCTCTCTCTTGCCTCTCTCCTGCCCCCATCTCTCTCTCTTGCCTCTCTCCTGCCCCCATCTCTCTCTCTTGCCTCTCTCCTGCCCCCATCTCTCTCTCTCTTGCCTCTCTCCTGCCCCCATCTCTCTCTCTTGCCTCTCTCCTGCCCCCATCTCTCTCTCTTGCCTCTCTCCTGCCCCCATCTCTCTCTCTCTTGCCTCTCTCTTGCCCCCATCTCTCTCAATTGCCTCTCTCCTGCCCCCATCTCTCTCTCTTGCCTCTCTCCTGCCCCCATCTCTCTCTCTTGCCTCTCTCCTGCCCCCATCTCTCTCTCTTGCCTCTCTCCTGCCCCCATCTCTCTCTCTTGCCTCTCTCCTGCCCCCATCTCTCTCTCTTGCCTCTCTCCTGCCCCCATCTCTCTCTCTCTCTTGCATCTCTCCTGCCCCCATCTCTCTCTCTTGCCTCTCTCCTGCCCCCATCTCTCTCTCTTGCCTCTCTCTTGCCCTCATCTCTCTTGCCTCTCTCCTGCCCCCATCTCTCTCAATTGCCTCTCTCCTGCCCTCATCTCTCTTGCCTCTCTCCTGCCCCCATCTCTCTCTCTTGCCTCTCTCCTTCCCCCATCTCTCTCTCTCTTGCCTCTCTCCTGCCCCCATCTCTCTCTCTCTCTTGCCTCTCTCCTGCCCCCATCTCTCTCTCTTGCCTCTCTCCTGCCCCCATCTCTCTCTCTTGCCTCTCTCCTGCCCCCATCTCTCTCTCTTGCCTCTCTCCTGCCCCCATCTCTCTCTCTTGCCTCTCTCTTGCCCCCATCTCTCTCTATTGCCTCTCTCCTGCCCCCATCTCTCTCTATTGCCTCTCTCCTGCCCCCATCTCTCTCTCTTGCCTCTCTCCTGCCCCCATCTCTCTCTTTTGCCTCTCTCCTGCCCCCATCTCTCTCTCTTGCCTCTCTCCTGCCCCCATCTCTCTCTCTTGCCTCTCTCCTGCCCCCATCTCTCTATCTCTTTCCTCTCTCCTGCCCCCCTCTCTCTATCTCTTTCCTCTCTCCTGCCCCCTCTCTCTCTCTTGCCTCTGTCCTGTCCCCCTCTCTCTCTCTTGCCTCTGTCCTGTCCCCCTCTCTCTCTCTTGCCTCTCTCCTGCCCCCTCTCTCTCTCTCTTGCCTCTCTCCTGCCCCCTCTGTTTTTCTCTCTCTCCTGCCTCCCTCTCTCTTGCCTCTCTCCTGCCCTCTCTGTTTTTCTCTCTCCTGCCCCCTCTCACTGCAGAGAATTGTGTGTGTGTGTGCAGGGCAATGCGGAGCACTCTTTGTGTGTGTGTGCAGGGCAATGCGGAGTAGTGTGTGTGTGTGTGTACTGATTCCATTTCATTTGTGTTAAATTAAGAGAAAGATATATGGTCGTCTTCACATTCCAAGCCCAGGGTGACAGTCCGTTCAACATCTCTATCTATTGAGCTACCACCTCCAGGTCAGTTATTACATTATTTTAATAGTCGTGAACTAAAGTGGGCTGGTCTAAGGCATGAAACTCCAGGGCTGAAAATGAGTCCCACTCTGGCCCTGCATGATATACATTGAAAAAACTGACACTCACCCATTCTTGCTCTGCACATCTTGTCTCATGTAATCCAGTTAGTTCCTACTCTGAGTATGAGGGTCCGTTTGCTATAATTATATAGGGTCTGAAGTTGTAATAGGAGAGCTACTAAGAAAACCAGTGAACCAATTACATGACCATTAAATTACTTTCTTGGCACCAACATGGCAGCATAAATATGGTAGTAGCCATACATATTTCCACCCATGGGACCAGCGCAAAGTTATAAAGTGTTGCTGCCCACACAACAACCTTTGTCCTCACCTGGTGTAGGTAGAATCTCTAGCAAAATTGTCTTCGTGGCCAGGCCTCTCACACATAGGGATCTCGTGACTCAACTGTATCACATACACTGTTATACCTGAAGGGTTCCACATGTACTGGCACTTTAAGGCTGGCTCCACCCAGCAGTGATGACAAGGGTCAAGGGGTACGGTGGCCATCTTAGAGTGTGCATATGTAGGAAGCAGATAAGATGTACTGTCCTGAGATGCATGTTGCAGTGTACAGCCTGTACTGAATAAACATCCATTGCTCCAGACCAGAGTCTTGTGTCTCTCACAACACACAGGACATCACAGTGGCGACGAGAATGGAATTTACAAAGTGTCTATCAGTCTGAGAGATAGAGAGAGACAAAGACATTGTGGATTGTCACCTGGATAAAAGCAATCACAGATCCCAGCAGGAAAATGTCATTAATCGGGACATTAAATGAATTTGATGGAGAACAGACATCCTGGAGTTCCTGGGTTGAGAGGCTGGAACAGTATTTTAATGCAAATGACATCACAGACAACAGGCAAGTGGCAGTTTTTCTTACATTGGTCGGATCCAAAACGTATGACACTCTTAGAGATCTGCTTTCCCCTGTAAAACCTTCAGCTAAGACATTGGCCGAGCTGCTGACACTGCTAGAGGATCACTTCCAGCCCAAACCACTAGAAATAGCAGAAAGATTTCGCTTCTATCAGAGGCAGCAGCAGACAGGTGAAGAGATTAAAGCTTATGTGCTCGCCCTTCGCAGACTAGCCTCTACCTGTTCTTTTGGGGACTACCTACCTACTGCACTGAGAGATAAGTTTGTTATGGGACTGAATTGTGAGTCGACACAAAAGAGACTGTTAACAGAGAAAGACCTTACCCTTACAAAGGCAATTGAGATAGCTTCCGTGATGGAAATGGCTGTGAAAGATACAGAGCAATTGAACCCCCAGAGCAGAAGGGAAGAGGTGAAGCAGGAAGTTTTCAGAACAGCAGTCAAGCCAACTGCCGCAAACTGGAAATACCGACCCCCACCAACCCGGGAGTCAGCTTGTTACCGTTGTGGGAATACAGACCATGACCACAAAGTCTGCCGGTTTAAGGATCAGACCTGTCATAATTGCGGTAGGACCGGCCATCTGAAACGAGTTTGCCGTAGCAAGAAGGTGCAAGATAAACAACCTCTGAACCCCAAGACAAAGACATATATGGTGGGAAGATATACATCATCATCTGAGTCAGAGGATGAAGAAGTGCTCCACAGATTAGACATACATCATATACATGCAGCACCCTCCGCAATGACTGTAGATGTAACCATTGAGGGAAAGAAACTCAAGATGGATGTAGACACAGGAGCAGCAGTTTCAGTTATCACCCAGAAACAATGGAGACAACTTCAGACCCGAAGAACTGTCCGCCCAACACCAATCAAACTGCAGACATACTCAAAGCAGATACTCCACCCACTGGGTTACGCAAAAGTAAAGGTATTGTACAAGGGTCAGACAAAGAGACTGCCATTATATATCCTGAAAAATGGGGGACCCCCTCTCTTTGGGAGAGACTGGATTGCTCACTTTGGTATGCCAGACATCACCATAAGTCCCTGTAATGCCGTCACCATTCCATTAGGAGATGATGACGGATGGGTGGTGTCCCTGAAGCAGCGGTTCCCAAAGGTTTTTGATGACCAGTTGGGAAAAATAAAACATGACTGTGTGAGACTCAAGCTGAAACCCAACGCTCAGCCTAAGTTCTTCAAAGCTCGGACAGTACCTTTCGCACTCCGAGCAGGTGTGGAAGCAGAACTAAGTCGGCTGGAGGAACAAGGTGTCATCTCAAAGGTAGAGCACAGCGAGTGGGCATCACCAGTTGTACCGGTAAAGAAAGCGAATGGGGACTTGCGCATTTGTGGCGATTTCCGCATGGCACTGAACTCTCAACTGGAAATAGACCAGTATCCCCTACTCAGAGTAGATGACATTTTTGCCTCTCTTGCAGGGGGTGAAAAGTTCACCAAGCTTGATCTCAAACAAGCATATTTACAGTTTGAGGTCCATCCTTTTTCCCGCAAATTTCTGACCATCAACACCCACAAGGGACTATATGAATACAATCGGATGGTGTTTGGGGTAGCCTCTGCCCCAGCCATTTGGCAACGAAAAATGGACGAGATTTTGGCGGACATTCCTTTTACGCAG
Organism: Rana kukunoris; assembly: GCA_029574335.1. Taxonomy (NCBI): domain Eukaryota; kingdom Metazoa; phylum Chordata; class Amphibia; order Anura; family Ranidae; genus Rana; species Rana kukunoris. The sequence continues at coordinate 129,236,510 of CM056051.1, forward strand.
TGCCTGCTAGATGACATGCTCATCACGGGACGGACTGACCAGGAACACAAGCAGAATGTGGAGCTTGTGTTGGCGAGACTCCAAGAACAGGGTCTGAAAGTGAACTTAGCAAAATGCCAATTCATGGTGCCTAAATTGGAGTTTTGTGGCCACCTTGTGGATGCAGAAGGTATTCACACCACGGAAGCCAAAGTTGATGCTTTAGTCAACGCTCCAGCCCCAACCAACGTCCAGCAGCTGCGATCATACCTGGGCTTGCTGAACTATTACCACAAATTCCTGCCAGATCTGGCACACACCTTGTTTCCATTGAACAAGCTTTTGGAGAAACACTCCAGATGGGACTGGTCGGCTGCATGCCAGCGTGCTTTTGAAGTTTCTAAGCGGAAGCTGTTGGCGTCACGCATGCTCGTGCACTATGACCTCCAGAAGCCTCTCACCTTGGCTTGTGATGCCTCACCCTATGGTCTGGGGGCGGTACTATCCCACATCTTACCAGATGGGTCAGAAAAACCAGTGGCATTTGCCTCCAGGTCTTTGACAAAAGCAGAAAGCAATTACTCACACATTGACAAAGAGGCTCTTGCGCTGATATGGGCAGTTAAGAAGTTTCATCTTTACCTGTATGGTAGGGAATTCACCATACTGACGGACCATAAACCACTCCTTCAGATCTTTAGCCCTGACAAAGGCATCTCCCAGACTACTGCGGCCCGCCTCCAACGCTATGCCCTATTCTTGGGGGCATACAGCTACAAAATTCAGTATCGTGGTCATGATGCCAATGCTAATGCGGACGCAATGTCCCGACTGACAGGGAGGTCCATGGACTCTTCTCCACCGGTCAAGAGTTGTCGTTACACCAGCCTGTCCTTCTTGTCTTCTGGAGAGATAGCAGCCCATACAACCAAGGATACCTTTCTGAAAACAATACTCTCCTGGGTACGGTCCGGTTGGCCTGCAACTGTCACACAGGAGTATGAACCTTATTTCCGTAGGCGTATGGAATTAACTGTGGCTGGCAACTGTGTTTTATGGGGAGACAGAGTGATCATTCCACAGACCCTCCGGAGACACATTCTGGACTTGCTACATACTGGTCATCCCGGGGGCACTCGTATGAAACAAAAGGCCAGAGGCTATGTGTGGTGGCCAAACCTAGACTCAGATATCGCAACATATGTGAATGCTTGTGCTGGATGTGCACAAACGGCAAGAGACCCTGCTCGAGGGTGCGTCCAGCCCTGGACTTGGCCCACGGTTCCTTGGTTTCGCCTACACTTGGACTTTGCAGGCCCGATCAGAGGACACACCTTCTTGATCATAGTGGACGCCCATTCAAAGTGGCCTGAGGTCATTCCTGTTACTCAGCCAACGACTAAGGCAACGGTTTCCATACTGTTACATCTCGCTGCTACGTTTGGATACCCCAGAGGAATCGTCACGGACAACGGTGCACAATTCACCAGTCAGGAGTTTCAGCTTTTCCTGACTGCCCACAACATCAAGCACAAGTTGACCGCACCTTACCACCCAGCTACAAATGGTCAAGCAGAGAGGTTTGTGCAGACTTTCAAACGCTATTTCAAAGCTACAGTGACTGCAAGTAAACAACAGTCTCTGTCACCCCAGCAGCTGGACTCCTTCCTTTCTGCTTACAGAAACACACCACATGCAACCACTGGTAAAACTCCAGCAGAACTCCTTCTGGGTCGGCAGCCATGGACTGTTTTGGATATGCTCCGCCCTCAAACAGTCCAGGAACATGTATTGCAGTCCCAAGACAAGATGGTCAAACACCATGAGCTTCCCGGATTCACAGCCCAACAAAAGGTATGGGCCCGATCTTATGGGTCTTCCAACACCCGTTGGCTTCCTGCTGTCATTGCAGAGACTTTGGGACCCAAGATGTATAAGGTCCGCCTGGAAGATGGTTCCATTTGCAGACGTCATGCGGACCAACTGCGTCCTCGTTCTCAACTGCCCGAATCCCTCATGCCGGCTGAACCACCAGTGTCTCAAGGTTCTGCTCCCAGCGGATCAGGATGCACAGAGACTGATGATTGTGGGGACTCTGAACTTTTGAACTCAGCTCCAACAGAGCCCTCCAGCTCTGGTCCGGAGGTCTGTTTACCCTCTGAGTTGGGGGATCCCTTCTTGGCCCCGCTGGTACCCATTCCGGCCAGCCCTGTTTCCTCCGGTCCCGAATCGCTGGATGCCCGGCCTCAACGTCACTGTCGCCCTCCTGACCGGTTGCAGTTGCAAGAGCGGTTACGAGACTTTCGACGGGGCCGACGGAAGTGATTCAATGACATATTAACCGCAACTGTCCCTGGAAGCTTGAAGTCCTGTAATTTTCCTGTGTTTGGAGGACTGTTACTGGACAGTTATCAGTTAATGTTTTGTTTCTGTTATGGTTTTATTGTGTTTTTTTTTTGTTTTTGTTTTTTGAGGGATGGATGGAAGGTGTTATACCTGAAGGGTTCCACATGTACTGGCACTTTAAGGCTGGCTCCACCCAGCAGTGATGACAAGGGTCAAGGGGTACGGTGGCCATCTTAGAGTGTGCTCATGTAGGAAGCAGATAAGATGTACTGTCCTGAGATGCATGTTGCAGTGTACAGCCTGTACTGAATAAACATCCATTGCTCCAGACCAGAGTCTTGTGTCTCTCACAACACACAGGACATCACATACAGTATGCCTTCAGTTCAGAAGGAGTTTAGGTAATATTGTTTTCAATAATGAATGAATGAAGAACTTGTATAGCGCAGCACATGCGAAGTAAAACATGCAAAGTAAAACCACTTGCCGACCAGCGCACGCTGAAAAATACGTTGGCAAAATGGCAGGAAAACGCAAAAGGGCGTACAGGTACGTCCCCTTTAAATTGCCACCATGTGGTCGTGTGCGCGCTGCTGGCGGCGCACTTGCGACCCATCCTGCAGACTCCGTGACCGTGCTTGCAGACCCGATCGCCGTGGGTGTCCTGCGATCAGGTCCCAGAGCTCAAGAACGGGAAGATGTTGTGTTCTGCCTAGTGACACTGTCACTGATCGTGTTCCCTGTCATCGGAACAACGATCAGTGACGTGTCACGTGTAGCCACACCCCCCTACAGTAAGAATAACTTCCTAGGGAACACTTAACCCCTTTAGCGCCCCCTATTGGTTAACCCCTTCACTGACAGTGTCATTTTTGCAGTAATCAGTGCATTTTTATAGCACTGATTGCTGTAAAAATGACAATGGTCCCAAAAAGGTGTCAAAAGTGTCCGATGTGTCTGCCATAATGTTGCAGTCACGAAAAAAAAATCACTGATCGCCACCATTCCTAGTAAAAAAAAAAATATATTAAGAAAAATGCCATAAAACTATCCCCTATTTTGTAGACGCTATATTTTGCACAAATCGATCAATAAACTCTTATTGCGTTTTTTTTTTTTTACCAAAAATATATAGACGAATACGTATTGGCCTAAACTGAGAAAAAAATATGTTTTTTTATATATTTTTTTGAGGATATTTATTATAGCAAAAAGTAAAAAATATTTCATTTTTTTTCAAAATTGTCACTGTATTTTTGTTTATAGCGCAAAAAAAACAAAAAACGCAGAGATGATCAAATACTACCAAAAGAAAGCTCTATTTGTGGGGGAAAAAAGGACGTCAATTTTGTTTGGGAGCCACGTCGCACGACCGCGCAATTGTCAGTTAAAGCGACACAGTGCCGAATTGCAAAAAGTGGCCCGGTCATTTAGCAACAAAATGGTCCGGGGCTGAAGTGGTTAAAGACAAGCTCATTCTAGGAACCATAGATGATTTCCTGTTGGTGCAGACATCATCGAGCAGCATTAACATCCAGAAATTCCAACAATTAGGATGCGTCCAGAACCTTCAGCGTTCATCTCTAGAACAGACTTATTGTTCAGAATCTCAGTGGTCCTGCACACAACTCAGGATGCAGTGCTTATTCCTCAGTGAAACCTTACACACTCTAATCGTAGCTAGCTCCAGTTAAGCCTCGTACACACGATCAGATTTTCCACAGACAAAGCGTCAGACTTTTGTCCAAAGGGCGTTGCCCAGGAACTTGTCTTGCATATAAATGGCACACAATTGTTGGCCAACAAACACGAACGTAGTTACGTACTATGTCGTTTTTCAGCTCTTTAGCACCATCCTTTGGGCACCTTCTGCTAATGTTGTGTTTAGTGAGCATTGCTTCCGAGCCTGCGTGTTTGTACTTTGGACTTTTGTCCACACGATCGGAAAATCCGACAACAGACCGCTGTCCGCGGAAAATTTTAAAGCCTACCATTCAACATTTGTCCGTGAAAAATCTGACAACAATTGTCCGATGGAGCATACAAACGGTCGGATTTTAGGCCAACAGTCGGAAAATCCGATCGTGTGTATGAGGCTTTAGTCTCCAGCTCTCCTGGACCAGGAGCCATCCAATTCACCACTTTTGTGTGAGAATCCTGGATCTGAGGGTAGTCTAGGAAATACCTTTGGCGTAGTTTGACCCCAGATTTTCACAAGATGGCATTATTTCTTCCTTGGAATAAGACACCTTGGTCTTTGGACAGATGATTTTCCTATAATGAATCACACCTCAGCACTAAAATTATGTGAAAATGGAGGCTATCTGGTGATGAATGGCTTGATGATCAGAAACTTCTGATCATCAAAATATTCAAGATCCTTTAACCCCTTTGTGCCTAAGGGTAAAACACATGTTAATGTCTAAGCACAATTTTGCAACTTTGCCATGCGTTAGTAAAACCATACATATCACAAGTACTTTGTGCATTCAGGTGGGTTATACCATGTTTTTTTTTTTTTCAGGACAAATTGGGCTTTCATTTGGCAGTAAATGGTATTGATATCTCCTGATTTTGTTTATCAATATATATATATATATATATATATATATATATATATATATATATATATATATTAAATCTAGCGGTCTATTTTTTGCTACTACTATAACCTTTCACCAAATAACAACCCAAAATAAATACTCTTGCTCCTGACGATCACAGCAATATTACATATGTGATGATGTTAGGCCACGTACACACGATCAGACATGTCCGACGGGCCGGTTTAATCAGACTTGGCTGAAGTGGTCTGTTGGTCTGATGTGCGTACACACCATCGGACCAAAATCCCCTCAGACCAAAACGCGGTGACGTAGAACACAACGACGTGATGAAAAATCGAAGTTCAATGCTTCCAAGCATGCGTCGACTTGATTCTGAGCATGCGGGGGATTTTGGTCCGATGATTTCGTGTACTAACCATCGAACATGTCCGACGGACAGGTTTCCAGCGGACAGGATTCTAAGCATGTTTGGAACCGGTCCAATAGGCTGTACACACGATCGAACATGTGGACCAATTTCAGCGGACATGTTCGATCGTGTGTATGCGGCCTTAGTTGTTGTTTGTACCTGTAGTACAGACTAGAAACAATAGCTGACACTGATACAGATTTTTATTTTTTTTAAATATCCTGCTCCAAAACAAATACTGACCCTGACCTTAACCCAAAAAATTTACTCTGGCACTGACCTAGATCAAACCTTGATCTAGGCATTGGAAACGTGTCAGATCTTGCCTCTGATGCTGAGCGTGGCCCAGGTCCCTTCATGGAATACCCACATCCCTAACTAATATCAGCACTGGTGTTCAGGGTATTCTTAATGGAAAATGTGAAGAAACTGCGCTAAAATTAACAAAAGAAAAGAGGGGAAAACTACAACGTGATTACAGTGTGTTCTCTCCAGGTGCTGCGATTATCATGTAAACAATAAATACACAAAATAGACGTAAGAAAAATATATAAATCACGCTACCTCAACCGCCTTTAACAAACACAAATGTATGCAAATGGGTGGTCTCAAGTGATATGTGAAAAAGAGGCTAACTGCTATTTCAAAAATGTGACCTGTAATGGCCACTAAACGACATGCAGTCACCTAAAAAAACTCAATAATATTAATAATAGTGATTTAGCAAAAAAGAAAAAAAAAACAGAAAGAAAAAACAAAAAAATAAATAAACCAAGTGACATCGAAATCCAAAACCATGACGGGGAGAGGATGGAGAAGCAGGCACGGCCACTCCCCCCTCCCCTATACAATCATCGCCCCCTCCTTTTCTTTTTTTTTTCTCTCTGAGGAATTATTATCTCTCTTTATCCCCCTGGGTATTGCACACTATACACTTTATATATCATACTCACTTACTCAACATGCCCCCCCCCCCACTAAATACTCCCCCTTTTTTTTTTTTATTATCCCCTCTCACTACCCAGTGTCCCTGTTTGAACCCAAGGGGACCCATTAATAAATCCCCTCGTTCACTATCCACAAATTAGTATCCGTTTTTTTTTTCCTGAGGAATTATTATCTCTCTATCCCCCCGGGGTTCTGCACACTGTACACTTTATACATCTTATTCACTTATTCAACATGCCCCCCCCCCCCACTGAACACTCCCTTTGTTTTTTTTTGTTTTTTTTCTCTTTTCACATCTCATAGGATCTTATCTCACTTGGTTTTGCTTTATATCACTTAGGATCTTAGGATCAATTAATAAGGATACTATCTATCCCCTATATTTATTAAACTTATCTAAACTTCTTTTTTTTTTTCTCTCACAGTATAGGCCCTTTGAACTTTAAGGGACTCACTATTAAACCCCTCTGTCCACTGTTCACGGGAATTTTTTTTTTTTTTTTTCTTTCTCACTGTGTAGTCCCCCTGAACTTTAAGGGACCCATCATTAAACACCTCTGCTCACTGTTCACAATTTTTTTTTTTATCTCTCTTTTTCTCTGCACCTCGAAACACAAATCGTTTTTTTTTTTTTTTTTTTCTTTCTCTCTCTCTCTTCCATGCCTCTATCTCTATCCCCTCCCCAGGGCTCCTCCTAAAAACCCCAGGACTACCCCATGATAAACAAATTAACTTATTTCAAAGAATCCTACCCACCCCGATTAATATCCTAGGGAAGGAGGAGGGGTAAAAGGGAGACTTACATTTAGAGAAGCAAAACCCCCAGATAGGGGGTAATGTAGTACAGCTGATAGGTAGTATGGTCAGTAGTGGGCTAGGAATTATCATTTTGAGACAATGTATATATGTGTGTGTATGTGTATAATGTATATTTAACTACTGTGTAGTTATTTTATGTATAATGTGTAACAATGTGATGTACAGTTGGAAAACGATGTTTAATAAATACATTTTGCAAAAAAAAAAAGAAATCCAAAACCATGAGCTGCGTATGAACTTTGGCTCAGTAAAAAGTCTGTAAATAACAGTAAAATTATCAAACACCCGTGCGTCCGTGTCACATAACGGATTGATAAAAAACGTGTCCAAAAGAAATTAGCGTGTCCTCCACCAAGCTTATGAATTGGCCTCTTGCCAAAATCCCACGATCCCTTTTGACAAGGGATCAGAAACAGCGTGTAATAGGTGTAATACCGCGCCACTGTCACCCAAGCTCTTAAACGTTCCACCAGTGGACGAGTGCCTGAGGGTTTTTGTGTACCGGCCGGCATATCAAAATTTCAAGGCGTTTTTAAATTGCATACCTGTAAGTGCATTTTTAACTTTTTTAAATACATTTTTATACATTAACACACTATGTGGCGCTATTGATGTTTCTTGCATGGTGGGCATCGATATTGCTGAAATATCTTGGGAAACGAGATCCATTAGGACTGCAGATCTGATGCTACGAGATTGGGACCTATTACACGCTGTTTCTGATCTATTGTCATAAGGAATCGTGGGATTTCGGTAAGAGGCCAATTCATAAGCTTGGTGGAGGACACGCTAATTTTTTTTGGACAGGTTTTTTATCAATCCATTATGTGACACAGACGCACGGGTGTTTGATAATTTTACTGTTATTTACGGACTTTTTACTGCTAACCTTTTGGACTGTACATTAATTTATTCAGAGCCAAAGTTTATACGCAGCTGATGGTTTTGGATTTGTATGTCACTTGGTTTATTTTTGTTTTTCTTTCTTTTTTTCTTTTTTTGCTAAATCACTATTATTAATATTATTGATTTTTTTTTTAGGTGACTGCATGTCGTTTAGTGCCATTACAGGTCACATTTTTGACATAGCAGTTCGCCTTTTTCACATATCACTTGAGACCACCCATTTGCATACGTTTGTGTTTGTTAAAGGCGGTTGAGGTAGCACGATTTATATATTTTTCTTAAGGGTATTCTTAATGCTTACTGTATATCCATATGGCTTTTTTAAGTTCTCATACATTCGCCATTCGATAAATGGTTTTTAAGGTAATACACAAGGCTGATGCACCCTTCTTTCTATTTTGTCAGAGGATTTGCCTATCTTTTAGACTTAGGTATTTTGTTCTGGAGGCCGGGGCTCCAGAACAAGAACATTTTGAAAACTCCCAAAGCGAGTCCCAGTCAGTCAGCCTGGGAAGGAGACCTGGACAGCTTTAATTAAAGTGGACTTTGGTTGTCTTCAGAGTCTCATTTTACAAGTCTCAGGCAGAAACTCTGGGTGGTTTTTGACTATCAATACACAATGGAAGGCTAAATCATCAGGATTCAAGGAGACAACTCCATAAAGATGGCACACATCAGTTTTCAGAAGGTCCCAAAAGTTTTCTATAGCAAACAGATTGAATCCCATCCTTGGCAGAACATTACATTCCAGCTTTGTCAGCCTTGTGCATTCTAGATATACATAAATAGCAGACAGATGGCCTCAGCTTGCAGAGCTTTAACGTGGGGAAGTATTTCTTACTCCTGGAGATATTCCAGAATGTGTGTTGGTTAGGTACCTCCAGAGGTTGACTTCCTGGCCTCCAAGTCAAACTACAGACTAAGCAGTTTAATCTCAAGTGCCGTGGGCCTCTGGTGGAAGTAGTGAATGCTCTAGTGCAGGGGTGTCAAAACTTTTTTTTAAAGAGGGCCAGATTTGGTGAAGTGAACAAGCTTAAGGGCCGACCATTTTGCCTGAAATTCTTTGAACTATTAAAATTTGGTCTAAGGCCCCGTACACACGAGGAGACATATCCGATGAAAACGGTCTGACAGACCGATTTCATCGGATATGTCTCCTGGAGATTTTGGTCTGATGTGTGTACACACGATCAAACCAAAATCCCAGCGGACGGACAGCGCGGTGACGTGGCGGTGACGTTGACGCTGCCACGTCACCAAACCAGGAAGTAAAATACTTCCACGCATGCGTCAAATCCATTCGGGGCATGCGGGGGATTTATGTCCGCTTGTTAGGCGTACTAACCAGCGGACATGTCGGACAGACGGGTTTCCAGCAGACAAGTTTTAAAGCATGCTTTAAAACTTTTGTCTGCTGGAAACCTGTCTGCTAGCTCGTACACACGATCAAATCTGTCCACTGAAACTAGTCTGCGGACCAGTTTCAGCAGATATATTCGATCGTGTGTACGCGGCCTAAGTGTGTTCGTCCGAGTACTAATACACTGCCCAACAATAATTCGCTTGCTTTTGTGGTCGTGCGTGGTGAAGAGATGAGCTTGGGCGTATTATTTGCATACATTGTATTTATTGGCATATAACACGCACCTTCACTTTAAGAGGGAAGTTTCAGGAAAAAAAAAATGTAAATAAATAACTGTGAAGCAAAATTAGGGTCATTGCACATCAATGCAGCCCAATCATTGCCCATCTGCAGTCTCACCATTGCCATGAATGCAGCCTCTCCATTGCCCATCTGCAGCCTCGGAGGGGGGGGGGGGCGGACGAGCACCAACAGATTACATACAGGAGAATCTCCTGTTTACACGACAGCCTCCAATGTCCCACCTCCTATGATAGACAGAGTATTCGTCCAATGGCAGCCAAGGAGACGAGACTTCCTATTACAGATGCCACAGAGTAAACAGGAGATTTTCCTGTATGTAATTTGACGGCACTCGTTCCCCTCTCCCTGTCCCCTCTGAGGCAGTGCCGATAAATACAGTATATATCAAAATTACCAGGGGGGCCACATTAAACTGGAACGGGGGCCGCAATTGGCCCCCAGGCCGGACTTTGGACATGCCTGCTTTAGTGACTCGGTAGTATCAGTACCTCATGATCCATGTCTCTTTTTTTTGTTTCACTGGTTTGTGATGGAGAACATACCGTTATTCGGTATTGTTCTAGGCTGGCCCAGACAGATGTGGTATGCTGGCCTGACAAGATGCCTAACAGGGCTCTACTGGATCAGAATCGTCTGGTTCCAAGGATCAGTTTGCCATCCAGATTCATGATTGCTGACTTTAACAGCATGGTCGTTTAGTTAAAGCTGAAGTTTTGAGAGACAAGACATTGTGGATTATAGGAAATGCTAAATTATGAGGTCTATCACTGAACATGCAAGACATTCTTATCTTGGTGTAAGCTTTCAGGCTTCCCACCCTGGAGTTTATCTGTGGGTCAAATCCACTCCTGTAGCTGGGCAAGGGCTTCAGCTGTTGGTACTATTATGGGTCAGGTATATACTCTTTCTATTCTGTTTCTCTCAATCTTTTGTTAAAATGCTTCTACAAGGGGTCCCCTGTGGGATGTAAAATAGTTATTTTATAGTGTTTGTTTTGGTGAGAGGAGTGTCTGAACTGATAGGGCAGTTTCATACATAAATGTCAGACAGATGGCCTCAGCTTCCAGAGCTTTAACCCAGGGGAGTGTTTCCTACCCCTGGAGGTATTCCAGGATGTGTGTTGCAGTTAGGTCTCTCCAGTGGTTGACTTCCTGGCCTCCAAGTCAAACTATAGACTAGGCAGCTTCATACCAGGTGCAGTGGGCCTCTGGTAGAAGTGGTGGATGCTCTAGTCACTCAGTAGAATCAGTACCTTCTGTTCTATTACTCTTTTTTTTCTGTTTCATTGGTTTGTGATGCAGAAAATACAATATTCCTCATTGTTCTAGGCTGGCCCAGACAGATGTGGTATGCTGGCCTGATAGGATGTCTAATAGGGCTCTACTGGATCAGGATCGTCTGGTTCCATGGATGAATTTGCCATCCAGTTTCATGATTGCTGACCTTAACAGCATGGTGGTTAAACATGATGTTCTGAGAGACAAAACATTGTGGATTATAAGAATCACTTTCTTGATGCTAAGTTAGGAGATCTATCACTGTACATGCAAGATATGCTTATTTTGGTGTAAGCTTTGAGGCTTCCCTCCCTGCAGTTTATCCGTGGGTCAAATCCACTTCTGCAGCTGGGTTAGAGCTTCAGCTGTCGGTACTATTAGGGGTCAAGTACCTACTCTTACTATTCTGTTTCTCTTGATCTTTTGTTAAGATATTTATACAAGTGGTCCCCTACGACTCGGTGGGATCTGACATGGTTCTCTTGTAGCCTTTGCTTTGGTGAGACGAGTGTCCGGGCAGTTTCTCTGTATATCCCCAACCCAGACATTCTTATACCATCCCTTGGTCCACCTCAAGTAAATCCCCTAGAAAGTTTCCTTCTATTAAATGATTTTATTAAGCTGGTGAGTCTGTCTCTCAGCTTCTATTTCATTTACACAGGGGCTTTCCTTTGTTTTCCAAGATTGACCCTATATCAATGCTCTGGTTTTCTCGTTCCCCATCTCAAGGTGACTCAAGCAGACCATCATCCAACCTCATAGTTTAAATTTCAAGTTCCATCCATTCCTGATAAGACACATTCTACTAAATCTATGAGGGCTTCCCAAGCTTTTTGGCTTCAGATGACTGTTTTTCACATCTGCAAGGCTGCCACCTGGGCTTCTATCCTCACTTTTTCCAAATTTCGGGCATTCATTCTGATCTGAACCAACTTCAGGTGTAAGGCACTTGCGAGCAGGCTCTTTGAGCTGCATGCAAGTCACAGTAAAGTCCTTGTTGTAAAGAAATATGAATGATCTGGAAAAATGCGCTCCCCTTCCGATCATCCACCGCTGCGCACAAAGAGATGTAATGTCCAAAGGCCTAGCTGCTGTTTAAATAATGTGTAAATGTGAAAATATGAACAAGGAAAATAATCACCATAAATATGTGAATATATAAAGTGTATCAGTCCATAAACAGTGAGAATAGTGAAATTCTCCTAAGGTGTCATAGAGAATCACAGTGCTTGACAAAGTATAAATATCTATATGATTAGATAAGTGCATAAATTCAAGCCGTGAATACAATAATATGTGTTTGACAAAAAGTCCATAAAAAGTGATCTAAATTCTTCAGGGATCTTCCACCACACCAAGGTGAACAGTGCTTCTACCACCCGTCAAAATGGTCACTCACCAGAACTAATTGCCTCAGCACTTGCGTACTTGGGCAGTTCAGCTTAAACTCATCAAAGGGAATCCTCAGAAGATCAAGTGATATCCTATATAGTGCTCCAAAAACGTAAAGGAAAGAAAAGGAAATATACCTTAGTGTGATACCGTAAAGGTAGTTTTAATAGCACACCAAAGCAAATCCAAAAGTTAAACTCACAAACAAGGCTCAAACACTGAGCAGTGAATAACAGCAGTCAACGTCATCCTAAAAACATCTTTTCATGGTTAGCAATTGGCCACGGCGGACCCACGATCAAACAGACACAAACTCACCACTTGGCAGGTCTGTGGTCGCATCGGCTGACGATTGGCTCTCCTGGTTGATGAAAGGCTCCAAACACAGCACAGCACAGCAAGTGTGATAGTAACTCAATCACTAACTATGTAGCCACGCCCCGACATGTTTCATCACTACTGATTTCCTCATGGGGTTGGCTACACAGTGTAAAATCCTCCCTTTTGAGTCAGTGACTCGTTTGAACTCCCCGCCTCCCGTGACGTCTAGAAGGTAACGCCCCGCTGCATGTCAGACCTCAGTAGCCATACAATGCCGTCCATGTCAGCGAGTAGCCAGCCTTCATAACAACGATGTCACACGTTGCGTCACAACCGCCCCGCCTTCCTCGTCGTGCGGTGCATGAGCTCCCTCCCATTGCCATAGGTGAATCGCTCGCATCGACACATACTGCGGTCCCTCCCCTCTACGGTCATGTGACGCAAATTCGTCACGCATAGATGGAAGGGCGGAAGTGTTTAGTGTTAGACTCCGGATGCCCGTAGCCATAACTAAGGGCGGAAATTATGACACTAAACTATTGAAGCGCTAGTAGAAGGCACTAGGTAACAAATGGTAAACAAACTTGTAATAATAAGCTAATCGAGTGTCCCCGTGGCCAAGAACTACCCAAGTTACAGTTTTAAAACTACACTACTCGAATATGTCATCAGTAAGAACTCTGTGAGTTTTCTAGATGTTTTGATTGAATACTCTGCAAAGAAGCTAAAAACTAAAGTTTTCTTTAAAACGACCGATCGGAACAGCTATCTGTCAATCCAAAGTGGGCAGCATCCGTCCTGGATTAAAAACATACCGAAAGGTCAATTTTTAAGGGTACGACGGAATTGTACAGAGGTCAATGACTATATAGATCAATCACTCAAATTAAAAGGAAGGTTCATCCAGAAGGGATGCGATGAATCTCATCTGGACAAAAGTATCAATCAAGTGGCAGAGATTCCAAGAGAACAGTGCTTTAAGAAAAGGGAGACGCAACAATCTGATTCACAACACCAATTGAGTTTTCTATCGGGCTTCCACAATCAATATAGAGCGATAGAAACCATCTTCAGGAACCATTGGCACATCCTTACGAGAGACAGACATCTGGGAGAGGTGCTGTCAGATGCACCAAGATTTATCTATCGTCGAGCCCCGAATTTTGGAGATCAGGTGGTCCAGAAAATTTTGGCCCCACCTGATCAATGAATCAAAATTGATCTCAAAGGGTTCTTCCCTTGCAGAAAGTGCATTTGTTGTCGAACAGTAAAGATCCACAACAGAGGAAAGAACGAAGTGATGGTAAAACATTTGCAATCAGAGAATTCAGTACATGCAATTCCTCACAAATTGTCTATCTTATGTGGTGCCCATGTGGCCTACTTTATGTAGGCAGAACTAAGAGACTCCTGCGAATTAGGATAGCTGAACATCTAGCTAATATCAAAAAAGGATATGAGGATCATAGTGTCTCCATGCACTTCAAAAAGCAACACAAGCAAGATCCGTCTCTACTACAGTTCTGCGGGATTGAGTGTGTCTACCCCTCTTGGAGGGGATCCAATAGAGTGCGGGATTTATCCCAACGTGAAACTCAATGGATCTTTTTACTTAAATGTCTATGGGCTAGGGGCCTCAATATAGAGGTAGACCTCAATTGTGTTATCAATAACTCTTAGAACCAGCTTGAGATGTACTCAATAGACCAACAGGAGTGACTGGCCCATTCATTCTCAGCTCTCTGAGTTGCCCATCATCATTTGCTCCACAGGTCCTGCACTTTATGTTTCTTGCAAATTTGCTGACCAGTTTTTTAGCTTATTGTGCAGGATGGGTAGAGGGAACATAATTATACCCTGCACCCCTTTGTGGAGCTGTATGCTTCGATAGGAGGATTATTGCTATAGTGTATCCATATGGACACTCACTTATACCATTGATCCCCCTTTATTGTCATGTTGCCACTCACAATGTGCAACTGGTGCCTTTACCATTCATCCATATAGCTTACCCATACACATTGTTTTAAGTATAATTTTATAGATTTATATGTTTATATTTTACTTTTTACAATGTATTAATCTAACACTCTTCTTGTCATGAGAAGCGCAGTTGATATTTTAATTCTGTAGTTTTGAGACTGTAACTTGGGTAGTTCTTGGCCACGGGGACACTCGATTAGCTTATTATTACAAGTTAATTTACCATTTGTTACCTAGTGCCTTCTACTAGCGCTTCAATAGTTTAGTGTCATCCTTTCCACCCTTAGTTATGGCTACGGGCATCCGGAGTCTAACACTACACTTCCGCCCTTCCATCTATGCGTGACGAATTTGCGTCACATGACCGTAGAGGGGAGGGACCGCAGTGTGTGTCAATGCGAGCGCTTCACCTATGGCAATGGGAGTGAGCTCATGTACCGCGCGACGAGGAAGGCGGGGCGGTCGTGAAGCGACGTGTGACGTCGTTGTTATGAAGGCTGGCTACTCGCTGACATAGACGGCATTGTATGGCTACTGAGGTCTGACATGCAGCGGGGCGTTACCTTCTAGATGTCACGGGAGGCGGGGAGTTCAAACGAGTCACTGACTCAAAAGGGAGGATTTTACACTGTGTAGCCAACCCCATGAGGAAATCAGTAGTGATGAAACATGTCGGGGCGTGGCTACATAGTCAGTGATTGAGTTACTATCACGCTTGCTGTGCTGTGCTGTGTTTGGAGCCTTTCATCAACCAGGAGAGCCAATCGTCAGCCGATGCGACCACAGACCTGCCAAGTGGTGAGATCGTGTCTGTTTGATCGTGGGTCCGCCGTGGCCAATTGCTAACCATGAAAAGATGTTTTTAGGATGACGTTGACTGCTGTTATTCACTGCTCAGTGTTTGAGCCTTGTTTGTGAGTTTAACTTTTGGATTTGCTTTGGTGTGCTATTAAAACTACCTTTACGGTATCACACTATGGTATATTTCCTTTTCTTTCCTTTACGTTTTTGGAGCATTATATAGGATATCACTTGATCTTCTGAGGATTCCCTTTGATGAGTTTAAGCTGAACTGCCCAAGTACGCAAGTGCTGAGGCAATTAGTTCTGGTGAGTGACCATTTTGACGGGTGGTAGAAGCACTGTTCACCTTGGTGTGGTGGAGGATCCCTGAAGAATTTAGATCACTTTTTATGGACTTTTTGTCAAACACATATTATTGTATTCATGGCTTGAATTTATGCACTTATCTAATCATATAGATATTTATACTTTGTCAAGCACTGTGATTCTCTATGACACCTTAGGAGAATTTCACTATTCTCACAGCTCTGTTTATGGACTGATACACTTTATATATTCACATATTTATGGTGATTATTTTCCTTGTTCCTATTTTCACAAAGTCCTTGTTGTGTCTTGGGCCTGTTGATGTTTATCTAACCTGCAGTTGGATTGCTTTTTGGACATGCTTATGTAAAATGCTACCTCAATGCATCTAGATCAAGAGGAGCACACTTTCAAACAACAGAATAATTTATGTATTCAAAACAGCTATACCTAGTTCCTTTAGAAGCCAACAAGGGTAGAAGGCATAAACGCACAATCACTTTGTGGTTTATAAAGTAATTTAAAGAGTTTACTAAACGGCTGGCTGGAGCCAGCATGAGTAAATGCTGCACATTTAACCAGAAGCATTTTAACATCTTGGGCACTTTGTACAGGGGTGTTGATGGAGACTAGAAAGCCAACATTTCTTGAACACATTGAGGAAAGCTGTAGAGCCTCACTTTCCTATGAAATAACATTTTCTTAGGCTTACTCTCTGGTAACCAGTTATTGTCTTACCATATGTATACTGACATGTTAGTGCCCCGAAAACTGCATCATATTTACTAGGGTTGTCCCGATACCGATACCAGGGACATGGCTGGAGGGACATGGCTAGAGGGACATGGCTGCGGAAACATGGCTGGAGGGACATGGCTGGAGGGACATGGCTGGAGGGACATGGCTGGAGGGACATTGCTGCGGGGACATGGCTGCATATGTGAGGGACATGGCTGGGGGGACATGGCTGCATATGTGGGGGACATGGCTGGGGGGAAATGGCTGCATATGTGGGGGACATGGCTGGAGGTACATGGCTGCATATGTGGGGGACATGGCTGGGGGGACATGGCTGCATATGTGGGGAACATGGCTGGGGGGAAATGGCTGCATATGTGGGGGACATGGCTGGGGGGAAATGGCTGCATATGTGGGGGACATGTCTGGGGGGAAATGGCTGCTTAAGTGGGGGACATGGCTGGAGGGACATGGCTGCATATGTGGGGGACATGGCTGCATTTGTGGGGGACATGGCTGCATATGTGGGGGACATGGCTGCATTTGTGGGGGACATGGCTGCATTTGTGGGGGACATGGCTGCATATGTGGGGGACATGGCTGCATATGTGGGGGACATGGCTGCATTTGGGGACACATTTAAAAAAAGTATCGGTATTCGGTATCGGCGACTACTTGAAAAAAAGTATCGGTACTTGTACTCGGTCCTAAAAAAGTGGTATCGGGACAACCCTAATATTTACCATGTAATTTTACTTTCCTGACACAAATCCATGGCAGTACACTAAACCCACCAGTTCATTCGCGTGTTATGCAGCGTACACACGATCGGACATCCCAACAACAAAACCGTGGATTTTTTCTCTGAGTTGCCCCCTCCGCCATCCTCGGTGAGTAAATCAGGAAGTGAAGCGTTGTGGCTTCCCTGCCCTGTTCCCTACTGCAATGTGTGTTTCCCAAAAGACAGAGGGGGGGGGGAGCAGGAGTCTATTCCTGGAAATGGGTGCAAATACCTGTATTATACAAGTATCTGCACCCCCTCCCCCCCTGAAAGGTGCCAAATGTAACACTAGAGGGAAGGACGGATGTTGGCTCAAAAACTTGTCTTGAATACACACAGTCACACAAATGTTGTCGGAAATTCCGAACGTCAAGAACGCAGTGACAAACAACACGTAAAAATTAAGTTCAATAGCCAGTGTGGCTCTTTTGCTTGATTCCAAGCATGCATGTAATATTGTGAGTCGGAATTGTGTACACACGATCGGAATTTCCAACAACAAATCTTGTTGTCGGAAAATTTGAGAACCAGCTCTCAAATTTTTGTTGGAAATTCCGACAGCAAATGTCCGAAGGAGCCTACACGAGGTTACACACGGTTGGAACAAGCTCTCATCGAACATTTGTTGTTGGAATTTCCAATCGTGTGTACATGGCATAACATGGGTTGGTGCTGGAAAATTAAAATTACAAGGTAACATCCCCAGAACATCCTTTAGTTTCCATGGTTTTAGGGAAAGGATATTTGTATTTTCTGACTGTTTAGAAATAATTGGCTGCACACATTTTATGCATTAAAGAGAAATTATATTGTTTTTTTGTTTGTTTTTACACATTTTTAAACTGATGTTATATATCTGTGTTTTAACAGCTAGCTGCCAAAGCCAATTCTGACAATTCTTAGGCGGCGTACACACGACCGAGGTTCTCGCTGGAAACCAGCGAGAACCTCGCTGGAATCTGCATTCCAGCGAGAACCTCGGCCGTGTGTACGCTCCTGGCTCGCCCCGCAGGCTCTCTTTTTGCTCGACGGCCCGCTTGGATGAATGGCTGGTTGCCATTCCCGATGGGCGGGTCGCTGATTTCGACGGCCGGCAGAGAACCTCGACGGGCGGAACGATGTGTTCTGCCCGTCGAGGTTCTCTGCCGTGTGTACGCGGCCTCACATACAAGTAAAAATCAGCATTTTTGTGATAGAAAATTACATAGAACCCCTTGACATTAGATATTTTTTAAGCAGAGGCCCTGCAGAATAAAATGCTAGGTGTTGCATTTTTTTTTGTCACATAATATTTGCGCAGTAGTTTTTCAAACGCAACTTTTTTGGAAAAAATACACTTGAATTTTATCATCAATAAATTGTATTTGTTTTCAAAAGAATACAGGTTATAAGGAACACAGGCATTAATTTTAATGCACAACACACAATATAATGCCCAATTGTTTAGTAAAGTATAAAAGATGATGTTACGCAGAGTAAATAGATACCTGACATGTCATGCTTTAAAATTATGTATGCCTGTGAAATGGCAATAAGCTACCGCACCTAAAAATCTCCAAAGGCAACACTATAAAAGCCTTTGCAGTTTATTATTTTGAGTTAAACAGGGAATCTGGTACTAGAACTATTGCTCTCACTATGACGTTTGCAGTGATACCTCACGTGTGGTAAAGTCCTGTGTGTGTGGTAAAGCCCTGACCCAGGCCTGCTCCCTCTCTCCCCTGATTGGCTAGCTGACTTTGATTGACAGCAGCAACAGCCAATGGCTCCGCTGTGTTTCTCCCAATCAGAAGGGAGAATCTTGGATGGCTAAGACACTTATGCACATCGCTAGACAGAGAGGCACCTCAGGTAAGTGTTAGGAGGGCTGCTGCACACAGAAGGCTTTTTATCTTAGGCTAGGTTCACACTGCTGTAAATTCAAAATCGTGCGATTTTACCGCAAAATCGCGGCTGCGATTTCAGGGAATGCCAGTCTATAGAGCTGAATTTGCATCGCACACAGATCAAACTCGCACGGGACCCTTTTTTTCCACAGCTTAGATGTGCACCGCACTGATGTGAACTGCACTAATCGAAAACAATGTTATTTTAATGACTTGCGAATTTGAGCGTTCGCAACGGCTCAAATTCGCAATAGGATTCGCAGCAGTGTGAACCTAGCCTCCAGGCCTTAAAATAAAATAAAAACTTTTGCCTTTAAAAATCCTTTAACTTGCAATGGAATTCCAAACTGTGGATATGTAGTCAGTCATTACATTGTTCCACAGAAGCACAGTAAATAAAAGATATTTCTGTAAATCCAGTCAGGTGCTATTTGATCAAGGATATATGTCACCTACTGAGGTAGGAGGTAACCACATTGTTGTAGCAAGGTGGGATCGGTCCCTTACTCGGATCTGCGATTACCCAAGTCTCAGTGACTCGGTAATCACAGCTCGCACCACATGCGCACTGCAGGGGGCGTGCCGGAAGCGATAAAAGGGGAGGACATCTATTGACGGCCTCCTGGAAATTCAGGTCCGTGCTGTAGCTGTCATTCGGCTATAGGGCTGATGCCAAGTGGTTAAACAGACATGAAAAAAAAAAACGATTGTCTAACCAGTGGATGGTGCCTTCATGGATTCAACTGATTATGAATGACTTTTTGTTCAAGTACAATGTAAAAATTATGATTTTCGTAGAACAAAAGTCCTACTTCTGGAGAGCAACGAACGGAAATTGGACTTGGTACAAACTTTCCATCCTAGCACTTAGATTTTCTTTCCATAATCTGGTTGAATCTGATCAAATCATCCCCTTTAACTCTTATGCCCTGTACACACGATCGGTTCATCCGATGAAAACGGACCGATGGATCTTTTCATCAGGTATTCCATTAAGCTGACTTTCATCAGTCTTGCCTACAACATCATCAGTTAAAAAAAACGTTTGTGTCAGAACGCGGTGACGTAAAACACAACAACGTGCTGAGAAAAATGAAGTTCAATGCTTCCGGGCATGCGTTGACTTGATTCTGAGCATGCGTTGATTTTTAACTGATGGACTTGCCCACAGACGATCGTTTTTTTCTATCAGTTTTTTAACCATCAGATAATTTTAAAACAGGTTCTAAGTTTTTTCACCGATAGGAAAAAAACTATGGGGCCCACACACGATCAGTTTGTCTTATGAAAACGGTCCATCGGACTGTTTTTATCAAACAAACTGATCATGTGTACAGGGCATTAGACAATTAAAGTATGTTCTGTAAAACGGCAAGTTTTTCATGAAATGTTATAGGTGTAAGGCCAGTTATACTGTATGGTGGGTACATCTGAAGGTAGGAAGATTTTCCTGATCTTTATTAGGGAGACACCTGTCCATCTATGAACACCCTTGTCTGGGTTTTGATGTGTACTAATTGCTCTACCTCATGCTTACACATGTAATATCACACTTTCAGTGGGAGATTTATTTTGTGTTAGCTCTCTTTGCTTGCCTCATTTCCCCAAATTTCTGTAGATATTTGCAGGCATTCCCACAATCATCCTAGTTACATAGGTATTTCTGATTACTTGTAGCATATATAATAAAATAATAAGTTCATTTTGGACACATGGACATTTTTATAATGTTCCAGAGTTCTCTCCTACAGAGAAAAAATAATAATAATAGTAATAAGGTGTACTGCGACCTTGTGCACATGTTGTAGGCTCCTTGCTATCTACCTGGTCATTAGTGTTGCTCACGAATATTCGCATTATGAATATTCGTAACGAATATTGCATATTCGAGTATTCGCGAATAAATCGAATATCGTGGTGAATATTCGATATTGCGAATATTTGTATTTTTTCAAATTTATTTTTAAAACAGATCACATCCTAGTGATCTCCATCGACGTCTAAAAGCATTGCTGGTATGATTAGAGACCCTGGGCCGAGTAGCTGAGGCGATCCTTTTATGTTGCCGAATATTCGCAATGCGAATATTCGTATTACGAATATTCGCGAATACTTTCTCTGCCCTTCTGTGTTTTGTGTATATATAAAAAAAAAAAAATAGCTTTAGTTTAGTCATATAAGTTTGTGTAAGTAGAGTTAGTGTTTAGTGCATATTAGTTTAGTAATCCAGGAAATGATCTCCGTTTTTGCGTGTTGACGAGAATTTCGCAATCAATTTCGCATTCGCATTAGCGAAATTTCGCATTCGCATTAGCGAAATTTCGTATTCACATTACCGAAATTTCGCAAAATTTTTTTTTGATAAAATATCACGAATATTCGATATTAATGAATATTTCATGAATATTCTTCTATATATTCATGAAATATCGCGAAATCGAATATGGCGTATTCCGCTCAACACTAGTGGTCATGGAACTTCAAAGTAATGACTTTCATGAGAGTTGGGGGGTACTTTATGCCTTATAATGCTCCTTGTTTCCATGTGAACAGAAACCTAATTTATAGATAACTTGAACATTTTCATGGATTCACACTTATTTGGCAATTACAGAAGTGCAGCCCAAAGGCATTCAGGAATTTCATCATGTACTAACAAGCCAGTTGGAGAAACATCTAAAGGTTGTGAATGCAATAACAAACATCAGATGAAACCCATTACACTCCCTCCTTGCAAACTGATTCAACTGAACCACAATAAGGCTGGGTAATAAATGTTTCACCTCCATTTGTACAGCATGGCAAACTTTGATGGGTTCAAAAAAAGGTCTTTTGCTTCTCCCATAAATGTCCTTTATTTTTATTTTATTTTTATTTCTTTAACCACTCTGAATGAGCTCCCACCTGCCATCTTCCCACCTAGAAAGATGACCAAGTCATCAAATGGTGGCAGCACCTGCACAGAGCAGCACTGCCAGCAGGAGTCCTAACGAGGCAAGAACCCTAAAAATCATCATCGTGGAAGGTGAGTTTGGACACTTTTGAGCACATTTCTCCCTTTGAATCCCACAGAGATGATCCCTGAAAGTACAGTATGTCCTTTCTGTATCCAAACTTTGTTGCAGCTAAATAGTAGGTGAAGATTATCATTATCAATTGATGAAATTGTAACTATGCTCAAATTTGAAACACATTTTTTGTATGTGCCCTCACTGGAGAAATTTCACATCATCTCCTCTCCTGACAGGAAGTGGTGGGGAAATGTCCAATATTGTTGCTTAAGAAGGCCATACACAGATTAAAATTCAGCTGGTTCAGCAGGAACCAGACAATTTTTGATCCATGTATGGGCAGGGAGGTTGTACAGAAGTTGATTTCTTTTCAACTGCCCTGTTGGATTTTCCCAGCTCAATCAGTGCTGCATTCTGTAGCCTGCAAAGCTCATCATAGAATTCCGATGGTGAGGAAGTCTCCCCACTGTCAGAATATAATCCCTCAGTGGGTTGGATTCCCCCATCCACATCGAGTGTGTGGATATGGGAATCAAGTAATTTATTTTTGTTCAACCCACTGCTTGAATGAAAATAAAAAACACACTCAGCTCTGGGCTTCCTTACTTTGGTTGAATTTGATTGTCGAATCGTCACCTTTAACTCTTAGATAAGTAGAGAACACTCTGAAAACAACAATTTACTAAGAAAACTCTGCAGGTTTAAGGTCAGCTATACTGTATAGTGGGTACATCTGAGGGTGGGAAGACGACAATAAAAAAAAACTTTTCCTGCTCTATCCAAAACATAATACACATTTTGTCTAGAGTTGGGTTTTAAGAGGAGTTAAAAGTCCTTCTACGGGTGCATGACTTTTATAGTCCTAAGGATCCCATAATCAGCAAGAAATATTTGCAAATAGACTACTTAATTAGATAACATTTTGTAATTCATTTAAAAGGCTAAAGTCACTACTACCCAGCCTTTCAGAAACTCTACACAATGTGTTACAAACTAATTTTCTGCAACTATGTGACACCTTCAGCTTCTTGACAAGACACATGGAAAATGTTAATGAGCGGAAGGTGTGAAGTAAGAAGTAGTGGCATCAGTTGCATTTCAGATAAAATGAACGGGTTCCTGTGAAGTTAGCGAGTTCACGTACAGGCCACTTGGAGTGAGGTTACTAGTGCCATATTACCATTAATATGTGAGCAATCTACTAGTTTGAAATCTTCAGTAGGAATCCTGGTAAAACCCCATATCTGATGCATTGTTTAGTTAGATATCTGGGTTTCTGTTATCTGCCTATCAAGGTCAGTTGAAGTGTCAAACATTCTGAATCCAAACCACCATCATCTATACACTGAGCTACTTTGGTACCATAATCAATGAGTGCTTTAAGTGAAAAGTGATTAAAGGAAAATACTAATATTTTCTATTACTGTTTTGCTTAGCACTACTAGTACTGGCCATTCAGAGGGAAAAGGACTTTTCAAAGATTTGTGAAATTTAGTTTATTCATATTAATATCAAGCCCTCAAATACCAACATTTTTCAAACAGGTTTCTTTTGTTGTCTGATCAAGACTTTTGTTTTCTATTAGATTTCTAGAAATTCTAGAATTTCATTCATGTACTGCATACTTGTATATTCAAAGATTATTATTGGAGGCGTCTAACCATTGTATTAAATACATTTAAACTTTTTTACGTGTATGATCAAAATTATGTTTAGTAAATATTGTACTCAGACATTAGGTAAAACTTTAAGGTTTACCTAATTCCATTTTTTTTTTTTTAGCTTGGATAGAGTAGAGAGGACTTAGAACTTAGAAGACTTAGAACCGCTGTCATTTTTTATTTGCTGAGTCCCCACTAAAGTCCCCAAAGTGTCCTCTGTCTGTGTCCCCACAATACCAAGCTGCAGTTTCCAAAGTGAGTAAAGTCCTTTCTTGTATTAAGAGAGGTATGGACTCCAGAGAGATAGAGAGATCATTTTGCCGCTGCTTAAATCATTAGTAAGATCTCATCTGGAATATTCAGTTCAGTTTTGGGCACCAGTTCTCAAAAATGATATCGGGGAACTGGAGTAAGTACAGAGAAGGGCAACAAAACTGATAAGAGGCATGGAGGAGCTCAGCTTTGAGGAAAGATTAGAGGAACTGAATCTATTCCTTCTTAAGAAGAGGAGATTAAGGGGGGATATAATCAACATGTGCAAATATATAAGGGGTCCAAATAGTGAACTTGGTGTTGAGTTATTCACTTTAATGTCATCACAGAGGACAAGGGGCAACTTTTTACGTCTAGAGGAAAAAAATATTTTATCTCTGAATACAGAAAGGTTTCTTCACAGTAAGAGCTGTGAAAATGTGGAGTAGACTCCCTCCGGAGGTGGTTCTGGCAAGCTCAGTAGAATTGCTTTAAATAAGGCCTGGATTCTTTCCTAAATGTACATAATATAACTGGGTACTAACATTTATACGTAAAGTTGATCCAGCAAAAATCTGATTGCCTCCCAGGGGTTCAGGAAGGATTTTTCCACTGCTGTAGCAAATTGGAGCATGCTTTATTGGGGTTTTTTTGCCATCTTTTTTTGCTTGATAATCGCAAGTAGAAATTAACCACTTAAGACCTGGACCAATACGCTGGTAAATGACCCAAGGTGTTTTTGCGATTCGGCACTGCGTCGCTTTGACAGACAATTGCGCGGTCGTGCGACGTGGCTCCCAAACAAAATTTGCGTCCTTTTCTTCCCACAAATAGAGCTTTCTTTTGGTGGTATTTGATCACCTCTGCGATTTTTATTTTTTGCGCTATATACAAAAATAGAGCGACATTTTTGAAAAAAAAACACTATTTTTTACTTTTTGTTAAAAAAAAATCAAATAAACTAAATTTTAGTCAAACATTTAGGCCAAAATTTATTTAGCCACATGTCTTTAGTAAAAAAAAAAATCGCAATAAAAAAAAATAGCTACCTAGCGGGAACAGCGACACTAATACAGCGATCAGAAAAATGATCGCTTAGTGACGCTGGCAATAGGGAGTGAAAGAGTTAACTAGGGCGGTGATCAGGGGGTTAAAACTTTATTAGGGGGGGTGGGGGGGCTATCCTGAACCTAACACTAACTGATTTTACACTGCCTGTCACACTGACACTAAATGCAGTGATTATGTCACTGCATTCAGTGACACTGTGACAGGGGGGGTGGGGGGGCAGATCGCAAGGGGTTAAGTGTGCCTATGTGTGTGTATGTCAGTGTAGTGTTGGTGCAGGACTTACTGTGAGGTGTTTCTCCCATCGCAGCGGTTGGAAATACCGCTGCGATGGGAGATTACATCACTTCCCCCTTCCTGTGTTTACACAGGAGGAGGAAGTGACAGAACCTGGAGCGCGCGCATTGGCTGGGAGCGATCGCGGGGGGGCGGGTAAACGCCGACACCTGCCCGCTCGTCCCGGATCGCTCCCGGAGCCAGGGGGACCCCCGCACGCCGCGGAGGGGGTCCCGATGGGACCCCCGAACCGCACTTAGGCGGGGACGTAAATTTACGCCCTTGTGCCTGTACGAGCCATTCTGTGGCCGTATATGTGCGTGCGGGGGTCCTTAAGTGGTTAAATAGGTTACTGAAGTTCTGAAATTTTTTCAAACGACTGAATACAAATGAAGTGATGTAATGCATTGTAGTGTATTTGTACTGTATTTTTGGACAACAACAGTACTGGTGATTAAAGGAAAATTGTACGAGATTTTTTTTGGTGCTTGTCCAATCTAATAATATCAGGTGAACTGTCATCGATCAGGTTATTATACAATCACTTCAAAAGGGTTATTTTTTTTTTTAATACAATTTTCTAATTGTGTGTATTGGCCATAAGATGAGATTTCCTCACTTCTGGTTATGTATTTGAGGCAGGAAATGAAGGGAAATCTCTGCATCAGGACACAGCAAAAAATAGGGAAATTTGAAAGCCATGAGAAAAAACTTTTTTTCCAGAAAACAAAAAATGAAATTTTTGAAATAAGTATTTTGCTTGAAATATAAGTATCTTATTCAGTAAATAAACTAAACTTGCTTTTTAAAATTTGTGATGATCCAGAAGCAGCAGAAAGGGTGGTTCTGGAATGAGAACTCTGGAGGGAAAAGCTACTTGCATTTCTTTATGTCCTCATCATTGTAATTCCATAAAGTATTTTCGATTGTTTTTAGGGGACTTCTGGCATGAAAGCATGTTTTTTTTATCATACTTGTAGCATTTGGGAAATAATATTTCTTCTCACATTATTTGCAAATTGCAGCTTTGCTCTCAACAGAAATTGCACAGTGGAAATTTTTACAATAATCACCCTCTCCCCCCCCCGTCGGACAAAAGATTTAAAACTTGCTTTAAAATCGGACCGATGGACACCTGACCATCGGGCCAAACCGATGGTTAGTACACAAAAGCATCGGTCCAAAAAACAGCGCATGCTCAGAATCAAGTCGACGCATGCTTGGAAGCATTGAACTTCTTTTTTTCAGCAGGTCATTGTGTTCTACATCACCGCGTTCTGACCCGATCGGATTTTGGACTGATGGTGTGTACGCACATCAGACCACTTCAGCGGTGAACCGATGAAAACGGTCTGTCGGACCATTCTCATCGGGTTGGACCAATTGTGTGTACGCGGCCTAATACTGTAAAACATACATAAACGTCTTTACCACCTAATCAGGGTAACATGTGACTGCCTCGCGTGGTCTCTATAATACTATATAACAACAGAAAGTCAAGTTGAGATACTCACTTCAGCACAACAGTTAAGAACACAATCGGCTGCACATAAACATATTTCTCTTGGTATCCAAGTTAGCTCTGTTAACTGGCTAGTTAACTCTCAGAATTCCTGCCAGGACTTCCAGAACTCTTAAGCCTGGTACACACGATTGTATTTTCCATGGACAAATCGTAGGACTTTTGTCAGAAGGGCGTTGGCCAGGAATTTGTCTTGCATACAAATGCCACACAACTGTTAGCCAACAAAAACAAAACTACGAAGTTTATCTGCTCTAGCACCACCCTTTTGGCAACTTTTGGTAATGTTATGTTATGGTCAACATTGCTTCTGAGCATGCGTGTTTGTACTTTGGGGCTTTGTCCAACGGACTTGTGTACACACGATCAGATAATCCATCAACACACATTTGTTGGCGGAAAACTTTAAAGCATGCTATCCAACATTTGTTGGCGGAACATCCGACGACAATTGTCCGATGGAGCATACAAACGGCCGGGTTTTCCGACAACAGCCTGCCATTACTCATCAGAAAATCATTTGTGTGTACAAGGCATTAGGTTGGCCTTACACAGATCCAAACCATTAATGGGCTGGCTGAATGTACCAAGTTGATTAATCGATCAACTTGGGTACAACAAGCATGCCGGATTCGCTTACGAATATCGCAAGAGGCTGCTATAGCCACTAGTGATAATCACTGTCTTCACCCAGCTGGGACAGCTCCTGCCCCCTCACCCAAGTTGTGGTCGCAGGAAAGAAATGTGTTCATGTATGTCTGGCCTAACTCTCATGATCTCTGCCAGGACTTCCAATGGCACTTGCCAGTTCCCCCACTAAGACTTCAATAGTACTCTGCTACACAGGACAGTTGGGCCTTGATGCTCTCAATGTCTGAATTTGCACAAAAATATTAGGGCTAACAGAGGAAGAAGAAAATGTCCTTCCTTTCAGCTATGAGACCTACAGTGTCTTTTTTACTGCAAATTCCTTACAAACCGTGAATTACTTTGTCCTATGAGGAAGCTAGATTGACTAGCCTAACAGCGCTTAATAGTATATGGCTGCTAGAAATTAGTGTAGATATACAAAACATTGTAATAACAATCGCAAAGAAAATTTGCAGCACTCAACACAATATCAAAAAAACCAAAACACCTGAAATTTTATGAGTCCAACACTGAAAATAATCAAACATAACATAGTTCTTATAAAGAAGTATAAAGTGATATGATTCAGGTGATCTCCCTCCTCTAGTGCTTCAATCACCCAGTGCGACCTCCACCAAAGTCAGAAAAACGCACTCACCAGATATAGTTGCCATCTAATGAATAGAACAGCAACAATTCCATATGATAAGATCCAGCTCATCAGAGGTATATAGTCATCATTAGCTCACACTTATCCCCTCTATCAGAATCAAAGGACCCTCTTCAGAATGTATCCAAGTCCATGGATCATGACCAGGAAGTTTTATTTCTCATGGTATAAACAGCTCAGCATATATCATTTATAGGTATACGTCACCAATGACAAAAAAGAAAAAAAATCATATGATGCAGTATTTATTGGTGAACCAGCATAAAAACAAACATAAAACAATTGTATCCATAGGACTTACATAAAAATAAACCTGCCAATCCAACCAGGAATACTGGTGGCAGGACCTCAAATGCAAAACATCATTATTGAAATAGCAAGCTTGCACTTACATTAAGCGCCGCCATTTTGAAACAGAGTGGCGGCCGGGACCTTAGGCATTGTATAGTAATAAATCTCTACAGCTGTTTTGCGCGCACGCGCATTATCAAGGGTATAAAAAGTTTAACTGGCCGGTTTCTCATACTTGAAATCATAGACCCAGTAGCACTCATGCTTTCTGTTAGGGAAATGGCTGAAGAAGAACTGGTGACTCTGCCAATATTCATCATGGCAGTATCTGGTGCATGCAGAGCGAACCGGTGCACTCAGAGCAAACCGTGACAAATGCTTGTGCCTACTGGTCTATATAAACCTACTGCTGTGAGCTCTAGATTGCTGGATTATCGTCAGCTCCCCTGTGCTTCTGTGCGTCCTGATCCTTGTACCTCCTGTTAACGAGCCTGGCTGGCCTTGACCTGTTTATCCTGATCTCCTGGTTTGACCCCTGGCTTGTACCCCTGGCTTGTACATCTAACTCTGCTCTTGCATGCTCAATTGTGTTTGACCATGGCTTGGCTTACCGACTCTGCTACTGTCTGTCTAACTGTGCATGACCCCGGCTTGCTCCAGTTCTGCTACCTGAATCTGCTTCTGACTGATCCACCGTGTATGACCCCTAGCCTGGCTCCTGGTTCTGCTTCCGGTCTGCCCTGCTGCCAAGTCCATTTGGTGCCACTCAAGTACACCTGCCCTACAGTGCATCTTGCTGTGATCAGCTCTTCAGGCTAGAGTAACTGTCAAACCGTGCTTTTTTGGGCACCGCATTCCCTGTACCACCTTTAGGAGTGCTCTGCATCTCAGCCACCAACCTAGTACATGACACTTTCACTTTCAAACATGCTACAGGTCTTGCAATGGGGTTGAATTACTAAAACTGGAGTGTGCAAAATCTGGTGCAGTTCTGCATGGTAGACATTTAGGCCCGGATTCACATACATCGGCGCATATACTGTATATGCCGCCGTAGCGTATGTCTTTTATGCTATGCTGGCGCAGCGCGGAGAGGGAAGCATGGAATTCACAAAGCAAATGCTTCCAACGTTGCGCCGGCTTAATGTAAATTTGTAGGCGTAAGCCGGCCTAAGTCAAAGTAGGTGGAAGTGGGCGTGATACATTTAAATGAAGCGTGACCCCATGCAAATGATGGGCCGAGTGCCACACAAGTACTTAAAACGAACTGCGCATGCGTCGTGCCTTGAACGCATCCCAGTGCACATGCTCACAATCACGTCAAAACAACTGCCTAAGATACGTCAAATCACTGCCTACGACGTGAACGTAACCTACGCCCGGCCCTATTCACGTACAATGTAAACTACGTAAAATTCGACGGCATTCATTCCCTGGTCCATACCGTTGCATGAGTTGCGCCTCCAATATGGGGAATAACTTTACACCGGACGTACGACTTACGCAAACCGCGTATATTATGCACCGGGCGCAAGTACGTTCGTGAATCGCTGTATTTGCCTAATTTGCATATTTTAATCGAAAATCAATGGGAACGCAACATGCGTCCAGCGTAAATATGCGACCACTATACGCCGGCGTAGGAAAGTTACGTCGGGTGGCTGAAACCTATTTTTCAACGTATCTTGGTATGTGGGTCGGCGCATAGATACGACGGCGCACATTTGTACTTACGTCAGCGTATCTGGAGATAAGTCGGCGTAAGTGCTTTGTAAATCCGGTTTTTAGATTCTAACTTTAGTTTGTTCAATTAGGCTTTGACAAAAAAATAACCTGGAAGCTGATTGGTTTTTATGCAGAGCTGCACCAGATTGGGCACCTTATAGCTTTAGTAAATTGTCCTAATGTCATTATCATTGTAACTATAAAGGAATTCTTAATGAGGGCCATTGGCTCTGCCATATAAGATGGGATTTACTCTGCACGTTATCCAAAATCTGTGCGAGGAGAAAGAGAAAAGAGGGCGCACTGGCCTAGTGCATTATCCAATAGATTTATTAAAAGACATGAATCAAATCATAATGATATCTACTCACAAACATAAGTTAAAAATACGCTTGTCAGGCCACATGTGTGGCTATCTCTCATAGGTTGCTAAAATCACCAATCCTGGGAGTGGGGCGTCCTGGAAAAGACCCCTAAGGCTGACACGTTGTCAATGGTGGGCCTTCTTTTTCAGAGCCTCTAGGCACTGAAGAAGAAGGTCAGTTCTTTGAAACGTGTCAACCTGAGGAGTCTTATCCATGACCTCCCACTCCCAGGTTTGGTGATTCGAGCAACCAATGAGAGATAGCCACACATGTGGCCCGACGAGCATGTTTTTAACTTATGTTTGTAAGTAGACATCTTTATGATTTTATTCATATCTTTTAATAAATCTGTTGGATAATGTACTAGGCCAGTGTGCCCACTTTTCTTTTTCTATTCTCACAGCACTATCAGGACAACCCCAGTCCTAGAGGGCAGCAAGGCATCTATGAGATTATCCATGATTTGACCAGGCATCTGTGAAACTACACAGTCAGCTGACTCTAGCGGAGAAGTGTGTTGTTCTATTCTGTTGACTCCACTTAAGTATTTTTTCACTTTTAAACCCTTTTATTTTACTGTTGCTGCACCTCTTTTCTCTTCATTAAAATAATATTTAAAAATCGTTAATCTGAATCTCTGAATGACCTAACTAGAAATTAAGAACTTCTCTTTGAAGAACCACTGTGTTGACCTTCGAGCCACGACTTGGAAAATCTCTGTGCAGGGTAAGATTAAAGGGGTTGTAAACCCTTGTTTTTTTTAAATAACAAACATATCATACTTACCTCCACTGTGCAGTTAGTTTTGCACAGAGTGGCCTGATCATCATCTTCTGGAGTCCCCAACAGCTCTTGCGGCTCCTCCATGCATCGGTAACCCCCCTAGGAGAAGTGCCCATCCTGGGGGTTACCGTGCGGGCGTGCTTCGAGTCCAGAATTTGCGTCCATAGACACAGAATGACAGACTCGCCCCAGCCCCCCTGGTGCCAGTGATTTTATTGATAGCAGTGGGAGCTGCGCTGCTATCAATCTATTCAATCAAGAGCCAAGAACCCCGGCCAGGGAGGTAGAGAGCGTCTCTGGTGGGGGAACAAATGGGCTTAGGTGAGTAAAATGGGGGGAGGGGCTTCTCAGTGACAGAAGTTTTTTTACCTTAATGCATAGGATGCATTAGGTGAAAAAACACGAGAGTTTACAACCCCTTTAATAGTGTGCTCATTGCAGTTGGCAGTATTTCAGAGCCTGGTGTTGTAACTGCCTGCCCAGAAACTACATTTGTCAGCTGCAGTTTTGGAGAAGGAGGTATAGATATGGAAAGGCCTGGAAGCCACACTGCTGGACTGGTGCACTGCTCACATTAGTGAGCTTGTAATGCCTAGTATACACGATCAGAAAATCGCTTTTGGAGTACAATAATCTGATCGTTAGTACACATCTTTCAAGAGCTGATAACAACAGTACACCCAACAATATCTGAGGGGACAAGCACAAAATGTTTCTTGTAAGATACCAGATTGTACGATTTTCGATTAATCAGTATTGTATTCTTTTGAAAAAAATGGAAGATAAAGACCACAATGCTCAAAATCAAAGTATTAAATTACAATACAATACAACAAATGACATCATTATATCATACGAGAATTTTTGTAACTTTAATAATCTCTTAATTTTCCATATGAGACTAGCATACAAAAAAGAGACAATCATCTGTCCGATAATTTCACTGTGTGTACGAGGCATAGGTTTTCAAAGCACGGCATGCATTATGATGTACCAATCACATACACTGCTTGAAACACTCATTCATGAAGGCACTATCATTACAACATAAACAAAAGTTGTACTGGACTATCATTGAGAAGGTCGGTGACCGGTCTTGTTTTTTTTTCTCCTGTTTTTGAGAGTTGGGGATGAAGACTAGTCTTGCAGTTCCTGTTGAGGTTCCTACAGAAATTAAATACCAATTGCACAATCTGGGAGATGATCTAACAACTACATGGCTTCTCTCTCTCGAAATAGCAATCATACAGATTATAAATCCTTGTTTACTCTCTACTGGTTTCCCTACAGTGTACCTGAAGCTTTTCTTTCCTTCATACACTAACATGAATAAGGCCAAGGAGCCTGTTTGTATTTAAAGGTCTATAGGCCAGCACAAATGCATGTACGTGACAGCTTTGTGCCTACACCTCTATGGGACGTTGCCACCTAAAGACTTGAGATGGAGGTTGGAACATCCATCTGTTATCACTTCCCTAAGGTAGTTCATACTTCTAATCTATGGCAGGATGGTTATAGTTTACAGTTGCTATACAATGGAACTCTTCTAAAAGACAGACATGATGAAAACGTGAGTGGAGAGTGGAGCAACCATACCTTGCTAGGGTATGTTAAGATTTACCGTACTTGAAATTGATAAACCCAAACCTAAAATAAACTAAAAAATGTGAGAAGGCAACTCTAATACTATTTAAATATGTACCGTTGTACTTTTTATATTCATGGAATCAAAGTTTATTTAGGTTGTAATAACATTGCATTCAATGATATGAAAATGCACTTGTTTGACAAGAAAGCATTTCAAATATTTAATAAAGTGAAGTCATATCACTATATTCAAACCTATTGTTACTGTAGCTAGGCACTGTTTAATCCTGAGATGTG
The DNA here is from genome assembly GCA_029574335.1 of Rana kukunoris. Taxonomy (NCBI): domain Eukaryota; kingdom Metazoa; phylum Chordata; class Amphibia; order Anura; family Ranidae; genus Rana; species Rana kukunoris. The sequence continues at coordinate 129,269,775 of CM056051.1, forward strand.
TTATATACAGTGTTGAATTTCCATTAACATAGGATAAAGGTGTAACATAATCTTGGTTGCAGACCCATCTTTTGACAACTCAAATTCCTAGGAAAAAAATACAAGAGAATAAGAAAGTGAAAAGAAATAAAAGAGTTGGTAAAGACTAACAATTATAAAACAGATGAGAACAGGGAAAGAAAAGTGATAAAAAAAAGCAAGTCAAACAATCATTTTTATATGCTAATTTCAGCTTCTGAGTCAGACTATGAACTTCCTACCTTATCCTATAACCAGTCATACAAAGACAGCTTTTTCAGGCAGCCAGCAATAGTCTCCATATGTTTCTCATGACAGGTATACTTTAAAGGGAACCTGTGTTTTCCCCTTACAAGGATTCACTGTATTGCCCCCATTTTCAAGCCATATACTTACCTTTCTTTTTCTCTCCTACAGCACTGGGGATCAAGGAAACACATTGTAAGCTCAAGTAAGGATATAAGTCAAATCTTAGATTGAACTGATTGTCTCCTCACCTTCATATTAGAACACTGGGACAATCACATCATAACTGACATCTAACTATTCACTATTGTTTGTTTAACCACTTACCTACTGTGCACCTACACCCCCTTCCTGCCCAGACAAAATATAAGCTTCCGACACTGCGTCGCTTTAACTGACAATTGCGCGGTCGTGCGACGTGGCTCCCAAACAAAATTGGCGTCCTTTTTTTCCCACAAATAGAGCTTTCTTTTGGTGGTATTTGATCACCTCTGCGGTTTTTATTTTTTTCGCTATAAACAAAAATAGAGCGACAATTTTTAAAAAAATGCAATATTTTTTCCTTTTTGCTATAATAAATAACCCAAAAAATATATAAAAAAAATATTTTTTCCCTCAGTTTAGGCCGATACGTATTCTTCTACATATTTTTGATTAAAAAAAAATGCAATAAGCGTTTATCGATTGGTTTGCGCAAAATTTATAGCGTTTACAAAATAGGGGATAGTTTATGGCATTTTTTTTTTTTTTTTTTTTTACTATTAATGGCGGCGATCTGCGATTTTTTTATTGGGACTGCGACGTTATGGCAGACATTTTGGACACTTTTCTGACATTTTTGGGACCATTTACATTTATACAGTGAACAATGCTATAAATTTGCATTGATTACTGTATAAATGTGACTGGCAGTGAAGGGGTTAACCACTAGGGGGCGGGGAAGGGGTTAAATGTGTGTCCTATGAGTGTTCTAACTGTAGGGGGAGGGGGGGGTGACTGGGGGAGGTGACCAATTGTGTCTCTATGTACAAGGGACACAATCGATCTCCTCTCTCCCTGACAGGGACGTGCAGCTCTGTGTTTACATACAGAGCTGCACGTCCCAGCTCACTTACTGAGCAATCGCGTGTGCCCGGCGGCGATCGTTGCCGCCGGGCACTCGCACGGGATCCCCGCAGAACAATGGAGTCGTCTGCCCGCCGTCATTTGACGGTGGGCAGATGACAAGTGGTTAACAGCCAGTAACTGGAAGTTATATACAGTGGGTATAGAAAATAATCACCCCCTTTAAAATAATAGATACATAGTTGGTGAGGTTGAAAAAAGACACCAGTCCATCCAGTTTAACCTATGATGTGTGTGTATGTGTTTATGTCAACAATACATTGTATACCTCTGTATTTTGTGTTCGTTAAGGTACCCATCTAATAGTTTTTTGAAACTATCGACGCTCCTTGTTAATACCCCTGCTTGTGGAAGAGAATTCCACATCATTATTAGTGTTGCTCACGAATATTCGCATTGCGAATATTCGCTACGAATATTGCATATTCGAGTATTCGCGAATAACTCGAATATTGTGGCGAATATTCGCTATGGCGAATATTCGTATTTTTTAAAATTTATTTTTAAAACAGATCACATCCTAGTGATCTCCATCGACGTCTAAAAGCATTGCTGGTATGATTAGAGAAAGACCCTGGGCCGAGTAGCTGATGCGATTCTTTTATGTTGCCGAAAATTCGCATTGCGAATTTTCGGCAACATAAAAGAATCGCATCAGCTACTCGGCCCTTCTTTTGCATCAGAGCCAATCAGAATAACTCGAATATTCGACAAACGGAATATTGCGCGATTATCTTCCCCGCCCTTCTTTTGCATCAGAGCCAATCAGAATAACTCGAATATTCGGCAAAAGGAATATTGCGCGACATTCCTTTTGCCGAATATTCAAGTTATTCTGATTGGCTCTGATGCAAAAGAAGGGCGGAGAAGATAATCGCGCAATAGGAATATTGCGCGATTATCTTCTCCGCCCTTCTTTTGCCCCCTTATTCTCCTTTCTTTTAAGTAGAGTTAGTGTAGAGTTAGTGTTTAGTGCATATTAGTTTAGTAATACAGGAAATGATCTCCGTTTATGAGAATTTCGCAATCATTTTCGCATTAGCGAAATTTCGCAACATTTTTTTTGGATTAAATATCACGAATATTCGATATTAGCGAATATTCGCGATGATTCTTCTATATATTCGCGCAATATCGCGAAATCGAATATGGCGTATTCCGCTCAACACTAATCATTATTGCTCTTACAGTAAAGAACCCTCTACGCAGTTTAAGGTTAAACCGCTTCTCTTCCAATTTAGAGAATGGTTGTGTGTGTCTTTTTGAATTCCCTTTTACTGAATATTTTTTTTCTAATCTAGGGTTATCAGTACAATATTTGTACATTGATATCATATCCCCTCTCAAGCGTCTCCTCCTTAGAGAGAATAAGTTCAATGCTTGTAGTCTTTCCCCATAGCTGAGGTTCTCCATTCCCTTAATTAGCTTTGTTAAACCTTCTTTGGACTTATTCCAGTTTCAGCACATTCTTCCTGAGGACAGGTTCCCAGAACTGGACAGCATACTCAAGATGCAGCCAGACCAGAGTATTGTAGAGTGGGAGAATTATAATTTTATCCCTGGAGTGAATGTCCTTTTTAATGCATGCCAATATTCTGCTGGCTTTGCTTGCAGCAGCTTGGCATTGCATTCCATTGCTGAGCATGTCATCTATTAGGACCCCCAGGTTATTTTCCATCCTAGATTCCCCCAAAGTTTCTCTCCTATTGAGTAACTTGTGTTTGTATTTTTGACACCCAAAAGCATTACCTTACATTTTTCCACATCCTGCGTAGAAGTTATTGTCCTGCTTAACTTTTATCATTAACTGTATCATCTGCAAATACTGAGATTGAGCTATTTATCCCATCCTCTAGATCGTTTATGGAAAAAAATAAACAGGATTGGTCCCAGGACAAATCCTGGTGGGAACTCCACTTTCCACACTGGATCATTCCAAGTACTTACCATTTATCATTGTCTGTGATCATCGCTGGACGTTTTGTAACATTGTGAGCATGCGCAACGCAGCCAAGTGTGCATGTGACGTCACAATGCCCCAATGAGGTTGCCACGGAGATGATGGCGACTGCCGGGGCTTTGCCTTCCAGAACGCCGTGGTACAACACGGAGACCGCCATGCTGGTGGCTAAGACATGTATGGGGGAGGAGGTTCTTCTGATTTAATTTTGATATAGGTATGGATGCTTGAAAATCATTTGAGTCCTGTCATCCATACTATAGATTTGTTTTACAAACTCCACTGTGGGTCGTGATTAACTTTCACAGAGCCTAAGGAATTACTTGTGTTTTTTTCTTGTATTATAAGTATTTGGTGGTTTTTGCACTTATTTTCTTGTGCACTACATCACATAATTTTTTTTACACTGAACATATCACAGTCCAACATCACAATTTGTTTGAATGTTTTTCTTTTTAATATGAAGCTCATTAACCACTTGCTGCCCGCCTTATGCAAAAAGACATCGGCAAAGTAGTTTCAATATCCTCAATGGACATCATATGACGTCCTCAGGATATTGAGCTGCTGCGCGCCCCCAGGGGGTGCCTATCGCAGTGATTTTTGTTGCAGGGTGTCAGTCTAACACCCCGCAACACCGATCTAGGTAAAGAGTCTCTGACGGAGACTTTTTACCACATGATCAGCCATGTCCAATCACGGCTGATCACGATGTAAACAGGAAAAGCCGGTAATAGGCTTTTTCTCACTCGTGTCTGTCAGGTGCGAGTAGAGGAGAGCCGATCGGCTGCTCCTCTGACAGGGGGGGTTTGTGCCAATCGATTTTGAGCACAGTCCCCCCAAGGATGCCCACACTGGACCACCAGGGATGCCACTAGACCACCAGAGATGCAAAACACAGGTATGCCACTCTAGACCACCAGGGATGACAATGACAGAAATAATGGATGTCAATCAGTGCCCGCAATGGATGCCAATCACTGCCCACAATGGGCATCACTGATTGGCAGGCATTGTTTGGCACTGATTGGCATCCATTAGTACAACACATACATTAGTGCCACCTATCAGTGCCCGTCCATGCCGCCTATCCGTGCCCATCCATGCCCCCTATCTGTGCCCATCCGCGCCGCCTATCCGTGCCCATCCGCGCCGCCTATCCGTGCCCATCCATGTCGCTTATCCGTGCCCATCCATGCCACCTATCAGTGCCCATCTGTGCCGCCTATCAGTGCCGCATATTAGTGCCCATCATCAGTGCCCATCAATGCCACCACATCACTGCCACCTCATCAGTGCCCGTCAGTGAAGGAGAAAACGTACTTATTTACAATGTTTTATAAAAAAAAAAAATTTTCATTCAGAAAATAAAAATCCCAGAGGTGATCAATTACCACCAAAAGAAAGCTCTATTTGTGGGTACAAAATGATAAAAATTTAGTTTGGGTACAGTGTAGCACGACCGCGCAATTGTCATTCAAAGTGCAACAGCACTGAAAGCTAAAAATTGGTCTGGGCGGGAAGGTGTATAAGTGCCCTATATGGAAGTGGTTAAATACATTTTTTGACCACTTAAGACCCGGACCAAAATGCAGGTAAAGGACCTTGCCCCTTTTTGCGATTCGGCACTGCGTCGCTTTAACTGACAATTGCGCGGTCGTGCGACGTGGCTCCCAAACAAAATTGGCGTCCTTTTTTCCCCACAAATAGAGCTTTCTTTTGGTGGTATTTGATCACCTCTGCGGTTTTTATTTTTTGCGCTATAAACAAAAATAGAGCGACAATTTAAAAAAAAATGCAATATTTTTTACTTTTTGCTATAATAAATATCCCCCAAAAATATATAAAAAAACATTTTTTTTTCTCAGTTTAGGCCGATACGTATTCTTCTACCTATTTTTGGTAAAAAAAAATCGCAATAAGCGTTTATCGGTTGGTTTTCGCAAAATTTATAGCGTTTACAAAATAATGGATAGTTTTATTGCATTTTTATTATTTTTTTTTTTTTACTACTAATAGCGGCGATCAGCGATTTTTTTCGTGACTGCGGCAATATGGCGGACACTTCGGACAATTTTGACACATTTTTGGGACAATTGTCATTTTCACAGCAAAAAATGCATTTAAATTTGCATTGTTTACTGTGGAAATGACAGTTGCAGTTTGGGAGTTAACCACAGGTGGCGCTGTAGGGGATGTGTGCCTATGTGTTGTGTTTACAACTGTAGGGGGGTGTGGCTGTAGGTGTGACGTCATCGATCGCGTCCCCCTATTACAGGGATGACGCGATCGATGCTACGGCCACAGAGAAGCACGGGGAAGCCGTGTGTACACACGCCTCTCCCCGTTCTTCCGCTCCAGGGACGGATCGCCGCACTGCAGCGGCGATCGGGTCCGCGAATCCCGCGGTCCCGCTCCTGGAGCTTCGGCGTGCGCCCGCGACCCACGGCTGGGTACTAAAATCAACGTATATATACGTTGATGTGCCCAGCCGTGCCATTCTGCCGACGTAAATGTGCAGTAGGCGGTCCTTAAGTGGTTAAACTAGTTTGTAATTAACCACATTACATTTAATTAATAATGTTTTTATACACACCTATGTTTTATTCCATCATAATCACTTATTGAATTTAGTTTGTTAAATTCATACTAATTAATTTTCACTTCATCACTTCACATTATTTTCAGATTTTTATATACATACACAATGATCTTTATTACACCAACCCACAGGGGTAAAATAAAATGTATTCATAGTTAATAAACAAAGAATTAATGATTTAATTTAATTATTTTGTTGGTGGTTGCCCAGTTTGGTAACTATCTAATAGTTAAAAAATCCCTTCCCAAAAATCCCTTTGATGGGTAATGTTATTTTCATTGTAAATTGCTTTTTAATAAAATAAAAGAATTTTAATCAAAAAATGTAAATATTTTTCTTGCCTGCTAAAAAAAACAGTGAGGGAATTTTCCATTTTGTATAACGTTTTGGGGTGTGCAGCACCAGCAGCTCACACACACTTTACTGTAGGAATGATGTTATTTGGATGGTGAGCTGTACTGGATTTCCACCAGACATATTGTTTGGCGTTGAGACCAAATTACTCAATTTTAGTCTTATCTTACCAGAACACCTTTTCAATTTTTTCCAATTTTTCCATGTGGCTGTAACTAGAAGTGCGTTCCACGCTGGAATGCATTACGGCGACCGTGCGATGACGTCATCGCCCGGCGCCGCGTGCGTTCCACCGTGGAACACGTTAGTGTGGCGCAACATACAGCGCTTCTTTTTGAATCAGTGCTAATGCACAGCACCTGCCCCTATTCTTTAAACAGAGCGGTGTGCTGACTGCACACCGTTCTATTACTGTCAGCCGTTGCCGGGGACCACCCTTGACTCCCTTCTTGCTGACACTGCGGAATCCCTTGTTGCTACACTTAAGCCCTGCAAACGGATAAGTAGCAATTGTGTCACTTGTAGTTCTATAGAAACATCTACTGCATACTTTCCATCTAAAAAAATTGCTGATATTCATTATGGCTTGTGGCTATTAACATACTACTTGGGATAGACTGCTGTACTTATAACTGCTTGCTATGGAATATCTTAAAGGGACATTTACTCTCAAATTACCTAAGCTATATTTGCCTCTCATATGCAACTATTATTACCTGAGCTATATTGCCTCTTATATGCAACTATTATTACCTGAGCTATATTGCCTCTTATATGCAACTATTATTACCTGAGCTATATTGCCTCTCATATGCAACTATTAGTTGTCTCTACAACTCCTATTTACTATGTGCTTGACATAAGTACTATTTGCTTATGGGCCTTGTTGAATATGCTCGCTCTAACTTTTCTATACTAAGGGTTGATGCTATTTCATAGCAACTCCCTTAGTGGCCTAATAGATCCCTATATGTTTAAGTGATATGATGTAGAGAACCCCTAAACTCCTGTCTGCCTGGAGTGACGCCTGGGGTCCCATACTGATAATCACTTGCATATAGAGGTGCATTGGAATCTTTAAAGTATATTATAATTTTAAACGCTAGGCTCTGGTCGCATGTTGTAATGCGTCCATCCTTAGTAGCTCCACGCCTTTCTTTATATGAGAGAGAGATCATGTAGAGAACCCCCAAACTCATGTTTGTCTGGAGTGATGCCTGGGGTCCAATACAGATTTCTCACATAAAAGAGTGCATTGAAATCCTTGCTAACCGCAGTTGTGGTTCACTCCGTTCACCAGAGCTGTTACAGTGGCCTTCAGAATGTTTAAGCTGCGTTTAAAGTGGTCAGATGAGACTGAAACACCAAACTATAGGCCTGGCGCAAATCCTGTTATGAGGGTGTTTATCTGCAATAGGGACTGGAGCACTTGTCAGGATAGAAGAGAAATGGTTGGGGCAAATAACATTTAAATTCTTGACGGAAATCTGCTACTAAAATCTACTTCCAACATGACAATGTCCCAAAGCACAGAGCAAAAATGACCACCCCGTTGTTAAAGGAGAAAAAGGTGAATGTCCTTGCATAGCCTAGTCAGAGCCCAGACTTAAACCACATTGAAAATCTGTGGAATGACTTGAAGACTGCAGTCCACAAACCGTCACCATCAAATTTAACGAAATTTAAGCAGTTCTGCAAAGAAAGGTGGGCAAATATTGCAAAGTCTAGATGTGCAAAGTTTGTAGAGACATAGCACAACAGACTTAAGGCTGTAATTAAAGCAAAAGGTGGTCCAACAAAATACTGACACAAATGGGTGGGGGTGATCCTTTTTTCAACTCAGTGATTCTGTTTTTGATTAGATTTTTCTGACATATTAATATTATATCTTTATTTTTTTTTACAGAAAAGGTATTATATCTTTCACTTGGATTTTATAAGTTGCACTAGTAAATGCAGCTGGATAAAACAAAAACTGTGTCTGTCTTCGTTTTAGGCTGCAAAGCAATAAAATTTGATTATTTTAAAGAGAGGTAGGGTGATTCTTTTCTATACCCAATATATATATTGCATCTCTCAGCAGTCTCAGAAGAAAGACAAATGCTGTTTTACCAAAGGAGTTCTAAATATTCACTCAATTAATTGTGTGAATATTCACTTTAGGAACCCAATCATGTGGAAAGCAAATTCCAATTGACTTTGAATACCCAATTTACATGTTTTCCACATGAATGAGTAATTGAAGTGAATATTCACACAATCTATTGAGTAAACCTTTAGTAAGCCAGCCTCCCTTTATTTGGAGCATTGTAATGATATATTCATTTTATCTACCTCCTTCCACCCATCATGCAATACCAGAATTTGCTAATTTTTTAGATGCAAAATAATATCTTATTTCTTGATCCCGCAGATTGGTGACTGCTAGTCCAGCATTGTACGCAATGATGCCACCAGGGAGACGGCCTCTGACCGGTAAAATAGGAGACCCCATGGGATCAGTCATCCATCATGGAACTGGTGGGAAAGAAGCCTGTGGGAGTGAGGAATAAGTTTATCAATTTTCTGCATTACATCTTCCTACACTAAATGAGCAGAAATTCATGAAAATTAGAGAGGGGGAGGGGGGCACTCTAATTACAATTTCTGTATAGCTGACCAAAATTAAGTTTAAAGTAAACTTCCATGAAGGGCCGGTGCAAGGATTTCTGCCTACACAAGCGAAGCTCCATTTTGGCGCCCCCCCCCCAACGGCCACCCACCTCCCTTGCAAAAATGTTTCTTTCAATAATTTTTTTATATAAAAAAACACACTAACATGCCAGACCTGCCCCATTACATGACCAGACTGTGCCCCATTACATGCCAGACCTGCCCCATTACATGACCAGACCTGTCCCATTACATGACCAGACTGTGCTCCATTACATGACCAGACTGTGCCCCATTACATGACCAGACTGTGCCCCATTACATGCCAGACCTGCCCCATTACATGACCAGACTGTGCCCCATTACATGCCAGACTGTGCCCCATTACATGCCAGACCTGCCCCATTACATGACCAGACTGTGCCCCATTACATGCCAGACCTGCCCCATTACATGCCAGACCTGCCCCATTACATGACCAGACTGTGCCCCATTACATGACCAGACTGTGCCCCATTACATGCCAGACCTGCCCCATTACATGACCAGACTGTGCCCCATTACATGCCAGACCTGCCCCATTACATGACCAGACCTGCCCCATTACATGCCAGACCTGCCCCATTACATGACCAGACTGTGCCCCATTACATGCCAGACCTGCCCCATTACATGACCAGACTGTGCCCCATTACATGCCAGACCTGCCCCATTACATGCCAGACCTGCCCCATTACATGACCAGACCTGCCCCCATTACATGACCAGACTGTGCCCCATTACATGCCAGGCCTGCCCCATTACATGACCAGACTGTGCCCCATTACATGCCAGATCTGCCCCATTACATGACCAGACTGTGCCCCATTACATGACCAGACTGTGCCCCATTACATGACCAGACTGTGCCCCATTACATGCCAGATCTGCCCCATTACATGACCAGACTGTGCCCCATTACATGCCAGACCTGCCCCATTACATGACCAGACTGTGCCCCATTACATGCCAGATCTGCCCCATTACAAGACCAGACTGTGCCCCATTACATGACCATACTGTGCCCCATTACATGCCAGACCTGCCCCCATTACATGACCAGACTGTGCCCCATTACATGACCAGACTGTGCCCCATTACATGCCAGACTGTGCCCCATTACATGCCAGACTTGCCCCATTACATGACCAGACTGTGCCCCATTACATGACCAGACTGTGCCCCATTACATGCCAGACCTGCCCCATTACATGACCAGACTGTGCCCCATTACATGCCAGACCTGCCCCATTACATGACCAGACTGTGCCCCATTACATGCCAGATCTGCCCCATTACATGACCAGACCATGCCCCATTACATGACCAGACCTGCCCCATTACATGACCAGACTGTGCCCCATTACATGACCAGACTGTGCCCCATTACATGACCAGACTGTGCCCCATTACATGCCAGACCTGCCCCATTACATGACCAGACTGTGCCCCATTACATGACCAGACTGTGCCCCATTACATGACCAGACTGTGCCCCATTACATGCCAGACCTGCCCCATTACATGACCAGACTGTGCCCCATTACATGCCAGACCTGCCCCATTACATGCCAGACCTGCCCCATTACATGACCAGACTGTGCCCCATTACATGCCAGACCTGCCCCATTACATGACCAGACTGTGCCCCATTACATGACCAGACTGTGCCCCATTACATGACCAGACTGTGCCCCATTACATGCCAGACCTGCCCCATTACATGACCAGACTGTGCCCCATTACATGCCAGACCTGCCCCATTACATGCCAGACCTGCCCCATTACATGACCAGACTGTGCCCCATTACATGCCAGACCTGCCCCATTACATGCCAGACCTGCCCCATTACATGACCAGACTGTGCCCCATTACATGCCAGACCTGCCCCATTACATGACCAGACTGTGCCCCATTACATGCCAGACCTGCCCCATTACATGACCAGACTGTGCCCCATTACATGCCAGACCTGCCCCATTACATGACCAGACTGTGACCCATTACATGACCAGACTGTGCCCCATTACATGCCAGACCTGCCCCATTACATGACCAGACTGTGCCCCATTACATGCCAGACCTGCCCCATTACATGCCAGACCTGCCCCATTACATGACCAGACTGTGCCCCATTACATGCCAGACCTGCCCCATTACATGCCAGACCTGCCCCATTACATGACCAGACTGTGCCCCATTACATGCCAGACCTGCCCCATTACATGACCAGACTGTGCCCCATTACATGCCTGACCTGCCCCATTACATGACCAGACCTGCCCCATTACATGACCAGACTGTGCCCCATTACATGCCAGACCTGCCCCATTACATGACCAGACTGTGCCCCATTACATGCCAGACCTGCCCCATTACATGCCAGACCTGCCCCATTACATGACCAGACTGTGCCCCATTACATGCCAGATCTGCCCCATTACATGACCAGACTGTGCCCCATTACATGACCAGACCTGCCCCATTACATGACCAGACTGTGCCCCATTACATGACCAGACCTGCCCCATTACATGACCAGACTGTGCCCCATTACATGACCAGACCTGCCCCATTACATGACCAGACTGTGCCCCATTACATGACCAGACCTGCCCCATTACATGACCAGACTGTGCCCCATTACATGACCAGACCTGCCCCATTACATGACCAGAGCGTGCCCTTACCTTATCCCATGCGAATCGCGGCCGTGTAACCTAACAGTAACAGCTTACCTTACCAGAATTGCGGCTGTACGATTTTTCAAAAGCCGCGCCTCCGACGTCTTCTGTTCCGTGATAGGCGGGACATTCAGCTTCCCATGAGGCACTGTGTTCAATGTTCGCCTATCACGGAGGCCCTCTCGTCCGAGGACGAGAGGGCCTCCGTGATAGGCGGACACCAAACACAGGACGAGAGGGCCTCCGTGATAGGCGGACACTGAACACAGGACGAGAGGGCCTCCGTGATAGGCGGACACTGAACACAGGACGAGAGGGCCTCCGTGATAGGCGGACACCAAACACAGGACGAGAGGGCCTCCGTGATAGGCGGACACCAAACACAGGACGAGAGGGCCTCCGTGATAGGCAGACACTGAACACAGGACGAGAGGGCCTCCGTGATAGGCAGACACTGAACACAGTGCCTCCTGGGAAGCTGAATGTTCCGCCTATCACGGAACAGAAGACGTCGGAGGCGCGGCTTTTGAAAAATCGTACAGCCACGATTCTAAGGTCATTTTTTCGCCCCATCCCAGGCTGCGGACCTGCCCGCCCCAAGCGGCCGCTTGGTCCGCCTGGTGGTTGCGCCGGCCCTGCTTCCATGAGAGAAATACAATTGCTCTTCACTTTTTAAAAAACCTTTCTTCTATTGTCCTGACTGCTATGCTTCAACATTTTCAGTAACTAATGTAATATTCATTATATTAATATTCTTGAAAACATAGCACAAATGTCCACTTATCTTCAGCACAAACATCATAAAGGAAACATAAAGAAACGTAAAGTTCAAACGCAGGATATACCCCAAGGTTGGCACAGTCCAACTCTAGATATTTGGCAGCTCCCAGCACATGTGCAGCACTCCAACTGGTCTTTCTCTCAAACTCCTACTCCCCACCACACCTAATACTAAGAGCTCCCTTTTTTGTGGTGCTTACTGGAGGCTGCTAAACCCTATAGGGAGTATAGTCCCTGTAATCAGGAGTGGAGGTCCTTTTCCCACCCGAATGTCACTCCGGACCTCCAAAATTCCAGGTCCTTAATAAGTCTCTACTAATACAGTGAGGACTGTGAGTCAGTCCTCTCCTTTACACGACTACCCCGGAATTCCTCACCCATCACAGGTGAGACCCTTGAGTACACACGCATTTTCTGTTAAAGGGACCATAACCCAAGTATTGGTGCTTCATAGCACCTGTCCAGGACTCATCCTTGGCGTCCTGTACACTAAGCAAGTATGCATTTCACCAAAGTCATTATCTTCATACTCATTCTAGGTCAGCAATAGTTAACATGACATCAAGGTAAATAGCATTTTTATAAGAAGAGGCCAGCAGTAGGGATGAGCCAAATGTACCTGGGTTTGGTTTATGGTGGTTTTGAAAATGTTTGAAGTCATTTGGAAGCGAATAGTAAAAACCAGTAATCGTCTAGGATAATAGTCAAGAAATTGTCAAACAAATGGCATGGGGGCTGGGCGCTGCTCTGGCGTAACAAAAATTTGTAAAAAATTCCATTTGGTGGGGTTGTCAATTTTAACTACTTCAACCCCGGAATGATTTACCCCCTTCCTGACCAGAGCACTTTTTTGCGATACGGCACTGCGTCACTTAAACTGACAAATGTGCGGTCGTGCGACTTTTCACCAAGAAAAATGTATGTCCTTTTTTACCCACAAATAGAGTTTTCTTTTGTTGGTATTTGATCACATCTGCATTTTTTTTTTGCGCTATAAACAAAAAAATACTTTTTGCTATAATAAATATCCCCAAAAAATATATAAAAAAAAAATCTTTCTCAGTTTAGGCTGATATGTATTCTTTTACAAATTTTTGGTAAAAAAGCAACAAGCGTATAAGCAAAACTTATAGGCCCAGATTCACAGAGCGATTACGCCTGCGCAACTGGTGTTGCACGTGCGTAAGTCTAAATGTGCGCGTGCGTTTAGATGCGCGCGATTCAGAAAACGATTTACGCCAGAAATCTACTTTTTTTTGTCCGGCGTAATTTCGTTAGACAGACGCATCCGTCCGCGCAAAAATGCGCTAGACACACCATTGATTTGCTAGTCAAATATGCTAATGAGGGAGTTGCGGGGATCCACAAAAAAACGCAGTTGCTGCGCAGGCTACGCGATGTGCGCAACAGCAAAATGTCCTGTCTAAAGTTAGAGCACATAAAGGTGTCCTTTTATGAAAGTGAGATCAGCGGCGATCCCGGCTCTCACCGCTGTTCTCAGGTCATACACAGTTTATGAAACTGAGGTAATCAGATGAGAACATGTTCTCATCTGATTATCTCAGCACAGTGAGAATCTGTAACTGACTGTCACAGAAACGGCCAGTTTATGAAGGTGCGATCTCGGCACCTCACTGGCGATCTGTGACAGAATTCTCACTTTCTGATTCACCAACTCAGAGGTGGAGAATCAGAGAGAGAAGCACGAAGCTGGCTGAGTATTGTGGAGGAAGAAGGAAGTCTTTTGACTTCCATGCTTCACACACAAGCAGCCATAGAGTCAGAACACATTTTCCCCACCATTACACACCCCAAAATGAGCAGGTTAGAGATTTATAGTGTGTGTATATATATAATATATCATATATATAATCATATAGCATATATATGTGTTTGTGTTTATTTCTATGTTTATTAATATATATATATATATATATATATATATATATACACACACACACATATATATATATGTATATATATATATATATATATATACACACATACATATATATATCTAAATCTACACATATATATATATATATATATATATATATATGTATAAATATATATAATTCTACTTGCATTAAAATGCTATTATTAAAGTAATTTTTATATCATTTTTAATTTATTAGTAAAAAAAAAAAAAAAGTAAACCCTAAAATATGGTTTTACCCATGAACTGTTCTATTGCAGTTATACAGGGTTTATATTTGTAGGAGCTGACTGCGCAGGCGCCGTATTTCTCCGAGTCCTACGGCTATGGCGCGTCACGCCCTCCGAAATAGGACTCGGAGAAATACGGCGCCTGCGCAGTCAGCTCCTAGGTCTGTGCGCAGGCGCCGCATTTTCGCCGAGATTACCCGAGTCCATATCGGGTATTTTAGGAAGATGTGACGCGCTATACTACAGCCGTCCACCGCGGGGGACAGAAAAGGAATTCTACAATAATACAGTAAGTGTGCTATTAAAAAAAAAAAAAACAGCATACTGGCGCTGACGCCAGTATGCTGGATCGCATGGGAGATATTATATTTAGGGTGAACCTCCGCTTTAATGTATATTGTTTATTAATATGTGGTGTGTAATGTGTGCTGATTCGTGTTCAACGTGTATTTTTCACTTCCTCATACTGTAATCCCGCTAAATCACGCGAGATTACAGTGAGAGAAGCCGTTCTCAGGAGTTTCCAGCCGTTTGTAGATCGCTCCTCATCTCAACATGAGAAGCGATCTACAAAGTTTCATAAACAGGCACTCAGAGGAGAGCGATCTCCCCTGAGAATGCCTGAGAACTGAATAGCGGTATTTTACGGCACTTTCATAAAAGGACACCAAAAGCTGGTCTAAATTTTGAAAAAACGTCTACATCTCACAGAAAGCAACACCGTTACTGAGGAGCAGACCACACACACGTGTTGCACTACAATTTGACTGCCAACATGCCAGGGGCATCGTCGCTCATAGCTGCACTAGTGAATTTAGATGAGCAAAGAAGGAGGAGGGCACAGAGGATGGCACGGAGGATGGCACGGGAGAGGGTATACCGCACACGCATAGACCTCTTTGGCATGAGTGATTCTGAGGTGTATCGCATCTTCAGATTCCCCCCTCATGCCATCCTGGAATTAACCACAACCCTGCAGGATGACATCACCAGCCCAACACAACGCTCACATCCAGTGCAGCCACTGGTCAAGGTCCTGGCAACACTCCATGTCCTTGCCAGTGGCTCTTTTCAGCGTACAAGTGGAGTGGTGGCTGGGATGTCACAATGCTCCATGAGCAGATGTGTGCACCAGGTTGTCCCTGCAATTCTCAGACGCATGGCCAACCAAATCATCAAACCCACCACTGAGGACCTGCGGCTGAAGGCAATGACAGATTTCTACAGAATTGCCAGATTCCCACGCACCATCGGGGCCATTGATTGCACACATGTGGCACTCCATCCCCCCCATGACACAGAGCACATGAACCGCAATCGGAAGAATTGGCACTCCATCAACGTACAGGTGATAGTTGATGCCCAAGGACTCATATGGCACGTCCGTGCCAAACACCCCGGATCCACCCATGACAGCTACATCTACAATCAATGCCACATCCGAATGGAATTCTATCAGAACGTGTATGGGAACACCTGGCTGGTTGGTGAGTGACATGGGAGTCAGGCATGACTATCCCCTCCCGTGATGCACACCTCACAAGTGGCACATGCATGACTAACATTCTCCTGTCTTTTCCCTTCCAGGTGACTCTGCATATGCACTGGGACCCCATCTCATGACTCCTATCCGGAACCCCCAAACCCCAGGGGAGGAAAGATACAATCAAGCACACATCAAAACCCGAGCAGTGGTGGAGCGCACCTTTGGCCTCCTGAAGTCACGTTTCCGATGCCTGGATAAGTCTGGGGGTACACTGTTGTATTCCCCAAACTTCGTGTGCCATATCATCGTTGCATGCTGCACAATCTCGCAGTGAGGAAGGGCCTGCAGGTTGAGCTACGTGATGACCTGACCCCCCAACCAGACAATCCCCCCCTAACCGAGGATACCCCGTCTTCTGAGGGAAGAGCAGTCAGGAGACAGCATATATTGGGCATCTTTGCACGTTAAACACACACATTAATCATGGCACAATGAGAATGCATGCATGCACACCACTGTGGTCCCTAGCACACACACCCCACATCCTCATCAAATTGGATTGGCACCAGTCCACCATGCACGACTGGTGAGCAGTAACGCCACGTCAAGGCTCCAATTATGTCACTGTACATTCATACACCATTCACACGGACCTGGGAATCACTTCTCCCTGGTCCTGGGGAACCCTTCTCCACCAAAATTGAGGATGACACCCCTTTTCCAGCAGGAATGTCACCCCCACATTCAAACAGCATGCACAACCCAAAATTTAAAAAAAATGTCAGAAAAAAAAAAATTAAAAATGACAAAAATGTCAGCAAAAAAAGAAAAAAGAAAAAATAAAGCAAGAAAACAAACGCTCAGAAATATATCAATCAAACAATCAGTCTCTCAAACACTTATCAAAAAACACTTTCACAAATATACCAACAAGCACTTGATCACACAGAACACTAATCTGACAACTACAAGACACACTGCAACGAACAACAGGAACAAAAGCACTTGGTTAAATGGGAAGGGACACAAAGGGATGTACTTTTGCAATGCAAGTGCGTTTGTGTGTGTCTATTTATGCTGTCTGCGTAGTTCACAACGTTGCCCTAGTCCATTTCCAATTTCACTGATTGCGCCGCTCCCGAGTTGTGAGCATGCGCACAGCGGAGCTGACATGGTCTCCTTCACGCGCGCATGCGCGAGCCGGCCGGATCTTCATTTGCATGGGGTCACGGCTCATTTCAATGTAACACGCCCACGTCCCTCCCAATTTGTATTACTCCTCCTTACGCCTCAGGAAAAAACCTTACGCTTGCGCAATTTCCTGCGCAAAAGCTACGTGAATCGGGGGATTACGCGGCTAGATGGCGCAAGTCTAACGTAATGGCGGTGCGCTACGCCGGACCGATAATGCGCCGATGTACGTGAATCTGGGCCATAGCATCTACAAAATAGGGGATAGATTTATGGCATTTATTTTTATTATTATTTTTTAATAGTAATGGCGGCGATTAGCGATTTTTATTGTGACTGTGACATTATGGCGGACACATCAAACACTTTTGAAACTATGTTGAGACCATTGTCATTTATACAGCGATCAGTGCTATAAAAATGCTAAAAAAATGCATGGATTACTGTGTAAATAACACTGGCACGGATGCCCACCAAGGGGACGTATCTGTATGCCCATTTGCGCAGCTGTGCCATTGTGCCAACGTACATCGTCTTGCTCTGGTCAGCAAGCCGTTAATAATGCTTAAAGTGAAACATTAAAAATGGAAAATTCCCTTAAAGTGGTTGGAAAACCTCTATCCAGAAAAGTAAACTCTCTATTACCATTTAACCACTTGCTTACTGGGCACATATACCCCCTTCCTGCCCAGGCGAAATTTCAGCTTTCATCACTGCGACGCTTTAAATTAAAATTGCGCGGCCGTGCGACGTGCCTCTCAAACAAAGTTGACGTCCTTTTTTTCCCCACAAATAGAGCTTTCTTTTGGTGGTATTTGATCACCTCCAGGGTTTTTATTTTTTACTTTTTGCTAGAATAAATATCCCATTTAAAAAAAAAAAAAAATAAAAAAAACTTTTTTTTTCTCAGTTTAGGCCGATATCTATTCTACATATTTTTGGTAAAAAAAAAAATCGCAATAAGCGTATAGTGATTGGTTTGCGCAAAAGGGGGATAGGGGATAGAATTCTGACATTAATTTTTTTTTTTTTTTTACTAGTAATATGGCGATCTGCGAATTTTGTCAGGACTGCGATATTGCGGCGGACACATCGGACACTTTTGACACATCTTTTGGGACCATTCACATTAACTTCTTTAAGACCGCTTCCTGCACATATACGTCGGCAGAATGGCACGGCTGGGCACATCCAAGTATATTTACGTCGGTTCTAGTACCCAGCCGTGGGTCATGGGTGCGCGCCCGCGGCGCGCTCCCGTGACCCAGTCCGAAGCTCCATGACCGGGACCGCGGGACTCGCAGACCCGATCGCCGCTGGGGTGCAGCGATCGGTCCCTGGAGCTGAAAAACGGGGAGAGCCATGTGTAAACACGGCTTCCCCGTGCTTCACTGTGGCGGCAGCATCGATCACGTCATCCCTTTTATAGGGGGGACGCGATCGATGATGTCACACCTACAGTCACACCCCCCTACAGTTGTAAACACACACAGGGAACACATAACCCCTACAGTTCCCCCTTGTGGTTAACTCCCAAACTGCATCTGTCATTTTCACAATAAACAATGCCATTTAAATGCATTTTTTGCTGTGAAAATGACAATTGTCCAAAAAATGTGTCAAAATTGTCCGAAGTGTCCGCCATAATGTCGCAGTCACGAAAAAAATCGCTGATCGCTGCCATTAGTAGTAAAAAAAAAAATTAATAAAAATGCAATAAAACTATCCCTTATTTTGTAAACGCTATACATTTTGTGAAAACCAACCGATAAACGCTTATTGCGATTTTTTTTACCAAAAATAGGTAGAAAAATATGTATCGGCCTAAACTGAGGAAAAAAATTTTTTTAAAATATATTTTTGGGGGATATTTATTATAGCAAAAAGTAAAAAATATTGAATTTTTTTCAAAATTGTCGCTCTATTTTTGTTTATAGTGCAAAAAATAAAAACCGCAGAGGTGATCAAATACCACCAAAAGAAAGCTCTTTTGTGGGGAAAAAAGGACGCCAATTTTGTTTGTGAGCCACGTCGCACGACTGTGCAATTGTCAGTTAAAACGACGCAGTGCCGAATCGCAAAAAGGGGCAAGGTCCTTTAGCAGCATTTTGGTCCGGGTCTTAAGTGGTTAATACAGTGATCAGTGCTATAAAAAATGCATTGATTACTGTATAAATGTGACTGGGAAGGGGTTAACGCTAGGGGGGCATGGAAGGGGTTAAATATGTATCCTGGGTGTGTTCTAACTGTGTGTGGAGGGGGACTGACTGGGGGAGGTGACCGATGCTCTGTCCCAATGTACAAGGGTCACAGCATCTGTCACCTCTCCCTGACAGGACGTGGAGCTCTGTGTTTACACACAGAGCTCCACGTCCCTGCTCTAAAACTGCCGATCGTGGGTACCTTGCGGGCATCTCGGCCGCCAGGCACGCGCATCGGCATCTCGGGGGCGCGCCATATACGCGCGCCCGCCGCTCGTGTGCCCCCTAGTGGCCGGAGGACTGGAGGACGTCATATGGCGTCCTCCTGGATTTACAGAGCCACCGTGAGGTCATCATTTGACAATGGCCCAGGGCTCAAGTGGTTAATAAGTAATGCTGTAAAACGTAAAAAATTATTCCAAGGCTTGTCTTAGCCCTCCTATACCCCCCAGACCGGAGACTTGTGAGTTTGAGATGTGAGGATCCACCCAGCTATACATGCCCTCTAGCAAAACCCAGTGTCTGTATGTGTGTACAGTCTGTCAATCACAGGAGAACGGGACGGGCTGTCCCCATAGATTTTCCGGTGTCAGGTTAAAGGGGTTGGAAACCCTCATGTTTTTTCACCTTAACCACTTAAGACCCGGACCTTTAGTCAGCTAAAGGACCCTGGCCAGGTTTTGCGATTTGGCACTGCGTCGCTTTAACAGACAATTGCACATCCTTTTTTCCCCACAAATAGAGCTTTCTTTTGGTGGTATTTGATCACCTCTGCGGTTTTTATTTTTTTGCTCTATAAATAAAAATAGATTGACAATTTTGGAAAAAATAAATATCCCCCAAAAATATATAAAAAAAAATATATTTTCCTCAGTTTAGGCCGATACATATTTTTTCTACCTATTTTTGGTAAAAAGAATCGCAATAAGCGTTTATCAGTTGGTTTGCGCCAAATTTATAGCGTTTACAAAATAGGGGATAGTTTTATTGCATTTTTATTGCGGACACTTCAGACAATTTTGACACATTTTTGGGACCATTGTAATTTTTACAGCAAAATGCATTTAAATTGCATTGTTTACTTTGAAAATTACATTAGCAGTTTGGGAGTTAACCACAAGGGGGCGCTGAAAGGGGTTATGTGTTCCCTAATGTGTGTTTACAACTGTAGGGGGGGTGTGGCTGTAGGTGTGATGTCATCGATTGTGTCTCCCTATAAAAGGCATCACGCGATCGATGACACCGCCACAGTGAAGAACGTGGAAGCCGTGTTTACACACGGCTCTTCTCGTTCTTCAGCTCCAGGGGCCGATCGACGCGAGTCCCGCGGTCCCGTTCCCGGAGCTTCGGACCGGGTAATGGGAGCGCTCTGCGGGCGGGCATCCGCGACCCACAGCTGGGTACTAGTACATGAAGTACCTGTACGTGGATGTGCCCAGCCGTGCCATTCTGCCGACGTATATGTGCAGGAGGAGGACCTTAAGTGGTTAATGCATCCTATGCATTAAGGTGAAAAAACTTCTGACACTGTACAGCCCCCCGTTTTACTCACCTGAGCCCGTTCGTTCCCTTGCGCTCTTCCTCTCTGCCCGTCGTCTCTGCTCTTGATTGGATAGATTGATAGCAGGGCAGCCATTGGCTCCCGCTGCTGGTGCTCCCGCCAGGGTGGGTGGGGCCGAGTCCCACTTTCTGTGTGAAGAAGGACTCAGGAGCGCGCCTGCATGGGTGTCCACCAAGGAGAGGGCTCCTCCAACGTGGACATCTGTTGCGGGGAGGAGCTACCAGAGCTGCCGGGGGACCCCAGAAGAAGAGGATCAGGGCCACTCTGTTTGTTATTTTTAAAAAAAGGGTTTACAAACCCTTTAGAGTCGGTTCACACTGGGGCGACTTGGGATCCGACTTGAAGTCGCCTCAAATCGTCCCAAGTCGCGCTGTCCAGAAAAGCAATGTTATTTAATTGGAGCGATCTTAATACACACTACTGAGGTCGCTCCGACTTCAGAAGAGGTTCCTGTACTACTTCAATTAGACTTCTAGGCGATTTGTACCCATTGATTTCAATGGAAGTCACCTCCAAGTCTGATCACTGTCTTAACTGAAGCAACTTTCCAGGAAGAGAACATACATTTCTCAGGCAAACCCCTCCCCCAGAGCTGATTGTTGTTTGATTGGCCACTGGAAAGTCTCCTGTCCTGTGGTTCATGCTCAAGTCGTGTTGGAGTTGCCTCTGAAAGTCGTGCTGGAAGTCGTGTCGCCCCAGTGTGAACCGACTCTTAAGTCAGTTCAGCATAGCAGAGAGAATTGCTGGAGGACAGGGGTGCTTCTAGATGTGAAACTAAGCAAATGCTTGGTGCAGGCAAGCTTAAGGCTCCATATACACTGGCATCTCCTAAATCTGAGTTTAGGAACTTTTGGCGATTTTTTGCCAAAGCTCCTAAACTTAACTCCATAAAAGCCTAGGTGTCCATGTACACATAGAGGTTTATTTACTAAAGCTGGAAAATGCTAAATCAGGCTCAGTGCTGCAAAGAAACCAATCAGCTTCTAACCTCAGCTTGTTCAATTAACCCCCTGAGCGGTATTCCTGCTCGTGGTGGAATTTTAGGACCAAAAGCGGTAACCCAGAGCCAGACTCGGCACCGACTCGCAGTGTCCACAGGCAGAGTTACTTACCTTGTCCCTGGATCCTGGGATGCCTCCCCGCTGTGTGATCGAGCTGTGTCCTCGCTCGATTCACACAATGTCTGTGTGCCGCCGGGCTCTGTTCCCTGCGACGTTACGACGCACGGGGTGGAGATCGGCGCCAAGTTTAAAAAAGTGAATAAACACAATACATACAGTATACTGTAATCTTATTGATTACAGTACTGTATGAAAAAAATACACATCCCTTTGTCCCTAGTGGTCTGCCCAGTGCCCTACATGCACTTTTATATAATAAAAACTGTTCTTTCTGCAGTGGAAACTGGAGATTGTCCATAGCAAACAAAAAGTGTGCCTTTATGTCAAAAGTTTTTTTAGACCAGCTAAAAAACAGCGATAATAAATTAGAATCACTTGCAGAATTGAGCGATAGTGATTTGTGGGAAAATTTGTCATCAAAAAATGTAAAAGTAATAATTTTTATTATTATTATATTATTTGTTATAAATATTTATATGTATTTATTATATTATAATTTATGAATTTGTGTTTCAAATTTTATTAAACCCGGGATGTCTACTAGACTTTTGTTTGGACAGATTTAAGTGAGTTATTCCTAAGAATTGCAGGCCTACAATATAAAACACCAAATTTCCATGCAAAATAATGGTACCGCTTTCAGCACCCAAAATCTGAAATAATCATACCGCCAGGGAGGTTAAGCTTTGGCAATAGAACCTGGGTGCTCAGTGTGTACTAAAAGTCTTCCATGATAAACAGCAGCACTCACTGATATTCGATATAAAATATCTGATTAAATATCTAAAGAAATGGGCTGCACTGTTTCTCTAAACTAATACACAATAGTGCAAAAATAAATCAATCAACATACATAAATATATCCAAACACAGGATAATAATATAGTGATAAAAAGAAACCACGTGCTTAATACATATGTGATAAGTAAAAAGGTCCCAAAAGACATTAGTAACTGTTTCCACGTTCCACCATCTAATTTTAAATATGATACTTACTAGAAGGAAAGACAGTCCTCGTACACACGACTGAGAAACTCGTCGGGAAAGACACATCGTTTTCCTCGACGAGTTCCTTGTTAGGCTTGTCGAGAATCTTGAGGCGGCGTACACACGACCGAGGTTCTCGCTGGAAACCAGCGAGAACCTCGCTGGAAGCTGCATTCCAGCGAGGACCTCGGCCGTGTGTACGCTCTCGGCGAGCTTCCCGTCGGGAAGCCCGTCGAGCAGAAATAGAGAGCACGCTCTCTATTTGCTCGACGGCCCGCCTGACTGAATGGCTGGTTGCCATTCCCGACGGGCGGGTCGCCGATTTTGACGGCCGGCAGAGAACCTCGACGGGCGGAACGATGTGTTCTGCCCGTCGAGGATCTCTGCCGTGTGTACACGGCCTCACAAGCTGTCTTTGCGTACACACAGTCAAGACCAAATCTCCTCGTTCTCAAACGCGGTGACTTCAACACATACGATGGCAGGGGGAGTTCAATTCCACAATCTTGGGGCTGCTTTTGCTAATCTCATGTTACTGCGTGTTAGGTAAAAGTTTGGTAAGAGACATTTGCACTTTTCAGTCTGTTACAGCGTGACAAATGTGCTATCTCCATTACAAACGCTACTTTTACCGAAGGTGCGCGGGTTGCTAAGCATACACACCAACGTGTTTCTCGTCAAAAACCAGCCTGACGAGGAACACGACAAGGAAATTGAGACTCCAGTCGAGAAAAAAGAGAACTTGCCCTCTTTTTTCCTCATCAAGTCCCTGGACAGTTTTCTTGATGAAAAGCATACACACAACCGTTTTCCTCGGCAAAAAAGCTCTCCCACCAAGTTTCTTGATGGATTCTGTCAAGTTTCTCGGTCGTGTGTACGAGGCCTGAGGCTGGGTTCCCATAGAGCATGGAGCTGCTTACAGCAGGGGTCCGGTGTGTCTCCATTCACTGGTTCAGGTCCAATTTCAGGCAGAATTTTTGGCAGAATTTGGACCAAAAATGGACCAGAAGACGCACAGGACTCCTGTGCAAATTCGTACCAAAACCACTCCGGAGATGTGTGAGCCGGCACCATAGAGAGGCGTTTACAATCTCCTGACATGCGAATTGGATGCGGGGAAACCCTCGATAGTGTGAACCCAGCCTGAAAGAAAGCACTTTGTCTGCACAGATCTTAACACTGGCAGTTTCAATCGCCCTTTCTAGTACAGGGACTCTGGTTGCATATAACACAATTAAATCAGCCAAGGAAAAAACAGAAAGATGAACTCCATAGTGTAGTATACTGAAATACCATTTACTAATAAAAGGAAGGGTACTCACAAACAAAAATCAGAGACAGGTATAGAACAGCCAAATTTTCCCGACAAGCCAGTGGACATGATGATGTCACCGATAAGGTGCGACCGACGCATTTCATCACCACGGACATTGTCAAGCGGCTTTAAATTGTATAATCAGGTTGTTTGATTTATGTTTTCCAGATTTAACTACTACAGAAAAGCTGACATTTTCAAAGAAAAAAAATACAGTTTACCTTGCTGGTAAATAGCAGCTTCAGTGGCAAAGTGGCTGATAATTCCCCTCATCTATACCAGACCCTTATTGTAGATAAGGGTCTGGTATAGATGCTAATAGGGCACTCCAGGGAAAAAAGGCATGGCCTCTGTCACATACTCGGTGGGTGAGCCTCTTGTACGGCTCCGGCTCGGGCCCGCTGATGGTGAGACAGCTGGCGCTGTAGAACGATGGGGTAAGAGTGCCTAGGATCAGTCCTGAAGTCTGTGCAGGTAGTAGCCAGGAATTCACGAGCAGGATGCCAGACTTGGCTGGTAGCAGGGGGGTGAGATGGCAGATAGGCTGGCAGACTTGACAGATGGCCGGCTGGGAAAGCAGGAAGCAGGGTCAGATGAGCCGGGTAGACAACAGACAGGTGGATCAGGTATAAAAGCAGGCAGAAGCGTAGTCAGGTCACAGGCAGGCTTTTGGCAACAAACAGGCAGACCAGGTACAGAACAGCAGGCAGGAGTGTAGTCGGGTCACAGGCAGGTTTTGGCAACAGACAGGCAGATCAGGTACAGAACAGCAAGCAGGAGTGTAGTCAGGGAGTAAGCCAGGAAGTTATCAGGAGTCACAAAGGTATCAAGATTTCAGGTAAACGGTGTAGACCAAGCAGCAATAAGTCAGTGTCACAGCTCTGTTTAAATAGGCCGACTGGCGCAAGTTCCGGTGACAGGCGCGCACACGTGCACATTCTGAGCGTCCTTGGTTGGAGCCTGCGCACAGGACAGGACAGCAGCTGTACTCTGCAGACGTCTTCCCTGACAGCCTCCCTTCAAATTTCATACCAGACCCATAGGCTGGGTACACACTTAAGCGAATTGGGTGTGGGTTTTCCCATGACAGGAGAGTGTGCCCGGCTCACAATGGAGCCGGTTCACACAATTTCAGGGCAGCAGCAGCGGTCCACATATTGAAAGGGTCCTGTGTGTCCTTGGTTCCGATTCAGGTACGAGTCAGACAAAAATTCAAACCTGATCCGCACATGAATCGGTGAACAGGAACACACCGGACCCCCTGCTATGAGCCGTGACCGCAGCATGTGTGAACCCAGCTTTAGGGCCTGGTGTGAATTTTAAGGGGGAAACCCATGGAAAAAGCACAAGCCCACCCTTAAAATTAATGCCAAAACTCTTATCTGAACATGCAGCCTGGCAGGCCCAGAATGGGGAGGACAGGCTTGCAGCCACATGTGGTCAATGATCTTAGTGCTATTCCTGCCCCTTTACCTAGCTGGGGCTTCTTGGCCATTCAATGTTACTGGCTCACAAGGGGAAATACTACAACTATTTATGACAAGGAGAAATACCACTACTATTCGGGGAAATACCACAAGTATTCATAATGTTTCCACCAAAAGATGCCTAAACAGACAAAGCTTTGAACAAACCTATGTTGGACCAGACTTTGGGCTCATCCCTAGTCAGCACTGGTTGCTTACATACAGTATTTCTTTCATGACAGACATCTTTAATGAAATCATAGCTTCAATAGCAGAAAAAACAAATATTCATGTTTACCTTCACAGCATTTCATAAGTAGAAATTAAACAAGAAGCACATGTTAACACATAACATACTGTCACTGCAAGCTACAATGCATGCAGTGAATCTATTTAAATGAATAATTGCACAGATATTGTAAGGATTTGCTTGTGTGAGCTCTGTGCTGTGCATTTTTACAAGTCGCTTGTGAAAAACAAAGGCTCCCTTCAGTTTTAACTTACATTTTTAAGTTGCCTTGAAATCTTGCCCATGCATTTCCATTAATCCTATTAGCTCCCAGTGTATCTTTCTGGAAACTGCTGATGTAAAACGTTAGAAAGAATTTCAATACTTATTTCAATAGGAGAAAAAGAGAGAAAAAACACAGAAGATATATGAATGTGTCAGTGTGGAAATGATCAAACACAGAAACGGTGTATTAACTTCAGACTCAGATTAATACAAAGTTCCTGCATTCTTTATCTACCTGCATTGCCAAGGTTCCAAGCGTGAATTCGTAATGCGTTTTGGTAATGCAGATACATAAAATAGTATTTCAAATGGCGCCCAGGGCGATTAGTCAATGACTAGCCACATCTGGGCTGCTGGAGTTGTTTACACAAGGTGAGGAAATAAAGATCCCCCTCCTCATCCCACATTCAGTAGTGGAATTCTAGAACGGGGGTGTCATTCTGTAGCTTCAGCTTTTCTTATATAGATAAAAGACAAAATCAATGCATAGAAAGGAAAGTACACATTTAAGATATCAAATACACAACAAATTGTGAGCAATTCTGCCATTAGACTCTCTGTGCTTCAGTGTCAGAACTAAATTTAGACATACCTAGTATGAATTAATAAATAGACTGTTCTCTTTACAATTGAATTTTAAATGTGTAAGGGACTTTTCTCTTAGCTTAGTAAATTTAAACTAAATTTACTTTTCAAAAATACTCAATCATGTGCAAGGGAAAAAAAAAAAACCTGTATGTTTTTTTTTTACACAAGATTGGATGATGGAAGCCAGCAGAGAGAGCTACACCCAGGACTCAAGTCCTGCGGGAACGCGTGGGAACGGAATTCCTGCACTTTTTTCACAGCAGGAACTCAGTTCCCTTTGCAGGACTAGAGCAGCCGAGAGCAGCCGAGAGCAGCCGAGCCGCCCGAGCCAATCGTTCACTAAGCGGCGATGCCCAGCTCGAGTCACTGTCAGGGGTGAGTTATCGTGGGATTTAGAAAGAACTTGCTTCTTTCTAAATCCCGCGATAACTCGCGGCAGACCTCCGCAATGTCTCCTGGGAACAATGACAAAAGCTCCCAGGAGACATTGCGGCATTGAGGAAGTGACGAAATACCCACACACTACCCAATTAAACCATATACAAGAAGCATCCAGTAACATAAAGGATTACTAAGGTACAGTGGATCGAAAAAATCATGCGGTTTAGTAATTATGCATACGAGAGTATCATTATTTTTTATTTTTTGGAGGGGGAGTGGATCTGGGGTGGGAGTTCCCACACTTTTTTCCCCAGGACTTGACCCCTGGCTACACCTCATTTGCCAAAGTAAGGAAAATGTCTCTTTGCCTTTAGTAAATTAACCCTATTGACCTATGCACACTTAAATGATTATGCCCACTTGTCAGGCCTGGGCATTTTAGACTGAGCAGCCCATTTTTAATTTTATTTTTTAAACCAAATTACAAGTTGGTTATTTACTAAAGGCAAATTGCACTACAATAGATCTCTATCAATTAACCAGGATAACTACTCCTGGCTAAAACAGTGAGAAACTCCCTGCCTAAACTACAGGGTGCTACATGGAAGTATGTAAATATATGCTAATAAATGAAAGAATGAATGCAATATATAAAGTGCTAAAAAAAATTATGAACGATTCAAAACAATAACATATAGTAAAATATATTTAAAAAATGGCCTATATTTTTTATTTAAAATCACTGGACAAAATAACTGCACTATGGATTCAGCAAGTGTGTTACAGTTCCTTCTACGAAGTCTGCAACAGATCCGATATGGAAGTAGAAAACTGGCTACACACATCATAACATATTCTGTTTGCCTCTGCTGGGTTTTTACAGGGAGCTACCACTGAGCACTGGCATCATGTTCAGCAGTAAGGCCAAAGGGAGGACCGGTCCGGGAGGACTCAGAGAGTACTACTCAGTTGGTATAACTCCCTAGAGGCACAGAAACTTTGCAGCAGAGACCCGCGGGTGATAGCCAGGTGCATGAAAAATTGTATCCCTTTTGTGTGGCTTTCAGGTGCTCTTGCCAACGAGCTCAGTAATGAAAGGTTAAATGCCTCTGCAGGCATGTGGTACCCAAATGGCTAGTGTTTTTGCCACATTTGATCTGCTTGCGGCAAATTGCAACAGTGCGATCAGCTGCACATGTGCCAAAAAAAAGCTGAGCTGTGGGAAGTAGGTCAGGAGATAACAGCTCCACAATCTGATAGAATAGGGTGGTGGGTGTCTACTGTTCCATGATGGCTGCCTCTGAGGACATCCTTCTTCGTGAGGGTTGTGACCCTCCCTCACCCCTCAACCATTTGTGGAAGGGAGAATTGGGTCCGTTTTTTTGTTCAACCAGCCGGCTGAACTAAATAAACAAGTCATTTATGGCTCAGTAGTGCATAATGCTTTGAGTGCAGGTCTCAGGAGTGCATAATGCAGAGTCCATCAGACTGAAGGGAATAATGCAGAAAGTGAATGACTCAGAAATGCATATCACACAGAGTGCGGAGACCAGGCGTGCATAATGCAGAGAGTGCAGGGGCCAGGAGTGGGAAATGTATAGAGGGAAGTGGTCAGGAGAGCATATTGCATGGAGTTCAAGGGAGAACATAACACTGATATGTCAGTGCTCGGGAGTGTGTTAACGCAGAGTGTACAGGGGTCAAGAGTGGTTATCACAGAGAGCGTTGGGTCAGAATTGGGTTTTGCAGAGTGCAGGG
Organism: Rana kukunoris; assembly: GCA_029574335.1. Lineage (NCBI taxonomy): Eukaryota > Metazoa > Chordata > Amphibia > Anura > Ranidae > Rana > Rana kukunoris. Next base: position 129,298,971 of record CM056051.1, read on the forward strand.
GTTCAGGAAAGCATAAATCACAGAGTACAAGGGTCTGGTGTGACTATTTCACAGAGTTCACGAGTCAGAAGCGAGTCAAGTCATGCACAGAGTTGAAGTTATAGTAGAATTTTTGATTTGTACACTTGTCTGTGTGTTACCTCTTCCTGAGCCTTGTGCCCTGTGCCATTCACACTCCAGAAACCTTTGCTCTGTTTGATAGTCACTCCTAAGCCCTACACCTGTGCAATTTGCGATAAGCACTACTGAATCTTGCATTGTATTGTACATGCTCCTGAACCCTGCACTCTGTGTGTTACATTACTATGAGCCCTACACTATATACAATTACTGTAGTGGTACTTTCCATTCTCCTGATCACTGCACTCTTTGTTGTATATTTCACATTACATAACTCTGACCAAAATCTTTGTTGTCCTAACAGCTGCTGGTTGCTTTGCAGTCACTGACTATTTTTTTGAAGTTCTGTAAGGTAGACTGAAAAGCAGTCTTTTTTTTATTTTTTATGATTGTGCTGAATTTTATGTGTGTCTGCAAGACTCTTATATGGGGTGCAGTAATTAAAATACAGCATATTAGGTGGGTACTGTAAGGGCTGTAGTTTATGTGTTCCATGTATCCAGGGAATGGGCTCACGCTTTCTTTAGCCATGCACCTATAAAATCTCCCTACTGTATAATTTGGTTTCACCTAGCCTTCAGGGCCTGCAGGAGAGGGGTGAGTATTTGCACCTATTCTGTAACAAAAAGCCATGGAGAAGACTATTTACATTGAACTGATTTATTTTACATGTATAGCTAAAACAAAACTTTAACAGTCTACAATTCCGCTTTAGACCAAAAAGAGCTTTCTTGATATGTGTGTATTTGCTAAACAAACATAAGCACTATATATGTAAAGTGTATGTACTTTTGTTATTTTACACACTCTTTAATCTGATCCTTAACATGTCACTGTTATGAGTGTGTGGATTGACGTTCCTTGACAGTTTGACCAGTTTACTTATGGAGGATTGTTACAAGGATAATAGAGTTGAAAGCACTTAATTACTGAGATTAGGTTCCCCAACATATTCTTAGTACTATTCAAAACATACATGCACTGCTTATTTTTTTACCCCGGTCAGATCCTTGAGCCTATTATGCAGTCCTGTCATTAGACAGCATGTCTCAAAACTCATGTTTTATCAACATAAATAATATTTGATCAGGCCTTGCAGTGTTAAAATAAATTTCAGAAGGTTATATTCTATTAGTCTACAAGTTGATTTCTCCACTTTAGTTTAATATTCAATATTGCAGAGAATCCTTTTATTTGTATTTCAATTATTTTGAGATCCAGTTCCAAGCCCCCGTTATTTGGTTCCTATACCCCCTAAGAGTATGGTTAGAGGATTTGCATTTCTGTTCATTTCCTTCAGACATTTAGAGTCACCACACACATTACAATCTAACTGTCCAATTATCCTTTAGATGTGCCAACAACTATGTAATGTAAAGACCTACCTCATTGATTGGACAACTAAAGTTGATTATACAAAGATTTAATTGGAAAATTGTAATGTGTATGACAAGCTTTTAGAACACTACCACACCATACAGTACAACATCAGGCACGAGGCACGATTTTTCTTTAATCTATTATAGTGGTTCACCAAAATGAAAATTCCGGACCGATTTTTCTTTACTGTAGTAGAGTGGTGCACCAAAAATAAAATTCTGTCCGAAAAACCGAAACCAAAACGGATTAATGTGGCTGGCTTTTTCGCATTGAAGTAAATGGGACGCAATTTTACATTGAAGTCAATAGGGGTCATTTTTGCATTGAAGTCAATAGGATGCAATTATGCGGTGAAGTCAACGGGATGCGATTTTGCACTAAAGTCAATAGGGGCGTTTTTGGATTGACGTCAATGAGACGTGATTTTGCATTGACGTCAATAGGACACGATTTTGCATTGAAGTCAATAGATGTGATTTTGCAATGAAGTCAATGGATGTGATTTTGCAATGAAGTCTATGGATGTGATTTTGCAATGAAGTCAATGGATGTGATTTTGCATTGAAGTCAATAGGACACAGCATGCCATTATTGGCACCTTTTTTCTCTATCGGCAAAACGCTGATAACCCTTTGTACGTGTAGCGGCCTGCTACTTTTTAGCCGGTGCTGCTTCAAATTTAGAGGGTAGTCTGAGAGTTAGTTGACTCAGACCGTGGGCCAGATTCTCTAAGAAATTCGCCGGCGTAGCGTAATCCATTTACACTACGCCGCCGCATCGTACTAGAGCAAGTGCCGTATTCCCTAAGCATTTGCTCCGTAGTTTGCGTTGGCGTAGCGAAAATGGCCCAGCGTAAGCCCGCGTAATTCAAATGGGGCAGCTTGTATTTAAATTAAGCGCGCCCCCGCGTCGAACGAACTGCGCATGCGCCGGCCGGGGAAAAAGCCCAGTGCGCATTCTCCAGCTCACGTCGGAAAGCGCCGTTGAAACCGACGTCAAAATGACGTTATCGTCACTACGCAATGCCCTATTCGCGAACGAGTTAGTAAAACGACGTGAGCGACGGAAAAAGCTGACGCTGACCCGACGCCATACTTAACATGGCATCCGACAGCACCCGACGGCATCCGACGGTACTTCGTAAGGTTACTCCTCATAGAAGCAGGGGTAACCTTACGAGTTCGTAAACGATGTACGCGACGACGGGGCGGCGTAAAAGCGATCGGGAATCGGCGTAGTAGCCTCATTTGCATAGGCAAATGAGAAAACAACGTAAAGGCCACCTAGTGGCCGGAGTTGTCATTACAACTACGATCCGCAAGTGTAATGTTATTACACTTGTCGGATGTTCAAGCGTATCTATGCCAAAGTGATGCTAAGCATCACTCGCATAGATACGAGCCAAAAAAAACGGCGATACGACGGGGTATCTGAGATACTCCGTCGTAGTGCCGCTGAGAATCTGGCCCTGTATGTTTATTTCTAAATTTGGGCCTCTGTTTCAGCCATGGCTGTACTGTGAGTGACCACTATTGTTGTCTGGGGTGCCATTACCACCCCATGCCAGGGGTGGCAGCAGTCAGGTCATGGTGTTTATGTGTTCCTCTTTGGCAGCCAATCAGTGGGAGTTGATTGTCCCGCTGTGCTTGCTGGGGAGGAGTACTTAAGGGACAGAAGTCATTGGCCTGGGTCGTTGATCCTGGGTCTGTTGTCCCACCACCCCCTGTGTATGGCCCTCCTGGTCAGGGGTACGTGTTCAAGTGTCCGGAGATGTGATCTATTTAGTAGGCCCGGTAATCAGACTGGGTCTACGTTCGCAGAGTGGTCCTGTGTTATCCGTCCTGGAGGAAGGAAGCCACTCGATGAAGAACCTATCTTGGAGAGCACCGAGCACGAGGCTGGTATCTCAGGAGAGGCCTTGAACTTCATCGAAGGACGCCCCATTACTGAAAGGCTGAATGATGGTCGCCTGTTGGTTCTAAGTTCATAAGAAGTTAATCGGGAGAGATCCGGGTGCTGAATCCTGTGTTGAGAGGATTTTGGACCGAATTTACCTCCACCTGTGGGATGGTCTGTGGCAGAGACTGTACCATATTCCGTGCGCCATCTCGGCTGCTAGGCTAGTGAGAGAGGCCTATCCGGGTGCACAATACCTACTCTGGCCAGCTGTGTTGCTGGAAGCAGGAGTGTTTCCGGACCTAAGTTGTACACCTGAACCTATTACCTATTACCCTTCCACCTCTTCAACTACTTATTTTATTCTTTTACCAAATTCAGCAAAGAAAAAGAAGTCTAAAGTGTGGACATTGAACTATTTTCTCAACTCTCATCTGATACCCTAGACGGCGAAGAAATAGAGGTAGTATGCCGCTCAAAACAATCCAGCAGCTCCTCCGGGGGTAGTGCTACATATGCCTTATAATTTTTGGCGGACAATATATCGGTGCATCCCTACTGTAGTACAGTAACACATACAAGTCTCCTCCCTACCTTCACATTGCAACTGGAAGAGAAGAGAAGGAACAGACTAATGAGATCATCTCTCTGTCATGCTGCTCTCCTGTCAGTATGCTCCTTGTGCTGCTGTGCAACAGAATGGTTCCTTGTTCTACCTCCCCCTTCCCCAGAACATGCAAAGGGCTAATTTCAGGTCAAATTCAAGTACATAAACTGCCTGCAATTAAAACAAAGACATTTGAAGCAAAACTTCCCTTCAAGGGAAGTCCCACTTATCCTCCACAATTTATGTTTTGAGGATCAGTGTATCAGTGTATTCTGACAGCAGCAGGTGAAAGAGTTCCCAGAGATATTTTTGGCATAAAGAGAATGCATATGTAGAAAAAGAGAAAAAGACCAAAGCCATAGAGATACAATTTTTAATATAGTTAATCTGGTTGAAAAAAGACACAAGTCCATCTAGTTCAACCCATAAAAGGAAAAAAAGTATATCCTATACCCACAGTTGATCCAGGAGAAGGCAAAAAACATCAGCAAATCATGATCCAATTTGCTCCAGCAGGGTGAAAAATTCTTCCCCCGCAAGGCAATCGTATATTCCCTGGATCAACTTTACTCATAAATGTTAGTATCCAATTATATTACGTACATTTAGGAAAGAATCTAGGCTTTTTTTAAAGCAATCTACTGAGTTTGACAGAACCAGTGCTTTAGGGAGTCTATTCCACATTTTCACAGCTCTTACTGTGAAGAACCCGTTCCATATTTGGAGATGAAATCTCTTTTTCTCCAGACATCCTTTTGTCCTCTGTGAGGGCCCTAAAGTGTATAACGCTACACGAAATTCGCTATATAGATTGCTTATAAATGTATACATGTTGATCATATCCCCCTTCATCTCCTCTAAGGTTAGTTCTTCTAATCTGTCCTCATAGCTGACCGCCTCCATGCCTCATATCAGTTTGGTTGCTTTTTTCTGCATTTTCTCCGATTCCCCAATATTCCTTTTGAGAACTGGTGCCCAAAACAGGTCTGTGTATTCCAGATGAGATCTTCCTAATGATATGTACAGGGGCAAAATTCTCTCTCTCTCTCTCTCTCTGGAGTCTTTACCTATTTTAATGCAAGAAAGGATTTTGTTCACTTTGGAAACCGCAGCTTGGCATTGCATGCTATTATTAAGCTTATGATCTACCAGAACACCCAGATCCTTCTCCACCACTGATTCCCCCAGTTGTACTCCCCCTAGTATGTATGATGCATGCATATTCTTAGCCACCAAGTGCATACCTTTACATTTATCAACAATAACCCTAATTTGCCACATAGTTGCCCAATTAAACAATGCATTGAAAGTTGGCTTGTAAGTTGGAGACATCCTGTAAGGTCGTAATTCCACTGTGTAGCTTGGTGTCATCTGCAAAGACTGAAATAGTACTTTTAATCCCAGACCCTATATAATTTATAAATATGTTAAAAAGTAAGGGTCCCAGCACTTATATCCACTAATATCCCTAGAACATTCAGAGTATAAATCATTAACCACTACTCTCTATATAAAAAATAATTTGAAGTCATAGTAATTGAAATAAAAAATATGATGTGCAACATTTTCTTACTAAAGAACATCAGAAGTTTGGGCTTCTAAATGGGGCAGAGCAGCTTGGGGCCAACATATTGCATGCAAAGGGAATGCCAGGCAATGCGATGTCTGGTATTCATCATGGTATAAAGTGAGGGGGTTAAAAGTTTGATGGCACAGTGGTGAAAATTGATGACACAGTGGTGACAATTGATGGCACAGTGGCTGCGTTTGATGGCATGGCACAGTGGCTGCGTCTGGCATGGTACAGTGGTGACAAATGATGGCACAGTGGCGACAATCGATGGCACAGTGGCTGCATTTGATGGCATGGCACAGTGGTGACAATTGATGGGCACAGTGGTGATAAATGATGGCACAGTGGCTGCGTTGCATGGCACAGTGGCTGCATTTGAAGGCATGGCACAGTGGCGACAATTGATGGCACAGTGGCGACATTTGATGGCATGGTACAGTGGCTGCATTTGATGGGCACAGTGGCTGCATTTTTGGTGGGCACATTGGCTGCATTTGATGGGCACAGTGAGGCTGCAATTGTTTTGTTTTTTCATTTGTTGCGCCCCCCCAAAAAAATTTGAGCACCAGCCGCCACTGCTTATAACGTTTTTCCATATATGTGTTTACCATTGGATTAATATGACATAAATAACTATTAAAGCAGATAAATAAAATTGTATGTTACACGTACAAGAATGTTTACTGAAACATACTTTTCTTCTTTTTTTTTCTGTTTTTATAGTTAACGACACAGGGTTTTAATAAAACAGCAAATAAAGTAAAGGACGGTAAAGTATATGAAAGAAACCCACAGCAAACCAGCTCTGCTGTACCCTTGCTTGTATGGTAACATTGGGCAATCTGTCTTTGAACAATAGCTTCCATCAGTACATTGAGATTAGTAGCTGACACGGAGACCTGTCCACAGATGGACGTCCAGTGATGTGAAGAAAATTTCCATCACCTAGTCCTTACAGACAAATCAACATGGCAGTTCAAAAGTCAATTTACCTGGAACTAAATCACTTGTCAGATTTTGTCCTTTCTGCTTGGCAGAATTTAAGATGACAGGCATAGCTGTGCTTATGATGGGTGACATTGGGCATCTTTATGGGACAAGCATGGGCTGTCTGACAGAAACTGTACATAATACTGAAATGTAATTGATACTCTTACCTGGACTACATAAGTAGGTAAAGTGAAAAGAGATTAACTCTTTCACTGCCATGAAAGATTTGAGTACACAAGGAGGAAAATACCTTACATGCAGTTATTTTTATTTATTTGCACTGTTATAAAGATACAGTACATTCTGAAACTGCATGAAGCAGTAGCATGTAGGACAAAAGTTAAAGTTATACTAAAGTCTCAGTTTGGGCCAGATTCACGTACATCTGCGCATTATTGGACTGGCGTAGCGCACCGCCTTTACGTTAGACTGGCGCAATGTAGCGGCGCAATCACCCTATTCTCGTCAGTTTTACGCAGAAGTTTGCGCCTGCGCAACGTTATTTCTGAGGCGCAAGGCGGAGTAATACAAATTGGGAAGGACGTGGGCGTGTTACATTGAAATGAGCCGTGACCCCATGCAAATGAAGGGCCAGCCGGCTCGCGCATGCGCGCTTGAAGAAGACCATGGCCAGCACCTCTGTGCGCATGCTCACAACTCGGGAATGGCGCAATCAGTGAAATTGGAAGTGGACTAGGGCAACGTTATGAACTACGCAGACAGCATAAATAGACAGACACAAACGCACTTCCTTTGCAAAAGTACATCCCTTTGTATCCCTCCCTATACAGCAAGGTTCTTTTGTTCTGTTGTTAGTTGCGTTGTGATTTGTCTTTGTGATATTTGTGGACTGTGTGATCTAGTGTTTGTTAGAAGATATTTGAAAGTGTTTTTTGGTGACTGGTTGTGAGACTTTTTGGTTGATAGTTTTTGGTTTGTTTGTTTTCTTGCTTGATTTTAACTGCTTGTTTTTGTGAGTAATTTTTGCCGATTGTTTGGGAGAGAGTTTTTGTATGAGTATGACTGAGAGAAAGAGGAAGTTAAATTTTACTTTGGTGGAGAAACAAATTCTTGCCCGGGCCATTTTCCAATATGGGCGTTACCTCCACGACCCGGAGAGTGCCAACACCACCCCGGCCAGGAGGCGTGATATTTTGCAGAACATTACTGACGAGGTGAATGCATCGGGGGGGGGGGGGGGAGACCCGGACACGGTCGGGGATTGAAAAGAAGATCAATGACCTCCAGCGTCTGGTCAGAAAGAAGCTGGCCAAAATGCTAGCCCATGCCAGGGGCACAGGAGGGGGCCCACCATGCCCTGTTAGGCTGACAGCGGAGGAGCGTGCGGTGGCCCACACCTTTCATAGACAACAGGTGGAGGGCCTGACCGGCTATGACTCAAGTCATGAAGGCGTGATGCCAGGTAAGGTTTTTTTCCCTATCAGGTGTGTAGCATGTGTGGGGGAGGGGGTGAAAGGGAATATGTGGCAAGTGTGTGGATCCTCCAACCTGTGAATGTTTTGTGTCATCCACAGATGAGCAGGAGGGTGCTGGGCCATCTGGGCTGACCGCACCATCCCAGGGACAACAGCCTGATGAGGACCCCCCGACAAGGCCGGAGTCCTCGGAGGAGGTTGAAGAGGTGGAGGTTGAGGAGGAGCAGGAGGAGGAGGAGGAGGAGGAGGAGGAGGATGTCATGTCAGCCAGTGGATTGCTGTTTTTGGAGGAGTCTTCCTCTCTGGCTGGCAGCAGCCAGCCCTCCATAAGGGCTAGCCCCTCCCACTCCTCCCCCAACAGGGCTCCTCTCCCAAGGGCCTCCCCTTCTTCCCGGCCACAAGCCTCAGCTGGAGGCAGGAAGTCATCCCAGAAGACCAGGGGGTGGCCGAGCTTCTGCCCGCCAATCTGAGAAGGGACCAGGCCCTTCAGACCTGCCATCTGGGACAGGTCTGCCAGACTTTGGGGCGGATGGAGGAGAGCCTGTCCTCCATAAAGGATACGCTTGGGGACCTGGACTGCCACTCCCTGGCTCTTAAAAACTGCCTAAAGGTACTGCAGACTACTACAGCAGACGTTGGGCAGGATGTGAGGGCCCTCACCCAGGCTATCCAGGCCAACACGGCAACAATAGGTGCTGGCCTGAACAGAATTGCCGTGGCCTTGGAGGGCAGGCCGCCAGGTGGGCAGAGACCTTCCCCAGATTCCCCCCCCTTCCCCATGAGTCTCCCCTGAGGAGCCGGGGCCGTGGCCGTGGGCGCCCCAGGCGTGGCTCACGCCAACGGCATTAATTTGTTTTTCCTCTTTTTTTTTTTGCTGGGAATTTTTTATTTTTGCTGGACATTTTTTTTTTTTGGTGATGTGAGTGTTTTTGGAATGTGGGGGTGATATTCCTGCCGGCAAAGGGGTGTCACCCTCAGTTTTGGTGGAGAAGGGTTCCCCAGGACCAGGGAGAAGTGATTCCCAGGTCCGTGTGAATGGTGTATGAATGTACAGTGACATAATTGGAGCCGTGGCATGGCGTTGCTGCTCACAAGCCCAGCATGGTGGTCTCGTGCTAATCCAATTAGATGAGGATGTGATGTGTCTGTGCTAGGGACCACAGTGGTGTGCATGCATGCATTCTCATTGTGCCATGATTAATGTGTGTGTTTAACGTGCAAAGATGCCTAATGTGAGCTGTCTCCTGGCTGCTCTTCCCTCAGAAGATGGGGTAACCTCGGTTAGGGGGGGATTGTCTGGTTCAGGGGTCAGGTCATCACGTAGGTCAATCTGCAGGCCCTTTCTCACTGCGAAGTTGTGCAGAATGCAACATGCACCGATGATCTGGCACACAAAGTTTGGGGAATACAACAGGGTCCCCCCAGACTTATCCAGGCATCGGAAACGTGACTTCAGGAGGCCAAAGGTGCGCTCCACCACTGCACGTGTTTAGGCGTGGGCTTCATTGTATCTTTCCTCTCCTGGGGTTTGGGGGTTTCCGGATAGGAGTCATGAGATGGGGTCCCAGTGCATATGCAGAGTCACCTGTAAGGGAAAAGACAGGAGGATGTTAGTCATGCATGTGCCCCTTGTGATGTGTGCATCATGGGGGGGGGGGGACAGTCATGCCTGACACCCATGTCACTCACCAACCAGCCAGCTGTCCCCATACACGTTCTGTTCGAATTCCATTCGGATGGGGCTCTGATTGTAGATGTAGCTGTCATGGCTGGATCCGGGGTGTTTGGCACGGACGTGCCATATGAGGCCTTGGGCATCGACTATCACCTGTACGTTGATGGAATGCCAATGCTTCCATTTGCGGTATATGTGCTCTCTCTCATGGGGGGGCTGGAGTGCCACATGTGTGCAATCAATGGCGCCCACAGTGCGTGGGAATCTGGCAATTCTGTAGAAATCTGTCATTGCCTTCAACCGCAGCTCCTCAGTGGTGGGTTTGATGATTTGGTTGGCCATGCGTCTGAGGATTGCTGGGATAACCTGGTGCACACATCTGCTCATGGAGGATTGTGACATCCCAGCCACAACTCCACTTGTTCTTTGAAAAGAGCCACTGGCAAGGAAATGGAGTGTTGCCATGACCTTGACCAGTGGCTGCACTGCATGTGAGCCGTGTGTTGGGCTGGTGATGTCCTCCTGCAAGGTTAGGATTAATTCCAGGATGGCATGAGGGGTGAATCTGAAGATGCGATACACCTCAGAATCACTCATGCCAAAGAGGTCTATGCGGGTGCGGTATATCCTCTCCCGTGCCCTCCTCCGTGCCCTCATCCTTCTTTGCTCCTCTAAAGTCAGTAGTATAGTTATGAGCAAGGATGTCCCTGGCATGTTGGCATACAGATTGTTGGGCAACACATGTGACTGCTCTGCTCCTCACTAACGGTGTTGCTTTCTCTGACATGTAGACGAATTGTCTAATTTTAGACCACCTTTTATATGGTCTAATTTTAGACAGGCCGTGCAGCTGTTGCGCACAGCGCGTAGCCTGCGCTGCACCAACGTTCTTTTGTGGATCCCCGTAACTCCCTCATTAGCATATTTGAATAGCAAATCAATGGTCTGTCTAGCGCAGTTTTGCACGGACGGATGCGCCTGTCTAACGAAATTATGCTGGACAAAAAAAAGTAGATTTCTTGCGTATCTCGTTTTGGGGATACGGAGTATCGAAACGCATGCGCACATTTAGACTTATGCCGCGCATCTCCTGTTATGCCGGCGTAATCGCTCTGTGAATCTGGCCCTCAGTTTTTTTTCAGTAAAAACAACAAATATGTTATACTTACCTGCTCTGTGAAGTAGTTTTGCACAGAGCAGCCCGGATCCTCCTCTTCTCGGGTCCCTTGCCGGCGCTCCTGGCCCCTCTCTCCGAGTCCTATGGCTATGGCGCGTCATGCCCTCCGACGAAGGCACGCAAATACGTTCGGGAATCGGCGTATCAGGCATATTCGACGCAGAAATCATCAGGAACGCCACCTAGCGGCCAGCGTAACATTACAACTTAGATCCGACGGTGTAACTGACTTATGCAAGTCGGATCTAAGCAAAATCTAGCCAGGGCCAGAAACAGAGATACGACTGTGTATCTGGAGAATCTGGCCCACTGTGTTTAAGGTGCATTAACACACTGCAATATACTGCAGTAAACCTGTAGTCACGCACTTAAATATACTGCATTAAATGTGCACTAACACACTGCAATATACTGTGGTAAACCTGCAATAATGCACTGAAGTATACTGTGTTATATATTCAGTAACAAACTGCAATATAGTGCAGTAAACGTGCAATAATGCACTGAAATATACTGTGTTAAATGTGCACTAATGCATGCGTTAAATGTGCTGTAAACCCCCGGGAATATACTGTGGAAAAAGTGCACCAACGCACTGAAATATATTGCGTTAAACATGCACTAATGCACTGCAATATACTGCGGCAAACCTGGAAAAATGCACTGAAATATACTGCGTTAAACGTGCACTAACGCACTCCAATATGCTGTAGTAAACCTGAAATAACACACTAAAATATACTGCGTTAAACGTGCAATAACGCACTGCAACATACTGCAGTAAATGTGCAATAATGCACTAAAATATACTGTGGTAAACCTGCAATAACGCACTGCAATATACTGTGGTAAACGTACAATAACTAACTGAAATATGCTGCAGGAAACCTGCCCTGACAAAATAAAATGACACTAAAGTAAAAATGAATGGTCACACTACTCACTCTGTACTATCCATAGATTCACACTAAAGTAAAAATGAACGCACTACAATCACACTGCACTATCACCATCTTTACACTGAGCTGATACTTCACACTTACAATAGAATCACAAAAGGCCACTATAGCACACTAACTGGCTAGTAGCACTGAACAGAGCCCTGTTCTATCTCTCTCTCTATGCCAATATCACACTGCAAATGGCCGCTATGGGAAGAATATTTTTATAGTGTGAGGTGGGACTAAGAGCAATGAGCCATAATTGGATAGAGTCATCAGGAAAGTATCCAATCATGGCTCTGACAGTGCTATGTGCCCTAATTGGGCAAAGCTTTCATTGCTTCAGCCAATTAGGGCTTCCAATGCACTGTGCAGTGCATTGTGGTCATTCGGTGGGCCGAACAAACGGTCAAACGCCCCAATAATTTGGGTGTTTGTCGCACAGGCAAGGTTCAAGAACTTACTGTTGGGTTTTGTCGAAACAGGAAAGGTAACCTACGGTGAATTCTAAACATCCTGGGCCAGATTCCCGTAGATTCTGCGGCGGCGTAGCGTATCCTAATTACACTACGCTGCCGCAACTTTCAGGAGCAAGTGCCGTATTCTCAAAGCACTTGCTCCGTAATTTGCGGTGGCGTAGCGTAAAGAGGACGGCGTATCCCCTCATAATTCAAATAGGGAAGGAGGGGGGCGTGCTGTATTTAAAGCAGAGGTTCGCCCTAAATATACTCTTTCCCAAGTGATCGAGCATACTGGCGTCAGCGCCAGTATGCTGTTTTTTTTTTTAAATCCCCCACTTACTGTGTAATCTTTAATTTTTATTTCTTTCCCCCGCGGTGGATGGCGCCTCTATAGCCCGTCATGGCTTCCGAAAATAGCCAATTTAGGACTCGGGTATTTCCGGCGCAATGCGCACAGACCTAGGAGCTGACTGCGCAGGCGCCGTATTTCTCTGAGTCCTATTTCGGCTTTTTTCGGAGGGCATGACACGCCATAGCCATAGGACTCGGAGAAATATGGCGCCTGCGCAGTCAGATCCTAGGTCTGTGCGCAGGCGCCGCATTGCGCCGGAAATACCCGAGTCCTAAATCGGGTATTTTCGGAAGCCGTGACGGGCTATACAGGCGCGATCCACCACGGGGAAAGAAATAAAAATTAAAGATTACACAGTAAGTGGGGGATTTAAAAAAAAAAACAGCATACTGGCGCTGACACCAGTATGCTCGATCACTTGGGAAAGAGTATATTTAGGGTGAACCTCCTCTTTAAATTAAGCGCCAAACACAGCCCACTGCGCATGCTCCATAGTACGCCGCAAATACATTGATTTTGACGGCAACGTAATTAACGCAAAGGCCTATTCGCGACGAGTTACGCAAACGACGTAAACAACGGAAAAACACGACGCTGTCCTGACGTCCATACTTAACATGGCTTACGCCGGACCTATGCAAGGTTGCCCCTCATATAGCAGGGGTAACCTTACACGTACACAAACTACGTAAACTCGGGAATCGGCATATCATGCTCATTTGCATATTCGATGCTGAAATTGACGGGAACGCCACCTAGCGGCCAGAGTAGAATTACATCTAAGATCCGACGGTGTAAGTGACTTACGCCAGTCGGATCTACGCCAAATCTATGCGTAACTGATTCTAAGAACCAGTCGCATAGATACACAGGGCTAGTAACAGAGATAAGACGGTGTATCTGGAGATACACTGTCGTATCTCTTTTGAGAATCTGGCCCCCTGTATGTTAGCAGATTGTAGTGCCTGGACATAAGAGAACATTAGGCCAATCTAACAATTTACATGCGTATAAGGTAAAGTTTGGTTGCCTATAGGTCCTCCATAGGGATGAGCCGAACACCCCCGCGTTCGGTTCGCACCAGAACGTTCGAACAGACCGACCGTTCGCGCAAACATTTAGAACCCCATTAAAGTCTATGGGACTCGAACGCTCAAATTCAAAAGTGCTAATTTTAAAGCCCAATATTCAAGTTATTGTTGGAAAACGTCTTTGAGAACCCAGATAACATGTATCAATGGATTTTTTTTTTTAAAACTGTAGTTTTTTCTGGAGCAGCGATTTTAATGATGCTTAAAGTAAAAAAAAAAAATTCCTTTAAATATCGTACCTGCTGGGAGTCTATAGTAGTGGAACGTGTTTAGAAATGTCCCTGCACAAAATGAGATTACTCTCAGAAAAAATAAATGTAATAATGCTTGCGGCTTTAACCCTCCTAGCGGTATTCCCGAGCGTGACTCGGGGTGGTTTTTCCATGCTAGGATCGGTAACCCCGAGTCACACTCGGGGTAAATGTGCAGAGTGTGCAGCGGCGCGGCTTACCTTGCAGCATACAGACAAAGGGCCAGATTCTCAGCGGCGCTACGACGGAGTATCTCAGATACCCCGTCGTATCGACGTTTTTTTTGGCTCGTATCTATGCGAGTGATGCTTAGCATCACTTTGGCATAGATACGCTTGAACATCCGACAAGTGTAATACCATTACACTTGCGGATCGTAGTTGTAATGACAACTCCGGCCACTAGGTGGCCTTTACGTTGTTTTCTCATTTGCCTATGCAAAAAAGGCTACTACACCGATTCCCGATCGCTTTTACGCCGCCCCGTCGCCGCGTACGTCGTTTACGAACTCGTAAGGTTACCCCTGCTTCTATGTGGAGTAACCTTACGAAGTCCCGTCGGATGCCGTCAGGTGCCGTCGGATACCATGTTAAGTATGGCGTCAGGTCAGCGTCGGCTTTTTCCGTCGCTTACGTCATTTTACTAACTCGTTCGCGAATAGCGCATTGCGTAGTGACGATGACGTCGGTTTCAACGGCGCTTTCCGATGTGAGCTGAAGCATGCGCACTGGGCTTTTTCCCCGGCCAGCGCATGCGCAGTTTGTTCGACGCGGGGGCGCGCTTAATTTAAATACAAGCCGCCCCATTTGAATTACGCGGGCTTACGCTGGGCGATTTACTCTACGCCTCCGCAAACTATGGAGCAAGTGCATGGAGAATACGGCACTTGCTCTAGTACGATGCGCGGCGTAGTGTAAATGGCTTACGCTACGCCGGCGAATTTCTTAGAGAATCTGGCCCAAAGTTACTAACCTTGTCCCTGGATCCTGCGATGCATCCCCGCTGTGTGAGCGAGTGGGTCCTCGCTCGATTTACACAGTGCCCGTGTGCCGCCGATCTCCGTTCCCTGCGACGTTACGATGCACGGGGGCGGAGAACGGCGCCAAATTCAAAAAAGTAAACAAACACATTACATACAGTATACTGTAATCTTATTGATTACAGTACTGTATGTTAAAAATACACACCCCCCTTGTCCCTAGTGGTCTGCCCAGTGTCCTACATGCACTTTTATATAATAAAAACTGTTCTTTCTACCTGCAAACTGTAGATTGTCCATAGCAACCAAAAGTGTCCCTTTATGTCAAAAATGGTTTTAGAGCAGCTAGAAAACAGTGATATAAATTATAATCACTTGCAGAATTGAGCGACAGCGATTTGTGGGCAAATTCGTCATAAAAAAAAATAATGACAGCGACAATTCTGCAACTGAGCAAATTGCAGTGATTTTGATTTGATTACATTATTGAATAATTTTTATTATAATGACATTATCATTTGTTATAATTATTTATAGTTATTTATTATATTAAAATGTATGATTTTGTTTTTCAAACTTTATCATACCCCGGTTGTTTGGACAGATTTAAGCGAGTTATTCCTAAGAATTGCAGGCCTACAGTATAAAAAGCCAAATTTCCATGCAAAAAATTGTACCGCTTTTGGTACGTAATTCCAGACAGAATCATACCGCCAGGGAGGTTAATGTAATGTTTGGTCCTTGCAATATGGATAAAAATCATTGAAAAAAATAGCATGGGTTTCCCCGCCACCACTCCCCCCAGGTCATTACAAGACTCAGTGCCGATCCTGACCTCCCTGGGGCCCTAAGCAAAATGACATGGCACATTAAAAATGAGAAGCGGGGGTTCTGTCGGAAATGAGGGGGCGAAAAGAAAATTACTTCTCACCAGACGGGGCCTCTAGTAATTTGGGGGGCCCTTCGCAGCTTTGCGGGGCCCTTAGCGGCTTGCATAGTGAGCCTATAGGGAGGATCGGCCCTGACAAGACCCTTTAGCCCTATATACTTTGAACAGCAGTATACAGGCGGTGCAAACAAGACAAGGACTGTAGGTTTGTTAAGTAGAATCTGAACCATGTCATACTTTGCTGCTGCATATTGCACAATTATCTAAAGAGACTTCCAACAAACTACATGACACGTGTGCCTGATGAGGCCACTGATGTTCCAGTGATGGTGGCCCGTGAGACTGTCCATACAGGCTTGGCCCCCTAAAGCGCACGTGCTGTGTGGCAACAATATGTCGATCATTTTAGGGTTGGGGGGGGGGGCATTAAAATGGCAGATCTTGGCTCAATAAATTATTTTTTTGGGAAAGAAAAATTCTAGAAAAAAGGGGGGTTGCCATCCGGGGCCCCCTTTAAACAAATTCTGTGAAGAACTCCTGTTCTTTCTGCAAGTCAAAATTAAACAAAAAAAGCTAATGTCAAAGTATTGCATCAAAAATTGTTATTACACGCCCCTGTTGAACAGGGGCAGAAAAATTGGGCCTTAGGCACAATACAACACTGCAACCCCTCACAGATACTGTAATTGGAGTGCAACAAAGAGCCACATGCAAAGTATTGCATCAAAAAATGTTATTAGACGCCCCTGTTAAACAGGGGCAGAAAATCGGGCCTTAGGCACAACACAACACTGCAATCCCTCACAGATACTGTAATTGGAGCTCAACAAAGAGCCACATGCAAAGTATTTCATCAAAGATTGTTATTAGACGCCACTGTTAAATAGGGACGGAAAAATTGGGCCTTAGGCACAACACAACACTGCAACCCCTCACAGATACTGTAATTGGAGCTCAACAAAGAGCCACATGCAAAGTATTGCATCAAAAATTGTTATTAGACACCTCTGTTAAACAGGGGCAGAAAAATTGGGCCTTAGGCACAACACAACACTGCAACCCCTCACAGATACTGTAATTGTAGCGCATTAAAGAGCCACATGCAAAGTATTGCAACTAAAATTATTATTATACGCCCCTGTAAAACAGGGGCAGAAAAAATGGGCCTTAGGCACTGGTGGCGGAGCCCAGAAACAAAAATTTTCTTACTAGCTATCAGCAAGATCAGTGAGGAGGAAAAGGATATTCAGTCAGCAGCATAACAGGACATTCATTCAGCATCAGCATAGGCAGTCTCCAAGGGATCTAACATTTCAAAAAAATGATTCAGTTACATCAGCATCAGGTGCTTGGTAGCTGGTGTTGATCCAAGCCTGATTCATTTTTATGAAGGTCAGTCGATCGACAGAGTCGGTGGAGAGGCACACCCTGTGATCGGTCACAAAGCCTCCAGCAGCACTGACTGTGCGTTCTGAAAGAACGCTGGATGCAGGGCAAGCCAGTAGCTCAATTGCATACTGTGCAAGCTCTTGCCAGTGATCCATTCTCAAGACCCAGTAAGCCAGAGGATTTTTGGTGGGGAAGGTGTCCAACTCTGATTTTGCCCCTAAGTATTCCCGCACCACGTAAACCAGATGCTGGCGATGGTTGCTGTAACCGGACATGCCTTGGGGCTGCGGACTAAAAAATTGTCTGAACGCATCGGTCAGATGGCCACCTTCTCCACCGCTCCTTCTGTGACTTACCGAAGCCTCAGCAACACGTTGTCCAGGACCAGGATTTGGTAATCCCCCAGGTTCTGGGAAAGCGTTACAAAGACCCTTCTGCAAAGCCTCTCGAAGAAGTTTCATCTTCTGCTCCCTCTGCGACGGCAAGATAAGGTCCGCAACCTTAGTCTTGTAATGTGGATCAAGGAGAGTTGCCAGCCAGTAATAATTTCTCTCCTTGATACCACGAACACGAAGATCCTTATGCAGGCTTTGCAGGATCAGGGAGGCCATGCAGCGTAGGTTTGCTGAGGCATTCGGGGCACAGTCCTCTGGGTCACTGAGGACGACAGGATCCACAGCCACCCAGAGGCGTATCTAGTAAAAATAGCGCCTACGGCAAGCACTGAAACTGCGCCCCTGTCGAAACATTTGAAACCCATCTTTCAGATAACCTTAACAACAAAAACAGCTAACAAAACAAGTGGATTTATCATCCCTTGTGATACCTTGGGTAGTGGCATATCCTTTTTATGGAGAAATCTAGGGTTTATTAGACCCCTGATCCCTCCTCTGCCCTCCAAGTCCTGGTAAATGCAGAACCACTTAAAGCCTCCGTTTTCACTGATGTTCCTCCTTCTTTTTTGTGTGCTTCCAATCCGACCAGATGGAATGGGAGAGCCTGGGAGAACAGGGGAGGGATGTGGCTGAACGCAGCAGGGATAGCGCTACCATTGTCCATTAGCAAAGATGCTAAAAAGGAGATTCTGCCTATGCTCGGGAGGAGGGAAAAAGAGACCCTCAGACCCTGGTAAGTGCCTTGCTGCCCAGCCACTCAACAGAGGCCCCTTCATTTGACGCCCATGGCACTTGCCATGGTGGCCATACCCTAGATATGCCACTGCAGCCACCTCATCCCAGCCACGTAAAAGTCCATGGGTTCCTTGGGACTGTAAGTAATCCCTTGAAGACTGCTGCTGCTGATGCTGAGTGCTAGGCTCCACCTCCATGCTGCTGATACAATCATCCTCCTCCTTCTTCTCCTCCTCCTCCTCTTCCTGTGTGCTAGGCGGGCAAGCAGGACCACTGTCTGGATAAAGGGGGCCTTGAGAGGTAAGGAAATCCTCCTCTTCCTCCTTCTGTTCTGCCTCAAGGGCCCTGTCACGTAGCGTGTGCTCCAACATGTGAATAAGAGGGACAGTCTTACTAATGCATGCACTGTCACTGCTTACCATCCTCGTGGCCTCCTCAAATGGTGACAGGACAGTGCATGCATCCCTGATCAAAGCCCACTAGGGGAAAAAAAACAAGTTCCCCCGACTCAGTTCTGCTGCCATATTGGCACAGGTACTCATTCATGGCCCTCTGCTGCGTTTGAAGCCGCTGCAGCATGGCCAATGTAGAGTTCCATCTGGTGGGGATGTCACAGATTAGGCGGTTCTTGGGCAGGTTGTATCCCCTTTGTAGGTCTGTCAGCCGAGCACTTGCATTATATGACCTCCGGAAATGCACACAGACTTTCCTGGCCTGCAGAGCTGACAGAACCTTGGCCCCAGTGTGGCTCCTATCTCCCAAGCACACCAGCTCTAGCATCGCATGGCATCTCTTTGCCTGCATTCCTGAGTAGCCCCTCGTACGCCTACGGAGCACTGCTGGTTCCGAGGAGACATCAGCACAGGAAGAGGCCACAGAGGAAGAAGAGGAGGGGGTGGAGGAGAGAGGTGTGTCAGAACCAGTAGTAGTGTTTTGGAGGCGTGGTGGCGGAACAACCTCCAACACTACTGTACCTTGCCCTGCATCCTTCCCAGCTACCAGCTGCCAATGCGTGAAAGAGAGGTAACGTTCCTGTCCATGCCTGCTGGTCCATGAGTCAGCGGTAAGATGCACCTTACCACTGACCGCCCTGTCCAGCGAGGCATGGACATTGCCTTCCACATGCCGGTAGAGAGCCGGAATCGCCTTCCGTGAGAAAAAGTGGTGTTTGGGTACTTGCCACTGAGGTACCGCACATTCCACAAACTCACGGAAGGGGGCAGAATCTACCAACTGAAAAGGTAGCAGTTGAAGTGCTAGCAATTTCGCTAAGCTAGCATTCAACCGCTGGGCATGTGGTTGGCTGGGAGAGTACTTCTTTCAGTGCTGCAGCAGCTGGGGCAGGGAAATTTGTCTGGTACTATCAGTAGATTGCCCGCATGTACTACTAGGTTTTGACACAACTAATTCTACACCTTCAGTCCTATCAGTGCAGGCTTCAGAGAGGACTGAGGGTCTCGTGGGGTTGGAGATCCCAGCTGATGAGGGGCAAGGGGAGGTCCGCTTTGTTCTTTGGTGTGGGTCTTTCAGGTATGCTTGCCAACGAACTGCATGGCAGGTCGACATATGTCTGGTCAAGCATGTGGTGCCCAAGCACAGGCGTAGCTCTGCGATGTAATGCAGTTGGTGTGCTGCCCTTAAGCTGGCCCCTGGAGGGCATCCTGCCTCTTTGGAGATGTGCCTGTGCCTCGTCCTCCTCCTCTCTCCTATCAGGCACCCACGTAGAGTCAGTGACCTCATCATCCCCCCCTCCTCATCACTGTAGAAAACCTGGCAGTATGCTGAAGCTGGGAGAACATGACTGCCAGTTTGCTGTTCCTCTCTCACCCCCTCTCTCTGGGCTCACATTAATGTCTTCCTCTATCTGTGTTCCATCATCGGAGCCTTCAAAATGCTGCGCATCTCCATGCAGCATGTACCCAACACTGTGTTGAAACAGTTCGGGAGACATGGTCGGACTACGGAAGGATTGTGTGATGCCATTGTGCAGAGGGAAGAGGACGCCTTGGCAGCTGCTTTGCCAGACAAACTAAGCTCAGCCTGGGTGAGAGAGGATGAGGAGGATGAGGACGGCTCGGTCATCCACTCTACTAATTTCTCTGCATGTTGAGGCTCAACGCAGCCAGCTCCCAAAAAGTATGAGCATGTCAAACGGCCACGTGCTGAAGAGGATGCACCATGTCCACCACCAGCGTTGCCTCTAGATGCAGAGCCTGCTTGCTCTTGTGACTCTCTGCCTCTCTTTGTTGTCCTTCCAGACATTTTAATGACCTGCACAGGACAAAATCAGTACACACACACCTCGCACCTTTAGGTACAAACTGGTGAGGACAAGTGCAGTAAACTTCAAGTAGGTTTAAGTGAAAACTATACAGCACAAGTGCAGTAACACCAACTAAGTTTAGGTGCTAATAAACAGCACAAGTGCAGTAACACAAAGGACGTTTAGGTGCAACTGAACAGCACAAGTGCAGTAACAAAAAGTATGTTTAGGTGCTAATAAACAGCACAAGTGCAGTAAAAAAAAAATATAAAAAAAATTAAAAATGCAAAAAATATATGTACTACAACGCTAATAAATAAGTAACTAATATGACATCACAAAAATAACCAAATAATACTGCAGCATATGTGTGGATGATAAACCAAACAAAAAAAATAAAAAAATATGTATAATATGCGCTAGATATTAACTAATGTCATGCAAAACCATACACCAATGATAAATGATAATAATCAGTAGGAAGTTCCAAAAAAAAAAAAAAAAACGACTTAGTGCAATCCTCCACCACTCCTCCGTGCATGGGAAAAAAACACAGTACTGATGTAATTATCTTGAATGATGACAGGTGGACTCAGCCTCACAGGTTACTAGTAGCTGTTTCACTGACACAGTGTATAGCCATCCACAGTAATTTTAAACATGAAAGACGAAGATGAAAAAATACCTCATTGCGCAATCATAAAGAAAAAAATGGGATTCACACAATAAGCCTCAATCTGAAGGCGCACTCACGAATCCTCTGGGCATGTTAGACCATCAAAAAACAGACATCCTGTTCGCCGCTCAGACTTGGATGTTTTTCCTCCTCATGCGGATCCAGCGTCCGTCGTTGGTGTGCGTAGCTCTTCCCCTACGCGTTACATCACTAGGCACGTGACTTAGTCATGACAAAATCAGTACACATACCTTGTACCTTTAGGTACAAACTGGAGAGGACAAGTGCAGTAAACTCCAAGTTGGTTTAAGTGAATACTATACAGCACAAGTGCAGTAACACCAAATAAGTTTAGGTGCTAATAAAAAGCACAAGTGTAGTAACACAAAGGATGTTTAGGTGCAACTGAACAGCACAAGTGCAGTAACAAAAAGTATGTTTAGATGCTAATAAACAGCACAAGTGCAGTAATACCAACTAAGTTTAGGTTCAAATAAACAGCAGAAGTGCAGTAACAAAAAGTATGTTTAGGTGCTAATAAACAGCACAAGTGCAGTAACACAAGGGATGTTTAGGTGCAACTGAATAGCATAAGTGCAGTAACACCAAGTATGTTTAGGTGTTATTAAACAGCACACGTGCAGTAACAGCAACTGCGTTTAGGTGCTATTAAACAGCACTCGTGCAGTAACAGCAAGTACATTTAGGTGCTATTAAAAAGTACACGTGCAGTAACAGCAAGTACGTTTAGGTGCTATTAAACAGCACACGTGCAGTAACAGCAACTGCGTTTAGGTGCTATTAAACAGTGCACGTGCAGTAACAGCAAGTACGTTTAGGTGCTATTAAACAGCACACATGCAGTAACAGCAACTGTGTTTAGGTGCTATTAAACAGCACACGTGTAGTAACAGCAACTGCGTTTAGGTGCTATTAAACAGCACACGTGCTGTAACAGCAACTGTGTTTAGGTGCTATTAAACAGCACACGTGCAGTAACAGCAAGTACGTTTAGGTGCTATTAAACAGTACACATGCAGTAACAGCAAGTATGTTTAGGTGCTATTAAACAGCACACGTGCAGTAACAGCAAGTACGTTTAGGTGCTGTTAAACAGCACACGTGCAGTAACAGCAACTGAGTTTAGGTGCTATTAAACAGTACATGTGCAGTAACAGCAAGTCAGTTTAGGTGCTATTAAACAGCTTACGTGCAGTAACAGCAACTGTGTTTAGGTGCTATTAAACAGCACACATGCAGTAACAGCAAGTACGTTTAGGTGCCATTAAACAGCACACGAGCAATAACAGCAACTGCGTTTAGGTGCTATTAAACAGCACATGTGCAGTAACAGCAAGTACGTTTAGGTGCTATTAAACAGTACACGTGCAGTAACAGCAAATACGTTTAGGTGCTATTAAACAGCACACGTGCAGTAACAGCAACTGCGTTTAGGTGCTATTAAACAGCACACGTGCAGTAACAGCAACTGCGTTTAGGTGCTATTAAACAGCACACGTGCAGTAACAGCAACTGCGTTTAGGTGCTATTAATCAGCACACGTGCTGTTACAGCAACTGTGTTTAGGTGCTATTAAACAGCACACGTGCAGTAACAGCAAGTACGTTTAGGCTCTATTAAACAGTACACGTGCAGTAACAGCAAGTATGTTTAGGTGCTATTAAACAGCACACGTGCAGTAACAGCAAGTACGTTTAGGTGCTATTAAACAGCACACATGCAATAACAGCAACTGCGTTTAGGTGCTATTAAACAGCACACGTGCAGTAACAGCAAGTACGTTTAGGTGCTATTAAACAGCAAACGTGCAGTAACAGCAAGTACGTTTAGGTGCTATTAAACAGCACACGTGCAGTAACAGCAACTGCGTTTAGGTGCTATTAAACAGCACACGTGCAGTAACAGCAAGTACGTTTTAGGTGCTATTAAACAGTACACGTGCAGTAACAGCAAGTATGTTTAGGTGTTATTAAACAGCACACGTGCAGTAACAGCAACTGCGTTGAGGTCCTATTAAACAGCACACGTGCAGTAACAGCAAGTACGTTTAGGTGCTATTAAACAGTACATGTGCAGTAACAGCAAGTACATTTAGGTGCTATTAAACAGCACATGTGCAGTAACAGCAACTGCGTTTAGGTGCTATTAAACAGCACACGTGCAGTAACAGCAACTGCGTTTAGGTGCTATTAAACAGCACACGTGCAGTAACAGCAACTGCAATTAGGTGCTATTAAACAGCACACGTGCAGTAACATCAAGTACTTTTAGGTGTTATTAAACAGTATATGTGCAGTAACAGCAAGTATGTTTAGGTGCTTTTAAATAGCACACGTGCAGTAACAGCAACTGCGTTTAGGTGCTATTTAACAGTACATGTGCAGTAACAGCAACTGCGTTTAGGTGCTATTAAACAGCACACGTGCAGTAACAGCAACTGCGTTTAGGTGCTATTAAACAGCACACGTGCAGTAACAGCAAGTACGTTTGGGTGCTATTAAACAGTGCACATGCAGTAACAGCAAGTACGTTTAGGTGCTATTAAACAGCACACATGCAGTAACAGCAACTGTGTTTAGGTGCTATTAAACAGCACACGTGTAGTAACAGCAACTGCGTTTAGGTGCTATTAAACAGCACACGTGCTGTAACAGCAACTGTGTTTAGGTGCTATTAAACAGCACACGTGCAGTATCAGCAAGTATGTTTAGGTGCTATTAAACAGTACACGTGCAGTAACAGCAAGTATGTTTAGGTGCTATTAAACAGCACACGCGCAGTAACAGCAAGTACGTTTAGGTGCTATTAAACAGCACACGTGCAGTAACAGCAACTGAGTTTAGGTGCTATTAAACTGTACATGTGCAGTAACAGCAAGTCTGTTTAGGTGCTATTAAACAGCTTACGTGCAGTAACAGCAACTGTGTTTAGGTGCTATTAAACAGCACACGTGCAGTAACAGCAAGTACGTTTAGGTGCTATTAAACAGTACACGTGCAGTAACAGCAAATACGTTTAGGTGCTATTAAACAGCACACGTGCAGTAACAGCAACTGCGTTTAGGTGCTATTAAACAGCACATGTGCAGTAACAGCAACTGCGTTTAGGTGCCAATAAACAGCACACGTGCAGTAACAGCAACTGCGTTTAGGTGCTATTAATCAGCAAACGTGCTGTAACAGCAACTGTGTTTAGGTGCTATTAAACAGCACACATGCAGTAACAGCAAGTACGTTTAGGTTCTATTAAACAGTACACGTGCAGTAACAGCAAGTATGTTTAGGTGCTATTAAACAGCACACGTGCAGTACCAGCAAGTACGTTTAGGTGCTATTAAATAGTACACGTGCAGTAACAGCAAGTACGTTTAGGTGCTATTAAACAGCACACGAGCAGTAACAGCAACTGCATTTAGGTGCTATTAAACAGCACATGTGCAGTAACAGCAACTGCATTTAGGTGCTGTTAAACAGCACACGTGCAGTAACAGCAACAGCGTTTAGGTGCTATTAAACAGCACACGTGCAGTAATAGCAACTGCATTTAGGTGCTATTAAACAGTACATGTGCAGTAACAGCAAGTACGTTTAGGTGTTATTAAACAGCTTACGTGCAGTAACAGCAACTGTGTTCAGGTGCTATTAAACAGCACATGTGCAGTAACAGCAAGTACGTTTAGGTGCCATTAAACAGCACACGTGCAATAACAGCAACTGCGTATAGGTTCTATTAAACAGCACACGTGCAGTAACAGCAAGTACGTTTAATTGCTATTAGACAGTACACGTGCAGTAACAGCAAGTATGTTTAGGTATTATTAAACAGCACACGTGCAGTAACAGCAACTGCATTGAGGTCTTATTAAACAGCACACGTGCAGTAACAGCAAGTAAGTTTAGGTGCTATTAAACAGTACACATGCAGTAACAGCAAGTATGTTTAGGTGTTATTAAGCAGCACACGTGCAGTAACAGCAACTGCGTTGAGGTCCTATTAAACAGCACACGTGCAGTAGCAGCAACTGCGTTTAGGTGCTATTAAACAGCACACGTGCAGTAACAGCAGCTGCGTTTAGGTGCTATTAAACAGCACACGTGCAGTAACAGCAACTGCGTTTAGGTGCTATTAAACAGTACATGTGCAGTAACAGCAAGTACGTTTAGGTGCTATTAAACAGCTTATTTGCAGTAACAGCAACTGTGTTTAGGTGCTATTAAACAGCACACGTGCAGTATCAGCAAGTACGTTTAGGTGCTATTAAACAGTACACGTGCAGTAACAGCAAGTATGTTTAGGTGCTATTAAACAGCACACGTGCAATAACAGCAACTGTGTTTAGGTGCTATTAAACAGTGCACGTGCAGTAACAGCAAGTACATTTAGGTGCTATTAAAGAGTACATGTGCAGTAACAGCAAGTACGTTTAGGTGCTATTAAACAGCACATGTGCAGTAACAGCAACTGCGTTTAGGTGCTATTAAACAGTACACGTGCAGTAACAGCAATACGTTTATGTGCTATTAATCAGCAAACGTGCAGTAACAGCAACTGCGTTTAGGTGCTATTAAACAGCACACGTGCAGTAACAGCAAGTACGTTTAGGTGCTGTTAAACAGTACACGTGCAGTAATAGCAACTACGATTAGGTGCTATTAAACAGCACACATGCAGTAACAGCAACTGCGTTCAGGTGCTATCAAACAGCACACGTGCAGTAACAGCAACTGCGTTTAGGTGCTATTAAACAGCACACGTGCAGTAACAGCAACTGCGTTTAGTTGCAAATAAACAGGACAAGTGCAGTAACACCGAGTACGGTTAGGTGTAAACTAAACAGCACACAGGCAATAGAACACGTTAGAACACTGCAGATAGCACAATCTACTGCCTGACAAATAGGAATAGCTGATCTAGCTAAGCTATACAGTGTATAAATATATGTACAACTCCTGGGATGTATATATATCCTCTACACACTGTAAATGTAACTAAACTGACTAGCCTGCCTGCTCTATCTATCTATCTGGTAGAAAAGACACTGTGGGCCAGATTCTCGTAGGGATGCCTATCTTTGTGCGGGCGTAGCATATCTGATTTATGCTACGCCGCCGCAACTTTGAGAGGCAGGTGCCGTATTTACAAAGAAATTGCTCCCAAAGTTATGGCAGCGAAGCGTAAATGGGCCGGTGTCACCGTGCCTAAATCAAAATAGGCTGGTAGGGGACGTGATCCATGTAAATGAATCGTGACCCAACGTAATTGACGCTTTTTCCGAACGGCGCATGCGCCACCCGTGGACGTATCCCAGTGCGCATGCTCAAAATTACGCCGCAAGTACTCATTGGTTTCTACGTGAACGTAAC